>JAECWU010000001.1:2500000-3750000 GCA_018150985.1 Chymomyza costata | reverse complement strand
TATTACAAATTTCTTCATTCATGTTACTTTGTTCGTCCGTGTCTGATGCAGTTCTTTCCTCACTTTGCGTGGATTCATCATTGTTGCCAGCCGACTCTGGTTCATAATAATTTTCTTGTTGTGCAGGTGTTAAAGATCTTGAATGGATTGGATCTCTGCGTGACATTCCAACTACAAGTCAATTGATTTGTTCAGAGTAAAAAAATGACAATATTATCTACAAATTCCAATGTTTGTTTCCCGGCCGCCAAGGAACGCGAGCTTGCAAAAACTAAAGTATGGCATACACTTTACGACGTGTCATACAGCACGGACGTTTATCGCTATGGTATCGATAACAATATAAAGCTATCGATTTTATTTGAAAAGTGGGCTTCATAAAGCAATCCATACACGATATAAATTGTTGTATAACTCTGAAATTTATAGAGTAGGTTGTACAATTAATTGCATCTAGTGTGGGGTCTTTGTATAATTTGCTTGTAGTGCTAACTCCAATCTATACCACTAAGCTACCATGGATAAATTTATGTATACATATTCAGTGACAGTTCCAAACTCTTTGAATAGCGTTTAAACTTTTCCTTTTGGCTCTACAACTATTCCACATTATTGTGTTAATTTTGTTACCATGGCTTGTTTTTATATTCTTTGTTTGTATGTCGAGAGCACTTTTAATTAAGCATCTAAAAAGTATTCGCAATGTCACCAAGACACCTATCCTTACTATATTAAATACAAAAAAAAACTGCACAAAACCAAGTTTCCGTCAACACAGACCCTGTTCTTGGTTCCAGCTGTTTAGTTAAGGAGAATGTGTTGCAATATACTCTCTTAAAGTAAACAAAGGGACTTAAATGAATTTAACTGGGTTTTTTGTTTACTAACTTTACATATTTAATTGCGCATGAATTAGCCTGTTGTCTTTCGCATCTGGATAGATTTCATTGAAAACTGTTGCTTCATACATTTTTATTTTCCGAAGATTTGGACTTAAAAGCTTTCGCTGATTCTGTACATAGCGCAATATATAAAGGTATAAATTGGATGTGCAATGATTCCACGAGAGCTATTGTTAGCAGACATTGCATTACACATAATTTTTTAGAATTTGTCCATCTTCTTGTTGAAATTGGTTAATAACACTCATAATGGTTTTAAATTCACTTTTTTTCTGGAAGCTTATTGGATTTTATCCCTTTATGATTTAATCCAATAGACATTCTCGTCATTGTCATAAGGGGCAAACTTTGCACTGCATAGTAAATATAACCTCAAACTAATTTTTCGGTTTGGATTTTTGATAAATTAAATATATCAGTGTGCCCAAGAGCTTAAAAGCCAGATACTGACCAGAATAGAAATATTTTATTAAAAAAAATACCATGCAATTTGTTTCACGATCTTGACCTCTTGAGGTCGCAGACACACCGGCTAGTTTTAATAACAGAGTAGCAAAACACCTATTTGCTTAAATATTTGTATGTTTGAATATATAATTGAATGTCTTACATGTTTGTCACCATTCTTCAATATTCGAAACGTTTTATTTTTTACTTCCGTACTACATTTTTAAACTGTAATAATGGTGTTTTGGAAACATGCGAACGATTATTTATTTATTTAAAACATAGCTTGGGGAAAAGTTGCTTCACAAGCATACTCATCCAAAGGACTTGTTAACATCTATTTGTATTTAAAATAATTATCAAGAAAAAATAAAACCATAAATATGAATATTAATGTCTAAAAAATATTGGTTTGCCGATATACTAAAAAAGCTAAAAAGTATGTGTATCAAAAAACGGTCACGCTGATAAATTACGCACGTTGGACCGGCATTGTTTATTTCATTGTTTTTTATTTTTTTAGTACGTACATAGTTTTTTGTACTTTTTTACAACTGACTGCCAATTGCAATGACTGCGACCTATAGTTGTTTTGACTTTCTTGGCTTTCAGGTAAGGCAAAATGTTTTCCTCTTAGTGGGCGACCATGATTCAGTCTAATATTGTTGAACGCTTTACAAACAGGAGGCACTGAAAAAAATGCGTGAGGTAGATGATAAAATAATATATGCCCTGAATGCTTTGCCTACGGAATCATTTAAAGGTCAGATAAATAGTGAGACCACGTGTCGGGGACTCTATGAGAATATTCAAGAATCGCACCGCGCACGTAATGAAGCCATTCGCAATTGCATAACATTGTCAGCTACTCAGCTAAAGGCGCTTAGGGAACAGCGCGATGCCAAACCAAATGATGTCGAAACGGATAGCAAATTTAAGGCGGAGCAGCGTAAGGTATAAGCTAATATATACATATTTATGGTATTTAAACGCTTAATAATATATAAATGTTTGTACACAACAGCTGCGGGTTTTGCAGGCTGAACTAAATGTAGAGGACATAGTCAAAGAACGCACTTATAAGGCATTTAATGAACGTTGCAGAACCTTCTTCCATGCTGGTTAAGGCAATTCGGAATGGAGGATGTACATGCCGAGCGCCGAACTGCAATCATGTGCAATGAAGCTTATATTGTCTAGTATTAAGTAAAATTGTCATTTAAAAAAATTGTTTACTGTTAAAAAAGAGTTTCTGATTTACATTTATTATTGATAAATTCACCACTTTTTCACACATTTGAGAAATACAAATCAGAAACAAGAAAATATATTAGATTTATTATTTTAACATCTTTTTAGGTTTTTTATTGTGTACACATTTCAGAAATACAAATCAGAGACGCGAATATATTAAGTTTCATTGTAAGGCAAGTCATATTTCCTGTACATGTCTTTGATAGGCAATCCTTTTGCCACAGCCAAAGAACCTAGCACAATTTGAGTGGCATCCTTGAGATCATTGTAGTCGTGAAGACGATCTACCAGCTGTTGCTTTAATTCACCTAAAGCTGCAGCATTATCACTAATTTTTTTGGATTTCTTACGCTTATCCTTTTTTTTAGAAGCTTTCATCTTTTAAGTTAGGCCAAGTGGCTTTTCGCAAACGGCAATTAGCAGCGTTCCTGCCTTATTTTTCAAAAAAGATAATCAAATGTAAAGTGAATTTTTTTATATTGAATATTTATTTTTCAATTTATTTAATAAATAAGTAAATAACTAGTAGCAAATCCATTTATGCGTAGGTGAGAGGTGAGATGTGCAAGAACAAGCCAATCAGCTGTAATCAGAGTCAGTAACAGTCTGGCAACTCTGCGCATAACACTAAAACGTGCAAATATTAGTCTTAACTAACAGCTGCACTGTTAACTTATAGAGGTTTCTGCTAAAGGAGTGACGCATATTTTTCGCGTTTTATTTTATTAATTATAATCTTAAAAATTGTAAAAAAATAGGTAAAGTGTTTTTTTGACCACAATAAACATAATGTGTGTAAGAGCGTCCATAATAATTAAATTAATCTTATTGAAACGTGAATGTCAGTAAACGCTGACCTAAGCGCACACGCACACATGTGTATGCGTGCACATGCAAATATATGTGAATATACTAATACCATAAATATACTATTGTACATATTAATATAAAAATTAGCAAATTAACAAATTAGTGATTCTTAGGCATAGCCAGACGTTATAATAATTGTGTGAGTTATAATTTCGGCTCTAAAAAAGTGTAAAACATAGCGAGAGTCTGCATGAGAACGAAAAAAAAAAATTAAACCAGTGGTTGTAAATTCGCTTCGGAATGAAGGACTCGCACGTGCTAATGATTATAAAATAGCATCTAACAAGTTGGCGTTGCTTATTAAATCAATATTCAATCTCTTGCGCCTTTGTGTTTACAAATGCAATTTTTTATTTTACCAGCTTAAAATATTAAGGATAATAAAATGTCTGCCAACCATAAACAACGATATAAAAATGCCGCATTGGATTCAACTGAAATGCGGCGCCGACGCGAAGAAATTGGTGTACAATTGCGTAAAACCAAACGTGAGCAACAGCTCTTCAAGCGGCGTAATGTAGTTTTAGATGCCCCAACAGGAGCTGGAATGGACAGCAGCAGCGATCTTCAGGTGCGTCCGTTTAAATTCGTTAAGATTTTTTATTACATTTTTTTGTTTTATAGACTAGCGATATGCTCATGATAGATAATGGACAGGCAATATCTCAACCAAATGCCGGAGGAGAAGCTATGTCAGGAGCTGTCGGTTCAGTTCCTGCTTCCATCATCAATGCAGAAATGATTCAAATGCTTTACAGCAATGATCAGAACGTACAGTTGGAAGCTACGCAAAAGTTTCGTAAGCTGCTATCTCGCGATCCGAATCCACCTATTGAAGAAGTCATACAAAAGGGAATTGTGCCGCAATTTGTGAAATTTTTGAGAAATAATGATAATGCGACGCTACAATTTGAAGCGGCCTGGACTTTGACTAACATTGCGTCGGGAACATCGCATCAAACCAAAATTGTCATTGAGGCAGGAGCTGTGCCAGTATTTATAGAACTTCTGTCTAGCCCTCATGCCGATGTGCAGGAGCAGGCTGTATGGGCGCTGGGAAACATTGCAGGCGATTCGCCCACGTGTCGAGATCATTTATTAGGCTCTGGTATATTGCAGCCACTTTTGCAGTAAGTAAAGTATATCTTCGTTAACATCCATATTTTATATTTTGTCTTTCACAGCGTTCTCAGCGGCTCAGAGCGCGTAACCATGATAAGCAACGCCGTGTGGACGCTTTCAAATCTGTGTCGTGGTAAAAATCCTCCCGCAGATTTTTCAAAAATCATGCATGGCCTGCCCATACTAGCGCATTTACTCAATCATACTGATGTGGATGTACTAAGCGATACGTGCTGGGCCATAAGCTATCTATCGGATGGACCAAATGATAAAATTCAAGCCGTTATTGATGCTGGTGTCTGCCGCCGTCTTGTTGAGTTATTGATGTAAGCGCGGTTATAAATATTTTCAATCAAGCGTATGTTTAATGTTCAAATTTTAATAGGCACCCGCAGAATAAGGTGAGCACGGCAGCATTACGCGCTGTAGGAAACATTGTTACCGGCGATGACCAGCAGACTCAAGTGATACTAAATTGCAATGCATTGCCCTGCATAAGTCATTTGCTTAACTCTTCCACGGAGACAACCAAAAAAGAATCCTGTTGGACCATATCAAATATTGCGGCAGGAAATCGCCAGCAAATACAAGAGCTTATTAATGCCAACATATTTCCCATGCTTATGAGCATCATGCAAACTGCAGATTTTAAAACACGAAAAGAAGCCGCCTGGGCCATTACAAATGCCACCAGCAGTGGCACATCCGAGCAGATTCATTATTTGGTGCAAGTAGGCTGTGTGCCCCCCATGTGCGATTTTTTGACTGTGGTTGATTCTGACATTGTGCAGGTGGCACTAAATGCGCTGGAAAACATATTAAAAGCGGGGGAAAAGTTCCAAGTGCGGCCAAATCCCTACGCCATGACTATTGAAGAATGCGGCGGTAAGCAGAAATTAAATTCGTACTGTAAATAGTCTTAGATCGCATTCGTTTGCTGAGACATTTGAAGCATTAAGTTCATTATAAAATGACATTCATTGCTTTAATCATCATTATAAAGAATATACACTATACTTTCTTTCAAAGAAATGCGTACATATATATATTCTGAATAATTATTTACGTTTTATTTTAGGTCTTGACAAAATCGAATATTTGCAAGCCCACGAAAACCGGGATATCTACCACAAATCGTTTTATATTATTGAACAATACTTTGGAAACGAGGAGGAAGACACACGTGTTGCGCCCATCGCAGGAAGCCAACAATATGAATTCAATCCTCAGCTAGGCAATACCCCAGATGGTGGCTTTAATTTCTAGCAGAATGGAGGAATTTTAACCTAAAAATTTTTATAAAATTTAAAAGCATCAGAACCAACATTTACGCATGTGTGTGTATGCAACTCCCCAGGATTTATCGACATACATAATACGAGTGCAGTCATTAGCTTATAAGTTAGCCACAACCGCAGATAATTGTTGTTTTGTTTTGTAAACTATGAAATTTATGACCATTATTTTTAAAAAATTCTCTTATTTGGAAACATGTATGCAACTGGTATGTATTTTCATGTATTGCTCATAACTAGTGCACTTTATAATTAAAAGCGTAATGTGCATTTCCTGTTAGAGTACATATATTTTGCTTTGCAATTGGTTGCTCTATTTCATAGTTTGCTTGTAAATATATACATTCAAAAGTACTAGATGCAAACATTAAATGTAAAATGTGTTCTATATAAACCATAAAGTATGGTTAGCTAAAATTTATCTTTATTATTGTATTTCTAATGAGTTTGTAAATAATACTACATATCGCTTACATCGTTACTCATATGCAATTTAATTTAAAATTATTTCATAAAAAATATTGTGTTTATAAGTTTTTTAATTATAAATTTGGATAACATAGCTTAAAAAGTTTTCCTCCCGACTTGTTTTCGATCTTGTGAAACAGTTACAATACACTAAATTGTAATATTCGTTCAATTACGAAACTATGAAATATATAATAAATTTAATTACCGCATCTATAAAATAAATTCCAAAAATGTTTTATTTTAAAAGGGGTTTGGTATACTCGTCCCCCTAAACCAGTTACATATAAAATTTGATTTTAGCATAAATGCAAAAAAAGCATGCTTATTTGCTATGCGTAAATAATAAAAAAAAGTTATGCCCAATGATCAGGACCTCACTTGTAATTTTAATAAGAATTAACAAATAAATTGAGGCTCTTATCTCGCTTGTTGGTAAATTCTTTTAAAAATAAAGCGGTTAGACTAGTCTGGTTTGTTTCGAAAAGCCATCGACTTCAATTAAAATTATGCTTTGTAGACGCGCTTAAAAAATGATGACTATAGTCAGCAAAACTGTTTTGTGGTTATTGTCCAATGTTCCTTAAAGTCGTTTGATGAACTGCACTTTGTATGGCTTAGCAGTGAGCGTAATTCCCGGCTGCAACACTAAAGACGGATTCTCGTTTCTTGGCAGCACAAGTTTAAAATTTTGCACAATCTTGACCAGGAATGAAAAGATGCAGGCACGTGCCAAGGCGTCACCTAAACAACGGCGTCTACCTAAGCCGAAAGGCATAAAGTACTCGTTCTTAAAACATTTGCCTTCTGCGTCAATAAAACGTTCTGGCCGAAATTCGCGTGGTTCCTGCCAATACTGCTCAGCCATTAGTACTGAGCGTAGACCTATTAATATAGTCGTATTTTTTGGTATGTCGTAGCCACCCAGCTTGGTCTCCCACAGTGCCCGACGCGGCCCACTTACCGGGACAATGTGAAAAAAACGCTGTACTTCCATAATGAAGGCGTCCGTGTAGTGAAAAGATTCTCGCCGGCTGAGGTGCGGAAATGCCTCAGCGTCTGCGCAGTTCATATTATGCGAAACTTCTGCGTATATTTTGGCCTGCACGTCGGGTCGCATAGATAGAAGCATGAGCGCCACATTGATAGTATTGCTTGTAGTCTGTGAGCCAGCGATAAAAAAATCTAGAATGGTCATGACTAGCTGCGTCTCATTAAAGGTGTCCGAACAGTCGCCACATTGCATCTCTCGCAGATATGCGTATATTAGGTCACTGTCTTCGAATTGAGTGGTACTATCGGAATTTTTTTGTAATCGTTCTTTATGATCTTTTATGGTTTCCGAAAAAAAGTTGTGCAATTCTGTATTAAGCTGCCGTATAAGATTATAGCCTGTGCGATTAGGCGCTATAAAGCGTAGCCAAGGGTACTGAGTCAACAAACCGCCACTTATGTCAAACAGCTTGGAGCGACGGTTCATTAAGTCCAGCAATCTATCCAAAGTGCTGTCGGATTCACTACTGATGCAGTGTCCTGCAACTAGGCACCATAGTACATTAAGCACACTCTGTGCCAAGACTGTAGCTGGCCAAATGGGTTCCTCTTTAGTCTGCGTCAAGTGACGCAGTAAAGCGTCCGCCTCGCGTTCAATGTGCTGCTCCATCTGGCTTTTGAAATAAAAAGCAGCTATACACAATATACTTTAAAGTAATCACAAAAATGCAGCATACCTTCGTCCATAGCCTACATTCCGCATTTGCTTCATTGCAAAGTTACGATGCTCGTACCACAGTTTGCCGTCTGTGCACGTAATGCCCTTTCGTGTGCCCATGGTGCGCAGGCGCAGAAAGAAATTGTCTGGACGGCCCTCGAATACTTCCTGTAGCTGTACATCACGGACTAGTGTGTTGCCAAGCGCTACCACAACATACTCCTGGCCTAGTTTCAGTCCTAGTAAATTGCTCTTGTATCGTTTGGCCCATTGTTCGAAAAGCAGGTGCTGACCGCCTGCAGCACGTGCTTCCTTTCTTAACTGCAAGGTGTTACCAACCCAAGGCAGAAATTGAGGACCTATAGAGATTCACAATAGAAATCAGATCAACTTGTAGCTGAAGAAGTTCAGTCACATGTAAATGTACGTAAAGTTCAAGTGGCAGTGAAATTAACTAATAAACTATTGCATTTAAAAGTGTGTGCTTAACAAATTATTTAATAGTTAGTTAATAATAATTCCTAACAATAGTAATAGTTGTTTCTAGTAATCTTATCACCTGCCTAAATTGGTAAAATCTGTTAATCAACAAATCATGAAATTCAACAAAAGATTTCATATAAAAAGTAAAAATAATAAATACAAAATTAATAAGCTTCTTATCAGTCACAGTATTTTAGATGTTAGTTTCTAAGGGAGTTAATATGTACCTACATATTATTCTCCAATTACAATTACAATTATTTAATATAGCTAGATTAATATCTCTAGGTACGAGTCGTTGCTGCCATTGAAATAAAAGATTTCCCATCCAGACCAATCCTAACGACATTCTCTACTCACATAAATAACTGAATGAGTGTATCTGATATCGAGTATGAATTAATAAAAAGCTATAAAATAAAAAATGGCACTCTTCAGACAGGTGTCACAAATTGACTACGATTTTAATGCCAGACGCGTGCAATTACATGTCCAGCTGGTTACTGTGTTGGCTGACACTTTTCCATATGAGGCGTAAAGCAGGTCTACTAATTGCATAAATTGAAACTTATATCAGGCTGTCGAATTTGCTTTCCTAATTAGATATTGTTTTTATATGTATGTATACATATGTACATATATGTATAAATATATGTATGTATATGAATTATGCGCATAACTAGACAGAATCTATCCTATCTGAATACTGATCATTGTTTAAGTGATACAAAAAGTCACAAGATGTAGTAGAATGCAACTCCCTATTATTATATTTATTTGCAGATTTGCCTTGAGGAGCTATTATATCTTTTCTGAATTTTTACTTATTACTTGTTTATTGAAAAAATAAAAATAAATAAAAGGAATAGGAATTTCGCACTAGTGAATATTATTTCCATTTTATTGTTAAGTTTATATTTGTATCAAAATGGCATTCGAATGTTGCTGTGTGTCATACATATGCATAAACTTGTATAGGTCCCATACGCGACTCACCTGGAGGAAAGTTTTTTGGACGGCACAGCGAACTTATCAATGAATATATCACAAACCCAATTAAAGTTGTACACAAAAATAAAAAAACACTCATCTTGACAATTACGGACGCTGAGTTTTTTTTTCTCAAATATCAATCACGTTACCCACACAAAACACACAGACTTATGTGAAACTTAAACTAACGCGACCGCACTGCATGAGAGCTCTATGCCAACTAAATCAAATAGATATGCATGCCCAAGCCTGAGCATGTCATAGAGTTACCGAAACCCACGCACTGCCGTTCAAGTGGGCACCGGACACCTTTGATAATCCAAACGAATGGCAAAAAGAGCGTCTCGTTTGATCGAAGTTGTTCGTTTTTCATTTCGAAACAGAAGCGTGATACGCGGCGTTTTGTTTAAGAATCAAACGTGTCTACTACTATTTGTTGATAAGAGCATAAAAATAAAAGCTTCTGTGCTATATAACTCTTCTGAACTGAAGAGCACGTTCGTTTGCAGTAATATTGTTCTGGATGGACGTTCTTTGAATTTTCGTGAAATCGCTTACGTGATATGTCGCTAGAAAAGAACTGTTGCTACTTTTTATGGTTTCAAGAGAGATTTAAATTTAGGTGTGAATACCATGACGCTGCTACATACTCTTGAATGCCTGATTAAATTAATTGTAATAATATTTGTTATTTAACGAAAATAAATTATATTTTCCACATTTAACCGATACAAATTTAAGCTGTAATTTTGAAATTGTGAAAAAATTTGAATTTATTTGGAGCTGTTTCCCTGGCTAAGGAAACAAAAACATTTTAACTGGCAATTTTGGCTATCCTAGCACTTCATAGTCTGTGCGTTTCTTCTATGTACATATATCAGAGCTGGGCAGCCAATAGCCCAAACGGGCACTTTATGTTCGTACATTAACGGCAGACCGCTCTCTTCTTGCCCAGTTCTGATGTGTATTCATTTCTTTTTTCTCGTCCTTACTGTATTGGGGTTATTTTGAAGGATCTTTGACCTCACCTCTGTGCAACATACATTTGGACAAACTTATCGGTACAGAGTACATAAAAGCGTTCTTTATTTGGAAAATCCATACATTCTATACAATTCATGACCGGTTTAGTACATGGTGATGTTTATTACGTTCGGCTTAAAGAAATTTAACTTCATTTAATGAACAAAAATATGATTTCATTTTAATAAAAACTCAAGAGTCGATTATGTATGTCACAAATATTGCAAAATTTTAGAAAATCCCGAAAACTTCAAGAATCCAAAGCGTGTAATCAAATAAATTTTTTTTCAATACACTTTCGGTACATATGTATAGAGCACCAAAGAGAATAATGTAAGCTAGTTTTTATAAAATTGTACATTACTGGAGCCAGTTAGTGTTCTATCTTGTAGACAGCATTCACCAACTATTTTGTGGAATTTAGCTAGAGCAGCAGAACCCTGGTGTCTGGCTCTCGAGAAGGCTATTTTCAAGGTATGTGCCATCTATCTTGGTATCAGTCTATTTTCTGTTGAATACATTGTCTTATTGAGCGTATTTTCTGAGAAATTATCGCTATGACAATACTCCTAATTCTGTTTTTACATGGTCTTTTTTTACACGGTTTTGATTTAACGCGGTTTGAAAATACAAAATTTTAAGTTTTTTACACGATTTTATTCTATTTAGCACGATTCAAAATAACACAAGACAAATAAATAATTTTTTTTTACCTTTAAAATTGAATAACCTATTCTTTTTGTTAACAACAAAGCTGTTTTACATACCTATGTACATAATTGTTTTTAGTTCCTGAACCAATCTACCGTGTAAAAACAGAATTAGGTGTATTTGCATTTGAAATTATATATTATGCTATTCATATCACATCCTGGAAAAGACCTAGGAGTATAAAACCGACCAAGTTGTAGTCATATTGTCCAATTTCGGTATTCCTGGTAAAAGCTAGAGCAAGTTTATCATTCCGGCGTTTCAATATATAGCTCACATAGGGGCATTCAGAGCACCTCGAAAAAACAAAAAGATTTAGAGGGGTAATTCGTGTGTTTATGTAGATATCGTAACCAAGTTTGGCGTTTCGAAGTTTTTTAGAGTTCCCAAGCACTCCACCAAATTTGATCAAATTCGATCAAATTTAATTTCACATTTTAAAAAGCGTGTTATGTTTTAAGAACTGTGCAGTATTACGATATAATTAAGATACAAGCTATAAAACTTGGTTAGTGAATACTAACAGACAAACGAGATTTATTTTCTGGATCTTCAGTTGTATTTATAAAAACCTTTCGTATTTATTAAAAATTTATATAAATTATTTTATAATTGAATGCTTTTACATATAAGTACGCCACTTAAGAAAATCCAGTTCATAATAAATGTTTTGAAATATGTTTTAAAAATGTTATAAATAGTTGCAAATGCAAATTACTTAAGACGTTACAGATTAATACGTAGACTGCCACTGGAACCATGGTCTCATAAAAATACAGAATTCTTGGCAATTATGTAGTCGATTTCATTTGTCCAAGGGTTTTTGAAAGCGCGCCATTCACTTTGAAGCTGTATATAGCTATTATCCTTGCAACGAAACCGATAAAGCTGCGTTGTAATTTTTTCAGGTACCAGCATAACCATCTTGTGAGTTTCAACTAATGCAGGTATATCTTCGCTGTGAAAATACTCATAAAAACTGGTGCCAAGTATTTCCTGTGGTAAAAAACCAATAACCAAGGTGGCGCTGTTATAAGCAAAAGGAATTTCATTAGATTTAAGCTTCTTATTATTTTATTAAGATTGGTCATTGATACGTACCGCTGATCGATGAACAAAAACTTTCCCTCCGCTGAGTGCCGAGATATAAAAAGCACATGTCGTATATTTGGATGGTTTTCCAAAGAGGTGGGTAAAGATGAATTTAAGGCATTTGGTGGGATTCGTCCGACCGCTACTAGACACGATAAATTTGTAGTTTGCCCATCGTTATCGCTATCCTGCTCTTCATCTTTAATGGGCGTCCAAGATTTTAAGTAACCAGTGCACTGTATAACCTGGTACTTATTTTCAATGCTTAGCTTTGAATTGCGTTTGGTGGAACTGCGCGAGCTTGAAGAAGTATCAGATTCCTCTTTGATTTTATTAGTTGCTTGAAGCTTCATACGGCAAAAAAACGAACGACGTGCACCAGGACACAAGCGACAAAGGCTTTGTGGAACATCCGTTTTGACCGGCAACATTGCTACAAGGTAAATATTATTATTATTATGTTGAATACACATAGCTAGAAAGTTACAATTTATTTTGCCTATGGTCATATGCTATACTATTGGCTACAAATTACCCAGTTTTAAAAAGCAGCATATCATTTTTAGGAACGCGAAACCGGCTGGTCTCTAGGCGCAACACAAAAGTGTTCCTTAACACTACTATTCACTTGTTTAAAATCACTTTACTTACTTTTGGCATCAATAAGACGCTCTCGTGGGCACTGTTCCAGCGAAGACAACTGCTCTTTGACCTTGCCAATATCTTTGGGATGCAACACATCAAACCAACTCTGACCCAGCAGATCCTCTTGTGTGCAATTCAAAACATTTGAGACTGAATCCGAAACATATAAAATACTTCCACGATCACAACCTACAACAAAGAGAAAACCCTCAGAAGCCTGCAATATAATCATTTTCAGTTCCTGATCGGATAGAAAGCTTGGTCTGTAGTCGCCATTATAAGGATGTAAGCTTCCACGTATACCACGCAAGTGTTGCACAGCCATGCGCAACACAGTGAGCTTGTCCAACTTGCGATGCATGGCATAGCACATCGGTATCATAGACGATAACTCATTAATATAGGTGTTCATTTTGTCCCGGCGACGTTTTTCAATTTCACTATGGTTGTGTCTAAAAATCATAAAAAAAATAGTTTTAGATGAATTAAAATATAATTTGGTATAATACGAGTATTGAAGATAGTTTATAATTTTTTTATATTTTAAACTTAGTTTACAAAAATCAATGATAATTGTAAGATACTTTATTTGTATTTAAAAGACTTCATATTTATAAGCTATTACAAATGTTAGACAAATTTTTTCGAGGTATGAAAAACACCGAATTTTCATACTTGCGGTTTTCATCCGACGTGCGTGCTGACTTTTCCTCATCGAAAGTCTCATCCTCCAGCTCCTCTAGGTTTTCACTAAAATAAACACAATAGGTTTGCGTTTTATTTTGCATTATATAAAAATCAATTAAAAAGATTAAATAAAATAATACAGCTATTCTTCCTTTGTGTAAAAACTTGGTGTGTGTAAAAATTTAATTTTCTGTGTGATTTTAATTTTTCAGAAACTCCAGAACCCTCATCCTGGATCCGCATACCATAATCGTGTAATATATTAAAATAATTTAAATAAATTTTAGTCAGAAAAAAAAATATTCTAGATGAATCCAGATTTAATTTCGAAAAGGCAGAGTACTAAGATAAATCATTTTATATCAAAAAGGGAGAGTACTTAAGAAACTTTGTGCATTTTGTGCAAGATTAGGTTATTAGTCTTATGTAAATAAATACAAAAAAAAACAAAATAACAATATTACAAGCCATTATTTAGGTTTCATGTACGAGCATCTAAGTCTGCTTAATGTTATATTGGCTTAGCTCATTGGAGTAAAGCCAATCATGTAAATCATTTTTGTAAGATGTTATAAAATTTGTTGAATGTCCTTTGGACAGATTACAAATTAATATAAAAAAAATGTACGAGCTTATTTCCTGTACGTATACGTATTGCTTTGCGATACTTAAAAAAAAAAAACAACCCTACTGTAAACTGACACATACATACATATGTATGTAAAATTGTAATGGGGCAAACATACATATGTAAAATTTTAATGGGGCAACTGTTGCTGCCATTCCTCTAATCCCCCACCCACTTACACCCATACTTATATAAAGGAAAGCTTACCAAAATTGCTGCATCTTTGTTGAACTTTTTTATCAATACTATCTCCCTTTTCAGCTGCTTTAATTTAATATATAATCAGTAATTATTATTAACTGTATCGATTGTTTACAATATAGAAACGCCGACTGCACCAACTAGAAAAAAATTTGCACAACCTGATGGTGTTGCCAGACTGAGCGTTAGCTTAGTGCATTTGCAATTCCGATTTTGCAATGCAGAACTTTCATTTGGAATTGGTATTTTTAATACAAAGCTCTTTTTTTGTTTTGCATAGATTGATAAAATGTGAATATTAAATGGATGAAAAACAAACTAATTAGCAAGCTTTGTTTATAATATTGGTTTAATTCTATAGTCGGATAAAAACCTTAAAAATGCATAAAATAGACTAAACGAAAATACCGCTGCCCACTAATTAAATACCACACAAGACAAGAATCGAAACGCACGTTACAAAAACCTGACTACTGAAAAATCAAGCGTCATTTGAAATTGTTATGTTATTGTTTCTATTCAATATGCATCGACTTTTATATGAACAACTTAAACTAATGATCATATGCTGCCTACCCCAACAAAAGAATACATTCTAACAGTAGGAAGTGATCATAGGCTTAAGGACAAAGTGGCATGTGATTTTTTTAGAAATCAATCCCAATTATCGGGAACATACCAGCAAAGCAGTGACAACAGTAAAAAAAAATACATATTTTTGAAATGTGAAAAAAAATTTGTTGTTACTTTTTTTATAGATCGCTTATTATGCCACGGGAAACAAAAGAGCACAATCATTTTACCATATCATAGGAACCATTTGTCAAAAAAGGTTTACCAGCTATAATTCGTCTGTTTATGAAGCTATCGCAACCAAATTTGACAATCAAACAATTTTTGGAGTACTGAGTAATGAATCGAATTTGATTGCAATTCCAATCAATCAATCAAAAGTGTTCATGTTTCATCACCTGCACATTTGGTGCTTTTAACGCCAAAGTAAATATACGAATCCCCAAATATACAAAATTTTGCATACAAAATTATGCAATAGTTAAAATATAGTATACATTTTTTTAATGTATATAGACTTTAATGTTTTATAAGCTAAAAAACTTGAAAAAAAAACGAGGAATTAATTTATGCATTTATAAACCAGAAGTTAAATATGATACATTTTATCCAAACATATTGTTATGACCTGCATATAGCGATCCCATAGGCAACGCGTCTCTTGATCTCTACAAAATTTAAAACTTTTAGTACATACTGGTATTTTTACAAATAAAATTTACCTGGATATTTCCAAGTCCAAAACACTTTGTGTTATGGATGCAAGAAATTTATTAACTTGCTCGCGATTCCAACCGTTTTGACGCCATGGCTCTACTAATTTTTCACAAAGGTCAACGAAAAGATCTCGTAGCTCGCGGTTTCTATGCAAATTACATGCTATTGTTATTAATGCGCGCCAATATGAGCTGTAAATCCAAATCATTTTTATAAATATAGATAAAAACAATCAAAGGACAAACCGAAAGTTGGCATCCAACTCATGAAAAACGCGCTCCAGCAACACCGGCTTCAGACGCAAGCAGGCAAGGCTACATAATATAAATTTAATATTTTATATATTTTATTAAGTAAAAAAATATTTTACTGTTTAATTTCCTTTTCCTTGTCTAGCAAACAGCGTAGCTCACGTAAATCGAGCAAAAATTCTTTATCCATTTCCGTATCATAATACTCAGGTCCCGTGTGCTGGTATGTGTATGTCCAATAGACCATAATAGAGTGCGACATTGCAAGTAAATCACTAAAACTTAGATATTGAAGCTTCTTTTTTGAGGTCTCAAAACGAAGACAGGCCAAAAACACTATGCAGGCATATTTTCTAAAATAGAAAAAAAGAATAATAGAAACGCTTGGTTTCAAAGCAGTAAAGGTTTGGACTACTTGGCCAATTCATTTGATATGAAGAAATGCTGCTTAATGTTGTTAGTTAAGGTGCCAGGTAATTCTTCCACAGCTTTGAAAATGCGCTTCACATTGTCAAATTGTCGACTGTTCAGAAATTGTTTAATAATTATTTTTTGTGAACGTTTGCTCAGTTAGAATAAAATGTTATCTTACCGACAGGACTTAAGTTTAACACAAGTTTTCTCTGCCACTTCATCCAGGTCCTTGCGATAGCGTGATGTTAGTTTCTTGCCCAGAATTTCACGTGCTACAACATCGTCAATGGAATAAAACTTTTCAATAATTAAATCACGAGTTTGAGGTTCTAGTTGAAAACATGATTGCTCTAGCAATTTAATAGGCGCATGCAGCAAGCGTTCAATAAGTGAATATGTGCGATAGTGATCTAAAACATCAGAGGCAATTAGATCAATAGGAGCGCCCATTGAGTGCCCGAATCCTTTTTGTTTCAAATAGCAAACGGCTTCACCAGCTAAAAGGATCATATATAAATTACTAAATCTTTTAATTTATTACAAAAATTACAAGTAAATCCTTCTATCCAAAGTTGATAAATTTCTGGATCCACCAAAGTGAAATTACTTATGAAAACATCAACGTCCGCCTGTAATGTGAACGAAGCTAGGGTAAAATATACCTTAAAAATTCAAGTTGGTTTGCTAACCATATTATGTTGATTATGTAGGTTTGTTTTTATTTTATTAAGATTAACGTGTATAAGTTAAACCAGCTCTTGTTTTTTATATGTACAGACAGCTGTTTGTGGTGGCCCTGCCAAGTTGATTTAAAAACAAAAACAGCTGCTGGCGATTGATGGAAGTGAAAACGATTGACTTTAACTCTACAAAATTATCTGTCATCGAAAAACTCGATAAGCAGCTACTCGATTGCTACCATCCACAAATGCTACTCAAGTTATCATGAGGAAGAAGAAGAGGATATCAACTTTTAGAAGACAAAATTTATAAAAGTTTGGATTAAAAATGTAAAATGCAAAAAACTAATAAATTGTAAATAGCAAACTCATAGTGAACAATAAGCATAAAGTGCAATAAGTGCGCGCGTGTTTATAAATAAGCGCGCGAATCTATAATTGCAGCTGCAACAACCGTCGACAGACATATCCAACAAGAAGAAGCAAAAAGAAAAATATTGTAGAAGTGAAATTTATGCGCGTGTGTGTGTTTTGTGCCTCTGGTGCACAATGGAACAGGTCGATTCCTCAACT
The DNA here is from genome assembly GCA_018150985.1 of Chymomyza costata. Taxonomy (NCBI): domain Eukaryota; kingdom Metazoa; phylum Arthropoda; class Insecta; order Diptera; family Drosophilidae; genus Chymomyza; species Chymomyza costata. The sequence continues at coordinate 3,732,260 of JAECWU010000001.1, read as the reverse complement.
GAACTGCATTTAAGCAGGATACGAGAAGTTAAAGAGTTGGCTGCATTAGCTGAAGACGTGCGGGACGTTGTCAAAGAAGAGGTCATACTCGAGAGCCCAAACCATCATCACCATCATCATCAGGTAAACGAGAAACTAAACCAAAACCAAACAAAACTGGCGTTGGCGGCAAGGGTGGTTAGTTGGTTCGGTTTGGTTGGACGTCGGCAGGCTAGTGGCTGCTGCCGCCGATGCTACTGCTGCTGCAGCGCAATGCCGCGCAGCCATCGCGCAGTAGTAGAACTCTGTGTGTGTATGTGTTCTCGCCTGTGTATGCCACCGTGTGTGTATGTGTGTGCATGAGTATCTGTGTGTGTGTAACGAAGTGGAGCAAGTGTATTGAGGGGGGCGGCGCAACAAAAATGCGCGCGATGCTTGCGCCCAACAACCGACCCACTGACTACTGCCAGTCGCCTGCGCCACCACCACAACTCCAACGTCAGATTGTGGCGCAAATTGTTGTGTATACCGATTTTCATTTTTCCATGCTGTGTTGTTTACTTACATTCAATTTTCTTTTGATTTCAACGCACGAAAAATTCGAATTTAATACGAAAAACCATTAAAAAAAAATGCGAAACGGAAAATCGAATTGAAAATATATCCTGAAACTTATGTGAACGTCGTGCATTGTAATGTGCGCAATGGTAATGCAGTTGGATACGAAAGTTCGCATGGTCACTTCCTCCTCAAACGACAACAGCGGTAGCGGCGGTGTTGTATCAGTGCCTGTATCACTGCCCATTGGCTCAATGATTACGGGAACGGCCTTTAATGTGATTACCCCTGACCAGCTGCCCCATTTCAAACCGATGCTGTGCGTCGATAACAATGGCTATTTATCTGGCAGTACTGTCAGCATGGGCGGCGACCTAAAGACCATTGTCATTCAACAACAGCAGACACAGACAACGGGCAGCGGTGGCGGAGGCGGCACCAGCAGCGCTGGCACCACAACCACAGCTACGAATACAATTGGACTGAATCACGATGGCTCCGGTAGCAATAATAGCCACGATAGCATTGCCACGCTCGAGCATGCAGCAGGCGGTGCAGGCACAGCAGGCTCCACAGGCTGGGCTGAGACCAGTTCTACACAGCACATGGAAGTCTTTCAAATACGCTGCAAAACATTCTGCGCTGAGCTCTATCGCAGCAAGCTGGGCTCGGGCGGACGCGGACGATGCGTTAAATACAAAGATAAATGGCATACGCCAAGTGAGTTTGAAACCGTGTGTGGTCGCGGCTCCAGCAAGGATTGGAAACGCTCAATAAAATACGGTGGCAAATCCCTGCAGTCCCTCATTGATGAGGGCACACTAACGCCCCATGCAACAAACTGTAGTTGTACGGTGTGTTGTGATGATGAAGCAGGTGAGTTGAGGATGCCGATTTTGCGAAAATTCAGATGTCCAATGGGATTATAGCAACAATATTTGAACTTTTAATAATTTAATTCTAAATTTCGGAGCAGAAGAAGAAGCAGTTATTAATGTTTTTAAGAATTTGCTTATGCTCGATAAAGTTTTAAAATCTGTTCAGACAGAAAACCACGGAACCAATTATATACTTTTTCTGTACTCTGTCCACTTATTATTTTGAATTATGAATGAAACACCACTAAAAATATTTGTTTCTTGTTTAATAAAAGTATGCAGTAGTCATGTGTCAAAAAGATTTTAACAATTTTTAAAGGTATTGAAGAATGAATTCAAAAAGAGTATATTCTCAAAAAACTGAAATAGGAAAGTTAGACAAATTTTTTTTTTTTCAGTTCATGAAATATCTTATATCATAAATGCTGCAGTTTTTAAGAGAGGAAGGTATGAGTGATTCTGACTCTAGCCGGTTATTTGTTAAAACAATTTCTTTAATTCATTTATAACCGATACACTTATTATAAATCACCAAGTCCAATGAATAGTTGAAGCAACAAAACTTACATCAAGAATATCTATTCAATATGCATTTCAACGCATAAAATTTCTCAAATTGACTTGTTTGGCAAATATTATGAATATTATGAAAATATAAAAGAAACTAGAAATATTTATTCTACCAAAAAATTAAATGAATCATAGATGATTTTGGATATTAATGCCTGCACATCTTGTGTCTATAACAGCTTCCGGTCCTGTACGTCTATTTACACCATATAAACGACGAAAGCGAAATCAAGCAGATCTCGATGTTGAGCCTGGCCCTAAGCGCAAGCGAAATACACATAGTAACAACAACAACAACACGAATACTAATAACAACAATACAAGCAGCAGTAGCGTCAACAATGTGGACCCAACGACAGCCACCGCCACCGTTGTGGATGAAAACAATATGTTTATAACTGATGATAATATAACATCCAAAGATGAACCCTGGGCGGCGCTCAATGACAGTTTAGACACCTCCACCGAGCTGGTTGACCAAACGCATATGGGTAATCCCTACGAACGTGAAACGTTTGTGGTAAACATCAACGATGCAGGCTCTATAGCAGTGTTGGATAGCAGTCAATCTATGAAGAATATTGAACATGTCTATTGTACTATGGTAAAGGCAACTAATGACTTTAAACGATTGCTTAATGACATGAAGCAAAACTATGAGCGTCGCCTTGAGGTGCTGCAAAAGGAACGGGATGCGGCCGTTTCGGCCATGCGAGTACAGGTGCATACGGACATTGATGATCCAAATATATCCGGTTCGTTGCATGGCAATGAGATCATATCGGCTAAAAAGGTAAGCTATTTGTATGGTAAAGTAAAGCAATACTACTTCCTTTTGTAGAATACTTAGTTGCACATTATACATTAGAAAAAGTTTGGTTGTCAAAATGTCATTAATGCATTATGTTACGGTTGAGGTACCCAAGTAGAAAACACGAAACCGAACTCCTATTATAACGAGTACTACAGAGATGTTAAATGGAACAGGAACAGAGTCCAGAAGTGCAATACGCAATCACATAAGAACATCCGTTGAAATGTTGCTTCTTTTCAAAATAATTTTGATTCTATGAAACTTGAAAGTTTTTTGTCTATTTAACGAGAAGAAACAATGGTTAAGCGTTAATAAACATTTAAAGTACACAACATCGTTACAAAAAAGATTATAGCTTAAAATACATAGTTTACAATCTAATTAGAAAACTAAAAACAATAATATTTAAAGATGCCCATTCATTTACTTTTTTTTTTTTTTGTTACACAATTAGTGCGCCAATTGTAACCGAGAAGCATTGGCTGAATGCTCACTCTGCCGCAAGACGCCGTACTGCTCGGAGTTTTGTCAGCGCAAGGATTGGAATGCTCATCAGGTGGAATGCACAAGGAATCCACAAGCGACTGCGCAACAGGTTATGCTATTGATCGATGATCAGTCCTAAGCAACTTAACGAATTGTATATACAAATTTTACTACTACTAATTAATATGGTCAAACAAGCATACAACACCTGTGTCCTACCCTCTTCCCCTTTAACCTTTTAAGGCCTCAAGCCCACACAATAACAAGAAGCAAACCCTTTTTAGCAAGTTCATTGATAAGCCTCCTAACCTAACTACCCTTAGAGTTATTCCTATATTAATGTAATTCTTAAACGTACACATAATTATACATATATATATAAATATAATACATTTTATTATAAACGTAGGGCATGCCGGCAAAAAAAAAATAGAGAAAAGCAACAAGCAAAAATCAAAGCAAGTGCAAAGGCGTCTTGGCATAGAAAATTATTTAAGCTAAAATTTGAAGCGTAAACCTAAAAAAAAAAAAAATTAACTTGTAATTCAATTTAAATTAAATTTATGAATAGTTGCAAACAATTATAAGTGAAAAAGCGCATAGCATAAAAAAAAAAGCTCGAAGGAAAAATAAAAGGTAATTCAAGCAGGGAATCAAAACGAAACTTTTATAGGTTCCAGTTACAGTTCATCCGATTCTTGTATTTCGCCTTACCGTTCTACTGCGTTTATTAAAAACAAAAAATATCGGTTAGTTGAATTGAAAAAAAGAGTTTATGTGGTCAAATGCGAAAAAAATTGTTCTTAAATTAAGATTGCTACAATTTAAGTTCACGAAAATTAACATTATAAAGTAAATTTTTCTAAGGAAAATGAGCGCGATTGGCGTCATACAATGTAACGGATATGCAAGTCATTTCCAGGATATAAAGTCATAATTATCACTGATAATCAGAATCAAAGTTGAAGGACAATGGAACATTGCGTCTGCCTGCTATAACGATCGAGCTATCTGGCCAAATACAGACTCATGCACTTCAGCAAGAACAACCTATCCTCATGTTATTAAATGGAAATTCTTGAAAATTTATGAAGCTTAAATAAACTCTTTTGTCAGTTAGAAAAGTTATAAAAGCTTAAAATATTAATATGTAAACATAATGCATATAGTACAATAGTAATGTTTAGGTCGTACAAGAAGAAAAGCTCTAGAAAAAAATCAAACTCAAACTAATTCCAAAACTAAAGACTTATTAATACTAGTTTAAATATTGAGCTATCTTTTTGAGGCCTTTTGGGCATAGTTTAATTTTAGAAAGTTATATTTAAATTTTTATTGTTGGTCAGACAAAAAGTAGATATAACTCTTTTATAATTTAAATTGTTTTTCGTTTTTTTTTTAATGTCACTTGTTTCTGAACGTATTGATACTGAGTTCCTGTCAATTGCCCACAGTATTCTGAATACTGAGCTTCAGGGTGTTTGTTTTGCTGAAATATGCAGGCTTAAGTTTATGGGATTATCCTTTTTGTTAAATTGTAGTTTTGCGATTTCAAAATTCAGTCGTTTAACGGTTGCCGGTCCCGATTTCGGTTTTGATTTGATTCCCTGTATTCCACATACAAAAAAAAAAAAAAAAACGCAGCAAGCTAAAGAAAAGCAAAACGTAAAAAGAAATACATACATACATATTCGTCTATGTATACATTTTTCATTAGACTTTAAGCACATAGTTAAACTTTTAACATTTTATTATTATAATTTTATGGATACTACTGCCCGTCGTTACAAGCATCCAATAAAGATTTCAAAACAAACAAAAAATAAAAATATATATAAACCGAAAGAAAAATGCAAAACATTTAAATACTTACATCATAGTTGTGTGTAAATGTGTCGTAAACTTTTTCGTTTTTTTAAATGTTTTTTTAATTTTCTTGTTAATTTAATATTTAAATGCTGTAGTTTCTTTTTGCCAGCTGCTGTAACAATTTCTTGTAGTTTGTAGTCAATATGCCTAACATTCGTATAGTATATAACTACAAATATATTATATATAATATATATTTGAATAACTAGCTATATATTCCGATTCACGCACACACCTATACGCACATACAAACAAAGCATTACCATTTGAAAACGCAGTCCAGCCAGTTTAAAATTTTAAATGCAGGCACAGAGACAGCATATAATATTAAATGGTATAAGAAAAACAGCAGTAAGTCAAATGATCGATCCAACCAACAATCGTTTGATTCTGGTCTCAACGCAAATCGAATTTGAAATCTTTATTCTCATGTCTGTAATGGTTTCGGTTGTTGCATTAAATTAAAAACAAGAATGAAAATAAAATTAAAACAAATAACACAAATCGAAACGAATGCAAACGCATCAGAGTAAAATGACGTACAAGGGTGAAGAAAAAGAAAAATATATACATACATTTAAATGTACAATGCTTACGTTTTCTGGTGTTATTTTATTTTTAATATTATTTAAAATTATACCTTACGTTTAGCCAACTTTTATAGCTGGAAAGGAATTAATATAGCCCATCCCATGGTGGTAAGTACAACATATGTATTGGAACGTGTGCACATATGACGGCCGTCCCAGAATTAACACACTAGTGTTGGTAAATGTTGAAAAAAAAATTAAAAAGAGGATGTACCGTATTTTGAAAGCTTAAGTTTAACGTCTGTTGTTATTACATTATGCATTTTATTATATGAAGAAATAGGTGCTCTCCAGAAATTGTGAAAAATCCATCGTTACGGTATTTTATGTTTTTAATTTTTGGCCGCACATTTACGAATGCTAGTGTGTTAGGTTAGCTAATTCTGGACGGCTTTCGTACATACCTAATAAAAATTCGGTTCTAGAACTTAAAAGAACCAAAGATTTTAAGATGAGAATTAATACAAAACACAAGGGTCAAAATGGTATTTAATATTGTACATGAAGTGTAATAATCTAACAGTCGGAATCGATTCTGGCATTGATTGAGCCATGCCAATAGTTACATTTTCAAGAAACCATAATATTGTCTCACATCGTAGATTCGGACCAAATACGAAGCTCTGTGGTTTGGGGAGGAACATTTCTTGAAAAAATGAAAAAGATGGCGTACGTTAAAGTCGGACGCGGACGACTTTGGGATACCCTGTACCAATAATTGCAATTAAGTCCGATATATAGCTTTGACACTCCAAAATACAATTGATTGCCAAATTTGGTTACGATATCTTTACAAACAAACGAAACACAATGAATAATGTGCAAAACACGATCGGTCCTATGGGAGCTATATGATATAGTCAACCGACTTTGATCCAATTTGGTACCATGCTTAGGAACTTTAAAAAAGTACCAATTACCAAATTTGGTAACGATAACTTCAAAAACAAACGAAACAAAACGAATTTTGTTCAAAATACGTTTTTTCGACCGATCGGCACTATGGGAGCTGTATGATATAGTCAACCGATTTTGATCAAATTTGGGACAGTGCTGGGTAACTCTAAAAACCTGACAAACACCAAATTTGGTTATGATATCTTCATAAACAAACGAATTTAGTTCAAAAAACGTTTTTTTGCCGGATCGCTCCCATGGGAGCTATATTATATAGTCAACCGATTTTAATCAAATTTGGTACTGTGCTTAGGAACTTTAAAAAACTACCAATTGCCAAATTTGGTAACGATAACTTCATAAACAAACGAAATACAAAGAAATTTTTGCAAAAAACGTTTATTTTGACCGTTCTGCCCTATGGGAGCTATATGATATAGTCAACCGATTTTGATAAAATTTTGGTTCAGTGCTTGGGAACTATAAAAAACTTTCGAGTGGCAAATTTGGTTACGATAACTTCAAAAACAAATTAATTATCCATCTAAAACTTTTGGTTTTTTTTCGAAGTCCTGTGAAACACCCCTATGGGAGCTATATAATAGAACCACGATATCAAAAAAATTAAATAATAATAACGGATCTAATTTGAAAGTTTGGCTGCTCTAGTTCTCACCATCTCTGAGATCTAGGCATTCATACAGACGGACATGGGTATATCGACTTCTCTAGTCATCCTGATCATACTTTAGGTAACTTTGGCGGGTCTCCGACGTTTCCTTCTGTATGTTACATACATTTTCGGGTTGCACAAACTTAATATACCATACGGTGCAGGGTATGAAAAACAAAAATATTGCCTTGGCAGAAGGGTGTTTGATAGTTTATTGTTTATCAATCAATGGAACTATGCCAGTCTGATTGAAAATTTTTTGAAGATAAAGAAAACAAAAGGTATAGTCAAAAATTAACTAGTTTGAATTTCATTATCGGTGATATTTGTCAATGGATATAAAATACAGCAATCAAATTGAGCCGCTGTTGCAATATTGGATAGCGAGATCTTTAGACCTTTAAACGGAGATACGACTTAACCCTTTTTCATCTATCCTGGCGAAGATTTCATCGATCCACATAACGCGTAAAGATGATAATTATCTTACTTACTGTACTCTTAAACATATCCACTCATGATTTAGCGGGATAAAGCACAAAGCAAAGATAGCAATGATTGGAAGGCGAAATGAATGACTACCACAATCTGAAGAATTAATTCATCTTGGTCTTGTTTAGTACTTAAAAATCTCTCTTGTTACGATCAATGCCGGTACCATCGGCCGCAACGTGATTATTTTATAAAACACGAGAACGTCATCAATCGTTTCTTTTCTATAAAGCCAAGTAATAAAAGATTCCTGGAATTGTTGAAAAAATACCAGAATATCTCAATTTATTAACCAAATTACTAAAATGCGACCTTAGGGCTATAGAGATAATCACTTAAAAAGGCTCTGGTCAGAACAGTCATTAAGATGGATTAAATGCAGCTGGCAGAGATTCACTGACGTTTTCTTGCAGGACCATTATTTAAGCAGCTGCAACTTTTGAGCAGTTGCTGTAATAAATGATATTGTGCTTTTATAATTTTACCAGGAGAATGAGGCGTAATAGCCAATAAATTTATTTCGAAAAAAATAAATATAGGCTGGACTTGGACTTTCGAATTTCGCTCAAGCTTTAATTTTTGGACCGAATATTTTTCATAAGTTTTTACATTATTTTGTGGCAAACTTATGTCAACACCGATTTTGTTTATTTTAGACACACAGATATGCACATACTTATCTACGGCGCATCGTTCTATTAAATTTCAGATCAAAATATTATAATATTATATAATAATATATAAATATCTTCAACGGAACAAGATTACAAGATTATTAAAGAAAACTTCGTCTGAAAAGGGATTATACGCATACCTTTTGGTAAAGTTGTGTGCTTTTGGGGAACCTTACAAAAAGTTAGTATACCACTGTACCTATGGTTAAAGGGTATAAAAAAGGGCTATATTAAGGTAGAGTACGTTAACAAACAAAGGTGATTTGAAATTTGCTAAGCCATACATATCGCTCATAAATGCTCTCCAGATGGATTAGTAAATTATTGGGTCTGCTAGTCTTATCTAAAACTTAAAAATTGAATAGAAACTGCAATTAGCTTTGTTAGTTCATATTATGCACATGTTTCATTTATTATTGCATTTGCATTATTATCAGTATTCTTACTAAATCTATATATGTGTGTATATATATAGTTTTAGTATTTAAATATATGTACCTATTGATTACCAAAAATAATTTCTTAAAACTTTTTTTTTCTTGTTTAATTTATTTATATTTAATTATTTTAAGTTTTGCATATCAACTGCTTGGGAGAGGCTTTTAATTCGAATTATTTTTGCATTTTTGTTTTTGCCAGCGGTAACTAGGTAACTTTTACTTTTTTTTCTTTTTATTCGAACTACACATATAACTCAAACTCGACAGCAAAACTATGAGAGATACAATACTTATTGCTGGGATTTTGTCGATTTAGTTTGATTTTTCATTAAACGAAACCAACTCGAAGAATTGTTTTACTTTATTATGTTTAATGTGTGTTTTTAGTAACTAATTTGTGTTTGGATTTTGTTTTCAGCAATTTTCGTATTGGTTATCAATTTTGTTCTTTTTTTGTGTAACACATACAATATTTGTTAAAAGATAAAATTATTTGATACAAAACATATATGTATAAACAACGTACCTAAATTTAAATACATATTTTTTAATTGGCTAAATAATAAGTTTTTGCTTGATTTGTTAATAAATTTCGCGGCTGCCCGAAGAAGAAAACTATAAACAATTAGCTGAATGAGTTCAAGTGCCAGACACATAAAAAAACACAACATCTAATAATAAACAAAGACGAAGAAGTAGTATTAGTAATTAGCATTTAACTTAATTTGAGGCTTTTGCTTCTAGCGCAATTTTTACACCAATTTACTCTTTTCTCTTTCTTTTCGGAATCACAAATGTTAGCTAGTTTAAATACACATGTAGGTAAGTTTATTAAAGGAGAAATTAAGTATTATCTTATGAAAATGCTGGTGTTAGAGGCTGCTGGGTGAGAAGTGTTGTTCTTGCCTAATTGGTAACATTGTGAACGCATTTATTGTTGTTGTGGCAAAGTGCGGCAACGAAGACGATAATTTGCGGCTTCACTCCAGATTTCGAACCTCGAAGCGCTTGTACGTGTAGTTGATAAAGACCCAATCCTTGGCAATTTCGGCGCCTTGAGGTATTGGTGCCGATGCTGCAAAAATCAAATAAATAATTTAAAGCTAATATTTCAAGAGCAATTTTACTGTAAATCAAATCGTTCAAAAAAAGTTTGCCAGTTATATCGTTAAAATTAAATTTGATATGGTTTTTGGTATAAAGTTTACAAAACTTCATTAAAAATCAACAACTTTAAAGCAAAGATAAGACTTCCGAAACTAATTTAAAAAAAATTTTGCTCTCTTAAGAAGTGTACTTACGTATCTCCAGCGATACATCCGGAAATTCATCAAAATTAGACGTGTCGTCAATAGAGCGCACCTCGACCGGTATGGCAGCGGGTCTTTCCCGTATGTGTTCCCAATCGACTCCTCGAAAGAACGGCACAGACTTCAGATCCTCAAGACCACGCTGTGAACCCAGACGCCTATCGGCCTCGCAACAAAAATTAATAATTGTCTCCTTGGCCTCTTCCGATATGGGTATTTCTGGTGGAAATATTAAGGTTTCACGCCAATTCATTACCTTGCGGTATGTGTCTTGCGGATTGTCGGAACAAAACGGCGGATAGCCCATTAGCATTTCGTACATTATGACGCCCAGTGACCACCAGTCGCAGGCAGGACCATAGCCAGTTTGCAGGAATACTTCGGGAGCTATGTAGTCGGGTGTGCCCACTGTGCTATAGGCCAAGGCGCGTCGGTTGCGTTTCCACGATTCTGCACGTCGCTTTGAGTCCATCGGACTGAAATCATAAAAAAAAAAATTATAAAACTGAACTGATTAATAACCTTTTATATCTTAAAATTACCTGGCGCAAGTGCCTATAAAATCGGATGGTTTCGCCTGCGACAAATCACGATAAAAATCTGTGCGATGCGATTTCTTCAAGCCAGTACATAGTCCAAAGTCAGAAAGCTGTATACCATGAAAATCCATATTTATAATTACGTTTTACGGGAACTTTTCACTATTTACCTTCAGGTGACCACGTGCATCGAGCAGCAAGTTGTCCGGCTTGATGTCTCTGTGTATGAAACCAAGTTTGTGTATAGAATCAATCGCTAACGCTGTTTCGCTGATATAAAACTGTGTGCCCTCTTCGGATAGCGTGTCTTTTTTCATAAGCAATGTCATCATGTCACCGCCAGGCAAGAATTCCATTATCAAATATAAATTGACCTGGTCCTGTATTAAAAAATAATGTTAACCAAGTTATTATAGAGGCAAGTCAATATTGTTGCCAATTTTAAACATTTTATATCGATGATTTTATGCATTTATTTAATGCCCCACTAGACCCACTATTAGCATATTAATTAACTTCGGAACGTCCAATTTCAATGCACTTAACATAACCACAGGCCACAATCGAGCAAAAAAATGTTTAAATATAAATTTCTAAAATTATTGCAAATGTTTAGGTGATAAACTTTCACACACGAATAGTAGCAGACGGCGACCCCTCCGCGCATACTTTGTTTTACAATTGAAGCAACAAACAACAAACATATGATTGCTGCTGATGACTGGCCAAATGGGAAGCACGTTTGCACTTGTATTGGTTTATTGATTTTCTGATGTTCAGCTCAATTCTTAAATAAAATATGTAGTGTATGTGGTAGAGAGCTGAGCGAGTTAGAAAAGCATACCTGAAAACTGTAGTACATTTTGACCACCCACTGATGATCCGCTTCGACAAGTACATCGCGCTCAGCGCGTACATGGGCCACTTGCTCCTTTTCAAGCATATCCGCTTTGCGCAACACTTTCATGGCATAAACGTGTCCTGTATCCTTTTTTTGCACTAAGCGCACCTCACCGAATGCACCGCGTCCGATGACTTTTAGTGCCTCAAAATCTTCGACACCTAAGCGTAAACGTTTAAGACGCAAATACTCCGTCTCTTTTTGCGCATGTTGTAAGCGTTTTTCTTGCCGTTGCGAATCTGTTAGGTTCTCGTCCTTCAGCTGTGCCTCTAATTTGGCCAAACGCTGTTTGCGTTCACCGTATTGTGTCACTAAATTGCTATAATAATTCTCCAACGTCACTTTGGCCTTGGTGGCTTTGTCCAGTGTGTGATCGCTGAAACGTATTGAGGAACCGTCCGCTGTGCTGCTGCTCATCATCTAACTGCGTTGTGTGTTTGTATGATGTATTTGATGTCGATGTCTGCTGCTTTTGCACAAATAATGCACTTGCAAAACACACACCAAATTGATATTATGAGTATGGATAAATTTTTTTTCTATAATTTCTTAAATTCCTCCCTCTTTTCTTATTTCGTTTATTTCCTTAGTACGTTTTGTGTGGTTCTTTCGTATTGTATTTTACTTCTTCTTCCAGTTGCCATTCATTTTTCATAACAACTACATCGCATATATCGGCATAGTCTATCGATAAATAGAGCTGCCAGATCTATTAACAAAAGGAGTCGTCATATGTTTTTGTTTTCATTATTTTATTAAGAAATAGCGGGCGGGGGATGAAAGAAATATAGTGCTAATAAAAGTCTAAGTAATAAATATTATACCCGATCTCTTTTAACGGGCTACTATTAACCATTTAGTGCAGTATACATTCATATGCGCTGCTCAATGGTGATAAAAAGTGCGTTTTTGATATGGCACGCACGACAAATTTTTTGGACTTAAATTTCGATTGTGTTCTGCTTATATTTAAGTTTTTGCAAAGCCTAGAGGACCAAGTTAATTTGGCAAGCTGCAGCCAAATATTTCGTAATGCATTTGTTCAGCTATATAGTCATCGCTTTGAAAAAATTGTTGACAATGATATAAAACTAAAAAACCTAGACGAATGGCGTGCCTTTCTTTGGATGTGTGGATCCAATGTAGAAACACTGGAGTCGTACTATGATGACGAGCATCCACTGCAAATTCTGCCTCTGGTCAGAAAATACTGTACTAATTTGAAAAGTATAACTTTGCACAATGCGACAGTGGCCAGAACCCAACCATTTATACTGTCTATGCCGACATTACAAAAATTGTACGTGCGTAATTATAAAAGTACAAGTAAAGATTTAATTAAATCATTGCTACGTTTGCCCCATATCAGGAGTTTGGGCTTTGATTGTTTTGATCGCAGAGAATGTAAGTATATTATATTAAAAAGGTAAAACGTATAAACAAAAAGTTATCTTTGCTCCAATAGTGCAGGAATTGCGGCATTTTCACAATTTGAATGAACTGATCCTATACGATGATATAACGACCTCCGATTTTGTATCCATTATCAAGCCTATGAGGAACTTGCGCGTTCTGCAACTGCGTAATGCCAAAAGATTTCTAACAACTTATACTCTAAAGCAATTAATAGAACGTTGCCATCAGCTAGAAAAGTTCTCCTTTTATGATTCGGATGCTGAACTTTCAATGATTGCTCAGTTTTCAAATTTAACATACCTTCAGCTTACCTGTCCTGATCATTTAAAGACAGGCCTATTTCGTGCTTTGGCGGCGAGATGCTCGACTCACTTGCAGTATCTTATTCTCCATCGCAGACGTTGGATCAGTGAGGAGCAAGCACAGTTTATTGCTAAGCTACGCGTGCTTAAGCTTCTCATTTGCAAACCAAAGGATGATCGCTGCATGGAACATTTGTCGCAGTTGACTCAACTGGAACAGGTATCAATTCAGTGCGCAAGACAAGTCAGTGAACTTGCACTTATGAATTTGGTGGCCTCAAATGAAAAGCTGAATCTTTTAAATATATGTTATTGTACAAGCGCAACAGATGAGTTTGTCATGTATTTGCTGAAGGTGATGGATCAGCGATGTGCTAGCTTTAATAGACCCCTCTTGAAGTTGTATGCTGCAGCTACGGATATAAGACGTGATTTTATGGAAAAAGTATAATATCTTAGTTATTAAGAAATGATTTTACAGAATGTTTTAACATTATAATTTTCTTTATAGTTGTCTGCTGATCCACGTTCACATTTAGTCCAGTTATGCTTTGAGTGCTGTATTAGCATGGTTTGTGATGGTCATCAATATTTCGACGATCCAGAATTCGATCGCGCGAACTAGACGAATAATTACTACACATTCCAAAGTTAATTTTTGCTAATTGTTATTTTTATTGATTATTTTTACCATTTAGTCATAAATGTTTCATTAATTTATTGTTATATTAATAAGAGCTGTTTTTATAAGTGCACAAATTTAATATAAATTAAAAAAAAATGTCACAACTGAAAATGTAGTCAATTCAATAAAAGAATCGCCTTTTAAAACGTTGACAGCCATCAGAAGCACCTGTATAGCAACAACAAGGTCGATACAATGACGCATGACATTAATAGCATCGTTAGCTTATTCTTATATTAGATTATTAAATCTATGTAGTATTCAAAATTTTGCACTTGCATTGCCAATTTGTAGAACTAGCTGTTCAGGAATAAAATGAAACGGGAATCGTTCATAAGCCATTAAATACAATTTATAAAGTGGCCATCGGTAGCGTAGTGGTAGCGCATTCGCTTTACATCCCGATGGTCGGTAGTTCGGTTCCCCGCAGAAGCACTGGTGCATTTTCCTAGCACTGGCATCGCGAGCTCAAGGACGCTTTTGCCCAAGAAAAAATCTCTATTAATTCAAGACACTGCCGTTCATATTCGGCTATAAACTGTAAGTCCCTGTTCTCTTCGAACAGTTATTAATAGAGATCACGATGCTCCGTACAGGGGCGACTGACATAAATAGTCAGTCAGGGAAATTATATATACATATAAAGTAAATAACAAATACTGTAGTATTATTGAAATAAATTAATTTTATTCTTAAGGCGTTTAGTAGACTTAGTGAATATGCATACACTCAAAATTCACTCTGATTGCGCGTCGCTCAGCTGTTCTGAACGAGTCAGTTCATACAGTACAGTTCAGCAACGAGTTAAGATTAAGTTATCGATAACTTTGACTATCGGTTCTTTTTGTTTGTGGTGTTTATTTGCCAAGCCAGAGAAAATAGCTTATTAACTGCAAAAAACATTCGTAAATTGCATTAAAGGGCACTAAAGATGCTCTCGTTAATGCAGGAGAAGCGCCCGCTTAAGCGTACTCGCCTAGGACCTCCAGATATCTATCCGCAAGACGCCAGGCAGCGTGAGGACGAACTGACGCCCACGAATGTAAAACATGGATTTACTACAACGCCGCCACTCTCTGATGAATTTGGCACTGCACATAACTCTAATGTGAACGCCAGCAAGGTTAGCGCTTTTTTCACTGGTGTGCTGGCAAAAAAGGAGGAGCTGATGACACTGCAGGATACAGTTCGCAAGAAGCAGCAAATCAATTGCAAGGACAATTTCTGGCCTGTGTCGCCACGCCGCAAGTGCGTTGTGGATGCTTGGTTCAAGGACTTAGCTGGAAATAAGCCATTGCTTAGCTTAGCCAAACGCGCACCTTCCTTTAATAAGAAAGAAGAGATTTTTATAACGCTCTGTGAGAATCAGGTCAATATGCAACGAGCCACTTGGTTTATCAAGCTCAGCGCTGCATACACATTAAGTTTTACGGAGTCTAAGAACAAAAAACGTAGCATTTACGATCCTGCTGCTGAATGGACGGGCAATATGATTAAGTTCATGAAGGAGCTGT
Source organism: Chymomyza costata (assembly GCA_018150985.1). Classification (NCBI taxonomy): domain Eukaryota; kingdom Metazoa; phylum Arthropoda; class Insecta; order Diptera; family Drosophilidae; genus Chymomyza; species Chymomyza costata. The sequence continues at coordinate 3,716,673 of JAECWU010000001.1, read as the reverse complement.
TACCAAAACTTCAGGAATACTATCAGCTATGTAAGATGTGAATTTTTGTCTTTAATTTATTTATACCATCAATCTCTCTCTTCAGCTACGCATGACTCATCTAACAGCAGCGGACTTAACTCTGTCAGCGGGCCAAACACGGGCAACAGCAATGGTCAGACAATGCCCAGCAACAGTAACAACAACCCAGCACAACAACAATCTAGCGCAGCCGCAAATGTCACACCTGTGCCCACCATGGCCAGCCCCCAGCCGCCCATACATAGTCCAGCGAATGGACAGCAAAGCAGCGGCAATGTTTCAGGCAACCCCAGTGGTACAACAGGCGCTACTTCCTTGGCTCCGTTAAGCAGTAGCACCACCAGCGGCGTAGGTAGTAGTTCTACTGTAGGTGTGGCAGGTGCCGTACCGCCCGGTTCAAGTATCTCTGGAATTGGTAGCCAGTTTGAGGATAGTCGCAATGCATTAAAATATTGGAAATACTGTACGCAGCTCAGCAAGTATATGTATGAGGAATCGCTCTTGGATCGTCAAGAGTTTCTTAATTGGATATTGGACTTGCTGGATAAAATGCGCACGCAGGCAACCTTTGATGAGCCGCTAAAAAAACTAGTGCTTAGCTTTGCATTGCAATACATGCATGACTTTGTGCAGTCGGAGCGTTTGTGTCGTAAAATGGCATACATTGTGGCCAAGAAGCTGGCGCAATTGCTTAACTCTGCTGTGGAGCAGCAGCAGCAAGCACAATCGCACATAAAATCACAACCCATGGAAATAGATGGAGCGGAAGAACAGCAACGCAAGCCCCAGCTAGATCCCTATGAATGTGCGTTGCAGGAATACGTCAGCTGTCCGCATCATCGAGACATTGTACTTTACCTTAGCACTATACTACAGATCATAACCATTGAATGCCCTACAGCACTAGTCTGGAGCGGCATAGCAGCTCATCGAGCACCCTCATCTTTAGTTGGCAGTCCACTAGATCATTTGCCACTTGCTCCGTCTGTTCTGCCCATGCCCACACGGTGCGCCTACACCAACAATGAAATACGGCGGCAATTACGCGCCGCCGAAGCAGACATTGTGCTGCGTACCCAGCACGCCGAGCAGCGCTGGTTTGCACCCAAATGGCTAAGTGCGGGCAAGAATCATTACACACATGTGCTGGCTACTCTGGACCACTTGGATACGCATTGTTTTGATCGCATGGATCTGGGAAACTCGATTGATACACTTTACTCGCAGATTTTTACACCATATTCAAATGTGCGTCGTGAGCTAGGCGCCAATGGTGAGCTACAGGAAACACGGCAGCCATATGAGCCTAAGCAGGATGCGGATACTGTGAAAATATTATGTGAATGGGCCGTGTCCAGCCAACGTTGGGGTGAACATCGTGCTATCGTGGTGGCCATATTGCTAGACAAGCGACAAATCGACGTAACATCCACGCCAGTGGAGCAGGATCAGCAGCCTGGAGGTGCTAGCAATTGCGCACAGGATGATAAGGACTCGGTAGCCTCTGGTGCTGGCCTGATTGATGGTTTGCCTGTGTTTCAGCATGTTCTTATGTATTTTCTGGATCATGATGCACCCCTACTGGACGAGCACAATAGCAATTCGCAGCAGCGCACGGAGTTTACTAATCTAGTGCAGCTTTTTAGTGCACTTATACGCCACGATGTTTTCTCTCATAATGCTTACATGCATACGCTTATATCGCGTGGGGATCTGTTGCTCGAGACTACGGTGCATAAGACAGCCGCCAAAACTTCAACGCCAGCTCCACCGCCAACAACGCACAATTTCGATGATGACTTTGGAACGGGTATTGACTTTAAGCACAATGAATTTGATGACTCTAATGTTGATGACGATTTGGATAAGTTAGTGCAGAACATCAAAGAGAAGGGGCAGCAACATGAGGCACCTGACAGTCCCAAGATAGGAGCACCTAGTGATCATGAATCAGGTAGTTCTGCAAGCATATCCAGGCATTATGTCTATACCAAGCACTTCCCCATTCCGCAAGATGATCCTAGTATGTCCACTTATAGCAGCGAATCAAATCAGCGATATATACTGCTCTTTGGCGTGGGCAAAGAGCGCGATGAAAAGAAGCATGCTGTAAAAAAAATGTCCAAGGAAATATGCAAACTTTTTAGCAAAAAGTTTAGCATTGATGTAGCCGAAGGCGGCAAAGTTAAGAAGCATTCCCGCAACGAGTTCAATTTTGAAGCTACGACGGCCAAGTGCCAGCACATGGCCTACTTTGATCAGCATGTGGTCACAGCTCAATGTGCCGCTACGGTGTTGGAACAACTGAACAGCTTTGCGTTAGGTAACAACAATTACTTGCCTGTTCAGGAGCACGTAGCCTTTCTCTTCGATCTTATGGAGCTGGCCTTGAACATATATAGTCTGCTTGAGCTATGTGATCAATTGCTTAAGGAACTGCCCGAAGTAGAGCATCAGCTACAGCTCAAGAAGTCAAACATGGTGCGTAGCTATACCACCTCGTTGGCACTGTACATTGTCAGTATTTTGCGTCGCTATCATAGTTGCCTGTTGCTCTCCCCTGATCAAACATTGTCCGTCTTTGAGGGACTTTGTCGTACCATTCGCCATGTGAGCAATCCGAGTGAGTGCAGCTCTGCGGAGCGCTGCATATTAGCTTACCTGAGTGACTTGCATGAAACCTGCGTGTTGCCGCAAACTAAGGAGCAGTCAACTGAATATTATCAGCAGTTAAATTGCATCAAGCGATTTAAGGATATTTTCAACACACCAGAGCAACTAAGGTAAGTTGAACGCCCGCAATGTGTATGTATAAATAATTATTAAAGGAAAACAATCGCGGATTTATAAATAATTATGAAAAAATGTGAGATTTATTTAAAAAGATAAATTGGTACAACTCCCGTCGTAACAAACTATATTTGGGAGATATTATTATTTTTTAAAGGTCGATTAAGTTTTTGCTTGTTTCTATTATTAAGTCGAAGAATATGCATCAATCAAATTAACTTGAATTATTTTTTCTTCTTTTAGCATTGCACCACAAGGGTACAATCCGAAGCTATTGCAAGAGCTTTTTGTTGCGCCTAAACGTGGCGGTAAGGTGGAAAGCCATTGGATACGCCAGTTACACGAATCCCCAGCTAATGTATATAGTTTTGTTTCCAACGCTTTGATTGCTGTTTGCCGCGAGACGGACAATGATCGTCTTAACGATGTGGCCATTTCTTGTGCCGAACTGACGGCGAGCTGCAATGTATTATCAGAGGAATGGATTGCGGCATTGCAAAGCATCTGCACCATTGGCACTAAGAATCCACGCTATCCGCATCTATATGGTCAAATGGATATATTTAATGTAAAAACGCATAACTCGCTGGCCGTCTTTGTTTGCATACTAGTCGCACGCCATTGCTTCTCGCTGGCGGATTTTGTCAGCAAATTTGCATTGCCCACACTGGCGCGTTCCGTAAGTGCTGGAGGTGGCGAGATCACAGTGGATGCAGAGGCAGGTGCTCGTTTGACATGCCATTTAGTACTGAAGCTGTTCAAAACATTGGAAATACCTCAGCCGGGCATGTATTCCGTTAGCACTTCTCCGAATCCTCTGCATGCTGTAGGCAATGCCTTCAGCATTAAGCTAAGCTGCGATCGTCACTTACTCGTAGGCGCACACAAGAATATACCCATTGCCGCAGTGCTGGCAGTGCTCAAAGCAATTCTGATTGTTGTTGATAATGCGGCACTAAAGACGTCTGTTCCTAGCACTGGAGCGAGTGGAGGAGCATTTGGCAGCGGAAAACGTAGTGGTTTCAATACACCTGTGCATCCAGGCAGCACTCCAAAAAGCACTGAACAAAGGCCAGCCGATCTCAGTCAAATTTTGGGCACCAGCGATCTGCAGCTGAACAGTTTGAGCACCGAGCATGAGTCGTTGCAGCAGCCCAGCAGTCTGCAAGGCGCAGCACATGGTCTGACAAGCGGTGGTGAACAAATCTCGTTGCTGGAATTTGCCCAGCATGTGCTTAAGCAGATTTGTGCACAAGAGCATGTGCTGGAACGTTGTCTTAAGAATGCCGAGCAATTGTGTGATATGATTATCGATGAAATGCTGACCACAAAACAAGCACAGCGTGTTCTCCATATGATCTGCTATCCAGAGGCAGAATATAACATAATTTCAGATCTGGATCAGCGTGCAATGATTGTACGCATACTGGAAAATTTGGGACAATGGACCCTTCGAATATCCTGGCTGGACTTACAGCTTATGTATCGTCAATCATTAAGCAATACTAGTGAGTTAAATGCATGGCTAGACACTGTGGCACGAGCAGCCATCGATGTGTTTCACATGGAGGAGGTACCGGCGATGCAGGGCAGTGGCAAATCCACACACAAGGCGAAGCCTTCAACTTGGCTAGTTGCACCTCTCATTTCTAAGTTGACGCCTGCTGTGCAGGGACGTATCTTGCGTGTGGCTGGACAAGTGCTCGAAAGCATGAACTATTTCTCCAAGGTACCAAAATCCGATTGCAACAGCTCAGGCAGCGGCGATGAACGCGAAAAAAGCAACAGTTGTCATAGTAGCAATAGCTATAGCGGCGCTACGGCAAGGAACAAAAAAATGCCTCTTAATTATCAGCCTTTTCTTGGCCTCATACTCACTTGTCTAAAGGGTCAAGATGAGTACAAGGAGAATCTTTTAGTATCGCTATATGCTCAGCTCTCGCAGTGCTTGCAGTCTTTCTCTGAGGTATGTTCAAAAAGAGTCGATCAAATATTTAAATATTATCGCTTGTATGTTACTTAAAAATTAGTTGCGTTCAAATATCAATCAGCCAATTCTGTCGCGTGGTCTAAAGGGTCTTATCCTCAAAAAAAAATTTAATTTTTAAGTCCATTTTAGTCTACATATCGAAAAACTATTCACTACGCTGCAAATCAAAAATCGCCTTCATAATAAAATATTATTATTTTATTATTGCCAGTTGGATACAATAGGTGGTATTGATGATCCTCAAGCTCGTGAGGAAATCTTGGATGCCTTGCAGCTGCGTTTCTCTCTCGTTGGCGGCATGTTTGAGGCTATTCAAAAGAATAGTACGCCGACTACTGATTGGGCCATACTACTATCTCAGTTGGTGTGCCAGGGTGTCGTAGATCTAAGCTCTAACCGAGAGCTGTTTACAACTGTGGTTGATATGCTTGCCACATTGGTGCACTCCACTCTCGTTTCGGACAGTCAGTCAGAACGCGATGAAAATAAGAAACTCTATTTGAATCTCATGAAAAAGCTGAAGAAGGAAATTGGTGAGAAAAATAATGCTTCCATACGCGTCATAAGGCAGCTGCTGCCCGTATACAAACAGCCTACGGAGGTAAGAATAAATTTATTTTATTGTTTACTAAATTTTAATATACATTTCTCATAGGTCATTGCTTGCGAGCATGCTGGGGTAGACACAAAGGGCAATAAGATATGTGATATGGACAAGAAGCAGTTGCGCATATCGGACAAGCAGCGAATAAGTGTTTGGGATATTTTGGAGGGCCATAAGAACCCAGCGCCGTTGTCCTGGGTTTGGTTTGGCGCTGTAAAGTTAGAGCGAAAGCCTTTGACTTATGAAGAGGCTCACCGCAATCTCAAGTACCATACTCACAGTCTTGTCAAACCCAGCAGTTACTACTACGAGCCTCTACCACTGCCACCAGAGGATATTGAGCCAGTTCCAGAAAAGATTTGCATTGTAAGTGGTTTTTTATACACTATAAGGCTATAAAAGCGGAAATAGTGCATACCAGTTTCGGACCGGTTTGATAAATCGGTTACTTAAAAATCCCACAAAATTTTTTTCAAGTAAGGGATATAAGCTGATTGTCTAAAAATTTCTGTCCCTTAATTTTAACATACACTTCGGCTTGATTTTCTTATTTAAACAATACGTTACAAATTCACTTTGTAGAAAGACGAAATGATGAAGGCGGACACCCCCTCCTCAGTTGATCAATCGCCCAGCGCTGTGGTAGGCACTGGTCGTGGACGCGGCAAAGGTACTACAACACGTAAGCGCAAGCCCAAGAATCCCAAGACACCACCAGTGGTCAACAACCAGCAGCAGCCGCAATTGGCGCCGCAACCGCAGCAGAATTTACAGAATACGCAACAACAACAACAAATGCAGCAGCAACAACAGCACATGCAACAACAAATGCAAACAAATCAAATGGGACAAATGCAAATGAACATGCCGGTAAGATATACAATGCGACTAAAGAGATGTCTTTCGATACACAACATAATAAATTACTTAGTTTGTGCAAAATAATAATGTATTTACCTACATTAGGGATTTAGCTAGACACGACTAGTTGCATATCCTAACTTTCTTTCTTTTTTTTATATGTTGAAACTTTCTTAGCAATTTTAAAAATTACATTTTTTTAAAATATAAAATCTCTTTCTGATTAATATATGATTCATATATGAAATTCTTCACATTCAATATTTTTTTTAATTGATTGCTCACCCTTATCATATAATTATTACAGGTTTAATTAAAAATTCTGTTATTTTTAATATAATCTGGTGAAAATGTGTGTAGATATTTGTATTTATGTTGAATTATGGATTGATTTCTTTCTTTAATTAACTTTTTAAACTTTTAGATGAACATGCAGCAATTTGCGCCCAATCCCATGATGCAACAGAATCCAATGTTGCAGCAGCAGCAGCAACAACAAATGCAACAAATGGGACCGAATCAGTTGCAACAACAACTGAACGTAGGAGGCAATGGGCAACAGAATCAACAGCTTAATTTTATGCAGGGAGGCGGAGTGGGCGGTCCACAAGGCATGCCTAATCAGGGAAATATGAATGCCGCACCGCAGCAACAACAGTGGCACAATGCGCCGCCACAACAACAGCAACAACAATATCCCAATCAATACGCAAATCAGCATAATATGCACAGTAAGTAACAAGCAGGATGATTTCAATCAACTAAGAGAAGATCTAACAGGATCGATCATCTATACTTTGCAGTGAACCGCATTGAGCGACCACCGTTGAATGCCCACTCGAAACAGGCGCTTTCCCAAATGTTGCGACAACGTCAGCCTGGCTCATTCCAGCAGCAGCAACAGCAGCCAGGTGGCTTTAATCCCATGCAACAACAAGGGCAACAAGCACCACAACAGCAGCAGCAAATGAATCCTAACCAAATGCGGCAGCAACAGATGAACGCACAACAAAATCCACAGGCGGCAGCTGCAGCGGCGGCAGCGTTTAATGCCATGCAGCAACAGCAGCAAATGAATCCTAATGCGCAACAGCAGCAGCAAATGAATCCTAATGCACAGCAGCAGCAACAACAATTCGCGCGTGGCAATATTCGCAGTATGGCTCCCAATCAAATGAGTGCAGGACCACAGCAAATGGGCAGCATGAATATGGGACCACAGGGCATGCAGCAAAACCCTATGATGCAGCAACAAATGGCTCAAGGTATGGTGGGCATGAATCCGAATGCCAATCAAATGATGCAGGGTGGTGGTGCAGGCGGTGGAGTGGGTGGCAATAATCCGAATATGGGGATGGGTGGCATGCAACAGCAGGGCATGATGAATCCGCAACAGGCGCAATTCCAAAATTTTCAAAATCAGTATCAGCAACAACAGCAGCAACAAGGGATGCAACAGCCAAGTACTGCCGGTCCAGGCGTCGGCATGGCCAACAATCCACAGCAGCAGCAGGCTGGTCTTATGGGTAATTTTAATCCGCAAATGCAGCAGGGTCAGCGCAATAATTCTGAGTTTATGGCTGCAGCGGCGGCAGCGGCCGCACAACAACAGCAGCAGCAACGTGGAGTGCCCAGTGGCATGATGCCTGGCAATCGGGGACAATACATGAATCAGGCGCCAAATGTCACCATGACGAATATGATGGGTCCGGGGCCGGGTGGTGTAGGTCAAGTGCCACCCTATGTGCGCCAACAGTCTGCTGGTGGTGGTAAGCCAGCCGTAGTGCCTACGCAACAACAATTTCAGCAACAGCAGCAGCAGCAACAACAGCAGCTTCGTCATCAGCAAATGATGCAAATGCAGGGCATGAGTGGCGGCGGCATGGGCGGCGGACCACAGAATACGGGTGCAGGAGCGGGTCCTGGCGGTGGCATGGTTCCGCAACAACAGAGCATGAATCAACAGCAAACTCCAAATTTGGTAGCGCAACTCCAGCGACAAATGCCCAATCAGACAAATATGATGGGCCAGCAGCAGCAGTATCAACATCAGCCACCGCCCTACTAAATGACAAACTATTATTTAAGTTCTATGGTAAGACAAACAATATTTATGTATAACTTTGTAATAAAAATATTTTAAAATTTGATATTGCGCTAAGCGCCTGCAAACGGCGCTGCCAACTTAATGCACTGACAGTATTATCGATAAGATAAAACAGCTGTGAGCGTTACTGTGTATGTGTATATGTGTTAGTGCAAAAATTGTAATTTATACGGCAAACTCAAAATTGCTTTTTTTCAATTAATTTTAAGTTTAAAATAAGTGCAATACTAAATGTTCCTGTGTAAACACCTGTCCATGTCATGCAACAATCAATCTTATGAGAACAACACCCTTTTGTGCATGTTTTGCACGCAGTCAAAACGTTTCATTCATTGATGATTTCACAGTGTGGTTTTTCACGAGCAAGAGGTGCATTTTTCATAAAGCTTGTCACATAGAGGAAGTAGCTCAACAACGATAGTATGAACAGCCACGAAGCAGCAACACCGGAGACTAGTAAAAAACGTCAAAGGACGGTAAGCTAAACACTCATACATACATGTTTATGATATTTTGTTTGAACAAATGTTTTAAGAAATTGGTGAAATAGTGTCCGCCATCCCGAACCACCCACATACTAACACCCAGGTTGTGACATTATTAAAGTGAGTTTTAAACAAGAAATGGTTCTGGTTAATTTGTTCCAACAGCTGTTGGCTTACATTTGTTTTCCATGTGGTTTATCTTTTAAATATCAAAAATATTGTATGTATCCATATGGAAAAACCACGTAATACAATTTTCATTATTTTATTTGTTTGAATTACGCACTCCAGTTAAGTGGCATAATCTTATCATGACTTATTGACCTAATTAAATAACAGCGTTTTTTTGTTAATGAGCTCGCTTTAAAACAGTAAACGTAAAAGTTTATACTTTTCTAAGGAAAGTTTAATTAATCCTTAATTGTATTAGTACGAACTTACGTATGGCAATTGTAATAGCAAAAACATTTTGATAAGAAATCTTTTGATGAAGAGACAACATGGAAACAGCTACAAAATGCAACACAACGAACTATCATTATCGCAACTTTTTTCTATAGGTACATACATATGTACATACTACTTATATGTACAATGACTTAAAAAGCCGCTGAATTTGCATAAATAACACATATACATATATGTATTTGACGTACACATGCATTCATAAGTAACATAGTACATACATATACGTAATTGTTTTAAACAATATTTTGTCAATATGTACTTTGTAATACCTTTAAGAAAATTTTGCAGTTACATGCAAATTAAGAGCCGTCCATAAAAGTTTTTCAAATAAAAGCATATTGCTTATTATAAATTTATATATTTTTGGGTAACTTAAATTATAACTTTAACTAGATGAATAGCTCTACAAAACAGTAAAGCAAAATCTTCTGCACACTAACCAAATATTTGTATTAGGTAATGTATAAGTAAATAAGCAGAGTTTTAATTATGTCAACAAAAACTTGAAAGTTATATTATCGTTTTTATAGCATCTTTTATTTTAGTTACAAAAAAGCTTTTTATTTATGAATCTTTCAATCTAAGATACCCTTCACATGTTATAAATATGTATTAACATTTTCTGCTTTTTACCAAAAAGAATAAGATTCAAAATCTACCTTAAGAAGGGGGGAAATAAAAACTTACAAGATACTTTATTTACGTCTGGACCAATACAACGGCAGTATATACAGCTAACTTCTTCAGAAAAAGCATCCCAATAGTAAAAGCGAAATGAGACTGAATACAATTTTTTAAACATTTACATTACTTAAAGACACTTATACTTATCCGTTATTAACCAAAATTACGTTTTAATATTAAATATAGTATGTACTTTAAACTCTGATTTGCATCGTAGATATACACGTCACAAGAGTTTTATCGCCATTTATTTGTCTAATTATTATTACCCTCGAATCTCACTACACCGATTCGAATTTAATTGGTTTCATGAAAATAACAAAAATAACCGATCTTTTGAAGCACTTTGTTATTTGTGTTTGGAATAGCCCTCGACATTTGAACGTTCATATAGACTTTTTTTTAATGTACCTATAGTGTCGACAGTAGGCAAAAGTTTAGTCGATGCGGTCATATATATTTTGCCATATGAGTTCGGAAACCTTGTGGATAAATTACCCCTATACCGCTAACCCACAGAAAAGGCCGCCGGCTGAAATTGGCATTGTTAGGAAACCGTTACAGATAAGATAAGATTTGCGGTGAGCGGGACGGCTAATTGAAATATGTTGACCCATGCCTAGCCTAGATGCCAGATACTGCGTATAGTTGTGTTCAAAAGATGTAAGCAATTATTAACTTATTGCCAACCCGTTTCTGCAAAAAAAAAACTTTTTTTTATATACTGCACCCAATTTGTCAGAAATATTAAAGATTTGTGCAGTTTATTTAACAGGCAGAAGGAGGCGTGTATTACCCTAAGTTTTGTAGTTCAAATAACTAAATATAACCTCGAGTTGCGATGGGTTCATGTCTGTAGTAACAAACACATACATAGATCTCAGAGACTATAATAGCTAGAAACACAAAAGCTTATCGGTATCTAATCTCACATCATTGTTAGAGTATTTTCCGACTTATATCTATTATCAAACAGAGTCGCATTATGATCGAATATAAACTTCTAAAGGTATGGGGATAAATTTAAATTATAGAAGCTTTTTTCTATAAATTTAATTTTAACACTTTGCTTTAGTTTTCTTTATAAACTTTTCTAAAGTAAACTTTTAACTGTTCCACTTTCTTTTATTAATGGATAGCTAAACCACTAAATTTGCTATGTAAAATAATGTAAATACACCTTAAATCCGTAGTATTTATTCCAAACTAATTTAAAAAAAAATATATTTTAATTTTTTGAAAAACTGGGGTTCTAAGTTTTTGTGAATACTTTTTAGAATTTGAGCAAACATAATTTTTTTGTGGTTAGGGTGTATGAGTACTTCAATATTGCCAAACTACAAAAAATAAACATGCTTCTTTGTATGTTTTTTTTTTTTAAATAAGCTTTAAGCGCAACTTGTTGTTGGATACTTTGCAGCTTGGCTGGTTAGTTGAAAACTTGGTCAGCAGCCAGTTGGCAAGACAGTCCGACAAAAGTTGAATGACTTGCTGTTGGCTTACAAGTAGCGCTGTTTGTTGTTTTTGTTGTTAAATAGCAATAAAAGTGTAAATTGTTTTTAAATATATAATATGCACTCTCCAATGGAGTCTCATAATCCGTTTTAAAATAATTTGTATAAATTTGTTATCTAAAATATAAGTACCAGCGGACTTTACGAAACTGCGTTAAATCTAATCTTTGTTGCTGTTTTCATAGCCATTATAAGGTTATCGTATTTTCATTAAACTAGTTTTAAACGACTTCTTCGCATAATAATTGTGTCATATTTTCCTAAGTATTTCAACCATGTCTTGTATGTTAATGTGTGTCAAAAAAAAAAACGTGTTTGTGTACTTAGCTGTTTTAAAAAATATCTTGTTTAACAAAATAAGGTATAGCCTATGTGGTCTATAAATATGTATTATTAAACAATGTACATCTGTAGCATATTAAAAACCCCTCAAGAGCTTGATTGTCCCGTTCCTGGTTTGAGGTAGCTGACAGTGCGTCAAGTCGACTATCTCACAAGAAATTTCAGTTGCACTTTTGAGCTTCAGCGAGAAAGTTGGATATTATATTCACTCGGTCCCGACAAGTAAAAACTCTCACTTGTTTTATTACCAGTCGCTTAGGCAACACTTTCTTTTTTTTTAGGCACTGTTGTGCTTGTTTTTTATATTATTGTACAATATATAGTTTTGTTTATTTTTTTGAAAACAATGTTTACTAAACGCGCCAATTTGCTCAATTGGAGCAGCAACAGTAACAATAACAATGAATGTTCAAAGAGCAAATGCTGTCTGTTAAATCATGAAAAGTGCAATGATTTGGTAAGTTTAAGTATAAACAATTCCAGTGGAAAATATTTTAGGCGAAAAAAATTTGACAGAAGTTCGTTTTTTATACCCTTAGCCAAACTTTATTAAGTTCCTGCAAATGTATGTAATATAGACAACGAAGAACCACAAGATGCAACCTCCAATATGGTCAGGAGAACAAAAAATGATCTGTATCTGTATGAACGCCTAGATCTTGCAGATTATAAGAGCTAGTTTAACCAGACTTGACATTTGGAGTTCTTATATGTCCAGCCATATCAAATAAATTTTTTTTTTCACATTCTGATTTCAAAGCGTTATTTTTATACAATTTCAAACTTAAAACTTTTAAAGTTTTAAATCTTTCGTTTGCTACATTATCGGATTATAAGTAGCGTATATAATCACTATAAATTATTTTAGAATTCGAATCGCCTCAAAAGTCATTATTATTATTCAGAAGTATGCACACAATTGCAAATTATGCGATACTTAAAGTATTAAAGCTATAGCAGCGCAGGCCTTCAGCTTATCTTAGATTCTAGACTTAGAGTATTAATTTTGAAAGTGTAGGTGTATGGTATATTGTTTTACATATTTCATTTGTGTTTTTATATTTAACTAGTGAACCCGGCGTCGAAAATCACCAGATAATGCATTGCATAATAAACAAATAGCTTTGCAGAAAATAATACATTGTCTTTATTCAAAAAAGCTAATATAATGAAAAATGTAAAATTATTAAATTTCGTTATAAACAATAGTTTTGGTAACGAATCTCCTCCAACTTGAAGCAAATAGTTGGCAAACTCTTCCTCACCTTCATTTACGCGCATATTTCTTTTCAAATGCAATAAAGTGACGCAAGGCCATAATGGAGAACTCTGCGCGTGAATAGCTTTCGATTGATACCCCATTTGTTGAAATTGGATCATCTTTGATTGAATTTTTATTTTTAGCGATATCCAGCAAAATATAGATTTAATCGAAAAAATAACACCTTATTGCACATCTAGGTGTAAATAGCTTTCGATTGATACCTCATTTGTTGAAATCGCGCGATCCGTCTAGGAGCCTTTGATGTCACAAAAAACGGCCTTGTGTAATATATATATAGATGACTATATTGTGTTGTAAATTTTAGTGGCTTTAAGGAACGCGATCGTTTGTTCAAAATTTGTAGGTGATACTATTTCGTAATTTTTAGAGCATTTGAATTCGAAAATTTTTTATATATGGTCATTTCCAGGATCGCAGTACGCGACATTCGTACTAGAGGTGGGATACTATCGATGGCACTATCGATAGTTTCATTTTACGGGTACTATCGATGGTTTTGTTCGATATATAGATAGTATACTTTTGTATGAAAAAACTTTTTTGACAAATCAACGGTCATAAAATTGGCAACATGTCAAAAAGAATACAAAATCAGTGGTAACATGTCGAACCTTTTTGACCATCCGACGCTTTTAGAGTCACCAAATCCGATTGGCACCATCAAAAATTATTTAAGTAAATCAAATTTTTGTAAAAATTCTTCGCATAAAAAACCAAAATCGTTAGCCTTATTGCTGCCACAGACGTCTAGCATTTCCGGATAGTAGACGACTTTGGCTTCCGAAATTTTGAATTTCATAAAATTCGGTTTGCAACAGAAAAAAAGATCTCTAAAAATTATGTAGCAGCAATTTTTGCCATTCCACATTATTTGGCCAGTCATAAGGACTCGACTGAAACCTAGAAATGTGGACATGTTGATCTTCTGCCACAAAAACAAGCTATGTACTTGAAAGATAATTTTTTTATGATTGCTTATTGTTGAATAGACAGTTTTTGGTTTTTTAAGATGGAATTTCAAAAGATTCTCCTTTTACAATGTTATAAACAAAACGTTTCTGTTAAAAATTTTGAAATACTCTTTTTGTAAGTTTCCAAATTTTCCCCACTTGCTTTATGGTACTTATTTAAAGAATGTGCCTTTTTAGTGTGCCAAATTTCACTTTGTTCAATAGTACTATCGATAGTATCGATAGTTTCAACTATCGAAGTCTAAACTATCGAGTGGTGGCACTATCGATAGTATCCCACCTCTAATTCGTACGCCTTTAAAGTGCAAAAAAGTAAAGAAAAAGTGAAATTCTTTGTTCCTTGTTTTTATTTTTGGATACTGTTTTTGTAGCAGTATACATAGTGTAAAAAGTAGGGTCAGTTAATTTACCGTTTCCAATATATCGGCAATAAACCTACGATTTAGTACATAACAAAAATATAAGTCGATTTCAACTGCATCTACAAAAATGCAAAAATCTGCGAAATATAAAAGAATATTTAAAAGCGTTTCATTTATAACTAAAGTGGAATATTGTAGCTTCCTATTAAAATTTATTACGTTAAAATATATGCACTAGTTATTTTTTACAAGCCAAAGACTGATTAAGAACGCGACATTCAGTACGCCATAGGGATGCTCGATACCGAAAAAAAAATCGAATCGAAGTATTGAGTATTCCAAAAAACTCGATACCGATTCGATTCGATTCTCCCTAAAAAGAGATCGAATCGAGGATATCGGTATCGACTTTTTGACGTTTGTTTACAGAAAGAATTAAACAAATTGAGGCGTTTGCTCGGCAAAGAAAGCAAACTTTTCTAATGATCATTGTTGAGCTAATGAGCTGCTCCGAACAATCATAATAAATTCAGATAAAATGAAATAAACTTTTTCTTATTTAAATTTTATCCGCATTTTTTAACGGTGTCCACTCAACCGCCAAATGATACACGAAATTCAGCTCGAAACCGATACTAAGCAAATTGGTATCGGATCGACGATTAATCGAGAACCAAAATATCGGTATCGAATATTCAGTATCGACTTCGATATTCTCGATATTCAAAATATCGGATCGGTATCGCGCATCCCTAGTACGCAACAAATTTATACCCTGTACATTTGATACAAAGGGTATGTTAAGTTTTTACAAGCCGAAAAAGTATATAATATACGCCAAATTTAGCGTTCCGAATTTTTACCGAAATTGATTAAAATCGGTTGACAATACTATATAGCTCCCATAGGACCGATCAGTCAAATAAGCGTTTTTCTATAAATGTTTCGTTTGTTTATGCAAATATCGTAACAAAATTTGGCATTCTAAAGCTCTTTAAATTTCCGAAGCCATTTGCCAAATTTTATCAAAATCGGTTGATTATATCATATAGCCTCCATAGGAACGATCGGTCAAAAAAAAACGTATTTTGTGCAAAATTCGTTGTGATTCGTTTGTTTGTGAAGATACCGTAACCAAATTTGGCATTAAGAAGTTTTTTAGAGTTCCCAAGCACTGTAGCAAATTTGATCAAAATCGGTTGACTATATCATATAGCTCCCATAGGACCAATCGGTCAAAAAATCGTTTTTTGTACAAAATTCGTTGCGTTTCGTTTGTTTGTAAAGATATTGTTAGCAAATTTTGGCATTAAGAAGTTTTTTAGAGCACCCAAGCACTGCACCAAGTGTGATCAAAATCGGTTGACTATATCATATAGCTCCCATAGGAACGATCGGTCAAAAAAACGTTTTTTTTTACAAAATTCGTTGTGTTTCGTTTGGTTTTGAAGATATCGGAACCAAATTTGGCAGTCGAAAGTTTTTTATAGTTTCCAATCAGTGTACTAAATTTGATCAAAATCGGTTGACTATATCATATAGTTCCCATAGGACCGATCGGTCAAAAAAATTGATTGGTGCAAAATTCGACTGATTTCTGTTTGTTTATGAAAATATCGTATCTTTTGGAGGTTTTAAGCAATATTTCAGACTTAATTGCAATGTGGTGGTACAGGGTATCCCAAAGTCGGCTGCGCCCGACTTTAACGTACGCCATCTTTTTAAACAAAATGTATACTTTTTTTTTGGAAAATTTATGCTTTTAGCTTAATTAAAAAAATATATGTATGTATTACTTTTAGTTCAAATTTGGTTTGCATTACCGATTATATAACCTACTATGAATATTTGATTAACCCAATCGTGCTTTATTGGTACCTAAGGTACTTAGTAAATGCTTTTTTTTGACCAAGCTAAGACGTTGCCTTATACCAAAGTATATAGAACTATAGTTCTGTTACCTGTGTTTTTTGCAAAAACATTTGAAACGGCTTGATAAGATTTGGGAAAGCTATCTCGACTGCACCCTCCTGTTTATGCCAAATTCCTATTATACTACCTATTTTTTTAAGGCATCAATAAACCAAAGAGCATTTGAAACTTAATCGGTCCGAAAGCTAAAAAGTGTATAAGTACATACGCCTTGAAAATTTCAATTCGTAGATAATGGTTTGAGGCTATAAATTCTTAATTTTAATAAGGCACTCACTCCCTTAACACAGTATGTTTCTCTTGAGGTTTATCAAACTTCATATTAATTGTTAAAGACCTGCTGTACTTTTGGAAACCATATGTGATAATTTACACTATCATATTAAAGATTTTTATGATGTATGAAAAGAAGAAGCTGGCGTTTACTTTCTTACAAAAATGATAAGAACGAATACTTAAAGCACACTTTATCCATACACAGGTGAAGCTAATCAAATTATGTTGATATGTTATGCTGCGTCTCATTCTTTTTAAGATCATCTGATTAAATCTTTTTAAGACATACGGAATAATGTTTTAATTTCAGACCCTCTTGTTTTTAAACTGCAAAAAATTACATGTTTTGTATGCATCCATTTTAGCAGTGTTTTGTTTATTTGTATACCCTGTAACGTATAGTTCAAAGGGTATATTAAGTACAGAAGGAGACGTCGAAGATCCCCCAAAGTTACCTAAAGTATGATCAGGGTGAGTAAAGAAGTCGATATAGCCGTGTCCGTCTGTATGAACGCCTAGATCTCAGAGATGGTAAGAGCTAGAGCGACCAAATTTTCAGATTAGATGTGTAATTATGTCAGGAGAGACAAGTTTATTTTATTTTTTTTCGATATCGGGGTTATATTATATAGCTCCCATAGAGGGTTTCAGAGGACCTCAAAAAAAAACAAAAAGTTTTAGATGAATAATTCGTTTGTTTATGAAATTATCATAACCGAATTTGGCATTCGGAAGCTTTTTAAAGTTCTCAAGTACTGTACCAAATTTGATCAAAATCGGTTGATCATATAGCACGTATAGGACCAATCGGACAAAAAAACGTTTTTTTGTACAAAATTCGTTGTGTTTCGTTTGTGTGTTAAGATATTGTAACCAAATTTGGCATTCAGCAGTTTTTTAGATTACCCAAGCACTGAACCAAATTTGATCAAAATCGGTATCATATAGCCCTCATAGGACCGAATGGACAAAAATTCGATTTTCGTAAAAAATTTGGTATGTTTCGTTCGTTTATAAAGATATCGTAACCAAATTTGGAGCTCGGTAGTTTTTTATAGGTCCTAAGTACTGTACCAAATCATATATCATCACCATTGAACCAATCGGCCAAAAAGAAATTTTTTTTACAAAATTCGTTTTATTTTGTTTGTTTATGATGAAATCATAGTCAAATCTCAAATTCGAAAGTTTTCTATAGTTCCCAAGCACTGTACGAAATTTTATCAAAATCGGTTGACTTTATCATATAGGACCGATCGGTCAAAAAAATGTGTTTAGTGCAAAATTCGTTTTGTTTCATGTGTTTATAAAGACATCGTAATCAAATTTGGCAAATAAATATCTTTAAGAGTTCTAAAGCAATATACCGGATTTGATTGTCATGTGATGGTACAGAGTATCCCAAAGTCGTCCGCGCCCGACTTTACGTACGCCATCTTTTTGATTAGGGATTAAATTATCAACATACAAAATGATCCCGATTTTGAGTTGGTAATGTTTTGTGCTCCTGTTTGGATATCTCTAAGCTGCTTGTTTATTTTTTCAAACAAACGGAGACTTGTAAAATAAGATTCTTCCTATCATTGCAGGCCAACTTTACAGACTCGGCCTTGCTATATACATATATGGTAAAAATATTTAACAAAAATTTACTTATTGTTTTTGTTTGTATAGTAAAAATATTTTTGTGTTATGGCCAATCTCTAGTTATTAACTTTATTATTACTTTATGTTTTACAAATATTTTTGCATCTTATTAAAACAAGTAATTTAAATGTAAAAAAAAAATATGGTGCACGTTAATTGCGGGCGCGGCAAACTTTGGGGTACCCCATATAAACACATTTCCGCCCTATGTTCTTACTAAGAGCGGTGTCTTTACTTTATATACTCACTCCGCATATATATACCACCGATGCAGACGTTTGTCCAACATCTGAGCCACAAAGCCATACGATTCAGACCTATACCTCGTCGACCCAGTCAGCCGCCAGACCGGCTAACATACCGACCAACCTAACGAACGACCCTCAGATGAGCAATCAACTGATCCCAAACTATGCCGAACAAAACAAAAGAGCGTCGGTCTGAGTCTCGGTCTCTGCTGACGCTCTCTCCACACAAAGCTGAGCATATAGTTCAGTAAATATGATTGAAAACTTTCAGTTTACTTTTGACGCTCGCCGTGTTGCCTATGCGCAAAATTTAAATAATTTTTTCTGTCTGCAAATTTTCAAGTTGTGTTATCTCTTTGGGACCAATGAGTTGTTTTTAATTCAAATAGAAAACGTGCAATAAAAATTTTAAAACAACATTTTAAGCATAAAAACATATAATTAAAAAAAAAAAAAAATGCCAAATCCGCCCATTGGTTTCTATCCGCCAATTAAAAGAAGGGTAACAAAGCTAACCAGTTTATATTTACAAAATATTCTAGTTGCTGCAAAAAGACCGCAGTTCTAATCTTAAGCTACTATGACTTGTCTGTAAAGCAGGTCAAGGTATAAACTACTCGGGTTTATTTTATGCGCGAGAGTTTTTAAAAGTCGTGCTTAAATTTATTCAAGAATATCGTAAAATAAACCAATTATAATAAATTTAACTTAATTATGTAGACATACTAATGGAAATTCTTTCTAGTTAAACTAAATTAAAATTGTACCTAAACATTATTGTCAAGTTTTCAACTTCTCAAGTTATTTCAACTAATTTTGCGAAATTCCATAGAAGTGTGACGTCAATGGCTACTTTACTTAACAAAGTTTGCAGATAATCAAAATTGGAATAAGATACGTTTGACAAAGTGATTTGCTTTATAATAGAATTAGGGCCAATGTTTGTTAAGCTTACATAAGTCTATACACCAAATTTCGTCTCTCGTCGCTCTAGCATATATACGTTGATATACCTACAAAAGTAAGAACTTTGTAGGAGCGTCATGTAATTTGTATGCTATCTTGAAGGTCTGCACATCCTATATGAACAGTAGCCTGACTGTCGAGGTATCCTTTTGCTTCATCTTAAGTAGAGGCGAGCAACATAAAAATTAACAGAAATAAACAACACATTGAACGAGTCATAATTTTTCAAAAAAATATTAGGCAGAGATACTTAAGAAGTACCATAAACAAAATCTGTTCAAAATTCTGCTGGCTGTGCTAAACCAAGAAATGTTTTATCGTTTTTACTCACACCATTGTTATAATAAACTTTAAAAATAACTTAAGTAATTTTTTGCTCAAATTAATCAATTTGTAATTAATTTTAATTCTAGAGCACTCATCTGGGAGTATTATTATTAGGAAAAATATAAATCTAATAAACTGAAATTGTATTTAACAACCCTATTAAAAGCCTCAAATTTATAAAAACACGTTTTTGAAATATAACTTTAACTTAATGGAAATCTTAATTTAGAAAGAAACTTGTTCCTTCAAGGTGCTCCTAATTATCCTGGTTGTTATCCAAAGTTTTTTGCCTTTGCAAACCTTTTTGTTTGCTTTCCGTGTAAACTCTCGATAAAAGACTTAAAAACAATTCTTAATTCTAAATTGAAGCGGAAAAAAATGTCTTCGCTGTAACACGCGTTACAAATTGTAATACAACAATTTATACAGCTTAAAAATTACATTTAATACTTAATTATTAAGTAAAATTTTCAGATAATAATTAACGAAAGTCTACATAAACGACTGTGTCAAACAAATAATTTAAGTAGAAAGCGAAAATACAAAAGTATATAAAATAGTATGTATATTACATTACGTTACCTTCCAAAAAAAAATACATTTTATTTGGGAAGCCTGAGCCTCTTGTACAGGCAAGGGCAAAACTTTCTTATGAAAGCTTCATAAGAGCTTTCAATTTGATATAAACAATACTTAATTTAATTTAAAAAGTAGTTTATTTTCAATATCACTTGAATACTCTTGGAACTGCGAAACAAATAATTTTTAGCCCCGGGCTACGCCACTGTTGATAATTCTTTTTTTTTTTGTAGCCTAGTGGGTTTGTGAACTTATTGGAATTGCACACAAGGGTTTTTTCAATTAATAATTTTGCAGGCGCTGTATTGGTTTGGAATTGATTCTTTAAATCCCCTTTATTCGCGCCACTTAAATAGATAAATTTCCAAGTGCTGCCTTTGTTTATCAAAGTTTGCTTGCGATTAATGGAATTTATCTTGCTTCAAGCAACGTTCTGCCAATTCGCTTCAGCTTTGCATGCCATATAAACATCATGACTGGTAAAGCGCTCTATGTCTGTGGCGATTGCGATTTCGAAGAGGTCATCAAACTGCGAAGAGTCTTCAAATAATATGGCAGTGCCGCTAATATTGCTTTAGGGTCAGCCCATGCCTTATTATATTATATACTATTCTTAGATTTTGTTTTGGCTTTGATCGGCCGTGATATTGACTTGAATATTAATTTATGTTAATTTAGAAAGCTCGCGGCAGCGTCGAAGATTTGCTTATATACAGTTATTCCTATTTATGTTTTATTCTCGGTCTTTGCAGTGCCTACAAGTGGCAACGAATGTGTCCGAACAAAAGCATCATGTAACACGAGAGACGCGCGGAAAGAATCTGGGTCTCAGTCGCGGTTTTCGCGGCTGTACGGTATGGCTGACAGGTAAATAAATAATACATATTAATGGTAGTAAAGTAATGGTAGCATAAAAAATGTCTAGAAGAAACTAAACTAAACTAAAACTTTCAGGTCTGAGCGGTGCTGGCAAGACCTCCATTGCCTTTGAACTGGAAGACTATTTGGTGTCTCGTGGCATTCCTGCCTACGGTCTTGATGGTGACAATATACGCACAGGCCTGAACAAGAACCTTAGCTTTACGCCTGCCGATCGTGAGGAGAACATACGACGCGTAGGCGAGGTGGCCAAGCTCTTTGCGGACAGCGGCGTGGTGGCTATATGCAGCTTTGTCTCGCCGTTTGCGGATGATAGGGAGATGGCACGTAAAATACATAAGGATGCGGATCTAAAATTTTTTGAAATCTTTGTGGATACGCCGCTGTCAGTGTGCGAGTCGCGCGATGTTAAGGGGCTATATAAAAAGGCACGCGAGGGCGTCATCAAAGGTTTTACGGGCATTACGCAGGAGTATGAAAGACCACAGCTGCCTGAACTTGTAGTCAACACTGATGGCTATACAGTGCGCGAGTCAACGCAGAAGCTTGTGTCACTGCTGGAACGCGAGGGCATCATACCGCGCTCACTGCGTGATGTGGACCAGCTTCCGGAACTGTATCCCGAAGATGAGACGACACGTCAGGCTTTGAGAAACGAGGCCAGCACGCTGCCAACTCTGTCTATTAGTACGGTGGAGCTGCAATGGGTGCAAGTTCTGTCCGAGGGTTGGGCTTACCCTCTGCGCGGCTTTATGCGTGAGGATGAGTATCTGCAGACGTTGCATTTTAACACGATTCAAAGCGGTATAGATGCCTCCTATCGTGAGAATCACTCTGTACCAATTGTATTAAGTGCCAGCACAGCTGACAAGCAGCGCCTTGAGGGCGTGTCCGCACTTACGCTACAGCATGAAGGCCAACCAGTGGCTATATTACGCCGACCAGAGTTCTACTATCATCGTAAGGAGGAGCGATTGTCGCGCCAGTTTGGCACCAGCAATCCTGCCCATCCTTATAGTAAACAGGTCTACGAGGCTGGGGAGTATCTGGTAGGCGGCGAGCTATCTGTCATATCGCGCATACGCTGGAACGATGGTTTGGATCAGTATCGTCTAACGCCCAATGAGCTGCGAAGACGCTTCAAGGAACTAAATGCTGACGCAATATTTGCGTTCCAACTGCGCAATCCCATTCACAATGGTCATGCGCTGCTCATGCAGGATACCAAACGGCAGCTTCTGGAGCGTGGATTTAAACAGCCGGTGCTTTTGCTGCACCCTCTAGGCGGCTGGACCAAGGATGATGATGTGCCACTGGATGTGCGCATGGCGCAGCATCAGGCTGTGTTAGATGCTGGCATTCTACGGCGTGAGGAGACTGTCCTGTCCATTTTTCCCTCGCCCATGATGTATGCCGGACCAACTGAGGTGCAATGGCATGCAAAGGCGCGCATGAATGCAGGCGCCAACTTTTATATTGTAGGTCGCGATCCAGCCGGAATGCCGCATCCCAATAAGGAAACCTATCCGGATGGCAATCTGTATGATGCAACGCATGGTGCGCGCGTACTTAAAATGGCTCAAGGACTAGACAGCATGGAGGTAAGCTTAAGTTACGCTCACGAAGAAAATAATTTGACTGTATTTTAATACAATTATAGTCTATGAAATAAGTTTTTCACATTGTGCTAGTAATTTTCTTACATTTTTACAGATATTGCCATTCCGAGTAGCCGCATATGACAAGAATGCGTGCCAAATGGCGTTTTTCGATCCAAAACGCAAGGATGACTTTGAGTTTATATCGGGCACAAAAATGCGCACACTTGCTCGAACGGGCATCAATCCTCCAGACGGTTTTATGGAACCACATGCTTGGAAAATTTTATCGACGTATTATCAAAACCTATCGGAGTCGTAATAATCATAACTTGGCGGCTCAATATCGTGCAATCCAATTTACATACTTAATACCTATTTTATTATAATTTTTACTACCTACATATATTTAACTATATATATTATTAGGTGTATCTAACTGTCCCATAATACAAGATCTAGGCAGCTCTCAGTCATCAATGCGCATAATGTTTGTGTAATAATTGTTTTTTTACCTTGTATATGTTAGAACTCTTTATCGTCCTTTTGTCACAATGTTCATATCGTAAAGTTATTTTAATCGTAAAAGTTGACTAATGGTTTGTTTAAAATAAGCAAAAAAGTTTAAATATATTTATACTCTATCATTTGCATTTAATTGCTCGTTACCTTCGTGTTTTTTTATGTAACTTAAGCGACTCCCTCCTGTTTACACTTATGTGGAATATTTTTATCAAAACAGATTGATCTGGAATAAGGTAGAGTGAGTAATCACATGTACATGAGTTTATAAGTTAAGATTTACAATGCGCTAATATCTAGCTAATATCATTGTTTTAAAATATAAAAGCATCTAAGATGCCCAGCAGCTAATCGGAACTTTGTCTAAATATTATTTTTGAAACAAAATTTTTGTTTTTTCTCAGTTTTGCTCAATAAATCTCGTTTTAGCACTATTTAAAAAAAAAAAAATTTTAGATTTCCCTCAGTTTCGTATTTCTCTTTAAAATCCGCTCTTAATCGTAACAAAAGTCTGAACCAATTGTTTATTTAAAGTAAAACGTAACATACTTTTAGTTGCTTAAATTATTTAAAGATTTTTTATGGGCTCGTATGTCTGCTTCTTCAAAGGTAACATTCAGAGAGTTTGGAAAATCAACCTTTAATGACACTAAAGAAAGACTCTAACGCTGAAAAGAACTGAAATTGCAATTTATATAGAATTGGTGGACGACACAAAAAAAATTAGGCTTCTAGTTCTCCAAAAATGAAAAGTAGAAGATGAAAGTACTTGATATCACAATTGCAGCAAGAACTTTGAAAAAATTTAAATAGCTTTAAATTGAATTAGAAAATTTAAAAGAACAAAATTCTTGATTTTACCAATAAATTTAAGAAAATTAAAAAAAAAATTAAATCACTGAATATTAGATAAAGTTGGCTGGCGACATAAAAAATTAACCCTTAGCAGCTGAAAATTATTAAAACACGAATAATAGATAATGAATGACAAGATCAATTTTTATATGCTGTGGCCGAGACAAAATCGATTTTTTGGTGCAGGTTGTCGAAAATTCGCAGGCTATTTAAACAAAACACAATAAACAACTTACTTGCACAGAGTTAATATTTATAAAATTGTATAATTTTAATAATAATATAATTACATATTATTATTACAAATAATTAATTAATTTATATCAAATATGCATTTAGTTTTTCATTAATTTCACACTGTGTATATTTACTGCGTTAAATTTGTTTATATTTTAATTATTACTATTAGTACATACATACATGTTTGCAAACGCGCTTGGACAATAGTAGAATATTATTATAAAATTATTACTTTTTTTTATTGCATTATATGTACTCTACATAACTTTTTATTGGCAAATATGTGAACCATAAACAAAACTAAATAATACAAGTGATATATATAATGCAAAAAAAAATAAAAAGTTCGTTTAAAGAGCACCCGCAAACATGCCAATTATGGAAACTCCTCTAAGCGGTTCATCGAATTGTGCGTTTTGATTAAAAACAAATTACATACATAATTAATTTTAAAATAAAAATATATATAATGGCATTTTAATACAAAGATACGCAATTCGTAGGGAAATTTCTCGATGAAATGCATAAATGATGAGCAAAATAATATACTAAATTAGCATATACAAAATTTAAATGTAATATTTATAATTAGAAATGTAATTAATGATTACAATTTGCAACAACCATGGCTACATAGGAGCTACTTGGTATAGGTTTGGGAGAGGGGCTCGTTTTGGAGGTTTGGTTGATTAAATTGTTTTAAACTTTTTATTTTACTTTTTTTTTTTTTTACTTTCACTATTTATCAGTACAGCATATGACGGTACGTAGTGTATCGTATTTATGTATTTATTGTTTAAACATTTATGCGCATGTATTATGTAATCTATGCATATTTTAAAGACAATGTCCTTAAGTTTTTGAATTTAAAACAGAACTTAATGTAGGTTGCATATTTATATGTGTTAACGCAGTAAAAATTATATGCAACTTTATATATTGTGAATTTATGTTTTTATGGGGATCCTGCTCATTGTAGTTATTGCTGTTGTTGTTCGGTTGTTTAACTTAACACGAGTTAAGAAAATTACTACCACATACTTTATCATAATTATTACCAACGTGCCGCGTCAATGCCAATTGAACATTGCCACGTCAAAGCAGACTGCACCTTGACAGCCAACTATCCGTTTTTCGACTCTCGGTCAGTTTCAATTGATGGCTGCCCTTGGGTGGATTGGTTGCCTCCTAGAATTAATAAAAAAAGAACCAGCTTAATAACAGTCATATTACCTAATAATTATAGCCGACGCAATATACTGTTAACATGCAAGAAATGTCAGCACACATAAATTGTAAATAATTCTATTTACAAACATTCTTGTAAATGTGAAAAATTCCCATACTATGTTAACTATAAAGTAAGGTTCTAAACAATTTTTTTTAACATTAAACTCGTAATCAAATCGAAAATACTAATTAAAGAGATATGAACTACACAAGCTCTTTCAAAATTTTTTGGATTAAGTTTTTTCAATTGTTGCTGGCATTTGCGATGTATGTTAAAGTAAGCGCGCTTTTATAGAACTTGTTAAGTAATTTACCATTCGCTTTTCCGTTTTCGCTTTAATATCACTGGCTAGTGTGAGAAAAGCTTCTTCGACATTAATGCTGGCTTTCGCGGAGGTCTCCATAAACTTAATACCATATTCAATAGCCAATTGTTCCCCGCGTTCCTTGGAAACCTGTAAAAAGGAAAAAATAATTTTTAATAAAATACATTTACTGCATACGTATAACAAAAACGTTTTACATGCATATTCATAACCAGAAAATTTACCATATTTATCTTAAATGAAGTTTTGCATTAAAAAAATTTGTCAATTAACTGTTGTATAGACGATATTTTTATTCTAAAAATAATGCCTATCAAAACTTTTAAAAGCTACTTTTTTGTTCTGGAAGTGCAGTAAAAAAATTGAGGTAATAAATTATTTTAAATTCATCCACATTTCTTTACTCAGAAAACTCTAATTAATAACTTATTGCGTTATACACTCCTTCCTTTTATCTTTTTCCAACTAAATCTATTCAAGTCTTTAGCATGATTAAAAACTAAAACAAAAATCTCAACTTAACTAACTCGTCATTTTAATTATATACCTGTCGCTTATCATTCAGTTCACATTTGTTGCCCAACAACATTTTCTCCACATCAGCAGAAGCATTCTCTTCAATATTTCGTATCCAGTTTTTAATGTTCTCAAACGATTTTTCCTGCGTAATGTCATAGACAAGCATTATGCCCATGGCACCCCTATAATAGGCCGTAGTAATGGTGCGGAAACGCTCCTGGCCGGCAGTGTCCCTGTTAAAGGAATTAAATATAAATTGAATAATTTTTTATCTAAATATTACCTTAAACTTACCATATTTGCAATTTGATTTTCTTGCCATCTAATTCAATTGTTCTAATTTTAAAATCGATGCCTGCGAATAAAAGAAAACACATGATAAGTCACTATGTAGTATACACTTATGTACTTATACACACATAACAAATAAATTTAAATAATTTGGCAGTCGCCTCTAGCCAAAAAGCCAACAGATTACTGTGGCCAACCTGTTTTTGACCGCGAAAGTGACGTATGCTTATTTTGAAAGAGAAGTATGAAGAACAGACAAACGCTAGAGCTTTTTAAGCTAGAGAGCGCTTCTGCGTCTAATTGCCAATAAGGAATTAATTAAAACAATATTGTTGAAAATGAGTTACCTAAGTTGGTATTCACAGCACAAGAAAACTTGCCAAAACGATGATGTAAACGGGCATGTTTGGTTTTCTTTATATTTTACTATGTACGTATTTTATTATTAATAGTTTTTTTTAAAACAATCTGTTTTGAGAGATATTGGGACATGGTTGAATAGCTTTATTTTACCAAAAGATGGCTTAACCCTTATTTTTAGTAAATACCAAAGCAATTTGGATTCCAAATAAGCAAATTCGAAAACATGGCTCATTAACTCATACTTTGTGTTGTACTTTTGAATTTTTTAAGAGTAAGATAAAGTATATTAATATATCAGAAGATTTCAAGATATCTTTATCAGCAACTGACGCACCCCTTTGACTCTGTCTGAATAAGTACGATCAAAGGTTCAAAGACGTCTTATATGGCAGGGGCGTAGCTGTTGAAGCTTATCAATACAAACTTTTTATAGAAATAATGATCTCAAGTTTTAAAATAGCTAAGAGGAACATAATGTGCAATTTGTTTAGTTAGGAATTTTAAATGTTAATAGTCTTCCCATCTAAAACTTCTTTTATAGTTTATGTATAGTATATTGTACAAAAAACAACAATTATGACAAATACCAATACACAAAAGCTACAGAGCATTAAATATGAGTCATGTTTATTTTGTTTTTGTGGCGCTGGGCTCAAACTAGAGTTTGCTTTTGTGTATAGAGCTGAATGGACTATGGCGATTACTGCCCGGCGGCGTCATAATTAATTAAAAAATTACACGCACACAAACCTATACCAATGCATGTTTAAATGTGTACGTAAAGATGTTGATTACGACCACGATGATGGCTTTTGATGATGATGATGCATGCACATTGAAATGTTTGATTATTTGGTTTGAGTGTACTTACCTATCGTGGATATAAATGTTGTATTAAAGGCATCCTCTGAAAATCGAAAGAGTATGCAGGTTTTACCAACGCCAGAATCTCCGATAAGCAACAATTTGAACAGGTAGTCGTATGTTTTGGCCATTCTGTTTGTAGCAGCAGTTGCACACTTAAAAGAATCACAGTTGCGCTTTTTACGTTAAATGAGTTTTGGAGTTAAGTATTCGTATTTTGTAGAATGCTTAGGGGGGGGTTAGGAGCGGGACGTTCGTTTCGGGTTCGTTGATGATGCAGTTGTTGCCGCTTTTATGTTGAACACGTCGTCGTACTTTTGCTGCTAATTTGATGTTTTCTTTGTTAATGGATTTGTGGCGGGCGGTGGTCGGAAATCAGTGGTTTTTAAGTTATTATTGCTATTAACTAATTTACAACTAGCTGCGCGCTGTGTCGTTTTTGTTGGTCTTAAAATATTTCTAGACGTAACCACACAGCAAAAGAGACAAACAAACACACAAGATTTTCTTTTGTGTGAGTGAGTTGTTCGAGCCGTGTAAAAAATGGCGACGTAGCTAAAAATGTGTAAAAATTGTAATTATAAATTTACGCGCGTGCTTTGCGGCTAGTATACGGCGCGCATATACTAATGTTTGTAATTAAAAACCGCGTAGTTGTTGCTCACACGTATAAATAACTCTTAACTATTGCTTTCTAATTACGCCCATACAAAAAATATGATTTACTTGTTGCAGTGTTGAGAAACTGCGAAAATTTACGCATTATTATTGGTGCTGTTAAGTGTAAAAAAGTGTGTTGAGTAAAAACGAGTAGTCACTTACCTATCGATTAGTTATTGAAAAACAGCTGCTTGTAGTTCGTCTGTTCTTATTAGAAAATGTGTGTGTCTTTATTATGATGTGAAAACAAGTAAAGCAATGAAACTGTGACGCAAAAATTTAATAAAACTAATAAATGTATGCTTGTGTTTAGAATATTACTAATATATATAAGCTCAAGGCACAAAAACAGCAATAAATAAAATAGACAAATGTGAAAAGTGTGGTCAACAGTCGCAGCAGCAGTAGCAGCACTTAAGAATTTGCGTCGGAGCACCCTGCGAAACGAAAAAAAACATCACACTGGCTTTGGTGGAAAGGAATAATGGGTACAAAAGAATCCAAACATGCATGCATCAGTTATGAGGATGCAGTCAAACGTGGTAAGTAAAGTGTAACCTTCAAACACAAAAAAAAAAAGATTTGGACAAGTAAGAAATGGGTCATTTGACGAACGACGTCAGCCAGCAAACGTGAGCAGCGCCAGTAAAAAACAATAATACTTCGTATGATGTATGTATGTACATATGTGCATATGCATATACATATGTATGTACATTCTAACACAGGTGTAATTACGCTTTATCGATTCTATTGTTGTGTTTCCGTTTCTATTATACTGTGTTTATTGCTTGTTGCTGCTGTTGGTCAATAGCGTTAATTCTTCGCTTTTCTAACTTACTCGTTATATTCTTATGATATTTTCACTTCCATTTTGTGTGCACAGGCATGTGAATGTGTGTGCATAAGTATTTGCCGCCAGTCGCAATGACGTCACAAAAGAAAAATGCACTTTGTCGCTCCCTCTCTCTTAAATCTTCAGCCCTTTTAGTAGCGTGGGATGTTTTGTGAGAACAAAGACAGCACCAGCCAACAGAATAGAAACTTTTGCATTTTTTGTGGATTGCGATTGCCTTGACATTCATTATTTTGTTGTTGTTGCTGGTGTTACACACAGTTTTATATGGCCAGCAGCAGATGAATGGTAAACACTTAGTTGATAAGCCACGGAACAGGTGCTTGCATTTCTTAATTCACGGAGCAGAGATTATACCCATGTCTGATTACAAAATCAAGACCGCCGCCCGGCAAATGCAATACAATTAAATGGGCGTGCTGAAAAGTCAAAATATAATATGTTTTTTGTGGCGTCACACAATTCTTTATAGGACATTTATTCCGCATCTTTTTCACGCTCAATTTGCGATAATCAATTGGTTCAATGCAGCAGTTAGTAGTATGTATGAAATTCATTACTGTTATCGTCGTTATACCTTTGCTGGAGGTATATGGATTTAGTCGCAAATTTTGTGTCACAGAATATGAAGCGTCCGCGATAGTTATTAGTACAGCTTTATTGTGTCCCACGAACTCTGTTCCTCTCTCTACAAATTGTCGGTTGGACTGCCATGGATTTTTCTTATCAAAGAGTTATTTGAAAAAATGCCAACTTATTGACACTTTTACTATAAAGCCAATTTGTGTAAATATGTTGCAGTCAAAAAAGTCGGTGTAGATACTTGACTCAAAAATACAAATACTTTTTACTTTTTGTGTATAGAATGCCCAACTCTCGCGGTAACATTCATTTGATTAGGTAGTTGCTTTTTGTGGGTACAGAGTATATTATAGTCGGACTGAAGCCGGTGCGCTCGTTTTGTGAATTGTTGTTCTATGACTTGATTACTTGGAATTTAAAATTTACTTTATTGGCAGTAAATTGATTACGCATCTATTTATATTACGAGATTTTTAGACATTTTTAAATATTATACAGAGTATTACCAAAGAGTATAAAAGTAATGCTACTTAAAATGTATTGTGTTTAGGGTATATCTTAGTATAAATAATTATAGTAACTTTAAGACAGTAATTATATTATATCACAATTTGTTATAAACTTGGATAATTTTAAGCATAAGAATTTCCGTTATTAATAATTATTTTTTGCAGTTACCGAAGCCGAGCTGCGACGCCTTAAAGATGCTTTTAAAAAGTCAGCTGGTGTAGGAAGACTTTATTTAAGTCGCAATGCATTCCAGCAGGATGTTTTATGTGAGGGCGTACCGCCCAAAGTTACCGACATGCTTTATGGAGCCTGTGGCGGCACACAGCGCGGCATTTCCTTTAAGGATCTTCTGTGCGGCTTGGTGCTCATCACTCGTGGAACTCAAGAAGAAAAAACTAAGTAAATTTTTTTGAATTAATAAAATAAGAACAAATTTAAATTGATTTAACTTCAAGATTTCTATGGAACTTGCATTGCAATGATGCTGGCACTTACATTATCAAGTCAGATTACGTAAAAAGTGTTAGTCTGCCACCTTTTGAGAGTGTCACACTGTTTACACACGGCGAGCGCGTTAATTTTGAGCAGTTTCAGGACTGGATAGTCAGACACCGCAATGCCACAGTGCTGTCAAAGTGGCTACTGGCCGATAATTGCGTTAGCCTGACCTCTGAGCTGGAAACGCCCACTTTCTATCAGAGTCTTGCGGGTGTCACTCATCTGGAGGAAAAGGTGGGTAGAAGTTAACTTCTTCTAAAATTGTAATTATATGGCCATTATTTTTTGAAGGATATTGGCGACCTGGAGAAAGAGTTTTGGCGTCTTAAGAACACTTCACAAAATGGCCAAATTGATTTGCAATTTCTTGGGCCGCTAATTAGTCCGCCGATACCAAAGAACGCGCTAGCAGGTCTTTTTAATGCGTTTGATGAAAATCGTGACGGTCACATTGATTTTAAGGAGTTGTGCTGTGGTGTCAGTGCAGCTTGCCGCGGCCCAGGCGTGGAGCGCACGCGTTGTAAGTATTTGTAATATATACGTAATCAAAAAATATACAGTTATGTAGTTGTATATTTTTTGGTAGTACACCTAATTCTGTTTTTACACGGTCTTTTTTTACACGGTTTTGATTTAACACGGTTTGAAAATAAAAAATTTTTAATTTTTTTACACGATTTTATTTCATTTAGCACGATTCAAAATAACACAAGACAAATAAATAATTTTTTTTTACCTTAAAAATTGAATAACCTATTCTTTTTGTTAACAACATAGCTGTTTTAAATACATACATAATTGTTTCTAGTTCCTGAACTTGTCATACATTTAATTTACAATACATACTTTTTTACACGGTTTTTTTTTACACGGTTTTTTCTGGAACCAATCTACCGTGTAAAAACAGAATTAGGTGTATTTAATTTCCTTGAGACATCAATTACTTTATACAGTTGTTTCACTTTTTATTACAATATGAAATTGCGATTGCTTTAAATGGGCATAATCTTTAAAACATGTTAGGCCCGATGATAGTTATCATCGGGTCCGCACTTTTCTCTCGATGGCCCTACTAAAAATAACTTTTTCATTCCTTTAACTTCTCTCATGTAATAAACACAAATACGAAAATATTTATGCAATATCACTTATTTATCGCGTTATCTTACGCAGTTTGCTTTAAAATTTTTGACGTGGATCGAGACGGCGTGCTGAGTCACGAGGAGACTTTACAAATGATCAACGTGCTGTTGTTTGTGGCTAAGGAGAACTGTGATGCTCATCAGTATAAGGAGCTGACAAAACAGCATGTGATTGGTGATTTATTAGAATTTGCCCAGCGAAAAAGTCTGGATGGGGCCGGCAGCAGCTGTAAAATTATTTCGCGAGACAACTTATCGCTGACCGCAGAGGACTTTATGCTGTGGAACGTACAGTGTGGCTTGCGCCTTATGCAGCCCTTTCTCGATCTCATCTTCGAGCTTTGCCATATAGTGTTCGGTCTATGGCCGCAATGTAAGCACATGGAATACGACATTGTACGTGGCTGGTTGCGACGTGAGGAGCGCCGTCAGTATCGGGTTGGCCAGTTCTGGTATTTAATATCGCGAGATTGGTGGCTTAACTGGATGCAGTATACACAGCACACGGCCAATACGTGCGACTATTGCAAGCGTAGCGCCAGTCAGCGCAGCTCCAATGTGGCTGCCAATGCCATTGACGAGGCTCTGGTTTGCGATGAAAGTTTCAATACGCACAGCTTGGACTCAACGGCTGCTCATGATAATTATTCATTGGGCTCGGCCAGTAGCGGCATTTCGGCAGGCCGCCATTGCGGACAGCTACGACCAGGTCCAATTGATAACACAAATCTAATAACAAGCAATCCTTACAAGAATGTTCGAACACTAACCGGTGAGGGAGGGCATTTAAAGCGTGATACACCACTTGTTCAAAACCACGACTTTGAGCTAGTGCCAAAATCGCTTTGGAAGGCATTAAATCGATGGTACGGTGATAATCTACCATTGCCACGCCAGGTAAGTTTTCGAAGCTTTAAATTAAAAAGATAAAATCAAAATGAAAAACACTGTTGCGGTTATTAATGAGCGTCCTTTAGAGTTAGCTCGAATTCAGAATCGAATAGAAATAGCTGGCATACCTCAGACTTCAGATATGCATACATTTTAATAATCTTTGATTTTGGGAGTAGTTGTACTTAGTTTTTCCAAAAACTTGCAGTTTCTAAAACCGTAGCTAGCAGTGTTCGATTTATAATTTATTGTGATTACTGTATAAATCGGTATGATAGTAAAAGATTTATTAATTGTATATTTGAAACAAATAATAGGTCATACAACCAAACAACTCTGAAGTGGAACTGGAATTGTACCCCTTAAATCTACGCATTTTGCTGCATCAGGTGCAGCCCACACAATCGGGCAGTACACAGATAAACAGCTGGAACTCGGTTACTGGTGGCTATGGAGTTATTGCTTCTGGCGGTGGCTATGCAGCGATTGCGGCAAGCAGCGTTCTCCAACCTCCAAAGAGGTACCTAGCATATACAGCTGCTTTTAGCCGACTGGCCACAGTGCGTCAGGTAGGCGAGTTTTTATGTGAGCAGCTTCGACTTAAAGCCGAAGACATTCGCCTTTGGCATGTGCCGCAAAGCGGCACTCTTGATAACAGTGCCATATTGCTGGAGGAGGACACGATGTGCCTTAAAGAACTGCTTATAAGAGACAACGACCAGCTGCTACTTGAAATTCGGAACAAAGATTTAACATGGCCCGAGGAACTGGGTTCCTTATCCCTAGCCGGTACCCAAGGCTACAGCGGCTCGCCCAATGAGCGTCGGCCCACACGCAGTTCTATAATGTCACTGCATGCTCCGGGTGCAACTGGACTGCATAATTTGGGCAACACTTGCTTCATGAATGCTGCACTGCAGGTACTCTTCAACACCCAACCGCTCGCTCAGTATTTCCATCGTAATATGCATCGCTTTGAGCTTAATGAAGCTAATAAGTTGGGTACACGCGGTCAGCTGGCCATGCGCTACGCTGAGTTACTCAAGGAGGTATGGACGGCTACAACACGCTCGGTAGCACCGCTAAAACTACGTTTTTGCGTTAATAAGCACGCGCCTCAATTTGCTGGCGGTGGCCAACATGATTCGCAGGAGCTGTTAGAATGGTTTTTGGATGCACTTCATGAGGACCTTAATCGTGTGACTGAAAAGCCTTACAGCGAACTTAAGGACTCCAATGGACGGCCGGACAAAATTGTAGCTGCCGAAGCTTGGTCACAACATCATACTCGTAATCAGTCAATTATCATTGATTTATTTTATGGTCAACTAAAATCCAAGGTCAGCTGCTTAGGCTGCGGACACGAATCAGTGCGCTTTGATCCATTTAGTTTGCTGAGTTTGCCTTTGCCAGTGGAAAACTATGTGTACTTTGAAGTCCTGGGTGAGTAGTAATTAATTTTTAATAGATTTTGAATGACGACAATAAAAAAAATATTTCTTACGCGATTTTTCAGTAATTCCCTTGGATGGAAGCGTACCCATCAAGTATGGCTTGCGACTTAACTCAGAATGCAAATACAGCGATTTAAAAAAAAAACTGTCTACTTTGTGTGGGCTGCAACCAAATTTTATGCTGGTTTGTGAGCTTTGGAACTCGCAAATACGTCAAATAGTGCCGGACGAGGAAAAACTACGCATGCAAAGCGCAAAGGAACTATATGTCTATCAGCTGCCAGAACAGAGCAGTCTGCGCTCGCGTTCAAACTCCACGATTAGTATTCACATTGAGCAGGGACTTAAAGACATTCAACGCAGCTCAGGTAAGTCCCAGGGAAACAATTTGGATAGGTCGGCCAAGATGATGTTTCCATAAATAAGCCTCAGTTAGATTAAACTAATTTGGTTAGGCCCTAATATTGCGTTCACAGACGTTTAATTCGATAAAACTTTTTTTTTAGCAGCGCTCATAACTGGACAGGACTCCCTCAGTTCACTAAACACGCTTCAAACGCTAACAAACAAAACATCTTACAACAGCTTTAGGGAGTCCCTAAGCCCTTGCAATGGTCAAGTTATGCGTGATAACGGGGGTGAAGAAGGTGATCAGAACGAAAATTTGCATAGTCTTACTTATGCCGATGCGGAGGCCCTGACCAGCAGCGAAGCTTTGGCACGCTATAGTAACAACAACAATAATGATAATACGCACGAACTTCTGCAAGATGATGCCGGAAAGGTAAGCCGGTGCTTTGGAAAAAGAGAGTGCATGCCCCACAGTCTTTTTTGCTTCAAGGTATGGCTTCTAAACTATATAACATACACGTATTTAATATGTTAGATTTATGCTCCAGATGGGGCCCAACGTATATAGTATATTCACTATCATAAAAGTCTTTTTAAATGAATCTAGGATAAACTCAAGCGATGCGTCTTATTTGAAAAGTCTGCGGTTCAAAAACAAAAATATAAAGTGACAACAAAAATTGTCGAAACAAAATCTAAATACATATTAAATACAAATATGTTAACAGTTGCCTTTTCGCGTGGTTTGGGATATACCCTTTACGTTTAGTAGTTGTACTATATTTATTTGTAATTTCCACGCTCCTAATACTAATCACAATTACTTAATTTGTTGTTGGCGTTAATGTTAATATTTGATGTACATTTTGCTTACAATTTGGTCAACCTTTTTAGACTCACCTTTGGCTCTTATGTTATTCAAGTTGATTTATTCTAGTACTCGATTCATATTGCAAACATTTTAAAATATTTGTTCTACTACTTTTTGTGTAAATTTCTGAAACAATTTTAGTATTAGTATTAAGTACAGTACTTAAAAGTGATTCAGGATGAAACTCGTAAACATTTTAAGGGCATAAATGCTTTTGGGACTTAAGTTAATAGAATATATATGTATATAGTTTCAACATAATACTACGGCAATATTAGAAAGTTATGGAAAAAATATTTAAGACGCTTCCCTGAGTCACTTTATCGTACGCATTACGCAAGTGGTCAATAGAAATATCTGTCACATATTCCACTGCCTTAGTTATATCACTACACCCAGAACCACTCCAACCACCATCTGCCAATTTATTTCAATAAGTTTAAAATAATTTAAAACACTTTTAGTAAACGATTTTGATACTTTGTAGCCTTTATGTAGACGTTGGTCTTTTATCTATACAAATTTTAAACACTAAGTAAACGTTGGTTTTATAAAATTGTAGAGCTCCACAAACAAATACTCACTCATACACCAAATATAGACTAAATATCTGTAGGTTTCATTTTTATTTACTAAAACTTTTTTTTGAACATAATTTTAATTCAACATATGACAACAGGAATCAATGATTTTGAGCTGCAGTCCGGAGAATAACTTTATGAACGGCCCAGCCGTACAGCAGAAACGAGTATCATCCTCCAAGTTGCTGCACACCGAGAGCAACACAAGCTCAGTATCCTATACCAATCATTCCGGTGAGAATTCCATGGAAAGTTCCTTAACAGAACCTATGCCTGTCGATGTCAACATGACGACTCGTCACGGCAGTGATGATTGCTCCTACCACACGACCAATTCCAGTGGCCTAAGCGGTCCAGCTCATACGCTGGAGGCCATCAATTCCAACAGCTTGGACAACGAAGACAACTGCGTGGCGGAGCCTGAGGATGATGAGCAACATATAACTACCTCACAGCCCGAGAGTACGAGCATTAATCAAACTAGCAGTGGAGTCTATTCGCGACGCACTTCGCTGCCTTACAAAGCGGGCAAATATCTGATTGCCGTGCATCGCAAAATCACTCGGCACGATAGCTATTTTCTTTCCTATCATAAAACACGGCCCAGTTTATTTGGTGTTCCATTGCTCATTCCCAACTGTGATGGAGGCACACACAAGGATCTTTACTGCGCCGTTTGGTTACAAGTTAGTCGCTTATTAAGTCCGCTGCCAGCAACTACGGACCAAGCCAATCATGCTGCCGATTGGTAAGTCATTGACTGAGTAAATACCAAAGATATATATTTATCTAGTCCTTTTTCTTCCACCTATAGCGATGACAGTCTGGGTTATGATTTTCCGTTTACGTTACGTGCCGTTAAGGCCGATGGACTCACTTGTGCCATTTGCCCCTGGTCAAACTTTTGCCGAGGCTGCGAAATACGCTGCAATAATGACTATGTTATGCAGGGTGCCTTGCCGCCGATTAATTCAACAATGAACAGTAAGTAGAACAATATTTATATTTATTTATTTCATAAACTTGCCATCTCCCATTTTCTTTTGGTCTCACAGGTAACACTCCTACTCCAAAAATGGATGCAAAATTCCCATCGTTACCAAACCTGGAGGCCAAACGACCACCCGAATATACAACATCGCTATCTTGTACACCCACAACAAAATATTTTGAAGACTTTACGATTGCCATTGATTGGGATCCAACCGCCTTGCATTTACGTTATCAGAGCACGTTGGAACGTGTAAGTGTCAATAGTAAATAGTTTAGCTATCATGTCATTCTTTATAATTATTTCATATTTATTAGCTGTGGGTCGACCATGAGACAATTTCCCTATGTCGTCGGGAGCAAGTGGAACCCGTTGATTTAAATCATTGTCTGCGTGCTTTTACCTCGGAAGAAAAATTAGAGCAGTGGTATCATTGCAGTCATTGCAAGGGCAAAAAACCGGCAACAAAGAAGCTGCAAATTTGGAAATTGCCGCCTATACTGGTAGCTAAACGAAAGATTATACTCTATAGCAGCCATCCTTTCAGGTTTTTCAATTTTTTGCAGATTGTACACTTGAAGCGCTTCAACTGTGTCAATGGCAAGTGGGTAAAGTCACAAAAAGTTGTACAC
Source organism: Chymomyza costata (assembly GCA_018150985.1). Taxonomy (NCBI): domain Eukaryota; kingdom Metazoa; phylum Arthropoda; class Insecta; order Diptera; family Drosophilidae; genus Chymomyza; species Chymomyza costata. The sequence goes on along the minus strand of JAECWU010000001.1, from coordinate 3,678,508 downwards.
TTTCCCTTCGACGACTTTGATCCCACGCCCTATCTAGCTTCAGTTCCGCAAGAGACAATACTGCGACATAAGGAACTCCTGGAGTTTAAAATAGATGCAGAGTCCACGACAACAAGCAACAAATTGTCAATGTCGACGAACGAAACAGTCAACGAATTGGATGAAACTGAAACTTCTGATAAAATAGAAAATCCAAAGCGGCCGGAGGAAGCAGAAACAGCTAGCACACCGGGCACAGCAATGCGGCAAAGTAAATCCAAAAATGCGGCCAAAAGGCAACGACTTATTTCGACCAGTCTTACGAAAACGCCCATTGTTGATGGTGAATTTGAGGATTATCATCAACACAAGCTTAAAGCAGATGCGGATGAATTCGATCCAAAATACAAGCTTTATGCTGTGGTGGTAAGTTTGAACTTGCTCAGTTTAAAGAAGAATAGAAAATTGTAAAGTAGTGACCCTTACAATTATATACATATGCCTATATGTAAAAGAATAGTTTTGAGCTCTATACTGGTAGTATTAATAGAGATCTGAACTTTCCATTTCTTTTTTGCAGTCCCATTCTGGCATGTTGAATGGCGGCCACTACGTTTCCTATGCGTCAAACGCAACTGGTTCCTGGTATTGCTACAACGACAGCTCTTGCCGCGAAATATCACAAAAGCCGGTCATCGATCCAAGTGCAGCCTATTTGCTTTTCTACGAGCGAAAGGGACTCGACTATGAGCCCTACTTGCCGAACATTGAGGGCCGCATGTTGCCAAATGCGGCTACCCTGCAATCGGATGTGGACGAGACTGAAGGCGAGCTGAAGAAGCTCTGCGCAATATCCTAATTAACACTTAGACTATCTGGCTATGCCGACAATGAGGTTTATATTTTGGTTTAGATTTGGGATCTTCGTAATTAGTTGCATATTTTTTTTGGGACAGCTTTTGATGTTTTGTTATTTACTATTTTAAGGTTTCTTTTCTCTACAATTAATTGTACAGTAGATGTAACTAAGCACATTCATTCACTATATCAGGCAGTTCCCTTGGGAACTTCAGGCAGGGTAAACATCATTCGGCACTTATTTTTTTAAAAAGAAAGCATTGTAAAGTGATTTATTTTAACTTGTACGTATTGTATTTTTATATGTTTAGTTAGAATTTGTTTTGTTACATATTTCACAGCATTAAATAATTAATATTTTGTTAATTTGCTTGCTCGCCATCTTAAAGTTTGTTTTGTTAAATTTTGTTGTTTGTGTTTGGCAAAATTGAATGTATAATTTTTTGTTTTGCATTTGTATTATGGGCCACAAAGAGCGTTTGTAATTATTATATATATAAAATGCCTGTATTCCATTTATTTTTAACGATTGTTGTAAATATCAAAAATCTTTAAAAAAAAAGTTGTATGGCCTATACATTATGGCAGCAAGGACTCGTAAAAGTTTGGGGAAACTTTTGATATTACATAAAAAGCAATTGCAAGACGTTAATAATTTCTACAAAAACGTATTGCCTAATCTACTCATTAATATGTATGTGTTAATAATACACATATGTACATGAGCGTGTGTGTGTATTCATTTTTTTGCAACGCACCGAATTGGTTCAGAAATTAGTATTGTGCTTATCAAATGACTATTATTAAAATTATAAATATTATATATATATATATACACAAACGCATAAACTTAATTTATATAAACATATACATAATTAATCAAAGCAGAGTTATTAATAAAAGACCTTGTCGCTTTAAACCGATGCAGTTTTAAATGGGTTACTATGGGATATTTTTGTTAACAATTTTAAAACTTATCTTTGGTCTCCAATACACAATATTGCGATGTTAAAACACATTTAAACCAAAGCTATAACCTTAAAATTGCTGAACATATAGCTGGACATCTTTAAGTTTTAAGACATGTCTAGATTCTTTCATTTTATCGGAGACATCTTTATTTTACATAAGGTACTGTATAAAAATTGGTATTAGAGAGATAGTGTGTTCATTGCCGGGTCGATTCACCTATTTATTTAATCAGTTTTCATAAGCTGCGCTAAACAGTAAAAAAAAACGGTTTCGGGTTAATATCTTCAAAAAATTTGTATGTTCTGAATTAAGTGAGTGTAGCTTTCTCCTGTCGAAAAGGCTTTTAAATTGAAAATTTTTCAGTTCTCAGAAATTTATTCCCATTGATAGTTAATACGAAAGGGACAATAACCGGCAAATCAACATTTTTCCTGAGTGTTGCAAAATGTTTTATTTTTATAACCTGAACCATATGGTAAAAACGGTTTGTTAAGTTTGTGCAAGCAGAAAATGTATGTAATGAGAAGTCGGAGACCTCCAAGGTTACCTATGGTATGATCAGGGTTACTAGAGAAGTCGATATACCGATGTCAGTCTATCTGTCCGTATGAACGCCTAGATCTCTGAGATGGTACGTGCTAGAGCAACCAAACTTTCAGATTAGATTCCTTTATTAATAATTAGTTATTATTCTACGGGAGACAATTTATTTTATTTTTTTGATTTCGGGGGCATAGTGTTTCAGAGTACCTGGAAAAAACCAAAAGTTTTAGATGAATGTTCATGAAGATGTCCTAACCAAACTTGGCATTCGAAAGTTTCTTATGGTTCTTAAGCACTGTACCAAATTTGATCAAAATCGGTTGACTATATCATAAAGCACCAATAGGTAGGCCAAAAAAACGTTTTTGGTGCAAAGTTCGCCTGTTAATTGTTTGTTTATGAAGATAACGTAACCAAATTTGACATTCGGAAGTTTTTTAAAGTTCCCAAGTACTTTTGCAAATTTGATCAAAATCGGTTGACTATATCATATAGCCCCCATAGGACCGAAGTGTTTGGTTCAAAATTTTACTGCTTTGAAATTATCGGAACCAAATTTGGCAAATAAAATATGTTTTGGAGTTTCTTAAGCAATATATCGGATTTCATTGCAATGTGGTGGTACAGGGTATCCCTAAGTCGTCTGCGCCCGACTTTTATGTATGCCATCTTTTTTACTATACCCGTCATCATTTGGGTGCTAAGTTCAAAAGGAATCAATAAGATATTAACAATTTTGAAATTGAAAATACTAAAAACATAACTTTAAATATTAACAACAAAAATTGTATGTTTGGATTCCCCTTTGCGAGAAGCTGTTTACGCCCTTGGAGAGGAGCTCCCCATTTTTCTAAATTAATTAAAAACTTTTCGAGTGCCTTGTTATAAATTTAATTACATTTTTTGGCCGCAACAACTGAATGTTTTTGAGCTGTATGAATTTGAATTGGGGGAAGTGCTTGTCTATTTTAAAAAGTGTTTGCTAACAATGAAAAAGTTGTATGGCCTATACATTATGGCAGCAAGGACTCGTAAAAGTTTGGGGAAACTTTTGATATTACATAAAAAGCAATTGCAAGACGTTAATAATTTCTACAAAAACGTATTGCCTAATCTACTCATTAATATGTATGTGTTAATAATACACATATGTACATGAGCGTGTGTGTGTATTCATTTTTTTTGCAACGCACCGAATTGGTTCAGAAATTAGTATTGTGCTTATCAAATGACTATTATTAAAATTATAAATATTATATATATATATATACACAAACGCATAAACTTAATTTATATAAACATATACATAATTAATCAAAGCAGAGTTATTAATAAAAGACCTTGTCGCTTTAAACCGATGCAGTTTTAAATGGGTTACTATGGGATATTTTTGTTAACAATTTTAAAACTTATCTTTGGTCTCCAATACACAATATTGCGATGTTAAAACACATTTAAACCAAAGCTATAACCTTAAAATTGCTGAACATATAGCTGGACATCTTTAAGTTTTAAGACATGTCTAGATTCTTTCATTTTATCGGAGACATCTTTATTTTACATAAGGTACTGTATAAAAATTGGTATTAGAGAGATAGTGTGTTCATTGCCGGGTCGATTCACCTATTTATTTAATCAGTTTTCATAAGCTGCGCTAAACAGTAAAAAAAAACGGTTTCGGGTTAATATCTTCAAAAAATTTGTATGTTCTGAATTAAGTGAGTGTAGCTTTCTCCTGTCGAAAAGGCTTTTAAATTGAAAATTTTTCAGTTCTCAGAAATTTATTCCCATTGATAGTTAATACGAAAGGGACAATAACCGGCAAATCAACATTTTTCCTGAGTGTTGCAAAATGTTTTATTTTTATAACCTGAACCATATGGTAAAAACGGTTTGTTAAGTTTGTGCAAGCAGAAAATGTATGTAATGAGAAGTCGGAGACCTCCAAGGTTACCTATGGTATGATCAGGGTTACTAGAGAAGTCGATATACCGATGTCAGTCTATCTGTCCGTATGAACGCCTAGATCTCTGAGATGGTACGTGCTAGAGCAACCAAACTTTCAGATTAGATTCCTTTATTAATAATTAGTTATTATTCTACGGGAGACAATTTATTTTATTTTTTTGATTTCGGGGGCATAGTGTTTCAGAGTACCTGGAAAAAACCAAAAGTTTTAGATGAATGTTCATGAAGATGTCCTAACCAAACTTGGCATTCGAAAGTTTCTTATGGTTCTTAAGCACTGTACCAAATTTGATCAAAATCGGTTGACTATATCATAAAGCACCAATAGGTAGGCCAAAAAAACGTTTTTGGTGCAAAGTTCGCCTGTTAATTGTTTGTTTATGAAGATAACGTAACCAAATTTGACATTCGGAAGTTTTTTAAAGTTCCCAAGTACTTTTGCAAATTTGATCAAAATCGGTTGACTATATCATATAGCCCCCATAGGACCGAAGTGTTTGGTTCAAAATTTTACTGCTTTGAAATTATCGGAACCAAATTTGGCAAATAAAATATGTTTTGGAGTTTCTTAAGCAATATATCGGATTTCATTGCAATGTGGTGGTACAGGGTATCCCTAAGTCGTCTGCGCCCGACTTTTATGTATGCCATCTTTTTTACTATACCCGTCATCATTTGGGTGCTAAGTTCAAAAGGAATCAATAAGATATTAACAATTTTGAAATTGAAAATACTAAAAACATAACTTTAAATATTAACAACAAAAATTGTATGTTTGGATTCCCCTTTGCGAGAAGCTGTTTACGCCCTTGGAGAGGAGCTCCCCATTTTTCTAAATTAATTAAAAACTTTTCGAGTGCCTTGTTATAAATTTAATTACATTTTTTGGCCGCAACAACTGAATGTTTTTGAGCTGTATGAATTTGAATTGGGGGAAGTGCTTGTCTATTTTAAAAAGTGTTTGCTAACAATGAAAAATGGGCGACCACGCCAGCAATGTTGAAAAAATCCACAAAATATTGGATTACCATCGATTAAAATTCTGAGTGTGTAGGCACTTAAAAAGTGATGTTCATGATTTGACGGCAAATTAGAAATTAAAAAGGTGTGCGAAAGATAGCTGCCTCGTTCAATTGTCATCTTTTTTATCACTAAATTATCCTTTCAAATGAAAGTACGTACTGTATCACATAACGATGACCAATTTTTTCCATGTCAGCAAATTCACTGGAGTGTTCTCTAGCAATCGTCGCCAAAAACAAACCACGCAATTTAATAACACCAAACTTTGAAATTAAGCTTACAAAATTTGATATTTCCCATTTAAAATTTTTTTTTGAACATTAACCAACACAAGAGTGAAAGGTCGCCAAATTCTAGCAAGGCGCTCGAATAAGTCTTTTGTATGTTTCCTTACCGTCACACTTTTCAAGTTCCTTAGTTCCAAAAAAAAATCCATTTTTGTTTGCCTTTTGCGATGAAATGGAATACATATTTTATTATTATTTTTGTAACTTTAGTAATCACAAAGTAAGAAGTCATATAATAATTCCGATAATATTAAAAGTATCATAATATCGGGTTAATACGCCGACATAAAACATTATTTCTTTGCATAATGTATGGGGGTCCGGTCCTCCCGAAGGAGCTTCAAATTCAGTTTTTTGTTTTTGTGAACGAGTGACGTATGATGTATGTGAATACATACATAGTTTTTCATTGCAAATGATTTTACATATAGTTTGTTTACGATAAATACGATTAAGTTAAAGAGTAAAATACATAATTGTTATCCGCTTTCTAGATCGTATGAATGTGTGCTGGTGTAATATAGATACGATAAATGTGCTTATAGTCTATGTTTAAGAGCGTCGTGAAGTCAAACTAATTGCCAGTAGTATTCGATAACTGTCCGGGCACCGAGAATTGTGGCCGGAAATTGGCAAAATTACCAGCGGGTCCGCCAGTAAAAGCAGGTAGTGTGGTGCCTTGAAAGCCGGCTGGGAATTGTGCCATCAATTGTGCTGTAGTAGATAAAATAAATAAATTAGTTTATATTTTAAAAACTAACAAATATAAAATACACGAATAACCAGAGCTAGTATAGAAATTAAATCGAATTGGACAAATTCAAGATATCAATACTTCTAATATTCCTACGAATGTAGGTTATAATAATTTATATAACAATCTAAAAAGCAAACGCACCTGCATTGGAGGTATTACCAGAAGTAGCCGCCAGACGCGATAATATGGAACGTTCGGACATCTGCAAACGTTGGGCCACAGGAGGTATACGTGCTAAAGTGGCTGGCAGACGTGATACATCGCTCTTCATGTCAGACAGCAGCTCCTCCAGCTGGTTAAGCACCTTGTGAAGCACAGCATTGGCTGGCTTATTGCCTGCAAGCGACTCTTTGCTCAAATGCTGATGGGATTCGGCCAAACATTCGACCTCTGCAAAGCGTGCATTTAGCGACATAGCCGGATGGGTGGGATCTTGTGCGAGATTAAGGAATGCAGCACGCCGCAACTGCTCCTCAATGACCAAGGCCTGTTCGAGTAACTTGAAGCGTCGCGCCAAAAACTTGTTCTTAATCTCCAAAAAATTTCCTTTGCCCACATCCATTTTAAATGGTTCATTTATGATGGCGAAGCGTATGTCATTCTGTATGTCCTGCCAGCGTCCATAGCCATGGGTTACAATGCCGGCCAACAACCAATAGTCGTGGCGACGATGCCAAATCTCATACTCACGACCGGGCACAGCAGCCTTTTCCTCGTTTAGCCAGAGTGTATGCAGCTCAGTGAAGCCGCCGTCGGCAATATTGAACATAAACTTGCGCTTGAGCACTTCCAAGCTATCTTCAACCTTACCTGCTGCTGCAACGGCTACAGCGGATTTCTGGTCCTTCGGTGAATTAGCATTAGGCTTTTCCAGTTCACCATCTTCCTTTACTATCATTACATCATCGTCGTCATCGTCGATGATTGTGGTACTGTTGCTGCTGCCTGCAACGCTGGGTTTATCTTCGCTGGCGCTGGGCTTCTCGGGATCGTCTTTGTTGTCTTCGCTCTTGGGCTCTTCTTTAGCCGCTTTAAGCTCTTCTTTAGGTTCTTTGCCTTCCTCCTTTTCTTCGAGTTTGCTTGGCTCTTGCTTGACCTCTGAATCTACCTTTTCATTGGAGACAGTTGAATCTTCTGATGGCTGTTCTTCTTTTACTGCCGGCTTTTTGTCCTCGCCGTCGACCACGCTTGAAGATTCCCCGCTCGCCTCTTGCTTGACTGCATCGATATTTTTCTCTGGTGAAGTCTTATCCGTGCTAGCAGACTTTTCCTCACTCTTTTCCGATGCTGGCGCAGGACTAGGCGCAGCACTGGTTGCTGGAGTTACACTGTTACTAGTCGTCGCGCTTTTATCCTCCGGCTTAGTCGTGATGCTGCCATCAGCTGCCACGCCCTCCTGCTTAGCCAATGCACGCACAGGCTCGCAAGGTTTAAGGATCAACTCTGGCATACTATAATAGCCATTTATGTGCTCAAACTCCTGCACTTTTTTGCGTATCAGCGACATAACACCAATGCGTGTGAGTACATGCTGCCGCGAAAGACCCTCACGTGGCACGCCATCGGCAAAGGTCTCGGCATTATCGGCGCCAGGCTCGCACAGATGACGCATGAACAGCGAAACATAGGCCTTGAAGTTACGCTCGGACTTGCCACGCAAATCCCGCACCAGCCATTGCGAATTAAAGGCATCCTGCGGCGGCATTCCGTAACGCATGATAGCATTCAAGAAACTCTTTCGTTGACGTGCGTTAAAGCCCAAGACTTCAATGTTGCCCCCTACGCGAGCTAGAAGAGGCGGAAGCGGACGATCGTCACGGCGTTCTAGGCGGCGCTTGGCCTTGCGTTCACCACCATTTTGTTCGTCAAAATCATCATCGCCGCCATCTTCGTCAGAGCCGGCCGAGTATTCGGAATTGTATTCGGAACCATTATCTTGCCAGTTGGAATCATCGCGTGTTGTGTCCGCGGCAACAACACCACCATCTGTGTAGTTGACTTGTTTGCGTAACCGTTTTCCCTTGCCGAGGGTGCGTCCCACATCCTCCTGATGCTGCTCGTAATGATGACGCAATAACTTAACCCAATAGGCTGGGTCAGAATTCTCTGCATCTTGTTTAATAATTTCAGTTTCCTCCTCTTCCTCCTCCTCCTTGGTGGCATAGGAAGCCACCACTTATTTCGACCAGTCTTACGAAAACGCCCATTGTTGATGGTGAATTTGAGGATTATCATCAACACAAGCTTAAAGCAGATGCGGATGAATTCGATCCAAAATACAAGCTTTATGCTGTGGTGGTAAGTTTGAACTTGCTCAGTTTAAAGAAGAATAGAAAATTGTAAAGTAGTGACCCTTACAATTATATACATATGCCTATATGTAAAAGAATAGTTTTGAGCTCTATACTGGTAGTATTAATAGAGATCTGAACTTTCCATTTCTTTTTTGCAGTCCCATTCTGGCATGTTGAATGGCGGCCACTACGTTTCCTATGCGTCAAACGCAACTGGTTCCTGGTATTGCTACAACGACAGCTCTTGCCGCGAAATATCACAAAAGCCGGTCATCGATCCAAGTGCAGCCTATTTGCTTTTCTACGAGCGAAAGGGACTCGACTATGAGCCCTACTTGCCGAACATTGAGGGCCGCATGTTGCCAAATGCGGCTACCCTGCAATCGGATGTGGACGAGACTGAAGGCGAGCTGAAGAAGCTCTGCGCAATATCCTAATTAACACTTAGACTATCTGGCTATGCCGACAATGAGGTTTATATTTTGGTTTAGATTTGGGATCTTCGTAATTAGTTGCATATTTTTTTTGGGACAGCTTTTGATGTTTTGTTATTTACTATTTTAAGGTTTCTTTTCTCTACAATTAATTGTACAGTAGATGTAACTAAGCACATTCATTCACTATATCAGGCAGTTCCCTTGGGAACTTCAGGCAGGGTAAACATCATTCGGCACTTATTTTTTTAAAAAGAAAGCATTGTAAAGTGATTTATTTTAACTTGTACGTATTGTATTTTTATATGTTTAGTTAGAATTTGTTTTGTTACATATTTCACAGCATTAAATAATTAATATTTTGTTAATTTGCTTGCTCGCCATCTTAAAGTTTGTTTTGTTAAATTTTGTTGTTTGTGTTTGGCAAAATTGAATGTATAATTTTTTGTTTTGCATTTGTATTATGGGCCACAAAGAGCGTTTGTAATTATTATATATATAAAATGCCTGTATTCCATTTATTTTTAACGATTGTTGTAAATATCAAAAATCTTTAAAAAAAAAGTTGTATGGCCTATACATTATGGCAGCAAGGACTCGTAAAAGTTTGGGGAAACTTTTGATATTACATAAAAAGCAATTGCAAGACGTTAATAATTTCTACAAAAACGTATTGCCTAATCTACTCATTAATATGTATGTGTTAATAATACACATATGTACATGAGCGTGTGTGTGTATTCATTTTTTTTGCAACGCACCGAATTGGTTCAGAAATTAGTATTGTGCTTATCAAATGACTATTATTAAAATTATAAATATTATATATATATATATACACAAACGCATAAACTTAATTTATATAAACATATACATAATTAATCAAAGCAGAGTTATTAATAAAAGACCTTGTCGCTTTAAACCGATGCAGTTTTAAATGGGTTACTATGGGATATTTTTGTTAACAATTTTAAAACTTATCTTTGGTCTCCAATACACAATATTGCGATGTTAAAACACATTTAAACCAAAGCTATAACCTTAAAATTGCTGAACATATAGCTGGACATCTTTAAGTTTTAAGACATGTCTAGATTCTTTCATTTTATCGGAGACATCTTTATTTTACATAAGGTACTGTATAAAAATTGGTATTAGAGAGATAGTGTGTTCATTGCCGGGTCGATTCACCTATTTATTTAATCAGTTTTCATAAGCTGCGCTAAACAGTAAAAAAAACGGTTTCGGGTTAATATCTTCAAAAAATTTGTATGTTCTGAATTAAGTGAGTGTAGCTTTCTCCTGTCGAAAAGGCTTTTAAATTGAAAATTTTTCAGTTCTCAGAAATTTATTCCCATTGATAGTTAATACGAAAGGGACAATAACCGGCAAATCAACATTTTTCCTGAGTGTTGCAAAATGTTTTATTTTTATAACCTGAACCATATGGTAAAAACGGTTTGTTAAGTTTGTGCAAGCAGAAAATGTATGTAATGAGAAGTCGGAGACCTCCAAGGTTACCTATGGTATGATCAGGGTTACTAGAGAAGTCGATATACCGATGTCAGTCTATCTGTCCGTATGAACGCCTAGATCTCTGAGATGGTACGTGCTAGAGCAACCAAACTTTCAGATTAGATTCCTTTATTAATAATTAGTTATTATTCTACGGGAGACAATTTATTTTATTTTTTTGATTTCGGGGGCATAGTGTTTCAGAGTACCTGGAAAAAACCAAAAGTTTTAGATGAATGTTCATGAAGATGTCCTAACCAAACTTGGCATTCGAAAGTTTCTTATGGTTCTTAAGCACTGTACCAAATTTGATCAAAATCGGTTGACTATATCATAAAGCACCAATAGGTAGGCCAAAAAAACGTTTTTGGTGCAAAGTTCGCCTGTTAATTGTTTGTTTATGAAGATAACGTAACCAAATTTGACATTCGGAAGTTTTTTAAAGTTCCCAAGTACTTTTGCAAATTTGATCAAAATCGGTTGACTATATCATATAGCCCCCATAGGACCGAAGTGTTTGGTTCAAAATTTTACTGCTTTGAAATTATCGGAACCAAATTTGGCAAATAAAATATGTTTTGGAGTTTCTTAAGCAATATATCGGATTTCATTGCAATGTGGTGGTACAGGGTATCCCTAAGTCGTCTGCGCCCGACTTTTATGTATGCCATCTTTTTTACTATACCCGTCATCATTTGGGTGCTAAGTTCAAAAGGAATCAATAAGATATTAACAATTTTGAAATTGAAAATACTAAAAACATAACTTTAAATATTAACAACAAAAATTGTATGTTTGGATTCCCCTTTGCGAGAAGCTGTTTACGCCCTTGGAGAGGAGCTCCCCATTTTTCTAAATTAATTAAAAACTTTTCGAGTGCCTTGTTATAAATTTAATTACATTTTTTGGCCGCAACAACTGAATGTTTTTGAGCTGTATGAATTTGAATTGGGGGAAGTGCTTGTCTATTTTAAAAAGTGTTTGCTAACAATGAAAAATGGGCGACCACGCCAGCAATGTTGAAAAAATCCACAAAATATTGGATTACCATCGATTAAAATTCTGAGTGTGTAGGCACTTAAAAAGTGATGTTCATGATTTGACGGCAAATTAGAAATTAAAAAGGTGTGCGAAAGATAGCTGCCTCGTTCAATTGTCATCTTTTTTATCACTAAATTATCCTTTCAAATGAAAGTACGTACTGTATCACATAACGATGACCAATTTTTTCCATGTCAGCAAATTCACTGGAGTGTTCTCTAGCAATCGTCGCCAAAAACAAACCACGCAATTTAATAACACCAAACTTTGAAATTAAGCTTACAAAATTTGATATTTCCCATTTAAAATTTTTTTTTGAACATTAACCAACACAAGAGTGAAAGGTCGCCAAATTCTAGCAAGGCGCTCGAATAAGTCTTTTGTATGTTTCCTTACCGTCACACTTTTCAAGTTCCTTAGTTCCAAAAAAAATCCATTTTTGTTTGCCTTTTGCGATGAAATGGAATACATATTTTATTATTATTTTTGTAACTTTAGTAATCACAAAGTAAGAAGTCATATAATAATTCCGATAATATTAAAAGTATCATAATATCGGGTTAATACGCCGACATAAAACATTATTTCTTTGCATAATGTATGGGGGTCCGGTCCTCCCGAAGGAGCTTCAAATTCAGTTTTTTGTTTTTGTGAACGAGTGACGTATGATGTATGTGAATACATACATAGTTTTTCATTGCAAATGATTTTACATATAGTTTGTTTACGATAAATACGATTAAGTTAAAGAGTAAAATACATAATTGTTATCCGCTTTCTAGATCGTATGAATGTGTGCTGGTGTAATATAGATACGATAAATGTGCTTATAGTCTATGTTTAAGAGCGTCGTGAAGTCAAACTAATTGCCAGTAGTATTCGATAACTGTCCGGGCACCGAGAATTGTGGCCGGAAATTGGCAAAATTACCAGCGGGTCCGCCAGTAAAAGCAGGTAGTGTGGTGCCTTGAAAGCCGGCTGGGAATTGTGCCATCAATTGTGCTGTAGTAGATAAAATAAATAAATTAGTTTATATTTTAAAAACTAACAAATATAAAATACACGAATAACCAGAGCTAGTATAGAAATTAAATCGAATTGGACAAATTCAAGATATCAATACTTCTAATATTCCTACGAATGTAGGTTATAATAATTTATATAACAATCTAAAAAGCAAACGCACCTGCATTGGAGGTATTACCAGAAGTAGCCGCCAGACGCGATAATATGGAACGTTCGGACATCTGCAAACGTTGGGCCACAGGAGGTATACGTGCTAAAGTGGCTGGCAGACGTGATACATCGCTCTTCATGTCAGACAGCAGCTCCTCCAGCTGGTTAAGCACCTTGTGAAGCACAGCATTGGCTGGCTTATTGCCTGCAAGCGACTCTTTGCTCAAATGCTGATGGGATTCGGCCAAACATTCGACCTCTGCAAAGCGTGCATTTAGCGACATAGCCGGATGGGTGGGATCTTGTGCGAGATTAAGGAATGCAGCACGCCGCAACTGCTCCTCAATGACCAAGGCCTGTTCGAGTAACTTGAAGCGTCGCGCCAAAAACTTGTTCTTAATCTCCAAAAAATTTCCTTTGCCCACATCCATTTTAAATGGTTCATTTATGATGGCGAAGCGTATGTCATTCTGTATGTCCTGCCAGCGTCCATAGCCATGGGTTACAATGCCGGCCAACAACCAATAGTCGTGGCGACGATGCCAAATCTCATACTCACGACCGGGCACAGCAGCCTTTTCCTCGTTTAGCCAGAGTGTATGCAGCTCAGTGAAGCCGCCGTCGGCAATATTGAACATAAACTTGCGCTTGAGCACTTCCAAGCTATCTTCAACCTTACCTGCTGCTGCAACGGCTACAGCGGATTTCTGGTCCTTCGGTGAATTAGCATTAGGCTTTTCCAGTTCACCATCTTCCTTTACTATCATTACATCATCGTCGTCATCGTCGATGATTGTGGTACTGTTGCTGCTGCCTGCAACGCTGGGTTTATCTTCGCTGGCGCTGGGCTTCTCGGGATCGTCTTTGTTGTCTTCGCTCTTGGGCTCTTCTTTAGCCGCTTTAAGCTCTTCTTTAGGTTCTTTGCCTTCCTCCTTTTCTTCGAGTTTGCTTGGCTCTTGCTTGACCTCTGAATCTACCTTTTCATTGGAGACAGTTGAATCTTCTGATGGCTGTTCTTCTTTTACTGCCGGCTTTTTGTCCTCGCCGTCGACCACGCTTGAAGATTCCCCGCTCGCCTCTTGCTTGACTGCATCGATATTTTTCTCTGGTGAAGTCTTATCCGTGCTAGCAGACTTTTCCTCACTCTTTTCCGATGCTGGCGCAGGACTAGGCGCAGCACTGGTTGCTGGAGTTACACTGTTACTAGTCGTCGCGCTTTTATCCTCCGGCTTAGTCGTGATGCTGCCATCAGCTGCCACGCCCTCCTGCTTAGCCAATGCACGCACAGGCTCGCAAGGTTTAAGGATCAACTCTGGCATACTATAATAGCCATTTATGTGCTCAAACTCCTGCACTTTTTTGCGTATCAGCGACATAACACCAATGCGTGTGAGTACATGCTGCCGCGAAAGACCCTCACGTGGCACGCCATCGGCAAAGGTCTCGGCATTATCGGCGCCAGGCTCGCACAGATGACGCATGAACAGCGAAACATAGGCCTTGAAGTTACGCTCGGACTTGCCACGCAAATCCCGCACCAGCCATTGCGAATTAAAGGCATCCTGCGGCGGCATTCCGTAACGCATGATAGCATTCAAGAAACTCTTTCGTTGACGTGCGTTAAAGCCCAAGACTTCAATGTTGCCCCCTACGCGAGCTAGAAGAGGCGGAAGCGGACGATCGTCACGGCGTTCTAGGCGGCGCTTGGCCTTGCGTTCACCACCATTTTGTTCGTCAAAATCATCATCGCCGCCATCTTCGTCAGAGCCGGCCGAGTATTCGGAATTGTATTCGGAACCATTATCTTGCCAGTTGGAATCATCGCGTGTTGTGTCCGCGGCAACAACACCACCATCTGTGTAGTTGACTTGTTTGCGTAACCGTTTTCCCTTGCCGAGGGTGCGTCCCACATCCTCCTGATGCTGCTCGTAATGATGACGCAATAACTTAACCCAATAGGCTGGGTCAGAATTCTCTGCATCTTGTTTAATAATTTCAGTTTCCTCCTCTTCCTCCTCCTCCTTGGTGGCATAGGAAGCCACTTTAAAGGACGATAGATACTCATTGGCCCAGGATTCTTTCTCTTCAATACCGCGATTGGTGCGATCAAGCAGCTCAGCCACAGCCTTATCGTCATAGTGTATAGCCTCCTCTTTGTCATCCTCCTTGAAAAGATCCTCAGTGCCGAAACGCAAAATATCGTCCAGCTCCTGCTTCGTAAAGTTAGCGCCCTTGCCGCCCATGCCGGGTCGTACAACCAAATGCGTAAGCATCATCTTGCGCTTCGCCACCTGCGTGACACGTTCCTCTACTGAATTGCGTGTAACAAATCGATAGATCATCACCTTATTGGCCTGACCAATACGATGAGCACGTGAAAAGGCTTGAATATCATTGTGAGGATTCCAATCCGAATCGTAAATGATGACAGTATCCGCAGTAGCTAAATTAATGCCCAATCCGCCGGCGCGTGTGCTTAGCAAAAACACAAACTGCTGCGCGCCGGGCGCATTGAAACGATCGATTGCCTCTTGACGCACTGGGCCTGTAATGCTACCGTCTATGCGTTCATATTTGTATTGCTCGCCTTCAAGAAAGTCTTCCAAAATGTCCAACATTTTAGTCATCTGTGAGAAGATGAGCACGCGATGATTCTGCGTCTTCAGCTGCTTTAACATCTTCGAAAGCAAAACTAGCTTGCCAGCGGCCTTGGTTAACGAGTTGATCTCGTAGAGACCACCAGCTGATGTGGGTGCTTCCTCAGCTGCAGAGGGAAATAGATATGGATGATTGCAGCATTTTTTTAGATCCATCATGATGTTTATAAGCGAACAGGAGCCACCGCCACTTTTGGAATTCAAAGCCTCAAAGTTTTTAGTTAAGATGAACTTGTAGAATTTCTTTTGCATGGCTGACAGCTCAACGCGCACAATAAACTCGGACTTTGAGGGCATGTTTTTCAACACATCAGTTTTAAGACGTCGCAACATGTGCGGGCCGAGCATTTCGTGTAAACGCTTGACCTGTTCCTCCTTGGAAACATCAGCAAATTCTCCTTGGAAAGCCTGCAAATCATTAAATTTATCGCGACTAAGAAAGTTGAGCAAATGGAACAGCTCCTCCAGATTGTTTTGCAGTGGTGTACCGGTCAGTAAGAGTTTATAGGCTATATTATAGCTATTTAGGATGCGGAAAAACTTGCTCTGATTGCTCTTTAAGCGATGTGCCTCATCTACAACAAGCACAGCCCAGTCAATGCTACCCAGACACGCGGCATCCATCGAAATGAGTTCGTAGCTGGTGAGTAGGACGTTAAACTTGTATTGATTAGTTCGCAAACGCGAAACTTTACTGCCACGTATGGCGCCCTCCTCAAAACTCAGCTCATTTTCACGTATAACTGCACGCGAATCCTTGTCGCCAATGTAGGTAATGCAATAGAAGTCAGGTGCCCATAGCTCAAATTCACGCTCCCAATTGACAAGCGTTGATAGCGGCACTGCCACCAGAAAGGGACCACGGCAGTGACCCTCTTTATAAAGTGAATACAAGAACGTAACCGTCTGAATGGTCTTACCGAGACCCATTTCATCGGCAAGTATTGTATCTATGCCCTGACCCCAACTGTAGCGCAGCCAATTAATGCCCTCGATCTGATAGGGATGCAACTGCATACCGGTACCTTCCAGAAAACCGGGTTGATCCTCATATTTCTTTTTTAAATCTGAAGTGGGCTTCTCCGGTGGTGGCGTATAGTGCTTCACTGGACGATCTTCATCGTCTAGTTCTAGTTTAAGCTTGGATTTTCGGCCCTTTTTGTTCTTCTTGCTGCTGGTGCGTGCATTTTCCGAAGTACACACAGCGCGCAACTCTTGATAATAGTCTATGGCCTGACGCAGGCCTGGTATATCATCGCCCTCCTCCTCCCAGGTAGATTTGTCATATGGCAGCTCACGCCATTTGACTAAATACATGGTGCTGCCATCGCGCGCTGTGCGATGATTAATTACACGCTGCACAATTAACCACTCTGGCTTGACGCCGTTCTTATAAAATCGTTCGTCTAGCTGCTCCAGATCATCGTTCTCTTTAATGCCAGCCTTGTCTTTGTGACGCTGAATTCGTTTAAAGCGGGTATCCGCCTCATCGAGCGATTCCTCAAATTTGGGAGGCTCCTCCATATCGTATTTACGCTGAAAAGAGCGAATCATAAGCGGATGATGAACATCCAGCTGAGTTTCAGAAACCCATTCGCAGTGCCAATAGGACATGTTATGCCATTTGATAAAGTATTCACGCACACGCGATTTTTTCGATGCAGCACTCTTAGAGGTCGACGGTTCTGCGCTGTTTGACTCGGAAAACCATCGCCAAGTAATAATTTTCTCGGCCTTTCCAGTTAGCGGTTGACAGCTGCAACGCGGGCAACGCCAGTCGCCGTCCGGTATAGTATCCAGAGGAGGATTTAAGCAGAATGTATGATAGGCCGAAGGGCAGGAATCGCAGCATAGCAGTTCACCACCATCCTTACAAACGCGACAGAATTCCTGATGCTCATCATCGTCCTCCTCTTCAG
Organism: Chymomyza costata; assembly: GCA_018150985.1. Taxonomy (NCBI): domain Eukaryota; kingdom Metazoa; phylum Arthropoda; class Insecta; order Diptera; family Drosophilidae; genus Chymomyza; species Chymomyza costata. The sequence goes on along the minus strand of JAECWU010000001.1, from coordinate 3,661,085 downwards.
CGGCGCCACCATCAGCCTCACAGTGCGGACAAGACCATTTTCCCTCTGGCGGTTCGTCTAGTTCGGGCTCCAAACAAACCAAATGGTAAGCACGCGGACAGGTGTCACATAGAATTATTTCTCCACCTTGCTGGCATACCTCACAGTAATCTTGATGCTCATGCTCGCCATCCTCGCCGTCCGGAAAGTTCTTGGTCTTCTTAAGTTTATTCTTCTTCTTGAATTTATTACCAATTTTGGTCTTGGCCTTTTTGCGAACCACGGGTGCGTCATCGCTGTTAACTGAAGCCGGCGCAGCGGAAGCTGCGTCCGGTTTTCCAACGGCAACAGCTGCGTTGCTGGTGGTCGCCTCTTTTTCATCGGCACTGTCATCCGACTTCTGCAACATTCGTTCAAATTCCAAGTCCGAATCACGCTCGGAGCCGCCACTGGCATCTTGGTCATCGTCAGAGCTATCGCGTTTACGCTTTCCAAACTTAATTTTTAGCGTTGGCACTTTGCCTGAAGGACGGCGAGCCTTTTTACCACGTCCGCTTCGTTTGCGTCTGGGTTTTTTTTCCTCCTCTTCTTCCTCTTCCTCCTCCTCCTCCTCGTAAATATCATCAGGCTTTTCATTACGCGAGGAACGAGATGAGCGCGGTTCCTCGGGCTCATCGCCAGCATTGCTTCGAGTTTGCTCCTGTTGCAAATGTGGATTGCTTTCGCAGAACTCACGCCACTTAGCTGCAACAAGCATCATTAGCTTGGGCGCAGCAATTTTAGAGTTTTCCTTTTGTAAAATGGGGCGAACATGCTGCGTAAAGGACCTGTATGTGGTCAGGTTTTGCAAGTCTTCGTCGGTGTATTCAATTTCCACGTCACAGACACTGAAAGCCGAACAAACATCCTCCACGGAAGGCATGCCTGATTGGAAATTGTAATAAAAGTTAATTTGCTAAAAAAAAAAATCAATCCATTGAGCTATGTTACAAACCCGATGAGGATGACTCCTTTTCCTTCTGGGCTTGCTTCTCTTCCTTACGTTTGCGCCCACGCTTTGAGGTACTTGGATATTCAACCTCTTCGTCATGCTGCACAAAATCGCTGTCCTCATCACTTTCATTCTTCTTGCGCTTTTTCTTTTTGCGACCCTTCTCTTCTCCCTTCCTTGTTTTGCGCTTTTTTCCTTTCTTTTTTTTACGGTTGTCCTCTGGATCATAGTCGTCATCTTCATCGTTCTGCTGAAGATTTGATATAAAGTTAATAAAAACTAGAAATACGAACTGGTAAACATTACTACTTACGACAGGCTTTAACGGAGCATCGGAATCGTTTGATTGCTCGGCTACTTGTGCGCTCTCGTCGACAGCTTCTTCCTCTTCTATAAAATGCATACAAATGTTATCGAAATCGATTTAAAGAACACCGCGTGAATTACTCACGAGATTACGATTTACCGTGGTACATGTTCAATGTGACAAAAGCTGAAATTTCTAGTTGCATTTATACGAGCGAATCATCAAAAATAAAAAACAAAACACCAGACTTTTTAGATTCAATATTTTATTTGATTCTTTTTTTTTTAATTTTTTTGTTAAGTTTTTTTTCTCTCTTTTCGATTTTTTGTTGTGGCCTTAATAATTACTAGTATATAACAATATCTCTTTTTTTTAAGATTTTCATTTTTGCTGGTTTTGTCAGCTATTTTGCTCTTACAATAATAATAATAATAATATTTTTCTCATGTCTCTTGATCTGGTTTACTCTTTTTTCTCGGCTTACACAATCAATTTATCAGTAATAAGTTTCATATCGATTGATGTGTTCTAAGTGTATAGTGTGTGGTGTGTGTATGTGGGCGTGGCAATTATACAAAACTTGTAAGTTCCTTATTTTCTTATCAAATGTGTATGTTGTGTATATATACATTATACATATATGTAAACCTTTTTTTTTTTTTTTGTTGTATATAAATTGTATATGTTTATCAATTTTTTAATTGCTATGAATCGATAATAAACGCTTGTTTTATGCAACTTGATCTCATTGTTTCATTTGATTTTCCCTTTCCATCAACTTTTTTTTTCGTCTACTTAAATACGGTTTATAAAAAATATTGCAACAAAATAGCTAAAATTTGTTGTTTTTCTATTTAGTTTTCTGCTTTAATTCTTACAATTTTGTTTTCTTGCTTTCGTTTTTATTCATTCTTTTATTTTTGGACACTAGTTTCAGCAAATTATTTGATAATTTTTTTTTTAAGCGAAATTGATTTATTTCATTTAAGGAAGCGTCTTGAATGTAAACTGTGTAGCATATGATGCTATACATCAGCATTTAATGTTAGTTCAGAGCTGTGTTTCTGCAACAAAGTAACAGCAAACACCCGTGTAGGTATTTATTTAATTTTTTTATTTTACAATGTAATTATTGAGCAAATTTCCTTAAGGCGCAAAAACAAAATAGTATACCGAATATGCTTGGCAAAAGGAATTTAAACCTTGTTCATGTTATACTATTATGAACATGATTTAGGTACAAAGGCTCAAAACATACAAACGCTACAAATGCAAAACAAAATTAAAATTACGACACAAATAACAAATTTTCTAGTGTTTGGAAAATTCATAGAAATTTTCTCTAAGCTGCTAAAAAATATCTATAACAAGCCGTTTAAAAATTCAGTCTATTGTTTTGGCTCACGCCTGCATGCTAACGCCTTGAAATCTGCACATGCAGAGAAAACATAATTTCGCCAAAGTTTAAATGGTGCTTTGCACACTATGCCCACCCAGACATGTGTAGTAATGTCTAGTCTATGTTTTAAATATGACAAATAAAACTTTTTGTCGCTTTGGAAATAAAAAAAAAAATAAAACAGATAGATTATACATAATGTACATTTACAATATGAGTAAAAAATGCAATATAAAAAACATAATTTACTTTGAAATTCAAAGAAATTGTTGCAATTGTTGTTGGCCTGGTATTTTGTTGTAACAAATTAAAAAGAGTAAGTTTAAAAAGAGCATAGTGGAAAAACAAAAAAAAACACGCTATATTTAAAAGTTGATAATAATATTATAATAATTATTACACACAAAACGCAGGAAAATTGTATAATTTTTTCTCTTTTTGCGCTGCTCAACAAAAATATTAAGTCTAAATTTTTCATTTAAAAAGTGATTTTTTTTTTTTGTAATTTTTTTAAAAAAATATTTTTGCGATTGTATATATTTACTATAATGTAGGTGTATGTAGGTGCATATAGTTCATGTATGTTGACTATATACATTGCAGTTTGTAGTTTCAATTTAATAAAAATATGTTTTTTTTAAGCATTTTTGTTGTTTTAGAACAATTTCTTATAGAACGATTTGTGGTTTTTGAGTTTGTTGTTTTTGGGTGTTTTTATTTTAATATTTTACTATAGTAGTGTATTATTGTTATATATGCGTAATAGTTTCTTTTTCTTTGCCTTTTTACATGATGATAGAAGCAGCGTACTGAGCTGCTAATATTTATCGATATCAAAGTAGTGGTATTGTATCAGTAGCGGTCGTCATCGTCAGTATTGGAGTTGGAATCATCGACTTCGTCCTCATCTTCATTGGAATCGGAACTATCGGAGCTATCATCCGTATCGCTGCCATTATTGTGGTTTGTGTTGTTGATATTGCTATATTGTTGGTGTTGGTGCTGCTGATTATGCTCCTGTATCGTTTCGACGGCATGATGTTGTTGCTGGTGTAGATGCATAGTGTGCGTATCCGCATAGTGTACTGCTGGCTGAGGTTGCGTTTCGGCTACAGGCGTTGCCGTTAATCCACTGCCGCCACTTGTCAAAGTCTTATCATAGTCCATAACCAGTTGCTTAATGTGCGCCAACTTGGCATGCAAATAATCAAAGCGATCCTTGTCCATGCGTATTGTGCGATCGCTATTAATACGCTCATACTCGCTTACAATCTGCCGCTTTATGTGATCATAATTGCCAGTCGTGTCACGCCGCCGCTCGCTCTCTAAACGCTCGGATAAATCTTGGAAACGCTTTCGTACATCCTCCACCCGTGTCAATAGCTTGCGATACTCGTCGTAGTCACTTTCAAATTCAGTCTTGTAGCGGCGTCGCACCTCTAGAGTCATAATTGGAGCATATTGGCTGAAGTCGTACCTTGGCGCGGCGTTCAGATCCTGCCCGGCCGTTGCCGAAGCATATGCATGTGCTGCCGCGGCAAGCTGCTGTGTGGGTGAGGGATGCTTGGCTGTGATGGCTTGCGATGGCGGCGGAGGCACCTGTTGGTGCGTCTGCTGCAGCTGTTGACGTGGCACGGCTGTCGGCGGTGGCACCTGCTGATAGGAAGCTCCTCCACCGCGCTGACGTTGACCATTGCTGCTACTACTCGTGCGCTTCTTGGAGTTGGAAGCTGCATGTGTATTATTATTGTATGAATTGTACTCATCGTGAGGGTTACGCTGCAATGGTAGCGCCGACTGCATCTGACTGGAGTTGTTGCTGTTGCTGTTGCTACTGCTGCTGCCTCCACGCTTTGTAGCTGGCACAAAGCTATTTCCATATCCAGCAATTTTAGCGGACATTGACTTGGGTGGCGTTGTCGCTGACGACGATGACTTGCGACTTGTGCTGGACGCCGTTGTCGTCGTTGCCATCGCCATTTGTCGACTATTTCGCTCCTGTTGCGTTTCATAGCCACTGGAGCTGCTAGAGTTGCTGCCGGTCGAGTTACGATGATCCTTGCTGTTTCCAGCGCTTTGCTTAGCAGCACTGTTACGCCGACTATTGCCATAATAGCTGGGACCATGCTGCTGCTCCGCCGTCATGCTCATAAACTCATCCATATTATCTAGCACATTGTAGCTCAGGTCACTGTGCTCATCCAACAGAGTTGACTGCTGATGCTGCTGCCGTTGTGGTGGTGTATAAGCCGATGCCGCACGACTGCCATAGCTGCTGCGACCAGATGGCTGCGCGCTGCTACTACTACCAATTGCCTCTTTCTTGTAATGACTTATGCGCTGCTTTTTGGGCTGCACGGTGCTAAACATGCCCTCATCATATTCCAGGCTTGTACGTTTCAAACTTCCACCAGTACCACCCATAATCGACGAAGATGAAAGCAATGGTGGCGGACTGCCCGTGTGAGTGGAAGTCGGACTTTGGCCAGAGGTTGAGCTCCCCGCATCCGAGCTCATGGGCGGAGTCAAATTCTGTGGCTTGCGACGCTTTAGTTGTTGCAATTCTTGCTCACTAAAATAGGGCCAATTTTCATCCACATCATTCCACATCTGACGGCGCAGATTATACGTGTTTTGTGACATGATGGCAATGTCCGTGAGTATATTGCTTACCATGAGACGCTCTCGCTCGCGTATGCCTTCGTTTTGGAGACGCGTATATAGCTCGGGCTTCTTATAGGGCTTGAGCGCAAGCAAATGTATAAGGCGTTCACGTATCTTGCGACGCGATACATCCGATGACTTGCCGTTGGCATTGGGTCCACTTCCTGACTTTGTGTTCGCATTGCTACGTGCACCGCTTGACATTTTGGGGCGACCATTGCTTGAAAGCGGCAAATTATTGCTGGTTATATTATTGCTGACACTACCATTTGTCATGTCCCTGTCCCTAGGTGAGCTGCCGGAGAGTAGGGCATGGGCGGAGCCGTGCGAGACACCATTGGCAAATGTGGAGGCTAAGGTGGCGGCTGCGCTGTTACTATGGTAACGTTGTTGGTTGCCAGTGACAGTGCCGCTGGCACCCAGCATGCTGGGATTTGGAGAGCGTGATGCTGTGACTGCTGCTGAGTGTGTTGTCAACGATGACATCGGCATGGACATGGAGGATGTAGCTGACGACGCTGACGTTAGGCCATTAAATGGTGGAGAAACTATCTTACGACTATTGTTGCTGTTGTTGCTATTATTATTAAAACTATTGCTGCTGCTGTTGTTCCCATTGAGAAATGGTGCCACGCTACTGTTTGGCTTCTTCACCTTACGCCCAATATCCGATTGATTTGGCTTGATTTCGCGTATGCATTTGCTCTTCTCCGTCTCCTCGGCAATGGCCATTTTTGTGCGTGTCGTATCATAGACATCGTCATTGGCATGTATGCGCATGCGTAGCGCAAGTGCTCCAAGCACATTGAGGTTCTGCTGATGCTGTTGTATACATTCGGGTGAGCCCTCCAGTTCGTCAATGGTGAAGCCAAATTTACGTCCGCTGTCCATGCCAGCGCCGCTGCTAGAGCCACTAAAGCCATTGTCATTGCTGGATGCCGGTAATGGGAAGTGTATGACACCGGAATTGCCAATAAATTGGATTTGGGCCCTTTGGCCAGGTGCCAATCTGTTGGCATGATCATTTCTTTGATATTCCTCGATTGCACGGAATGCAGAGTCGGTGAGTTTAACGAATATGTACTCTTTGCTATTATCGGAATAACGGTGGCTTTGTGACATACCATAATTGCCGGACGAGAGTACATTGGGCAGGCATTTTGTTGACGCAATCGAATTGGTCATAACGCGTTTGCCGCAAATTTATTAGAAAATGTTTATCTTGTAGTATTTTGGATGGGATTTACACGTCTTGACGAATGGCGAAAAATATCATACGTATATAGAGATGACTACCAACACAGAACAGTTGTGCGCGCGTGTGTGTAAGAGTGTGATGCCCGCCAGTGTTGAGTAAAATACAATTTATGTAGATTGTTAGGTGTTGGGAAGATGCGCGAAGACTTTGCTTTTGTGTTGATCGACAACGAACGGGAAGATTTAATACACGAAGAGAAGACTGCAACTTCGAAGGAAGCGCAATGCATTAAATGGAAGTGTGTTTGGAAGTTGTTGTTTCTTTTTTTTTTGCTGGAGTGTAGCCCAACACTGTTGCACTTTTGTCGTTGTGTCTAAAAGTTTATAAAATTTTTTTGTTTTTCTTATTTAGTATGTTGTAATCGTAAATATAATTTACGTTGTTGCTAAGACGTGACACACACGCACCGATTTACTCTTATAAAAATACACACATAAATGTATGCTCATTACACATTTAGTAGTTGTTGTTGTCGTTGACTCTCTTTTAACACTTTAATGGTTTGAGCCGCACTTTGGGTTTTTGATGCCTTTCTTAAATTTAGCTTGTTTGACAAGCAAAGTTGTCAATACAATTTTGAGCACAACTCTTGTTTTTCATTTAATTTGTTTTACTTTTGAGAATTTCACTTCCGCATGAGCGCAGAGCTGGCTGATGAGAGCAACAAGCCAGTTTTCGCGTACTTTCAAAATTGTTGTAAATATTTGCACACTCGCTCGATTTGACGACTATGTGCATGCATGTGTGTGTGCGTATAGAGTCCAATAATATGCAAGCACAATTTCTCTTGTTAAATAATATAGTATTTTAATTGGGTTAAGGTAGACAACAGCGTGTATGCTTTGTTGTTGTTATTTGGTTATGTGCGCTCTTGGCTTATGGCTCTTGTTGAGTTGTAACTTTTGCTTTGACGAAAGTAAGCTATATTTCTTCTGCGCCAGGTGCTTGAAAAAACCCAAAAACAACAAATGAGAATGTATGTAACGCGGAGTGCGCTCTCAGCAGTTCAGGTCAGACGACGGCAGCCATAAGCAAAAATCAAAGACAACAGTAATCAATGCTGACTGTTCGCACATACACACGTACACACACATGCCACAGTTTGACTGCTTTTGGTGGTGTGCTGTTGCTCTCGCTTGTACGTTTCGCTGTCACTGTCGATCAATGTGCGCCAAAACGAGACAACTGCTGTTTTGATTGGCTGCACAGTTGTGTTGTTGCTTGGTCTTTTTTTCTTTTCGCTTTTTTTTTTTTTTGCTAAAAATCATCTGTGTTTGTACGTTGAATTTTTTTTATATATATTTCTGTTGCTTATTATATTTTTATATACATATTATATATATATTTAATTTGTTTTTATATGTACATTTAGTTGCATATATAGAAATGAGAATATCGTTTTCTTGGACACACTTTAGCACTTGAAAATTTTTTTAAGTTGAATTGGTTTTTTTTATTTGCCAAACCACTTTTTGATTGCACGAATGTGTGTGTAAGTATTTGTGCGTGATATGTGGTTTATATATTTTGGGTTTTTACGCGAAACGTACGTTGTTCCAACACTTTTACTCAAGACATTTTTGCATTGGAATTTCAATGTATCTTTTTTTCACTTTTTCTATACAAATTTATTCCGTTTCTTTTGCACACATATACATATATTAATATGTTTACGCACTGCGTTTGCTTTTAGCAATTGTACTATAAAATTGCATTTTATTTCCTTTTTCGTATGGTTTTTATTTTTTTGCTTGTGTGCTAAGGTATCTTAATCAACGTACAAAAGGTATCTGCTAAATGAAATCGAAACGAGTTGCTTTCAAGTGGTTGCTTGCCAGTCCGTTTGTGCTGCTCTCTGTGCACTCGTTTATTACACCGCGCACAGCCCTCTCGATCAACCGATGATAGCTTCAACGACGAGTGCGACGAGCAAACACACATAAGCGACAAAAGACGACGACGTCGTTGTCACTCACTCACTCACATACACATGCATGCACGCGTTCTCCCACTTAGTTGGCGCTCGCGCTACTCTAATCGTTGCTGCTTACGCTCGCCACAGCGTCTCGTCGCTTCTTTTGACGTTGTCGTTTTGAGCACAGACCGATCATGTACGTACGTGCCTTGTATCACTTGCTTCAGCTGTATCTAGCTATCTTTTTGTTGTTTTTGTTATTTCGTTATAGTTTGTATCTTTCGTAGTGGTAGTGAAGCATAAAGCAAATATAAAAACAAGTTTGCAATTAAAAGCGCACACTTTGCACTCGCATTCGCTTAAGCCAATGCTCGCCGCTCGCTGCTGTTTCGAGTCTCTCTCTCTCTCTCTTTTTTACGCTCTCTTAGAATATGCGCATTTAGTATGTGTGTGTTTTGCACTCTCTTACCTAAAGGCACCTTGTGTTGTCGTTTTTTGTTTCACTTAAAAGTCATACGTTATTTTGTACAACAACAACAACGTTATCGTTAGCATATATACAACGTAAAGTTAAAACTTGTGTGAATGCGTGTTTATGTAGTACTTTATAAAACCTTGCCTGCTGCACGTCTTAGCAAAAACAAAACAATTTAAGCTTACTTTGTATTTTTGAATTATCTCCTGAGTTGTACAACTTTTGTAAAAGCTGCATGGGGCACAACATATGTAAAATACAATAATAAAAAAAGGGGAAGAAACTTAATTAAGAAACAAAGCATTTTTAAGCACAGCGCTTTGACGTACTTACAATATTGAATATTGCTTTTGTGTGCTGCCAACAGTCAAGTCAGTTCAGTTCAATTATTTAGTTTATATACATATATATAATTATTTTGTTTTTGTAGTTTCAAGTTGAATTTTGTTTTGTTGTTGGCACAGCTGTTTTAAAATTTTTCCGCTTATGCAATGGCTGCTGCTGCCCACGTCAAGCGTAGTTCACAGTACTTGTTGTAGTTGTTGTTGCCGATCTTCTAGTTTTTCTAGCTGCAACCTTTTTCTGGGTAACTTCAAAATTGCGGCAGCCCAAAATTAGTGTGCCGCACAATCAGCTCGTGCTGCTGCTTGCAGTTGTTATATACCGATTTCTATAAAATTGTTACCAATTAGGTGAAAATCACGTTTATGGCATAAATGAAGAATTTTTCGTACTTAATTGTTTTTGTTGTTGCTTGCGGCTGCTGCTGTTGATAATTGCTGACGTTGCTGGCGGTTTTGTGGCGTGCTGCTGATATCTGCTTAAGACTTTTTTCCACTCGTTGCTTCTTTTTTTTTTTATTTATAAAATTGTATAACTTTTGCCTTAAATTCCACTCTACACGTGTAAAAAATTATAATTTGCTTATTAGTTTCAGTGTATGCACCACCATATATATTTTTGGTTGTTTTTGTTTTCCACTACCTCACGTCATGAATGCACTTGTTACGTTACGCGCGCGATCATACGGTTTGTTACGTGCCACGTTACGTGCCACTCAGCTGTTTTATGTTTACGTGGAAAATCGTGCTCTTAAATACACTAGCGCTCTTTAACTAAAGAGCAACGAGTACACTGAGCGCACACAGTTATTGGCCAAATATTTTTTTCTTGTTCACTTTTGACATTTTTACTTTTTTGCATAGGAAATTTTCCGCTTTCAGTGTTGTACATTGCTTTACCGTAGCTAAGAGATCTTTAATGCCGTTTAGTATGTTTGTATTTGTGCTCGCTCGCATTTTTTTCACGTTTCGTGCCTGTAGTGTTTTGTCTTTTTTAGTACTTGACAGCTATCTACCTATGTATGTATGTATGAATCTGCGTATATACAATAGCTGGAACTACAGCTGTATTGTTTTGTCTTATCTCTGTTTGTTTGCAGCTAGAAATTTTTCTATGAAACCATTTCAATATTGAAACATTATTTTCTGCAATAAAGAGGAAAAACCAACCAAACACCTTACACATTTGAGGTTGAGGTTAATATGCATGCGCGTCGCAGCAGCTGCTTTCAATTTATTGTTTGTAGCAACCGACGGCAAAACAAAGTCATAAAATAAAGAAGCTGTTTGTCTACATATGTATGTAAATACTTATATCCGTGTCTGTAATAAACGACGTACTAGTCACGCCTTGACCAAACATATATAAAACGCGCATACAATTCTCAGGATTCATACATTGCCTCTCAGTTTTCGACACCGATAACGATATGTTCTGACTATTAACACGCAAAATATCAAAACAACAAAGACGTTGAAACGATTAGGATAAGCTGCATAGTTGAATCAATTCAATTGAATTGAATCAAAATGTTTTAATATTATTATAGTAACCAACATATTTAGGCCGAATTAGTAGCTTACAAGCAATATTTATATTATATATATATCGATTAACAGTTGTCGATTTAAAATTCTAGCCTATCGTTAAATGCATTCATTGTAAAATTGTTCAAAGCCTGTATACATATTTGGCGGCGTAATAGTGTTACGTTAAAACACTTATTTTGACAAATTGTAATCAGCATGATTTTGTTTTTATCATTGCTTTTATTAAATAAAAATTTAAATTGTTTTATATTCTATGTTCGCAAGCTACTTTGTCCGTACGTTATAAAGTAACGACCGCGCACCATCTTAAGTTTTTGGGCAAAAAAGTAAGACCAAGCTTATAAAAAAAGAATACTTTATCAAGCCATAAGCAAGCACTAACACTAACCAGCAACCCATCAAGGTAACATTAAGTTCATTTATAAAAATAAACATACACACACAACGATGCCCCTGGTCTGTCTTTATTTTTCGCTTTTGTATGCGTGTGCCTCAATAACAACAAAATTTTGCAGCGAACTTTTAACAAATTAGCCAAAAAAAAAAAAAAAATTAAATAATAAAAATCATTATTATCCAACAACAATAAAAATACAAATTTCAAGTTTGAAGCTCGCTCGTTGTCGTCGGCGGCCATTTGTTTAAAACGACGACGAAAACGCCGCTCAAATAGCATTGAGAGCTGGGCGAAAGGCCAATGCACTGAGTGACGACAACGACACCACCAGGCAAAGGCGAAACGACACAAAAGTAGACAGTACACTTCCCAAATGTGTGTGTATGAGTGTGAGTGAGTGCGTATGGATTGGATTGGGTAAGCAGCAACAAAAAGGATTACATGCTCACACAGCTACATAGAGCGAGCTCTGGCTACAGTCAGGAGCAACAACCACCGAAAAATACAAAAATTTTATAGAAAAATGTGCAAAGAAATGCCAGCACACTCAAACACATACAAACACACACACTAAAGTGAACGCAGATGCATCCACAGGGTAAACGAATAAACAGCAAAATGTGTCACATAAGAACACAGAAAAATTACAGGTCTAGTTTAAGCACTGCAGCTGACAGCTGTGTGCACAGAATTCTTCATGAATAGGCGCCACTTTTGACTGTGATTTTTATAAAAAAATATTTATTGCACTAACATTGACAGCAAATGCAGTTGGCATGGTGCTAGGTGCAATGCAAAAAAAAAATCGATTCATTCGTTATCGAAATTTCTACTCCCACCTATGTGATTTTTAACACTAAGTGACAATTTTGACGCAGGTTGTGAGAAATGACTTTTATTCTTGAACAGTTTTAAAACTCCAAGCAGACTCTTTATAATCCTTAGAATTTATCAAAAATCGCTCTCAATAAAAACAATTTTTAACGTCTTCAAAAATTTTTATCGAATCAGGAAAGAAAACTTTAAAAAAAAAATAGCTGCCATGTATTTAAAAGATAATGTTTTACATATTTGAAAGATGTACCCACATAATATTTACAAATACCATCTGGTTAGCCACTTATTAAAATGTAAGAATAAAATAAGCTGCGAGCCACTGTGCGCATACGTATAAATTTCATTTCACCATGCATATCTCACTAAATATGTAGATGCATGACGCTTATCTACACAGCAACGACAGAAATTTTCATTCTAAAATTTTATATGTATATTGGTAAATACGTGCAAAGAATTAAAATTTTTAATATACTACATATATACAGATGTACAAACCCAAAGTACAGACAAAATGGTATCAGCAGGAGCGACAAACAGATGTTCATATTAGTGCCTACCAAAATTAGAGTAAGAGACACACAAAAACGAGGGTTGCCTTTTTAATTTCCACATCAAGCTAGTTTCACCTACTTCAATTAGCCTTTAACTTTAAACGTTATTTATGTTGTAAAGAGTGAAACATTGGCTTAGGACGGTTTTCGGCATCAACGAAAGTCATTCAGTGTGTGTTCAGTTTATCGTGCAAAAATGCATAATGGTAAAAGGGCATCCAACAAAAACGTACACTGAAGAAATGGGTATTTATGCCCGACCCATACCCTTAACTACAAAGAGTATTCTTACTCAATAGAGTGTTGTAAAAAGCAACAAAATATAAAATGGTGAACATATATTTAGCAATGTTTTTGGTACTATTTAGCTTGTGGGTTATAAAATTAAATTTCTTTACAGTTGAAGTTCAGCAAATAGTAAACATATAAAGCCAATTTTGTTTTTAAGTGGTCTTTTTTTAAAAAGTTTTGAAATAGCACGGTCTAGAAAAATTCGATTTAGTACAATTTAAAAAAGCTATTTTATTTTTTTAAATTTAAAAAAAAAATACTCGGCCGTGCTCCGGAAAATGAATCCAAACATTTTATTCCAATGTTCGGTGCTCCCAATTGCACCAAACCGACTTTTTCACGTGATTTGAAACCGAATATTTTACTGTAAGAGGAATTAAAACGAATCAGCAAAATAGGTTTAAAAAAGTACGCATTTTATACTGAAATAATCTTTTTGATATTCTTAGAATTCAAGTTATATATTTATTGACAAATATTTTTAGGTATTTTTTTCTGACTCAACCCAAAAAATAGCATGTACAGCTAAAACGATTTATTTTTGTGTTCGTGAAACACATGACGAAAATTTCCCTTATAACAAAAATAGCTAAGCTTCACTAAATATTGTTGCTAAAGTAATATTTTTGTGTAATTTTTGAATAATAAAGAACTACGAATATTTTAATGAAAATTAAATGTAAACAACATATAGTAGTAATAATAGATTGCAGAGCTACGGCAACCATATCAGCTGTTTTGTATCAAACAAAAATAATTTCGCACAAACACATGACGAAAATTTCCCTTATAACAAAAATAGCTAAGCTTCACTAAATATTGTTGCTAAAGTAATATTTTTGTGTAATTTTTGAATAATAAAGAACTACGAATATTTTAATGAAAATTAAATGTAAACAACATATAGTAGTAATAATAGATTGCAGAGCTACGGCAACCATATCAGCTGTTTTGTATCAAACAAAAATAATTTCGCGCCAACACAACATGAGAATTTATCGCAAAAACATGGTAAATATACGAATTTATCGAAAATAAAAAGCGAAATATCGACAAACAAAAAAATCGTTTTCCGGAAAACGACACGCAATATCGCATCCGATTAAAATAGGTCGGTTTTGTTTTTCGTTTTTCGGAGCACGGCTGAATTTTATTAAACTACTCCATAATCAGTTTCGCTTTTGTTCTATATTCCCGCCCGCTACATAAAAGGCGGCCCTCGTACACATAAGAATAGGGGAAAAACAAGTATGCGATTGATACTAGTAAACAGGGTGCTTGTCATTGTGACGGCAGCAAATCTTGCTGCTCACTACAAATGAACAAAAAATCACACAATATCAATAACAATATCTGCGTCGACGTCAACAAGCTGCCTACTCTCCTGCGTTTAAAAGTATGCATAGAGGCAATTTTCAACAAAAAGAGCGTCGTTTCGACTCATTTGAGGTAATTACCCGAGCGGGAATCCCACATAAAATAGCTTAGACTTTGAGAAATTTTTGTTTTGCTAACTAATAACCGAGTTGTGGGAAAAGCCAACAAACAATTTTTGACCCACTCGATTTTTTATTGAACATTTATATACTGTATAGTATAGTATACTATTGCAACATGTATCTATTTTTAGCAATAAAAGAACTGAATGTGCGATGCTACCTCTTGGCTGGGTGATTCATCCTAAAGCATTCAGAAATATTTTAATATGAAAACAAAGAAGGCGCTGCATGAGAAAAGCGTTAAATATTGCATTTTTTTTTAGCGCAGATTTATTTTATTCTAAAGTATCAAGTGTAAGTATGCATATACACATTATTTTTGTAGCGAAAATCGTTTTTGTATTTTGCTCATCAGATATAGTTAAGTATTGAAAAAAAAAAAAAGGAATTGTAATGGCTTCTAGAAAACGTTATCATAAATAAGTATGAATTTATATATGCTGCTAAAACGTGTGGTTTTATTAATAACAATCGTGCTTGTATTTCTGCTTAAGTCAAAAAGAATAAAAAAAGAGTTTATTTCATAGAATATGAGCAATTCGTTAGCGTTTAACGCGAATTCTCGGAAATGTCACAAGTTGTGTTTTGCTATTAAAATAG
Organism: Chymomyza costata; assembly: GCA_018150985.1. Lineage (NCBI taxonomy): Eukaryota > Metazoa > Arthropoda > Insecta > Diptera > Drosophilidae > Chymomyza > Chymomyza costata. The sequence goes on along the minus strand of JAECWU010000001.1, from coordinate 3,646,027 downwards.
TGTAATTAGTGAAATGGCAGTAAAATTACGTCAAACTATACAAATATGCATGAGTACATATTTTCACTTGGTTGAGTTATATGGTGTGTTATCCTATATACAGTAAAAACAAGTAACGCCTTAAAAAGACGACGCTACTGTAAGAACTCAAATAGCTACAGTGTACCAGCATTGTATACATACATAAATACATAATGTAATGTAAAACAGTTCTCTTTAAAGATATATTCTCTTGTAAATTTTAATGGCAACTAAACCCAACGTTCAATGACCGATTTAAACGCCACAGTTGTATGCATATATTGCATAATTTTGTTTGTTTTAAAATTTTGAAAGGAAATAGTAGTTTTTTTTTACCTTCTAATACAGACACAGTATTGAAATTTCTAATCAACTCGGAAAAACATTGACCGTGAATTGGCAAACGTTTTTCGTCTGTATAGTATACAAAAAACCAAATGTAAGACCAACCACATAATATACAACAAAAGAAAAAAAAAAGCTACAGATAAGATAAGCGTGTGCTTATACATATGTGTGCGTTTCTTGAGTTATTTACGTGGACAGTCTTATCTGTTAATTAGAAAACAAGAAGTTAAATAACTACCGCATTAAATCAATAGAAGAAAGCTTTTAACAGCTGCTAGAAGTTTCAGCACACAAAAAGTTTTAAATGTTTTATTTTAATCAATTCTTTTTTATGTTTTTAACCAAACTTATTATTAATGGGCATGTGTCTAATGATTAGAAACAAATTGCGTGCAGAAGTGGTCTTAGATTTCTGGTTTTCTAGTTGGCAATTCATTTCAAAATACAGCAACAAACAAATGTTTATTTAAATGAGCTGCTCTTAAGCTGGCTAGAATCGAATTTAAGAAAACCACACTCAAATACCGGTATAGAATTTAGATTTTTCGTTTAAAATTAAAGCCATCAAGCGCTATTTAGCTACTTTTATGCGTTACCACCAAACGTCATGCCATTTTTTGTTGCGTTGCGTGTGTTGTAATCGTTTATCGAAAGTGTTGTAAAAGTCATTTAAATATGCATATACTAAATTGTCATCGAGTAATTGATGTACAATTACTGTTTTTATAACTAATACGCTTAAAGTCTTGTTTTTGCATTAGTTTTTATGAGAATATATAAGCAATCTAATTAAGGCATACAAATTCTTAATGCAGCTAACAAACAGTTTCAATAATCGCGCATTCAAATGCAAAGTATTCTTCGTTTATTTCAATTTCTATTCGTTATCTGTTATCAGCTAATAAACTTGTTTTTTTGATTTGAAAAAAAAATAAAGCAATTTTATAAAACTTATTTCGAGTAGCCGCTAATGCAAAGCTTTAATAAAATAAAAAACAAAAAAAAAAAAAAACAATTTATATACAGAAGTATTTTTAAGTTTCGTAACTTGGCGGCGTCTTCTGCCAAGAGCAATGGCGAATGCTACCAAGCAACATACAAATACACCTATACATGCTAATCAACAGCAGTAACAATAACAACCCAAAAGCCACCAAAAGCTACAGCTAAAACTGATCGAAACATGGCTGGCTGGCTGACTGGATTTGTCTGTCTGTCAGTCGACCGTCTGCCTGACTGGGGCCACCACATCTACATGGCTAGAAGACAAATCGAAGCCAAGTTGGTGGTTGGCTGAAACGACGGCCCAAACGATCGAATCAGCGTGTTCAAGTGGCAGCAAGTCAAAAACTTGTCTTGCCAGATTTTCAGTTGGATTTCTTATTGGAGCAGCAGCAGCAACTCAGCATCGGCAATTTTGAACTGGACTAAAAATCGACTCTAAAGAAACAGCCAGCAGCCTGCCTGCTGCTGCCTGCCCAGCCGCAAATACAGCCAAGAGATTGGCAGACCGACCCAGCCCCAGTCTCCAACTCAACTCGGACTGGTATTTCCCTCTCTTGCTTGTTATGAATTTGTTGTTTCTGTTTCTGTTGTTGAATTTGTATTTATTGTAGCTGTCTTTCATTATAAAAAATGAATAAACATTTTATATCTGTTTGTCCGTACGTTCGTATATGGCTATATCTTTAAAATGACTGAAGGTCAGTCAAATTGAGCGTACAATCAACTTTTTAATATTTCATTATACAAATTTTAGTATTGTTAACTTTGTTGTTTTTTTTTTTAGTATATAACATTGTCCAAAATCAAATTACACACATATCTATATTAAATAATTTTAATATATAATTTTAGTTTAATGTTTCCCTCCTTCTTTAATTCACTGTTTTTTTGTTATATAAACTGTAACTGATTTTTGAGTAAAACTTCCGCAGCGGTGTTTCGTATTTCATTTTTTGTTTTTCTACTACCTCTCTAACTTCCTCTGCGCGACATTTACTGATACATAAATATTCTGAGAAGTATTTTTTTTTTCTTTAACAATGTTCTCCACACATTCATAATATCTGTATTTTTGAAGTATGAGTATATAGCGACTTGCAGCCCTCACCTTGTCTTCTATTTCCGGTATGGACACATTGTTAGTTTGAATAAGAAACTTGAGAAAAAGACAAGTTCATTTTGCAAGCAAAAAGTAAAAAATGCCGGTCAACTACCAACTGATATGCTAATTCTAATCCTACGAGCAGCTCGAATATGATCGACGTAATTCGTCAAAAATATTTAACTCTGCAAAAAGAACATGAAAGCAGCGACAGCTACCTAAATAAACAATAACAATATAAAATGTCAATTTATTATCGTCAAAAAATCATTACTCTAGTTATTCGCAGCATCTAGTATTCAAAATTTTCAAGTATGCTGTACAAATCAAAATCTGTTTATCAATTCGTCTGTACAAAAACAGTTTTAGAATGCTTATATATGCGTATTATTTTTTGGTATGCTATTTTATAACCCATAAGCCTGATGGCATAAAAATCCTAAAGACGGCTGAAGATTTTCAATGATGATGTATCTGCTTTGGGTTGGATTACGATTTTCATAGAAAAGTACATATATGCTCTGTATGTCTTCCTTCTATACATAAATTAATTTGTCTCTTGCAGTTCTTTCTATTAGTTTAGTCTTAGGCATATTATTCGTTCAATACTTGGTACTAAAGAAAATCCCTGACATTAATATAGTATTTATAATTTTAAGAAAAATTTTAAAAACATTTTGAAAAACAACTGCTATATAAAAATCCTTATTATATAAACACCGTACAGAAAACCATAGTGTATGACTAAACTAACCGCAACGACAACAAAACAATAAAAACACAACGATATATAACAAAAGTTGAGTTGGCAACAACAAAATCGAGGGCTCTCCAACCACACCAAACCAACAAGCACCGACAACGACAACAACAACAACTAGTAGAGGAGCGACAATGGCGCTCAGTCTCTGGTTGTCAGTTATTGTTGTTGTTGCTGGTTGGTTATTTTAATGTTGGTTTTTCAGTTTTATTTTCTGGTTTCTCGGCTACGAAACTATGCCAAAGTTAACGACGGATTACAATAATCAAACATACGCTCAAACACATGTACAAATCAAGTGATACATGCACCGTACACTCCACGCCACTTGAATAGCGCAATTATATATATTTTTTTGTATTTAAAAACCTATATTTTTGAAAACTAATAAAGATGAGCAATTTAAAATATGCAAACTAAAAAAGAAGTAAGAAACAATCACATCTTGTCCAATTCTAACTTAAAAAAAAACAGGCTTTTAGCAAAAAAAATATTTAAGGGTTACATTTAAGTGACGAGGAGTGTATTTAATAACATACTGCCACATACATACGTACGTACTGTGGGGTGGTGTCAATAACTGAAAGCTGTTACATAAATTACTACATCCAATTGATTTGCAATGAATAAATTTGTCAACAGATAGTCATTATGCAGCTATCAGGCAACGAAATACTGGTCTAGTTGACTTAATAATTGCTCTTTAGCAAAATCGACTTAAGTGGGCCGATTATAAGGATAAAAGTTAGCCCTAACAGCCCAGAAATTATAAAGAATTACTATTGGTTTATTTGTATGTATATTTTTGAATTCCGCTTAATTAACAGTTTTAGGCCGTACACAACGTTAATATATTCATCGTAGGCCAACTTATAGCCTCGTTCCAATATTCCATTCGCGTTTTTTCGAATTTTTCATTTATCTTTTTTGGCTGCATTATTAGTAAAATTAAAACAGCTAATCAAGAAAAAGTGTCTTGAGCTTGAATTTAAAGAATATGCGAAAGCGTGCTATTAATCTACTTTCTAAGCGGCCCTTATCTTATAAAACACAAACTGGACCACTGTTGGCGCTATAACATCTAACAGCTTTTGACACACCCCACCGCCAGTAAACTACTATATACGCGAAATATGGGTTGGTTACTTCCTTTATTCATGAGTTATTATTCGTAACAATTTAAATTAAGTTCAGTTTTACCTTGTCGAAAATCAATCAATTTTTGTATGTTTTTACGGAACCAATCAGCATTACAAAACTATTGAACCAATTAAGTAAAACCTATTCAATGAAATACAAAGAATTCCCACTGCACACAGCACATTTTAGTGTGAGAGAGAGAAACCATTTAGTTGTCGGCGTAGGCGCGCACTGAGAGCATAAAATTCGCAATGGCGACAAAAGTGGCAGTAGCATATTCAATATAACCATTTAAGTTTTGGCACTTTGTCTTTGCATACGCTTTGCGTAAAAATCTCCATATGCAAATAAATATGCTCGTATGTATGTATTAATGACCTTCACTTTCACCTCTTTGATTGAAATAAAGACCTGCACACCATTGTCAGAGAGGCCAGCAATTATTTACAGAGTATGTGAGACCCAAAATGCATTAAAATAATTTAATTTCACAAACAAGGGAAATAATCGACATTGCTTATCGATAAGTGGTCACTAACGCAAAATAAATAAACTTGCTTAAGATAAATAAACGACATACAAAAATAAGTTCAAATAGTTAAAAACTGCTCATTTTTGTTACAACGTGCCATGACTGGGAGAGAGCAAGCGCTTTTTGTGAGCGAGCAAGCAATAACAACAAGTGCCACACGCTCAGTACGAACGATTGGTTTAAATGTGTATGAGTGAGTACGTATGTGACAAATGAACTGAAACAAAAACAGCCGACCTTCTCTGCGCTCGTGATCGAGCAACACAATTACTGTAAATAGGTGAAAAAGACAACAAGCATTAAGCGAGCAGTTGCACAAATATTAAAGGCAACAACAAACAATAAAGCAAGCATATGCACACACACACTCAAAAGGTATTACGGTAATCAATGTCAAATGCTGCCGATTTCATTCGCATGCACAACAACAGCAACTCGCTGACAGTCAGTCTGTCTGTCTGTCTGTCAGACTAGCTCGCTCATTGCTATTTTGTTGTTGTTGCTCGTAGGCACCAAAAAAATCAACAACAATTTAACGCACACGTACACATGCATTTATACGAAAGCAAACTCAAAACTAAATGTGGGCGATCTCAGGCACACCAACAATGCTGCTGCTCCCCTATTTTATCTCTCTCTCTCTCTCGTATTCTTACAAACTACTCAAATTCATACTATATCCGCTATAATGATTGTATACACTAAACGTGGTTCCCCTAAGGTAATATTGGTTCAACTGCAGTTACTGGCATGTTAAAAAGTCGATCCTAAGCGTAGTACGTATATACGCATGTATAGGTACATATGTATATGCAAGTACAACCATAATACCACTTGTTGGCTGCTTTGTTTGGAATTATAAATTGCAATATGTGCGAGTGTGATAGCATGCATGCGATCGATTGCTCTCGCTTTCGCAAAGCACAGTAAGACACAAGGCAACGTCAACACAAAAGCAACAATATACTATACAACCAACAACTACAATTCATACACTCACACACAAGGCATGTGCCATACACACAATACTTTCACTTCTTATATTTAATTTTATTTCTGGTGGAGCTAAGCACGGAATATGTGACGCCTATAGGTTGAATTGTTGCTGTTTTCTTTAAACATACATATTTCTAAAAGATTTATGCAAGTTAAAAATTTATATGTGTGTGTGCGTGTATACGTTTAAAACAAAAACAATACTTTGTTTCACAGCACTTGGCAACAGTGTCGGAAAACCAGTGTCTACACACTTAAATGTGTATTGAAATAAAAGTGTTCGATTTTTTTTTTTTAATATTTTAAATTGTATAAAAAATAAGTTGGTTTCACTTTATCAATATTTTAGCACATATCGCACTTTTAGCTATTTTACAAAATGAATTAGAAATTAAACCAATTTGTTTTTTTTTTCTCTTTACCCCCATTATGTACCTAATATAAGCATATTTGTTGAAACACAAACATAACATCGTTTAGCTGTGTGACCTCAATTTAATTTATTTCATGCACAAAATACTTAGTTGCCACTTTATAGAATGAATTTTATATAGAGCAATGCATTTTTTTTTTTTTTTTTGAACTGTAACCGAAGTTGCGAAATGGTTTGAGTAAAAAGATTTATGCAATTCTATTTTAAAGCCCACGATCACAGCCTGTAAATGCAACAAACCTAGCTATGCAGCTAAAAAACTTTTGCTGCACTTTGAATAAATATCGGAATGCTATTTCTCTTAATTTAATGTATCTGGATAAAATAACTTTCATTGTAATTCATCTATATAAATATTGGAATGCCTTTTTGTTTAAATTATTATTTGTCTGATCAAATGGTGTACAATGTTCGAGAACAAGGAAAAAAAACAAATACACCTAATTCTGTTTTTACACGGTAGATACGTTCCAGAAAAGACTGTGTAAAAAGAAACATGATGTATATCTCTAAATTGCTATGATAATTAATTAGGGAATTCCCTAACTAAATTTCTAAAAGATTAAGTTAATAAACGCGTTTTTCTTAATAATTTCAATCAAATAGCTTTTTATCCTTCCTAAACCAAATGAAATTGTGTAAAACCAATTTTAAACCATGTTAAATCAAAACCTTGTAAAAACAGAATTGGGTTCATATACTTAGGGCAAGTGAGGAAACAACAATAAAAAACAACTAAACAGCTGATTAACTTGCATCGCATGCCAGACGACTCTCTATGTGACACTCTCCCATCCAATCCCATCATTTTGTTGTCGCTCAAAACTCTCTTTAGTTTTTTGTTTGTGCCATTTATGCAATGCCGTATGGTATTTATTGTTTACTTATAAACGGCAATGAGTAATACTGAATTATGCAAACATGTATTGATTTTATTATTTATTTTCATAGTCGTTCGAGAAGAACACAATACATTGCATTGGAAATTTAGCATATTGTTGTTTTATTCATTAAGAAATACCATACCCAAAGGAAAATCCTATCAAATTAGTCTATCCTCCCGCTTCTTCCTGTTTTTCGTGTTACCTGGTGAAATCAAACCTACATGCACAAATTGTACATATTTTTCTTCTTTTTTTTACATGGCTTTCTGGCAAGGTGTATGGCAATGGTGGTGTGGCTAAGCTGGCTAAGCAAAGGCAGACAGCTGTTGGAATGTTGCGGCATTGCGAAATAGACGACGAACGAGTGCCACTGTGTGTGTTTGTGTGTAAGTGAGCGAGTATTAAGCGAAGTACCGGGTTGGCTGTTGTGGAGAAAAAAATAGATATGCAGGCAATCTCTTGCTGACGTCACAACTACACGAAGCGCTTGTTGTTGCCATACGCAGCATCAGTTTCATTAATAAAATACGAGAACTACCGCTTCGAATCGAAGGTAGATACATAACGAGCTGCTTTCAGACGTTAAGAGTGACAACAACGTCACGACGTTTGCGCATATATTATAATTTTTGAAAAAAAAAAAAAATGTACTGCTGCCTGTTCCTTTTCTATGATATCTTGCTTGCACACCCCTTGTGCAACAGCGTCATTGACGCATCAGTCGACGGTGCAAACTTGCATGTTAAAATATGAAAATCGTGAAAGGTAAAATGTCAGCTGCATGGAAACTTGCAAATTAACACAATATTCGACCAAGGGTTGATTTTCTGTAAAAATTTCCTCATTTCAGCAAACATTATGGGCTTTTTGTGCCCACTTAGGCTTAGTTATTTATTTGTCAATAATAATTTCTGTAGCACTTCTTTTATACATATACATACATACGTACACAGACATTTTCAAGCAAAAAATGCTGATTATTATTTATTGCATTTGTTGTTGTTGTGGGGAAATAAAATTATTTTATAAATTAAATTTAAATCGCGTGAATTACGCGAGCCAAAGAGGGGCGACGACGACAATCGAAACAACTTCGCACACGGACAAAAATTGACGACGACGACGAGTGTGGCGGCGGCTTGTGACGTTTACGTTTGTTGGTGGTTGAGAGGTTGAGCGAGACGACAAAGACGAAGACGGGCGATGAGAGCTGGAGCGCGTGTGCACGCACACACACATACAGCTCGTATAAAACGGGAGCCACCGCGACGGTGCAAATGAAAACTGTCGAACAAACGAGACTACTTACACACACACAAGCGCATAGGCAGACGTGTGCATGTATAGTATATACACATGTACATACATATGTATAAAATAAAATATAACACACGGCTGCAGTAATGATATTGAACGGCGACAACGACGGAGACCGACTCGACTCACAAAGTGGAGAAATCAATCAAGTGAAGAACGCGGCGTAAGGGAGTGGAAAATAACATATTTTAGTAGTGTAAATGCGTCGAAATTTTCAACTTTCAATCATAGATATTTTTTTTATTCGTTTCGCATATTTTTTTCTTACACAATATATATGTACATCTATATTTCTTTTTTATAGTTTGCACACAATTCACATACTTGGATTACACTTAATTGAGCACTAGTAGCAACGTATTCTGCTTCTTGTTTGGTTAATAACGCACGTATTGCCCTAAAGTTAATCTCTATAATTTAAAATGTAATTTTAACAAAAAATTATAAGACAAAGTCAGAAAATCACGTCATGGCTGCCACGTCCAAGCAACAATGAATCGTACAATTTCTAAAGCGGCCCACTTCACGCGTTATCGTCGTTGTGGTTGCGAGTTGCGAGTGCGATTTCGTATAGTGCGGTTTTCATGTGATATATCGAAACGGATGTATCGATATTTTGCGATTTGTATATTTATTCACTATCTATAGAGTATGTACACACTATTTGGCTCTAACTAAGTATGATTGGAACGCATAATACCTTTGTGAAGGGGAGATAGCTATAGTGTCTAATAAAAGCAATTTAGAGCAAATGGGCACACACTTGTAATTTTATTTTGATTTTTTTGCTTAAATTAACGCTTTAATTATAAACAACAAGACACTATGGCTTTACCAAAAATTGCACACCACAAAAAAATGTTACAAACACAAAACCGTGTGCCAAACCTTATTGAATTATTTTTTACAAAACCCGCAATTAAAATTTATAGCAAGCATCTACATAATTTTGCACTAGACTAGTCGTTTATGAGTCACTTTGCTAATTTAGTTAAGAAGACCGCATATTAACCTTGGCTATAATCAATGCTCAAAAGTATTGCAAGCGTTAATTTGAATAATACAATAATTAAACACAAACTTTTATTTTAAATAAGCTTTTCACTGTAAACTCAAAACAGATAATTATATATATTAATTGCATATTTTTCACGCGCTTTTTACTACGAAACAGGAACAACGCGGCGCAACATATGTTCTCAGCTCGCAAATAAACACACTAATTGTGTAAGCGAGATGACTATCTAGCGCCGGTGCTGCATTTGCAAAACACGAACGTATAAAAATGCAATAATAAATGTGTAGAATGAAGGAAGCGCAATAATGAGAAAATAAACGCGCGCCACATGTAAATTTCACAATATTGTTACCATCACATACACTCAAATATATTTACGGCTTATTAGAATTATTGACCACAACAAAATAATAATAAAAACAAAAAGATTAAATGCAATACGAAACTTCCGCCGCAACGAGCTGTCGTCGGCGGCCGCTGACGCCTGCTCGCTTGAACATGACCACGGCTCGTATTCTATTTTTTTTTTTCAACACGCCAAAATTTTCAGCGCAACAAAATGCATAAAAAACAATGTACTCACCCTGAAAATTATCGTCATTTTCTTCCTCTGATGCCATACTTGCAGTTTAATGCAAATTAAAAGCGATATTTGTACGGTAACCGCTTAATTTTAACAACAAATATTTAAGCACACACAGATACGACAAGAAGAAAATAGACAAAATTACTTGGTTGTAAGCGGCTTCAACAAATATGGCGGAGAGCACATACGAAATGAGAGACAAACATAGAACTATCGATAAAAAGTACCATCAAATTGACAGATAACGATAAGCTAGCGTATAGCAACTTTTTAAATTTACGTAATTACCAAATAAACTAAATAGCTGCGCAAATTTATAATGATTTTTATTTATTAATTATTATATGTGTAAAACAAAACGTAACTTTCATCTAGCGTGACAAAAATAATCGGTGTCATCTCTAATGACAGATGGACAGCCCCGTCTGCAATATTTTCCTCGCTTAAACGTTTGCTCGAATAATTTGCGTGTTTATAGCGAAAATTTCAAAGAAATAACTGTGTATCTGTGGATTTTAAACGGAATGTGCAAAGTTTTTGGTAAATAATTTTAAACTTTTAGTCAGACATATTTAATTGCGTATTATGTCGTCCATTATAAAACGTAAGGATGTTGAAAGCATCGACGCCGCAGCCGAGCAAAAGTTGACAAAAAAGCGCAGTGCTGGTACAGACCCGACCGATGCACCAAAGAGGTCACGTTTCGATGTCAAGGATAGTAAAAATGGCATTCCAACAACGACGAACATTAAATCTGCAAGCGAGCAATTGGCCGCAGCTAGCTTGCCGCCTTCTGAAGCCGGCGCATCCTTTAGTTCCACTCAAATCAAGCTGATGATGGCCCATGCACAGCGAGAAATCGAGGAACGCAAGCGTGCTTTGAGTAATCTAAGGGACAAGGATCCATTGCTTGCCTCTGTGCCACAAATTGGAATGCCCGTGGCTTTGGCTACGCAGGCGCTAGCAAAGAAACCCACGCCCGAGGATGCCGATAAGGCTAAAAAGATAGCCGAGCTGCAAGCACAAATTCGTGCTAAGCTTACAGGGAATTTGGCTAATCTTATACAGCCTTCAGCCGTAGCTGCGGCCGCCGCAGCAGCTGCTCAGCAACAAGAGCGCCCTAAGCCATTGATACTCGACGAAGAAGGTCGTACTGTGGATAAAAGCGGACGTACCATCAACATACCCACAGTAACACCTACCCTTAAGGCTAATATACGCGCCAAAAAGCGTGAGGTCTTTCAGCGTCAAGGCCATGTCAATGAGCGAGGGGGTCTTGGCGGTTCAGCGACGGGATCTGCTCAAGATGAAGCAGTCAAATATTTTGATGACCGTATAGCCCAGAAGCCCATGCTGCGGAACAAGCGCACTCTTCGTTTTCATGAGCCGGGCAAATTTCAACAGCTGGCGGAACGTATGCGCATGAAAAACCAGTTGGAGCGGCTGCAGAATGAGATTTCGCAGATTGCTCGTAAGACAGGAATTTCTTCGGCCACCAAGTTAGCGCTTATAGCGCCTAAGCAGGACATGCCCGATGATGTGCCGGCTATGGAGTGGTGGGATTCTGTTATACTAACGCAGGACTTACAAACTTTAGATGAGACTAGCGGCAAGATAAGCATTCGTCACACGGCAATAAGTAATCTTATAGAGCACCCGACTCAAATGAAGCCGCCCAGTAAGTGTTTTTTACTTTTTTTTATTTTAAATCAAATTTCCGTAATAAAACATGCATCATCCACAGATGAGCCCTTGAAACCCGTATACTTGCCTGTTTTCCTAACCAAAAAGGAGCGTAAAAAGTTGCGTCGTCAAAATCGCCGTGAAGCCTGGAAAGAAGAGCAGGAGAAAATACGCTTGGGGCTGGTAGCACCGCCTGAGCCCAAGTTGCGAATTTCTAACCTCATGCGGGTGCTGGGCACTGACGCAGTACAGGATCCCACCAAGATTGAAGCACATGTGCGTGAACAAATGGCCAAGCGCCAAAAAGCGCATGAAGACGCAAACAATGCACGCAAGTTAACCACCGAACAAAAGAGCGAAAAGAAACAACGGAAGCTCAAAGAGGACACCAGCTGTGGAGTGCATGTTAGCGTCTATCGCATACGTGATTTACAGGACAACCAAAGCAAGAAGTTTAAGGTGGAAACAAATGCCAAACAGCTTCAAATGACGGGCAGCGTGGCGTTATTTAGGGATTGCTGTGTAGTTGTAGTAGAGGGAGGTCCCAAGCAACAAAAAAAATATCGCCGGCTCATGCTGCATCGCATCAGGTGGGAAGAGGACATGGCCAAAGGCAATGATGGCCAGGACGTGCCCAATTCGTGTGTGCTGGTCTGGGAGGGCACCAGTCAGCGCCGGCATTTTGGCGAAATCAAATTCAAAATATTTCCCATGGAGAAAATGGCCCGTGAATTCTTTCAAAAGCATCAAGTAGAGCACTATTGGGATTTGGCCTATTCTGGAGCCGTACTAGAAGCCTCATCAGACCAACAATAGACTATCGACTTCAAAATTTGTTAAAACCTTTAGATAAAAATAATAAAAACTTTTGTTTGTAAGTTTTGGGTGAAATAAGCGTGTACATTTCCTATCTTGCCACATAGGCATCCTCTTTAATATTTGATTGGATAAACTCGTTGATGCCTTGATGTTTAAGGCGTTCAATAACTGCGTTCAAACGTTCATCCTCCAGTATGCTTTGAGCTTGATCACGCATGTCTAGAGCATGCTGCTCATTGACACGTTTCCGGAGCACACTATTTATGTCCTGTCTCAATGCTTTGTTGATTTCTAGCGTGTAATCTAATAGCCGCACATAAGTTTCAGGCGTCATATAGCCGCACTGCTGGCATTGGGCCAATTGCTCAAAAGTTTCCATGCTGGCTGTTATGAGGAGCCCGTGTTCCTGAGTCGTTGCTGTCTTTGCAGCTGCTGTGCCCAATAAAGCATTGCCACCACGATGCTGCCACAAGAGTTCCTCTACCTTGGAACTGGGATTAACGAACACAAAGTCGCGATAAATGCAGGCTGTGGATGCAGCTATAATGTCGTAAGTGGATATTCCGCATTCTACCAAGGCCACACCACAGCAGTTAATAGCCGTGCTCAGTAGACAACCATCATCTTCCAGTATAAGAACCCGCACATCCAACTGAAAGTTTAAAAACTCATTTCTGCAAACAAGCGGTTCCAAAGCCTTGGTTAACATGCTGCCCAAGTGTTTTTCACGCTCGGGCACAGATCCTAAATCACCGGTGGCAAATGCAGCAAAATTGACAAAACAATTAATTACGCCCATGTTAAGGCGACGAGCCCCGCTGCGTACCAGTTCATGTGGAGGCGCTACAATAGACAGCACTTTGGTATTGCCATACTCCATGTAGGCAGATCCCCGGACGGTCGTTAAGACGCCGGCACGTATGTCTGCAAGGTGTTTAATAAAAAATATAAGGCTGTAAAATATATAAAATCAATGTTCTTACAGGTTGAACGTGGAACGGCCACTACTTGTGCGGATTTTTGCAAGCTTTCAAAAAACTCTTCACAATCTTTGGGGGTGGTATAGAGCTCCTCTTCGACGGTGGAACCATCCAATAAAGTATTTCTAGTTTGTGTAACGCGTAGCATTTCAAAATGTAATAAAAAGTGTTAACAAATCAAAAACATGTGTGCGCGCTGCAACTGATTAATAGAGCTGCTTATTTATTTTTATCGATTCACGATGCCATGACTTTGACATTTTTGACACAAGAGTTTTTCAAGAAAGTTGGCAGGTCCTGAATTTTGACAGCTGAAAAAGCGCTTTGTAATTCTGCTGAAAAGTAAAACGTAAAGTAAACGGCGAGCTGCACAAACTATTCGACACAATTTTTTCTTTATTAATTCACAACATTAACAATTGAAAGGTTTTTGCAAATCCTTTAACAACATGACGGGTGGCACCAAACAAGAAAAAAAGCAGGTGCAACTTGATCCCAAAGATCTAAAAGCCAACCAAGTAGAGGCAAAGGATGACAAAGCAAAGAAGGATGATGCCAAGGAGAAAGAACAGCCGGAACTCTCCGATGAGGATCAACAGCTGCAGGAAGAGCTTGAGCTGCTGGTACAGCGATTGCAAGAAAGCGACAAAAAATTGTTTCAACCTGCTTTGGAAACGATGGCCAAATTGATACGTGCCTCTACCACCTCCATGACTTCGGTACCCAAACCACTCAAGTTCATGCGTCCGCACTACGAAACTATGAAGACTGTGTACAAGCATATGCCTGATGAACAGACTCGACAGCTGTGTGCAGATATTATTTCTGTGCTTTCTATGACAATGGGCAGCGGCAAGGACTGTTTGGCCTATCGTTTTCTATGCGATCGTTCGCTAAAGATAGGCGAATGGGGCCATGAGTACGTGCGTCATTTGTCAGGAGAGATAGCGGCTCATTATCACGACACCACGGGCGAGTTTCGCACGCAACTCATCGAGCTGGTCAAACAAATCATACCGTATAACATGGAGCACAACGCCGAAGCCGACGCTTGCGATTTACTAATTGAAATCGATCATTTGCATTTACTGGCCGACTATGTAGATGAATCGGCTTATCCGCGTGTCTGTCTTTATCTGCAGTCATGCTATCCGTATGTGCCGGATCCGGACAATACCATAATACTAGAGACAGCCTTGCAACTGGCGCGAAAATTTAATCAGTACACACAGGCTATGCGCCTAGCGCTCATGTTGAATGATATGAAAAAAATTGGAGAGATTTTTAAAGAGCCAAAGGAACCGGCAATGCAGAAGCAATTGGCCTTTATGCTAGCGCGCCAGCAAGTTTGTCTGGAATTAGACGAGTCCATGCCGGACTATGATGATCTAATGGAAATTATGTCGAATGCTAATCTAAATAAGCATTTTCTTAACTTGGCCCGTGAGTTGGACATTATGGAGCCAAAGACGCCGGAGGATATTTACAAATCGCATTTGGATAATTCACGCTCCCGCTTTGCTTCCATACAGGTCAGTAAACATCGACCCAAACTTTACACAAATATCGTATTGCATCCATTATTTTAAGGATGAGGTTGACTATGTTTCTGTGTTCCTATAACAATTTGCTTTTTGTCACTCAGGTGGATTCGGCCAAGCAAAATCTGGCTGCTAGTTTTGTAAACGGCTTCGTTAATGCCGGTTTCGGTGTGGACAAGCTGCTATCTGAAGATGGCAACAAATGGCTTTACAAGAACAAGGAGCATGGCATGCTTTCTGCTACAGCATCGCTAGGTCTTATTTTGTTATGGGACGTCGACGGCGGCTTAACTATGATTGACAAATACTTGTACTCTACCGATGACAACATTAAATCTGGAGCGTTGCTTGCTTGCGGTATTGTTAATTGCGGTATACGCAATGAGGTGGATCCTGCTCATGCGCTGCTATCCGACTATATTGATAACCAGAATACATGCATGCGTATAGGTGCTATTCTGGGTCTGGGCATTGCCTATGCCGGCTCGAATCGCGCGATTGTAATTGATACTTTAAAATCGGTGTTCGCTAGTAATGGCAAGACGACTCCCAGCGTTGAGATTCTTGGTATAACATCGCTATCTCTAGGCCTGATTAGTGTCGGCTCGTGCAATGCTGAGATTACAGAGATTTTGCTGCAGACTATTATGGGTCTTACCAAGGCTGATTTAAAGGATACCTATGCTAGGTTCTTGTGGTTGGGTTTGGGTTTGCTTTATCTAGGTCGTCAGAAGTCAACTGAAGCTGTAATGATGACTTTAGAAGTACTCGAAGAACCCTATCGCTCAATGGCGACTACAATGGTAGACATTTGCGCCTATGCGGGCACAGGCAACGTTTTAAAGATTCAACAGTTACTACATATATGCTCGGATCACTACGAAACTGTCAGTGCTGATGAGGAAAAGGACAAAAATAAGAAGGACAAGGGAAAGGATAAGGTAAGATGCTGCTATTGAATTAAAAATGTTAGCAAAGTGTCATACAGACTGTGTTTATTACAGGAAAAGGAGAAGGAAAAAGAGAAGGAGCGCGAAAAGGATCTATCGGCCACCCAGTCAATTGCCGTACTGGGTATTGCATTAATTGCCATGGGCGAGGATATTGGGGCTGAGATGGCTTATCGCTCATTTGGTAACTTGCTACGTTATTGTGAGCCCGCCATACGCCGCGCCGTGCCACTAGCCTTGGGCCTAATTTCCGCATCCAATCCCAAGCTGAATATAATTGATACACTCAGCAAGTTCTCGCACGATAGTGATGCTGAGGTGGCACACAATGCCATATTTGCAATGGGTCTGGTCGGCGCTGGAACAAATAATGCGCGTCTGGCTTCCATGTTGCGCCAGTTGGCACAATACCATTCAAAGGATCCAAGCAATCTATTTATGGTGCGCATAGCTCAGAGTTTGACGCATTTGGGCAAGGGTACACTCTCGCTGAGCCCTTATCACAGTGATCGCCAGTTAATGAATCCCATGGCTGTGGCAGGGTTGATGGCAACTCTTGTTTCGTTATTGGATGTAAAGAATCTGATACTAAATCGTTCGCATTATTTACTCTATACGCTGGTTCCAGCCATGCAAGCTCGCATGCTTATAACCTTCGATGAGGAGCTTAATCAGTTGCAGGTGGCTGTTCGCGTTGGTATTGCTATAGATGTTGTTGGCCAGGCAGGCAAGCCAAAGACAATTACCGGCTTTCAGACACATACAACACCGGTGCTGTTGGCTATTGGCGAACGTGCGGAGCTGGCCACGGATGAATATATTTCACTTACGCCAGTTATGGAAGGATTCGTCATACTCCAGAAGAATCCCAACTTTGTTAAGTAGTTTCCCTCTTAAATCGTATTTTGCACAGGCTGCATCACCACGATTGCACAGTGCAGCGTGCAAGTAAAATAATGTATTGGCATATAATTTTATTGTCATTTATACGAAATACATACATATATAAATAAATAAGTAACTTTCTAACACATTTTTTGAGCTTAATTAAAAGGACAAAGCTCCTCAAGATTATTTGATCAATCCTGTCAAATTGACACAAAATAGTTTTTTAGCATAGGACTATGGATACGCTGGTTTTCCTTCTCCTGGTCATTGAGTTTATCGACTTTTTGACTTTTTAAAGAAAGAATGGAGGCATTTGCACCAAACCAACATTTTCAAATGTTCATAATAAGTAAGTTGAGATAGGGGTTATAAAATGAAACTAAGCATGATATAAACTTTTTCTTATTTAAATTTTTTTCGCATAATTAATTTCATTCATTTTACTTACAGTGTTCACTCTGTTATTTTTTGGAAGTGGCGCCAGCCAGACCTGAAAATCGCATGGGTAACCACCATAAAGGGATTTTTTCGCAAAATAAATTTCAAGCGCCAAATGTAAAACGAAATTTAGCTGGATACCGATACTAAGCAAATTGGCGAACTCGACGATTAATCGAGAACCAAAATATCGGTTCGAAGTCGGTATCGACGTCAATATTCTCGATATTCAAAATATCGGATCGGTATCGCGCTTCCCTAATACCAAACACAAAACTTTTTTGTTGACAAACAAATTTGCGTAAAATTTAAGTAATCTGATACAAAAAAAGTTTGCGCGATTTTTAAGCGAGACGATAGGTTTGTTTCTATGCACAAAAAGTTAATAGATACATAGCTATTTTTGGTTAGAAAGTTATTTATTTCTTATTTAACTTTTGATTGACAGAAATTAACAACATCAACTCGGCTGTAATACTTAAGGGGCAACGTAAGAAGCTTTATGCAAGGCAAACGAAGCGGGTAACAAAACCCTTTAGCACGAACGATATTCAAAGGTTGATTTCGTTAGTTCATGGTTATCCGTGCCTCTGGCAAAAAGCTCATAAATATTACACAAATAGAGTTATTAGGAAAGTTGCTTGGAAAAGGGTACACGCAGTTCAAAAAATTTCGCGCGGAATGACAAAACTTCATATAAAAAAAAATCCCAAAAGGGATATCCCAAATGGGATTTTTTTTTTATATGAAGTTTTGTCATTCCGCGCGAAATTTTTCGAACTGCGTATAGGCCCTTAAGAGGGAAACTACTTAACAAAGCTGAGATTCTTCTGTAGTATGACGCATCCTTCCGTAACTGGTGTATATGAAGTTTTGTCGTTGCGCGCGAAATTTTTCGAACTGCGTAGACCCCTTAAAATCGTATTTTGCAGAATTGCATCACCGCTGCTGCGCAGTGCAGCGTGCAAGTAAATAATGTATTGGCATATAATTTTATTGTCATTTATACGAAATACATACATATTTATATAAATAAATAAGTTACTTTCTAACACATTTTACGGAATTAAATTCCCTTTTTTGGGATATTTTTTTTTATATGAAGTTTTGACATTTCGTGCGGAATTTTTACATGCTGCGTATGGGCCTTTTTTATTAAATCGGTCCAGCACAAATTGCAGACAAAGTTTCCGATGAAAGGACAAAGCTCCTCAAGATTATTTTATTAATCCTGTGAAATTAGCATAAAATGGTTTTTTAGTATAGGACGTTAGCAGTTGTCTTCAATTTATTTATGATATTGCCTATGCTTATCTAATTTTAATTTGATCATTCCTCTGTGGTCAATCATTTGAATATAAACAAAATTTGACAGGCTTTACTGGCGTACTTTTCTTCCTTTTTCTCCACTTTAAAGTTGCAGTTATGCGTTCAAATTTTGTGCCATAACTTTTGAATTGTAGGGAACTTCGGACCCAGAGGAATCCCCCCGTAAATAAGTTAAATACCTGAATACCGTTTCAATTTTAAAAATTACCAATTTCAGTTTTCAAATTTTTCATATGGCTTCATTATTTAATCTTATCGCCCAAGCCGCATCGATACATTCGATTCCGATTTATCGTTTGCGCAGTTTACTCTCACGCTACATGCCAAAAACAACAACTTTTTTGTTGACAACAAACAAATTTGCGTAAAATTTAAGTCATCTGATACAAAAAAAGAGCGCGCGATAAACTTTTTTGTTGACAACAAACAAATTAGCGTAAAATTTAAGTCATCTGATACAAAAAAAGTTCGCGCGAATTTAAGCGAGACGATAGGTTTGTTTCTATGCACAAAAAGTTATTAGATACATATGTAGCTATTTTTAGTTAGGAAGTTATTTATTTCTTATTTAACTTTTGATTCACAGAAATGAACAACATCGACTCGGATGTAATGCTTAAGAGGCAACCTAAGAAGTTTTATTCAAGGGTATCCTTTAGCAAGAACGAAAATCAAAGGTTGATTTCGTTAGTTCATGGTTATCCGTGCCTCTGGCAAAAAGCTCATAAAGATTACACAAATAGAGTTATTAGGAAA
Source organism: Chymomyza costata (assembly GCA_018150985.1). Classification (NCBI taxonomy): domain Eukaryota; kingdom Metazoa; phylum Arthropoda; class Insecta; order Diptera; family Drosophilidae; genus Chymomyza; species Chymomyza costata. Next base: position 3,626,501 of record JAECWU010000001.1, on the reverse strand, counting down.
GCTGCATGGAAAAGGATTACCAACATCTTTGGTGATCAACACGACGAGGACGAAGTATTCTCAAAATGGACCAACCTACGCAAACAATATCGAAAAGCCGTAGCAAAAAAAAAAGCAAATCCAAAAGTAAAAGCTGTATGGAAGTTTTACGAGGATATGAACTTTCTCAGTTGCGAACAAAACGAAGATGCCCAAAGAACTGGCTCAAACAATAATATTGATCATGAGTGCGAGGAGGCATTTGATGAAAAGTTCTTGGAAACTCGTCCTGAGTCCATATGCAATTCATATTCTATCAATGAAGACAGCAACCACGTTGAAATGAAGGATGAAAATAGCAGCGTTTTTGAATATGAAGATTTAAATACTAGTGCCAGTCCAGAAGCGACTAAAATAGAAGATTCATGTCAACGCAATGTTGTAACTGAGTCTGTAGTTGCCGTGTCTTCTCCAGAACATGCAGGTGTTCCTGTTGATGATGTTCGGAACTCGGCATTCGTTAATTTTCTACTTAGTGAACTTCGTTCATTAAATCAACAAGATGCAAATATGCTGCGGTTTCGTTTGCAGCGAACATTGTTGGAGTTCACAGAAGAACGGCACACTCAAATAGATATTAGGCATGAAATTTAAGTACCTACTCATTAAAAGGTGTAAAAATAATAATTATATCTAGTTTTTATATTCCTAATGCAAAGAATAATTTTTACATGTACACGTACATACGCATATATAACATAAATTAATATTTTGTTTTCGTCTTAAGAATCGCCAATATAAAGTTATATGGCACAGCTAAATTTCCAATAGCCCAAAAATTATAAATAAAATAGTACATAGTTGAAAAAATCTTCTGAATAAATCATGCATAGTGATTGGAATCAATTGGAAAACATATTTTAATTACTATGGCGGTATTCGCTTTCCGAATCTGATGACGTAATCATTTCTTGCAAACCAGCAATCTTTGTGCCATCTTAGTTTACCTTTTTACCCTATACATATACATATTCCACAAAACGTTATTTAATTCAAACTCAGCATACACAATATAAGGATACGTCTCTGCAACGTACTTTTGTAGTCAATATAACGAATAAAATTTGGTTGTATTTAATAAAATATTAAATCTCTATTTGAATATTAAATTTTCAAATATATGTATATCCGATTTTTTTTTAATTTTGATTGGTTTGTGCCACTATAAAAAATATAACATTGACTGACAGTCAGACTATTAATTTAGGGCTCTCTTTATATTTTAGGGCCAAAGTGTGCATTTAATTATTATGTTGTACACATATAATATTAGAATAATTATAAATATATTTATTTTAGCAGATTTGCACTAATGTTCTTGTAAGTTTTAAGATGAAGTTTAAAGGCTACGTTCGCACTGAATTAATGGTAAATTTCACAAAAAATTGATAAGACAGTTTTAAGAAACCTATTAGAATTAATATTTAAAAAAATATATTCTGCTTAGTGCGAACAGAGATATATTTATCACCCAAGTTTTCCATAGGATGAACGCTGCTGTATATATCTGATTTACATTATAGTCTGAGAAAAACTTAACGACGACTTGTCTACAAACGGAAGTAGTCCAAAGTTTACCTAATTAGCTTGATTTGTTGCTGGATCGCTGCCAGAAACTGCAGTCGTATCTGTCGTCGAAGTTGGTGGTGGTGGTGTGAAGATGTGCGCCATTTGAGGCGGCAATGGTGTTGGTTGTGTAGGAAACAAACCGCCCATTGAGGGTTGAACCTGTGGATACGAAGCAACGGTTTGAGCAGCTGGATACGAAAGAGCCATGGGTGCTGACATATAGGGTTGTTGCTGAGCCAAAGTGGCAGTCGAGAACATAGGTACAGGCGGTGCCGGCAAAGTTGTCGATGTGGCCTGCGGGTACGGTAGCTGGGCAGAAGGTATGCCACCAACACTTTGCTGCGTATACTGTGCGGGATCATATACTCCAGGTATTAAAATTTGAGCTGGTGGAGGCACAGGCTGTGGATCGTTGACTGCTGTTGGTATTGTTATTGGTGGTGGGTGCGCTGGAACGGGCTCAGCAGGTGCTGGCGTGGGTGTTATTGTTTCTACTGCAGCGGTCACTGGATCTGTTGCATCATCCGGGTTGAAGTAGGCCTTAAACAAGCTTTGCGATGGTGGTTCAATAGACGGCGGCTTTATTTCAGCAATCGTTGAACCAAATGTATTTGCCAAAGGCGGTATATAAGGCAATGATGGTGCTACAATGGCATCACCTGTTGTGGGAGCAGTTTGAGCGCCAGGAGTTGCTGCTATGGTTGCTGTTGGGGCCGTGTTAGGCGTGCCCGCTGCTGAAACTGCTGGAGCTGGCTGCACGGGTATGCGATGCAAATAGCCATAGCCAATTCCACAACCCAGTGCTCCTTCACCCCCCCAAGCTGTGTTCGGCTTAATTGTTACCTCGCGACAGGCATCATCATCTAAATTATAGACATACATTTTGAGTGGTTGCAGCTCATGCGTTTCAATCAACGTAAAGAGGTCATCGTTCTCATGTCGTATAGCATCTGCTCCAATGACATAGTCGCTGTAGGCGCGCAGCCCTGCCAGTTCAGCCGGAGAATTGGGATGAACTTCAAGGATATGCCAGACGTTTTCGTTAGCGCCCTCAAATGAACAAAAACGTATGCTTACGCCTAAAAGGCCTTGCCCGCCCCAACTGTTACTGGGTGTTAGCGATAATTCGCGTACAGTTTGAGTTTTACTGGAATATACAGTCAGACGCACGGGCTTATCTACGTTTTGGCGCAGCAGCTCTTTGAGCAAGTCGTTGTCTTGATCGAGTCGGTTGCCAGCTATAGCTACAATAAAATCGAAAAAGGCTTCGAGACCGCTTTTTTGGCCTGGAGAGTTATCCTGAACTTTGAGTACGTGGTAACCTGCGTATGGAATATTGTGTTTATTTTATGAGTACGTGGGCGCATTTGTGTATGTGTAATTTCTAATTGGTACATTACCTTCAGTGCCACCGCCGGGTACGTTTATGCTTTGACTCGAGCCCATTGCTTTAAAGCGCTAAAGACTGAGAATTTTAGTACAAATTTGGTAGCTAGCTAAGTTTTAATATTTGATGATAATAAACAAAAATTGTGTTCTTCGTGGCAATTCTTGGTCAAGTAAAAAAGTCTTGCAGTAGTGTTTGAAATGTTCATTAATTAGTCTATCTCACTTGCACGCATTCTAAATATGCTGTGTTATCGATAAATTTTTTACAATTGACGTGTACGTAGAGATGGCCTGACTATTGTTTTCATGTGGCCTTAAATAAAATTGTTGTAACATGTATTTCATTCCTAGGTTAAAATTTTTACAATTATTGCTCTTTTTTAAAGTACGCTTCTCAGAAATTTTAAAACAAAAAAATGCCGTTTTACCAAGATGTAGTTGTATCAATAATTGTAGAAAAGTCTAAGTGTGTTTCTTTACACGAGCTGCGCACGAATTATTATTCACGAATCACGTGCCTTTACAAAAAATATATGCCGGCTGCCATATCGAACAGCTGTTTGCTGCTGATTCCAAACAATTTTAATTAAAATTGCGGTTTTTTTTTTCTTTTTACATTTTATGATGTCTGTTATTTCTTTGAAACAAAACGCAAAATTTTAGTAAATAAATAAAGAAATGTTTTGAAAACAAGCCTGCTTTCTTTACTTCATCGCCGCCGCAACTTGCAATTGTTGCTGATATTTGCCTACAGCTTCACGATGTTTCAGCATGTCCTTCTCCATGGTTTCCAGAGTATCATTTGAACTTTTTAGCTCTTTTGAGATATATTCTATGCGCTTGCCCACATTTTGACGCGATTCCTCCAGCTCCTGTTTAACTAGTACTGGACCAAATAGTTTGAAGACTTTGTTCTCAGCCTGTAGCAGATTCAGCTCGTCCAGCACGCATTTATTTTCATTTAGCTGACTTTCTAGAAGCGCGCGTTGTTTGACTACCTTAACACAAGCTACAAATGCAACAAAATGTAGTATAATTATAGAATAAAGTTTAGCAAAATTAATAACATATAACTTACACTTTTGTAGGTTTTGGTAAGCTTCAACCTCCGTTTGCATTTTTTTGTACAAAGCTGCGCTGTTTTTATCCATTTTTATTCGACTTTCTTTGCGTAAGTATTAGAAATTTTGATTCTTTGAAAACAGTTGCTAGTTTGAGAGCTAAAAAAATTTAATGTACAAAGTGATTTAAATGGCAAAGCATAATTTATTTTTAATGTGTTATGTTACTTTATGCTTTGGGCGTAAGATTTTATGTTTATACTAATTATTTACTTGCGCTTTTATTGGGTTATTGTAGATTTTGCTGTTTTTGAAGAAAAATGAATACAAATTGAGGAACGCCAATGCGTCATTTAACAGAGCAATTTGTTAACAGTGCACGCTTCTTGTAAATACATAGAGCTGCCAGACTGCTATAAACGCGTTATGTTACAGCACTGTTAAGTATAGTAAAGTCAACACTGTTTAATTGACAAAATAATTCGATTAGAATTATTTATGGAAATAAAATGCCGCTGTACATTTAAAATACTTATTAAAATTATACATTAAATTAGTTCATCACCGGATTAAATAAATTTTTACGCATCTATGTGGCTGGACTGTGTTTGCATTCATTTGTAAGGCAGTCGTAACGTGTAGAGGCACCCTTAATAACACCAGCAACGCTGCAACAAAGCAAAAGATTTCGCGCCGAAAAGAAAAAGACTAAAAAAATAGAACTAATTCAATTTATACATATATGCATTAAATAATCAACAAAATGTGTTAATAACATACAAATGCGCTGAAAATTTGGTGCATGCGATTTCTAAAAAGGTCAGCGGCAGCTTTAAGTGCAAGTGTCTGTCTGTGAGCGTGTGTTTGTGCATGCGGCGACGCGTTCTGTTCGTGTTTGTAAATTAGTTTGGTCAGACCTTGTTATAAATACAAACAAAACGAAAACCATACAATGGCACCAACAAAAAAACGTGAAAAGGATAGTTTAGATTCATTCGGTATTAATAATAATGTAAATGGGACCAATGGAAATCATGCCACTGAAGCAACGTCTACGCCTACAACAGCCGCAACAAATGGTGCGTTAACAAAGTCAGCGTCGGCATCGTCAGCATCGCCAGCCGCAGCGGCAACAGCTGAAGTTACTAAACTTAATGGACACCAACAAGAGCAGGAACTCTTTATGCAGGCTTTTGAGAGTAAATATTTTGCTTACTATTGCTATGTTTTAGCCACTTTATAGTAATTAATACATTTTTAATAGAACCAACACAAATTTATCGCTATCTAAGTAACCGTCATCAAACCAACGTAAGTATTTAAAATAATTTTAGAACTCTTTATTTATTTGGTGTTTCGTGTTTTTGCAGCCCATTTTCTTAAACCGTACCCTAAGTTACATGAAAGAGCGCATGTCGCGTAATAATAAAGGCCGCGCCAACTTTAAAATCAACTCCATTTTGGACAAATTGACGCAAAAGTCTGACGTTGTCACACAAAATTACCTGAACGTTATCTTTGACTCAATAGTTGAGAAACTAAAGTCTGATGATACCGATCTGATGCAGGACCATCTGTTTTGCCAGCCCGGTGAAAAGGTTTGCGTGGAAGCTACTGTTTATAAAATAACGCGAAGCAAGCGCAAGGACAGTACGCTGGACTTTCAAGAGCTGCTGGTACCTATAGCTATAGAATATTCTTATTCATATACAATAACTTGTTAAACATATTTAGAGCAAATCGTCGCAAATTGTATACAATCCCAAGGAGCATACAAGTGAGCATACTACCTTCAGTATTCCGCTGCAGGCAATGCGTCCCATGGGTGAGCAGCACACACTTTTCAAATTGCTTTTTCGCATAAAAATGTTGCAACCGTCATGTAACGATGAGAACGCAGGTAAGTTGACAAGGTAACCGGAATCAAGTACAGAAGCTATAAGTTTTCATTATGATTTTAGCTGCTACGCCCAACAAACGTTCCCGCAGCAGCGAGATAATGTACGGTTACGAGTTGATTCTCTATGACAAGTCCGTTGGCTTTATTACCGAAGGAAAATATGATGCAATAATGCAGCCGCTAAACAGCTCAAGCATTAAGTCGTTCTCACCAAAGAAATGCACCTGGGAGACCATGCCAGACAGCTACATTCCACTATCTCGGTCTTTCGATGCATACCAGCAAAGCCCAGTGATCAAATTCCATTTGACGCTGTCCAATGAGGAGGTGCCTGCTGTTATACCCGCGTCAGAGCTTCAGCAATATGTCATACAAAACAATTACAACAATTGTGCGTCGGCTGATGCTGAATTTAACCATAACAATAACAACAACTGCACCGTGAAGCTTGCCAATGGCAATAGTGCAAATGGCAGCTTGTGCAAGCCCGCGCCAGAGCATATACGCATCGTATATAACTTTATGTACAGCAACAATACGCGACAGCAAACGGAATATACACAGGAGCTAAAATGTCCCTGGTGTGGTCTCATATTCCTGCGTCTTTATACCCTGCTCAAGCACCTTAAGCTATGCCACGCACGTTTCAATTTCACCTATCAGCCGGCTGTAAATTGTGCAAGCATCGATGTGACTATCAATGATGCTTACGATGGCTCGTATGCTGGCTCCCCATACGATCTGGCTGGTCCATCAGGCTCGTCATTTGCACGCACCTGTGGCCCAGTACGTCGAACTTCTGTGACTAGTCTAATGGTATGCCGGCCACGTCGTCAAAAGATCTGCCTGGATGAGTTTATCGAATTGGATGAAGATGACATAACGAACCAGCGTTCGTATATAACAGGGCACAATAGGTGAGTCAAAAATATAAATAGTGCGTAGAGCGATGCCCTAGGAAAATCAGTTTTAACTAATTTATTTGATGATGATATTTTCTGCATATAATTTAAAAAAAAAATGAATATGGAGAATCAAATTCAGTTTTAACCAATTTTATCTGATTCGGATATTTTTGGCATATAATACAAAAAACATGAGTTTTGTAGTTGGAAAGATTATGAATGGCAAATCTTGAAAAACGTTTGCATATACAAAGTCGTAGTTGGCTTATAACTAAATAACGTAATATTTTTAGGCTCTATCATCATACTGAGACTTGTCTACCAGTTCATCCTAAGGAGTTGGACATTGATTCTGAGGGCGAAAGCGATCCGCTTTGGTTGCGTCAGAAAACCATACAAATGATTGATGAATTCTCCGACGTTAATGAGGGCGAAAAGGAGCTCATGAAACTTTGGAATCTGCACGTTATGCGTCATGGGTTTGTCGGTGACTGCCAGTTGCCGCTGGCTTGCGAAATGTTTCTCGATGCAAAGGGACAAGAAATCATTCGAAAAAATCTCTACCGCAACTTTATTCTGCACATGTGTTCCCTGTTCGACTATGGCCTTATTTCTGCAGAGACGGTCTACAAGACAGTACAGAAACTGCAAGGAATCTTAAGCAAGTATACCGCCGGCCAAGAGATAATGCAGCGTCAGCGCGAAGCTCAGGTAAAATACTGGATGGAGGTTGGTATGCATAAGAAACAAGATGAGCAGAAGCACAAATCGCCTCTAAAGTTAACATCCGCTGACAATGCGTCAGCCTCTCATGCTGGCGCTTCAGGTAGCGGTGCGGTCAATGCCATGCAGCCACCCAAGCGTATGCCGGCCAACATTAAGCGTGCCAGTGCCGCATCGGTTGCTTCACTATCAACAACGTCATCCACATTGGATGGCTCCAATGGCAACAGTGCGGGTGCCAGCAACAGCAAGAATGTAGCCAAGAAAAGCGCCGACCAGCCGGTAGTTACAACTCGAGAACGTCGCTCGGATCAGGGCCTAAAACGCAGCGCCAGTGCCAGTGGTGGTCGACTAAATGTAACTGAAACCAGATCTGCCAATTTTTCCAAACGAAAACTAAATGCGAAAGGTAGGTGCTATTGTGTGTAGTGAGCATTTCTTTTTACTTCTCTGCTTTCATTATAAAAAGTTTTCATTAAGCATCGAACCGATCTTCATCATCAGCATTATCATCATCATCATCAAACTGGAGACTTGAATTTTTCCATCCACATTGCGCTTAAATTCCTATTCATGCTCAAACATTTTTTTGTAACTTCGCTTCAGATGGAATATTTACATGAGACTATTACAAAGTTATAGCTTTAAAAGTTAAAAGGCACTTAGGAAAGAAGCATTGCAGCAACAGGCAGAGTGTAGTCAAGAAAATCGTCGAGACCGCTAAATTGTTCTTTGAAATCTTTTTTTTAAATAATTTTTAAAGATATTCGGACTATACATAATAAGAAAATTTATGCATGAAACAAATGAATACAAGAATTTCTTCTAGAGTAAATGAATTGCTGTATGTCGGCGCCATTTCGGTTCGTACTCGATGTTGTATATATATACATATGTGAAGTTATAAGCTCAGTGGATAAAAATTAGGAATTCAAAGAAATATTTATATTGGTAATAAAAATATTTTACGAAAGCATAGGTACCTGAAAGATAATACTGTAGATATAAGTTATTTCATTATTTTTTCTTATCACTCGCAAACAAGACAAGCAACATGAAAATGTTTGATAACAACATACACATAATGGTTTTTGAAGAATTTATATTTATTACTAAGGCTCTTAAAAAAAACACATTCTTCTTCAGTATGTATACACAAAATCACACTCACTAAAACCTATAAAAAAGACACGCTTATGATTGCGCTATTGCACAACAACAACTCAGTCATTTACAAAATGGTAAAAAGAACGCATTACAAAAAACAAAAAAGAAAATAATTCAAAATTTTCTATTCGAAATTTAAAAACCGAAAACTATACGGCTTATAAGTTTATGGCCAAAATGTGTTATATTTCTCTGTTTTCTTTTGTTTTTTTGTTTGGCGTGCATACATACCAACAACAACAACAACTGCTACAACAACAAACAAAAATTCAGCTGATGGATCGGTTGTGGAAAAGTTGGAAGAATTGATCGCAATGGATGTGCATAATTTTGATGTGACGAGTAAAGAAATTGGTGATGAAGAAGTTGATGATGATGAAATTGTTGAAATAAATACAGCACACACCTGCTGCACAGATGTCAACGATAATTGAGATTGTGTATAGTAGTTAGTTACCATTGTTAACAATTGTTTTATCTTAAAGTTAATGTTTAAACCTTTTTACATACTTTTTGCAACAGACAATACCCCAGTGCTGGGCAAACGGCAACGCTACAGTGACGGCAGCGGTATAACGCGTAATGCCACCGCCAACACCAAAAGCAATACAAATAATCAAACACTGCCAAACAATAGTAATAAGCGCTGTATAACACGACGTCGGTCCACATCGGAGCGCAGTAACACTGCCAATACAAGAACAAATGGAAGCGGTGGCTCCGGCGTTACTTCAACCCATGGACTACGTACCCGACTCTCTGTACCATTGTCCAAATATGAGCGACGCTGACACAAATCGAAACACAAATGCTGCTGATACTGATGACGTCTGACACCTTTTCTTGGGTGAATCGTAAAATGGGGTTACAAGTGCTTAAATTGTTTATTATTTTTAATATTATTTTGAATATTTAACATTTGACTTGTTTAGTTTTATTTTTGTTCTTTGTCACCTGATAAAATCTTTGCACTTGAATATCATTTAGACTAAAACTAATGCCTTGCTTAAACTTTTACAGGCAATGTTTAAACAAATTGCATAATTGTATAATTAAAACGACTAATGTGCAAGCTTCAAATAAACAAAAAAAAGTTATGCGCTAAAACTAAAAACATTAACATTATTGAACGGAAAAACATATTTTTTAGGAATTGAATTTTAAGTAAATTAATGCGCATCTGAATTCGGCATAAATAAAAGTTTTGCTTGTAGTATTTTATAAATAATATTTTGTGTATAGCTTGGCTTTGTAAATTTCATTTATATAAATGCAATTTAAATAAATTTAAATTAATGCACGACATAATAATTAATATAATAAAATATTTGTGCATTTCTCCATTATGTTTTGCAATTATTTAATTATACAATTAAATACAGAAATTTGCAGGGTTTAGGGCAAACCTACATTTAAGAAACATGTAAATTCAAATTTGTATATATATATAACATACAAATACACAAATTAAATAAAATATATTTTTGCTCTTAATGTTGGCCAAAGGGTCAAAACAAATTGAATTTAATGCAAAGTACTATACATATATTTAATTATTTAAAACTAAGTGAGTCTATTTTTAAAGATCATACAAATTACAGAAAAAAATAAATAAAAGAAGATATCCTACTTATATCAATTCACCACTACAAAGTAAAAACAAATGAAATCATAATAAAAATTGCATATTTTTGTAAAGTGCAGATTCGGAAATCTGAAAGATTTTAATTGGGTTCGAATGTACGTCATGCAAGCTTTTGTACTAGTACTACTAAAGTAGTTTGAGAAACTTAAGATATCGTAATGCCTAGCGTTAAGACAACAAATCGAAGGTTTGGGTATTGCACCAAATAAATAAGCGCTGATCAATAAATATGAATTTCTTATGAAGCTGTTCCACAATCGTTTTAAACAAATAAGGTTTGCTGAAAAAAAAAATTAGTAAACAGTACCTATTTAAATCAAATCTTTGTCCACCATCATCTACAACATTTTCTCCAATTACGGAAACAAGATACACGTTTCTTGAGGCGATCCAAGGGTGGAGTCAATTTTTCTATCATTGGTTAGGGCATCGAACGAGATATTAGTAGGAAGGAGCATATCTAGTGAATACGGCGGTTGGAGTGGGACATCCGAATAAAGCGCCTTCAAGGTTTTCACATTACTGTCGTACTTACAGATTATTATTCAAGCTAAAGGGGCCGGTACATTTTTACCCCCGGGCCCGGATTTTCTCTCTACGGCCCTGCATACATACATACGTATGTACTTCACACAGTGATCAATCTCGATGAGCTGTATTTTTTTCCGATAAAAACCCGAAAGCACTGCTGTGTCGGTACAGTTTTGCCTACACGAATATGAATTTTGTTCCGATCCCTAAAAAGGATAAAGAAATTTAATTTAATTTTCTAGATTCAAGCCACAAACACTCAAGGATTGGCCTTTTTATTTTTTAATTGCCACAGCGAATACAATACAAATCAGAAATTTAATTCGTTTAAACTCCAAAGGCACATGGGTTAAAAGCATGGATGTTTTCGAAATAAGAACTTACTCACATTTAAACTTTCTTTTGAGGATCGTCGCGTGAATCACTTTGGTTCCATTTGGTACAGATTTCGAAACATGATAAGTACAGAGACAACTTTCGGTTTTAAATTGGACATTAGCAAGCCAGGCTAATACAATATTGGTTGCTTTGTCTTCGTTAGATATATCATCGATAGATTTCAAGGCAAGCATATGTACATCTTTGCCAAAAGAATTGCTCCTTTACTCAACCGATTGTAGCTTTTGTAGGTAACAATGATGCTCGGGAATCCTTCTAGATCATAAAAACAAAAAGTAGGACATACAGGCTTTCCAAGCATTGCGACGGAATTCTTAGATGCTTTAATAGTCATATGTATCTACATATGTATTATGATATCGAAAAAGATTTGGAATATCCCCTGGTATCACTATACGATTGATCTTCATATTCAAACCAATGTCCAAGTTGCTGTTATTGGACTATGGCGTTTATCAGGCAACTTCTTTTTTAAATGTTACCATTCAACCGATTCTCATATTAATGATGTAATCTAGGCATGTAGCCTCAGCTTTGTGTACTCATTGAGCTTTCAAAAACTTAAAAAAGATTTAAAAAATCGGTCCAGTTCTTAAGTAATAAATGATGTACATACACAACTTTATTTTATATGCATAAGATATAGATCTATGTATAACAAAATATATTCAATTTCTTTAGATAACTCATTACCAATAACTAGACACAGGCAACATCCTGAAGTTAGGTTTATTTGCTGGGGGAAAATATTGGAGAAAAGACAATATATGTAAATTTTAATATTTTCAGTTGAATGTCAAAAGGATATATTTTATGCTCTTTGAATTGCTTTAACTAAAATTCCAACAGAATTATGCAAATTAACAAAAACGCAGCGCGCTCGTGGATTGCTAAAAAAAAATCAACATAAATTTTTTTTTAATTGTATACATATAGTAAGCGTTTTAAAGTAAAATGCAAGGGTATTTTGCAAACTTATAAATTGCATGAATTAAGCTTGAATTTGCAAATGCATAAGGTGGGATCTGTGCACTGTTAAGCGAATAGCTAGTAATAGTAACTGAATAGATCTTCACCGAAAGAATTTCTTATCGACCATGCTACAAAATTCCACTAAATGGCTATATTTTTGAACAGTTTGCGCCAGTGCCATGTTAGGCAAATTGCTTGTCAATATCGAAAATAAATGTCCAAAAACGATGGCATCCAATTCACAAGGCTGGTCGCCGTAGAAAAAATCTGTATCGGGTGATTCCTTAAGCTTGTACTCCAGCGTTTCGCAGCACTTCGAGACCTTATCAATTACGTCGTCAATGCTCAAGTCATGCCATTGATAGACCTTTAACAAACGCAAGGCATTGCGTCGCTTGGCATAGTTCTGCAGAACATTTAGTGGCCAGGGAAACACGGTGCCATTGCGAGGGGCTGTAACTGTACTGTATACACGTTCATTCTTGAAACTGATGTACAGCTCGGCCATGGTGAAAATGTTCTCAACTAATGAAACATATGTGCGCATATCGGCCTTTTCATCCTCGTCCTGCCAGCTGCCAATGGCCATGTCTTTTTGCTCTACGAAGTTGACAATTGGCTCGAACTCGGCAAAGATAAAAGCACCAGCACGTATAAAAGGCAATTTGGTCATTCGTCCACCGGGCGACATGTACTCGGCATTGGCACAAGAGCGTACATTAAATGGCAGATTGCACATTTTGAGATATGCTTTTACGGCAAGAATACTTGCGTTTTCGGGCAAAAGAACCTGCTCCACTTCGTAAGGCTGGTAGAGCGTTGCATCTTCTGGCCAGGGTTCCTCTGCTAGCTTGTCAGCGGTGTGCATTTGATTCAAGTACTGTGATGTTTGCATTTTGAAGCCAAAACAGAACAATTAGTTTAAATTTTGAAAATGCTTTAAAGCGATGAAGTAATCAGTTTACGAAATAAACAGCTGTGCCACTTTGATGTTGCCACACCTATTTAATTGAGGCTTTTCTTTTCCAGCAGGTTAGCAGCGCCAACATTCAATTCACTTTGTCATTTTTTTCGTAGTTACCGTGCTTGTTCGCGCTGCATGTTTTTCTGTTTTTGCTTAAACTAAAATTTCATATTTATACGTTTAGTTTTGCGTGCATTTGTGTAAAAAGTGATATTTACTTGAAATACATAAATACGTAAACATATATGTATATACGCAAAAAGTTGTAAACTTACTAACGAGGTAAGTACGTGGTTGTGAGTGTGTGTGTGTTATTAAATAGAAGAATACAAATATATATGTATATGCATCAACGAAATGCCTATGCAAAAGCAAATCGGCAAAAATAGGTGTTTAAAACATAGCTATATCCATATTTATATATGTATGTATGTTTGTGCTAAAAGAATTTGCTTATCTAAAAACCTAGCCACTCCTAAAAAGTTGCTGGCAAACACGCAAATCGGTTTGCCGGTTTCGGTGTGTGAGTGTGATTCATGCGTTTGCCGAATTTTTCGTGCATTTTTATCAACACTAATATACGCACACACTAATACAATGCTCCCTGATTTATCCCCACACAAAAAAATCTGTGGGGGTCTGCTTATGTCTGTGTTTTTCGGTTAGTGTCTCTCGCTACTCGTTATTTCCCGTTGTTATTGGTTTTTATACACTGTATCCATGGATCCAGGGTGTTATAGATTTGTAAAATGAAGAAGCAAGAAATGAAGGCGTAGTAGAAGATGATGATATGATCTCGGGTAACATCTGACCCATGTCGTCTCTCCACCATTAGAGTGAGAGGGTCCAAATTTTGACAAGAACGTAACCGTACCTAAAGTTGGATTACTGCCCCCTTTCTCCGTAGAATAATTTCGCGCTTTATATCTTCACTATAAAATCCACTCGGTAGAAATTTTGTATATTTAGTAATTTTTAAAAACCTTATTTTCTAAAAATAGTTTGCTTTGAAATGATAAAAAAAAATGTAAAACACCTGCCCTAAATCACGTAAATTTGCCCAAAACTGTCTTTAAAAAAAATGCCTAAAATTTTGCTCAAATAATAACTTTTTTTTTGGGTTAAGCGCGGGCAGGGTATTCCACTCTCACTTACTGCCCAACTGATTTTTTATTGTTTGGATTGAGAATTAAAACTTTTAAAATTTTTGTTTATAATTCTTTTAAATTGTTGCCTTTAAATTTTTGCTGTTCTACCAAACTATGTGTATTTTCTATCTTTATAGTTCCAAAATGTGGTTTTATGTACAGACAAATTTTTTATAGAAACTTAAGCACATATTTTCATTAATTGGTTTTTAAAGTAGCTAATGAAGGTCTATACTGAAAGTGTTTAAACAACTGCTAAAAGAATTTTATGTGGTGATCTCTGTTTGTGAAATTAAAACACAAAATCATTAGTACGCATGTTTATTGTAATTTCTCAAATGCCAAATACTAAAGAAAAAGTAATTAAGGTGATCTTTATTACTCAAGGCATACAAGATGAGACTGGTTGTACAACTTGGCTGTTTATCGAGTAGGTTGTACTAACGATACTCGTTATATAGAATTTTAGATGTTTTAATTTTTCGATAAACAACCAAATTGTACAGTCGCAACTTTTATGGCTTGGGTTAGCAAACCAGAGTCAATTCGATGGTCGGTTGTTGATCGTTAAGCCTGTTGTTAGGAAGAACGAAAGCATTACCTTGTCTTGATCAGCTTAAGTATACGACTGTATACAGACAAGTCCCTTTTTCTGTACAAACGCTGAAATCATGGCACTTTGAAATAAGAAAACTTCACTGCTACCAAAGTCTAAAGAAAGTTGGCACGTAAGATTTATACCTGTGACAGACGGACGAATCAGAGTACTTTATATCATAGAAACCAATGGAACATAAGTACTCAAATGATCTTACAAGCTGAGTAAGGGGCATATCGAAGTTGGTCATGTCCGATAGCATTGTAAGCAATTGTCTATTAAAACTTTTACGAAAACAACCTTTTACGCATACAGTGAGAAGATATTGTAAACCAAATCATCACTGTTTTGGTTCAAGAAACATATTCTTGTTGCTTCTAAGGCTAAGATGTCTTTCTCCTGCAAATGCACCTTTTAGGTTTACAAAAAAAAAAAACTTCGTAAAAGTGTTCATACCACCTCTAATGCCTCCATCTAAAATGTAATGTCCCAGTAAAATGAAATTATTTACCTGGTTAAAGAATAAAAACAATGAAAACAAATCTTTTTTGGACATGTGATAATCGTTGTATAATATAAAAAATTATAGCTTTATAGTTGTAGTATTCAACATCTAAAAACAACAACTACAAAAGCAGATTGACGGCAAAATAACATTTAAAATTTTTTTGCATTACGATTGTGAATTTTTACATTACAATATCGTATTTGGCTAAAACAAGCTGATCTACAGTTAGTCAAGGAAACCCTTTAAATTAACAATAGTGGAAATGACCATAAGCCATAGAAGCGACGTGTATTTAGATAATGAAAGCCAAAAGCAATGTAAGATAATAAAATGCAAAAGCTATGTGTAGATATGTATAAATTGTGTGTGTAAGGTGAAGCGAGCTTTCATGGTACACTGAAAAAAAAAAAAAAAACTTTTTTTATTCGTTTTATCGAACAATTTTATTAGGATTCGCTTTAGCGTGCTCCGGAAAACATATTTTTTCAATAACTTCCTTTTTATTTTCGATAAATTCGTATTTTTGCCTTAATTTTTCGATAAACTCTAATGTTGTGTTGGCGCGAGATTATTTTTGTTTGTTGCAAAACAGCAGACATGGTCGCCGCAGCTCTACACCTTGCTATTATTATATTTTGTTTAGGGCTACCATCCTACTCATCCCGAGTTCTCGACCGGAAATATGTGAATTTCAATGAAATTTTGGCAATCAGTGAATTTTAACTGATTTAGATTTAGAGAGTACATCCCTAGTTGACATTTGATGGCGTCGAGTGTGTGGCAACATTGACAACCATCTTTTGGTTAGTCGCAGCAGAAGAAAAAGAAAAGCTTACCTCGTCCCTATTTTTCTCCTAAAAAACGACATTTCAAATCTAGAAAAACCTTGAGGACCGGAGAAATTTGTGTTTGCCCTGAGATTCCGGCTGAGACCAGGAGACGTGGTCACCCTAATTTTGTTCATATTTTATTTTCATTGAAATATTGCTAGTACTTTGTTGTCTTTTAAATAAATTTTCACAAAAATATTTCTTTAGCGACAATGTTTATTGAAATTAAACCCGACTAAGCTATTTTTGTTACATTTTGTGTAACGCTGGAATCCTGTCGTAATACGTGCACTTACACGAACACAAAAAAAAAATCGTTTTGAGTTGTGCATGCTATTTTTTGGGTTGAGTCACGAAAAAAATAATTAAAAATAATTGTCAGTAAATATCTAATTTGAAGTTGGCATAAATATAATCTAAGAATATCAAAGAAGATAAAAAAAATTATTTCAGTATAAAATACGTTCCTTTTAAAACCTATTTTGCTGATTCGTTTTAATTCCTTTTGCAATATAACATTCGGTTTCAATACGAATAAAAAATTCTTTTTGGTGAAATTGGGAGCACCAAACATTCAGCTTCAAAAGGAATCCGAATAAAATGTTGCGTAACACGGCCGTATGATCATTTTCTTAGGATTTTCAAAAAACTTCAAACGGAAAATATATTTGAACGGGAGGAAACAACTAAACAATTTCGTGAATGCTTTAACCAACTCTTCTGATGATAAATATTACAAATTTTGTTAGGCAAATGATGTTGTGAAAGATTGGCAGCGTTGGAAGTGTTGGAGTGTATTACTCTTAAATTTTCTACCAATCATAATTTTTCTAAGTGTACTCTAGACGCCCATTGTGGTCAATATTATTCAATGACAGCCAATCTCGCTATATTTGCCGCCTCTATGTGTGTGTTTGTTCGTGTTGCCTTATCTGCTTATATGGATTCCTGTATTTGGTTGGGGTTTTCAATGTGGTAAGCTACCTGCTACAATATAAACTTGGCGGTCAGTCCGCCCAGCCCCAATGTTTGATTGGCAGTCAAGCAAGCAACGTGTCTAGCGTTTAACTATGCGTTAATAATTGAAATTCAATCAATAAATAATATATAAGAATCTCAAAAGCTTAAAAAAATGCGGTGATAACACAAAGCTTTTGCAATTAATATGAATATTATTATAAAATATTAAAAAATGTATTATGTCTAAAGTTTGCTTATTAATCAAATTTCAAATTATACTTCAACGTATAATTTGATTGTCATATAAACGCTCGGTGGGTCTACCTGGTATCTGACAGTTGGATACACTCCTGACACATATACATCAAGGTTAAAAAAATCTTTTAGAAAAAAAAAAATGGGTACCAACTATTTAATGTGTATGTTGAGAATTACGCTCTCAAGGCATATCGATGTGAGGTGGCTGTGCATTTCTTCAGACAGTAAGTCAATTTAGTTTTGATTATGCGGCTCACACGGGCCCACATACCAAATATGTTGACGTAATTGTATTTTCGAGTACAATTTTTTATTGTCCTTCCTTACCATAATGTAAAATGGCTCGGAGAAATAAGTTAAGATTTCGGCACAGCTCGGTAAATTTTTTATTTTTTTTTTTTGCGGTCTCTGAAATCACAGCGTTTTAATTTATGTTTATTGTAGATATCTCATTCCTAGCCAGCACATCTGTTACATACTGGGCAAAAACTCTGTAAATCTTAGTTTAAGGCTATGCTACGAGTCAGTATCCTACCCCAATCAAAAGTCACACTAAATACATTTTTTTTTATTTGCTGCTGGTTTAAGTTATCTTAAAAGACAAAAAGAAATAAGCATAGAAATGTCTATTATGTACGCACAATGAATGTAGGCGTATATATAATATTTATATACATACATAAGCTGTATGTCGTGTATAGTGTCTACTATAAATATGCGTATGACCCATGCGTTGCATACAATTGCTGCAAAATTCTGCGTGACTCAGTTTATATTTATGTTATTGACAAATAAATGCTTCATCAACTTAGAGTATATGCCAAACATTGTATGTATTCCAGAGCCCATATATAAACAACCACAATAACAATAGAAATACAAATAAGAACACCAGACAGACTAACCATGGCTGAAACGGAGACGCACCACCAAGAAGCACATCACGATGAAGATGTGCACGATGCTAACTATCAAGCGCCGCCGGAAAAAACTATTGAAGAAATCATGGCCGCCGATCAGGAGGATGAAAGTTTACGGCGCTATAAGGAGGCTCTTCTGGGTGCTGCACAAGCCGAAAAAATAATTGTTGGTATGTAAGAAGTGCATATAAGCTATTTATTATTCAAGTGCCTTTATATATTTATTTATTTCATATTTGTTATTTAGAACCCAACGATCAAAGGAAGGTAATTGTTAAGAAATTGGCCTTAGTCGTTGAGGGGCGCGATGATATGGAATTGGATTTGAGCGGCGATATAAGCCAACTTAAAAAGCAGGTAAGTGAGAATAGCATTTGCTTTAAGCTCTGCGTAATTGACATTGTATTGGAACTACTTTACATTTTCAGCTGTTTGTGATTAAGGAGGGTGTCCAGTACAAGGTGCGCATTGATTTTATTGTGCAACGTGAAATTGTGCATGGCCTTAAATACGTTCAAAAGACCTATCGCATGAATGTGCCAGGTAAGCTTCACAATTTTTCAAACTAATACTGTTTGTTGTTAATTTACTAGATTAGATGGTTTCCTATCCTGAGGTTTTGAAGAAAAATTAGCTTTACGTAGATGACTGTTTTCGGTTTTAGATATTAAACTTGACGAACCAAACCTCGTTGCAATGCTGATTTTTTCAGAGTAGTTTTGTTTTAAGAAATAATGCCTGCCCTTGCAGTAACAACGTTAATGTCATACTCGAAATGTTCTCAAAAAATCAATTGAGTCAATCAAAACTTAAAATTTTTTTTTTTTTAAATTGTTCGTTTATAGTAATTTTAGTAATTAAAGTTCAACTTTGCTAATTAATGATCAATAAGCCTAATTAATGATCATAAAATCGTACAAGAGAAATTTTGTTTTAGCTCTTCATGTATTTACATATCGATTGAATTTATACTGAAGGTTTTTAAATGTTGCCTTTTTCAAACGATTTGAATGCAATATAACCCATACATGTATAATACCTTTAAAAGTGCTAAACACTAGGTTCCTGGGATGTGATTGATTTCAGTTTGCCTTTTCGTTCTTATGTATTGAAATAATTTATGATTTATTGAATTAATTTATTATAGACTATTTCGTTGCTTTCGAAAAGTGAAATGGTTTACGCGGGTATGAGACACAGGGCAACGTTTGTAAAAAGCTCAGCGTTATGTTCTTAATTAGGCTCACGTAAACATTAGCTGGCTGTAGCTTTTTTATTAATAAAACAAATTTAAATATTCTTGCAATTTGGAAGTAAGTGGGCCCAATTTACACCGATCTTAATAAATTTTGCAGCATATTATTACCTGCTGCTAATATATTTATTATATTTGTACCTTTGTTCCACAAGGAAACGGGTAGGATCGATTTCGATTTGTTTGGTCTTTTGACTCACTGTACCCTCCTATCTAAAGTTCAGAGTATTAAAATTGGATAAATTAAAAAAATCTCTTTCGAACTAGGATTGAGGTATAAGAGTAATGAAAAGTGCATTATTGCATCAATATTGGAATGATAGAAAACCGGCAGTGTATTTTTAAATAAATCGGTAAAATGTCTGCTCTAAGGAACTCTAAGAAGTAGCATAAGTTTTTTTCAAGAGCTAATTCATAGCTTGCTATTTTAATGCGATCTTTAAGAGCAAAAACGACATTTTACCCACAATTTTCAATCGATAGAGTTAGTTCCATACGAACCTGGCACACTTTGTGTTCTTCTACAAGACTCAAGGGCGCTTCTGTGCAGTGACAATGCACTTTCGGGTTTTCTATGGCATTATTTACCACTTACCATTCATGGGAATTGGTTTTTAGTACTTGGTCGACGTTCGTTTTAAAAACACGTAAATCAGTATGCGCAACGCAAGCTTGGATGGGACCGCCCTACTTTGTGGGGTCTTCAGTGTTTTTTATATTGTTCTTATTTCGTTTGCAATATTCCTTGTTATTATGTGTTAGCTACGAATTAACTATTTGCTTATAACTCTCTTTAAAACGCTTTACCCAACTAAAATGGAATATTTTGTTGCATTGCTTTAAGTTGTGGGTAAGGTCTTAGGAATTTTCTAAAGTGACAATATCTGATATTGAATTGTAATCATTTATTTTGAACACAGTTGACAAGATGACTCATATGGTTGGCTCTTATCCACCTAAGAAGGAAATACAGTTCTATTTGACGCCCGCCGAGGAGGCGCCCTCAGGAATGATGTCGCGCGGTACCTACTCGGTAACTTCGGTATTTACGGATGACGACAAGCACATACACCTGAAATGGGACTGGACGTTTGAGATCAAAAAGGACTGGGCATAAGCCCAAAAACAATAAGACCAACTTTAAAATAAAAATACAAGGCACACAGCATACACAACAAAATGAAAAAAAAGCAAAATTTGTTATTTTTTCCTAAATTCGTATGAATTGCTTTGAACTGCTAAATGATCAATAATTTTTCCAAACTATGTATACAACATATATGAAAGTATTTTTTTTAACGGTATTAAGTGTAAATTTTTGTAAAAAATTAATGTAAATTTTAAAATGAACCCTAAAATGTATTTTTGATACCATGCATGTGTATGCTATATGAAAAGCAATTCTCTTCGCCTATATGCTTTATAAGTCGCACCATAAAAGTCAGTCAGTTCGAAATGCCATTGCATATGTTAAACATAAAAAAAATATAAAAACCATTTCAAAATGAATAAATATAATAATTATTAAGAAAGTTCTATGCATTTCTCGATGTATTTAAAACCAATTGTTGTAAACTTAAGAAAAACAACTAAAATCAAAACTAAAATGAAAAGAACAAAAATTCTGTGTATTCTTGAAAAACTAAAGTGTAACAAGTACTTATAATTTGTAACTCCAAACTGCATTTGATCACATGAACATTAACTATTTACCTTTATATATACATAAATTTGTCGCTAAAGTTTATTTTTTGCGTAAAAATTAAGATAAATGCGTAACAATTACAAAAACCAACTGAAAAGCAATAAAATTATATGTATTTAATTATAAATATTAAAATTGTATTTCATATATGTGAAAGTGTTACTGCACTAATGGAGAGGAATGGAGATATGAACGAGGTGACGCTTATAAGCAGAGCTCTCTGACTCTACGAGCTTTAAAAAAATGTTTTAAAATGAAAAAAGCTGCTTCAAGTACATTTAATACATTTAATATATAATTTACTGTAAAAAACTATATCTTGCCTGCAAAAAGGCAATAATCAAAAGATTATTATTGACAACATTAGATTTCCAAATTGACTATTAAGGCGATCCAACTGATGTTCGTCACTTTCGTCACAGCAAGAACTATCTTTCGCAGTAATGAGGCCTTATTATCCTTTTTTAAGCAATTCGTTCAAAAATGAAATTTTAGAAATTTGCAAAATCATGCATAGGGCAGATTATTAGTCACCTTTCAGAAACAATAATATACTTTGTTTTCTTTCCTATATTAAAAATGCTTCAACACACTTGTATATTACTCAAATAAGTTTTCAGTCTGAAAGTTTAATACAAGTTTGTTGTTTCTACATTTTGATTTATGTCTTTCTAGCTTTTATTATCTACGTACATATGTACATCTCTACACTGACTAAGCCTAAATAATTTAACATTTTTGGTTTCACCTGATAGTAGTTCCACTGCCTGCAATATAAATCAGAGCTGAATGATAACATTATTTAATAGCTCATTCAAAAAGACCACTTGATAGAACCATGATACGATTACTCACACGTTATTGTAAATAAGCACATATATTACACACGAGGGCAGGCGGAAACGTAATCGGTCTAGCCAAAAAATCACATTTCGTTTATTTTTGTTGTTAGCATTTTCTATGAGATTATTGAAGATTTTTAGCCAACTGTACCGTTCTGTGTAGTTTAGGCAAGATTTGAAAGAGAACATGACACCGTAACTTTTTCAATGCATTGTTGCATAGAATCGCAACAAAGAGCTTTTTTGGAGAAATGAATATTCGAAGCTACCGGACAGATTCTACGCTGATTTTAAACTTTGTTTTCAATATAATAAAATATAAAAATACATATGTTCTTCAAATGATATGAATGCCTATTTGGAGCATCCTAAAAGACGTAATAAAATTGGCTGCTCACACAGCCACGAGCCAATACATGACTAAGAAAAAGTGAGCTCAGACGTTAACACAGATGATTGCAAAAGACACTAATGCAGTTGCACCTGTAGACAAGCCTTGCTCCAAAAGAATAGATTAAATAGAATTACTTTTCAGCCAGCCCTCCTACTTCTATGTTTATTAGCTGAATTTACCGGCTGTGTTAGACACAAGTTTAATACTCGTCTTATCGCCTTAACAGTAGCAAAAATAAAAAGTGATAAAATAAATTTTCGCAGCTTGCCGCATTTTAAATAGCTTCTATTTTATGTGAGATTAACAGTTTTTGCTTGCTTAACAGTACGCAGCTTGCAAAAGAGCGGGAGAGAAAGTTGAAAGTTAGAGAGCGTGAAAGAGAGAAACAGTCGTGTGATTGGCTCTCTGTTTACATTTGGTCTTATCAACATGTTCTTAAGCTGCCTGTTGCTTTGTTTAGCAACATGTTGATAAGGCCAAATGTAAACAGAGAGCCAGCTTAGCAGCATGCTGCGGAAATGGTGTTTGTTTTAAAGTAAAGGTAGCCATTTTGAAACATTAACAAATAAAAAATTCAAAGTTACTTTTGTCTTAAATATGCGTAGGCCTGCATAAATGATGTAAGTAGAAATATGCTCATAAAAGGCAGGAATCAATGGAATGGGAGCTTAATGCATAGGGAGGTCCAAACCTTATATTAATTTTCCATAAAATATTTTAATACCTGCTCAAAGTTTTCTGTTGTAGACACATTAAAATGATATTTTTTTAAACAGTCAACGTTTCGTTGCTTATAAGGCTAACAAGAGACAGTCTGTCTTACAATGACTATAAACAGACAGTGGCGTATTGTTTCATTTTTTTGCCTCACTCTGCTTGTTACATATACCTATTATATAAATTTGAATCCATGGCTACGGGATATAAGTATCTAAAAAAGAAATGAAACTATTTTTTCAGCTAAATGTTCTAGATATTCAAATGTCCCTCTGTGTATAAACCGAGACGGCAGTCCGATCTCGAATCTTTTTTTCTGGTCTCAGTCTCATATTATTAAACACAAACTCTTTTGAAATGTGGAAGATATTTTGCAATATATTTATTTATATTTCCGGAAAACGAAAACAAATAAAATATTCGGATTTGTTATGCTTGGTTCTCCTAATCTTAGCAACATTTTTTTTTTTACTTTTATAATCGAGGGCATTGTTTTAAGAGAAATTAAAATAAGCTTACAATTTTGGCTTCATATTTAATTTTGTGGCCTTTACTAAGCTCGACAAAGTTGGCCCTTAAGTTTTTTTTTTTTTTTTTTTGTAAATGTAAGTAACAGTGAGAAAGAGACACTCCCCAAATTATGTGATAGAATAAAAAAACTGACTGATTTACTGACTGACTTACTAGCTTGGAATCAAAGCACAGTTTAAGAACTAACTACACTCTGGCATATGCTTTTTTTTTTGTGATTACAGAAAACACCGTTTTGGATAATACGGCTCTATTTTGGGAACGCAGGATTTTAGATCATTCCACCCCCAAGTGAAGGAAATGACGACTCAAGGAGGATAATTCCAACTACCCTTGGGCGAAATGGCAGCTCAAAGTTTGCTGGTTTTTTGGAGATAATGTTGTTCACCGATTTTTAAGTGAATATTACGCCCTAAAAATTTTTTATATTTTAAAACATATGAGGCGCAGGAAAACTTTCATTCGCAAAAAAAAAAAACGATTTTTGGGACCTGATATTTAAATGTGCATTACAATTAACGTTCATAGCGGATAGTTTGAAGTTAGCTTTTTATTCCAAGGTGTTATGATTATTTGCAAATATTACAGCTACGATCTACTACGGCGACTTTCTCAATTGTAGTAGTTATCGGTTTTTTATTTTTTCGTTCGCACATAAAATGGAATCATTCTAATTTTTTTTAAATAAAAAAAAATGCTTATGAGATATTTAAAAATATTTTTTTAATTTTAAAAAATGTTTAAAAATGTTTTTTAACAAAATTATTTTTGTTTTAAAGCCAAAATTGTATATTTCATTGAAAAAAATATTCAAATATCTTTACTCGTGTACAAGATATCTCTTTTCAATTCTTTGACCAAATACAAATTATTCAGCTATCGATAAATCGATAAAAAATCGTAGTATGTCAAAATTGTCAGAGTCGCCCAAACATAAAAAATATTTTAAAAATATAGTTCCATGCCTCTTTGTGGAAAATAGTCTATGACCGTGTTGTTCAATTAACGTTTTAACTAGTGCTGTGTACATAATTTTAAAGAATAAAATTCGTATGAATAGCTTAAATGGAAACGCACATATTTTATGTTGTACGTTTACGATACATGCACATAAATCCCATGTAAAGATCTAAATCTAATATCTATCCTAACACACAAGTGGCTCGCTCGATTTCACTCGCACTAAAACCTATAGTTCTCACATGCATACAAATGCGTCCTTGTTTATTCCTGTGCCCGTATAAAGTTAAGCTGCAAATTTGACTGACAATAACCACGCCCTGTTGGCTACACTGCATTGGCATCGGATTGTCAATAGGTTTTGCCTTGATGCGGGCGTGTGCGTGTTCTATGGTCGACTGCGTCCAGGGACAAGGTTCAATGAAATTTGCACTGCCAATAAAAACTGACTGATAATAAAGTAGATACGAAATCATAGAGGAAGCGAAGCGCAACAAGTTTTTTCTCCTTTATATTGTATAATACTCTTTGTGTAAGCATATTGTTTTTGTAATGAGTGAATTGTAATTTATATAAAAGCAAGAAAGTCTCATATTATTCCATAGATCCTCAACCAATAGAGTCTCAGCCAATATTAACCTCGTGAATTTTTTTTTTCAATACTCTGATTATTTATCTAGTATCGATCACTGAATATTTAGGTATAATTTCAAAATTCATAAGTATTGTATCTCAAAAAATTAAAAAAATTATTAAAAAATGTTTAAAAAAAATTTTAACAAAAATACACTTTTTTTTTGTAAATGCTGAGTTTTATCTTTCATTAAAAATACTTTTCAAATATATTAAAGAGTTTACGAGATATGTCTAGTCGCAGAAAACTCTACCTTTATATTCAGTTATCGATAGCTCGATAAATAGTCGGAACTTTGCAAAAAAAATTCACGAATTTAATAGTGGTTAGTAATAGGCTTTTTACACTGAGCACTAGTGCTGGAGAAAACATCGATGTTATATCGATGCATGGATGTATCGAAGTTTAAAATATCTATATATCGATGTTGGCCAACAGAGATGTTTCTGCAGCACTACTAAACAACCATTTGATGAGTGCAGAGAAACATCTCTGTTGGCCAACATCGATATAGATATTTCAAACTTCGATACATCGATGCATAGATATATCGATATAACATCGATGTTTTCTCCAGCACTACTGAGCACATCAGAGCGGAACGCATGGGATTAAACATGCTGTCATATTGACAGGCTGACACGTACAATCAGCAAATTTTGAAAATGTATTAAAAATTTTGTTTAAAATTAAAATATCAATCTTTTTATGCGTTGATTTTCAACAGTAACTATTGTTCAGGAAGGGTTTTATGAATTGATGTTGAAAACATTAATTAATTGGGAGTATTTATGCGGACGACGAGCTGGTGCTGACTCACACATATGTACATATATGCCAACGCCACAAGCTGCTTGGATGTTTGTTGGTGTTGTCCATTGGACCTCACCAATACCTGAAAGCCACTGGCTTAAAAATATTAGTAAATTCATAATATATTATAAAAAATGTATTATTACTAATAATTAAGTTAGTTTTTTAGCAAAACTAAACCTTGAGCTACACATTTTCATACTATGTCAATCATCGTCGAATCATCGCCGGTGCTTTAGTAGAAGTCAAAAAAAATGTGCTGATTTTTTAATGAGCCACAATTTGCCTTTGTTTATTAAAATGTAACAAATAAGAGTACAAAATAATTCTATAAAATTGGTTTAGATTTTTTTCCCTCATCAAACTAGAAGCACAGACTGGAACGCTTGCTGGTTCGCCTCGTACGTTTTTGTTATCTATATATTGCCGCACATTTTAAATTGTGTGCCAGTTCCATAAACATAAGAGGCTGGCGCCTTGTTTGAAATTGAAAATTGACAGTCTTTTTCATTGACATTGTTTACATTTTCGTAGCGAATGACAAAAATTCAGAGTTGCACAGAAAAATTATCGAATATATTTTCATCGGGACACAATAAGATAGAAACATTTCCACAACATGTTGGAATGATGTTGAAACCTTCGGAACGGCAGATTCATACGTAAAATCTTCGACATAAGATGTTAAATGTTAGATGTGCCCCAGTATAAATAGGCTATAACTCTATCGCAAGTGTGAAAATCACATAAATCAAGGAGTTCAACTTGAAAAGTGGACAGCTTCACTTATTTTCACACATAGATAACTAAGCATTTTATTTCTCATATTTAGCCATTTCCTTGTTCCTTGGGTTTTTTTTTTTAGCATAGATTAATGCTCTATCAAATCTATCAAAAAACTTAATAAGTACGCGAAACTCAGTTTTTCAAATTTTTCTTAATATGCTCGAGGTTGTCCGCTTATCTGCATTGGTATATTTGGTGAGGGCAGTCGAGTACAACGCGCGGTTTGCTACACTGAGGCAAAATATATGTAATGTATTGTATGTCTGTTGTTTAAAAACGGAAATTAATACTTAATCGATTAATCGATAACATTGTAATTTGTCAAATAATTCAAATTTTTTAGTGAAAAAGTGAATCCAGCGTATACCACTGTCGGATACTATCACGAATGTTCCACATATTTTTTTAATTGCATAGTAGACGCAGCCAAACTGAATACACACGGGAAAAATGCATGTACATGGACTATGGGGTGTACATATATTTATTTATATGTATACAGTATATGTACATACCAGCCAGGATCCCATTGAAGGGCTCTAAATTGCAGCTGTTGGCTTTCGCCTGAATGTCTGCAATGTTTTAATGCGTTCATAAATTTCGTTCTGTGCAAGACCTGCAGTGTTGTTACTTTTGTTGTTTCTTTAAAAGTTTATATTTTTAAAACCATATGGTCCAATAATTTAAAGGTAGAATCAAAAAGTTATTTCGTGTAATCGGAAATAAACTTTGTTGTAATTTAATAACAAGGGCCAGAAAAAAAACAAATAAAAATTGCAAAGCTTTTTTCTTAAGCTTATTAAATAAATTTTGAAGCAAAAACTTTACAGGAGTAAAGATGCATATTTTTTTGGACTTCTCATTATAAGGCAACTTATTATCTCCATATAGAGGTATAAAAATATGTATGTAATAGTTATATAGGGTGTTCCATTTAAAAATTGGAATTTCATTTTACTATAAAAAAAAAAACGGCTGAATAGTTTCCTGTTGGAACCAAACATCGTCCAGTCTTCCTCTTCAATTTGTTTGGTGCACCAATTGAACTTTATATGGCTTCATGGCAAGATCTTTGCGTAAAATTCGCATCAAAGAAGTGCGTGAAATGTCCAACTGTTAAGAACGATGACGAGTTGATGTTGATGGTTGGTCACGCACACTTTCAGCAACAACAGCCATGTTTTGAGTTGAGCGCACCAGACGAGTACGCACACGGATTGGATAAACCAACATTCCAGTTTCACGAACACGCTTCACAAATTGATCCACAAATTGAGTTTTTGGAAGGTTTTTTTGCCAAATTTTTTTTTATTTCTCACAGTTTGAGTAGAAGACTCACCACCCATTTCGTAAATTTCAAGGTTTTTATGACATATGACTTTTTAATTGATAGTTCAAATTCCAAACACTAGATCTTGATCTCAAGACGTCGCGAAGTAAAGTTTTAAGCTACCCTTATGTATGCTTTTGGCACTGAGCCGATTCGAATTTCCGCACTTAAAATACTATACTGTGATTATCTCTACTGTTCCTGGTCCGAATCTAATGATTCAGGATCCTCGCATCAATCTAAAGAGTTGTTTAATTCCCACATTTTACTCGTACAAACTATACTAATAAAAAATATAGCGCTGGGAAATTACATAAAGGAAAGTTGGAAAGGAAGTGGTAGATGAAATGAAATGAAACAGAATAGTCTCCAAGATCTAGGCATTCGAAGAGAGGGGCAGACGAACGCATGGACAGACGGACGGATATGTCTAGATAAATTTCTTTAGTCATACTGACCATATTGGATAATATCTTAGGTGTCTCCGATGTTTCCTTCTTTATATAACATACACAAATTTAATATACTCTTTACTTTGATAAAGAGCATTTTTCGAAAGGAGAAATTTGTAATGAAGTAAATTTTTTTTTTTTTTAATTAAAAAATTTTTTATTTGCAATAAGTAACTCAAAATCCATTTAATACAAAATTTTTCTGTCTACATTTCCGGTATTATATTTTATATATTATATTTATTTTATATATATTTCCTAGAGTTCCAAGGTGGAACACAGAGCCACCAAGAAATTTTGGGGATAACAAATTATTCCGAAATGCTTAAGCGATTGTTTTTTTGAATTCCAATAAGAAGCTCTAAAGTTATCTAAAAGGATAATTGGAAATACACTCAAACTTCCCCCCATAGCGAATTCGAACGGGAACACAAAATGAGTTCATTTTTAAGGAAAAACGTTATATCGAAATTATCAGTCGTGCTCCAAATTTCACAAAATAAAACGAATAAATTTTATACGTTTTTGTTTTTGCGTGCTCCCAATTTCACATACTTTACTGTCGATAACTTCTCATATGTATTTCCCTTACTCTTTTCGATAAATTCTCTTATTTCCCTTGCTCTACACAGCTGAGCAACTTTTGTTGAAAATTTGTATACATTACAAATATGCCATTTACTTTTTATCAAACAAAATTAGTTCAAATTAATTTATTTGCGATTTATCTATTTGTAACACCTATCAGTTATCAATATGCCAAATGTGTATACGAACGTTTGCCGAAAATTCGTTTGCATGCTATTTTTTGGGTGGAATCCAAAAATAAAAAATTTAAAATAATGATCAATTACTTGAATTTGGCATAAAAAGAATCTTAGAGTGTTAAAGAACATTAAAAAAAAATATTTTATTTATTTTGTCAATTCGTCTTGATTTCTGTTGCAAAAAAGCAGTCGGATTCAAAATCATTAAGTGTAATTGGGAGCACCAAATATGTGATGTCAAAAGAATTCCGAATATTTTACTCTTTTTTCTTTCTCAAGAAAAATTTCTCAAATGCTTAGAGACTAAGACAATTGATGAAGAAATCCCCTCTAGTACGGGTGGGTAGTACAGAACTAGTGACTTCAGTAGGCACCAGGTAATGACCAGTACTTACCTTGCTATTTACCTCTTCATTTCCATCTTATTAACAAATGTCATAGGCGGTAGACAATCGCCACCACCCCGTTTACCAGTAGACAGCAGAATCACTACTTACGCCTTCGTTTACCAGTAGACCGCGGTATCGCTACGCCTTCGTTTACCGGTAGACAGCGCCATCGCTACTTACGCTGTTGTACACTAGTAGACAGCGTAGTAGTCGCCAGTATTTTATACCTACTGAATTCATTAAAATTGAGAACACACATATATTTAAATAATTTTTTATATTATTTCAGAATTATATTCATCTAAATTCATTATTTTTTTATTTAAAACGCTGGTTTTTTTTTTTGAAAACACTTTTTTCGGAGCTGGATGGCCTTTTTAAGGTTGACTTCTGGCATTTCCAATGGCATCTGAAATTATAAAAATTTAATTTTAGCACTGAAAAAAATTATTGAGTGCTTTAATAAGCTAACCGAGTTTTGTTTTATAGACTTTTGGACTGCTTTCGTTTCCTTGCAAGCCGTGCAAACTTGACGGCGGTCGGAATGAAAATTAACAAAATTCCAGAACATTCAGGAATTGTCATACATTTGTTTGTGTAAATTATAGTCGCGACGAATACGCAGAATACATACAAATTAATAGCGAAAAATTCGCCTTACTTTATGTTACTGTATTAAGAAAGGGAGGCGAATTGTTTTTTTTTCTTCTTTATTCGCTTTGCGTTTGTTGTTTGTCATATTTCGTTCGTCGACCGATTACCTCGCGCATTACCAGGAGGTTGCAAACTAGGTAGCTACCTGTGACAAACGATGTAAGTACTTACTGGAGGACAATAGCCACCAGCCGTACTAGAGGGTCTGTCCTACTGTAGGTACCTTCCCTTTAGCAACTTGATCAATTGCACCTCGATTATTCCCACAGGCGCCCCATTTATGTTATTATACATTTTTAAAATTGTTGATAAAGCGATGAGTTCCAAATTGTTTAACAATATTTTTTTGTTACCCGTTTTTTAACTTCGCTTGTTATAAATTATAACTTTTCTATCTATATTTTGTGCCACTTTATTTAATTTTTGGGAATCCCCCAAAATATGAGTTTACAGAAAAATTCGAATTAGATCATAATACATACACTTAATTATGAACGAAAATAGCAAATTTCGATGGTAATTTGCGTAATCAGCAGAATTCAAAAGAAATTAAATCAGATAATTTAATAAATTATTGTCAAAATTGGCTTTACAGTGGAACAACCAAAAAACCAGATTGGAAACGCCAAATCAAACACAATTTCTGTTTTGCAGACTCATATTTGTATACATACAGTACATAATAAACTTAAAGCCTCATTTGCATATGCCACAATTTAATTAAAATTCCGAAACATTTAATAACTAAGGCATGTAGTATGTGCCGCATGTACATAATTACCATTTTCTATATGCAACAGGGTTCCATAATAAAAAAGGCAACTTTACACAAATCCTGTTTTTATTAACAAACATATGTATAAAGTTGTTCATATTAAATACATACATATGTACATATATTGAAACTTATTTATCCCATTAGGTAAGCAGCTGACCAATAAACTCGCCTTGAATTTTAATTAAGGACTGTTTCAA
Source organism: Chymomyza costata (assembly GCA_018150985.1). NCBI lineage: Eukaryota > Metazoa > Arthropoda > Insecta > Diptera > Drosophilidae > Chymomyza > Chymomyza costata. Next base: position 3,594,811 of record JAECWU010000001.1, on the reverse strand, counting down.
AATACAGAGCTAATAATTCAGCTTTGCCTTAAAAGCAATATAATTGGCATCAGACTACAAGTCATACTTTAACAGAAGCAAAAATAAAATAGAATTTATTCATCACTTTACCAAAGATTTTCTCAACTTTTCAAACGAGCTGCTGCTTTATTCATTATGTATTCTAGGCGCGTTCAATATGCTAAAGTTTCTTGTTAGCCAGCGGGTAATACGTGGCGTATGATAAATTTCATTTTCAATATGCAGCTCGGCTTTAGATTACATAATATATGAACAGACTTATATGACAGCAGCTTATTGTTCCTGTTATGCCTACGATGTAGTATGCTTTAATAGAGCCTGGAAAAACTTTATTCATAACCACGAGTATATCTTGCTTTGTTTGGAGCGGCCCATTGCGTTAAGAGGGATTATTGTTATTATGTACTAAGGTCTTGATTTTGCAGAATATTTAAACAAAGTGTCTGTGACGTAGATAGCGCTGAGGAACATTTTCTATGCTAAATATCAAGGGCTAAATATGATAAGAAAAATATAAGTGCGGGTAAGTATATAACTTTGAACTTGCCATGAAAGTTGACTTAAGCATTTTAAGATGGACTTAAAAAAAAAAAAGATTTAATATCAGGACTGCGTCTCAAGATATTCACGGTCAAAGTTAACAAAAATAGTTTTCTTGCCAGTAAAGTTTTACCCGTTTTTTTTACAATATTCTAAGAAATTATAGGGCGTATAATTTTTTACGAAATCGGATGGATTTTATTTAATAATAATACATTTTAATTACAAAAAATAAATTTTTCTATCGATGAAAAATACCGCCAAGTGCAAGGTTAGCGTGATCATCAGGCGTGATTTTTCTCGCCAAATTTTCTTGCGAATAGTTTTATCCTTTTATTTTTAGAAAATTCTAAAATTTTTAGTGCGTATCATTTTTACGAAATCGGATAAATTTTTTACATTTAATAATAATCAATTTTAATTAAAACTTAAAAAATAAATTTTTGTATCGATTCAAAATACCGTGATCATTCGGCGTAATTTTTAATCGATAAATACAATTTCTTAGTAGTAAACCCGCCAAGTTTTCTTGGTAATAAAGTTTGATCATTTTTTTTTATGAAATCTGATTCATTTTATATAATAATAATACATTTTAATTAAAAACAAAATGAACAATTTTTTTTATCGATTCAAAATACGGCTGATAGGTTAGCTTTGACATCGCACATGATTTTTTATCGATAAATACAATTTAATAGTATTGGTTGGTTGGTTGAAGTGGTGGCTCAGTCCATATGCTTTCGCACGTTTTTTGTTGCCACATCCTCGTTTCCCACTCTTTAGTTGGTTGTTTGTGTAGACAGCTCGGTTAGATCCAGTCCGTGCGGTTTTGGAACCTCTAGAGGTCGTTGATGTTTATTTCCGCCAGCTCTCCCACTCTATTGAAAAGCGGCTTTCCTAGGGTGTCTCTGCTTCCAAAGAGCAGGACATTTACAAAGAAAATGAAGAACGGTTTCTTTTTCTCTCTTTTTCTAGAGGTGTCTTTTCTGTTCCTGTTTATCAGCGATGTTGTTTGTTTGAGGTTGTATATAGGCCATAGGGATCTACTAGTCCTGCATGTTTTAATAGTTTTTCTTTTATAGTATCGGTTGAAAATCCCGCCAAGTTTTGAGGTGAGCGCTGTCATCGGGTTTCTTTTCGTTGAAGATACAAGAGCAGTTGCAATTTTTACAAGCATTAAAACTGTCTATGTTGCAGCTATTATAAGTGGAGTCCTGAGTTCAATGATGGCACATTCCTGGAACAAGTTCAGTTTAAAGCAAAAGAAAAACAAAAAAAAAACTAAAAGCGATTCCACTATGTTTTGGGATCGGAAAGGGATCATTTTAATAGAATTTCTGCCGCAAAGGTAGACCGTATAGTAATACAGCTCAAAACTGTGAGAGCTCAAGCTTCAAAACAAACGGTGAGGTACCCTGGCACTATAGGACTCATGTGTTTTGGAAATATTACACTATTCCGCGTACTGCCCAAACTTGGCTCCTTAAGATTTTAAACTCATAACTCTAAAAATGGGTAGAAAAAAATTATGTACCACAGATTAGTAGTTCTAAAATGGAAAAAGCAGTTGGCTAAGGAATTTTTCTAAATATATTATTACAATAATGGACACGGCCGGATGAATTTTCAGAGTACAAGTTTCTATGGGAGCTCTATGAAATTGTAAACCGATTTTGATAAAATTTGATTTAGTGCTTAGAAACTCTAAAGTACTTCCGAATGCCAAATTGGGTAATGATAACTTTATAAATAAAAGAATTATGTACTTAAAACTTTTTGATTTTTTTTTTGAGGTGCTCTATAATATCCACATAGGAGCTATATAATAAAATTCCGATTCGAACCCACGAACGTGACATAATAGGTGATCTACCTCGAAATTTTTTCTTTCAGCTAACAATTTTTTTTATCCTTCATATTGGAGGTACCTTTGAGGTGGTCTTCGATGTCTCCTTCTCTATCATGCGTTTATTTGCACAAAATTAATATGTTCCTTATCTTAAGATAAAGGGTATTACAATTCAAAGCTTAAAGTCATTTAAGAATTCAAGAGAACCGACACACTTTTTAACTAGCTGTTCACAAATATCATGATCTATAATGAGGCCAGGTCCTCCAGGAATTTATAAAAATACACAAACTCATTTTCGTTCTGTGCTGCTTAAGCCAAGGGCGGCGGGAGCAGCGACTTGCCAACTTCATAAATATACAAATTTACCGAATCACCAAGAGAATAAAAATTCCTTCGATTTAAGTAAATTTCCTGAGCTTAGCAGTTCCCCTGTGTTTCAAATTTTCAGTTATTGCCTTGTTAATGCTTAAAGTTCGTTCAGTTTTAAAGACTTACCAATGAATGTCCATTAAAAAACTCCCATAAGAAAACACAAGCCACAAAATGGACAACATGCTGAGAGACATTCATCAGACGGTCCCTAAGCTAAAACACAAAACTAAGCATCGAAGGAGGAAAATTTATGCGCAACCTGGCCAAGAGAGTCAAGTTGTTCTGACCAAGTTGGCCAACGTCACTGGCCATTGAAGTTGCCCATGAATCTGTAAAAAGAATACCAAACTGGGTTGAGATTGAGGGGGCTTTGGCTGTTTGATTTTTCTTCTGACAGCAAAATAATTTGCGTTTATATTGAATTTTTTCTTTTTTTTATGAGATATTTTGAGCTTATTTGTGCATTTTTTGTTGTTGTTGATGTTATTGTTTGAAGGGAAAAGGCATGATTTGTAAATATATTCAAATGGGCTGTGGCCCCATCTAGTTGCTGGTTTATTCGGTCAGTTTTGTGTGGTGCATTGATTTTTGTGATTGGCATGAATATAATATTATTTTGTGTAGGTGTTTTGGTCATTGCTTCAATGGGTAATCAGTTTATAAAGATTTTATGATTAAATGCTTGTATGCAATAGAATGAGAATTCACTTCTAGTAAAGAGAACTTGGCATCAAGTTTATGTATAGGACTAGGGGATGGCCTAGTCGCGCTTCGCTTGCCAGTCCAATTTCTTTGGGTAAATTTAAAAATTTTTGTAAAAAAAGTCGGTAAATGCTTGGTAGACTTTATAGTGATAGCATGCACAACAAAAAAAAAAAAATGTTGCTGCTCTGGCCCTGCTTTTTGACTTAGTGAGGCTACATTGCGTATACGTATTTTTTTTTTAAAGTCGTATAATATTTAAAGGCACACTCGAAATTATGAATCAAAAGTGTTTTTAGGCGGTCGCAACTAAGATTACGATATTTGTCAATAATAAGCAGAAAGTGTTGGTAAATTTGTACATATCCAAAGCATCATGAACCATGAACCATATGATAAAAAAAAAACTTTTTAGCACCCTACTGATTTTCTTGACGTCTGATGTTGTGCCAAATAATCGTCATTTTTGGAAAGTGTTAATTTTCCTCTTGAATTCTTGACTTTATTGGTTCCGTTGCGTCAAAGACCGTGATTTCGATGTTGACAACCGTTTGCCTAAAGGTGTGCCTTTAAAGAGACTGAATTAGAGGTATTGCTCAATGATGATGTGTGCCATACGCAAAAAGAGCTTTCTTCAGCATAAGGAGTAACGCGCCAAGCTATTTCCAAGGCGCTGGAATGTTCAAAAGTTCTCGGGTTCCTTAAGGGACGTCGTTCAGTCACCTATGAACAGCTGCTCCAGCGCTAAAAAGAAAGTTTTTTTCATCACATCGTGACGGCTGATGAAAAATGGACTCATTACAGCAACCCAAAGAGAAGAAAATCATAGGGAGTTCACGGTCAAGGTATTGACGGTATTTAAGCTGCGAAGGCTATGTAAAGTTTTTGGTGGGACCAGGCTGTAGTCATCTGGGGAAGGGAATATTGCATGCTTGATGCACTTAGTGTGGTCGATCAGCATAATGGTATTCTAGCTCTGGAAGAATGATTGAAAAAGTTGTAGCTAGCGATGAACAATTGAAAGTATTGAAAAATCTTTGAATGATTCATTTCTAACCATATTTTCACAATAATGATGCATTTTCTGAACTTAGTTGTGGAGGACTACCGAGTAGGTTATTAAAATGCTACTTCTTTGAGCCTACTAGGTTCCATGCGTGCCTGTTGGCGTGCCTTCTTAGTCGATCTCTATTAAAACTAGAGAAGAAGGTCACCGCCTCCCTCAACGGATCGAGGTCTCTCTGGAGCCTTAACTTAAGGACGAACCAAGGGCATCCTGTGATCAACCGCTTGTCGCGGGCTGCTCCAGTGTTTTAAGTTGGAATTTCCTACAGAGCGTGAAGCATATGTTGCCGCTTTTTTAGCGTTAAGCTAACCTGTCCACCTGTCAGACGAGACCAGAGTGTCGCACAGGATGATAGCCGGAGTGTCCCGTTCTTAAAAATAAATTTTATACAAACGGCTGGGGTGCCGTCGTCCATCAATTTCAAGGATTGATGCAAACTATTGTCCGATTATTGATGATTTTGGGATTTTTTACGGTAACGTCTAAAATATTATTTCCGAAGATTTGCCTATAAGATGTGCGCCAAGTTTTGGCGCTGTTGATTAGTTCATATAAGGTTAAGACGTCAGATCGTCAGATCTAGTAACGCTGCACCTCTTTTTCTTTCCTCAACTAAAGCGGGACCTCAAGAGAAATCGATACAGTTCCGTATAAGAAGTCCCTGAAGCGAAACCCGGAAAGCGAGTTCCAGAAGGCGTTCGCGCAGAGGTAACTACCAGGAACTTGTACCGATTAGTTCAATAAAAAATGTTAAATTAATTCAGTACTAATACTCTTTGAAGCTACCCTGTATATTATGAAATCTAAAGATTAAGTATGCTAGAAGGTATTGTCATTGAATTTGGTGAGCAAAATTTGTATAGCTTGTGGATTTTTGAAGAAGATATAACGCCTATCCATGGGTCGTGAGGTAAAATACTGTCTTGAGAAACGCAAGATACCAAGAATATTGTGGGTAGCTAAAAGTGCGGATCTAAATACAATAATTTGGGCATACTTGTTTATAAGAACCATAAGGATCCTTCTTCAAAATTTAATTTAAAAATTTTTTTTTTTTGCAACAATAAATTTATGAAATCTAAAGTAAAAAGTGGAGTAAATCACCTAAATATTTTTTTTTTATATACCAAACAGGTAGAGGCTGTCCCTCTTATGATACAGTCAACACTAAAAGTTTAAAATATGCTTTATATTAAAATTTTTTTACTGTTTAAATTTTGTATTTATTTCTACCAAAAAAAAGCATTCAATTTGTTGAGCGAAACTTGTACACAAAATATGTATAATCAATATCATTATCATAATCAGGCATATAGATGTGCCTAGCATGTGTGTCCTTACAGAGGCATTAGCACGTAGTCAGCTTCCTGTAAAAGTTAGAAAATTCCTCTTGAGCTCGGGCGTTTGGTGAAAATTGCAAAGATCTAAAGGGATTTGCACAGATTCAATTTCATTTTTGTTTTTGTTTTTCATTTTATTTATTTTTTTTGTTGTTGTTTGTTCCGCATCCAAAAAGTTGCTTGTAAATGAAAAGACAAAAAGAAAAAGATAATTTTTTTTTTGTAAGCAGAAGCATAGAAAAGTTTTTGTTGAAATATGTATGTAGAAAGTTTTTTTTTTGGTTTTAAGTTTTAGAATAATTATGCAGTATAAGTAATTTTCTTAAAGTGGATTTCTCTTTGTCAGAGCGCGATGACTTGCCTTAAAATCAGGCATCGCAAATAAGACTTATAGGGTTGAAAAAAAACCAAAAAAGAGTTTTAAGTGAAATTATAAGACATAATGGTGGCCTTCGGTAGCGTTGTGGTAGCGTACTCGCTTTACAAACCGAAGGTCGGTGGTTCGAATCCCCGCAGTAGCACTGGTACATTTGTCTAGCACTGGCATCGCTAGCTCAAAGACACTATTTGCCAAAGAAAATCTCTATTAATTCCAGACACCGCCGTTCGGATTCGGCTATAAACTGTTATTATTAGAGATCCCCATCTCTGTTAGGGAAATTATTATATTATAAGACATAATATAGTGTAAGGTGGGGCAAATCCGACCTCGTAATTGGTTTTGGCTATAAAATGCCTATTTGACATCGGATCAACTGGTCCGATATACCAAATTGAAGCTAACGCTTTGCCGCAACTTTCTAGAACTGCCGATTTCTTCTGAGCATTAATAATTATTGAGATATGATAATTTTTCTAAAAAGTACATTTTTGTCATTTTCAAATGTGGTGGGGCCAACACGACCGCCTTTTTATTTTTGCTAATTTAGCACAAATATGACCTAAATTTTTTTGATTATAAATTAAAAGAGTATGTTATTGTTTTACAACAGTGCATGTATTTATTTAAAAAAATCGTAATGAATGAATGAAACATATAAATCGAAATAAAAGTTGAATGAATGTCAATAAAGGATGATTGGATTGTATAGCTAAGTAACCAATAAGAGTTACTTGATTTGCTGTCCAAATAGCTTGCTGGCGTATTTTTGGTTCCAGAAGGACGTCTGCTTGGCCCCACCATTTAGAGGTCGTGTTTGCCCCATTGTGTCATAATTCATACGACACAAATAAAAAATAGTATACAATATTTCAAACCAATTATGTTTTTAGTATTTAAGCCACTTATCGTTTTTTTCGATCACTTTATTTAACAAGAAAAAGTTTGTATTCATAATAATTTATTTGAAAATCGTAAAAAAATACTTCTTGTCGTTGAAGCATCTAAATTTTGACTGACAGACAACTGTCATGGTACAATTTTGGTTATTTTTAATTCTGTATACGACAACAGTAATATAAGCTCGCTCAGTACTGCCGTTTAAGAGAAACAGTGGGTGGTCGGGTTTACCCCACCTTACCCTAATATTTTTTATAGCACTATTCTAATGAAAGATAAATTATTATTTTTAATTTGATAAATAAAATGAAGTTCTAACTCTTATTTTTTGTTCCAAAATATAGTTAAACAATTTATTTAAAAATCGCGATGTAACTCCTATTTTTCAGTTTTTAGTTAGTTAAACAATGTGCTTTAGTAAATTTACAGAGTTAGATATAATCTGATAGATGAGAAAATTTTTTCTTATTTTAGACTATTTGCCCAGAAACTACTTGAATTAATGTTACAATACTATTGTAATTGTAGAGCCATGGAAGCCTAAGCTAGACATCATCGATAAAACCTGCTCTTTAATTTTTAAATTAAACTTTTATTAGTTGAACACCACTTGCTTAGACTTAGAATACCATTCAACATGATACAGGAATACATTTTTTGCACGCTCTCGTCAACTACAATAGATTTTTTTTTAAACAAACCAATCTATGGCTGTTTTGTTTAGACTGTACTAGGATGTAATAATTTTCACAGTGTAATCAAGCCTTTTTGCTCTAATTTAACTTACCAACTAACCTTGGGTATAAAGTGCTTTAAAAATGAAACTTTGCACCATTTAAAATTATTTCTACAAAAACATGTGCCAAGCTTATTTTCTTGCAATAAAATATTAATTTATAAAATATTAATGAATGCCTGACACGTTTCAGTTTCATGCCATTTGAACCCTTAATTGCGAATAGTAAAACAGTTTCCCACTCGAGGTTACTTAATGGGTCTGTGTGAAATACCAAAATTAAAGTGCACCCATTTCAGATGTTCTAATTAGGCACAACAAGCTGTTGCTACCTTCAAACAAACTTCAACATATTCATAAATTTAATTAAGCTGGATTTATGTGCGACCGCCTCGATGCTCTTCGAATACCCTGTTGGTAACACCCAAAAGGATATATTAAGTTTGTGCAAACAAATTTTGTGCTTAACTTGAACGTTTTTTCTTGTTGTGCTAATCACTTTGTTGTAAAAGTTGTAGGGTCTTACTTGTTTTTCCTTCTTCTTCAATAGGAAGGAAAGGCGTTAGACCAATTTATACATCAATTTATAAAAAAAATTTTCATGAAAATATATTATAAGTTTTTAAACTTAACGCGTTACGATGGTACGGATCCAGGACTTGGTCTTGGGGGGAGAGGCTTTCACTTCGAAGTTTATATACCTATATCAGAGCTCGCAAAAAACTGTCAACCCATTTTCCCGAAAACCCCCGCGGACATTTTTAATAACTATGTGTCTACCTGTCTATATGTCTGTCCGTCCGTCTGTATGAACGCCTAGATCTCAGAGATGGTGAGAAAAACTCAGGTTAGATGCTTTTTTTTACGGGAGACAAGTTTTTGATATCGGGCTTATATTATATAGCTCCCATTGGGTTGTTTCAGAGGACCTCGAAAAAAAACAAATGTTTTCGATGGTTAATTGGTTTGTTTGTGAAAATAACGTAACCAAATTTTCCATTCGAAAGTTTTTTAGAGTTCCCACGCACTGTACCAAGTTTGTTCAAAATCGGTTGACTATATCATGTAGACCCCAAAGGGCCGATCGGTCAAAAAAACGTTTTTGGTTCAAAATTCGTCTGTTTTTGATTGTTTATAAAGATATCGTAATTTTTGCGAATCAAATGTCTTTTGGAGTTCTTAAGCATTATTCCGGATTTCATTGCGATGTGGTGGAACAGTTTATCCCAAAGTTGTTCGCGTCCGACTGGTGTCAATCACCATATTTTTTTTCGAAAAATACGCCATTTAATCGCTATCTTCTATGGTGTAAATATGAATAAAATTTATTTAGTGCAACAATAAAAATAAACAAATATAATAAAATTTTAATATAATTTTGAATAAAAAAAAAAAATTGTTTTTAAGCCGCCTTAGAGGCTTTGCGAGAATTAGATAACTTGCAAGTTCACTGCTATGACACCTGTGTATCTACTCGTGTGCCTCCCTATCTGCTCCTCTACTGCATGTAGATTAAGGTCCCGATGCAGGGACAATTTGTTATTTGCCTTAAGACTCGATACTGCAGTACCTGGATACTTTGACAGCTTGTCTTTGCTGCGATACTCCAAATCTGTAGCCCGTAGAGCCAGATCGTGGCGACACTCTGGACGTTAACTGCCCTCTTTGCTCTAAGTGACAAAGTACTCTTCCTGTTTAGCAGCCACCATAGTTGCTACATCTTTTGACCACACTTCTTGCGAGTAGCTTTCAGGTATGGCCTCAAAGTAAGTCGCTTATCCCGCGTGATGCCAAGGTATTTGACTTGATTTGGCTGTTCCAGATTCACTTCCTCTAACTGGATGGGTGGGGTGATTGTCCTTTTTAGTGTGCAGTTGAGTTGGACGTCTTTCCAGGGTTGGCCTTTGAATTCCATCTCCTGTTTGGGGCCTTCAGCCGCCTTAAGTCGATAATTGGAGCTGTCGTGAATAGCGATATTATCTGCTCAAGTCGCAATTAGAGCCTTCAAGGCAGTCTCCATATATTCATCGTCAGGGACGGGTAGAGCGGCAGTGTAAAGCAGCGCACCAAGAACGCTGCTTTACGGGACTCCAGCCAAGGGAACAGTAGGTGGCACGAATCTTAACCTTGAATACCCGACCTTCCAGATAGGACCTAATAAGAGAGAAATAAGCTCTATTTTATTATTTGTTTTGAAAAAGGATAGGTGGATGAACTTCGTTCCTGTCGGGAATTCCACTAGAAGACTCTCTCACTTGCTTCAAGACACGTCAAAGTTGTCTGAAAACTCTGGAATTCATTAGGTTACAGGGTATATTATAATCGGTACGTCTTCACTGCTTAAAGGTTAAAGGCTAACTACTCTATGTTGGATTTTGTTGTTGAGTTGAGTTGACTTTACAGTTTGTCGCTTTTGTAATTAAGTCAAGCGTACTAATTAAAACACATTCCGTAATTAGGCTCATATAGAACAAAAGTGGTCAGAGCTAATTTAAAGCTCTACTATTTTTTTTTCTTTCTTTATGTTGTTAACAAAATGATGTTTGACATTGTGCAAACAACTTGCAGGATGTAAAATTGATTTTCCCAACACAGACTTGCTAACTTTTATATTTCTTTGTGTAAAAGTTCAAGGGTCAGGTGCTCATTACAAATTCAACAGCTACAGAGACCACAACAACTGGTGGTGGTGGTGCCTTGTCAGGTAAGGTCGTCTAATGGTTGATTCATTAAAAAGCTATTTTCATTTGAACTTCAATTGTGCCAATGGCCCAGATACATTTCTATATCAAACATTGGTAGCATGCCGCCCAAATACTCCCTACAGACTCTTGATTTGTGGCAGCCACTTTTGGATTTAAAGTAAGATTAGTTTTATTTGTTTTAAATTTAATATATTTTCAAAGTTTGCGAACTAAAATGCTTTAGTTTTGGCTTGACTTGGAATTGGTAAATTGTGTTAATAAGTGAGCTCTATTTGGAGGTCATTAGAGTGTTGGCTTATTACGGGTTAAGAGTTGTTAAGGTAGGTAAAGCCCATACATATGGAATTAACTGTTCCATTATAATAATAAAGCTATTGGCGATGTATTGTCCTGTTGCCACTATTAAGCTATTTCCGAAGTAAACATAATTATCTGGCATGTTTGAAATCAGTGCCCATTAGAGGCTATTTCCAAAGTAGACCTAATTATTTGGAGTTAATATCCCAATATACCTATTACACAGGCCTACAAATACCGGGGTCATGTTAGTTGTTGGAAAGCTAAGGGTCATTTCCGAAGTAATTTGCTGCGTAGAATCCGAATCCGGGCCAGAATTGGCCCATTACGTCAGGATCTTGAGATATTTGAGGCTATATACCCGAAAAACTGCGTTTTTTTAAATATCTCAAAATCCTGACGTGATGCACAAATTCTGACCCCGGATTCGGATTCTACGCAGCAAATTACTTCGGAAATAACGATTAGCTTTTCAACAACTGACGTAACTCCGGTATTTGTTGACCTGTGAAACGCTAATGACGTCGAGGGGATATACTTCATAACTTTGAATAGCCATAACTTTGAGAAAAAAAATCGTAAATGATCGCTTAAACTTTTAAATTAAAGGGTGAGAGTGGTACTAAATGATGTAACTAGAGTGACAGACTACAAAAATTATTTGCACCCTGTACATAACCTCAAAAGTAGGAAAAAACTCATTTTTTCGGGTAAATAACCTCAAATATCTCAAAATCCTGACGTGATTCGGATTCTACGCAGCAAATTTCTTCGGAAATGACCCATAGCTTTCCAACAACTAAGCCATGTTGGTCTGTGTTATTATTTAGGCCCCACACTTGGAGTGTCTATGCTACAAGGACTTTTCCTCAAGTTTGCGAGACCTACAGGTGTAGCACCAACGGACATTTGCCCGTTTACGATACAACGTTCAAATCTTGACCATTTGGTGAATTTTCTTAAACCTACTAAAGGTGTCCGAGCTGCTTGGCTTGTCGTGAAGATTCGCCTCTCATTTCTCGCTTACCTGTAAGCGAATTCGTGGTTAATAATAAGAAAGTTCAAGCTTATTTGGGAGATTGCTTTAAATCCTATGTAGATAGAGGAACCAAGGAGCTACTTTTCTTGCTAATTAAGGCAGATACGGTCTGCATTTCTTCTGGAGCTCAACTTTTCTGAGCAGATGCTTAAAATTGTGTCATGAAATAACATAAGCCTGTTTCCTCAGCAAAACGTCTATGCCCTATGTTCCTTGTAGGAATTTAATGGATTAAATATAAGTAATATAAAATGTCTAGTCAGTTAGTTGGCAACTATATTTCCGGATGTGTTGGTATGAACAAGATGATGGAACAAGGTTCTATCTGAATATGTGTTTTTTTTCGTCCATCCAGATCCTTCAATTTTTAAAATGATTTTTCCGACTGCGCTTTATGTTCTTATCTCTCCTTTTATGATTGCTTGAGGTAAGGAAAAGGAAAGACCATTAGTTTGCCTGGAACTATAGACGTAGTGCAATCAATTGTACCTGGGCTGCGCCGCTAATGGCAACCCACTCCATTTGAAGTAGCACAGGGAAGATGTATAACTCAATTGTTGACTAAGCATATGTATGGGGCGACAACCCTTCTTTTCGCAATGAGGACCTATACAATTGGCATGTATACACTTCCTTTTGGGACTACTAATTGGCATTACAGGTTCAGGAGCTTATCGAACTGTCTTTAGAAGTCCCTTCAGGAGGCGGGATAAGATCAGACAGCCAGTCAGAGAGGTACTCCTGACCTAGAATGCAAGAATTTGAAGGCAAGGTACAAAATAGCCAGATAGACTTCTGGACTAAATCTTATGTGAAAAACTTCTTCTTGTGATTTATTAATGAGAGCTAATAAAAGGTAATCGATTTCCTTGGTTAAGCTCGTTCGCATTATTACCTATGTGAAGCTCCAGCTTTTTTTCGAACTAGGTGAATAATCTACGGTCATCAACTACCTGAATTCGACTGGTTGGGTAAAAATCCGATACTGAAAGGCAATGTGGCAGCTCAATTAAGCAGTCCTAATGGCAAGTTTGTTAATCCTAGCCCTAACAGTCTCGAAGACAGACAGACGGATATGTCAGTCGTCAGTTTCTTTTGACCACCTCACCATTATATCACATTGTAGTTAAAAGTTTTCTTCTTATAAAAATAAATTTCTACTTTATAAAATTTCTCCAAAATATACCCAACTTATCGATTATCCCGAAACAAAAACAGACGCTATAAATACAAATAACCATTAAACACTCATCATATGTAAATTTGTTTGTAAATCTGTTAATAAACAGGAACAAGTCATAATTCAGTTCCATACTACTTTGCAACTTAATAATTTATAAGGTATGAGGGATTGTCTTTCCATTAGTTTTCCACTTCCTTACTTAGTACTTATTACAAGGCTACTAGGCGTTTACTTGTGTTCATGTCTAAATAATGCAGGAAACTAAGCCACAATACCAGAAATGACTTGATACATTTATTAAATATTCAGGACCTTGCCAACTAAAAGCTTCTCACTCCTTCTCGCACTTTCACACTTAACAACAGCTTTGGTAAGAGCAACAACAACAACAGCTCCTTAGGCTATCAACAAATTCATATGGTCTGCTATTTAAGTGGTCTTCTTGGCGAGTCCACACGCCATAGCCAAAGGCGTTGACATGGCCAAGAACAGACTGTGTTGACGGTAAACATGTTTTGATTTCGATACGCTAATGTATTATACCTGTTAGCGTCCCTGAAACCTCTACATATATTTATATGGGTAAAAATATTTGAAGCGGAACGGGTTAAAGGTTCTTATCCAATTTTGATGGATATAAATAAATCAAAGAATATCGTTAACACGATATTATAGACTTTTTGAAAAAATTTAGCAGGGTGTTACCAAAACTTTTTGAATTATAGAGAGATAAATTTTTTTCCTAATTTAAAATAAAATATACTTCAAAAAATTATCGATAAATTTCACATTATGTTAATAGAGCCACACTGTTCGTTCAAAAAGCAAAAAATACATTGTTCTAGTACCTACCCTCTAGTACGGGTGGGTAGTGCAGAACTAGTGATTTCAGTAGGCACCAGGTAATGACCAGTACTTACCTTGCTATTTACCTCTTCATTTCCATCTTATTAACAAATGTCATAGGCGGTAGACAATCGCCACCACCCCGTTTACCAGTAGACAGCAGAATCACTACTTACGCCTTCGTTTACCAGTAGACCGCGGAATCGCTACCTACGCCTTCGTTTACCGGTAGACAGCGGCATCGCTACTTACGCTGTTGTACACTTGTAGACAGCGTAGTAGTCGCCAGTATTTTATACCTACTGAATTCATTAAAATTGATATTTTAATAATTTTTTATATTATTTCAGAGTTATATTCATCTAAATTCATTATTTTTTTATTTAAAACGCTTTTTTTTGTTTTGAAAACACTTTTTTCGGAGCTGGACGGCCTTTTTAAGGTTGACTTCTGGCGGTCCGGCTCCATTCCCAATGGCATCTGAAATTATAAAAATTTAATTTTAGCACTGAAAAAAAATATTGAGTGCTTTAATAAGCTTACCGAGTTTTGTTTTATAGACTTTTGGACTGCTTTCGTTTCCTTGCAAGCCGTGCAAACTTGACGGCGGTCGGAATGAAAATAAACAAGTTCAAGAACATTCAGGAATCGTCATACATTTGTTTGTGTAAATTATAGTCGCGACGAATACGCAGAATGCACACAAATTAATAGCGAAAAATTCGCCTTACTTTATGTTACTGTATTAAGAAAAGGAGGCGAATTGTTTTTTTTTTCTTCTTTATTCGCTTTGCGTTTGTTGTTTGTCATATAACGTTCGTCGACCGACTACCTCGCGCATTACCAGGGGGTTGCAAACTAGGTAGCTACCTGTGACAAACGATGTAAGTACTTACTGGAGCACAATAGCCACCAGCCGTACTAGAGGGTAGTTATATAGTCAAATAAGTTAAAACACGGAATGGAACTAAAAACCTCGGAAAAGAAAGATAATAGCGTGAAACTTGCTATCAATTCAAGTTTTGGCATGCGTATCATTAGGCGTTGAACTGTGTATTTTTTAGAGCATTTTACGCCCTACAACTTTTTGAAACATTCTAAAACATTTTAATGTGCAGGTAAAATTTTAATTAAAAAAAAAAATGAATTTTGTGAATATTTGAGACGCTATTGATATTTATTGCTAGTTACAAAAACTTACTTAAAATGCCAAAATTTACATTAAAGTTTCAAGTTATTATCTTTTGATTCCAAGGAGATATGTGCTTATTCGCCAATATTCGAAGAACTCTTTACTATGGAGGCGTTACCGACTTTTTATTTTTTGTTTTTGGGTGATCACTTTTAAATTTTAAAACTAAAAAAAAGCTTATAAAATATTAAAAAAAAAATCAAAATTAAAAAAAAAAAATCAAATCTATTTTTTTCGAATTCAATATTTTAAATTTTATTGAAGAAAAATTTGTGGAGATATCTTAATTCGTTTAGAAGATATGGCTTGTCAAAGACAAGTCTAAAAATGAAAAATACAATATTCAGTATTCGATAAAAAAATCGGAATTTCGCAAATAAAATCATATAGTCATGTTCCAGTTTTTTGAATTAACTTTTTTATTTAAATTATTTTGGGCTTATAATTTAGTTATAAAGTGTAGTGCAGGAGAAAACATCGATTACACTAGTTTACAAATTTAAGGGTCATCGAGTGAACCTTCGTAAAAAAGTGTGTTTTAGGGTAATTTGGGGTCGAGAAACACGAAAATGGCAGCCTTTTTTTTTCTTAAGCACCGTTTTCGAGATATATTCGAAAAACATGTTTTTGGGCATTTATTTCAGTTATTTTTCAATATCTCGTGAACAAAATTTTGTATCGACATAAAAGACAATTAGATCGAAAGGTATTGATTTGCTCTTTACAGTGATATATAATTATGTACAGATTAAGTCAAAATTATAGAAGTTACAAGCAACCAAAGTCGAAAAATTGTGTAATTTTCGACCAATTTTCAAAATTACAAATTTTTTTTCGGCTTGCTTGTTATTAACGAAAAATAAAAGAAAATTTTTTAAATTATGTTAAGCTTTAAACTTAAAGAGAATTCTTTTACGAACATTTCGAGTCTAAGATCTTTAAAATCAGTTCGTGACCTTCTATAAAAGCAAATAATTTGTTTCTATTTAGAGGAATAAAAACCTGGTTTTGTTCTGGATAGCAGTAACCATTACTCAATATATTTTGGACGCAATACTAAGTACAATAGCTCGAGCAACCGTTTACTGGGCCCTCGACAGTGCAATTATGAACATACTGGAAATTATATTTCTATGGCTTCTTCTTAGTAAGTTTTGTTATTCTGATATAAGAAAAATTAGTTATGACTAATTGTTATATGCGTTCGTGTTATTTATTAACAACGTTTCATTATACAATAGTTCTCATAATTTATTTTGTAATCGTGGCTTATTCATATTATTGTGAACTTAAAGAAGAAGAAAATATTCAAATAGGAAGTAATTTTTTGGCATAGCATTGTATAATTTCTGTGAATAACTTTGCAATATTTATTTTATCCTATGTGATAGATGGATCGCGACATCCCGACTTTAGCTTGCAATTTTCTGAATTTGCAAAACGTTCATCTAAAAAATGTATTGCAGGTGTTACAAAAAGGTAATATGTATAAGCCTAGCCGGCGGAATCCAGACTAAAATAATATTCTGAAGCGAGAGGTTTTTAAAAAATTTGTTAAGCTCAACAGTGTCAAAATTCTTTTCGATGATTAGGGCAAGCTAAGGCTCTATAATTCCCTGCCAGGAATTTGAGTTTTCTAGTATCATATAATAACAGAAGGATTTCGGTAGAGGCTAGTAATTAGAAGTCTGTTGGGATTTGCTATAGATTCAAGTAGAGAAAGTGGGTTAGAGCATATTGCAGGGTTACCAGGCCAGTCTTATGCTTATATCGCTGTATGTTCTAGGAGGACAGGTTTTTTTCAGAGAGGCTAGGGGAGTGAGATTGATCTGAATGCAGTGATTAATGGTGTTATAGATAGCTGAAGGAAGCTTTTTTTTTTGGTTCATTAAAAGATTTTTTAGAGTGCAAAATGGAGTGTCAAATCTTCAAGCTTCAATTGGTACTATGTTTGCTTAATGAAAGAGTTAAAGAAAGTTTTTTTTTAAGCCAATTTAAAAAAACCGCAATATTTTACGTTTAAAAAAACTTGGTGATTTAGCGACTGGCTGGCGGAAGGATGTTTAATTAAATGTTTTACATTTACAATAGCCATCAGATGCCATTGATAAGCCCAGAAACGGAAGTATACACACTCAAACAGTCACAAATATGCAAATACAGCGTCAGCAAACTCGAAGTACTTTGAAAGCCTATAATAGGTGTGAGAATTCAATCAATAAATGTATTTTCAAATGTTTGTTGGAATCGAGTGTTTTTGCGATTTAACATGCACAATGTTTTTGCAAATTTTTTAATAGATTCTATATGAAATTAATTAATATAATTAAATAATATTTGTGTTTATATTTGGAAAATCCAAAAAACGAAATCGAATGAAATAAATGGATTCATTTTGATTTCATATGTTTGGTGCGCACAATTTTACCAAAACAAAAGTTTGTATGTGGTTTTAATTGGCAAAATAGGTTCAAAAGTGCTTATATTTTAGATTGAAATAATTTTTGATATTCTTAGATTCTATTTATGGCAATTTCAAGCAAGATTTTTGTTGATTATTATTTTAAGTTAAATTTTTTCCGATTTAACTTAAAAAATAGCAAGCACAGCTCAAAAAGAATTCTTGGCAGTTCACATATTGTATATGCACACATTTCCATATCGATAACTGATTGTTGCGACAGGGTTGATGAGTTACACAAAAAAAAATTTGATTTTAAATATAAATAGCAAAATAGTGATTAATTTAATTTAATATTGTTGCAAAAGACAGAATAATAAAATGCACGCATCAAATGGGTGTTTAGTAGTGCTGAAGAAACATCTCTGTTGGCCAACAACGATAAATAGAGAGTGCATACATGGCCGCTTTACATTTAAAAAAAGGTAATATATCAAGCTTACCCATTTGTAGCTTTTACAATTTTTCAAAGGACCGTGAGCCGCGATGAATTTTCAGCAATTTATTATGATCCAAAAAAACCAAATATGGTTTAAGGACCATAATCTGCTGAAAGCCACATGCGCCTGTCTATAAGCAAAAAGTGATTAATTTATAAAAGGTCTTACACAAGAAAAAAAAAGGTTTAATTAAAATAAAATTAAAGTTGCGTAAGTTATTTTGATTGGATCTATTAATGCAAATGAGCGAGCAATTTGAAATGTGCTAATAAATCGCTTTAGTTTGATACGCAATACTGCATTATTAAATACATTTTTTTTTTATACATGTCTTAATGTCCTCTTGCGGACGACATTTTCAGTTCAATGTGACGTCACATAGTCTATAGCCAGCGGTCGATCAAGACGCTTCTAACGGTATCTCATTTGTCAAATTATGAGAAGCAGTTTAGCAGTTACGAGAAAACAGATGAACATACATGCATGCATACGCGTATGTATAGATTAAATACATAACCTTTCATTTTGCTTCACATTAGTAAGGTAAAAATTCGAAATATTGAGTAAATGGATTTAAAATATTACCATTACCCGTTTCGCGTATTTCCACCCATATATAATTGTTATTCCTTGACCGTAAAAACCAATTACCATTGCCTGGGCAGGAATTATCCTCTTTGTTTTTGTTCGACTGCTGACATTTCATTTATTTAAACCATTTGTACGTTCAATTAGCTTATTTGTGCCGTACTTATTATTCGCTTTACTTTCCATAATATATATAACTAGCGAACCCGGCGGCGAAAATCGCCAGATAATGCATTGCATAATATACAAATAGCTTTGCAGAAAATAATACATTGTCTTTATTCAAAAAAGCCAATATAATGAAAAGTGTAAAATTAATAAATTTCGTTATAAACAATATTTGAAGTTGTGAACTCTTTGGTTTGGTGATTTTTCTATAAAAAGTCTTACTCCAGTAAAGGAGCGGGCTCGGCTCAATGCCACATAGAGCTGACCACGAGCAAATACCGGATACTTCAAATAAATTGCTACTTTGCTCAATGATTGCCCTTGGCTTTTGTTAATTGTCATTGCAAATGCCAAGGGTATAGGAAATTGGTCCCTATTCATTTTATAAAGGAAGGACACTATCTGATGGCGAAAGTTTTATTTTTGGTATCTTTCCTTTCGTTAACGCTTGCACCTGTTAGAATCTTACAGTCCAGAGAATTTTGATGTATGATGATTTGCTGTGTTTAAATTTCAGCTTAAGTTAATTTCTTGGCAGCCCGCTTATTTCGATGCTATTTGAAAATTCCGTAGGGAAATTTATGTGTGAATCCTCATCATCGGAAATGACTGAATCAATGCTTTTATATAAGATTTCTGCACCAGGAATTCATTCCAAAACATATCTGCGCGTGAATAGCTTTCGATAGATACCTCATTTGTTGAGAATTGGACCATCTTTGATTGAAATTTTATTTTAGCGATATCCACCAAAATATAGATTTAATCGAAAAAATAACACCTTATTGCACATCTAGGTGTAAATAGCTTTCAATTGATACCTTATTTGTTGAAATCGCGCGAACCGTCTAGGAGCCTTTGATGTCACAAAAAACGGCCTTGTGTAATATATATAAAAGAAGATAAAGATTTTACTTAAAGTTTGTCACTAAATTTTACTAACTAACAATTTATCTTTTTAACTGAAATACAATATTATCATTTGCTTTATGAATTATATATTATTTTAAAGGTTTTCGTTATATGTATTGCCAAAGCGAAATGGCCCCTTTCTTTGTACTTACTTTTTTGTTTAAGCCAATTCCTTTAGATATATGCACATTTGAAACTGATTTAAGCCAGTTGAAGCTTAAAGCTGCTTTTATATTGTTATTTATTCACCAAGTTAAAACTTTATTTTATGTATGCAAATTGGAAAATTAGGAAAATGTGTGACAAATTAATGCACACATTGTAATTAGCCAACATATCATGTTGTTAGCAAAAACAAAAACTTAATTATTTAGAAGGAAGTTTATCATGGTAAAGAGTAACATGGATAGAAGGGTAATGGCGGAATTTGAAATTCTAAAAGTTGTATCCTTAGATAGATGTTGAGTAATAATGTAATTTTGTGCAATTTATGTAAATGGGGTATAGAATAGAAGGGTCGATATTCTCAGTTTATTTTACCCGTAGTACTTAGAACCCTTCTTATTTTAACTGCAGCAAAATCCATTTTTCATTTTTCTAACAGCTACATTGAAAAGCTTTTTTTTTTTGCAGGAGTGCTAATGCAGTACATGATTAAGGCAGAGTAGCTGCTAGAACAGTACAATTTGCTCGTAGTGCTCATATTGTTTATGGTTCCAATGAAAGAGGTGATTTTCGATAACGACTAAAAAGTACTCTGCTCTTAAGCAATGCAAAAGCTTGTGCAATCTACGTCATCAATTCATTTTCGTGCTTTGTTGCAAAACGTGAAAGTTGAGCTTCTTGTTTCGTCTACCTTGTCTTGTTTAGACCCACCGTGAATTATTGTCTTTTCAAGGGGCTTCTAGAACATTACGCTAGGTACGACCAATGATGTCTATAATATCCACATAGAACAGTAATTGAATACTTTTGCTAAAGGTGCTTCCATTCCTAAACAGTCCGACCTTTATTCCCCAAACTGAAGATCGCTGGAAATTATTTCTTCTTAGCTGAAGATACGAGTATGGTTCCTTTATAATAAAGTTCCACCTTTCGTAACACACTCTATATTACAACACTTCTGATTATCTGAATTTTAAAGCGTGGAGAGTTTTTATCCTAATTTGAGAAATACATTAATTTGCACTAAGAGAGAATGTAAGAATGCCGAACTAAGACAATGGGATATGATAGACTGCTTGATCTATACCAGGCTTAAAACCGTACTGAAAAAAAAACACAAAAATTTCAAATGAATTGGAATATCTGTTTTATCAACAGAAAGAACCAATTGATTCCACAAAATGCCCTAAGCGCGCAAAAAACATTCTTTACAGAACGCGAATTTTCCTAATAAAATTGCACGATTTGTAAACATTGTTCAGGTGTAAGTCTTTCCATGACGAAATGGCAATGAAAACTGAATAAAAAACACATGCCAATTTGACAGTACTCACGCGTGATTTATCAAAAAAACCCTGTTCGAAAAAAACCCTCAAAATTGATGACCCTATACTATATTGTATGATCTGGTCAATATCATCTCTAATGGCTTTTGTCTTTCACGTAAGTCGCACCTCTTCGGCGATAGTATAAAGATTGACATCGCGAAGAGTGAGGCCACCCTTCTCGAGAATAGTACAATGAAAATCGAATCATCACTCGTTAAAAATCTGGTTCCTTTTGGCGGCTATACTCTTAAGCCTTTGCATACAATGAAGTTTTTTCCGTCAGCATTCCACAATGCATCGCCATGTATTAAGCTCTTAACATTCCATCCGTGATTGTAGAGATGCCAATGCAATAAAAAAATGCTTTAAAAGACTTTAGGGCTTTAAAAGGTTATTATATTACTTTCAAAATAACTCAATTAAATCGGTTGGGAATTGTGGAATCCATTTTTTCAAAAAAAGAAACCTTAAACATAGATAAAGCCATTCAAATTGTGAAATCTTAACTACTTACTAAGTAAGAATTCCAGCACGTTTTTGGATAAAACCTGGGGCGACGTACTCTGCGCATTACGCCCGCCAACCTTTGTCCATACTTTATTCGTGTCGTTTGTATCGAGATATTCTAATTTCAAACAAAAACAAATAAAACCGTTTTTATTTCTTGGCTATCGTTGGTTTTTCTTTTTCTCTTATTTTCCGACCCCTTTCCATTTCAGTTCTACCATGATAAACGATAAATTGTGAACACGACTTGAACTTGGTTCAAATTTTTAGCGACAAGGCGGATCGCGTTTTGGGATCTTTGAATAATTCCAAGAAAGTTTACCGCAGAAATCAAATCTCTATAAAGAATTTGAGCCTGGCACTTTTTCAAAATAAGTAAGTAGAGCGGGTCAAATAATGGGGGCTACAAAAATTTAAAAGGGCGCATCGCGTTAGGTACGCCTATTTTGAAAAATGTTTACTGTTCTAATCTCACAATAACGAAAAGAAAGTCTTAAATAAATAAAAAAAAAATAAATAAAATAAAAAAATTGTATGATGACTATTGTATTTAGTATTAAAGCAGGAACTCAACACGATATGTACATACTGAGATATCATTTATATGCTCATATATATGTATTAACATTGGTTTTTCTAAATGTGTCCGTACGCAAAGTTCATTACGTATACGCCCCGCATTGTCAGTCGGAAATTGCACAAGTCAGCAAAGTATATGCGTATAGGTATGTCTGTGTTTGTTTTGTTTGTTTTTGCTTGTTTGAGCATTTATATGCATATATATATATGTAAAAAATGTATATGTACAAAAGTGTATGTGTTTGAGAGTTTGTTCTAGTATAGAAAATTCGCAACCCATGTTCTCCACAATTGGTTTGTGTAGGCGGAAACAAATGTTGACAATATCCTGCTAAGCTGAAATTAACAAGTGTCAATGAAACTGTGAGCCAGTTTAACCTTCAATTCGATTTAAATGCCACTTATCTCGATGGGAAATTAAGGTTAGGTGTGAAATTACAGTATGATTATAAATGTCAATAATATTAAAGCTCAAGTTTTTCTTTGGTGAGAGGACCAACTTCTGTTTTTCGTCAGTGAGTCGGCAAGAGTCTCTCAAATCGTATAGTCCATCCATAAGTGGACCAAAATATTGTTTTTTGGTAAAAGCAAGCTATCACTAATGTTTTCCTTGGACTGGCTTGACTTAGCCTGCGGACTAGCAAACTTGACTCCTCCTCTTTTTCCAACTGTGTTTTTTAAAGAAGTTTTTTTAAGCTTGTAGGATACCCTGCACGAAAGTCAAGTGTTTTATGAATACATACATGTATAAAGCTTAGCTGGCTTTAGTTTGCCAAGAAAAATAAGTAGGACGGTTATAGTCGGTAAGTAAGACTTGTTCCAAAATTTTATACCTATGCACTTTTCTTTCAGATGCAGACTATACGAGTCAACAAATATAAGTACATCGCTTAATATGTTTCTTTTATCACACTGTATCTATGGGTTCATGGGCAAACTAGATTGTGTAGTGACCGAAAAAGTTATGGTAGACCACAAGCTGTTTATACTTACATATATAAAATAAGAATAATATAAAAACCAAAAATATATGTAAAGGGTCATCAATCTTAAGGTTTTTTTTTTTTTTTTAATGCAAAAAACACAATTTCAAATGAATCGGAAAATCTTTAATAGCAATAGAAAGAACCATTCTTGCCATTCACTTTTTAAAGATAGTCCCTTTCAAATGTTGGCCGCAACTGCGCCATAGCTTGTCCATGCGGAGGTTCAATTTTTGAGGACGCGTTCGAGCAGAATCGGATAACCCGAGTAATGTTGGCCTCTAATGCTTCAATTGGTTCCATAAAATGGCCTTTGCGCGCGAAAAATATTCTTTACAGAACGCGAATTTTCGTAATATAATAAGTAAGTCTTTCTATGACGAAATGGCAATGAAAACTGAATAAAAACACTTAGCAGCTTGACAATACTCACGTTTGATTTATCAAAATAGACCTATTGAAATAAAACCTCAAGATTGATGACCCTTTATAGCACAAGTTATACCAAGTCTCTTTTGCTATCCTTGACTCCCAGTGGAGCATAGGGCATAGGTACCAAGTCGGTCCGTGCGTATATGAGCAACTAGATCTTATAGACAACAAATTTTACTTTTCAGCTAAAGTTAGTTCAACTATGACGCTATCTTCTTCACTTTGCACCAGCAGAATTTCGCGATTTTTAGCTATGCTGTTTTGGTCTCAAACTTAATAGGGATATGTATATACATATTCGGTTGCAGCTTTACAAAATTACAAAAAAAGGTCTGATCAAAAATATACTAATCTATTTGCTACCTTAGATTTTTAAGTACTACAAAATGGTTTTAAAATTTCGAAAGTTTTTGGTTGAAAGGGAAGAAACTATCCCACTGTATGTAATTTTTGTTTGTTTTTGTGTTTCTACTCGATTCCTTCTAGTTATTGCTAAACACTTTTGTTTTGGCACTAACTTAACAAACACTTTGAGCATTTGGTTATAGGGTATACAGAATGCTATTAAATAAATGCAAATATGTACATAAAAATTTACGAAAAAGTTTAAAATTATTTTTTTTCTTTAATGAGCTAATGATGGACAAATAAAAACAATATTTATTGATTGATTAATTGATTAACCGGTAAAAACAACAACAAAGAGTTGATTGCAAACGAGTTTGGTAAAAGCAACATTCGCTCAAATATTAAGTATACGTAACGTTGGCTCAAGATGTTTATGTGCAAGTTGCTATGTATGTGTCTGTGTGTGTTTGTGTATGTTCGCGCCATTTCATTGAGTAATGCCGGCATGGTGAGAGACATTTCACAATGAAAAACCAAAACAGAGCAACAGACTGACCGCGCTCTCTGTTTGCGCTTGTGTGCGTATGTGTGTGCTTGAAAAATGCTCACGCAAAATGTTGAGCTACATTTTGTATCGCAAGGTCGGCAGCATGTTGCTAGGCCTCTTTGTTGACAGCCTGTTGGACGTCCATTGCCTTTGCTCAGTTCTTATTGGAACGCGCGCGAGTGCGGTTAAGATACGGAGCACAACGCGAACGTTTCGTAAGCTCATAGCAAACGCGCGATTCGCGTGCGTCTGTTCCTCTAGCTCTGTGTTTAAGTGTGTGTGTGTGTGAATTAGTGTTTGTGGCAGTGAATTCATACGCATAAAATTAATACACATATATGTATAGTATATACAATACGTACATATATATATTTTTATTGATAAAAAAATTAAGCTTTATAATCTATATAATTTATGTGTCAACGGCCAGCAGCAGCAGCAGCAGCAACTACTACAATAACTCGTAGGTATTTTATCTATCGGCTATTAATTCATTTCATTCGAACTGCGAACTTTTAATTAAGCCAAAAAAATGCAAAGCAAAAAAAGGCGGCAAAGTGAACCCAAGTGTAACTAAGTGTAACTAATTGTTTATTTCAATAGCGAAAAAAATTAAAAATGCTAAAAATAAACCAAATGATTTAATGCAAAATCTTAAAGTGCAAAAAGCAAATAGAAATTATTTTTAAAAGCCTTTTAGCTAGTTGTGTGATATTTCTAATCATGTGCGCGGGATCTATCAATGAGTAAAAATGTATAAAAAATTGGATTTTATTAAAGTAAAAAATGAGAATTAGTGGCTGCTGTGACCGACGTTGGAATACTCTGCAGATTATTTTTGTTAAGCTTACATATTTATATGTTTTACACGTGCTGTCTAAAGCTTGTATTTTAATAAACCAAAGTTAAATATTGTTGTAGTTTATACGGTTCTAAAGTTTAATAATGGTTGCTTATATGTGTAGAAGTTTTTATAAGAACCCAATATTTTTTGGCAACAGTTTTTTTTTTGTGTTTTTCAATTACTATCTAAAATGATTATAAGCATTTCGGTATAACGACTTTTGGTCTGCCACGACTGTGACGATGAAAAATGCCTAAAACTGTCCTAGCTAATTTATGTAGTAAAACATGCCTTTTAAACTTTTTAATTATATATAAACGTAGAAAAACGTTTTGTAGAAACAAAAAAATATTTAATATTATGTTGATTTCCGTTTGGCAGCTGCGACATTTTTTGTCTGATTTTTTTGAATTTAATTTTATCTCAACGGACGTGCTATTTGTGTTGTTGTTTGTGTGTAAAAAGAAATGATACAAACCTGCGAATAAAAATTCATTTAGCAGCTACACATATATACCTTAATGTATATACATAACAACATTGAACTAGTCTGCATCTATGCTTTTATTATTGTAATAAATAATTGTCTAAATAATTTATAGTTTTAATGTGTTTGTATATTTGTCTGTTGCTGTGTAGTGTGGCGCAGGTTTTTCAAAAGAGAGTACATTAAATCTGCAAATATAGCAGTTTTTTTTTTTTTTGTATTGACCATACTTTGCATATCCGGTTTTCGTTGATACAATAATTTCTTGCGTTCTGAACGAAAATTGAGCTTTTGGATAGAGAAGGGTGCTCTATTAGCAAAATAAGAGTGAAAAAATAAATTGAAATGAGGTATAATTGTATAATTTTAAATTATATTATTATTATCACTGCAATGATAAGTGATAATAAAACCGTGATCATATAAAACTTTGATGATACTTCGCAAATTGTCTATAAATTTGATTAATTTATTCAGTTTTACAGTGTGAAGTGTCAATATCAAAGAAAGTTTATAATCAGTATCCAAAAAATGTATATTCTGAAAATAATTTTTTTAGCTTCTGCGTGATGAAGTTTTTTTTCAACTTTAGGCCCATACGCAGAATGAAAAATTTCGCACGGAATGACAAAAGTTCATATAAAAAAAAAATCCCATTTGGGATATCCCATTTTTCATTCTGCGTATAGGCCTAAAGTTGAAAAAAAACTTCATATAAAAAAAAAAAAATCAAAATGTTATATCCCAAATGGGATTTTTTTTTATACATGAAGTTTTGCCATTTACTAGCCTTATGGCTAGTAAAAATATGTTGGGGGTACTGATGAATGGAAAATTCAAAATATGTTTATGTTCAATTGTTAGTTTTTATTTTATATTTTTGTTTTTTATTTACTACTTAGTACAAGAATGTATTTAAGGGGCACAAGAACGGATTGTTGACCATAGAATATAACAGATTTCTAAGCGAATTACAATTTTTTAAACTAATTTTAATCAAATTTTTAGCTCTAAACAAAGTTATAACCAGTTCTACGATTCCAGCTATAATGCGAGATAACTCGTGTAAAAAGAGCTAGAAAACCAATAAATTGAACATAAAAACTAGAGCAATGGATCCAACCCATTAAAGTACTCCGTGCTGCTAAGCAGCTTTTTTTGGTTTTTTCTTCTTAATTTTTTCTAAAAAACATATTTAGGGTATTCACGGTTGCTATAGCATTCAGTTTCAACTAACAACTCAACTTTACCTCAATCCATTCACTATTCCAGTTGCTGGCTGTTAAGTTGAGGAGTAAATATAGCCAAATATGCCCTCTGCGTCAGCATTTCTATAAATCGGGATTATTTAGCCATTTTGTTAAATAAACAGCAGTAATAAAGTAAACAAAGTGACTCTTAATAAATTGAACTGGATTAAACGCAATTAAACAAGTGATTCTGAAGCATTTTGTTTACTTAAATGGGTGCTAAACCGCCAAACTTAAAACTAACAAGTGTAAACATAGTCTGGAAAGAAGAGGCACAAGCTAAACTCATAAACGTAACATAAAGGTCGTTCATGCTTGAGCCAGTTGGGTTTTTGCCTAATTTTTCAACTGCTTAACTCAAGAGCAACAGTGAATATCTTAATTAATTATAAAACTATTTCCATTCAACGGTTCTAGGTAGATCGAATGATCTAATTTCTTTCAAACATTGTTTGCTCAAAAAAAAGTTAAA
Organism: Chymomyza costata; assembly: GCA_018150985.1. NCBI lineage: Eukaryota > Metazoa > Arthropoda > Insecta > Diptera > Drosophilidae > Chymomyza > Chymomyza costata. The sequence goes on along the minus strand of JAECWU010000001.1, from coordinate 3,567,127 downwards.
TTTTGTACGAAGTCATAGTATATATAGGGTGGGCCATCTGTTGATTTGTTCGTTAATAACATCAATAAAATTGTGCAAATGTATATAACAGATGCAAGTTTGAAACTATGTACTCATTTATGTACAATATAAAACGATCATCGTAGTTTTCGATGACTGTTTTTTGGACGAAAACTCATCTGGCTGTTCTCCCGTATATTGAACGAATAAGCGAAGCTTATACTGGTCCGTGGGCTTCAATTGTTGTCTACTACGAATTTGAAATAGGAGTATAATACTCATCCGAAACCTTTTTAGACTTTCCGAGCATGATAATAAGTTTTGCTGAAATCTATTTACTCTACCATAGTATCGATCGGTCAAAAAACGGTTTCAAGGCAAATTTATAATTGAAGATATCGTGAGCAAATTTGGCAATCTAAAGGTTTCCTAAATACTATGCCGAATTTAATCGAAATTTATTCATCAGTGCACTGATCGCTTTATAAGTACCGTCTAGAAGAATAGATAAAGAAAGCAAGTGAGAGAATATAAATTTCAGGACGTCGAAGATTTCAAGTTTCTTTAAGATTTTACCAAAGATTTATTAGCACACTTAGTATAAAATTTGTATTTTTAGTGCTTTTCTTGTTGCAAACATTTTTGCAACCGATCGTTTTTATGGCAGACTCCAGCCCACAAAAAAAAACCCTGGAAAAGTATGATTGCAGATATTTTTTAACAGACTGCTATAGTTTGAATCGCCATCTGAAAACGTTTCAAATACCATAGAAAAATAAACATACTCTGCTCGGAAATAATTTGGTTGCGCATGCTAACAAAAATTTTGTATATCTCTGGCATAATCTGAATTTGCTTATATAGCTAGTGTCTTGGACACAGTCAAACTTTTGGAAAGCCCTCATAATAATTCTAAATATAATATTTAAATATCAAAATTAATGCCAGCAGAAAGTTTGTGTCAGAAAATCATAAAGTAAATAAGTTGGCAAAAATAAATAAATACGTGTTGAATATATCAAATTTAATTCTAATATTTACTATAGATAAAATTCGTTGGCTGATTTCGCTTCGGGCACTGCAAAGTGTTAATAAATTAACGCCCACACAGTCAACATTTTTCAATTTTTATCTTTATGGCCAACCTAGAAAAAAAAATGTATATACATATATAATATAAAATAAGAACGCGCCATGCAATTCATAAAAATCAACGCCATTTGTTGAATTCTAGGCAACTACCTTTGATAACCAAGTGGGGTTGGGTGAACGATAACTATGGGCAAGTAATGGGTGCGCCAGTTAGTTATTAAATTTTGGGCTAGTCTATTATCAAAATCAAAGACAGTTAGCGATAGCGCCGATAAAAGAGCTTATTGAAAACCCAATTTGACCAAAGACAAATTGAAATTTCACATTTGTTTAAGTAATCTTTATTTTCTTTGCTTTGATTGCTTGAGTGCGCACCAGATTTTATTATAATCATTTAGTAATTTTATTATTGGTTTTATTAAAAGCATAATTTTTATACTCAGTACCCATAGGTTTGAAGCTATTTATGTTATATGAAAAAGAAGTTACGGCAGCATCTATCCGAGTAACAATGTCTGTCTATCCGTAAATTTTTCCTAAAGTGCTAGTAGATATCAGACAGCATATGTTTATGCCCATGCAATTATTGCTGTTTTGTTTTTTTGGAAACAACAATTATTTAGAAGTAAGTCTCAGAAATCATCTCTTCAACAATTTTTCTAAATTTTACAGATATTAATGTTTTAAGTAATGAGTAGTCCATAGGTATTATAGATTGGCTTTTAAGCCGAAAGGGAAAACTAAATACAGGATCATTTACCATTGTGTCAGAATTGTCAATGAAATATTTCATAGTGTTTAAAAAAATATATTTTACAAGATATTCTGTTGTACTAAAGCTTGGCGTTTTAAAAATAAACACAAACAAGTTTAAGACGTCCTGTTAAAAATAAGCTAAATAAGATACTTGTAAAATTTTCGCATAGAAAAAACAGTTGCTCTACAAAGTAATATACCAATAGAAAATGTGCACACAGTGAAATATCAGGGCGTATACTTAATAAAGCTAATAAAGCTCTTAAGCTAGTTTATAAATTTAATTATAAGATAGCTGTTTGTAAATATATAAAGCTTTCTTTTGAAACAGACAACACCTTATCATAAAAAACACTCAGAAAGAAGAGTTCTATATATAGCATATTATATACTAAGCTTAAATTCATCTTAACGTTATGTGAGAATCATTTTCAATTTAGGTGTTTACTGCGCTTGAGAAAGATTTTGGGTCCTAAAAAGAGTTGTAACAAAAGTCTTTGAAAAAATTTACAAAAAAGTGAAGACAGTCGCCATGATTCCGGGGCGCTGAATCCAAATCTGAGCTCTAAAAAACCCCATTATGGCAGGACTCTAACACAAACTCAAAAAAGAGGTATTTTGGAGTTTACCTCATAACTCAGATGTGCTAGACGGACAGACAGATGGATAGATAAGACTAGTTAAGCCGTAAAAAAAGTTTTGTCTATTCAAAATTTAAAAAAAGAAAATTGTGATACAGTCGAGGCTGTGGCCGACAGTGCAATACCTTGTATTTTTTTCTCGAAAAAAATTTTGTTCCTTCTAATAACTTTGTAATTGGAATTTAGGTTTTTTTTGGTACAGAACAACATTTATACCTATATGTTCCGCATATTTTTCCCGATTTTGATGAAAATCGAAAGTTACGTCAAAGAATATATTTTAAGTATATTGTGTAAGTTTGTTGGTGTCATAAGTCAGCTTTGGGGCTGTACCCAAACTACGTGACCCACTTTTTACAAGTTTTGAACCCCCCCCACACGGTGACATTAGTATATGGGTACAGCCCCTGACCAAAATCGGTGATTCTTGGTCATTTTTTACCATAATTATGTGGAGTCAAAGATTAATGCAGTTTATAGACAAAGGGGGGCGAAATTAGTACATTTTTGACTATAACTTCTGTTGTATTTGTCCGATTTTGTTAATTTTTGACACACAGATGCATGCAACCATGACGCATAATTCTGCTAAGTTTCAAATAAAAATATTAAAAGGTGTAGCAAAAAGCGCGGAATTCTACTGGTAAGCAACGCGGTAAACAACAAACTTCATCTGCTCAGGAAATATGCGCATCGGCTGGTAAACTTTCGTATCTCTAGCTCTTATGGTCTCCGAAATCTAGGTGTTCTCAATCGCTAACAGAGGTTATGTTAAGCATTTTATTATAAAGGATTTGGGGTCTGCCACGCCTTCTTTTGTTCGTTACATACACTGCACAAGCAAGTATACCCTTTACCTATAGCTACAAGTATACCTCCACAAAGTACGTTCATAGTTTTTATACTTATTATCAAGAATTTGAGCAAGTTATTTCAAAAAATACCAAACGACAAATGCTTAAGACATTTTTCTAATGCTCTTGAAATATGGTTCAATGACTCTCGAAGGCATTTTGGGATTCTTTTAATTTCTAGCTTAATTGCCTTGATCTCTATACTTATGTGTAAGTCGAAAATAAGTGTACCGATAATTATGCTTAATTGAAAGCAATTAAAAGCGTATTGTTTAAGTTGTCTTTTTTTTACGTATTATTTTGGGTGGCGAGTGAGTCGCCTACATAGAGCAGCTAATTAGAAAAAAAAACGCATATAAATATTGTTTTTAAAAATGTTTTCTTTTTGGTGGCTGGCGGTTGCTTAAAATAAATTCGTGGGACTATTTCAATAACACGGGCGGCTAGCTGTAGTATTATTTTTTCGCTTTATTTTTATTTTTTGTTCTATTTGTTATTTCTGCTTTTCGTTCGTCTTCATTACACATGTTTATTCGGTTTTGTTGTTGTATGTTTTCTCTGTTGGCTTTGAATTTGATTGCTGCCGACCGGCTTTAATATTGTTGTAGTTGTTGTTGTTATAGTTGTTTGATTGCAAGTCTAGGTAGCCATGTGGGCACTCAACAGCACATATGTACGCACTCATACATACATACATATATACATGCACATAGGCATTTTATACACTGACATTGTATTCGTCAGATACGACAGATATCTATGAAATTTAACACAAATGTGCAAATTTAATTAAATTCAAACGTGAAATAAGTATAAGTGTGTTGCCGACATGTACGTACACACGCACATACAAAATGTTTGTGTATGTGTACGCCCAGTGAGGGGTGCTTGACAAAAAAAAGAGATTTGGAATCAATCAGGGTGCTAGCCGACAGCGAAATACACTGTATCCGTTTTTTCTTTTAAAAAAAAAAAAAGGGAAGTGGTCTCAGTGAGGCTCTGTAAAAAAAATCAACATTTTGTTGCTGCTTGGGCTCACATGAGTCTCAATAGCAATTTGGGCCGCTGTAGATTGTTTATTAACGATACATAATGGCATATTATGACATTGTTATAAACGAAAAAGTTCTAAAATTTATAAATTGTAAGGTATAGTATCTTTAAGAGTTTCCACCTGATAAAAATTATAATTTAAGTACTATAGCGATAGCGATATGAATCGTTTAACAGTGTATAAATAATGCGTTTCTTTTCGTAAATATGACTTTTTAGACCTTAATGGTTTCTGAGATCTGATTTTCATACAGCCCTACAGACAGACAAAAGTAATTGCCTCAATCATTAGCCGAGGTTTCGCGTTTTGGTTTAAGAAACTTATGATCTGCCCCACCTACTTCTGCCTGTTACATACCGTGCACTAATCTATATATGCCTTTATTCTATGGCTATAGGGTATACAAATATAAATTATGTGACGCTGCGGGAAAATAAAACAACAACAACAACGACAGCAACATAGAAGAAAACAACTCTGCAGAAAATGAACTATATGGAAACAAAATTTTCACAATTTTATTTTGCTGCGTTTTGTTTTTTAATTTAACCTGACAAAGTCAAGTTGCTTAGGAACCAGCAAAAAAAAAAAAAAGTATCATATATGTATGAAAATAATCAAAAGTTTTAAAAGTCGCCTTGTGTGTGCGTGAATAAATGTGCCAAATTAACCGAAAACCAAAAAAAAAAAAAAAGTGAATTCGAGAGAACTCATATGTAAAATTTGGCAAGCATTTTGGGACACCTTATTCGCTTATTAAAAGAATTTTTATATTACGGCATCTTATTATTATTCATAATGACATTATGTTGACACATTGGTTCGAAAAAAGAAATGTCATGCGCATTTTTTTGATCTTTGATATCATTGTACACAACTTTTATTTAAGAGGAAATTTTGCAATGAAGCTAATCACAGGTCCCAAAGAAATGTTTTATGCTTATTAGTTGTGGATAAAACTGAATTCTTTGTGCGCGTCAAATGTGTTTAAGTTTAACTTTTTTTATGTTTATTTATTTACATAAAGTAGCTCATACTTAAAAACTATAAGCTAGCTTTAAATGGTCAGGCCTGTCTACCAGTGCCTTGCTTTTTAAATTAACAATTTAAATGACTTAATAAAAAAAAGCCCTTTTAAGAGCTATCGTAATCTTAAAAAAGGTCTTATAAAAGGTTCCATACAAGCTCTTGTGGATCTGAGAACCTCTCAAATTTTGGAGTAACTTAACCCTCCGTCGGACTCATATTTTTAACCCTTCGGACGGACACATGATGCCTGCCTGGACCCCTATGTATTTACTTACATTTATATGGGAATTTTCTTCATGTTTCGGCTCATTTATATACAAACAAGGTATATTTTCTTAAATAATCACCATCCGGTATCGATTTGGCATATGTTGAGCTACTTACCTGAGGAAATAAATACTCGAAAAAAATTTGGAGTCGGAAAAAAACACTTTTTTTATTTGTTTTTGTTTATTCTGATTAAATTCAATGTTCGAACGAAAGTAAAGGATTTAAATGCATTTTATCATGAAATATAATAACAGCTCATTTATGGACTCTAAGGAACACATAGAAAGCAAGTATAAGCGATTTTACTGTGTTGTTGACACACGGGATTGCTGCAATTATTACAAAAAAAAAAACGAGTTTTGCGACGCAGCTTATCGCCTATACACAGTAAAATCGCTTATACTTGCTTTCTATGTATTCCTAAGAGTCCATAAATGATCTGGCTTTATATGTCATGATAAAATGCACTGAAAACTTTTAACTTTCGTTCGAAAATATTGAATGTAATCAGAATAAACAAAAAAAAAAAATATATGTGTTTTTTTCCAAATCAAAAATTTTTCCTAGTATTGATTTCCTCAGGCAAGTAGCTCAACATATGCCAAACCGATTTAAAACGGTTAGTAATTGAGAAAATATACCTGATTGGTATATAATTGAGCCGAAACATAAGGTAAATTCCCATATAAATGTTTGTCAATACATAGGGGTCCAGCCAGGCACCATGTGTCCGTCCGAGGGTAATCTTTTTTAAATACTTTTTTTCGTCCGTTTTAAAAACTTTTTGATATTTCTTCTATACATGGATCGATAGCCAATAAAATTTTAGGAAGCCACCTGGAAGCGCAAGTCGATATCTAAATTAGATATACTTTGAACTAACGCTGAAAAACGAAATAGGTCTGGCCAGACCCAGGTGTCCGACGGAGGGTTAAGAAAATAAGTGTCCCAATTGATATTTGAGTCCAGTCCCTGTTATTGAGCGTTGTTGAAATTCGGGCGCTGTAATGCTCATATATTTTGATGAAAAAAAAGACAGACTCCATTAGGAAAGTACGCTAAATAAAAATGTTTCTACCGTGACGCCGGAACTTGCCTGTTTATATAGGTTGGGCCATCTGTTCGTTGTTACTTGCATTTTATTCGTATATTTTCCAAAAAAAATTGTACAAATGTATGTACCAAATGCAACTTTGAAACTACCCACTTATGTATGAACAACAATATCGCCCAAACACCCGCCGCTGGCTGGCTCTAGTTTTCGATGACTTTTCTTTGACGAAAACTCATCTGTCTGCTCCGTGGTCCGTGGGCTGCAATTGTTGCGACATTTGAATCCTGTAAGCGTGTAAATGCGCATCCGCAAGCAAAATTCGACGCAAAGTGGTTCCAACAAGGTGTAACTCTTGCGAACTCGTCGACACTCAACTAGGTTTTTTTTTTTTCACAGAACAACAATTTTCATAGTGCGCCTATATTCCTTTTACGGTTGGTCGGTTGTTAAACGATGAGCGAAAAAGTTAAGTAGTTTTGAACTTGACATATGTCGAAGAGCATCTACTTTGGACTGGTATGTTCCGATTAATAAGTGTTTAACAACCAAAGCAACAGATGGCCCACCCTATAATTCTTGTTGCCTGCGAACATCCTATTGAAGTGCATCGGATGACTTAAGAGCAGACTGTTATTTTTTGTTTACGTGACACGTGTATTTCTCTAGTAACATCAGCCGCAATATGAGCCCAGTCTCTCCTCTTCTGAAGAATCTGTCCCCGAATTTCGTTGTATCTTTTGGTTTATGGGCAGTACACAGTCATGGAAAAAGCCCTTATTTTGTGCGCAAAAGGAATTATATGCGTAGCGTTTGCAAGCAATCAGTGCTGCCCATTTTTGGACAACTGATAGCTAGTTGGCGCCAGTGGTAACAACACATATTTTGTTTTAGCGCTGAAAACAAAAACTTAATTTATAAATCAACTGTTTTTTTGTCCACAAATAGTAAATGTGTTGCAAGCCTTAAACCATTAGCAAGTGAAATAAACGAATCGCACTAAGGCGTTTTATTTGCACTTGTGTAATGCTGATAGTTGTACGAAACTACACTTACCCTACACTTTCTTTATTAAAGCTATATTTTGCTCTTTGTTTGCGCATCTAGTTTGCCTACCTGTCGTATTTTTTGTATCGAAATAAATTGCTGTATATTCACGTTTTGTTACTTCAAGCGCCATTTAGATGTCAAGTGTCTAAAAAAATGGGCAGCACTGGTGGTCAACAAGGCTGCGTACCGCAGAGCATAATTTTTTGCCGTAAGTATTTCGATAGCGTTTTTTTTGCTGCGTACTGAACTTTAAGTACCTTTTCGATTTGACGTTTTTAAAACATTTGTATGGTTCAAATGCGAATAATAAAATAGTCTTTCGATTAGTGCCAAAAATCAACGGTACCCTAAATACCGGAGATAACCAAAATGTAGTATTTTAGAGCTTAGAGTTTTTATCGCCTCATTGGTTAAATCATACATGGGTGCGGCTGAGGCAATAGAGTTTTGGTCCGATTCTCAGCGGAGGCAAATATATTTTGCAAAAGTTTTATTATTAAATATATGTGTGCAGATATAAAGTGGCCTCTATATTTTTAATTTAAAATTAAAGAAAAATAATCTATGAAAAAAAAAACTCATAAAAGGATTACAATATTTGCCCGATGATGCAATAAATGGATAACTCTCTGACTTAAAGGCTTTTAACTCAATTTTTGGCTTAAATAATAATTATTTAAATTTAATTTAAAATTTAAGTTATATTTTGTTTTGGCACTTTCACGTTTGATTCACATATGCACATATTTCAAGTTTACGTACGGACGTTTGTTTACCATATTCGCAACAATTGTAATGAATTTCCGAAATTTTTTCTTACTGACTAATCAATCAACATATTTATTGATACCCGAGACTTATGCCATAAGTATTTATTAGAGGAGCTGTTTGTTTTTCTTCAAGTTTTGCACAAACTGCTACTCATCTGAACTTAATCATGAACGTTTTTTTCCTACATGATTTTAAAAATAAATATAAATTTTGCATATGATTGACAGAAGTGTTACGTATACGACCCATTTGAGCGGCTTTGTTCAATCATAATATGACACACTGTATATACTCGCAATAATTAAAATTGCATTCGTTGTTGTTCTAGGAAAATTAACATGTCTCGCCCAGTAAAGTAAACAGCTTACTTAAAAAGTGTACAGTTCGTGTCAATATAATTAATTTATTTTGCTTATTTAGTTTACTAATTGCTGCGAAGATATTAATATTTTAATATACATGCTCTAAGCTTAGCTTTTTATTTTAAATTTTCGAGTCTTAGGCCATTGTTGTTAGTGCTCTAGTTTCTTAAGTTTACTATTTTACATATACTTAAATTAATAAATATTTTTGATTTTAGGTATTATTTTAAAAAATAAGGTTCGCTTTGATTTGTTTGTACTAAATTTGTAAGCGGCATAGTTTTTATCCATGTAAATATTTCTTCAGTTTGGCAGTTTACAACACTACTTAAATAAATATTCGTAATAGGAAACATTGACATAGAGCTAATTATATTTAAATATGTTCAAAATAACTATTCCAACTTTTAGAGCAACGTAAAAATAGATAGATTGCTTTATATATCTACAACTAAATTTTGGCTTTAAAAAATATGCCTATTATTGTAGTTACTTTTTAGGAACTAAGAAATAAATTGCATGAGGCTGGAAAAGAGATGCATCATTCCCATGGTCTTAAAATCCTTTGATTGGCAATAATTTTATTTCAGGTTTTATTTTATATTTTTAACAAAATGTATTATGTCGAAAATTAAATTTTTTATTTTAATTTTTAGGCATTCCTTAATTTATTTAAATTAGCTCTATATTTTTTAGATATTCAATTATATTTTGATAGAAAAGAAACTATTTGAATTCTAATTTAAAATTTTTTAAGGATATGTGTCGAAAACAAAAAAAGAAAAAAATTTTACTTTTGATCTTATGCCAATGCCCATCAAATACGTTCGGATGGTATAATTATTTTTATTTGGGGAAAAGGAAACTTTTTATGCAATGAGCTTATTAAAATCCCGAGATTTGGCGTAAGTACCCAAAAAGCTCCTGGTATCACAATATGAATTAACAAACTTTTATTTTTTTTAAAAATCTGCATATCTTTAAAGTTGGCTCTAGATCCTTAAGTTATTAATTGCTATGTTAAATCTGTGCGTTTATCCGTAGAGACGGACTATCCCAAAGATAGCTTGAATTCGATACGCTTATAATACAATAACAATTCTTTTAGCGCTACTAACTCTTGTTGTTTAATCTGAGTTTTTATTAAATATGAATGAAGAATGAATTCGAACAAAATTTTATAATATTTTTCGCACTTATGATATAAAGTGTTAAATACATATAAATACTTTGCGAAAGATTTATCAACAATCTCAAATTGATTTATTTGACCATCATTTTTAGCCATAATTCAAAGTCCACAAATTGCCAAACCAAACTGACGTCAAGATAGAAAAAAAGTTTCAATATATTGGCAAATCGAACGCATTAACACAAGTGTTTGGGCATTTGTTGACCACTAACCAACGACCAGGCCATAAGCCAAATGGGCGCGAAATTTAATTTTATGGCAAATCAACTTTATCTTGCACATTGCATAAATATTTCATTTTGACTTACAGCTCTGAAATATTGAAAATAAATTGAATGATTGAAACTTATTTGCGTTAAATTTTAATTAAATACAAAATAAAAGGCCATGCTTAGTAAGATATAAAATCGATGGGATTTTTGACAATCAATTGATTTTAACTTTATATTTTTTGGAAATAATAGCAGCCTAGTAGAAATCAGAAGAAACTTGTGGAGGCACAAATTTATTTAAGTCCTTGGTGTTTATATTTATTAACTGTAACCATGGCTGCAAGGGTATTCTAGATTGATTTATGAGAAGGAACTAAGTAAGGTTCTTATGAATTTCGATTCCAATTCCAACTGGTCTAGATGTCTGATGAACTGATTCGCAAACTGGCATCTTTTTTTTTGCTGGAATACCTGTTGTAGGACTATTTCATCATATAGCTGCCATATGCACAAAATTTTTAACCTAATAAAGAGCATTGCACAGTCAATTGTTTTCCATTTCAATTCAAATCATGCTTTTGTTGAACTTTTAATGTCTGGATTTTATGACTTAGTTAGAAAATAATAAAACAAATTGTCTAACACATGCTGGCAACATTTTCTTTTGTAAAAGACAATAAACAAGGCACCCCTGCAGCTATTTGGACTTTTATAAAAGCAGAATTAAAATAAGAGCCAAGAAATATGTATGTATACAAATCTATGGATGCAATGTATAGTATATTCATGACTTTAAAGATTTTAAATTAGTATAGATTTAAGTGTTTCATCTGCGAAAAGATACTAATTCTTCAAAAATCAAAATCTGATTCTTTGCCAGATGTACTGCCTGGCCGCCTATACGTTAATTGAATTGCTTATATATTGATTACACATGTCCACAAAAAAAATGAGTTTAAACTTTACATTTGACAGGGCTACTCATATGTATAGGCTTTGGCGGAGGACCAAAAACTCATAATATTCAAGGTTTGTGTAATAACCTCAAACACCCAAAAAAACAAGTTATATTGGAGGCTACCTCAGTAATCTGACAAGCTCTGTTTTTTATGACGTCGGTTTCGGATTTAGCGACCTTAGAAACTTATAAAACACATCGTCAAACAACCGATCTCGAAAAATAATGAATTGTCGAGTTCGGAGGTCAGACCACGTTTATTATATGTTTTGGGGTCGCTGAATGAGAGGATTTTATTTAATAAATAGGTAAAAGCAACAAACCTAAAGGAGTATTGTAGTTGTGCGTTATTCTTAGAAACCAAACGAATTTCGGAAGAAAAAAAAAAAAGTCAAAAATTTTTTGTACTAAACCTGCTAACGATATATATTTTCTTAAAACGTCCCAATGTAGCCCTTTCATTTGAAAAGCAACACATCATTAAAAAAATGACTTTATTCATCATATGTTCTCTTGAGGCCGCTGTATTCAATATAATGTGACGTCACATAGTCTATAACCAGCGGATATCTGATTCGCCAAATTATAATAAGAGGCTTAGAAGTTACGAATGAACAGATGAACATAAATACTCGAGTACAAAATAAAAAGAACAGAGCTCATAAAATTAGAATATTTTTATTGCGATTTGATAAGTAAATAAGTACAAAGCAATTCTAAAAATTACCAGAAAAATTGGCAGATATTATTTATGACCAATTCACTAAAATGTGTTTCGAATTGATGCGGTGTCCTTTTAAAATTTTGTTTATTTTAATGCTTTCGATAAGTTAAGGAGTTCTGTTTGATACACTTATTTGTTTTTATGGCACTGCACAAACCTATAGTACGCTTGATTCGATGGGTACAGAGCATAAATATAAAAACTCTCTACTTAGAAAGTTCTTTTGCTGCTATCTAAACGCCATCTACGTCTGATTTTTTCTTAGGCGTACGATTCTGGAAATTAAGTACATCAACATTTTGCTGCTATTAAGATTATTTTTTTTTGCATTTTTAAAAAAACCAACCACTCAAGTATGAGTTTTGCACGGCATTTTAAGGCCTCGTCATCTGTTTTATGTTTGTTGGCCTAAGGTCACCTAAATGTGCCACATTCTAAAGTAATTATTTCATTACGATAATTTTATTAAAATGCTCTGTTTCATTTTTATGAAGCGGAAATAATTGCTTTTAAAAATATGCATTGTTTTGGGGGCGCTGCTTACGTCAGCTTCAAAGTGTGGCAATAAAAATAAGTTTTGTTTAATAACAATAATAAAATTTAATTAACATTTAATTGAAGACGCAAAATATAAAAGCCAGCCAAAAATTAAAAGAAAAGAGACCAGAAAATAATTAAGAAATTGCGGTTCATTTGTAGAAGCTGCAATTAACTTGAGTACAAATTCTATATTTTTCATGCAATCAAGAAAATTAGCAATTTATGGCAACAAATGCAATTGCTTTAAAAAGCAACTAAATGCGTATACGCACTGTTGTCCCAAAATGTTCACATTTTGTGAATAGTCGCAAATTTTTGTTTTCTCAGCCAATCTGGTTGGCCAATGTAAAAAAAAAAGTTATACTGAAATGGTTTTATCCCTTTCGGGGGGTTTTAGAACTTGCGGTTTTGTGGTCTTTTTCAGCTGTGCACACATGAATACGGGTTCATTAGGAAACCCCATAGACAACGTTTAAATGTGTATTAGTGTTACCACTTTTTAAGGGGGCATGATTGTGGTTGGACACAGTGTTAGTGTGTTTGTGGTTTTGGCCTGGCATGTGCCTTGCCTGTTTTATTAAGTTATAAGGGTTAATTAGTTGTATAAAAAATTATTTTGAAGTAACTTAAATACATAAAATAAGAAAAAACTGTCAGAGTGTTGCTAGACTGTAGCATAAGCTGAACTCATTTGTTTAAAGTATTGTCTTGACAAGCTGATTGCCGTAGGTCAACGTTTACTTGTTGATTCGGCTCACATAAGCCTACTTACCAAGTTTAGTGGCCCAAGTTGTATTGATGCGTCTACAATAAGAAACAGCATTTAAAAAGTTTCAACCTATCTTGAAGAAGCCGCGTTAATCTCTTATGCGTTCATGTTGGTAAATATCAAAATAATTAAAAAAGTAGCTGCGTGTATGCATAACGAAAATCTTTTGCTTTAATTTTGTAACCCATCTCGCCTAGTTCTTGAGATCGAAATATGTTGCCGATGCATTAAAAAAACTTCCATAAAATAAAGACGGCCAAAATGTTACCATCAATGAATTTCGGAAAAAAGCGTGAGAATGAGCTGCATGAAATTTGGTTTTAACAGGAAAGGTGGGATTTGTCGAAAATAAATTGTTATTTTTTGGGATTACTTGATTTGATTGCTCTAATTGCATAGGCTCGCATTATTGGAATCCTCAAAACATAAAGATCGTGTAAAGTGTACGAAGATTTTAGTTCCAGAAAGTATTGGTCATACTCTAAATATCTTTTTCCTTCATTAATGGTAAACCTTTGTCTAACGAATAAAAAATTATTTCTACTTCTTCAGAACACTTGTGTTTTGAGTTGAAGTTACAATATTAATTTTTTATGTGGTTTGAATCCTTTGGTTTGCTGCAAGAGAAATCAAAACTAATAGGCAAAATTAGTTCAAGGGTGCATATTAAAAAAAATACAATTCTTTTAATATTTTTAGATTTAATATATGCCAATCTTAGCTTAGATATTTATTGAAAATAATATTATATTTTATTTATTTATACATTGGAGAAGTACAACTAAGTACAGTTGACCTTATATTATAAAAAAAAACTACATATAAGTTATTTTAAAAAGAAGATAGAGGAAATATATATAGACTATAGCCCGATGGGTGAACTTTTTAACGATATGCACCAACTCACATCAAGAAGTGGCCAGACAAGACCGAGTAACAGCTTATGCAAGAATAACACGCCGTGGCATGTTCTATGATGAATTAAGGAAGGCAACTTTATAAGGCGAAGTCTATCAAAATATGGCGGGAGTCGGATATTTGGGTCCCAGTTTAAGCCACGAAATGCAAAAAGGAGAAATTGCTTTTGTACAGACTCCAATCATGTCCTGATAAAGGTGGTATTGAGGGCTCCAAGCGCAGGAACAATATTCCAAAATAGGACGGACGAGAGAAATAAAAAGAAGTTTGGTTATGTAAGGGTCGTTAAACTCTTTAGACCAACGCTTAATAAAAGCAACTCTGGCTTTATTCACGATGTTGCAAATCATCATCATCATCATAGTTGGCTCTACAACTCTTGTCGAGTCTTCGCCTGCTTCAGCATGAGTCTCCAACTTGATCGACAGATCATCGCGAGACATCGCGCCCTTGCTCTCCAAGACCGAATACCAAGATCTTGCGCATCTTGGTCTACTCCATCAATCCATCTTAGTTTTGGGCGTCCTCTTGATCTGTTTTCGCGGCATTTGCCAAATAGGATTTTTTTCGGAGGATAGGTGTCGTCTGCTCTTATTAAGTGCCCGGCTCATCTTAATCTATTCACTTTTATCTGCGTTATTATATTGGCCCCTTTGTGTCTTTCAAGCTCGTGGTTGTATCTCCTTCTCCATACTCCATTTTCGCATACGCCTCCAAAAATGGTTCGAAGAACTTTTCTTTCATAGATACTTATTTCATGATGATGTCTATGTCGTCGGCATATGCTAATAATTGCACTGATTTGTAGAAGATGGTGCCTTTGACGTTTACTTTGGAGTCTCTGTTGACTTTTTCAAGTGCCAGGTTAAAAAGGAGGCAAGAGAGACCATCTCCTTGACGGACACCGAAGTGAGTTTCGAACTCACGGGAGTTTTCATTTTTTTATCATTAATTTGTAAATTTCTCTCAGATTTGCGTAACCCATGTATTTTATCACTTCTGCCGGGATTTCGTCAGTGCCTGTTGCTTTATTATTCTTTAGATCATCAACTGCCGTCTTGAACTCTTCATATGTTGGAGTCTCAACTCTTTCTTCGTCGTTATTGTCTGCTAAGACCCTATCATCTATTGTTTCCTGTTGCAAAGACTGATTATTTAGAGTTATGTCGAAGTGTTCTACCCATCTGGTTAGTATGTCTCCTTTTTCAGTGAGTAGATTGCCGTCTCTATCTTTGCAGTAGTACGTTCTTGGGTTAAAGCCGTCTTTTCCCGTGTTGATGGTCTTGTAAAAGCATCTTGTCGCATGCCTATTATAAAAATTTTGGGCGTCTTCTAAAATTTGATTTTTGAATTGCTTTTTCTTGGCATTGGGCAGACGTTTTTCTTCACGGCGTAGTTTTTTATATTTATCATTTGCTGCTCTGGTTTTTCTCTGGATCATAAGTTGGTAGGCTTCATTTTTCTTGTCCGTTGCTTTTTTACATTCATTGTCGAACCATTGATTTTGCTTCTTCTTTGGCGCGTGTCCTAGTACTTCAGTAGCTACTTTTATTATTAATTCTTGTTGTTTATTCCATTTTTCCGATACATTTTCTATGGTTGTTGTTCTTCTAAGGTCCGTTTCTAGTGACGTTTTGAATTCATTGCACTTTTCTTCATTCTTTAGTTTGTCTATGTTTAGTTTTTTAAACTTACAGTTTGATTCTTTTTTTGCGTTTGCTATGCGAGCTCTTATTCTTGCGCCCACTAGGAAGTAATCGGAGTCAATGTTAGATCCGCAGTATGTCCTTACATGCATCAGGCTTGACATATGTCGTGAATCTATTAGTATATGATCTATTTGGTTGAGAGTGTTCCCATCTGGTGACCTCCATGTTTGTTTGTGTATACTCTTTCTTTCGAAATATGTGCTACCGATTATTAGGCCTTTGGCAGCTGCTAAATGTACTAGCCTTTGGCCGTTATCGTAACACTCAGCGTGTAAGCTATACGCTCCAGTTTGCCTTCTGTATCTTGGTTGTCGGCCCACTTTGGCGTTTAGATCTCCCATTATAATTTTTAGATCATGTTTCGGGCACTTATCATACTCTCTTTCTAAGATGTCGTAGAATTCATCCTTTTCCTCGTCTGCCTTATCTTCGGTAGGTGCATGTACGTTGATAATACTGATGTTGTGGAATTTTGATTTAATGCGCATAGTACACATCCGATCGTTCACTTCCTTAAAGTTTATTACTTGTGATCGGGCTCTGCCCAGTACCAGGAAACCTGTGCCGTATATATGAAGTTTATTATGTTGCAAATATGATTATTAAATTTAAGATTATGATCAAACAAATCACCAAGGTCGGACACACTCTCGGTGCGTTCTAAGGTAGAAGATTCAAAAGAGTAAGTAGCCAAATGAGGAGCAGAACGATAAAATGTAATAACGTTACATTTTGTCTTATTGAGAAAGAGTTGGTTGATATTGCACCAAGCTTGCATGCTATCAAAATCTTGCTGAAGAAGTAAGTACTTATTAGTATCGGAGTAGGACATATAGAGGTAATTAGCTAATTTCTGATTCAACTCAATAAATAGTATACACAACTTAAAACGATTTGTGGCATACGTTCAAATATATATACCTACACATTGCCATATCGATAACTGATAGGTAATGCAAATTTTCAGTGCTCTGGCCACAATGTAAGTGAATGAAAAGAATTTATCGAAAAAAAAGGGAAATATTAGAATTAATTGACAAAATGGGAAAGTAAAAGCACGTGAAACATTGAGCACGGCTAAGAGCAAAGAGGCCTCAAGGCTTGCTCAATATGTAGTGTAGTAAGTGCATTTATTTTATAAGTTACTCAGCTAGCATACTGTTATTTGTATATACATAAGTGTGAATATGTGATATATGGTAAATTGTAAATAGTTTGCACTAAATCAAAAGGTGCCTAGGGCATAATAAACAAAACGTTTTAGAATATGAAAATTCCCGCCACGGTTGAAGCAATGAAAAGCAAAGTGAGCGTAATCATTAATCATGTACGGTCAAAGTCAAAGATACACAAACTGAAACACACACACACACACCCACAAACAATGACGAATAGACAAACAAACACACACTCAATGCCAGGGGCGAATCTAGAAAACAATTTGGAAGCTTCTTAATTTCATACTCAAATTGAATTCTAACTTAACATGCTGCACATTACAAAAGTTTACAAATAGCTCAAATACTTTGCGAAGCTCCTGGATACCCATAATGCGCCCCATAGATCCGCCTCTGCTTGATGCATACAGTATGGATTGGGTGACTTTTCTGGTTACTACTCGACGCCGCTAAATCAATTTCAAACAACAAACACTTTGAAACGTCGCGTTGCGCTGAAAGAATGCAAGGTTTCTTAAGCAAATATTATTATTGTATATAATTTTTTATTAAAAAAGCAGGCTGCTAAATGTGCGAGAGAGATAAGCAGCAAGTGTGCGAGTGTGTGAGTGATATACTTACATATGCTAGATGTACACAAGCAAAATGTGACGTATGCTATGTTTACACCGGCTCACACTGTGGCATGCAACAGTTCTTATTGCGAAGGGTTATAAGCATGGAACTTTCCCAATTTAATATTTTAAAATAAAAATTTTAAAAATAAACAAAATTTATTTTGGTTGTCACTGTGTGGAGAATGTTGAATTGACAACCGAAAAAGTGATGACAAAAATTATCGTACACTTTGTGGTCACACTGTTGAACCGATTTTATTAAATCGGATAGCAATGGAATGGTGGCATAGATCTAGCGTACAAGTGCACAATGTACCTATTTTTATTGTAAAATAATTTTTTTCCAGTTTTATATACACACCACTTTTTTCCATCATTTATTGTGGTTGGTACCTAGTAGTTGCAGAGATGTTTCTCCAGCACTTCTGCACTCATCAAATGGGTGTTTAGTAGTGTTGGAGAAACATCTCTGTTGGACATCGATATAAAGATATTTTAAACTTCGCTACATCGATGTATCGATATAACGTCGATGTTTTCTCCAACTAGGATGTTGCCCAAAAGTGGAAAACTCTGCTCTTTTTTCACAACAAAAAAAAAAGCATTATATGAGTGATAGTATTTGGCTTAGAGAAAAAGCGAAACAGTTTTTGTTTATAAGGCTCACATGAATCTTTATAGGGAAGGGAATCTAAATCTTAATCATTATTGACAATTACTATACATAAGGATGGGCAAATGGATGGAAATGCCTATGTCGATACTCCAGTTGGAAAAGAAACTTTTATTCTGCACCAATCTAAGTGCTGCTATGGCAACCGTGTGAACTTGCCACAAAAAAAATCTACTTCTGTTTACACTGCAAAGCTGTTTATTTATGTGATATTTAGCGGCAGTGCAGTGTAAACCCAGTATTAGGGACATTTTCCGAATTAAAAATTCGTTGAAGCTGGTTTCTGGGTGCAACAGGGCGTATGACTGTGGCTGTTGACATTGCGCGGCTGCGGCCGTGTTTATTTATGTGCAACTAAAAATTTTATTATTTGTTTTGCAGCCGTTGAAAACAAATTTCTGCCAGAACAGATAACTGACAATGATTTAATGAGCCAGATTTTTGATTCATTTTTTTTTTTGCTACAATTTTTGCTCTTCATTTATTTTGTTTCGTATGCTAGAATGTCTTATGATAATTATGATAATAACTTAAATGTAAATTAATGATAATTTTCTAAGCAAAATTCTAGTAAAGCATTGTCGCTGCATGCGTAATGTAAAATTATTCATTCGCAGCGTTAACGGCATTGTAAATAATAAAAGCTGCGAATATTAAATTAGCAAGACTTGAGTGATGTAATAATACTCTGAAAAAAAAAATGAGCTTAAATCAACCGCCGTTGGTACTTAAGCGGAATAGTGTGCACTTAATAGTAGATCTAAATAAAAGTTTCAGGTTATGTTGAAAAACACTTATTGGAAAAAAGCGACAAGAACAGCTGGAAATCAATTGAAATGAATCTGCATATAGGGAAGACTAGGCTTATTGCATTTGTGTTGTTATTTTTAGAGCCTTGTTGGGGTATTTGTTAATGTTGTTGTAAAGTTTGCAATGCCGCACTTGCATGCATAAGAATCAGTTTCAGATATTAAGATGTTTTACTAGTGCTTTCAAATTTGATTCGCAGATCAATGTGAGCCTAAAGAACAATTATTGTTGAGCTTTAATTGATACGCCTTACGTCGCATTTAAAGTGCGCCCGAATTTAGGCGCCACCACAAACTCGCAGCAAACCGAATATACTAGCTTCACCGCTTTGTTTCCGTAACATACTTAAAAACGCTTTTAAGAAGTTCTAGATACATCTTTGCACGTTAATTTTTTTCTTTAATACTGTAACTACTTGAACATCAATTTTTGCTTCTTTGTTCCCAGATTTTTTTTTGATAACCAAATTTTTGGATTCTGATTTTATATTATTATATTCTGCATTGATAAAAACCAAGAGACGATGATTACTAACCGAAAGTTATTTCATGTTTATTTATTTAATTATTTATTTGTTTAGGTACCCTTATATTTTACATATTCATTTACTGACTAATTACAAAACATATATATAAATGATCGGATGTTTATATCATAATAAAGAGGAAGGTATGCCGTTAATAATGAAAAACAACATCAGCCATCAGGCCACCACGACCACGCTTACAGGACCATATCCTTTTCATGAAATTTTCCATAACCAAATCGCAAAGTGGCTGCCGTATGTCCTCGATAGGTCCAATGACCCCGCCGGACCAAACCCGAGAGGCTTCTCAACAATAACTCTTGGGTTTTCCGAGCCCCAGATGCGACAATTTTGCTTGTCGACGTAGCCACCGAGGTGGAAATGGGCCTCATCAGGCAAGATTTTTCGATGGAAGATTTTCACCATTTTTGTAGTGAATTTTAATAATTTCAATGCATTGTTGAAGCGTGTATCGTTCCATTTTTAGTAATGGCGTAGTTTCTACTTGTCAAATGTCAAAGAATAAAAGCTCCAAAAGTGACAGCTACCGAAATACCGGGTGATTCAAAATAACACCTCTTGTTGGAAAACCCTATAGTATGGGATGTTAATGTTTTTAAATTAAATTAACAATTTAGTTATAGCCAGATAAATTTTGTCATCAATCATGCAAATATCTGCTTTTTTATGGAGTCGAGAAGTGGAGTAATGGAATCGAATATCAAATAACATTTTTGTATCTTATTCTGGATTCTTTGTAATTTGAGCCGGTGACAAGCTACACAAAAGTATGGATACCCCTTCAAAAAAAGCATATTAACCAAAACAAATCACCTTATCTACTGTTTCTTGGCACATGTTAAACCTGAGCT
Organism: Chymomyza costata; assembly: GCA_018150985.1. NCBI lineage: Eukaryota > Metazoa > Arthropoda > Insecta > Diptera > Drosophilidae > Chymomyza > Chymomyza costata. Next base: position 3,546,499 of record JAECWU010000001.1, on the reverse strand, counting down.
GTTAATTATTTTTTGTTTTTGAGAAAGCAACACCTTCTTAAAGTTTCACTTAAAAAAAGAATCATTGCCATCATTACTCATCATTGTTTTCACCTTTCAAAAAGCATTTTTTTTATTATAAACAATGATTTAAATTTCAAATTAGTAAACTATATTGTATTAAATATTTTAGCTTGTAACGCACCTCTGGTTTGTCCAGAACAACGGCTTGGATCACTAAGCTCTGTCCGGGATAAATGCCAAAGCGAACTCGATGAAACTATTGATTTTTTAAATGAAACAACAACTTGCTTAATAACATTAAATATTTATAATAATAAATCAAATATATATTATACACCTCTTGCGTTCTTAATTTTCATTACACTGAATTCTGAGAAACCATTCTACGCTTATGGCTAACAATATTAACTTATATTAAGCTTTTAACGATACTTTCGCTAAGATTAAGACTCCTGGCGGCCGTAGGCTTTACTCGGCTCCTACACGTACGGCTTTACTACCGGGCAGTCGCGTTCCTTAGTCCGCATCGTCCTTACAAGATCGATGGGTTCCTTTAGTTTACACGTTACGCTATTTCAATTCACAATCAACTGATCATGACCCCATACAAGTCTGCCCCAGATTTGACTGCTGCTTCGCCTTATATAGGCCTCGATTGCCCCCAAATCCAGGCATTTCCGCCAAAACCAACCATTCTTTTCCTAAATGTCATCTTTCTATCTTTCCTTTTTCGCGGTACTTTATATTATCCCTGTCGCCTACACTATACTCATATCTACGCACTAATCTTATAACTCTACGCCCTAATATTAATGCCCTACGCCCGCTAGTATTGGTGAGAGTAAAATGCGCGCTTTCTCCACTACTGCCAACAAGCAGTGCAAGCAGTGCATATTTGCTCCCATTGCCAATCTAGGAACAAACGCGGTTAGGCGATAATTTGCCTGCTCACAAACGTAATTTAAGAAGAAGTAAATACATATTTGTACAAAAGTGATTCCACAAAAGCTCACATATAATACACGAAATAATTGTAAGTCGCAAAAATGCAGCTCTCTCAACAACTGCCGTTTGAAATAGCTATCACTCATTTTTCACTATTGTTTAAATTTTCTATGCATTTCCATTTAACTACTTAAAAAAATGAACACCCAAAAGATGTTTCCCACATAAAGTGTTCCGCAAATAGTGAACTGCTGCTGTTCTTTGTTCTACGTAAAGGGTAAACAAAAACCGCAAAAACAAATGAAAAAAAATCCTAAACAAAACAAAAATGGAACTTAAACGGAATGCTTGTTTGCATTTATTTATTTATGAGCATGTATATTTTCCAGTTTTTTTCTATTTATAATTCCGTGGATTGTTTTTTGTGTGGTTGCTGTAGCGGGTCAAACGCGTGCACTAGGTCCGTCCGTTTGTTTTCTGAGTACTTAGAAATGCGAAAATCTACAAGTGGCTGGCGTTGAAATATGATGCACGAATAGTAACAACTACAATATACACGTAAAAAGCGGAAATGGGAATTATTTTTTTATACACTTTTAAATGTGCCTTGGAAATTATGAGTGTATTTATATACTAGTTTTTTTTTCTGATTTTTTAAGAGTTTACTAGTCTTTCTTTATTAAAGGCATGTTTCAGACACAAATTGGAATTGTGTACACAAAGTTTTTGTCTAGCTTCAAAGTGATTGGGAAAATTTTCTAAGGGGACATAATATACATAACATAATATACATTTTACCATTAGTTCAATAAACGAATGCTCATCAATGAGGTTTACTTAAAAAAAATACTTAGTTGCTGAAACTTTGAGGTATTGTTTGGGACCCTGTTCTTAGTCTGAAATGTAACGGCAAGTTAGCAACCTTGGCTATAAGTGGTTAACGCAGAATCATATTTTCGATATAAAAATTGTTGGCAATAAAATTCTTATTGTTATTATTATTAAGCAATGCAGCGGGTTTGGTTAGCCGTTTAAAAAACATGGCACAAAAGTTTTGCGTATACGCCACTTCAAGTTAAACTGACACAATTTAACTTCAAAAGCGCCAGCGTAAAACTATAAAAGTGTAACTAAGAGATAGAGATACAAGTGGCAGGCAAGATGCAGAAAATGTGGAAACTTTTACGGAAAGTTCTTAAACAAATAACAAAAGCAAAGAGTTGTTAGTAGGTAAGCATAAAAGCACAAAAGCCAGTGAGAAATGTGTTTCTGTGTATGAGTATCTACATAACTTTGCTTGTGCATTTGTATGGGTAATGGGTATCTGTGTGTGTGTGTGTTCGTGTTGTCGCATGCCTTAAGGATATTTAAGAACTTTACAAAGTTTTGCTCACACACACTATATACATCTACACATACTTGGCTAGGCAAGGGCAAAGCCAAGAAGCACACAGGCGGCAAAATAGTCCCACTTACAGACACAGATGCTCATGCTCAATGCTATTTGTGGCCAAGGATTTGTTTGTACTTACTACGGCTGTAGATCATTGAAAGGAAAATGACAACTGTATTTAAATTATGACATGTGACTTGATTGGAGATCAAAGCAAATCAAATGTGCCTTAAGCTGTTAAGTTACTTTTGGCGGGCTTTGTGACACTTGTTGCAAATTAAGCTTGAATAAACGGTTGTGATTGTGGTATGAAAAAATAGAACAGAAAGAGATTTAAGAATATTTTATTAAAGATGTTGTTTAGGTTTGGTTTCATTTTGAAACAATTGGTTGTACACTTTGCTGGGCATAAATGCATAATGGTAAAAAGGCAAAATGTATTATACAAAAGCAACTTACTATAAACATGAGCATTTACGCCCTGGCCAGATCTTTGATTACGAGAATTGGGATAATTTTGCCCAAAAGAGTGTTGGAAAATCAGTTAGGGTATTATAATGTGCTTCTAGTGCATTGGAAAACTATTTGTAATCTAAATGTGTATACAGAATTGAAGTTGTAGTTTATTTGCAGCGGAACATCAGAAAAAATATATTATAAATTGTATTGACAAATAAACAAAATTGTATCATTTATGCTTTGAAAGGACAATTGTCTTAACAAAAACAAAGCATAAAGACACTTGTTGATTGTTGCTCTTTACATTGTTAGTCGGCATATATACCTTTATACCTCAATGTGAAGGTTGTTCACATCATGATTCGGATATTATGCATTTCAGCCCGAAATTATTTTCTAAACTTCAAAAGTTATATGCAATACAAATCTGTATCTATCTAAAGCCAATTTTTTTCAACTTCACCAATTTTTGAAGATTATTTTTATTGCGTTACGGGAATCTTCAAAACAAAAAGTTAATCCATTCGCAATGTAAGAAATTCGAAATTGTTTCTGGAATGCAAAAATCTTAATTTAATATTTTTTTTTTACCAGAGTTGGGTATAGCACTGTTGGGACTAGATTTAGATTATTTATTGAAAATATTTTATTTGCGTCACATACAGTGAAATTTGTGTTCAAATCTTTAAATTACATAAGAAAAAATTAGTTTTTTTTTTTAACACTGAAATTAACAATACACTGACGATGCGGGTGTGTTAAATATGTGCTTGAAATTTGTGTTGGCCAAACCTTTTTAAAAGTGGCAAGACTCAAAACAAGCGAGTTTAAAAAATGTGCTTGTAAGCGTAATAAAAGGTCAAAGTGAAATACCTCACCAAACTGCTCAAAGCAGTATAAAAAAAACCTTAAATGGCAAGTTGTGGTTATCTTTGAAGCTGGCAGCTGTCTCTTGCATTTTTAATGACACTCTAAAGTCAGAACTTAAACGTAAGCATGTCAATCGGACAATTTTTCGGATTGCTTTAATATATTAGAGTGAAAATTCTTTTAATACACACATTAATCATACTTCGACTGAAGTTTATTTTTGTAAATTGATCTTTATTTTATAGTATGCATTTTGTTATATAAATATTTATTGCTGGCTACCAAAGTGTAAAAATTTGATATAAGCACTTACCAGTGCCAGACAGTAGGACATCTTAACCTTTTAACTACGTCAACAAACTTAGTAAATTTTTTGGGTAATGGCAAAATGGAGTTATCCAGTTTCTACTGTATTCGTTCTTATATAAATATTAAGAGTATAGTATAAAATTTGCAAATAAAATAATACAAAAAGGAAAAATTGTGAATCAGTCGCGGTGATGCACAGTGGTAGATTTGTTTTATCTAGCGAAAAAAATTAATATTTGCTAATATAATAAAATGTAACATTGAGAAATATTTTAGTAAGACAAACATGCGCGACGAGTTTGATTGGGATCGAATCGGACTATATTATATAATTTTATATAAGCCGAAATCGGATTTGGTGCTATCTTCTTTATTTATCATTCCATCTTTTGGTTGAGATTTAAATATACCTATATGAGCCACATTTAATCTGTATCGGACCACTATGTTATATAGCTGCCATACAAACCGAAATCAGATTTGGCCATATTTTTGTCATACTTATATCAATGTCCTCAAGATTTTGCATTTTAACTGTGAATCGGGCTACTTTTTAGGTTGACCTCTTCGATAGAGCTACTAGCCAATTTTTATTGTGAAATTCCGATTAGTTATTGAGCTATCGATAACCTATTGGATTATTAATTTATAGACTTTTCTTTGACAAGCCCTATCTCCTAAACGAATAATGATATCTACATAAATTTTGTTTTTCAATGAAAGTGAAAATTAAAAATTAAAAAAAAAAAAAATGTATTATAATTTATAAAATTTTTAAATTCAAAAGTGATTTCCCACTTATATTGTATATGAATGCTATAAAGATAATAAGACCGAAATCAGTCGAAACTCAAAACATGCACAGTTTTACCTTTAAAACAATAAGCACAGCTGACGGAACATTTTTTTATATATGGGTCATTCTTTCGTCTACCTTTTTATGTGAGTTTTGATATTTCTGATTTGACAGAGAATAAATTTAAAAAAAACCAAAAATAATATTAAATAAAATACATGTTTTTTATTGCAAACCAAATTTGATAATTAATAATGAAAAAAAAATTAAATTTAAAATTTGAGTTTTATTCCGCTAGATATTCCAAATCGACCACTATGCAGTGACCGAAATGGTAAAACGTTGCCACCACTTTTCTTAAATGTTTCGTAAATATTTCGACAAATTTTGCATTGATACGTTGAGGGACTAAGTGTTGGAGAATAAAATGTCAAAGTTTGCTTGTTGGCTCATTGGACGACTTATGGAATTTGGTAGCTCTAGCTAAATTAATTAAATAATGTGGTATATTGGGTGCAGTCTAAAAATTATATTTTACATTTTTGTCTATATAATTTAAAGGAGTGGTGGACCTATGGTTCACACGTACTGTGTTGTACACAAAACGCATGAAATTCTCTCAGCCAATTCTCTGGTGTTGCCACGATCTTGTTGCAAAGCAACAGACACGAAGTTGCTTGTGCATGACTTCGGCTCTTGCTTAGAGAGCGTGCTTGCTTTTTTACTCTTAAAAAACGAAAGCGCTCCAGCATTAGTATGCCGTGGCTTTGGTGCTGTGTGGCAGAAAACACAAAATCAGTTTATGTTTAGTTGGCTACAAGCTTAGATCGTAACCAAATTTGGCAAATAAATATTTTTTAGAGTTCAGAAGCAATATACCGGATTTGATTGCAATGTGGTGGTACAGGGTATCCCAAAGTCGTCCGCGCCCGACTTCAACATAAGCCATCTTTTTGTATAGTATACGCATTGAGGCAGACTACCCAATATACATGAATTAAGATATTCGCAGTCCATAATTCGAAAAAGGGATAACATTATTCTCACACTGCTTAAACACTTCTATTGTAGTATAGCTTTCTGTCGAAAAACTTAAAATATTGCTCCCTTCCAGTCACACTAAAGTTTTCTACTCTCTAGACAGGAACAACAGAAAGAAACAATAACAAAACAAATTATTTTAAACTTTTCTACAGTCACTTGTTTCAACTAATTAAATCAACTTTAAGATAAACATATTTAAATCCAAGACACATTCACTCATCTGTAAAGAAAGTTGAGAAACATTTTAAACATAGTTTCCTACATTTTTTTTTCCATTTGCTTTTTAGCAACAAGTGCAAAACCCAAGTAAAGCCTGCTGGAGACAGGCCATCTTGGCCTGCGGCTGGCGGCATCTGTAACATTTCGCGATGGTAAAGGACAATGCGGAAATTGTAAAAACGGAAAACGGCACGAAGTCAGCCATTATTGTGAAAACAGACGGAAATGCAGCGCATACGAAGACGACGACGGCATTGTCGGATTCATTTACCGACCTAAATGGTCATGAAAATGGCACGACGGGTAAGTGCATTACATTATTTCCTAAGCTAAGCGCTGATAACACTAGTTAACAATAAAAAATATAACCATTTCTGATTACTTTAGGTTCACTGATTTTGAATCTGGCAAAGTCTTTAGTTGAATAAACTTTAACTCTTTTTCAAACCTACGACTTTTTCGCATCAAAATGCAAGCGGGACACTTTTTATAGTGCCGTCAATAAGAGCATGTGTATCAAGTTCTTGGGCAGCATATGTTCGTTTGTTTTCTCAGAAATCTTTCTCAAAGATCGCATGATGCTAAAACACTCGCTATGCTTACGAACATAATATTTGTAGATTTTATTCATTTAAGCTTTTCTGACACTTGTCAAGGCTTTCTAAAAGTTTTCCATTCGCCAGCCTGCACGCTCCCGTTGATTTGTTTGTTTGCCTGCGGAATTTATGACAGCCTAGATTGGCGTGGGTCTCGACTTGGTTCGGCCGGGCTAGCCCTTTAAATTGAATTACGCGTTGACTGCGGGCTGTCGTTCGTATGGTGGCTTTTGATTCTGGTGATGTAACCTCTGTGCTGGTTAATTTGGTTTTGTCACGATAACATCAGCTCGGCTCAGCTCACGCCCACTTCCACCCCACCACTGTGGTTGCTGCTGGCCACAGTTTGCCTAGACTGTCACTCTCTACCTCTCTGACAATATTGTTTTAATTAAATTTGTTTTACTTTGGCCAAATGCGACGTCACAATATGGCCGCCGGCCCTGAGCTGGGTTAATAATAATAATATTGTTCGGTTTTAGCCCAGCTAGGCCAAGTTAGAATGTCATATGGCTATAATAAGCTGCTTGTTAAAGCTTTAACTGCACACAAACTTTGATTTAACTTTGATTTAGTTGGGAAAAACGAGGTAGTGAAAAAGAAAGCTACGAAGACGCTGGAAATTAAAATTTTTGTGAGCTCAGTTTAAAAACTAATGTTTTGAGAAAATGTTTAAGAAAAACAAAAACATTTTAAAAATAATCTGCCAGAGGCACTTAAGGCAACAAATCCATCATATTTTGTAAAACAAAAATAATAAGAAAAAAAATAAATTGAATATTCATGGGAATGGCTTGGGATCTCATGAAAGACATTTGTGCAGTGCTTGCGCAGCTCTCTAGTTGGAACGTTCCGACTGTATGCACAACTTTAACTATATTTGTCCAATTTTGTTTGATATAAGGCTTTTACATGTATTTCCACGACACATCGCCCTGTCAAGTTACGGACCAATGTATTTAAAAGCATGGCTAGAACACGCAAATTTACTGTAGGAGGAAAAGGGAGCAGATATGTATTCGGTGGAACAAACTTAAGCTGAAGAGCAATTATGCGCATCTATAAGTAAAACCCTGAGTGTCTATACCTTGTGGTCTCTAAGTTGTGCGTGTTTATACAGAAGGACAGAGATTCATCGCTACTCGATTATTATATATCTTATGGTATCTACTAGTGCTGTTGTTGGCCAACATCGATGTTTTCGATATTTTATAACTTCGATACATCGATACATCGAAGTACATGTGGCGGCCATTTTTTGAATGCTTAAATTAATTCAGAGTGGGCCATCTGTTGGCTTGGTTATAACATACGTATTTTCAAATAATAAATTGGAATTAACAAACAAACCAAGAGATAATTATATTTTCATAATATACATTTTAAAATTAATTACATTTCATAGAAAAATAAGCAAAGAAATATAAATAAGAAACCAAAAGGTAATACAACAAAAACAGGCATCCCTTATGGATTTTGAGCAGCTGAATCCGAAGTCCAAAAAAGTCTTCCTTCCTTCCTGAAGGAGGCGTGGCAGACCCCAAGACTTTTTTACCAAAATGCTTATCATAACCTCGGGTAGCGATTGAGCCATGTCCGTCTGTTCGTCCGTCTGTCCGTCTGTATGAACACGTAGACCTCGGAGACTATAAGAGCTAGAGACACGAAACTTTACCAGCTGGTGCGCATATTTGCTGGGAAGATGAAGTTTTTTGAATCATGTCAATATCTTGCCCCGTTCCCCCGCAGTAGATTTTCGCTACACCGTTGAATATTTTAATCTGAAACTTAACAGAGCGATGCGTTGTGGTTACATGCATCTGTGTGTCAAAAATAAACAAAATCGGACAAATACAACAAAAGTTATAGTCTAAAATGCACCAATTCACCGCCCCTTGCCAATAAACTGCGTCAATATTTGACTCTACGTAATTATGGTTACAAGTGACCTAGAATCACATTTTTTGGTAAGCTGATTCATGTGGCTCTACTGAACAAATCCACATCGATTTACCGTGTTTTCTCCCACTCCCCTCAACATATCCCCTTGAAACTTGCCCCATATAGTTAAAATAACTTCTTTGACGTAAAGTTCGGTTAATTTATTAAAATCGGTTAAAATTTGAGAAACTTATAGGTATAAATATCGTTTTGCAGCAACAAAAAAAATGTTCCAATTGGAAAGTTCTTAGAAGGAATATGCAGGAATAAAACTTTTTTCGAGAAAAAAGGTACAGGGTATTACACTGTCGGGCACCGCCTCGACTGTATCACATTTATATTAAATAAAATCATGTTAACGTTTTTTGATCTAAGCGACCTCCGCTTGTCGCTCACTAGATTGTCAGCCTTACTAAACTTTAAAAAGTACTTCCATCCAGTAATTCAACGGGCATATGCTTGTATCTAAGTTTTCGACATTAAAATATTGTAAATAAATATATATATATATATAAATCATTATCAAATTTGGTGGCTTCATCTTTTTTTAGAAAGTGCAACTTTTTTGTTGAAGCTTTTGGAATTCTTCAAACTTCACCTACATAGGTGTGGACAATGCTTATCTTTTGGTGCCTCTATCTCTCCAGCCCAACACATAGGTGTTCAAACGAACAGATGGATATGGATCCGTCGTTTACTGGTACAACCAACCAATGTATTGCTAAATCTAAAATATCATGATATATGTACACAGGCTATAAAAATATGGATGTAGATCGCAAATTTGCATCGAGGGCAATAAATGACAAGAGCTTAAGAAACTGAAAGCAAACGAAGAACTAGAGCATTCAAACTGACATATAATATCTGGACATGAATAAGTCAAAATCCCTTATCGTGCAGATCTTTTTTGGTACACAGTTAGTCGATTTGTTCTTGGTATTATACAAAACATCTTTTTGCAGTAACACAATGTACCCCAGGCGCAGTGTATACAAGTTATATGTCACGACTCGCTTAGGATGTTTGACAAGCTCATATCAATAAAATTAAGTTAACTGAAAATCATTTTATAAGGCCCCACAGAGCTGAGGTTAAGTGTAAACAGCCAAAAAAGCAATACCCTCAGACGTAAAAACAAATCCACTCAAATTGATTGAAATGAATGTAAAACACAAAAAATTCCACAACAGTGACAAAATTGTTGATGCTACAGTAGACACTTGCATGTGAAGAACTGAATATAATGAAGTTGCAAACAAAGCTGCAGTCACTAAAATTGTTGTGAAAAATGTCATTTTTTTATTTACATTTAAGATTACTTGTAAAAATATGTTCTTCAATAATACAATTCTCTACAAAAAAATCGACCACAACGGGCCTATTCTTGGCCTAAGTGAGTTGGGACGCAAAGTTCCAACTACCTACCTACCTATAGATTTAATAAAATATTGAATTTATGGAAACGAATCTAGCCATTGGCGAATACGTTTTTGAGAGCGTAGAAGAATTCAAATATCTGAGTATAATGCTATCTGCTATAAAAGACTCGACAGTAGCAATTAAAGAAAGAATACAGTCCGCGAAGAAAGTATTCTACGCTTATCTAAACCTATTCCGGTCAAAGATTCTTTCAACGATGGCTGGATTATGTAGAAGCCGATCTCAGAAAAATTGGAATCCGACACTGGAGAGATGTCGTTGTAGAGAGGGGAAAACGGAGAGAGATTGTAAAGCTAAGAAGAAGAAGAAGTTATGGAAACGATAATAAACTTTTTTTTTTTACATATAATTTATTTACAATCTATCACTTGGACAATAAGTAAATGATAATAACTAAGCTTGGCTTTCACTTCTAATTACATAATTTACTTGTCCCACTACACAGCCAGTCTAGAACTACAAACAAGAACACCAAAAATTTCAAAGCTTGCACCAAAAATTTGTGTGTAAGTCCTAAAAGCAGTAAGACGCCATTTTATGCCTCTATGTCCTGCTATATGTCCGTTCTTTTGCCACATCAAGTTTTAGATGAACTTTTTGCAAATTCAGAAAATTACAAGCTAAAGTCGGGATGTCGCGATCCATCTATCACATAGGATAAAATAAATATTGCAAAGTTATTCACAGAAATTATACAATGCTATGCCAAAAAATTACTTCCTATTTGAATATTTTCTTCTTCTTTAAGTTCACAATAATATGAATAAGCCACGATTACAAAATAAATAATGAGAACTATAAACGTTTTTAATATATAACACGAACGCAAATAACAATTAGTTATAACTAATTTTTCTTATATCAGAATAACAAAACTTACTAAGAAAAAGCCAAATATATATAAATTGCAAAATGCCTTCAGCTGTACTTTTGAGGGCCCAGTAAACGGTTGCTCGAGCTATTGTACTTAGTATTGCGTCCAAAATATATTGAATAATGGTTACTACTATCCAGAACAAAATCAGGTTTTTATTCATCTAAATAGACAAACAAATTATTTGCTTTTATAGAAGGTCACGAATCAACTTATTTAACTTTAAATTGTGTGTTTAGCTCTTACGGTCTCTGAGATCTAGGTGTTCATATATACAGACGGATTACCAGGCTGTAATATTATAGCCACAAAAAAAAGAAGTAGTTTTTGGGCTCGCTCTTAACTCTGTCTGTCTGTCTGTCCGTATGAACGCCTAGATCTCAGAGATGGTAAAAAAAAAGCAATAAAGCAACCAAACTTTCGGATTAGATCCCTTATTAATTTATAGGAGACAAGTTTATTTTATTTTTTTGATATCGGGATTACATTATATGCTCCCATAGGGGTGTTTCAGACGACCTCGAAAAAAACCAAAAGTTTTAGATGAATAATTCGTTTGTTTATAAAGCTTTTGTTACCAAATTTGGCAATCGGAAGTTTTTTAGAGACCCCCAGTACTGTATCAAATTTTATCAAAATCGGTTGACTATATCATATAGCTCTCATAGGACCGATCGTTACAAAAAAAGTTTTTAGTACAAAATTCGTTGTGTTTCGTTTGTTTGTGAAGATATCGTACCCAAATTTGGCAATCAACTGTCTTTTAGAGTGCTTAAGCAATATTTTGGACTTTATTACAATTAGTGGTACAAGGTATCCCAAGGTCGTCCGCGCCCGACTTTAACGTACGCCATTTTTTTGCTTACCTTCTTGACTGCTACAAATAATACAATCGCAAATACTATGCCTAGAAAGTGGTGGATCTTTTTACAGGTTGACGGCCAAAACGACAGATCTAGTAAAGAACAAAGCACAGTATGAGGACAAGAGTGATATCGTTGTGAAATATATGTAAGTCGGCATGACAACCTACTTCCTAAAAATTTGTAAAAATGTATTAACTTACTATAATTCCGAAGCGATTCCAAAAATAGCATGAAAATATTAAATAATATTAAGATAATTGCTATTTGTCTACATCCAGAACGCAATGGTTTACAGCAAAACCATCTCTTAACTCTACAGGCCATTTTTTAAGGTTTTGCAATAAATTGAAAGTTCAAAAAATTGTTCAACATAAATTTGAATGACGTAAACATATGTAAAACACACTAACAAATAAATATAAGTTAAAGTGTGATGTTTTTCTGAGGGCTTACTTAGTGAACTGTATTTCGGGGAAGACGGATGTATTGTTACATTTTTGTTGTTGCAAAAATATGCTTTTATAATTTATTTTATGTGAAAAGTCAATCGGGGTGTGCACACTGCATAAATATCTAAAGCCAAGAATGCAAGCGTAACGACGTGAGCAACCCTAACATCATATTGCTTTGATTAATTTTGTTTAAAAAAAGTTTTCTTAAAAAAAAAGTTCATAAAAAGCATAAAAGATTAAGTTTCTACAAACTTGCTATTTTTTGGTTTAAGTTCGATTTCGACTTTAAAATGTGTAAAATGCGGTTCGAATAAAATCAATACTAAATACTTGAATAGGACCATTTAAGATAACTCTAAAATAATGTTTTCTCATATTGTAGTTATCAAAAATTTTGAATTTTGAATTGGAAAAGTGTTGAAATGTCATTAGAGCCAGTGAAAAAGCCAAATCCAAGCATCTGTACAAATGCAAGAATAAAAATGGTCGCATTCTTTGCTCTCAACTGACACAAAATCAGCTAACCAACCCATCAACCCCTAACAACTTTTTAATAATGGAGCTCATCTATCATCATTGAATGTACTATGTGAGCTTGTTGTATCCGGGTTTGCTTTGATAGGGACCCGAACCCCTAAGCCCCAAGCAGCACATCACAACGTACCATGCATCGTGTTTATAGCATCTTAATTGAATTTCAATTTTCAATTTCGCCTTTTAATTGAATTCAATGAAAAAGTGTCGATGAAACGGTATTCAGCGTATTCTCTGACATCCCCTCTGACCAATCCATAGACGTCGTTAGCACCGTCATCATCATTTCTGTTGTTGTTATTTGCATACCCTATAGCTGTAGGTTCAAGAGGATTACGAAATGTATAAAAAGGATGGCTAAAGGAGGCATGGCAGTACATAAGTACTTCATTCTTAAAAATGCTTAGCCATGTTTAGTTTTGTTTATTTATCTCAATATTGGAGATCATGGGAGCTATAGGCTCCATACTTTGCTTTATTCATTGTCATTACATTTGGCACAATTCTTTGGCTCACATTTTTGATCGAATATAAAGTTCATAGGCTTTAGGGTAAAATATACCCTATTACCTATAAACTGTAACAATATTGTACTTAGTTTTTTATATAAAACTAATTTTAAAAAATTATGAAAAGAAAGATTTTTTGAATTCAAAAGCTTGGTATTAATTTTTTTATTTTTTCACTATATTAACGGTTTGGACGATATTTTAAGTATGTTTAATTTGATTTTAAACTACTCATAGAAATATTTTTTTATATGGATCGATAGAAATAAGAGATAATCAAAAGTGTATAAAAATTAAGTAATTATAGTTATTATCGTAAAACGTACAAAAAGTCCCTGTTTTAATACATAACGCATTAAAAACTAATTTTTAAACAGATTATACGTATAATTTCTACATTTTCTATCTGATTTCGATGAACGATAAATTATTTCATTTGTCATCGATGATTTTATTTGTGAAGAAAATAAAATTTTATGTAGATTATATACAAATTAAATTTTTTTATATTTTCATATGCTAAAAATTATGAACATTTCTATTTAAATGCTACCAACCAAACTATGAATGCGACGAACAAATATTTAATGCAACATTTTTAATTTTATTGACCGTACAAATTTGATTAAATTTGTAACTTTTGTAATTTAAAGCCTCAAAGACGTAAGTAGACTTGTGTGGTTCTTATAAAAATGAAATGTTTGCCTTTTTCCTAAAAACTATTCTTACACCCGCCAAACATTTGTTTCAAGTACGCCCTGCAGTGTATGCCTTAGTCGGCTACCATCTCTATTGATTCACCTACTTGTTGTTATTTTTGTTGCTGTTTATTCAGCTGCTGATGCTGCCTGACTTGCTGTTGATGCCTTTGCCTTTTAAAACGACCACAAAATACTGAAAAATACACATAAAAAAAAAAGTGAAGGAAAACATTATACATAGCCTTTAAATTGATTTGCCTTTTGCTCAATAAGTTTGTGTGTGTGTTTATGTCAGTGTGTATGTGTGTGTGTGTGTGTAAGGGGTGTGCTTTCTTTATTTTGATTGATTTCTGATTGACTGCAAAGTAAGTAATAAATTGATTGAGTTGAAAATGATGAGCAAAACACAATAAACAAACAAGTTGCTATTAAGAATGCACAATATATCGAAGCATCAACCTTGGCTATTAATTGAGAAGGAAAGCCGGATAAAATGGCGGATAATGTGTAATTTTTTCATTCGATAGTAAACTACAATATATCGTTTCCTGTCAAAGTAAAAGAAGGAATCTAACTCATCTTCATTTAACCTACAAAAATCGATTTACTTAACAGGGGGACGTGACAAATTGAACGGAATAATTATTCACCTTTAATGCGATCCATGCAGAAGTTTTTTAGAGAATGGCTTAGTCAATATACTGTAGTTGGAGCTGTAGAACTTTAGGACTGTTTAATCGATTTGGTTAGGTTAGATGAAGTTAAATTAGATTCCTTCTTTAAGAACCACTTCGAATAGGCTCCAATTTGTATCTTAATTTCTGATTATAATTACCTTCCTAAGCATTCATGCCTTAGTCTCCTTTTAAGAGCGATAACACGATGGTCGCTATTTATGTTTTGCGCCTTGCCAGTGCTAATTGGGCTAGATGGTATCTAGATGGTATGAAGAATAACGAAGTACCTACCATGTGAGTGTGAGCGCAATCAGCTCTCGCACAACCTTTCAACAGCAAGTCAACTTTCATACTGAACTGCATTAAGCAAGTCAACCGCGAGCGTGTCCTCTCAACATTCGCTGCCTTGTTATTATACCATGATCATATGTATGTCCTACGCTTCTCTTAGAACTTTTTACAGATTACTTGAAATAAATCTCGCTTCTGATCAAGATTTGATTTCGCCTACAGCTAAAACTCATTTCACTGTTTCCACTTTACTCATCCCTGCTACATTTCATATTTTAACAACGCCAAGCACACATCTCATTGAGACATCTAACCAATTGAAATGTTAATGATTGCAACTTGCATACAAAATGAGCATTGAAGACACACCTCGAGCTATGGACTACATAGGTAGCAATCCTAATACTTGACGCCTCATTATGCGCATCTCCTCTGCTTCAATCTACATCCCGATCCCCTTTGTGTCAGCATCAAAATTGTGCATTCATCATGCATTACGTATACATAGCATATATGTATCGTACATACATATATGTATAGTACATATGAAAATCTTTAGTATATGACATTCAGTTTTGCTTGGGGCTTAACCGATATGAGAATTATGTCACTCAGGCTGCCACGAAAGTAAGAAAAATCACACAATGCTGGCCCATTTGTATGCCGGGGTTAGGCATATCTATTGTGAGTCCATATCTACATATGCATAGTATATACAATATGTACATACATGTATGCATGTTGATATGTATGCCATTGTGAGAGCAGTAAATTCTGCGATGCTAAATAGAAGCTGAAATCGAAACGAACTGAATTGCAAAAAATGCAAATTACTTTGACAGTGAAAAAGTGCCCCTGTCATTGTCAACTGTCTATGCCTTTCCCCTCCCCATATGTCTTGCCCTTGCTCCTACATATAGCTGTGGCTGATGTTAATGTATTAAAAGTGCATACGTGTTAGTGCGAGTATCTTACTCGTTTGTATATGGTTTTCACTGTTTAACCTTACTTTCGGAGATTGCAGTTTTACGTATTTCATATTGATTTTTGTTACATATCATCGTAGTTTGCACTTAGGCTGTGATTTTTTTTAGGCTGTCAGTGAAGATATTACACTATGTAGATGCACTGAGAAAAACAAATTGAGATTTTGGCGCTCAAATGCGAGATCTTTGCGCTTAAAGCAAGAATTCGAGGTGCCAAAAGTACTCCAAGAGTGATATTTCTATTTTTAAAAAATAGGTAAATCTTTATTTTATTTTTTTTTTTCTTATTTTGAAAATTGTATAAAAAAAGGCTATTTACTTTGTTCAGCAGAAATGCAGAAGTGCCCAACAACAGCTCGCACTAAAAAAGTAATACATACATTTCTGCCCGACCCAGAGACATAACTACGACTATGAGCGATAAACAGTCTTGTGAAAAGCACCAGTATGTACATTATTTTTATGTTCTTATTTTTTTAATACGTATTTTATGTACCAAAATGATTGGTAAGACAAAAGGAATTGATATACTTATTTCCGTCTGTCCGTATTGCCTATTTCAAACAGATAAGGAACTTGCAGAGTCAAGTAGCTTCACTAAAAACAAACATGTGGGTATACACGTTAATATAATAATAATAAATAAGAAGCTATAGTAATCAAAATTGGTAGGTAGACTCATTTGGGCTAATATTTCATTTAACATAACACATCAAACAAAGAAAGTTTTTTGTCGTATTAATAAGAAGCTGCCTTACTATAAAAACTCAATAGAGGGCATAGTATAGTCGGGATGTCTCGTCTGTAAGTACGCAGGAGGCACAAAGACACTTGTAAACAGCAGATTGTTATGTTGTTTGACTGACACTTCTGTAATTCTGCATTGCTGTTTGGGTTGCTTACGTCGTTAGTCAGGCACTTCTGCATTTTTGTTATCATATTTGCCAACAAAGTTTCAACTATAAAAATTTCTTTATTCCTTTTGTGAGTTGAAATAATATTCTCACAAACTTTATGCCAGTCCGAGCCTACATGTTGTAGACTTTAATTCAGTTTTGCTATCAATTCATTTATTTCAAATCCTTTAACTATTTGGCACCAAATCCAATACGTGTTTCCATTGATAAGGAATAAGACCATTTGTTTTTCATTTTGAAAATTGCAAATCATTTGGTTGCCGGCTGATTAACTTTCTGAAAGAATAGAGCTCGTGAAACGATTTTCGCACTTGCGACCATTTCTCTTTTCTTTTGTTCTCATTGTTTATAAAGGTACACAAGAATGCACACACACAAACACATACCAACATATTCATATAAACCAACTATGTATTAGCCTTTCACGCCTGAAAGACACGCAAGACATAAAAAAAAGGAAATAAAAATGCCTGACATGGAGTCCTGGAAAGAACTCTTGAAATACGTGAGGCATTTCCTCTGCGCCTGCCTGCTGGCACTGAATTTTTTGTTGCCAATTTTGCTGTTGCTTCTGGGTCCCGAGCGCACCTTGATTAATTCGTAGCCGTGACATTTGGACTCCGGAGTTGTCATCAACAGCTGCTACGGCTACGCATTTTTATTGTTTCTGTGAAACGTGTTGACCTCTAATGTGCAATGTCAATGAATGGACCTGGTAGTCCTACTACAGTTACTCGTCCTTGGCTTTTGTCACTGGGACGCATTATTCATTGTGCAATGGTGTTGATTACACTTGTCGGTTAGCTAAACAAAGGTGTTGATTTATTTTGTGGACGGGTTTCTTGTGCGCCTCAATTGACACAAAATTTAAACGAAACGCCTGCCAATTAGGTGAGAAACCACAAGAGAAGAAATACAATAAATTTACATATTGTTTTTGTAGGGGGCATAAGGTCAACGGAAATGAAAATTTAGTAGGAAAAGTTTATTGTAAAATCTTGAAGCTTACTTAGGTTGTCTTGATTTTTGTAAAAAATTTAAGCAGAAAACATTTTCACATAGAAATAGCAAATTACTTTAAAAAGTTCTGGCTTAACAATGTCCTTACCTGCGGATAGTTCCTTTAGTTGCTTTTTTTTTTATTCCTTGATACGATTAACGTTCATATCAAGGGACTCGTAAGTTTGCGGTGCAGGAGGCAAAGTGGCTAAGCAATCCTTAACGAATCTTTGCAAAAGGCATAAGGCAACGTGTTCCCACGATCCTCTGTAAGACGACACCCGAACTTTTCTGCAATAACAAAAGCCTCCACGTGGTATCCCCTGGGTATCTCCATGAGGAATCATTGAGGTAGTTGATACGAGCGGCGACAAATGTCATGCTCAGACAAAAAACAGGTTGCGTTGGGCTAGTGACCCTACCATAAAACTCACCCACTCAAGAAACGAGAACTAGCCTCGGAAACAACAAGTTCCTTTTTACTTAGAAACTAACTCTTTAACCTTATCATTTAGAAATTAGTCCTATAGTCGTTTTCACTTGTGTTGTTTCATCTACACATAATTTTATTAGTTTGTATAGTTCCTTTATAGTTTTTATACTCAGCTACTTGTTCCTGAAGTTCCTTTTTACATAAGGGCTACTTGTTCCAATTGTTAATTTTAATTTAATAGCTAATGGTTTCTGTAGTTCCTTTTCACTGTGAAAATACTTGTATTACATGATCATGGGTGTGTGGCACACCAGACAGAGGTTTTTTATATTTCCATTCGATTTTTTGACCATGTCATTGAAGAGTTGTTCATTCCGGTAAGTCTCTTTCACTTGGGAACTACTGATTCTAATTAGACAGGCACGCATATTTTAATTGAATTCTTTTGTTTGCCTGTTCACTCGGCTCGGATTGACTTGATCCCATATGTTGTTGATTCTGGGTCTTTATCAATTTGGCCTAGCTTTGTTATACTAAGCACGTCACCCACTTATTCGCCTGGCTTCAACAAGTACAGGTTTCGGCTCCTACATAAAATCTCGATAGGTTCTGTAACGAAAATTCCCTGGAAGTGTGATTTGAGCCCTTCGGACTTTTTTTTTTGGGTTCGCCAGCAAGCCTCAGATCATTGATATGCTCACGCAGGCATTCCTTCCATAATCATCGCTACACCGTCCGAGCTGCTCGAATGAGTAATGGGAACTTATGTGCAGAAGAGGGCAAATTTTTATTTTTCCATCAAAGTCGGCCAAAGGATTGTTATAGTGTTTAAAAACTAGTCCAAATAAATTGCATAGGTTTGCACATACCGCAACAAAAGTTATACTAATCCAGTTGGATTTTTTTGCCAAGTAATTTCAAATTATTTATCATAATCTTCGTCTATTCCATGAACAACTAAATCTTAGAGACCAAAAATTGAGGTTTGTCGATTCTGTATTTTAAATATAGTTTACTGCACCAAAACTCTACTTTATTGTAGCAAGAGTACCCCAAATTTATTATAAAAACTCCAGTGAGCCCTTCAAACAAAGAAACATTGACATTGAAACTAGTCAAAATGAAGTTGTATTTAAATTTGTTTTCATTTTCGTCTGTTATCCTTCTGACAAATATGCGAATATATTTAAATAAATGCTTGATTGCTACATTTTGCATGCAACAAAAGTACAAGCAGTCGCAAAGCCAGTGCAACGTGTGGCATATAAATGACTGTGGCTAAAACGAGTTGGCCAAAGCCAGTTGGCTTTTTGCTGTTGCAATTGTTGCAGGTAAGCTTCTCACGTTTTTGCGTAAAAGCTTGTAAAACTTGTGCAGGCTCAAAGCATGCCCCAGGACTAATTTACAATGAAGCAGCAGTCTTGTGCCTTATATTGTTACGTGTACTTCGGAAAACTTCATCTGGATCTTAGTACACCTTTTCGTTTGATGACGCAGTTTGAGGCAGATGCTTAAGAAGAGTTAAAGAAGAAAGTACTCCGTAAAACGTAAAATCTTTCAATTTTTGCGCTGGAAAGGCGAGCGCTATTATGACATTGACACAGACGGACCCGGATTAAACAGCAGCTGCTCCGATAACACGGTCATGTTAGAGAGCAAACTAATTACTTTTGGGGTGAAGAAGCCAGAGTTGCCTGAATGGTCACCGTTAACGGCCTGCAAAGTACTGCCAACAAGGAGTTTTCCAAGCTTTATAGCTCTGTTGAAAGTTCCTTAAGACGTATACGTAATATTATATACGTGTTGCATGCTTTTTGAGGTATGCTTAGTAAAAATTTTCAAAGACAAATGGAGTTATAAAAGAAATAAGGTAGTTGCACACTAAGCATAAGCTGTGCACAAATATTTTGTAATTATTTGGACTTTACAAATTTTTGTAGCTATATAAGCTTGCTGTTTCCAATCAAAAAGTAATATAATTTTCCCTGAAAAGCTTGCCGCTCATAACCAAACGCAGCCCACTCCCACTACGCTACAAGGCAACTTTATACAGCGTAATAGGGGTACCTACATGGAGGTACGCCATTCAGATTCGTGGTATGGTGGCTCGCACGAATCGATTACGTAATCAATAGTTATAAAACAAGCAGTGTTTAAAAACTTACAAAAATTTTCACTGCGTCGCTTTTGCTTCTGCTTGTGCTTTGTACAATTTAAGCAGTCGCAGTCAAAGCAAAAGTCAAAAATTGCTACTGACCGACTGTGCTTTGCTTCGGCAGTCGTCAGATTCAGAAGTTTTAATTTTGCTTTGCTGCATAAGTTAAAATCAGTCGACTTCCACTTCGACTTATTCGACTTAAGCAAGCAAAAATCAGTCGAGTTCGACCAACTTGTCAATTGCGACTTGTTCGACTTAAGCAAGCAAAAATAAGTCGACTTCGACTGACTTGTCGACTGCGACTTGTTCGACTTAAGCAAGCAAAAATCATGCTGTTGCTTCGACTTGCAATTGTGCCGAAAGTCGAAGCAAAGCAAAATTAAAACTTCTGAATCTGACGACTGCCGAAGCAAAGCACAGTCGGTCAGTTGCAATTTTTGACTTTTGCTTTGACTGCGACTGCTTAAATTGTACAAAGCACAAGCAGAAGCAGCAGTTCATTTTTAAAATTTGACAATTATCGAAGCAAAGCAAAGCACGAAATTTACAACTTTTGCTGCTTCGGCTGAAGCAATTCAAACACTGAAAACAAGTACTTTTGACTTATCACTGTTTGCGTATGATACGTAAGAAATTCGAAATGGCACCAACGAGACCTTAAGACTTTAAATAAACAAATACGCTAGCCGCTGTAAGGAATGGCTACCTAGCACCCTATTGGGCTGGCGAAGGACTCACAGACGAAAACACTATGTAGAGGCTTAAGAGAAGAAGCTTTAAATCCATACCTCATCATACGAAGAAGTTCGTTTTAGAAGAGGGCTAAAGCTGGTCGTTGTGATAGGTGTTATCTTGTGAGCTGTCAAATATGGCTCCAGCAGCTCAGGTGGATTGTCGAAGTTTAATTGCAAAATTAAATTGAATAAAAATATTATAGTTTGAAAGCACAGTTTTTCGAATAACATCACGTATACGTGGGATTATCCATAAGTTGCATACTTTTCATGGTATGCAAACATTTGCGTCACACAGATAAAACATAAGCTGGGTGCAATTATGTAGTGTTCATTTTTTTATAGTCATGAATATGCACAGTTTTTAAATTTACGAATATCAACTTTATAAAACATCAGGTTTATCATTTTAATTTAATTATAAAAAAGTTATTAGAAAAAGCCATAAACATTTTTTCCTACTGCCAATTACGACGTAACTTTCATAGTGTGACAGCACTGTTTTTAGTGCATTATGGCGTATACGTAATTTAATAAAAATGTTGCATACTTTTACGGGTATAGTCATTTAATTGTTATGCAAAGATTAAAACTAATGCATTTGTTAATTAGTAAAACTAAGTTATAAACGAATTAAATCTGGAATTATAGACAATTTTATATTTAAGGTACTTATATTATAAAATCTGCCGTTTATTAAAACATTTCTTAAGCGCGCGCGCGCTATTGTTATTATTTATTTAATCAACCAAAAATTGAAAGCTTTATTTCCAAAAACATATGTGACAAATGTTTCAAAGCTGAAGCAGCTGCTTCTTTTCGCAGTAAATTTTAAGCGCTATAAACCTTTATTTTTGCTTTTTTGTTAACAATTTAAAAGAGAAAATCATTTACAAGCGTTATAAAAAGCAATACAAAATAAAATCTTAGCTGCACTCAAATCCAAGCGACACATTTTTGCTTGGATTTATTATATACATATACACTTTTCTTGAAATATGGATTAAAGGGTACATTGCATTTGATAGAAAGTTTTTGATAGGAAGGTTTCTAAAAGTTTTGAGCTTAAATGCAGCTGAATTCCACTTACGTTTATATTTGAATGCAAGCATTGCCAATTTTCAACAGGTAAGATAAGCAAGTATATTAGGCATTATAAATAAATACATTGTATTTATTGCTGGCAGTTCTAAAGTTCTTCTCAAAGAAATTATTTAAATATGATTTTCGGTTTTTATTCTGTCTGCCAGTATATAACTTGTTCAAAAATGATAGCTGGTATAAAATTAAAGCACTCACAGTGTATATAAAAGTTATATTTTAATAGAAGAGTATAACAAAAATTTTAATTATTTTTAAAATAAAATATAATGTTAGGGTATGTAACTTGTGGCGCTCCAAAGTTTTGCCAATTATGTCTTCTTATTTATGTATTATGCGTCACAGTTTCGAATCCTTGCTACGCAGTGTTTACCTTTAATACATAAGCAACAAGTATTTTATGTTTTCGTTCACCATTTGCCGCTTATAAATATTTCCATGACAACTTTACAAAAAAAGGGAAAACTCAAGGACATTTAAATAAATATCAAGAGCAAGTATAAGTGTTCTTAAAAAATATTGATCTTCTTTAACTATTTTTAACTTTTAATGCATATATTTAATTTAATATGAACAGCTTAGTATAATTTGAATTTAGAAATAAATTTACATGAAATGAAATGCATCATTTCAATGGAATTTGTATGCCCAAAGTACACAAGCTTTCATTATGCAAAATTTATATTTCATATTGCTATGCTATGGTTAAGTTCTAACCGAACAACTTTCTTGAAATGCAACTCATGTTATCAGATTTCCGGACATATTTTGGCTTACAATAATTAATACAAGTTATCAATGTTCTAAAAGTATTTTTTCTGCACACTTAGTTTTGATATAAGCGCTAAAAAGCAGTAGCTCTTGTTATTGCTGTGCGCCATCTAGCGTAAACAGCTGGCGCCATCTGGTTGCAAATAGCCCAAAAAATGGGCAGCACTGTTTGATTGCGAAGCTGCGTAACAGAGAGCAAACATCTTGGCGCTACAAATTTTTTGATGTTTTTTTTTTAGTTTTATCACTTTAACGTTTAACACTTACTGGTTTCGACGTCTAACTTTGATAGCCACTAAAATTACCAACAAAGGCCTATCAACATAAAAATTTTCCAAAAACATGACCCTACGTATTTCGCATAATTTTTGTATAAAATACATTAATTTTTGCAAAACATTTTGTTTTTTTTTTTCGTACTTATCTTAATACTACTAATTTTGGAGTATTATTTTTTTAATCAATTCTTATGCGCGTAAAAAGCACTGAAAGTCTTTTTAATGCATAAACATGGTAAAAATGAAGAAACAATGGCTCTAAAAAATTTAAGAGAAAAAAAATTAATAAACAAAAGAATCTAACAAGATTACTTCTTACTGACTTTAAGTGAATTAGTATTAAAAGCAGCAGATACAAAATTCGTTGTTCGCCTATTTTTCGCTTATTTTCTCATTCCCTTTTATTTTTACTATATCTGTTATACTTTATGCCTACGACAGAAGCTTGTACTTAATCACATGAAATGGCATACAAGCTTGTGGATTTCAATTCATGATGGAGTGAAACAAAATCTATGCAAAAGCCTTGCAGTCAACATGGCCGCAGAGTTGTTGACGTCGTCTTTATCCGTGGTCTTGAACCGTTCCGGTTTAGTTGCTTTATTTTTTTATGAGTTGAAGCACAGCACGTAACGTGCAACGGTATAGGGAGTGGCAACCATATGTCAGTATATATTTGTATACACTGTAAACAATGGGTCAAGGGCATTATAGACATGTGAATAGGAAACGAGGAGGACAACAGCAATATTATAAAAGCCATCCCTAAAATTAAATTCACACTTAAAATTTTTTAGGACCTAAAAAAACCTGCGCAACATTTAATTAATAAACAAGCTAGAGCCCACGAATTTGGTATGTAGACCCATGTGCGCCTAATCAGCAACAAAATGTTGACTTTTTCACAAAACATTATTTAAAAACGCCTCTACCCATGCAGATTTCTTGCAATTAATTTGTTTCTGTTTTTTGGGAAGCAATGGGTTCAGGGTATGCCAAAGTCGGTAGACGGACTCAACAGATTCAGGTTTTTGCTGTTTGTGTTTGTTTGCGGCTCTTAAGTACACACCGACAGCCTTATTCAAACTCGTACATGCACAGACACGTTCAAACACGCACCGATGGCATTTACGCCCAGCTGTTAAAGCCAAAGCTTTCAGGAGATGTCAAAGGAATTTCTGTTTGATTGCAGAAAATACACAACCATCAGCTATATTTATTCCTTTTTTACATTTATTATATCATGGCAGGGTGAATTAAATTTGCCATTATATTTGTAACGCTCAGAAAGAATAGACCATTTGCTCCTTTTATAAAATAATCACAATTAGGAGTCATCCAATCATCCTGCAGAGCTGCGACTAGAGAAATGAATTAAAAAATGTTTACTTGATATGAACAGATTGCTATCGTCATCAAACTTCTATTTAAAGGGCCTAAGCAATTTTCGTAGCCAGGTCACAAACCTTCTAAGCGATACAGTATACGCTTACCCAGTTCATAAAGCTGCTAAGATTTAAAAAATTTAAAAATTTAAAAAACACAATTAGAAAGCGTAATTTAATTTTACAAGCGAATTTTGTTTCTTCAAACATACATTCAATGGTTCTAAGACCAGTGAAATAAATTCACTAAATATCAATGAAAACGATTTTCGTAGCAGTAGAGTGCAATTTTTTTTTTTCTAAATAATGGACGCAGATCTGATAACAACTTATTTTTGCTTTATGAAATAAATTCTTTTTCAATCAAGCCATATATTTTGGAGTTTATCTCAGAACACTGCCGTACTTGGAGTTTTTGGATATCTTATTTATATTAAGCGAACCCAAGAACCTATAAAAACATCGTTGAAAACCATAAATCGAATCAATTTTAGGGAGCTTTGAAGATTTTAGAAACGTAGAATCGGATTCACACAACTTTTTTTTATGGGCCTGTGTTATTTAAGAACAATAGTGGAATGTGTTTATTTAATTAACGACATTTGGAGTTAACAGACAAATTAGTAGGACTTGTCTATATATTAAATATTTTTTAATCGTCATCATACTAATTTTTAGCCAAACATTTATACGTAACACTCAGGACGCGTTTTTCTCTTTTTTTTTAAACTTAATATTCTTCGAAGCTGACAGTTTCAAATATAAAAAAAATTATAATATTTTGAAAATAATAAGCATTACAAATAGAGTGCTTATTCTTAACATCACTTTCTGTTTTTATTTATTCTTAACATCACTTTCTGTTGAAGCTATAGCAACAGTAGATTTGCCTTTAGGTTCAAAAATAATTTTGAGCCATCTCAATTGGTTCAAAGCTAGTTAGTCTAAAATACTATAAAAAAATATAACAGCGTCATAATAGGGGCGTCTTTATGAGCATATCTGCCCTATGCTCCGACTAGGAGCGATATATTGTATTCATACATAATATAGTATCATGGAAATAAAAAATAAACAATAATAGGTGCAGCAACTTTTTCAAATCTAACTTTCTCTTCAAATTAATCAAATTAGCGAAGAAAATTTCGATCTCATTTTCGATTTTAGTAAGCATTTTATTTTACAAATGACAAATAAAAATTAAGAGTATTAAGATTATTTTAAAACTTTGAGCTTGTAAATTTAAACAACGATTTTTTATTATTTATTTGATGAGAAAAAAATAGCAATAGGGAATATATCCTCTTTAAAAAAATGGTTTAAAAAGTATTATTTGCAAAAAAATCGAAACATAATTTGTTAATGGTTTAAGATAAAGAAGGTTTGTTTAAGAATGTACTGCTGAATAGAGATCTAGGGTGTATTACATTCTTTGCTTTTAGCTTCTAATATTCCTTTTACTCTCTTTGAACAACTGTTTATGGCATATGCAAAATCGTTTATTTACCCTCTGGGTATGGATTTCATGCGTAAGCTGCTGCGCATAAATCTGCGATTCGGCTAAATTTTTATTTACTGTCGCAAAAAGGAATAAAAAATAATAAAAATAAATACTTTATTTGCAAACAATTTGCATTTATTATTTTGGCCTACGCACTGTGGGCCCAGATTTTCATATTTTGGCCAAAAAACTGTCATTTCCATAATAATTTTTTTAGAGAAATGAAATTTTACACACGTATAACTAAATTATTGAACTATTTTTCTGGGAAGCTTGAGTCTTCTCCGATTTTTTTGAGATATAGATAGTCCTGACCAGAATTGGGATCCGAAAAAAAATTTTAAAAATCCCTATTTTAATTTTTATGTTTTTTCGTCAAAATTGATCATTTTTACATTTTTTGATTAGCATCTTTGTAAGTATGCTATAAAATTTTCAAATTGTAAATTAGGCAGCTAAGAAATGCAAAAAATAGTAAAATTTCCTGGGGGTCAATTTTTAAAATTCAACTTTATGATACAAAATTCAATTTCCGAAAATCGGGAGGAATGACATTTTGTTGTAAAAAATGTGAAGAAATTTATATAAATTTTTTCGATCAAATATCGAGTGGTAGTCGGAGGTACCCTTAAAGCAAAGCAGACAAATGATACAAAAACCAAAAAAATCTTTTTAACTACTCGATTATATTTTAAACCGAATAGTTTTTAAACTCAGTTTTATTTTTTTTTCTGAAGCAATACTTATAAATAATAAAGTGAATGAAGATTTCGTTGATACATGTGGTAAATGCAGGTTTTTTTTTCTGAAAGTGTTTGCGAAAGTTCATAAAACACAAAATGTCAACTTTGATTGTCAATAACTTAAAAAACACTTATTATAATTTAAAAACTTGTTCTGCGCAAGATACCTCATTATGTGTAAAATAATATTAATTGTCATTTTGTCCAAATTTCGGTTTTCATCAGGAGGGCTTTTGGCCAAAATCTGGTCATTGTGCTACGGTTAATACAAATTGACAAAAGTTGAATTTCTCTTTAAATGCTTTAAGATGTCACTTGATAGCTACTATGTGATATCGAAGCTCCGCAGAGAAATTTCCAAAACAAAATAATCAACATATTTAGCTTGGCTCAAAATCACCGTGCAAAGCAAAACTATTGCTGAGTGGTTAAAGATAAGTATAAGGAACACCGGATGTTAAGGTGGATGGATTCCTGGATGTGGTTAGGTGTATGTAGTAGTCTTTCCTGATGCCTTTTGTGTGACCCTTGCCCAGTGAAAATGTGTAGTTGTTGTAGTGGTGGAAATAGTAGGTGTTTGTCTTTATTCGTTGTATTGATAGTGTATGTACATATGTGATTATATGTTTAATGTAGAAAGTGGCAAATCGGGGAATGCGCGTGCACTGGTGTGCTTACATTAATTGATTATATAGCACTAATTCTATTGCGCAGCTTACGCTCTTTTGATGAGCGCTGCTAAGCTCTTTGAGCGAAGCTAAGCACGGAACTAGGCTTAACCCATTCATGCCGTTTTGGCATGAACACCGGAGAATGTACCATTTTTATACCCTGTACCTATAGGTACAAAGGGTATACTAGATTTGTGCAATGTATGTAACGGCAAGAAGGAGGCGTGGCAGACCCCAAGTGCTTTATACCAAAATGCTTATCATAACCTCGGGTAGCGATTGAGCCATGTCCGTCTGTCCGTCCGTCTGTCCGTCTGTATGAACACCTAGATCTCGGAGACTATAAGAGCTAGAGATACGAAACTTTACCAGCTGATGCGCATATTTCCTCAGAAGATCAAGTTTGTTGAATCATGTCAATATCTTCCCCGTTCCCCCGTAGCAGAGTTTCGCGGTTTTTAGCTAAACCGTTTAATATTTTAATATAACGTATCTTATCTTGTGAACGTATAACAAAAAATTTAATACAGTCGAGGCGGTGCCCGACAGTGGAATACCCTGTACCTTTTTTCTCAAAAAAAGATTTATTCCTGCATATTCTTACTAAGAATTTCCAATTGGAACATTTTTTTGTTGGTGCAAAACGATATTGATACCTATAAGTTCCGCAAATTTTAACCGATTTTGATGAAAATCGAAATTTACGTCAAAGAAGTTATTTAAAGTATATGGGGTAAGTTTCAAGGAGATATGTTGAAGGGTGTGGGAGAAAACACGGTAAATCGATTGCGGGGGGTGGGGGGCCCGCATTGATAAAATTTGGATGTGGATTTGTTCATTAGAGGCACATGAATTAGCTTACCAAAATTGGTGGTTCTAGGTCATTTATTACTATTATTACGTAGAGTCAAATATTGACGCAGTTTATAGGCAAGGGGAGGTGAAATTTTTACATTTTAGACTATAACTTTTGTTGTAATTGTCCGATTTTGTTTATTTTTGACACACAGATGCATGTAACCACAACGCATCGCTCTGTTAAGTTTCAGATTAAAATATTAAACGGTTTAGCTAAAAACCGCGAAACTCTGCTACGGGGGAATGGGGAAAGATATTGACATGATTCAACAAACTTGATCTTCTGAGGAAATATGCGCACCAGCTGGTAAAATTTCGTATCTCTAGCTCTTATAGTCTCCGAGATCTAGGTGTTCATACAGACGGACAGACGGACAGACGGACGGACGGACAGACGGACAGACGGACGGACAGACGGACATGGCTCAATCGCTACCCGAGGTTATGATAAGCATTTTGGTATAAAGGACTTGGGGTCTGCCACGCCTCCATCTTGCCGTTACATACATTGCACAAATCTAGTATACCCTTTGTACCTATAGGTACAGGGTATAAAAATGTAATACAGTCGAGGCGGTGCCCGACAGTGTAATACCCTGTACCTTTTTTTCTCAAAAAAAGGTTTATTCCTGCATATTCTTACTAAGAATTTCTAATTGGAACATTTTTTTTGTTGGTGCAAAACTATATTGATACCTATAAGTTCCGCAAATTTTAACCGATTTTGATAAAAATCGAAATTTACGTCAAAGGAGTTGTTTCAAGGGGATATGTTGAAGGGTGTGGGAGAAAACACGGTAAATCGATTGCGGGGGGTGGGGGCATTGATAAAATTTGGATGTGGATTTGTTTATTAGAGGCACATGAATCAGCTTACCAAAATTGGTGGTTCTAGGTCATTTGTTACTATTATTACGTAGAGTCAAATATTGACGCAGTTTATAGGCAAGGGTGGTGAAATTTTTACATTTTAGACTATAACTTTTGTTGTAATTGTCCGATTTTGTTTATTTTTGACACACAGATGCATGTAACCACAACGCATCGCTCTGTTAAGTTTCAGATTAAAATATTAAACGGTTTAGCTAAAAACCGCGAAACTCTGCTACGGGGGAACGGGGAAAGATATTGACATGATTCAACAAACTTGATCTTCTGAGGAAATATGCGCATCAGCTGGTAAAGTTTCGTATCTCTAGCTCTTATAGTCTCCGAGATCTAGGTGTTCATACAGACGGACAGACGGACGGACAGACGGACATGGCTCAATCGCTACCCGAGGTTATGATAAGCATTTTGGTATAAAGCACTTGGGGTCTGCCACGCCTCCTTCTTGCCGTTACATACATTGCACAAATCTAGTATACCCTTTGTACCTATAGGTACAGGGTATAATGATGCATGTCTTGCATAAATAATGGTTCATGTCTTACACAAAAGAAATTTCACTTTTAATAAGAATAGCATAGTCGTAGTTAGCAACCATCCAAAGGTTTAGAGCTGTGCTAATCAAGAGTAGCGGAAATATGAGTAAATTGCGTCAGGCAAAAATATGGAATCGGGAGCACGCAAAAACGAAAACGAACAAAATTTATTCGTTTTTGGTACACGGCTGATAAGCTACTTAAAAACTGTCTCTGACCAAAAAAAACCTGAATTCAGAGTCCATATCAATATTTCTTATCTGAGGTCAAATAAACCGTATCATGTCAAGGCTCCGACATAAACTGAAAAATCATCTTAGAACCCTGATATGTTGGAAGTTTTTAGACGGCTTCGGATCAGGTAACCTAAAAACGTTGAGAAAAAATCGTATTCTATGACCGTAAAAACGTACTCGACTTACAAGCCGATGGTTGCTGGTTCGAATCCCCGCAGTAGCACTGGTACATTTGCCTAGCACTGGCATCGCTAGCTCAAAGACGCTATTTGCCCAAGAAAATCTCTATTAATTGAAGACACCTCCGTTCGGATTCGGCTATAAACTGTGTGTCCCTATTCTCTTTGAACAGTTATTAATAGAGATCCTCATGACAAAAATTGTCAGTCAGGGAATTATCTATATATATAAAAGAGAGTTAAGATTTATGTTATTATAGTTACACCATTTATAACTCAAGAACGGCTGGGCCGATTTTGATGATCTATGGTTTGTTGGATTCGTCTCCGCACTGGTTAACGCATAAAATATCGGAAAAAATCACATAAAAAGAAGTAAATCGCGAAATTCTCTTACGGAGGCTGGGGGTCAGATATCGACATAAATCGAAAATCTTCATCTGCGTCACTATTATGCGCATCTTTTGGTAAAATTTCAGCTCCATAGCTGTTATAGTCTCTACAATTCTTTTACTCATACGGAAAGACGAACAGACAAACATGGCTATACCGACTCGGCTGTTGATAGTGATCAAGAATATGTATAGTTTAAGGGGTCTACCACGCCTCCTTCTGACAATAATATACATTTGCAAGAACTTATTATACCTTTGGTACAGGGTATAATAAAGTTGTGTTAGTTACACCATTTTTGACTCAGGAACGGCTGGACAGATTTTGATGATCTATGATTTGTTGCCACCACGAAGAAGATCGAATCTTTCTCAATTAAGCCGCAACCATAAAACACATTTGATTACAGCTTTCGTAATGGCAAAAAGAAATTGACTTTATTGACTCCGCCACCCGAGCCATTACATTCATTGCTTCGTGGCGCGATGCAGAAGTTCGGCGACTAGAGTAAGTTTTCAACACTATACTTAGACCGCAGCAAAGAGAAGCCATAGAGTCTAAGATTGTAGAGAAGAAACACTATGCTTAGAAGACAGCTCAGAGAAAAGTTGGAGTTAAGGACTACAGAGCGGGAGCGTAATATATTGCGTAGATCACAGAGCAGATAGGTTGAAAATGTAAGGCGAGACGGGCAAGTAAGTCAGAGAATATTAAGATTTCACC
The DNA here is from genome assembly GCA_018150985.1 of Chymomyza costata. NCBI lineage: Eukaryota > Metazoa > Arthropoda > Insecta > Diptera > Drosophilidae > Chymomyza > Chymomyza costata. The sequence goes on along the minus strand of JAECWU010000001.1, from coordinate 3,515,087 downwards.
ATTACAGAGCAAGATCGTGAAACATTGCGTAGATAGCAAAACAGACAGGTAGGATGATGTTAAGAAACCTGTAGGCAGATAGGATAGACAAGTAACACAGCACAATACCAATTCGCTTTTTGAGAACGATAACGAAATAACTAAACAGCGATCCGATAATGTTTACTTTTGCTGTAAAGACTTGATGTTCCCTCATCAAATAGAAAGAATTAGTAGGTATTATATAGAAACCTATGTGTCTAGTCCAGATATGCTTTATCTGGCAGATCTGTTTCCTTTTATTAAGGGCATATTTACATTTTGTAAAACTTGTACAATTAAGGCAGGTAGGAAGCAGTATCAAAGGAGCCCATGTAAACACTTATATTCCAATTGTGAATCCGAGCAGCAACCTGCATGGTATCAGGGTATTTTTAAGTCGGGCGGATGAACATTATGGAAATAGAGACTTGCACAGGGTGTATAATAATCTGGATAATCTGAATTGAATAAAGCAGATCGTACGGGGGTTGGCGTGCGAAGCACGCAGGAGGCAGAGCCCCCTAGTTATATATAAAAACGTATTAAAAACAAAAACGGACAACCGGTTTCCAAAAAAAAAAAATGCTATGGGGTTTTCTGAAGTTAGGAGAGCGTTTTTGTTTTGTTAGCTGAATCGAATTCAGCGCGTCGAAATACATTAAAAAGCATATATCACGATATTATGTGTATACAAAACAAGTGCCCCGATTATAGGCGAGATATCCCGAGTATTCGGGACATTCCCATTTTTGTATTTGCTTTCACAAAGGGGTTTATACGGATTTTGGTAAATTTATCAAACCGGCTTACAAATGGTTTGTTTTTGATGAAACAAAAGGTTTTCAAAGTTAACTTTTTCACCTATAGCTCTCAAAGTTATTTAGAAGAAACTCTGCCTGTTGTAACCTTAAAAGTGTGAATTTCTCAGCCGTTTTAATTAAATAATGGGTAATAAAAAAAAAGAATAAATTTTCAAAATTTTTACCAACAAGTTTGTACGGGAAAAGACAGAAAAATATATTATTTTAAGAAAGTAAATGCAAGTGAGTAACAAGACCATAGGATGCAGTTTGTAAAACACTCCTAGCAGTTGAAATTATTTTCCTTAATTATTTCCAATTAGGTACTAAGTTTGTAAAGTCTTCATCATTTACTTTAAAGTGTTTAAGACAGTTTTTTATCAACTTAATCTTTGGGTAAATATTTAATTTCTTACATATGTATTTTTACATTTTTTTTAAGCCTAAAGGTTTCTATCCTACTTTATGACCACTTCACGCAAGCAAGTTATTTTAAAATAGATTTCTTGGCTAAGGCTAAGACATAAATATAAATTATTAATATCATATTATGGCTAGTACCTATGTATATATAAATTTTTTGTTTTTTTTTTTTGTTAATGTATTTATATTTAAAATCTGTCTGGAAACAATCAGCAAATTTTATAAATAAAATAAAAATGGCAGTATTGATTGTGCTCCGTTGAGCCCAATCAATATACATTGAGGAGTTTAAATTTAATGCCTTGACCAAAGAACACTCTAAAAATAAAATGAATAAAGTAACTAAATTCATTGATAAAAATGCTTAAAATAACTTATTTAAGCACTACAATAAATGTACTTACACTTGCATAATACATATATCTTCAATTAGCCATGCTCATTAACTTTTCTTATCGAGTATCACTTATACGCACTGTTGTTGAGTTTGCTATGGCAACACATAATGAAGCAGACCCATACAAAAATTGCGGCTGCTCGTCATTTTGCGAATCTAACTTCATTAATTAGCCTGACTCGTCTGTCTTATATTAGATGACTGTCAAGACCAGACAGCATCTGATTTGACCATTTGTTTTATCAGTTTAATTAAGCTTTAAGAATTTCTTTAGCCATGACGTTTTGTTTTCATATCGATTAACTGTCGCCACAAGTTGTTGTCGTTTTTTTTTTTTTTGGTTGACACATAATATATAAAAAATCAATGGCCTAAAACACAGCGTAGTAGAACAATTTAAGCACAAATTTAACGCATATAACGAGCTAAATACATACATATTTATGATATATTTAGGTATATGTCAGAGTTTGTGCCTATTAATAAAAGCGCACAAAAATATGCTATGAAATATGAAGCAACCAGAGCCAAAATATTCTCGTATATATATTTATAAATCAAACACTTTAAGAGCCGCCAAGTGCCAACCAATCAATTTACAAGGCCCATCAAAATCGATTTTTGTTTATAATTTATGCATACAAACAACAAAGATAACAATAAAAACATAAATTCATTAAATTTTCTGTATTAACTTAATGTGGCAGCTATAAATTTATTAATATTTTAATTTACAATTGTGTTAATTTGTCTAAATATTGTTGCAGTCAATTAACGAAAATTTAATGGTCTATAGAAATGTCTTATATACAGCTTATATTGTCATAAATAAATTTGTTGTGGCTTCAAAATTGTTGAGTTAAGTAATTATAACTCTAAAAAAACTAAGAAAAAAACCATTGCGTATATACAGTGCAGTAAATTTGGGGCGTTGAATTGGAATTGATTTTTGAATGTAAGTCGAATTTAATTTTCGACTACGGCATATACAGGGTTTTTTGTTATTTTGAATCACCCGGTATTTCGGTAGCTGTCACTTTTGAAGCTTTTTTTCTCTGCCATTTGACAAGTAGAAACTACTCCATTACTAAAAATGGAACGATGCACGCTTCAACAACGCATTGAAATTATTAAAATTCACTACAAAAATGGTGAAAATCTTGCAGTCACAGTTCGCAAAACTAAAGCATTTTTGGGTCGTCGTGAAGCACCTTGTCGGACCGCAATACAGAAATTGGTGGAAAAATTCGAGTTGTTGGGACAAGTTAGTGATGTGAAGAATAAACCCCATGCACGTCGCTCAAGAACAACTGAGAATATTGCTGCTGTAGCCCAAAGTGTTGAAGAAAACCCAGGTTTGTCCATTCCTCGTCGTTCTTTGGAGTTGGGCATTCCACAAACGTCATTACACCGTATTTTGCATAAAGACTTGGGTCTTAAGGCTTATAAAGTTCAGTTAACACAAGAACTCAAGCCGGCCGATCATCAACAACGTCGTGTCTTTGCTGATTGGGTCCTTGAAATGCATGAAAATGATCCGGAATTCCATCGAAAAATCATCTTGACTGATGAGGCCCATTTCCACCTCGGTGGCTACGTCAACAAGCAAAATTGTCGCACTTGTTGAGAAGCCTCTCCATCCTCAACGTGTGACTGTTTGGTGCGTTTTATGGTCCGGTGGGGTCATTGGATCTTACTTTTTTGAAAATGAGGTTGGACCAACAGTTACGGTGAATGGATTGCGCTATCGAGAGATGATTAATGATTTTTTATGATCGGAGTTGGATGGTATTGATCTGGACAACGTTTACTTTCAACAAGACGGCGCTACGTGCCACACAAGCAACGAAACCATTGCTCTTTTACGGGAAAAGTTTCTGGACCGTGTTATCTCTTGAAAAGGTGATCACAATTGGCCACCGAGATCTTGTGATTTAACACCTTGCGACTTCTTCCTTTGGGGCCACGAGAAAGATAAGGACTACGCCAACAGCCCAGCGTCGATTCAAGACCTCAAAGATAGAATTCGTGAGGCTATCGAGGACATAGGGCAGCCACTTTGCGATTTGGTTAAGGAAAATTTCATGAAAAGGATATGGTCTTGTAAGCGTGGTCGTGGTGGCCATTTGGCTGATGTTGTTTTTCAATATTAACGGCATACCTTCTTCTTTATTATGAAATAAACATCCGATCATTTATCTCAAAAAATGGAATTTTTCTTTGAATATCAAAATAACACCTCTTATTGGAAAACCCTATATTTAAGTTTCTCTAATTACACTAGTTTACAGCAAAATGTATCCTCAACATGTTTTACTCGTTTCCGTAGTAAAGTGGCACGCTAAATCCGAAAATGATGTCCAAAATTTTTTCATGGAACGGATTTCGAGATATTTTGAAAACAAAAACTTTTCGAAACTAAAAAAAAAGTGTGTCTACTTGGAAGCAACTATCTTTGGTTGTACTAAACTGATTTTTATTATTTTTTTACCAAAGTGTAGATAATTGATTTACCTATCCAGATATCGCAGAGATTTCATTTTTCGGACAATTGTTATCGAATGTTTACGCTTTTACGAGAATGCCAGATAAGTGTTGCCACTGCTCAAAATAAATTTTAGTACATTCAGGCACTTATTTAATTAAATGATTTTAAAGTGTGATTTAAGAAAGTTAATTTATTAATGGATAAGTCGATAACTTGTAGTATATTTTACTACTTTTCGCTTCCAATTTGTGATGAATAAGTTTGAATAGTCATTACGCCCAACACATGAGTTTGAGAGACAAGCCTACTAGCCATCAGTTGTCATAAGGTGCATTGTGAATGGCAAAATGTATTTGTTAAAAATCATTTCATTAAATATAATTAAGTGTGTGATTGGGTTTTTACATTTAATTTTAGTTTGCTTTTTTTTTTAAAACTGTCTCCCAAAATTTGCCATTTTTCTTCTCAAACTGTTATTCCTTGTTACCTGCTAAACTATTGACATTCATATTACTAACATACCGCACGTTGCTACTTTATGCGAAAAAGAATAGCAACACAGTTATTTATTTGTACACTAAATTCGTCATAATTTCATATAATACTTAAGCTAACTTAAATTATAATTTTAAACTTTACTTTAATCCCAAAAACATTTAATAATATGCTTAAAAAATACTCCGAAATGTTATTACTTAGCACCACAACTAGGTGGCAACTCCTTAGCTCGAGCTGGTTTTGTACGTTGACACAGAATGGCGGCTACCTGACATAACCGCGCCTGCCATAACCGCGAACTATTTTTGTCATAAGCGCGACTTATGAAATATTAGTGAAATAAGCGCGACTCTCTTAATTTTAATTTTGTCGTAAGCGCGACACCGAATTTTTGAAAAAATAGCAGTCGCGGTAATGTCAAAAATTTACGTTATAAGCGCGACGTCTAAAAATATAAAAATTTGCGTTCGCGCTTATAACGAAATTTTTTGACATTACCGCGACACATAAAAATCAATTTTTTTTGGTGAATCGGTAATGGCAATTTGTTTTGCCATAAGCGCGACACTTGAAAACGTGATTTGTAATGTTCGCCCTTATAACAAAAAAAATTGTCATAACCGCGACACCAAAAAATAATTTTTCCAGCTGTCGCGGTAATGTCATTTTTGTTTGTTATAATAGCGAATGGGCTAAGGAAATGTTTTGCCACAAACTCGAATTCGCGGTTATGACAAAAATAAAAGACGTTCGCGGTATTGTCATTTTTTTTTACAAGGTTTAGTAGGGATTTTAGTAGAGATTTTGTAAAAATAATAGTCATGAATTAAAAGATGTGATTTATTAAACTGAACAGATACAGATAAAAAAGAAATGAATAACCTTTTTAAATAAGTACGAGTTTCTTTAAAAAAAAAATCTAGACAGGTTTATCCCTTTGAAGCATGCATTGTTTCAATGGCAGCATTGCCATAATCTTAACAGTATCATATTTTTTTGGGATCGGGAATAAAAATTCTGTTATACGTTTATTAAAATTCAAACTGGCACACCAAGTTCCAAAAACTTTTGTCTTTTATCTTGAAAATTTGTGTTTAGGGGTTTTCGGAATTTCTGACCAAGATTTTCAAGTTTCAAAAATGATTTTTAGATTGTGCTACAAATTTGTATAACAGGGTATATATATGTGTGGGAATGTCTAGCCATTATGTGTTTCGCGATTTAAATTTTAGTAATAAAGGGTGTTTTTTATGCGGGTTCGGATTTCGAACTTAAGTAAAACACAGAAAAATTAATATAACGATACCAAATATGGTTTTATTTAAAAGATAATTTTTTATCATTTAATATTTGAAAAAGATCTCTGGCATGTGACCACCACGGCTACAAGTTACGAAGCACATCCTGGCAGTCCCATTTTTGACCACACTTTTGAGCATTTGAGGCCTTATTTCAGTAATGACACGTTCAATGTTGGTTTCTAATTTGTCAATTGTTGCTGGCTTGTCTGCAGAAACCAATGTCTTGACGTGCCCCCAAAGAAAATAATCTAAAGGGGTTAAATCAAACGAACGCGGCGGCCAGTTGGTGGGCGCATTTCTTGAAATAAATTTTCCACCGAATTGAGTTTTCAGTAAATCAATGGTTGCGTTCGCCGAATGGCACGTAGCGCCTTCCTGTTGAGACCAGAACTCTTCGACATCGATGTCACATAAATTTGAAAACAAATATTCATTGATCATCGCTCTGTATCGATCACTATTGACGGTAACACGCTACGAATCGATAAATTTTGATTTTTCTCTACAACAGCGATATTTTCTTCGGACAGTGCTCTTCTCATTCTGATGGGTGGTCAGACATCATGGAATGTCGAGTTCGTACATGATCAAGAACACGACGAATATCACATTCTGATGGACGATTATTCGGTCAATAAATTGTACGACGAGCTCTATAAGTTTTTACAACAGAACACTGACTTTGATAAAAAATCTCAAAGATTTGAAGGCGTTGTTGTGGAGTTAATCTTTCCATGATGAATTTGTAGGCCTTACTGAATAAAATGACATTGACATGTGTCAAAAGTGACAACTGGTTGCAGAGATAAGATAAAAAAACACCCTTTATAATAACAGAATCGTAATCAGCAACCACGAAAAATCTCTATTTACCATTTTTATTTTCATTAGAATCAAGAAAGTTTTTAAAATTTAGTCGGCCATATTGGAAACGCCACTTTGAGTTTTGAAAATCTTTTGACAGATTCGCGACCCCAAGAACCATTCCTAATAAATGTGTGTTAAAACTTTTTCCAATAATGAATGTGTCTTTTCTATTTCTTGTTAATAATATTCACAAGGGCATAATATATAAAAAGGCATCTACCCTCTAGCTATAGCTACTGTAAAAGGATTTTTAATTGCAAAATAGAAATACTGAATCGTTTGAAGCATAAACCTCAAAACAATGCATTCGCGTCAGTCAAAAGTTTATATATAATATGTTAAACGTATTTTACTATAAAGAACATCTTTCTATTTTCCCTTGACCATTAGCCTTGGTTAGCAATTTAATTAATGGTTTTAATATGACCTCTAAATTTTCTTTGTAACATTTGTTGTGGTTCAGTGCAATAGCACGTTGCCAACCAAACCATGAGAAACGAGCAAAATGGTTTGAAGGAACAGTTCAAAAGTTTGTTAGACAACTTAAGTGCACTTGAGTATGAGTTAATGTAGCACTATAAACTTACAGTCGGAACTCGCATAACGAGTTTGCCTTTTTCAAATAAATGAAATGCATTTTTTTTACAGCAATTCCTGTTATTGGTCTCGTAAAAAATAGGGAAAGTTTGTTAAACCTGCTTGATTGAACAAAAAATTACTAGGTAGGTAGGTAGGTTAGGGCGGCAGTTGGAACTTTTCGTCCCAACTCACTTAGGCCAAGAATAGGCCCATTGTGATACCGATAACGGGAGAAAGTGATAAGGATATGGAATAGACAGGAAATTAGGGGAATAGGAAAAGTGGAAAGTGCAGTTCAGTAAATACTTCATTAAATATATTTATTTATTTAATATGGCGTAGTAATAAAAACTGTAGTAAAGTCGAGGCAGTGCGTGGCAGCGAAAATCGTAAAAACTGATAAAAAGTTTGTCTCGAGTGAGAATCGAATCTGCCGCTCGTTCCTCATTTCGTTACGTGCTGATGTTTCTATTATTTATTAGCTAGCAGATTTATAACTTAAGGCCAGTTTAGCTGCTGTTACCGCTGGCGACATCAAGCGTTCAATTTTAGAACTTTTAAAAAATGAACAAAATGGGCAGCACTGTTTGCTTACAAACGCTGCGTACCAGAAAGCAAATAAATTGGCACCAAAACATTTTCTAGCTATTTTAATATAAAGTTTTATTTTGTCTCGACGAGTTTTTCAGTGCTGTGTACTGACCTTATTTAATATTAAGTGCATAATTTTTTTTTTTTTTTGTTGCACCATGATAGATAATTTTATTAAGTGAATTGTTATCTGTGGCGTAAATATGAATTGCAGTTGTTATATATTGAATTTCTTTCGATTATTATTATATTGCAACCATTCAGCACAGTTGGATGCAGTAGGATGTGGATTTGTTCAATAGAGGCACATGAATCAGCTTACCAAAATTGGTGGTTCTAGGTCATTTGTTACTATTATTACGTAGAGTCAAATATTGACTCAGTTTATTGGCAAGGGGAGGTGAAACTTGTACATATTAGACTATAACTTTTGTTTTAATTGTCCGATTTTGTTTATTTTTGACACACAGATGCATGTAACCACAACGCTCTGTTAAGTTTCAGATTAAAATATTAAGTGGTTTAGCTAAAAACCGCGAAACTCTGCTACGGGGGAACGGGGAAAGATATTGACATGATTCAATAAACTTGATCTTCTGAGGAAATATGCGCATCAGCTGGTAAAGTTTCGTATCTCTAGCTCTTATAGTCTCCGAGATCTAGGTGTTCAAACAGACGGACGGACAGACGGACATGGCTCAATCGCTACCCGAGGTTATGATTAGCATTTTGGTATAAAGGACTTGGGGTCTGCTACGCCTCCTTCTTGCCGTTACATACATTGCACAAATCTAGTACCTATAGGTACAGGGTATAAAAACCTCTTCACCTTAAATTCGAAACACAAAAAAATCGCTCAAAATAACATATTTTCCCCCAAGTGGCGTTTGAAACTCCTTGTTAAACTGCTTACAAGCAGTATACGTTAGCATAAGTAGCTACTAAAGTTGTCAATTTAAAGCGTGCAGTAGTCCACAAAAATAAAAAGTGTCCCGCACCAACTGGACTAAAATTGCAATTCGCAGAATATTCCTTATCCTTAACTAATGATACGTAAATCAACTATAGTTATGAAAGACAATTCCACGGTGTTTGACTGTAGTACATACAGTTGTAAGGATAAACGATTAGCTTTCGCAATGTGCGTGTGTGGATTCAAGAAAGATATGCGAATAAAATGGTTAAATGTCAAATAAAAATGCTAAGCGTAACATCGCGTTACCGTTCTTAACTTTTATGGTATCTTGGTGGGTTCGGATATCCTTGGCTGCTTGATATGTGAGGTAAATGTCAATAAAATGGCATTGTGGCAGACATATTGTCCTTGAAGTCATGTTCACTGCATATAAATAAGTAAATATTATAAATTATACATAGCGCTTGAAGCTAATGCCAATCCATTTGTTTTTGTTTGTACTTTTTGCAGCCGAGGATATACATTTGGACAACCTATATACACGCTATCGCCAGCGGCTGCGTAAATCGCTCTTCACATCCGGATTACTCATATCGCTGCTAGCATGTGTGATATCCATTATAATTGGCTTAGTTTTCGAGCAGGTAAGCTACGATTTATTAAGCCCAAACATTTAACTGAAGCTCATTGTGCTTGCAGCATTTGGTCCAGACGCTGCTGTTGGTTCTGGCTGCTTTAATCTCGGGCTCCATACTAACGGCATTGCAGTTTCCGGCGGTGCTAAGCTCTCCAGCTGCTGCCTTGGCATTCGCCATTGTTACCACTTTCTCACTAGGCACAATTGCGGCCATAACTGGCGATGAGTTGGCCCCGTTGCCCATGTATGCCTTGTTTCTGGTAAGCTATACATTCTGAATGGCTTTGTCAATATGCTCAGCACTGATTATGACAATGTATGTGTTTCTATGTATGTTTGTTTCAGGGTATACATACCATGCTGCCCATATCCTGGCCAGTGTCTGTGGTCTTAGCATTGTTTATGACCGCCATTCACATCGTATATAGAATTGGCACGAGCCTGGACTTTTCACCCAATTTGCCTCTGGTAAGTTTGTCTTTTTGTTTCATTAGTACGTATACACAGCACAATTATCCACACTAACAAAACGAATCATTACCACAAATCTAAATGGTACATAAATGGGAGCTTTCATTGCTCTTAAGTCAGTTTTTTATTGCCAAAGCTGGCTCGGTGGTACTTATTGTTGGTAATGCATATAAAAAAAATAGTTATATCTATACAATGCAATTATATCTCCCATTTGCTTAGGTATTTAAAAAAACGCACATCCTGCATTTATTTAAAAGAAATAATATATCGATTTTTATACGCTGCGTCCACGGGATCGAGGGTATACTAGATTGACATTACCCATTACTATGGGTGGCCATTACCTGCTTAAAAAATTAGAAGACAGCAAGTTTTATCAAAAGCTGCATATATTCCAAAGTTGATTCTTTTCGATTTCTTGCTTCGTTTTCCACTTGGTTAACTTTGTAACTTCTGCCTATGCTACAAACTGCAATAATATTCCATATTGTTTTAGTCAAAATAGGACGCGTCGACTTTTGCAAAAAACATTTTGGGGTGTTCACATTGTCTCGCATAAATGCAAAATGATAAAAGGGCAAAGAGACCAACAACAATTTACAGTATAAGAAAATATGAGCATTCTTGCCCGACGCAGACACTTGACTACGAAAGGTAGGTTATTATTATTTTCACCCCAGATGGTGTTTTAAAACGTACCAATACCTACGAGGGTAGCCATATTTCTTACACAGTTTGTTAGTAAACTCAAAAACTGTCTCTTCACAATTGCCAAAAGTATATCTTTTAAAAATTTAATTAAAGTTGTAATTTCTTTGCAGTTGAAGATCAGAAAATATATATTGTACTTATACATAGGCAAAATTTTATCCTTTATAACATTTTTCTCACAAAAAGCTTTATAAACAGCTGATTGTTGTAGTCAGTGCTTACACTCTGGGGTTCGGGCGACAAATGATAGGAAATTGATTGCAAACATGACTATAAACCAGTGGTCGGCACGGCCTATGCACGCGAGCATAGGGATTAGCGACGTCGACACACGTCATGTGTTATACATAAAACGCATGCATGTGTGCGTGCTTTTTGTACTGAAATTTTCTCTGCCGCAGTGACGTATTGCGACGCTGACGTTGCTCGACGTCAACAAAAACAACAAGAGCCGAAGCCACGCACCAATAACTGCGTGTCTGTTGCTTAGCAACGTAGAGCAACGTCAGCGTCGCATACGTCACTGCGGCAGAGAAAACTTCAATACATACGCAAAAAAAAATGTGAGTGTATTTTGTGCCGACCACTGCTATAAAGAGAAACCAGCTCTAAGAGTAAAAGATATCAGCAGCTTTAATTAATATTAAGAGAGATTACCCTGTATAAAATTTAATTTGTTACAGATGAAAAATAAAGCAAGTAGATATTAAGTATTATTAATTCAGCAAATATTGAATGTAATTTGCAATACTTTAGGAAACTTTGTGCTGTACTTAATAGCACAGTGGTTTTCTGGCTCATTTTGTTCTAATTATACCTAATATTTTGTAAAAGCATATAAGTATATATATATGGGTCGTTCTCTGTCAAATCAGCAACTCCCTCCTTACATTTGAATTTTTAAGATAAATCAACTTTTTTGGGCTTCAAATTTTCGTCTTCTCGTCTACTTTTAAAACCGTATGGTTTTTTATGATATTTCAAAATGGCGAAGATACAATGGCTGCCAAAGCATAATTAAATCACTATTTATACCCTGTACCGTATGGTACAAAGGGTATATTGTGTTTGTGCAAGCCGAAAATGTATGTAACGTACAGAAGGAGACGTCGGAGACCCCCCAAAGTTACCTAAAGTATGATCAGTGTGACTCGAGAAGTCGATATACCCATGTCCGTCTGTCCGTCTGTCCGTCTGTCTGTCTGTCCGTCTGTCCGTCTGTCCGTCTGTCCGTATGAACGCCTAGATCTCAGAGATGGTAAGAGCTAGAGCAACCAAACTTTCAGATAAGATCCCTTGTTAATCCATAGGAGACAAGTTTATTTTATTTTTTTGATATCGGGATTACATAATATAGCTCCCATAGGGGTGTTTCAGAGGACCTCGAAAAAAAGAAAAAGTTTTAGATGGATAATTCGTTTGTTTATAAAGATATCATAACCAAATCTGGCAGTCGGAAGTTTTTTAGAGATCCCCAGCACTGTAGCAAATTTTATCAAAATCGGTTGACTATATGATATATCTCCCATAGGATCGATCGGTCGAAAAAATGTTTTTTTTACAAAATTCGTTGTGTTTCGTTTGGTTTTGATGATATCGGAACCAAATTCGGCAATAGGAAGTTTTTTAGAGTTCTCAAGCACTGTTACAAATTTGATCAAAATCGGTTGACTATATCATATAGCTCCCATAGGACCAATCGGTCAAAAAATCGTTTTTTCTACAAAATTCGTTGCGTTTCGTTTGTTTGTAAAGATATTGTTAGCAAATTTTGCATTAAGAAGTTTTTTAGAGTACCCAAGGACTGCACCAAGTTTGATCAAAATCGGTTGGCTATATCATATAGCTCCCATAGGAACAATTGGTCAAAAAAACGCTTTTTTTACAAAATTCGTTGTGTTTCGTTTGGTTTTGAAGATATCGGAACCAAATTTGGCTGTCGGGAGTTTTTTATAGTTCCCAATCAGTGTACTAAATTTGATCAAAATCGGTTGGCTATATCACATAGTCCCCATAGGACCGATCGGTCAAAAAAATTGTTTGGTGCAAAATTCGACTGATTTCTTTTTTTTTATGAAAATATCGTAACCAAATTCGCCGAATAAAATATCTTTTGAAGGTTTTAAGCAATGTGTCGGACTTAATTGCAATGTGGTGGTACAGGGTATCCCAAAGTCGTCTGCGCCCGGCTTTAACGTACGCCATCTTTTTATTCTTATTTTCTGAAAAAAACTACTGCAGGCCCTTTTATACACTTTTGCGGTAGTTGATAATGAGTACCTTATTAGTTTTTTAAAATTTCCAAATGGCGGACCTAGGTTGTTTTTCATTTTTGTGTTCACAGTGCGAGGTTGGGTTGCTAATCACCAATCTGGAGTTAGAATTTCGAAATTTCATAATGGCGAACCCAAGAATGATTTTTTAGGTTTTCGTCGGTTATTTTACAGTTTTTATAATAAAATTTGACATTTAAAAATTATTTCATAATTTTTATTATAAATTGCAAAATCAGAGTTATTTTTCAATTTTTATTATGCAAATTGAAAATAAGAGTAACTGAGCAATTTTATTTTTAATAATATTTATGTGATGCAAACTTCAAGACCATTCCGTCAATGCCTATAATGTCCTTGAACGATTAATATTAAGAATCCCACAAGGAAATATAAAAAAAGGAATATTTATTTGATGTTTTTTATCGAAAACATTATACTAGTTGCAATCCCTGCAAATACTTTAAAATTAATTTTCTCAAAAAACTCTAGCTGAAGGCATTGATATATACATATATAGTGCGTTCCACTGTACATTCCATGTCCTGCTGTAGCTTTACAATCAAGCCTCTACCTCTACGTTGTAGTAGATGGCGTAGCTTGTTAATGTGCATACATTATGAGTCATTTTAACGATGTTGTTTTTCCTCGTAGCTCTTTGGCGAAATTGTTATGCTGGCCAGCGCATCCGTATCCGGTCTCTACTATCGCATTATGTCAGATGCTGCACACACTCGCACTGTGGATGGTACACGTACAGGTATAGAGCAGCGTGTGAAGCTAGAGTGTGAGCGGGAGCAACAGGAGCAACTTTTGCTGAGCGTTATACCAGCTTATATAGCTGCTGAGGTAAGTGTGCTATGGAGTGGGTCAATACTAGTACATTAAAAAGTTGATAAAAACCACGTCCTTTAAAGTGTATCAACATGAATCGTAAACTGTAAACTTTGTTATCTGAAGTAAAACAAAACGAACGATTTTTTATTCGAACACCATCAACTAAGTAAGGCAAAAAAAGTGTTTAAATATTTTTCGTTAGTATTTTCAATGAAATACTTTTTTGGTATTTTTTTTTAAATAATTTTTCTTTCCCCTTGATACTTATCAAAAAAAATTTTAAAATTTTTCGTAAGTAAACTAAATTAAATACATTATTGGTATTTTTTCATGATTTTTCTTTTCACTTGATAATTATAAAAAATAGGCAAAAAAAAATATATACATAAATATTTTTCGTTAGAAAACTCAATCAAGTAATTTTTTGGTATTTTTTTATGATTTTTCTTTTACTTGATAACTAACAAAATAAAAAACCAAAAAATACAACGTTTATATTTTATGTTATTAAACTCAATTAAATACTTTTTTTAATGATTTTTCAAGAGCTTTCATTATTTGGAAATAAATTTTCCAAAAAGGGGAGCACAATTCGACTTCACAAGTTCAATATTACCAAATATAAATTCGTAAATGAATAAAACGTTGAGAAAAAGTTATTTTGTATATTTTAGGGTGGGCCAAGAAAATAATTATTTTTTGTTTTTAAATGGAGCTAACGATAAACTTTTTTATTTATAAAAATAAATTCAAAATTTATAAGCCAAATATATTTTGTATGTTTTAGGGTGGACCCAAAAATGATTTTGTGTTAAGATACGTTTATTTCACGCTTTTCTTCAAGAATATTTGTTAATACTTTGGTGATTTATTTAACCAGGTCAAACGCAGCATTATGCTAAAAATGGCAAATGCTTGCCAACGGGTTGGAGGACAAGCCTCCACCTCGGCTACGCGTTTTCATGAGCTGCACGTGCAGAGGCATACAAATATAAGCCTGCTCTTTGCGGATATTGTTAACTTTACACCACTCTCGGCCAGCTTATCCGCCAGTGATTTGGTAACAACGCTAAATGATCTTTTTGGACGTTTCGATCAAATTGCGCAGGTGAGTGCAAGGACTACAAATTTGATGAAAATACTATAACAATTTTGTTTCCATGCAGGAAAACCATTGCCTGCGCATCAAGATTCTGGGTGATTGCTATTACTGTGTCTCGGGTCTGCCCATCTCACGGCCGCAACATGCCAGCAATTGTGTCAACATGGGCTTACAAATGATCGATGCCATCAAGTGAGTTGCCTTAAATCCCAACAAAAACCTTAACCACCATTGCAACTAGCTGCAGGATGTCTGTTTACTATGTAAACATAGCATACTTTTGAGCGCCGTTGCATCAGTTTGCAACTTTGTGGCATTGCAGGCATCAGGGCGTGGGTGTGGGTGCTACCAAATGGGTTTTTGCCATGGACTTGGCTTTAATACGATTCAAGTACAAATGTTGGCATTTGGTTTTTGTACGCAGCCTATCCAAACATTACTTGGTTTTCATTTTGAATTTCTCATATAAGAGTTTCTCGACAGCAAAATTTAGGCATGGGCTTTTCATAGGAAGTACTTGCATGTATTCAGTATACATATATTTAAGCCAAAACAAGGCATAATAAACACTCTAAATTTGTATCTACCAAACAATGTACATGCATAAATATTGCACTTTAAATAAACATTAGAGTTTCGCATTTGCATACAGTGAATTGTTTTTCAGACAGCTTAAAATTCAATTTATGGCTTAAAATAAATGTTTTTAGAAGCTGCAGCATGCATTCAAAGAGCGCAACCATAAACGATGTGAATAAAGTTAAAAAAACATATATTTTGCACGTTAAGTTCGGGAGCTGCTGACTGAACCCAGTTTTAGTCAAAAGACAATTATTTTTTGTTATATACTAGTTATTCACTCAAAATATTTTTTGACCAATCGGTTCTATACCCTACATATGAACGAAGGTACTAAGTGAAGCGTGTCTTTTTTTAAGTCTATCTCTTTGATTTTCATAATTTTTACATAAGTGATAAATATCGATAACTGAATATTTAAGTAGACTTTTCGCTTACAAGACATAGGTATCTCGTAAAAGAATAAAGAAAGATATTCATATCATTTCATTAAAAGATTGATAAATCTTTGAATTTTAAAACCAGAATTTGGATTTCTTTAAACATTTTTTTTTTTAATTTTTAATTTAAAAATGATTTTAACTTGGCTTCAAAATAACAATTTTTCAATACAAACTTTCTTTTTCATTAAAGAAAAATTATACAAATTTCATTAATCGCTTACAAGATATGGCTTGATAAAGAAATACCTCAATATTCAGCTATCGATAACTCGAAAAATAATAATAAAAAGTGATCCGATAACTCGAAAAATTATAATAAAAAGTGGTCCGCTTCACTTATATGATAAATTAAACCGATTTTCACCAAAAATTTGTCACAGTGTTTGGAACTTAAAAAGAATTTTCACGATATCTACGTAGTACTTGATAATGCGATTTATGGTAACTATCGTAATCAGATAAATACAATATGTAATATAGTATAGAATCTAATCTAAGTTTTGTTTCTCTATCTCTCATCATCTTTGAATAGCTTAGGTGTTCATTCAGACGAACAGACAGATATATATATCCTGTAACGACCTCCGGTTTGTCCGGAACAACGGCTGGGATAGCTCAGCTATGCCCAGGGTAAATGTCACAACAAAATTTATATTTGCTGAGACTTTCGATATTTTAAACAAAACACAATTTGCTTTTAGTTTTAAAAATATATTATCCGCCTTTTTGCGGTCTATTATCACAGTATGTACACTTAAGTCGAGCCCACACGCTCTCTATTTAACCCAAAATAATATTTTTATCAAAACTATATTTTGGGAAAACAGCGTTTAACTTAAATTTAACAATTAAACAGATTTAATAATTTAATAAGGTTTACTGCCCTTTTACGGCGATACGCTCACCCAGATTGTTAAATCCTGGTAGCAAAACTTGGCGTGGCTCGTTCACGAAAACGTATAAACTCCGACGCGGTCGCACCCGGTGCGCTACGAATTAAATAAATCCTTATATCCGTCCTTTGCGACAATTGTATATTTGGTTACTCGAAAACGCCTTTAAATCTGCGGCACTGATTTTAATACTTTTCTCACTAGAGATCTTTCTTTTTCCTAAGACTCTCTCAGACTGTTCACTTCACAAACTCACGAAGACTGCCCCGATTTCGCTGTCGATCCGCCTTATATTGGCCTCGATCGGCGCCAAATCCTAAAATTCCCGCCTAAACGTATACTAATAAATCCTATACGGCACTCTGCTTATCTATCTATCTATCCTAATAGAAAAGAAAGAGTCCGCCGTACCTAACATTATCTCTATCACCTACTCTACATGTACACCTATGCACTATTACCATTAACCTACGCACTAATACAAAACAATAATTAGCGCGCCCAGCTTAAAGGCCGTTATATCTTAACTAGTGTTGGTGAGAGTTGGCGCGCTTTCACCGCTACTCTCACCAAGCAATTCAAGTAGTTTAGCTATTGCCCTATTGGCAAATTCGGAACAATGTTGTGAGGCGGCAAATTGCCTCCTCACAATCCATATCGACAATCGATTTTGACGTTCATTAAATTTTTGTTTGGAAATCATTAATTTATTATTCGCAACAAAAATAAAACTTTACACATGAAAAGCGAGTAAGAAAATGTTGCTTGACATTAGTGATATTATACATAGTTATATCAAAAAAGTAATATTAGATTATAGCTAATTTTCAAATTCGATTTTGTTGTTAGTTCCTGTAATTTGAAGGACAACGATCACTTAAAGCGAAAATTGGGGTGGCATGCAACAAGCTGTTGATTTACAATCACCGATTGAAACTGGCCTTCTGTCCATTCGTATAGACACCAAGATTTCAGACCAAAAAGAATTTCATGGTTCAGATCCATACTAGAAGCTATCCGGTTGCCTCAGTTATATTAAGAACACTTTAAGGTCGATTCCAAGACAAAATCGATTTTTTCATATCCGCCTGACTGTCTTTAAGGCTATACGTTTTTATTTGTTGATATGGAACCCACCTACCATCTACTCTCCGCCTTACGTTTCAAGGTCCCATCGCTAGGTTTTACTTCCCGAATATGTTTGTCAGACATTGTGCCCTTATGATCTACCTCTTAACATGCATTTGCTTTTTTGATATTGTCCACTTGATTTCCTGGTTTCCTGGGTTTCCTGGTCCATAAGTGGTTATTAACATTACGAGTTATAATCAAAAACTTATTTGCTTCAATTAATAATTCAGTCTTCATAAATTTTTTTTATATAAAAAAAAATATATATCAATAATAAATAAGTATTAAATTAGAGGCGCTACTTAAAAAAAAAGAAAATACTTTGACATGCCACAAAATCGATATGTCGATACATGTAAATTAAAATATTATATAAAATTTTTTTTCTCCCGAATGTTTTCAATTGTTGATCACCAAATCGGAAAAAAAAAATTTTATAAAAGTTTTTCGATCTATGCTTTACATAAATTAATAATAAATTCACTTAATATTCTTACAATGAGCTCTTTTGACTACTTCTTAAAATAATTATAAATATAGTATTCTCCAATTAAGAATTTTTGTTTTAGAACCTAAATGCAATCAAGCGTAATTGTTCTTGAAATAATTCTAGAAAGTTCAGCATTTCTGTCTACAAAAAACGCTCTTGAAATAAGGACAATTATCGTAAAATTCTTTATTTTTTTTTTTTAGTGTAGTAATTAAAGAGATTATAGGGTACATTATATTTTCTTACTATAGTAATCAAAGTAATTAAAGAGATTATAGAGTACATTATAGTCAGGATGTACTGACAAATATTGGTCCACTTTTTACTTTTCACAGCCATGCTAAGAGATAAAACTTTGTTATTGTTTGTTATTAAAGTCTTAAATAACAAAAGCAAGTTATCGCTTTAAAAATATTAAGTCAAGTACTAAAATCCAACATTTGCTGTTTTTCAATAACTCAACCCTAAAGGTCATCTGCCTTTAATGGGATACGATAAAATTTTTACTTTGGTGGGCGTCATAACATATGTATTGTTACTGTGCTCAGATAAACGCGCTTGGCATATTATGCCAAAGGCTACCCCTGTTTTATGGCGCCTCTTAAAATCGTATTATGCAATAAAAGATAATATAAAGAAAAATGTACAGTAAAAATAATAACACAACAAAAAAAAATTTGCCATTTTAGCTGCAGGAGAAAATGTATGCGTCAGTTTTCTTCGAGTTTCTTTTAATGTTGCACATTTCTATTGTTTATTGTTGCTTTTTTGTTCACAATTTTTCTTATGCATATTGTTTTCTTCGGCCCATCTTAAATATTTTTTTTTTTTGGTTAGCTTTTGGCCTTTTAATCTTTTGACGGTCCGTTGCTACTTAAGATGTTTTTCATTGTGTTGCTTTTTTTTTTTTAAACAGACCATTGAGCTCCGCCTCAAAAAGGCAAGAAAATTATTTGAAATTTTCTCTTTGTTGCTTCTTTGATATGCGCAAAGCTTTTCGCCATATTTTTTATTTTTAGACTTGAGTGTAAAGTTTAATTGTGTGTTAAAGCATTTGTAGTTGTTGCTTTTGTTGCCTTTGTTTGTCGCCAATTGCAAGACATTTGAAAGAAATTACTTTAATTAGGTCGAGTGCTGAAAAGTATGCAATACTCTTTCGTAATGCCATGAAAGGAACATTTATTTTGGATGCTATCAAACTTTAATCAACAAAAATGTTATCTGTGCATTAAGATTTTCCAAGTGCGCACAAGCACACAAGTACACTAACATAGAAAATTTCGAATAGAGTTTGTCTTACATTTACACGGCTAGTGGAGCCGGCAGACATTGTGCTGGCCTTAATGTTGGCTAGCCTGCTACATATAAGCGGGTTCCTCCGCGGTTTTTTATATTCAAAAAAGATGGTTTAAACTTTATATGCTTGTTTTTCAAGGCACGGGAAGACTTTAAAGCGTCATAACGTGGAAACTAATAGAGATACTTAAATGATTCAAAAACCAGTCTTGTGTACTTTTTTGAGATCTACAATTTTTTGATACACACCAAAAAAAGGGCAAGGAGGTGGGTGAAAATACGAAAAACTACGTTGTAGTATCTTTGGCGCCCACTGCCGCCTAAAATATGAACTTCTGGGTATACCTTCCAATACAAATAAAATTTTAAATTCAATTTTAAACATTTTCTGCCTTGGAAGTTTTTGTGTGCGGCTTATAGATTTCGAGATAAATGGGCTCAAACATATGCCAAAATAACGGAAAACCCTACGGGGGGAGGAGGTCTCCAATTTGGTTTTAGACTTTTTGGATGGTCCTTAATAAAAAACCTATTTTTACTGTACTATTCCAAACTTTAACATTTTAAAAAAATGTGTCAAACAACCGTCATCTTTCATTATTTTGATAATGTAATAACCTTTAATTTGGTGTGTAAGTTATTAAAATTAAGTAAAACTGGCGATAATTGTGAGGAGCCTTTTTTTTTATTTTTTTTTTTATATACATATTTTTAATGGCAATCAACCGATACAGATTAGGTTATGATCCAATATTGATGAAAGAAAAAAAATTAATTAGCAAAAATAAAATTTAGTGTGAATAGAATTAAAAATTTGTTTTTGTTACAACTCAAAATTTACTTTTTCTTCACAGTATTTACGTTTTTGATTTACTATGTTACTTGCAAAATGATTAAAAATGTTTAAAATATTTTTTATTTAATTTAAAATTCGCAGCTTAAATTTTAAATGTGCAAAGTTATCCTTGAGATATTTTAAGTAATACAAACAAAATGTCCAAATTTAATTCTAGTTGTTGTATTTTTAGAGAAGCCCACATAAATTGTGATGCTTGAATGACCAAGAGCAGTTCAGCCATGACCAAAATCCAAGTCCATAGGGTATCAAAGACGTTTTGCTTCGTTTCGCTTATTAAGAAACTTGAACATTTCAAAGAGCCAGCCAGTTAATAACTCGGTGACTAGAAGGTTTACGCTAAGGACTAGTGAATAGTTGTTTTTGATATTATTTTTATGGCTCTTTAGTTGGCCAATAGCTGGTCAAGAGCGTTTGGCGCATCAACTAGCAAACAGTTTGCCTTATTTCGTTTGGCATTTTATGGCCCCATAAAAATGTTTATAGAACTCTATATGTACATAGCCCTGTGCATAAAATAAACACGAAGAACTCAACTTGCACGTATCAATACACTGCGAAAAAAAGTTTGTCCTTGTTTTTGGATGCATAACACAGGCCTACAAACCGATCGGGGTCATGTCAGTTGTTGGAAAGCTAAGGGTCATTTCCCAAGTAATTTGCTGCGTAGAATCCGAATTCGGGGCCAGAATTGGCCGATCACGTCAAGATTTTGAGATATTTGAAAAAACTCCGTTTTTGGGGTAAATAACCTCAAATATCTCAAAATCCTGACGTGATAGGCCAATTCTGGCCCTGGATTCGGATTCTACGCAGCAACTCACAAGAAAAATTTTGTTTGCTTTTATTTAAGCATTGTCTCACCAAACGAATTGAGTTTTGATTATAATTTATTTCTGTACTGTGGCCATAATCGTTTTTAAAAAAAATCGAAAAAACTAAAATAAGTTGTTTTGTCAAAAGGATTTTAATTTAAAAAATCAACCTGTCTCGAATAAGTTATTTTGCCGTATTTTTTTTTAAGTTAGAAAAAAGTAAATATCACATCCTATATCGAAATAAGTTCTTTTGCCAAATTGAAATTTGAGGAAAAAGTAGACTTTTGCATTTGACAAAAGAACTTCTATCGAAATAAGTTGTTTTGTCAAAAGCGTTTTTGGAAAAAAATAAGAAGCTTAAAGTGAAATAAGTTCCTTTGTCAAATGGACGTTATATAGATTTTATGAAAAAAAGGCCAACTTACTTGATTTAAGTTGTTTAATCATATGCAATTGGAAAAAAAACGAGATAAGTTGATTTGACGTACTCGTAAGTTTTGACTCAGAACGCCTAGAAAGACCCCGATAAGTCAGAAATAACGGGTTTCAAAAGTTATATTTATAACAAAAATCCTGGAAAATTTTCCTATCTCAAGATAAGTTGTTTTGCCAAATGTCCAGAGATATTGTGATTGAAATATTTTTTAATATATTCAAAGTGGAAAACACGTTTTTAAACGCATAAAGTTTGAAAAAGGAAATTTTTATGAAAATTTTGTTTCCCCTTAAGCGTTATTTTTATTTATTTCTTGACTTGTGGTATCTATCACAGTTGGGTAAAAAAAAATATATAATACCTACATAATGCATGTCAATTCTGGTCGGAGTATGCGGCGGCTTCCGTTTTTTGAGTTAGAGATTTTTAGGTCGGTTACTAGCCCTAAAGCGATATGCTTCATTATTACAACGTTGAATTAAGTAAGCAAATGTGGATCAATAATTTTTAGTATCAAAATAAATTCAATTTAACAAATAAAAACATTTCTTAGAATTAAAAACACCTATAACAATCAAACTACTTTGGTTAAGCCACCCAATTAAGCTTAAATAAAAAATTGGCATCACATATCCAATATCCTAAATTTTGTGTCCCAGCCTCTTATTGCTTTCAAGATCTACCGACCTATTAAGCAAATTTATTGCCTTGAATCTGAAAGCCATTAAATAATTGCTGTGCTTTACAAAAAAGACATACCAAGCGCAGAACTTACTTATATATTTTCCTCAGTGTATGCGCTCGTTCGTATTTGCGATTGTATGTGAATTTCATTGTTTGAGTTCTGTTTGTTTTATTCCGTTCACTTTCGTTTTGTTTTTTGTTTTTTTTCCCCATAGACACGTGCGTGAGGCAACCGGCATAAATGTTGACATGCGAATCGGCATCCACACTGGAAACGTACTCTGCGGCGTCCTTGGCCTACGCAAGTGGCAATTTGATGTTTGGAGCGATGATGTTACGCTGGCGAATCACATGGAGAGCGGCGGTGTGGCGGGGTAAGTGTAATGCACTCATCAGCATGCACACAAGAACACCAACACACACACACACACAAAATATAAGTATGTACAAATAGAAAAATTAGAAACAGTCGAGTTCGGTGTACGATAATGGAATACCCTGCATACTATATTAATTTTTTGAAATTTAGTAACTTGGACTGCTTTATGCAGTTCAACAAGCAGTTCCCAATTTGGTTATTGTTTTTTGAAGTGATATTTTTCAGAACTTTCGTAAATTTTAAATGATTTGACTGTAGTTCGAAACTTAAGGACACTTAGAGCATCTAAAGAAAGTCATACAAAAAGAAAGTAAACAAAATTAGATAATTTTTTGTCATCTTTTAAGCTGCTTGGCTAAAAATCAAAGTTGCAGTGATGAAAAGGAGAGCAGATATAGACTCCTTTAACAAACCGCTTTTAAATACTGCTTATGTGCATCTTTGTTTTCAGTCGCTTGGTTCTATGGCTACCCGAGGCGATTCTGGTATAATTA
Source organism: Chymomyza costata (assembly GCA_018150985.1). Taxonomy (NCBI): domain Eukaryota; kingdom Metazoa; phylum Arthropoda; class Insecta; order Diptera; family Drosophilidae; genus Chymomyza; species Chymomyza costata. The sequence goes on along the minus strand of JAECWU010000001.1, from coordinate 3,491,673 downwards.
TGGTACAAAGCCGTCAAACCCATGACTCTATGGGTGCAGGGTATAAAAAGAGACACATGATGTACAACTGCTATATAAAAGATTGTTTGCATGTGGTTGTTGTTCAAATGGCAAGTACACAAAGAGTAAGAATAAATAAACAACGAGCCCATAGGGAGCTAGGTGAACAAAGCGCCAAGAATTGTGAGCAGGTGGAAAACGCTCTAATGATAATTTAAATTAGCCACATGGAGATGAAGGCAGCTGCAATTAAATGAGTTTGAGTTTTGTTTATGTTCCATGCAGGACAACAAGGCTAATAAAAATTTAATGTCTTTATTCATATGCAAAGCAAAACAAGTTTTTGCACGGTAGCTTCAAAGAATCAAAATTTTTGGCACGCCTTTACTTAGAATTTCTAACATTTTTTTTATGGAAAAAAATGCTCATGTTAAAATTTTTTTTTAAATTCTGTATGGAAATTCATTTCCTCGTGTCTCAGTATTTAAAAAAAAAAGAAACGAAATTTTTGGAACGCCTTTACTAAGAATTTTGATGGGAAAAAAATGTTGGCTTTAAAACTTTTTTAAAACTCAGTATCTTAATTTGTTTACAAATGTCTCGGTATTAAAACAAGAAAAGAGTTTTTATAAAGAACATTTTTATTGATATATTTTTAGTCCACTTAGAACTTTTGACAATTTGTCATGTTTTGGCGTTTCAGAACAGTAGCTCTTTGAAGTTACAAAGCAGCAATTTTTTTTAATTGTTTCGAAATGTTTTTAGGCTTTTTATGGCAGTTTCTATATATAATAAACTATTTTTATTTTCAAATATTTTTTTTTGAATTTTGGAATTTTTTATGCATATTACAGAATTTTATATAATATATTTTTTCTCAGCCTGTAAGCATAATTTGCGTTGGCTATAAACTGTTTTTATAGCTTAGAATTAATTGTATTATATGAAATAAATAAATAACTCGCATAAAGCAGAGTTGCATTTTCGCAAAAAGAAAGCAGACTTAAAATGCGAGTTGGTTTCAGAATCAAGTTTTTTATATACAAATGCAATTTTTTGTATTCTAATATATCATAGACTTATTTTACTAGTAAGTACTTGTTCAAATTCATAATTCCCAGCACAAGGCTATAAATATTTTCTACATATTTGCTTTTATCAAATATCCTTAATGTTTGCAGAAAATTGCAGGCAATTTATCAACCAACAAATTACCAAGTTTACTTATGTACACATAAAATCAATATGTATGTCTATAAATTACATGTGCTGCAACGGATGACCTTTAGTTATTGAAGAAAACTTAATAAACTTGGTAGTGTCTAGACCATTTATGCTATAGTCTATAAACGTTTTGGCTGTGACCGCATGAGCTTCAATTATTGGAAATTGAAACGAAATTGAATTGAAACATTGATCAATGAGCTGGAAAATACTTACGCGCCTCTTTTAGCTTTATGCACGAACAATTTGCCAAACAAAACACAGAATAAATGGGATGGCAAAAAACAATCGAAAATGCAGAGTAATGGGGGTGTGGGTGACGTAGAGCATTTAGCATGTTATTCACATGTAAGCCGTAAAAGTAATGAAAACAAATGGCCAAATAAAATACAAACAAATAATATCACTCATACGCCCCATCTAATGCAAAATATTTCTTTTTTCGATTAACAGACGCGTGCACATTACAAAGCAAACCTTGGACTTTCTTGGTGATAAATTTGAGGTAGAGGAGGGTAATGGTGCAAGTCGGGATCCCTATTTAGCAGATCACAAAGTGGAGTCATATCTCATTGTGCCACCACGGGTAAGTGTACTTAATGCTTACATATATTGTTGAAATTTATTTCAGGTTTTGAGGAGGTGCATAAATAATTAAAAAAAAAAAATGTATATAAGATAATTTTCAAAACGTGTTTTGTTATCTGCAAATATATAAGTATAAGAAGAATCGCAGCATTAGCTAAAGTCCATATTAAACAAATCGATCTTAAAGTTTCAAAGAATGAAATCTTTTCAAACATCCAACGTCCATTCGATTGTCTGGCGGGGTAATTTTGTGTAAGTTCTCATAGTAAGTTATCTCCAGATTTGTTGCTTCTTTCACGCCACTTTAGGCCACATTTAAGTCTTTGTGAATTTCTAGGCTGCTTACGTACCAAGGAGTGCCTGCAATGTTTAATGCAATGCAAGTAACAGATTGGTATTTTTCCGTTCCCTACAGCGGTATCGGAACTTTCGAGCGAGAACATTTTTTTAGTTTTGAATTTAAGCTGCATTTGTTTCGCTTTTAATTGGGTCCTTCCAGTGAGTCGCTAGTCCAAATGTAGCCCGGGGTGTTTCTTCATTTTCGTGTATGATACAGTTTAGGATCAAATAGTGGTAGAACTGAATTACTGTGGCCTGTGGGCATGGTAGTGAGTAGCCTTCTGAAGAGACCAATATCTTTTTCACTCACCTGAGGGCAAAGAGAGAGTAAGCATGTCAATCCAATATGCAGAAAAATCTGGAACAAGGCCACATTCTGCGTCAAACACTGGAAAACCGCGGACCCCAAGCGTAAGAACGTCGAGTGTCACACCAACTACTACTACAGTCAGAATTAGCAAGCCAATGGTCGAATACACGCTGTGGTGTGTTTACTGGAAGATGCGAGATTTGAAGTTTATATGCTTGATAGGTTGCGCCAACACGTCTTCTGCATGCGGCCAGATATCGCCAATTCTTTGAAGCTTCACAATGACAACGCCCTATGTCACGTCGCGTTGCTGGTCAAGAAGTTTCTTGCCAAGCACAGGGTTGCCACGTTGTCCCACCCATCCCACAGTTCAGATCTGTCAACGTTAGACTCTTTGCTCTTTCATCCGCTCTAACGGGACCTCAACTACGTCGAATACGTCCAAGGGGCGTCCTGCTTCATGCTGCACCAAATTGATTTCGCCAAATGATTTCCCTGATTCTTAAATTTCTTAGTGCAGGCTTTCTTTCTTTGTTGTTTTGGGCCGCCCTTGCTTTCTACGGCCTTGAGGGTTCCATTCAAGAGCTTGTATACTCGCTATTTCGCTACTCATACTATGCATTGACCTATTTGATTCGATAACTTCCTAGCTTTTGGATAACTTTCCCTCATAATATCTAATTCTACATATCTTGATCATTCCCACGTACAGATCAATAGTTGCTGTACTATGTGGTTCCTCAAAATGAACGTTGGTTGTTTTTTATAATTGTTTTAAAAATATTTTCAATATACTAAGTAAACTCCAACTGCAAAAATTTTAAATAAATATTTCTTATTCTCAATCTACAATACACAGCCCGCCTATATGCACAGTGTGCCACGCGTTGTCGAAGACGTAGAGAATAACGAAGAGAATCAGGAAGATGGAGTCGTTGATGCATCTTCTTCCAAAAACGACAGCAGTGATGTTACTGAGAAGTTGTTGCCAAATGAGATAAAGCCAACTGTAGTCGATGCAACTTTAGCCAGCAGTAGCAGCACTAGCGCTCTCGGCGGAGGCGACAAACTCTCACCCTCTTCGACGAACAGCCAGGAAGGCGCGCTGCATGCACCACTCGCTTCGGCCGCCTCCATGTCCATCAAGGAACTGTCCGAAGAGGATGAGGATGCCGCTGCCGCCGAACCGTTGGTTGTCAGAGAGCTAGAGGCCGAGCTCCATGCTGCTACAGCAGCAGCACATCGCGGCAGCGCAGACTCAGCTGCCTCCTTGTCGGTGGCCAAGTCAACAGCTCTCTCGCTGCCCGCAGACGATCTGCTCAGCATAAGTGGCAGCGAGAGCGGTGTTTCCCACAGCGGCGGCTTGAATGCGGCCACACCCAGTGAAGGTGGCGCCACGGTCCCCACAAACAGTGTGACGCCAACTCATGGCACAACAATTGCGCCAGCCGGCGGCAACAGTCTGACCGTTTCCGAGGCGCCCGAACGCTCACGACGCAAATTGTCCGTACAAGGTCAGTAAGTTGAAGCAGGTGTGCCTGCTTGTTGTTGTTGTTTGTTGTGTGCAACCAACCTTTATTACAGGTCTCATGTCCTTCGCCGACAGACGTCGTTCCTCCGGCGCCTTCATCGATGGTCGCAAGTTGTCCATACATAGCGGCGAAAGTTTTCGCAGTCATGCGGGTAAGTTGACAGCCGTAAAAAGAACAGTTTAAAATCGCTGCTAAAAAATAAAGTGGAACTTTACTTCCACCATTGCTGGGGTAACTTTGTCCATTCATGATACATATTGTATTGCAAAACTTTATGCATACATTTGTTTCGCATTGGCATTGGCTATTATACTGGCCAAAAGAAAAACAAAACAAAAAACAATGTCCACAAAACACGCAGCTGCGTTATGGCCATTATTTGACATTTATAGCCAAGTGAACTTTGTTGTTTTCTTTACTTATTTTTGGGATAGTGTGAATTTAATAATTTTATTTAGGAGCGCTTTAAGTGCTTTAATTTGCCAAGGACGTAGAATGGCATTTGATGAAAGTTCTCATCATTGCCAGCTAACTTTTTGGAATGAAGTAAATAAATAATTTGATTAATGATAGAAGGCAATGAGTTAGACCCTGAAAAGTTATCGTACCGCTGTTACTAAAAGGGTATAGTAAGTTTTTGTAGATGTTTGTAACAAGCAGAAGAATGTATCTCGACGCTAGACTCATGCAGACTGAAACGAACCAAATTTTTATATTATGGAACTACAACCTGCCATCCTTTGTATTGTTCCCTTAAGGACATTTTAGGCATCAATTGCAAGGTATTAATGCTTACGCCCTTTGTCTCAAAAGATATTTAAATTCAATGGTCCAAAATATGTATAACTTCATTTTTTATTATCAATTTTAAAAACGAAAAAAATTGCGGACTTATAAAAATAGTTATTATTAATTTTTTTTCGCGATTTTTATTCATAGTTATATTTAACGATAACACAGCCACACGTAAAAAAGCATCGTGATCTGGGATGACTGAATCCAAATTCGCATTAATAATTCCCCCAACCGGTGGTCTTGGTTCTACCCTAATATAAAAAAAATCAAAAAAATTCGACTTATTGTTAGGCTGGCAAAAGAATCTTGTTTTGGGATTGAGGCAAGTGCCATTAACCCTTAGAGACAATGTTTAAGCCTTCGCCTAAGCCTGCGGCTAGAATTAAAAGATGTTTTTTACGGCCACTGGGATATAAATTTAAAGTAATCTTTAGAGCTGGCAAAGGCTGTGTGGAATTAACATTAAGGGTAAGCAATCGCTGTTTCGGAAAGCGCCGAGATCAGTCAGAAATAATAGACGCAATGACGTGCCTTCAGAATGGTTCTTGGGACCCCGCGCCGTCAAATAGCCAATATCCATTTCAGTCCGAGCTATCAATTTGAATATCGGAAATATTTTATTAAGGGGGACTTGTATTGATATTTTATTCAAATGAATTGTAGGTTTGGAACACGAGGGTCATCCACTCTACAGAGTGGTGGCCTCTTTTGGACCGCGATGTAGAGAAATTTCTTAAAAGTCGAAACGATTGCACTATGCTATCTCCGAATGGACCGTAGCTATCAGTAACTTGTGACTTATTGGGGCATCTGCCAATCTATTTCACATTTTTGCGATCAATCTGATAAGGGCTTATTATTGACGAAATAAAAGAGATTTTTAGCAGACGCGATTACCATAAGGTTGTGAGAACAGATAATGCGAGACAATTCATAAATTCCGAGTTCCTGCCTTATATGTATAGGCGAACAGTGTGGAATAGATCCAACGGATAGTCCTCCGTACCGGTCTCAGGACAATGGGGAAGTTGAGAATATGAATAAATTCCTGGTAAAGCGACCATTTTTCATTTTGTTATATTATGGCTTTGTTTTATTTACATTTTATAAAAAAAAATTAAATACATACCTAATGCATGTCACTCCTGGTCGGAGCATTTACTTTCACCTAAAATACTTTATTCGCTTTGATTTTTTTAACCTCATAATTCCTTTTTGCGATCCCTGAAAAGGTAGCTAAATTTATTTAGTTATTGGTCAATATATTAGGCAATATTTTTTAATTGGGAAATTAAAAAACTCGTTTTCGTAATTTCACAAAGGAGAGATATAAGCTCCAGAACACTCCACTAGGTAGAGTCACTAAAATATTCATAAAAATGTGAGGAACATTTTTCTATTTTTTTTAATTACCAAGAAACTTGATATGTAGACTCATGTGAAGTGTAAGCGCCAAAATTTCCATTATTGGTATTCCTTCTGCAACAGTTTTTCGCTGTTTATCCGAAAAAGCTTTCTAGGTATGTGACAAGGTGAAACTTGTTAAGAAATTTAAAATAATCATTTTCCCGATATGCTTTACGTCAAAAATTAAGAAAAGTACAGGGTATATTATAGTTCGGATGTCCAGATTGTAACCGACCCACTGATTTTGATTAATTTTTGATAAAACAAATCTAAACCAGCGTACCTTAACAACTTTTCAGTTTTGGCTTCTCAAAATTCATTTATTATGATTACCCAAATATTTCCTTAAAAATTCAACGATGAAAAGAAATTGTCAATCCATTAAAATAAAAAAATTATATAAATTTTAAAGCCATTTTTTTGAGTTTAGGTGCTTTAAGAATGTTTTGCTTTTGGTTCAGATAAACCCAGTCATAGTCTACAAAATCCAAAGATTTACATAACTAAAGTTGTTTGTGAGCAGATAAAATACATATGAATAGCAAACAAAATTTAAAAAAGTGTATCTTTTACATATATAACAACACATCCTCAGTTCCAACTCAGATGCAAAACTTTGTTTTTCTTCCAGGCCATGTCACACGAAATCGTCCTTCATCGAAGATGACTAAATATGTGGAATGCTGGGGTGCGGACCGGCCCTTTGCCAACATAGCCGAATCGAAGCTGGTGAAGAACATTGGTCTGGCGGTAAGTGGTAGAGGGTGTGCTGACCAAAGTTCAAGCATAAGCAGTAGCAGCAGGAGTAGCCGGATGCAACATGAAAATCAAATTTAAATTGGCAGGAAATGTCGTGCAACTGACTGAAATTGAATTGCGTTGGACAAGAATAGTTTGTTGCAGATAAAATTTGATTTTGAAATAGAAATGTGCAAAGGAAAAAAAAAAAAAAACAAAAGTTGGTAACATGGACTACTCCTGCTGCCTGCCATGGGCATTTAAAGGTTAGATAAACAATCCTATTATCATTTTTGTATCGAATTCAAACAGAGCATTGCCATGATTGAATCCAATTTATTGCCGCCGGAGCGTAAATGTTTCAATTTTAATTTCTTCGGGCCACCCACGGAGCTAAAGCCTTTCACCATGTGGTACCGCAATACGCCCAGAGAAGCCATGTACCGAGCCCAGCCGGATACACATTACCGTTACGATTTAATATGCGCCTTCGTGCTCTTCCTATCACTGGCCGTGGTGCAACTGATTGTAATCGAATTGTAAGTGCAACAGCAATGTGACAAATCAATTTGATTTAACTCAATCATTCCCTAACAGAAACATTGCACTGTTGGGCTCCTTGCTGGCCAGCTTTATATCGTTGGCACTGTTCTTGTATCTAAGTAATATGTCCGTGCCAGATGTGCATGCCTCGGCCACGGATCGCAATGGGCCCGGCCAAGTGGTGGCCAGCAGTCGTTATCTGCGTCTGGCCATGTTCATCATAGTGAACATACTCGTTTCGGCCTGTGCCGTGTTCAGTGTGGTAATGCACATCCATCATACATTAAAACTTTAACTAATTTCTGCTAAAATCATAGATCAATTATACCTTGCCCGATGAGGACAGCTTGTCGGATGGCTTGGCACTGGTTAATAGCACGGGTAATGGCACCACCAATAGCAGTGAGCTGCTGGATGAAATGCAGCCCTTGGACTTGGCCCATGCCATACCCATTGCACCCATCTTTCTCTTTTGCTGTGCCATCAGTTTGGCCAGTATTTCAGCTTTTTTGCGTTCGGGATTTATACTAAAGTTAATTGCCATGTTGGTGGCACTGGTGGGACAAGTTATTGTACTTGGTTACAGTGATCTCTATGTGCAGTATAATCTGCTTAATGCGGAACCAGGGTAAGTTGAATGCATACAACTGTACACATAAACGGGAAAAACTATTTGATGCCGTTCCGATACGTACTTTTAATATTCTTTTACGTACTTCTTTTCGTATTTTTTTTTTGGCCTGCTGTTCAGAAATATTTTCTGACCCTTTCGCTTATTTTGAAAAAACTTTCCAGTCCCACGCCCATTAAGCAACTTACTGCTTGACCCACGGGATTCTCGTCCCTATCCCTTCTCAACCTACAACATTCAAGTCCAATTAACGTATTGTCTTTTAATTGGACATTAGCTTGCCGCTGGAGCTGAAGGGTTTCTTTTTGCTGCTGCTTATTGTCGCAGTGTTACACACTTTGGATCGCCAGGGTGAGTATGTGGCACGCACGGATTTCTTGTGGAAGGCCAAGCTTAAGGTCGAACAAGAGGAAGTTGAAACAATGCGTGGCATTAACAAGGTAGGTCAATGCACCCATGCTTGTCACTTGTATTAAAAGTTTAATTTATGTATTTTCCCAAAAGATTCTGCTGGAGAATATTCTACCTGCTCATGTGGCCACACACTTTTTGCATTTGGAACGCTCTACAGAACTATATCATGAGAGCTACTCCTGCGTGGCTGTAATGTTCGCTTCTATACCAAATTATAAAGAGTTCTACGATGAAACCGATGTAAATAAACAGGGTCTGGAGTGTCTACGCCTCTTAAACGAGATTATTTGCGATTTTGATAAGGTACATCGTAAATCCTATAAATTTAATTTTTAAGAAGTAAATACAACTTTTAACTTGCAGTTACTCCTGAAGCCCAAATTTAGTGGCATCGAAAAGATCAAGACCATAGCAAGCACTTATATGTGCGCTTCCGGTTTAAGACCCGGTAAAGAAGATGGCGCTACGGTAAGTTATTTCACTTAATTATGGGTTTACCAACAAAGTGTTTAATATTTGTAATTACCATTAATTTATTTTCCTACAATGCTTTACTAAACACTGTAAATAACAACTGTATACATATACAATGCCTATGACTATGACTATTCTAACTAAGTAGTCACGTAGCTTCGCGGTAAGTTCTAATATCCTATAAAGTAGTTTTAGATTCTCTTTTTGATCGTAGTGAAAAATCATTATTAAACAATTGTAATGAGCTACCTGCGGGTCTTAGATCCTCTGTACAATATGTGTAGGTACGTGGTTAGTTATTTATCTTTATCTAAGGATTCGGCTATGTATTTCCAAGCAACCTTTGCATTACAAGTTTTTTGTTTTTATTGAAAACTTTGAAATGTTTATTGTTCCAGAAATCGACAAGCTGATTAACTCTCGTTTTAAACTCTTTTGTAAAATTCGTCGATCACAAGCATTTATGACAGATGTTTGATACCCTCAAAGATATTTCCAGAACTCGAAAAATGTTTTCTGGTTGGATTGTGAATAAAAAGGGAGTCTAAAATCGCGAATCGGAGAATGATAGAGTTGATTAGCTCATTATTGAAAGTTTTTTCAATTCAATCATTTTTGATCCGTACCATTTTTTTACTTTAAATATTTAGAGATACCTGTCTGACAAAAGTTTTTGCAATACATTTCATTTTGAAAGGACAAATGGATAATCCGAATGGCGCATTTAGAATAATAAACTTTGGGATCTCCGTCCCCTGGTTACTTCGTAGGCCAAACGTTCTAAGGCGTTCTACATTCTTTTTGACCATAATATTCTTTCACACATCCGAATGGGGTCTCCGTCCCCTGGTTAATTCGTATGCCCACCCTTCTCAGGCCTTCTATATTTATTTCGAGACATCCCGACCATAATATACTTTCACACATCCGAATGGCGCATTTAGAATTATAAACTTTGGGGTCTCCGCCCCCTGGTTGCTTCGTACGCCGACCCTTCTAGGGAATCCAATGTCATTTCGAGAAATCCCGCCCATAATATTTCAATAATTTCTAAGAACTTGAGAATGTTACAGTCGTGCCTGCCCAACTTTTCAATATAATAAAGGGTAAAAATTTGGTAATTTTTAGCTTTAGGCTAAAACGCAGCAGTGTTAAACCGCGTGAATAAAAACAAAAACTTCATGTACTTGAAAAGCGGCTAAAATTTAAATTTTATTAGTGAGTGATTATAAGCATCTTTTTTTGGACACATAAGTCACTTTTTTATCTAAAGGGGTATACGCAGTTCAAAAAATTTCGCGCGGAATGACAAAACTTCATATAAAAAAAAAATCCCAAATGGGATTTCCCAAACCGGTTTTTTTTTTATATGAAGTTTTGTGATTCCGCGCGAAATTTTTCGGACTGCGTATAGGCCTTAAAGCAAATCAGTTGAGAAAGGTCTAGCTAAAAATTATAGAGTTTACGAAGTCAGTTTTTGAGTTTGAGCTGCTGCATTTTTGTACCATTGAACTTAATTGGACCTTAAATTTATCCATAAAATCTTAAATTTGCCATTTAATTCTTAATAGCTGAAAATACCATGTTAGTTCAACTGAACGTCACACTGAAATTCGCTTAAAGACAAAATCTCAAAAAGTGTTCAAAACTACACAACACAATTGAACAGTAATCTAAAGCAATTTAAAAAGAATTCCATTCAATTGATTGAGCATTCTTATTTAACAATATATCGAATAAGCTCAACTTGTTTCAGCTTAATACGTAATTCCTTAGCCAGGGCTAAATCTTTTTACGACTACACTTAGCAATAAACTTTAAGGATGAAGAAATTCTGTGCATTTTATCTACTGCTCAAATTCCTTTTAATCATTGGGTAAAACTTTAATTAAACTCCAACAAGTAAAATTCAGTTAGCGAAAATCGAAGTTGCTTCACGAAGTTTGAATACTCTTTAGTTGTACGACTGAAATGCAGCTAAAAATATTTTTACTAAAAAGAAGTTATCTATGTATAAGTTATACATATGTGCAACAAACATGTCGGGACATTCCTATGCTTGCCTTAATTTCTCCTGATTTCAAGTAGTTTTCAAATACTTTGAGGCATATGCTGAATGACACTTCTTTCTTCGAAGAAAGAATTAAGGTCAATGGTGAAAAACTGTTGCGGTTGTGGGGGGTGGTATCCTTAAAAATGTTAAAAGATATTTCATATTTTAGCCTACATGAGTCTACTGTTGCTTTTGGTGGCTGTAGCTTCTTTATAAACAGTTTTACTATCTGGTTTTAGTAGGACTTCTAGACAAAAGCGGTTTCAGGTAGGCCATTTTTGCCTTTAGCTTCCGAAGTTCGGTAACAAATTCAAAAAATATGTACACGGACAAATAGGTTATGTAAAAAGGAAGTGTCGAGGAAACATATGGTAGTGAAGTACATAAAAATCGTTTAGATTGGAAAGGTGGCATGTACAATAAAACGCACCCTATTGCAAAAATGCTCCTAACTTTTTTTGGTAATACAGAGACACAGATGTTCGAGCGGGCAGACGGACAGACAGATAGATAGATGATCGTGACTAAGTCGACGGACCCAAAATTTGATAGTTAAGGTATTCACGAACTTGCATTATTAATCCATCAATTATTTTATATGCAAGATTTTTAGATGAGTTGGTTTTAAAATAAAGGGTTTACCAAAAAGAACGATAGGATTTGAAAGTTAATGTTGGCTTCCAATTCATCAAGAGTCTTGAGTTGGTTGGCATAAACCTTAGACTTAACATGGCCCAACAAAAAGTAGTGCAATGGCGTTAAATCACATGATCTTGACGGTATAGTATAGTTTTGTAAAACCAATATCATTAAAATGCCTCCCCGGCATAGCTGATATGACTTAACCCAAGAGCTCAAATTTTTCATGACTTGGACTGTGATTTATCAATAGCTTCGACGATGTTGCTCTCTTTGGTAGTTAATTTTTATTGGACTGTGTCTTAAGCCTCGTCTCATATATAAGCTTTTGGAAATAACTCAATCTATGAACTCTTTTTGTAAACCGCTTAAACTTTAGGTCAAGTAGGGATGGGGATAGCGTATTCGAATATCGATATTCTGTATCGATGTGTATCAAATAATGTGAAATATCGATATCTCGATATATCGTCGCGTAAAAATATAGTAATTTAACATAAACACATAAGTGGCCATTCCAACTTGCACGATTAGTTTTTGCGCCGAATTCGTAAATATCGTCAGTATCGGAGGAAAATATCGATATCGGATATATCGTCAAACGTGGATATCGATACAAAATAGTCGATTGCGAAAGAAAGAATATCAATATTCCAATATATCGATACACTATCGCTCATCCCTAATGTTAGGGCATCTAATCTGAAAGTTTGTTTGTTTTAGCTCTTATCATCTCTAATAAGTATCTAGGCGTTTGTACAGATAGGCAGACGACGGTCCGAATAACACGGCTATAACTTTGTGGAGTCATTGACGTCTCCCTCTGTATGCTCCAAGCATTTTTCGCTCGCAATATATAAAAACTCATTAAGCCTAGCCCTAACTGCATTGGCAAAGTAATGCCACCTGACCAAAAATCTTCCCAAACAAGTTTTTCCGGATGCAAAGGTGACTCTAGATATTACTGTATGTTGATCATCCAAATTCAGTATGGAAATATAGCAAAAATGGGTCTTCAGATGTTTTATTTTTTCTAAATTTTTAATCTATTTCCAACTGTGTCATTTTAACAATTTAACAAGATAATAGCGTTGCCACATAATCAAAGTTATCAGCAGTCAAAGTTGTCACATAGCTTTTGTAAGATACTTTACTAAATGATATTTATAATGACTTATTGACTTATGACTGCATAACAAACTTCTTGTGGAAACCTACAATACCCCTTTACCACATGAAGTGTATAACAAATGGAAAAAGTGACCCAATACGGCTAGTCAGTTAATAGCAAGGCGATTACCTAAAATCAGCCCAAACACATATATGCGCTCAATTGAATTTTATGTGTGAGGCAACAAAGCACAAAAAAAAAGGACTAGGATAAAATACCAAAATCAAACATCTAAAACCATACAATGTAATTTTTGTTTTGGCTTGTCTATTCTTTTCTTTTTTATTTATTTTTATTCTTTTGTTTTTTTTTTTTTTATGCCATTCGGCGTTGTATACGAATACAGGATGAAAAACGCACGGAGGAGCACAATGTTGTCATATTGGTTGAGTTTGCCATCGCTTTGATGTCCATATTGGATTCAATTAATCGTGAGTCCTTTCAACGATTTCGGCTACGCATCGGACTTAATCATGGCCCGGTCATAGCGGGTGTAATTGGCGCACAAAAGCCACAATACGACATCTGGAGCAACACGGTGAATGTGGCCTCGCGCATGGACTCATGCGGCGTGATGGGACGACTACAGGTAAGCTGGAACTACTGCCATACGATTGTGTTATATACTATAGTATATGTTAATAATTGTATATATTGCAGACAACGGAGAATACCGCAAAGATTTTAATGGCTGCCGGCTACGAATGCGAATGTCGGGGCCTGACATATGTCAAGGGCAAAGGAAATCTAGTCACTTACTTTGTTAAGACACCATTCGATGGCAAAATATAATTATGTGCGCAAAGTTTTGGGGCGCCATTTGTTGTTACAGCTCGTTATCCTAACTTAGTTAATTTAAAATTAGTTTTTAAAGTGAAAGTACACATTTTAATTTAGTGATGAAGGATGTTTTGAAGGCATGTTGTTAAATATTTAGGTATTTGTTTAGTTCTCGTTTTGCCATTTTAGTTTTAAAGAATTTCAAGCATTTACATATACGTTACACAACAAAAACTTATTGAGACATGCATACATATGTACTACTATGTAAATTAGGCAGAATTTTAGTTGTAATTATAATTATTAGCAAAATTATTTGTAGCTCACTTAAACAGCGAATAACTATAAATATGTATGTAAAATATAAATAAATATATATAAATACAATTATTTATGTATACATAATATAAATTAAACAACAAATGCAAATTAGCCCACCCTTAAATATATTATCAAGCCATGTTAAAAAAATAATCATATAAATTATTGCAATCTACTATACCGAATAATCAATATATTGTACAATCCAAAATATTTACTAAGAGTTCCAAAAGAAATTTTCACTTATATGGTTTATTATTTATTACTTATTTGTATTTTTGTTTAAAAATAGGCTAGTTGATTTTTAGTTTTAGACAAAAGCTAGCTTTAGTTAAACTCTTTTTGGAACAAAGTAAACAATGACATATAGCCAACAGTAAATAAATATGGCCTTTATATAAGCAAAATAATTGTATCTAAATATTATTCAAATTGTTTAAATTGTTCAAATCTTAAAATACTTGCATATTGGCAAAAAACGTTCCAAATGTGTCTAAATTTAAATTGAATTTATTAAATTGTCCAATTTTATGAAATACACAAAGACCGTCATTTGTCTAAGACCTCCGAAAGAAATTTTTATTTGTATATTTAAATTTTACAATAATCAACAAAAGTACGATATTGTTCAAAAACATAAATTAATAAATATATCATACATAGTAAATGCGCAAAATAACTACTTAAATTATATGGTATGAAAACTAATCTGATGCACTCAATTTGGGTATTCATGAGTTCTCGCACGTGTTGTAATGAGCAAGTGTTGCAAACACTAGCTTGTGAACAACCCTTGATGTTGCATACTGTTGCAAATAATAACTTTGCTTTTAATGGGCAACATTGATTATACTAGTTTATTCTAATAATACCGATTTCAAGTAATTTCGAATATTTTTAGATTAAAATAAAAAAAGTGTACCTACTTCACCGCAAATACCTCTGTACCGCTGTATCTCTAAATATTGCTGTTTACACAAATTAAGAATATAACCAATTTTTTTATTGTCTTTCCTACTTTTATAAATATACACTCGTTCCTTGCGTAAACGACAAGTCTCCAGCATCCACGAATGAAATTAAATTAAAAAATGTTTTCTATGATTATTTACATTCAAAATTTTTTTTATAGGTTATGTTAAAGAATTCAAAGGTGATTAACACCAAAAATTTTAAAAATGTTCATTTTGAAAGCAAAAACTTTTTTGTAATTTTTGAAGTCCTTATTTTAATTAAAAATTGTTTTTTATTCCTAGTTTTTAATAAAAAAAAAATTATTTTTTCGTAATATAGCAAATCTCTTTTCGTTCTATAAAAACATTTCCAAAGTTAAAAGAATAAGATAAAATATGACAAATTTTCTATTCTTATATGTTGAAAAGCATTATTATTTGTTTTCGTGCTCTAAAATAAAACAAAATTATTATAAATACTTTTTAAATTGGTTTTGAAAAATAAATAAACTCTTCTGCTCAGTTAGTTTTTTGTATTTGACAATACGATTGCTCATTACAACACCTGCTAGTTCTTATGAATACCCTTACCATATTTTTCTACTCAACGAATTTTCTGCAGAAAGTCTTAAATCTATATATATATGTATAGTATATTTTTTTGAATGTTTGACATATCTGAACAATTTATATGCTTTACCCAAACGATCAATTTGATCTTATGTCAAAAATAATATTTATGTATAAGCGCTCTATATCGAAATTTAACATTTAAGTATAATGTAAAGTGCTTTTTAAAAATATGTAAATTTGTTATTAAATATAAAAATGAGGTGCCAGAGTTCTTTGCTATAGTTTTTATATGCTGTAAATTTGTTAAATTATTTTATTTATAACTCTTGTTTTTTTATGTTTTAAGAAATTAATTGATCAGATATTTATTTATCAAAAAATAAAGCAACGTTAAAAAAAAAAATCGTTTTAGCTAATTTTTAAATTCCATTTTTACTGTAGTAAACACATTAAAGCAAGTTATAAAAATTAAACTCATATAAGCAGAATGCTACATGATGGGATGGAAAAGGGTGTCCCGCAATTTCTGAAAAAGCTTCAACAGCAGGTCAAAAAATAACTTAAAAACGTATAGCAATTCCGAAATACCCATGGGTCCCCGAAGTTACTGTCAGATCCCAACATTTTTTTTTTTTTCAATTTTTGAGGAAACACACTGATTAATTAAGCGCTGAAATAATGCCATAAAGTAAGTATTCAGGCGATTTTGGGATGTTATAAATTTAAAAAGTCCCTAGATGGGATATTGGGTGCCTGTTATGGACGGTTGTTATTGTACCGAATTTCTTTTCCCGAACCCAGCGATTGAAATTTAAAAATTTCAGAAGTCGCACCGCAAACAAGTTTATGTTTTTGTTTATCAATATCGGGCTCCCTCAAGGGTATTTTAGAGCACCTCAAAAAATCAAAATTTTTAAGAAGCACTACTCGTTTTCTCATGAAGATTTTGTAACCCAACTTGGCGATCAGAAGTTTTTAGAGTTCTTAGTTTTATTAAAAAAGGTTGATAGTTGTCATGTAGCCCCATGTAACCGAAAAACTGTTTTCGGAGCAACATACAGACAGACGGACTTCTCGAGGTTGTGATAAGTATTTTGGTATAAGGGACCACGCCATACCTCCTTCTGTCAGGTATAAAATATATCTAACAAAGATAAAGATAAATCTTTTGGTGACTTGGCTATTGCAAAAGTTGTATTTTTTATTCAATTTTAAACGGAAGTTTTGTTACTTTCTAATATTTTTTTCCAACTAGAATGTGCTTCTTGAAACTAGCTGCTTTGCTTTTAGCCACTAGCGGCCCTGCCAACAACATGGCATTTTGCAACGCATCTGTGGAAAACATGATCTGCAGAATCCTCTACAGAAACGATGACAAGAATGTTGTCGACACATAGATCGCTGTCGCTGCTGCTGTGGCTGTTGCTCTGAGGGAACGGTGCTTCTTTCTGGCGAGGAACTAGATTCCGGTAGTTGCTGCTGCATAGTTTGTGGCTCCCGAGGCTGTTCAAACTGATTAGAACACATGGGAGTGTTCATAACATATGGTGGATAGGAATTTTGAGCCACGGTATCGTTCGGTAGAGAAGGCTTATCACTCTCCTCGAGTAGAAAGCCGTGTGTTTTCGCGACATCTGATCTAGTCGTACTAATAGTTCTAAATTGTTCTGAATTACTTCCTTGTATATCAGTTTCAGATTCGACTGCATGTTGCTCTTCATTCGCCATCACATTTGGAAGATCACCCATTGATTGTGATGTTGGTCCACGCTGATACTGTTGCCAACCACCAGATCCCATCGTGTTCATATTAGAAGGTTCATGCATTCTGCCTTGCATTGCGGTTAGGTAGTCCAGCTGCTGCTGCACCTTGGCTATTTGGGCCTGTGCCTGCGCCATTTGAAAGTTAAGCTCTTGAGCTAAATTTTGTAGCATATAACCTGATGATTGACCTTGATTGCCATATTGTGCAGTCTGACGCGGAGATTGATTCGGAATATTTGATTGAGATTGATTAAAGCTACGAGGCTTATACTGAGCCTGAGCTTGTTGCTGCGTTGGCATTTGTGGCGATGTAAATGGTTGACTTTGCCTTGTATGCATGCCAAAGCCGCTCAACTGTGGCGGCTGTTCAAATGAGCATCTAGATCTTTGCTGTATCATGCAGGGTGGTCTGCACCAATAAGACTGACATCGTCGTGGCCCCATGCAAGGTGGCATGCACGCTCCAGGACCGCCTGTCATGCCTGGATTCATGTACATTCCAGAGTTGGCAGATGGACCTGATGCCGGGGCCTGCATTGACTGCTGTTGATATGGCTGTTCAACCATGCCTTCGTAAGCTTGTTCAGTGGCGTCACTGTTGACTGTATTGTACTGGTAAGATGCGTCGTTAACCGGATCAGCTGCCTGCGTGGGTATACCATATATAACTTGTGGTTGCAAATTAACATCATTCCCATCATCACAACCGATTCTAAGGAAAATGTTCAATGAATTGATTACTTAACTTGTAGGTCTACTCATATTAATGTTTTACCTGACATAATGCGCTTCAGTGACCTCGCAGGTGGTAACTATGTCAGCCTCAGGCGTCAAATCTTGTCCTTCGTTGCACATAGCCAACATGGCATTACCTTTGGGTCCAGTGCGCTGGATGAACTGATACGTGCCTGGCTTATGACGCGTAGGATACTCACCACGAAAGCAGGGAAATAGCTTTAGGTTTGGCATATACAAGTCATTTTGTTCATATGTCTTCTCAGCAGATTTCCTTTCTGCATCACTTTTCCTCTGCTCAAATTCGTTTGCGCTGTGTTCATCCTGCTTACTACTTCTAGGAGTTCGTATCGTGCTGGTGTTATCTATTTTCTCGTCCATCTCTCTCTGCTGTTCATTCGTTTCTATCGTTAAATTATCTATTTTTGGCTCAATATAATCTTCGATAATCGGATTCGATTCAATAATTTCGTTTTTATCCGTATCATCTATAACTTCCGACTCCGATATAATAATTGGTGTAAAGGACTGCTGTTCCATGTTTGCTGTTTCGATTTTAGTTTCTTCTAGACTATTCCGCGTACTAACGATTGGCGAGTTTCGCTCACTAGAGAGATTTGTTGCCTCTTTTGGGGAAGAACTTTGAACCGCTGTCTGCAGCCATATCTGCGGCAATGACACCTCAGCTGATTTCTTGGACAGTTCTCTTGCGTTTTCTTGCTTGGTGAACTCAGTTGGTTTCGTGGCAAACCTGCTTTTGGATCGATTGTGTAAGCGTCTTTGCGCATCCATATGCATACTTGGCCTGGTGTGACTAGTTAACGATTGGACCGCGCCCAAAGTGTGCTTAACTTTATAAGGCGTTTTTTGGTAGCGCTCAGTGGGCAGTACTCTAGGTTTTTGAATGGCCACATTTTCAGATAAGCGTTTTTTAGGCACTACATCTGGTGATAGCTTAGATACCGTGTATTTCTTATGATCTTGCTGTATGTTGCGCTTTGGGGAGCCGGATCTGGCATTTTTCTTTTGATCATCGCCAGGAGCCATTTCTAAAGTGTACTTAATTGATCGTACACTTCTTCCGTTTAAAATTGATTTCCAACATGTTACGAAAGTTCAAAAATTTAAAAACTTAATTTCGATACGAAAATAAATTGATAAGTAACGTTTAGGTTATTATGTTAAGGCTTTTACATTTCAGTTATTAAAGTTTTATTTTAGGCTTTTTTGGTTGCTTAAGCTCGCAACTGTTATCAAAAAATTATGGTCCGTTTATAATTTGTATTAAACAAAAGATTTTCTTATAATCTCCAAGAAGTCTATCCAACATTTTTGTTGTCCTCCTCTCCATATTTGAGGTTCAATAACAGGTCCTGCGGCATGCGCTTTTCACTTCGAAGTGTATATTCATATATCAGAGCTCGCAACTTTTGGGGGTGTCCGGACCCGAAAACCCACCGTGTATCAACTACTGTTCTGCGAAGTCTGCTTCTCTACGTTATATTTATTTGCAAAAACTTAATATACCCCTTACCTTAGTTAAGGAGTAACTTCTCTACCAGTGTATATGTGCGATTAGCCAAAACATAATCAAATGAAATGGGCTGGGTTACCAATTACATCAGCGGTGGGTTTATTTGCGTGTCCACTCCTACATATAACTAGCTCAGAAAGCGAACGAATACAATTCAAAGCGATGTGACCCAGCACATTAACACGAAAGTTTAATGCTTTTTTGATTTCAATGCAAATATGGGGACGGAATTGAGTTTTTGGGTCCTAAACCATTTTAGCGTCATGACTTTGTGTATATTTGGGCCTTGGAGCTCCAGGGCGTATGCACATATATGTGCCTTTCCAGCAAGCTTAGTTCGTCATATTGTGTTGGAAGACCATGACAGCAATTATTTTTTGAACAAAACTTAAACTTGGCTTAACTGCAAAATTCTAGCTCTTAGTAATTACACACAAAAATTTGCTGTACCTATAGTAATCCTCTTTCCATAGACTAAGATAGGATCATGGACAGTGTTTATATGTTTTAAAATAAACCTCTAAATTATGTAGCTGTCAACTTATGTACTTTTAATTATTTACTTTTTTAGGTAAATAAAGAGGATAAGGAAAATTTGTCAAAAGATAAATTTAAAAAACATTTTTAAATTATCTAAGTACAGTTTCTTTAATTATCAAAATTTGTCAAGTTGTTTAGCACCTCAAAAAAAAAGTTGGTTAAATTTTCTATATTGGCAGCAGATTCCGTTTAAATTACAGATTTTTTATTAAAACATAATCCGCGAACCTATGGAATGTGCAAGTAATGCAACCGACGCATAGTTCTATTATATTTTTAATCAAAAATGTGTAATTTTAATTGGTATGGTGGAGGATACCAGTGCTGCCAGAAGAACAACAATAACAGCAATACATGCGGCAACTGTCGTAGACCATTAAGGCCTGGCTGTAATCTATGTTGTGCTGCTATACCTGAGCAATGTCGAACAACAACTTGTGGTGCTGACACCTCTCCACGCATTAGTAGTAGGGATTCATCGCAGACAAGACGATCGAATGGTTATCAAACTACAAAGCGCATACAAGTGGACACAAAGGAGGCTACTACTTCCTTCTCTAATAATATACGGGATAGTACTGAACCAAAGGGAACCAGCGGGTTGGATGAAGAAGAAGATACAGTAAAGGGGGAGCTTATTAATGGCAGAGATGCTACAAATAACCCTGACATGTCATACTCAACTAAAACCATATATCGCGCGGTACCTCGCAATAAAGGTAGCAAGAACAATGAAAGTATAACAAACTCTCCCAGCGAACGATCAAGCGATAGGCTGCGGACTTCTAACGTGCGAACTTGCGCTAAATGCAAAATAGTCGATTGTAAGCAACCTTGCAATGCCCCTCGAAGCAGCGTAAACGATAATAGTCGATCATCTAATGATCGCAACTCTGCTCAAAGCGGAGCTGCCGACAGCGTAAACGATAATAGTCGATCATCTAATGATCGCAACTCTGCTCAAAGCGGAGCTGCCGACAGTAGGCGATCTTCTTATATTCGCAATTCTGCTCAAAGTAAAGTCCTGCCAACTCGAGAAGACAGTTTGAAATCAAGTCCTAAGCCAAAGATAGCAAGTCCATGTTGTTGCTGCTGTTGCCAAGCCAGAACAAAGCAAGAAACTAGTAAGGTCGGCAAAAGTCCCTTGAGCACTCCTCCAATAAAGAAAAAAATGAAAAGTATCTCGAAAAAGTCTACGGATAAAGCAAAATCGACAAAGGAGAGCAAAAGTGAAGATGGAATTTGGTAAGCAAAGCTCATATACCTCAAGCATTGATTAAGTGTATTATTTCAATAAATTTTAGACACAGGTTTAGCCACATGATTTGACAAGAGTGTCAGCGTCTTTCTATCTCTATAATATCTTAGAAAAACGTTTTTCTTCTTTCTTATTGTATCTTTTTTTTATTGAACTTTTAGTTTCAGGTTCAACTGCACTAAGCCGATGTGCGTTAACTTACCTAACAGTTGCATACAGGATATCTGCAATGCCATAAATGACCAAACAGCTACTTCATCAATAAAAATGGGTAAAGGTCAGAACGCAGCATTTTCACCAAAACTCTGCATTTGCATTAATACCAGGGGAAACATGGACGATGCCCGACAGGCCGATGACAACGCAACGCCGCCATCGTCCAAAAATAATGATAAAGATAAACAGTCTGTCGAATCTCAAGCAGTAACAATGAATGATGACAAATACCAATCTCAAGCGAATCGAGCAAGCTGCGTTTGTCTGTTAAATAATGCACAAAAGCCTCAAGTCTGCATTAAACCATCTACGTGTCCATTCATAAAGGCTAAGCGTGAAGCCCACGATTCACCTCTCACGAGTGATAAAGAGAGTAAGCCAGTGTCAGTCAACTCAAAAGAGAAACCAGCGAAAAACAGCAGATCGCCAACTTCAAGCCCGGATAGCTCAATATCAATTTCTTCCAAAGATATACGTCAGCCATCCGAAAAACTAACATTGGAGGAATACGATAATAATAATAATGGCACGTGCCCATGCATAACAGGTAGGTATGAGGGCCATAGTTCATCTCTCAGGAGTGATGAAGGGAGTAAGACATTGTCAATCAACTCAAAAGAGAAACCAGCGAAGAACAGCAGATCGCCAACTTCAAGCCCGGATAGCTCAATATCAATTTCTTCCAAAGATATACGTCAGCCATCCGAAAAACTAACATTGGAGGAATACGATAATAATAATAATGGCACGTGCCCATGCATAACAGGTAGGTATGAGGGCCATAGTTCATCTCTCAGGAGTGATGAAGGGAGTAAGACATTGTCAATCAACTCAAAAGAGAAACCTGCGAAAAACAGCAGATCGCCAACTTCAAGCACGGATAGCTTAATAACAAATACGTCCAAAGGCAAACGTCAGCCATCGGAAGAAGTCATAGTGGAGAAGTGTTATCATGATAGTCCCTGTATAAAACCAACTACATGTCCATTCATTAAGGCTAGGCGTGAGGCCCATAGTTCTCCCCGCTCGAGTGATGAACAAATAAAGGCAGCGTCAATTAACTCAAAAGGCACATCACAGAAAAGCAGTAGATCTCCAAGGCGATACACGAATAGCTCCTTATCAAATGCACCCAAAGGCGTTCGTCAGCCATCTGAAGAACTAATATTGGAGAAGTGTTATGATGATAATCCCTGCATAAAACCAACTACATGTCTATTCATAAAGGGTAGGCGTGAAGCCCAAAGTTCTCCTCGCACGAGCGTCCAAGAAAGTAAGTCAAAAAAACATGGGACATCTATAGAGCTGGAAAAAAAGAAGTATGGCGATGATACTAATAATAATCACTGCATAAAGCCGACTACGTGTCAATTTATAAAGGGTAGGCGTGAGGCCCACGGTTCACCTCTCACGAGTGATAAAGAGAGTAAGCCAGCGTCAGTCAACTCAAAAGAGAAACCAGCGAAAAACAGCAGATCGCCAACTTCAAGCTCGGATAGCCCAATATCAATTTCTTCCAAAGGTATACGTCAGCCATCCGAAAAACTAACATTGGAGGAATGCGATAATAATAATAATGGCACGTGCCCATGCATAACAGGTAGGTATGAGGGCCATAGTTCATCTCTCAGGAGTGATGAAGGGAGTAAGACATTGTCAATCAACTCAAAAGAGAAACCTGCGAAAAACAGCAGATCGCCAACTCTACGCCCGGATAGCTTAATAACAAATTCGTCCAAAGGGATACGTCAGCCATCGGAAGAACTGATATTGGAGAAGTGTTATGATGATAATCCCTGCATAAGACCAACTACGTGTCTATTCATAAAGGGTAGGCGTGAAGCTCATAGTGCTCCTCGCACGAGCGTTACAGAAAGTAAGTCAGGAAAACATGGGACATCTATAGAGCCGGAAATAAAGAAGTATGACGATGATACTAATATTAATCACTGCATAAAGCCGACTACGTGTCCATTTATAAAGGGTAGGCGTGAGGCGCATGGTTCAACTCTCACGAATGATGAAGAAATGAAGCAAGCGACAATCAACTCAAAAGACAAATCACCGAAAACTAGCAGATTGCCAACTCCAAGCCCGAATAGCTCGATATCCAATACCTCCAAAGACATTTGTCAGCCTTCTGAAGAACTAATATTGGAGAAGTGTTATGATGATAATCCCTGCATAAAACCAACTACGTGTCCATTTATAAAGAGTAGGCGTGAATCCGATAGTTCTCCTCGCACGAGCGTTAAAGAAAGTAAACGCACGAGCGCTGATAAACAAAAGTCAGCGTCAATCAACTCAAACAAGAAAGAATCGAAAAATAGTAGATCGCCAACTTCATACCCGAAAAATGATGATAAATATAATAGTTCTCCTCGCACGGGCGTTGAAAAACGAAAGGCGGCCACAATCAACTCAAAAAAGAATTCATCGAAAAATAGTAGAGCGCCAACTTCATACCCGAATAATGATGATAAATATAACAGTTCTCCTCGCACGGACGTTGAAAAACGAAAGCCGGCGTCAATCAACTCAAACAAGAAAGAATCGAAAAATAGTAGATCGCCAACTTCATATCCGAATAATGATGATAATTATAATGGCTGCGATTCAACTACGTGTCCATTCATTACGGCTAGGCGTGAGGCCCATAGTTCTCCTCGCACGAGCGTTGAAAGACGAAAGCCGGCCTCAATTAACTCAAAAAAGAAAGAATCGAAAAATAGTAGAGCGCCAACTTCATACCCGAATAATGATGATAAATATAATAGTTCTCCTCGCACGGACGTTGAAAAACGAAAGCCGGCATCAATCAAGTCAAACAAGAAAGAATCGAAAAATAGTAGATCGTCAACTTCATATCCGAATAATGATGATAATTCTGGTAGCTGCGATTCAACTACGTGTCCATTCATTACGGCTAGGCGTGACTCTCAAAGTTCTCCTCGCACGAGCGTTGAAAAAAAAAAGCCAGCGACAATCAACTCAAAAAATAAAGCACCGAAAAGTAGCAGATCGCCAACTTCATACCCGGGTAACTCAACATTCAAAGGCAAGCGTACGCTTTCGGGAGAACAAAGAGATTGCGAATGTGATCAAGAGTCTCCTAAGGGCAACACATATCAAAAATGTACTTCAAAAGAGTGTTTTTTAGTAGAATCAGTGACAAACATAATAGACTCCGCATGTGAAGATGATGATGATGATGAAGAAAGTTGCTGTTGCTGTAGTTGCGAGTCAATAAAAGAGAAAGAACAAACAAATTCCACGACTAGTTCGAGAAATTCTCGACTGGAACAGCACAGCTCTCTGACGAATACTAATGCAGATGGAGAACACAACGGCTTATCGCAAAATTCAAAAGTTCCTACAAATACAGCAACGCAAAAAGCTCCACTAAAGCAGGCCAACAAGTATCCTTACTGTTGGAATGCCGTGTCCAACAGAGAAATGCCGCCTGACAAATGCTATCAAGGTTGTCGTTATAGAGAATGTGGGACATGTGAGACTACGAACATGTGCACAGAAATGGATTATAATTGTACAAAAATAAATACAGCAAAGCTGCATAAGGCCTATCCATGTTATAACAGAGAGATAATAAATGATCCGTTTTTGGGGCAAGTATCTGTCCCTACTAGGCAAAAAACGTTAAGCCCGAACCCGTACATGTACTTGGAAAGCATGAGCATGCCTGGGGAAACCAAAGTAAAGTCAAAGTCTACAAATCGTATCGGACCGTATGAGAATTTAAATTTTGATCGAATGGATGCCGGAAAGAAAATTGCGCGTGTTTCCCATGAACAATCTACGCAGTCGAGGCATTTATCGAACAAAAAAAACAATACTTTACGTGGTATCACCATGTTTCTATCCAGTCGGCTAGGAGCTGCAGCTGTACCAACAACCAAACTCAAAGAGAGCCCTCCAAATAGCCAAGAAAACAAGGACGAAAAAAGGCATCTTAACACTTTTCTTATACCAGAAGTTAACTCTCAAATGGTCCAGCAACCAACACGTCCCATAAAACAACCAACTGTTATACCGCTAAGTGATAAGTTGAGCAGAAAGCGCATTGGAGCCGATAAAACGGAACGACGTATGAGTCATTACCATGGACAACAATCGGAAGATGCAGCTACGCATCGCCCAACCTATAACGGCAGCTACGAAGCTTTAATTGATGCCGAATTGCTAAAATGTGGTTTTGCTCCCAAAGTCACGTTTAATAATGGGCTAAAAGGAGGCAGCGAGCTGGAACCATCTTATGATCGTTTGAGCAGATCAAGAATCTTTGACGACACTATCACGGAAAATGAATCCAACAGCTATTCGGTGACAGATAATGATTGCGAAAGGTAAGGCAAATCTGATGATTTTATGAAATTAGTTGAGCTTGCTATAAGTGCTTAAGGTTTTTTTTTGTAAAGCTAATATTATACCAAAATATTAACAAGTTCTCAAGTTTTCTTAATTTAAACTTTTGTTTTTATCAATCTTAAAGTTACGCAGATAAGAGTAAAAGGTACAGATATGTACAGAGCTTCAAAAATGGATATGGTCGTAAATATAGTAAAATAGTCGTATGTTTTTTGACTATCGTATTTTTAAAGCTTCCAAAGTGGTGATCGTTAATAGGGAATTGTTTAATAAATACAACAATCAAAATACCATCATGCATATTACACGATTAAATCGTCACTGATCACTTAAAAAATTATCGCTTTGCCGAATTTCATGAAAGACAGTTTTAAAATTTATTTTCAAATGTAAATAGCTTCTTCAGCAAGCTAAAAAATTTAAAAAAATATGGTCAAGGCCCCATACACAGCATGTAAAAATCCCACCATTTTTTTTTATATGAAGTTTTGTCATTCTGTGTGAAGTTTTTGCATGCTGCGTTTGGGCCTTTAAATTAAAAAAAAAAAAATAGTTAAAATTTAAAAAAAATATTAAATATTAGTGTACATATCGTACGTGAAGTTAATTTTCTTGTGAAAATTTTAGATAACTATTAAACTTAAAAAAAAACGAAAGCTTCGCCGGATTGCCCCTATAAAAGGAAATAATTACGTTTAAAAACGCAATTTAAAACTCTCCTATGGCTATTAAACGCACTGTAGTTTTTTTTTTTCGTGCGAAGCAAGGAAAAAAATTTGTTTAAGATTAAAAAAAAAAAACCTAATTTGGAAAAAATAGTAATTAAAAAAAAACTTATTTTATATTGTTTGTTAAAAAAGGACTTTACTTTTTATAATTTCGAAAATTCTATAGTATATATATTTTGTACCTACAGTCTCATTGAGTATATCGATCTATATCGTTTAACGTGACGATTTATTTGAATAGTTTAAAAACCCATTATAGATGAGTATGCTTATAAAAGTTCCATATTTCAGTAGAGCCGAAGAACATTCAGTGGCGCATGTTCCTTACCGAGTACAAAGTGACCGAAAACTAAGACAACCGTTCAGACGTGAAGATGTGGAAGACCTGAGTCGGCATGAACAAAGGTAAACAAAATAATTCCATTTAAAATTATTACTTATTTATGATTTCTTTAAAATCAGTCAACAAGAGCAGTACATGCATCAACCAACGAGAACAAACCATCCAAATCAAGTTCATTCTAATGAGAGAAGTGCGCCAGTTCCGTCGGAACCAGAAATTCAAAGCACGGTACTACTCGAAGCGTCAACCACTTGTGGTATGCAAAATATAATTTCAGCTTGTGCAGGACCACCTAGTTACTTGGGGCAACTCCTAAATAGTGGTGCGCCATTTGTAAGTGGTCAGCCTATATGGATGCAGGAACAACAGCCAGAACTACAATATAGTCAAAATAACGAGCAGAGAAACAATGTGGAAATGAATAATAATATTGACGAGAGCGCAGAGTGGATAGATCCGCGTGCGCAGCTGCAAATGCAATGTATGAGTCAGTCCACAATGTCATATCAAAGCGATAATTCAATTTTCCAAGAACCTTGTATGAATAACAATGATAACATTGCGGTTTTCCAACAAAACTGCGACTACGATCCAAATGTGAAAATGCCTGGAGCACAAGTTCAGCATATACCGGTTGGTTTCTATAAACAAACTGTTGACAAGTATGGCATCATACCCATGGACTCATATTTTCAAGAGATGCAACCACCCAATAACTTTAACTATTCTCTACAAACTCCCACTCCTTCGCTCAATATAGAGTACCCTATAGAAAATGTGCAGCCGAGCAGCTCTACTATATGCGGCACAACATATGATTCAGATCCATATCTATGTGAACACGAGCAACAGCACTACAATTACGATCATTAGAAATAGAGTATCTAATATTAAAAGGAACTTTTTGTACAATTTGGCTAACTCTTAATAGTTTTTTTTTTTTAAATAATAGTGTTGTGTATATACATACATAGTAAAAAAAATAATAAAATATATAAATATATTCAATAATATATAAATACAAAGTATAAACAATAAACAATCGAAGTCTAACAGATTTATAATATCGATTCGTTTAGGAGTCGAGCTAAATAAATTTAGGTCAAAGTTGCTTTGTCTATTGGGATCACATAGATGTCTGGTGCGTAAGTTTTCTTATGAAATGTAAATTTATCATGCCTCATATATGTCATGATAAAGAGGTTAGTTCGGGTCTGAGGAAGGGTTCTTCACTTTGAAGTGTATATATATTAGAGCTCGCAAAACAAAGTCGAGCCATTTTTCTAATATTTGGGGGGGGGGACGATTTCCCCTCGTGGATCCGCTACTGGGTTAGATAAAAACACAATCTTTGAATTTTTTGCATATTTTGTTAAGATTTTTGTAAAATTTTGTTTTTTCCAGATGTTCAGTTTTATTGTATTGTACCAACGCTATTTGTTTTTACAAAAGAATCTTCGGATCCTCCTTTTACTGGTTAGACTCCTTATAAAAATTTATAGCACACTTGACGCCGGCTATAAACTGTAGGTCCCTGTTCTCTTCGAACAGTTATTAATAGAGATCCCCATGCACCGCTTAGGGGCGACTGACAAAATAGTCAGTCAGGGCCTTTGAAAATTGATGTGAATTTTTTGGACGTGATTCTAAACTGAAAATCAAAAATTCCGGATCTTTATAAAGTTTATTCAGATGTTAATAAAAAAAAAAATTTAACAAATAAATATCTCATTATCTGCAAGAACTTTTGACATTGTAAATAAATGCTTCGAAGCATCTGTAAAGCAGGTCTATCGTGGAAAGATTAAGCGGCATGTATTACCATATCAAACAGGTGCTTCTAATCTTATTTTCGTTTCTCGAAACAAGCAAAACCCGTGACCACTGATGCTTCTTTGTCAAGATTTCCACTTGGTTCATGGGAATGCGCTAAGCACTTATCTGTAAGGATGTTACTTCCACGTCATTGTCGAAATACTTCATTACACGATAATTGAGCGGTAACCAACATGTGACTTTGGGCGCCACTATTTTGCATTGCTGTAAGGGATGCTGCTGCTATGCGGGAAACAGGAAGTATGTATTTGCCACCGTTTATATGTAAACACTGCGGCTGCTGTTGCTGTAAAGCAATGCAAGATGCACCACGGTTTAGTGGATGTTGATGCATGCACATGTTGTTGTAGTGGTCGGAATTACGAGTCGCATCATTAATGGAGGCGGGAAAGTAAAAATATGGCTGACCACAATTTGTAGCTGCGGCTTGTATAGGTACAGATCTGTAGTTCGCTTGATTTCGCAGCATTACCTGCTGGCTGTTTGTGTTTGGTAAGGTCATGCCACTATGATGGCTACCAAAGTAGGTCGGGTATTTTAATTGATATCGACGCTGTGTTTGCTGCGGTTGGTTTAATAAGGGGTGTGGAGGACAACTGGTGTTTCCATAACTTTTGGCTACGTACAACTGCTGTTTGGGACGCAACTGCTGCAGTCCCTCAAGCTGCGCCTGAGAACTGCCCAGACAAGGAGCGACCGCAATAGGATGCAATTGCAATGGTACATAGCTGACACTCACATGAGGGGAAGCTGCTGATTTCTTATATTGTGCAACTGGCCCATGCATTGGTGATGCCAAGGAAACAACTTGGTTGACTTTGGTTGCCGTCATAAAGTCTTTGCCATTGGTGACTACAGGAACTTTGAGATAGCGACAGTATTGCTGGTCCAAGCAATTTTCAGCCTGTTTACGGTTTATGGTCAAGCAACCACTGTCCATCCTGGAACGAACTAGTCGTAGGTTCTGCTGAATGAGTCTTTTCAAAGTACGAAAGCGTCCAAAACGTCGCTTTAATGGAACACTAACACCCGCGCTTGTTTGCACAGCTAAGTTACAACTGGGAGTAGACACCTTAGCCATCGAATTGCTGTGGGTTAAGCCGTCTTCCGCGTTTTCCTTCACAAGTTCATCCTTTTGAAAGTCGGCTTGAGTGCTGATTTCGCAAGAAGAACTCTGCGGCGTCTGGGTGTCTTGTGTCTTTGTTAAACCGTTCTCATCTTGCATGATCTGCTTGAATCGACCTAGTACCACAAAGGAGGGTTTGCACTGCTTGTCGTTTATTTTGACAAATTGATGCAGTGCATTATCATCTTCATTGGCATTTCGGCGCTGGGAAAAGGGTTCAGTCATGTCTTCTTCCGTTTCCCCGTCAACATTTGTATTACGTACGATTATCTGAAGGCAACGTTTGTCCTGCTGTTCATTAGCTTGACCGGTAACCGCTGTGCATATTGTGCTGCAACTGCAATGTCGCGGCTCTTCACACTTTAGTTGCCCATTGGAACATATGCCAACGTTACCATTCTTGTCCAAGATAATTGTTAAGCTGCACTTGCCATCCTGTTCACTTTCGAAGAAACTGCAAGACTTCGAACAATTTTTGAGTGCCATTTTTTTAACTCATCAAAGATCCGGAAAAGTTCTCTGTACTTTAAATTACAACATTTCTAAACAAAAATTTTCCTTGACAGTTTTTTTTAGGGTTTCCATATTTTGCAACTTAAAAAAAAAAACAGCTAAATTTTGTGTATATTGGTCCCCATATAAATGCTGAATCTTTAGATGATTATGTCAATTATCGATATAAAATAAAGTTTTAAGTCATAAGGCACCAGGAAACAATGGGAGCTGCTAGTGAAAAGAAAAAAAAAATGAGAATTCGATAAATATAACACAACTTCCTGCCATGCAAGCGTTAAGATATACACTGGGTACACCTCTGATAAAACTCTAACAGAAAGCCAAAGATACACCCAAAACCAAACAAGATTCCTAAAGACTATACTCTAAATAACACAGCTTCACAAAAAAAAAAAACAAATTGCGTCTATTGAACATATCATGTTTATTATGTATATGTCAGGTCGTCGAATTCGAAAACTCCGTTTTAGACATAGAACAGGATCCCAAATAATCAATTTAAAAGCCTTCATTTACTGTACTTCCTTTAAGTGTCAGATTTTGCAAAAATCATAGCATACCTTCAGGGGCTACCTTGCAAATGATTAGGCATGTGCTGTATCTGAATTTAAGCGAACAAGTTCGCTTTTTCTGTCTGTGTGTTTGCTTTTTTCGCTCGATTAGACCGATCAACTTTTGTCAAACATATTTTCATATCTATTATCAAGTATTTAAGTATATTTTTCACAAAAATTGATCAGAGTACGAAAAGAAACCCGCAGCTTTTGAAAATTTTTGAAGGCTTAAAGTCATATTTTTTGTCCCAAGAGAACTCCCCTAAAATCATAAAAAATTGAATTTTTGAGCGAATTTTCTGAATGTCTTTTGTATTTCGTCCTCTCTTATATGTGAATTTTCCATCACAAAGTGTTAATGTCGGTTGTGGAATGTCCGCTTTTTTCACTCGGACCATCTGGTAACCTTACATGTGCATAAGTTTAAAATCAATAACTCTGACATGATTGATTTAAACGAACCCCGGACTCGGATTCACTGACCCCAAAAACATATGATAAACAAGGTCTGCTTAAATAAAAAATAAAATAGTGTAAGTTATATAATTATGGCGGCAATATAAAGGTAAGGAAATGTAAAGTTAATGCAAATACTTTCCTCTTATATATTAGATATCCCTGTTTCAATTTAAAATTCAGAGCGTTTTTAATTGAATTATCTGAAATACCACGGATCGAACTCTTCATTGAAACTGAAATTTTAACATTCTATGCTGGCAAAATTGGTAAAGGCGTTACTATCAACACGTGGTGCTAAAATTCCAATATAGTTTTTTAACCTCAACACAGCAAACAGTGAAGAAAATGTAAATCAATATTTCATTACTGATATTTCAGATAATAATAATGAACTAAATTATACAAAGTCACACGAAGCAGCTTTATTCACTTGGCTTTTTTAGTCAAGTATCCAGCTACAGTAAGGGAAGTGCTGTTTTGAAAGCCATAACCATGGACAATATATGTGGTCTTGATGGATGTGCAAGCTCGGTGGGCAATGCGCACAAAACAGCTCCGTTGCAACAAAATGAAGCTGGATTAAGATTACTTCAAGAACAACAGCAAATGGGCTTAAATTATGGTGGTATCAATCCATCGGAAGTAGCTTATCCCTTGGAGGTACTGGAATCAGAGCCAAGGCATGTAGGCATGTGCTATGTAACCGATAGACCTGAGGGCTTGAGGTAAGCTTAAAGTACACTTTTTGGTAGAGCATTGGGTAGAAAAAGTAACAGATAAAGGGTTAGAAAAAGCTTCACAAACAAGACTAAAAATAAATTGAAATACCTATGGGTGAGGAACTTTGGCTAGTAATTAAAATATATAAATCAGCCCGTAAGCTATCATAACAGTGGGATATCCAGTACAGCTACATAAGGGACGGGCGGTTGGAGAAGTTGGATTTGTTGCACTTGAGAATTTAAGTAATTTGACTGTAAGTTGTGCCAAGTTGTAAATACAAACTACAACAATTGGGATGTTCACTTTTTAATGCAGTGAGCCACTCTAACAATGAGGCAAAAAGGTAAAAGTGTCCGAGTTAGTATGAAAAGTGCCGCAGTGCTTTCACTCTAGTTTCTTTTTATACTCGTTGATGTCCGCTGTTTGATTCTATAACACAGTAGAAGCCCTAAATAATACTGAAAACAGTATTCAAAATATTTTCATCTTTGTAGATATTGGAGCTTTTTACAACACTCTTTTTGGCAAGAATGCCCCTTGAAGGCAAGTGTCTTGTTCGTGGAGCTGACTTGATATATACTGTATACTTCTTATTTAGCGATACATAGATGTTATAGTAGATAAAGCTTTTTTTGAAAGTTGCTAAGGATGGGATAAGACATTAGTTTCTGCTCTTTACATATTGCCATATTTTTAATTATTTTTTTCAAATGATATAACAAAATATTTTAACATGATCTCTAACTACCCCACAGTATTGACTGCAATGTAGCTATGCCCAACTTATTACATTATAACAACTACGAACCGCAAATGATATACCACAGAATGGATAACTGCAACGATAACCTTGCGCCGATGTCGCAATCTCTCAGCAGCCAATTAATACCAATACCAGCAACATATCCATGCTATGATACTACATTGCCAATAGCATCGACAATCCAGAGAAACACAGATGCTCATGCAACGTCAGAAAGCTCATCAAGTTCCAAGACTGCTTCGGTGCCTTGCGTGCAAATGCCCCAACAGCGGCCAGCAAACTGCATGGGCAGTGCTCTTCATAAGAATTTCTTGCCGCAAAACCCAGAAATGGTAATTCCAGAGCAGCCCGCTTATATATGGGGTATGATTCCAATAACCAAGCCGCTGCAAGCACAGCCATCCATTTTGCCACAATATCAGGGAAACGCATTTGTGCCGCAGCAATCAAATGTAGCTCTTTACCATGTTCCCTACATTTTAGCAGGATACAGAACCGACTGCGGTTGCTACGTACCAATGCAGCTACATCCATCTAATCAAGCTATAACATATATTAGCAACATGGCACCAGGCCCATTGCCAGCACAAGGCTCACCAAACCAAACTGTAACAGAAGCATCACGCAGCGACTCCTCATCTTTCACAAAAGGCACAAAGAGATCTTTGCCCACCGCAGCCATGCCGTCTACATCGAAACAGGCTTACATAGATCGCAATAAGGACAATTGTAAGTGCAGTGCAGCTGGAAACAATTCTCAATCAACATCGAAACAGATTTACATAGATCGCAACAAGGACAATTGGAAGTGCAGTGCAGCTGGTAACAGTTCTCAATCCCAACACTGTGTGAGCAATAATTTTCCAAACTGCAGCAATTGCTGGCATTGCACACGATGCTCGAACTATCGTAAACATTGACCGAACACTGCTTCTGCGATACAAACACTAACTTTATAGGATCCTTCGTAGTCTTACTGTAGCTGCAATAGAAAATTTTCAATAAAATTTTACCGAAATAAAACCTTATAATACTTTTTTTTTAATAGCGGAGATAGTTAGGTATTCACGCTTGCTGCTAAGCTGATGAGCTCTAAATTGACTTCGTTTAGTTTGAATGTTCCGCTCCTTATTAAGAGATATGATGAAACTTATTGTTTTTCATATCACAGTGGTGAAATTATCGCAAACAGCGTATTGTGCAACACTTTCTCAACAACTCTACAGCTAAAAAATTGAAAAGGTGTCTGCGTTGTGGAAAAGTTGAGTTAAAAGTTCAAACTCAGCCCTGCCACTTTGTTATTGTAAAAATCCTCAACTCTTTGACTCGTGCTCTCAATAGCAAGCGTGAATACCCTAAGTATATCTTTTCCAATGCAACACAAAGAGGCATATTCCAACTGGGTATAATTTTCTGTATTTCTGGCGAAACAACAACGAAATCAACAAAAAGACAAACTAGTTTTATATTTATTATTAATAATTACATTGCGGCCAAAGCAGACTAATTAGCGAGTCGAAGGTCTCAATAATAGCGCCTTACAATAAATACCATTAAGTACATTAGTATTATAAATTCTAGATTAAACTTGTTATAATGAAATCAAAATTAAAAAAAAAAAAATGTTACACTCTTTTTTTAAAGATTTTTGAAAAAGATTTTTTTTAATTTAATTTTTGGCTGCACCAAAAGCAAATCAACACGAAAAATGTTTTACCTAATATATTTATTAAATTAAAAATCATTAACAAAATTAAAAAAAAAAAACTAAAACTAACTTAACTTAATTTTGTTTATTACTTTTATTTTTAAAAAATATATACAACTCTACACGACTATATTGTAATAACATAAAAAACATAAAAAAGTTTAAGCTGTACTTTAGTTATTTTTAAATTTAATAACACATTTTCTTTTACAAAATTTCGAGTTTGCCATTAAATTTCGAGATTTTAGAAAAAAATACGTATTCTTAACGTGGCCTTACATGGATAGTAAATATAGTAAGTATAAATTATTGCTAAATATAATTTAGCAAACACTGGCATATAGAACAATTGAAAAAAGTAAATTCTTAACCATTCCTATAGTAATATTTAAAGTTTTTCTTATTAATTTTCTGTTTATAAATATTTGTTTTTGCATGTGAATAAATAATACATATTATTTTAATAAAATATTAAGAGTTTTGTTTTTGCATATAAATTCATAGTTAAAAAAAATTGTATCATTATTATTATTACTTTATATTTTGCATAAATAAGAATCATTAATTTTTGTTATTTTAATTATAATACAATAAGAAAAATCTTATATAAAATCTCATATAAATAGTGTTTTTCTTCTTTAAGTTTTATTAACTGCATAATTTATTTTAATAAATATTTAAGTATTTTTTTTATAAATATTGTTTATTCATTAAGTATTGCTAAGTGCATAATTTATTTTAAAAAATATTTTTATAAATATTTAAGATTTAAAAAAACAATAGAATATTTTATTTATTTATTTATTTACAAACAGCTATCTTATAGTTAAAATTAAAAACTAGCTGAAAGACTAAGGGCGGTGGCTACGATGGCCTTCAATAGAATATTATTTTATTAAATTCCACTGGCACATAGAAAAGGGTCATCATTTTTGAGGTTTTTTTCAATAGGGTTTTTTTAATGAGTTAGGACTGTCTAGTTGCCATGTGTTTTTATTCAGTTTTCATTGCCATTTCATCATGGAAAGACTTACACCCGAAAAACGTTTACAAATCGTACAATTATATGACGAAAATTCGCGTTCTGTAAAGAATGTTTTTCACGCGCTTAGGCCAGGCTATTGAACCAATTCAGTGACCAATTAGTTTAACGCTCCGGGCCAAGATCGTGTGATATCAAACCGTTAGGGCTACGTGAAGTCTAAAGTGTTAGTGGATAAGCCAGCTACGATTGAAGCATTACCCGTGTTATTCGCGAGATACCGCCGACTATGCTCAAACGCGTCATCGAAAATTGGAACCTCTGCATGGACGAGCTACGGCAGCCAACATTTGCAACGGATTATCTTTGAAAAGTGAATGGCAAGAATTGTTCTTTTTATTGACAATAAAGATTTTCCGATTCATTTGAAATTTTGTGTTATTTTTGCATTTTAAAAAAAACCTCAAGATTGATGACCCTTTATTTACAAATTTTTGGTTTTGTTTTAGATTTGTATAATTTTTTTATACCCTTCTTGTTCAGACATGAACATAACACGTCACATCGGAACCCTTGCAGCGCGCATTATAGGGATGGTTTATGACTATTCTTGCTGTGTAGGCTTCAAGTGGCCTGCATATGTTGGGAACTTGCATGTGGCACAAAAATTAAGAAGGGATAAGCGGCCTGCATTGGAATGCGACTGTTGAGCATTCGATAATGTATCCTAGGTCAAATATCACTTGTGCTCCCATAAAGATTGGACGGCGCACTTGACATTCTTATATACAGTTTATATACCTAGTTTTAAGTACGCTGCTGCATACAACACAGCGTTTATTATGTAACTTAGAAATAAGAGATTAATTTGAATAAATAGAAGACCACTCGCAAGGGTGGGTATCAGTACCAAACCAACATCCAACGCGAACTGTAATGCGCCAGATCATCGATTGCGCACAGAGCGGCAGTACAATAACATTGCCTGCTCTTAAGGTGTACATTCTTGTACACTTCTTATTATTTTTATGGAACTATTCTATATCTGAAATGTAAATATTTTCATAGTGTACTACTTCCCTGAAAATACAAAATATTTTCCTATTCTACATACATGTACCTTAAGCTTATTTTGCAACACCATGTTGCGTGTTATTCGAGGGTGTGCTGTATTTTAATCAGGCCTGCTTAGAAAGACAACACAAAAGAGCGCGATTACGTCAAACTGCATGTTCGGTTCACACTTCGTTTTTTGTGTTCGCACCCGACAATTGTTCGTCTCCTGCGGGCTGTGGGCATGCTTGCATAAATTACATAGTTGATTTTTTTTTTGCTCTATTTTCAAAACTTAAGTGGCGCCACTTTTTTTTATTGGCTTTTCCGATCGTGAGAGACTTCATTAAATGTTGTCTGTGTACCAACAGGAGCAACATGGCCACCCATAGTAAGTTCCTGTATCTGATACACAGTTGCTGGATCGTCATTGTTGGATTCCCTGTGGTCTATGGTATGACGACGT
Organism: Chymomyza costata; assembly: GCA_018150985.1. Taxonomy (NCBI): domain Eukaryota; kingdom Metazoa; phylum Arthropoda; class Insecta; order Diptera; family Drosophilidae; genus Chymomyza; species Chymomyza costata. The sequence continues at coordinate 3,454,498 of JAECWU010000001.1, read as the reverse complement.
CGTGTAATACGACTATTTGATGGCTGTGGCACAATACTGCCTTGTGGCGTATTTGCTGAATTGGGATGAGGTGCTAAATGAGGCGCTAATTTTGGGGATGCACACGTATTACATTGACCAGACGGCATGTTATGTTGGTAGAACGGTGGCGGTGGCATTAACATGCGTTGTCCGTCAGTTGGAGCCATTTCGTTAAGGATAAGTGGACGTCGCAGTTGCCGTAGATTTTGCGTGTGCTGACTGGGATCGGGCTGACAGGAAATGGGCTGCGCGTCTGGAATGTTTTGTTGAACAAAAGCCTCCTGAAAGCATAATAACGGGTGTGGCTGGACTTGAGCCTGGGATATATGCTGTGGTTGTTGTTGCTGTCGGAAAGCTGGATGCTGATGCTGTGCGTGAAGTTGTTGCAGGTGCTGATGCAGAAAAGCACCACATGGTGGAACTGCTTGGTTTGGATATAAACCCGGTTGCTGCTCTTGCATGCTACGTGCTTCTGTTATATGGATTGGAAGATGTTGAGCAGAGTGTTGAGAAATTTCTTGCATGATGTGACTTTGATGTTGCTGCAGTTTCATTAAATGATCGTTCAGTTCTAACTGTTGTCTACGCTGTAGTGGCTGTGGTCTTAGTAGTGGTTGTAGTTGTGGTTGCAGTTGTGGTGGTGTTGGGTGTAGCTGTGGTGTTTGCAGCGCATCTGGATGTAGCAAGTTGTTTTGCTGCTGCTGCTGCTGCTGCTGCTGTTGTTGCTGCTGCAGTAAAGCAATTCGTTGCAGTCTAGGATCTGCGCTGGCTACAAGCTGTGTGTACTGTTGAGACCATTGCTGTTCTTGACGTTTTTTATTTTGCTCTTGCACTTGCCTAGTTATTTGATTAATTTGACGCTCCATATCGTTTAATTCTTTCTTTATATGATTTTGATAGCGTATCTTCTCCTCCAGCAGCTTATCCTCTTTCTTTTTACACTGTTCCATTTTGATCTCAAATATTTTTTGCGCTTTTGCAAGTTTCTGTTTAGTTTCAAGACGATCTGCATTAATTTTTCTCAACGAATCCCCGAAATTCTTTAGTTGTTGCTCCCTTTGAAGCTTTAAATTCTGACGCATATTTTGCAAATACTGCAGTTGCTCTGAAAGCTCCAATTGTTGTGGCATTGTGAAATGTTGCAGTTGTGGTGATTGCGACTCCGTTTGTTGCCGTGGTGGTGTCACGGCAGCATTGCTTGGTATTTCCATATTTTGTAGCTGAATTAGAGGACACAATTGCTGTGTTTCCATGCTTAGATCCTGATCTAAAGCGTCCTGTGCTTGATCTTGTGCTTGTTGCTCAAATCTCAACTTTACTTGTTCCATTATCTTGTTAACCTCAGCTTGCAATACGTTTGCCACATAGTTATCAATGTGTGCTTTTGCCCACTGCTGCATTAATTCGGCTGGTAACAGCTCCTCAAAGAGTTGCTTTTGAAATCTTGTATAGAGCTGTTGAAGCGTTTGGGTCGAGTGCGCCTTTTGTATTTCTTCTGCACTGTAGACAAGTGGCAAGATGTGGTTTTGCAGCAGTATTTGCATTGGCATGGTACCATGTGGAACTGCAGCTCCTAAAAATGTTGCCATATTTTCAAGTATTGGATTTACTGATTGGCTAGTACCGGGCTCTTCTGTCGCCTTTTGAACTAGTTGCAGTACATTGTGTGGCTCAGTTTCTGCGTGGAACTCAACTTGTTTAACTACTTCCATCTGTATTGAACTTTCTTCTTGCTCTTCAGTGTCATTTAATTCTTCTGATGAATCCGCCATCGATGTTTTCATTACTTTTTGCGATTCTTCATCCATGTGTGTATTGTGTTCTAAATCTGGTTGCTTCTCACATGATAATGGCGCTGCTTTCACTAAACAATATTTACGTTTCTTTACTACTACAGGTATCTGCTCATCGCTATTATCCCTTTCTTCAATATCCCTATTCGCGCTTTGGGTTGCTACAGGCATATGCTTGTTGCTATTATCACTTTCTTCAGCATCCTTATTAGCGCTTTGAGATTCTACAGGTACCTGCTCAATACTATTATAACTTTCTGCAACATCCTTATTAGCGCTTTGGCCTTCCGCCTCAGTCAGAGTTGTCACCATATCATTCATTTCATCTGCTTCCTGCAATTTTTCATCCAATTCTGCTGCGGTCTCTAAGTTCTCCTCCTTCTCATTCGGTATTTTAGACTTTACTATTAAGTCAACTTTGCTTTGGTTTTCCTTGAGCGTCTGCTCATTGCCATTATCTGTTGCTTCAGCATCATTGGTCGAACTTTGACTTTCCTTCTTATGAGTTGTGACTTGTCCATAATACACATTGATTTTGTTGCGCTTGGGTAGCTTTAGACGTTCCAACTTGTTTAAATGCTTGAATACGCTCATTTTGATTTCACTATCATTGCTACTAGGATTATGCCAGCGAAAGATTTCCAAATGTCCATTTGTTGACCCAATTTTTGGCAATGATTCGATATTTTTCGAGTTTTGATCAGTCGGACTAGGCGAAGTACTTCTGTAAATATAGTACATTCAATTAAACAACATTTACATCAAAATCTTACACCCAATGACTTACCCTAGTTCTGGCTTGGTTAACGTGTCTGTTTTTATAGCCAGGAAATTGTTAATTTCATCCTCGCTTTCAGATGTATCTAAACGATTTACTATATCACATAATAAAAATTTAATTTCATCGTCGCTATTTATTTGCTGATTAAATTCATTTTCAATATTTAAATTGATGGGTGAGAATCTTGACTCAGGATTGGCAGCGTCTGGTCTTTCCTCTTGCTGTTCCAGTTTAGTTGTTTCTACATCAGCTGACTCTGCCTCCTCCGTCTTAATCTCGACATCCGGGCTTATAATCTCATTTTCAGTCACTTGCTGTCGTTTCATTTGTTCAGCCACCGCCTTGGCACGACCTGAGTCAACAGGAAATGTAAGCATTCTTTTACAATGATCATTATTTAAGAATTGTTCCAACGTATTCAAAGTGGAATTGCGTCGTTTAAAATACGCATTACGTTGATGCACTTCGGTCCGGGCTAGCTCCTTTGGTATAAACAGACGTTCGTCAGAATAGACACTAGCACGACGTTTTTTGGTCTCGGCTCTGAAGCATAGAAAATATTTTGTTATAATGTAAGTCTTGAAAAATTTTTTAAATAATATTCTAAGTTTGCTAAATATTTGTAACAAGAAGGGCCCATCTATGCAAAATTGATCAGAAATGCAAAGCTATTCGGCCGAATCTTGGCAATTGGCAGCTCATTTTGCGGTAGAATTCAAATTACTTTTAATACGTAGTAGGAGGCTTATATGTTTGACATGTATAGATGATTTTTTTTTGGTGGAAAGCTTGAAAAGCCGGGACATGTGTTACCTCACCCACTAAGCCTCCTACCAACTCTGTGTTTCCCTCTCACGGTACCACCGAGGAGTAGATGTTTCTATGTCCATCTGTTCCATCGTAATTTGTAAACTGCTTATCCTAATTTGACATATGATCATCCGCTGGTTATAGGTCAGCCGTGCTCTGGACAGCGAATTTCTTTGTCGATAACTTTATTTTCCATAAATTTGAAAAATTTCACTCATTTTTCCGCTAAATTCTCATGTTTTGTTGGCGCGAAATTATTTTTGTTTGATACAAAAAAGCTGACATGGTATATGTTGTAAAAGCAATCCGAATAAATTGTTCGGATTCGTTTTCCGGTTCACGGCTGAATATTTACATACCGACATAAAAGATGGGCCACCCCCTACATTTTTTAAACTGAAACTACGACTGCAAAAATTGAATTCAGTTACCGTAATGAGTTATCATATGCACATATCAGAGGCGGATACAAGGGGAGGCACTTAGAAGTCCGGACCTATGTCGAAATATCTGATTAAAAGGCTATTTACTGTAGTGCAACCTTTCTAGGTTTTCCATAGATAGTACAGTAAAAATAGGTTTTGACCTGGAAAAAATTGCTTAATGTATTGAGGACCATCCAAAAGGTCTAAAGACAAATTGGAGACCTCCTCCCCCCGTAAAGTTTTCCGTTATTTTGACATATGTTTGAGCCCATTTATCTCGTAATCTATAAGCCGTACACAAAAACTTCCAAGGCAGAAAATGTTTAAAATTGAATTTAATTTTATTTGTACTGGAAGGTATACCCAGAAGCTCATATTTTAGGCGGTAGAGCGCGCCAAAGTTACTTGAACGCAGTTTTCCTACTTTTACCCACCTCCTTGCCCTTTTTTGTTTTTGGCGTGTATCAAAAAATTGTAGATCTCAAAAAAGTACACAAGACTGGTTTTTGAATCATGTAAGTATCTTTATAAGTTTCCACGTTATGACGCTTTAAAGTCTTCCCGTGCCTTGAAAAACATGCAAGCGCATCGCCATTGCTGCGCGCAGGGGGCGCTAAAGTGTGAACGTAGCGCAGCGCTTGCTTGTTTTTCAAGGCGCGGGAAGACTTCAAAGCTTTATAAATTGGAAACTACTTTTTTTGGTCTATTTTTACTGTACTAAGATGTAGGCATTTTCTGTGTTGCTCCGTGACTAGCTTATTGACCACTAAGTCTAAAATGTTGAACCAAGCGCTGATTTGTTTGTGTCCCTTATTAAACATATGTTTGTGTATATCCATTTTTCTAAGTAAAAGATTTTGTTCCGTTGGTTTCTACGGCAGACATTTGATACTGTCGCCATATATACATATATAGTATGTATGTATGTACAAAAACATATATGCATATGTATATATGTACCTCGTTGTGTATGGGCTTCTCAATGTTTGTTTACATTATTCAAGCACTTCAACGTTTAGCCGCTTAAGCATGAGTGCATGATCAAAACGCTACAGATTCTCTTTAATATTAATTTATATAAACGGGTCACACTTGTACATACATATATAACACATACCCTTTGCAAAACAAAAACAAGTATCTTTTAACTTACATGGAGAGCGTGTGTCTGACTTCTAGCAGGAGCGGCTTGTCTTCACTTTTATCCAAAGTATCTGTTTCTAATGGGTTGGACACAGTTGACTCAACCTTACTTTGTTTTGTGGCAGGCTCAAGAATATCGCTGTTCGTAACTTCGATCTGATTTTTTCGTTTACGTGGCTCTTGCTGTGTATCTCTATGAAAAATTTAAACGCCATAATATATTATTATATAATTTATTTTGCTTCTACAACTTACGCAGCGTTGGTATCCTCTGGGAACATTTTCTCAAGCTGGCAATTGGATAGCTGACTTGCGTCCATATATTGCGGAACTGCAATGCCGAATGCGGTCGCTGGGCTTAGGCGCCGGCTTTTATAGCAAGCTCAAGTGGGCTTATTTAAACAAATAATTTTTGTTTAATTACAGAAATATCGAATTCAACTGCGGAATACTTTTCTGGTGCCTTAATAAAAATGCTTTGAAATTTGATTTTTTTTAATTGCCTTCTCAATAGTTTAAGAGCTTGACTTTGGCTGTTGTTGCTTTTTAGTAGAGCGGCCTATGCCTATATACATACATATATAGTTTTCCTAAAAGAGCAAATTTTTAGTTTGTTATGTAGGTATTAGTTCTTCTGGCGAAGTAAAGAGTAAATAGCGACAAATATATATAATATGAAATTGGGATATAGAAACGCTGCTAATTTTCAAAGTCAGCGTTTATGATCTTATAAGCTTAAAGATGATCCCGCAATGGAATCCGAGTATAAAATAAACAAGCCAGCATAAGAGTACCTACAACTAGGCGTGGCTTAATGTTTTTTGCTGCAGAGTATCTGAAGCAATGAAGAGTGAGAATATGTGACAATTCCGTATGAGATGCATTAACTGATCCATGAACTGAGCAATGTAGCTGAGTACAAAATTTTATTTAAAAAAAAAAAAAACAAAACAATATATTCAAAAAATTAGAAAAGTTGTTCCTAGAAAAAAGTAAAAAGCGTGAAAGACAAATTTTTGGGAAACTTATCGCTCCATGTGCCGTCGTCATCGTCCTTTTAAAGTCATTCAAAATTCGAGCATATAATTCAGATAATAATAACACTGACCAACATGGTTTAGTTGTTGGAAAGCTATGGGTCATTTCCGAAGTAATTTGCTGCGTAGAATCCGAATCCGGGGTCAGAATTGGCCCATCACGTCAGGATTGTGAGATATTTGAAAAAAGACCGTTTTTCGGGTACATAACCTCAAATATCTCAAGATCCTGACGTGATGGGCCAATTCTGGTCCCGGATTCAGATTCTAAGTAGAAAATTACTTCGGAAATGACCCTTAGTTTCCCAACAACTAAACCAGTTGGCCTGTGTTACTGTCTCAAAGATTTAATGCAAATGCTAATGACGTCGAGGGATATACTTCGTAAATTTGAATAGCCATAACTTTACGAAAAAAAATCGTAAATGATCACTTGAACTTTTAAATTAGAGGGTAAGAATGGTACTAAATGATGTGACTGAAGGGACAGACCACAAAAATTATTTGCACCTTGTACATAACCTCAAGAGTAGGGAAAAAAACCCCTTTTCGGGTAAATAACCTCAAATATCTAAAAATCCTGACGTGATAGGCCAATTCTGGCCCCGGATTCGGATTCTACGCAGCAAATCACTTCAGAAATGACCCTTAGCTTTCTAACAACTGACATGACCCCGGTATTTGTAGGCCTGTGTAATTGCCTAGTTATGAAATCTTATGACTTTCGTATAGTCAATTTGAAAACATTAAAAAAACAAAATTTGGACTTCTTGTAAATTGTTTGCGTGTTTAAAGGAGACTTAAAGTTTGGGCCCGACCATCACAGTACTAACCCATCATCTCGCACAAAAAAAAAACTGTTGGGACCACTACGAAAAAAATTTTGCGATAGTTGAGATATATAAAAGCTTATTATATTGTAGTCCTCTGGCTTTGGCTTAGATGGAATTTGAACTGTTTTTAATGGTACCTTCTACATACACAAACAAAAGCAAAAAATTGAAAATAAAAAAACGAGCTCTTGAATAAATATAATTTTTTTTTATTTAGTCAAAGAAAGCGCTTATCGTTTTTAACAAAAATCGTTGCGGGCCTGTGCAATACACATAATTATCCATAGTTCTATTATATAAATGGCAAAAATTTTAAAACTTTCAAAGTTGCAGGAATCGTCTCATATTTTAATATAAAAATCATTAAATAACACTAGTTTACTTTTAAAAAATTTTGGTATCCTGACATGTTTTAGTCATTTCCGTAGTAAAATGGCACGTTTAATCGAAAATGAGGCTTACAAATTTTTTCATGGAACGGATTTCAAGATATGTCGAAAAACCCATTTTTCGAAATTAAAAAAAAGTGTCTTCACTTAAAAGCAAATATCTCTGATTCTACCAAACCGATTTTGACAATTATTTTACTAAACTGTAGCTAATTAAATTACCTATCCATTATACTTGGAACATATTATTGGCAAATTTACGGTTTGGACGCTATTTATGAATTCATATGAAATTTTTCGTAATTTTTAGCAAATTTTTGAAAAAAATTTATTTCGAACATAAATATAAAAATTTTAAATAATGTTCATACAGTTTTTTTCATGGCTCGTAAAGTTTGATCAATCACGAAAAAAATGAGTGGTTGCTTATCAAAATCGGAGAAAAAATGTGGAAAAATCAAGTATTTTTGTAAAAAGTGTAAACTTGTTTGAAAAACCAAAAGTTTTAGTTGAATAATTTAATTTATTTATTAAGATATCGTTACCAAATTTGGCATTCGAAAGATTTTAAGATTTTTCAAGCTCTACACAAAATTTTATCAAAATTGGTCGTATATATCATATAGCACCCATAGGATCGATCGTTCAAAAAAACGTGTTTGGTGCAACACCCGGTATCTTGCTCAGAAACTTCTAAAGATACATATTTGGTTACGATATTTTCAGAAACAAACGAATCAAAACGAATTTGGCACAAAAAATATATTTTGACCGATCGAGATATCGTTACCAAATTCCGCACTGTACCAAATTTGATCAAAATCGGTTGACTATATCATATAGACCTATCGGCCGAAAAAAGTTTTCTGTACAAAATTTGTTGTGCTTCGTTTTTTTTATGAAGACATCATAACCAAATTCAGCATTTGGAAGTGTTTTAGACTACTCCAGCACTGTACCAAATTTTATCAAAATCGGTTGATGTGGTGGTACAGGCTATCCCAAAGTCTTCTGCGCCCGACTTTAACGTACGCCATCTTTTTTAAATAAAAATAAATTAGAATTAAAAATGTTTAAGTGAATAGTAAAAGTATGATATATTCGGCCTTTTGTTTTTATCTAAAAATCCATTTTACGCTTTGTTTTTTTTCAGACTCAAGACCTGTGTTTGCAATCCCCGTCTGCAACTTTAATTTCGAACTTAAAAAAAAACTTAATTATCTATAAATTTGGTACCCAAAGGGACTACGAATGTAAATTTTTTTCTAGATATTTTATAACAATGATACCCCTAACAAATATATGTTATACATATATCTCTTATTGAGTTAGTGCGAAAAACTATTGCGACCCCTACAAGATATAAAAAAAGTTGCCACAGAAAAATATTACAATGTATGTCTGTTCCCTGTCCAATGCGCGCCTTTTTTCGGCTCCTTTGGTAGCTTCGACATGTAGGTATTCGTCCTTACGGATGGACGGCCACGCAGGCAGAGGCGCAATGCCTAGCGGGAATGCCTTGACAAGGAAGCGGAAAGTAGGCGATAAGTTTAGTGCGTGACGAAACTCAAGTCTCACACTTTTCGGCTATATAAAAAAAAAAAAAAAAGACAACCTTTAAGTAGATATTTTGTGAAGTCTTATGCCTTACACACATGCAGAGCAACAGGTCTCATACCCATACTGTGGGAGTTTTTAACGAATGTTACCTTAGAAAAAAAGAAAAGACTTGGAGGAGTAAATACTAACCGACATTGTAAATATGCTGTCCAAGAATGTTGCTGCGGGATAACTTTCACATATTTACTAACTACTAGCTTCGTAGTGACGAACTTTGCACATGATCTCAAACACGATTTACACTTGACTCCAATACCAAACCTGCCATAAAACACTATTTGATTTGTTTATGTTCTGGCTATTCCGTAACTTACAGCGAAATAAGTTGTTTATAAACATTAATAAAAACATAAACAAATGCTAAACCAAGTAAAAAAAAAACTTCAATTCGCTGAAGGTGTAGGGTGTCGGACTACTCCGTTTCTCAACGATGTCGCGACGTAAAAGGACCGCCAGCGTAACAGATCGTTCAAGCGTAGAATTGTACTGCCGAAAACTAAATGAATGCAACATTGAGTGGGCAGGCAATTGGATTTGATACAGTATATAGAAGCGGCTGCTAGGGTACTGGTCTTGAACAATAGCGCAACAACAACTGAGCAAGACCTCCAATTAAAGCACATTAACATGGAACAAAAAAAAATGGTTAGTCGGAATGCAGATACACACGCTTTTACGGCAAGATATGAGTTCCGGTGTAAAGACACGTCAGTTCTCCTCATCGGGTAACGTGGCCAAGTTTGACCCAAAGCTTACTGGCGGCTATGTGGTCATTTTGCATTGGTATACGTATTTGTTATTATTGGGGTTGTAACACTTTGAATGCCAGCACTTAGTCACCTTTAGCTCAATAATTGTGAGAGTGTCAATTAAAAGCAATTTGTTTGCCATATTCACATTTGTACTTGGACGCCTTTTCGATAACAGAAAACAGAGGAGTTCACTATGATACTTACCAGTAAACAATAACGTGACGGCTCCAGGTAAGTATGCTATGGTAAAGATTTGCGTAAAAGACACTACAGACTAACATATGGAAGCTAGAAACTTTATTATATACAAGCTTAGATCAGTCGGCGCAATGTAGGTTTAGGGGATACCCTACTCTGCTTTAGGATAAACTATTAAGTCTTGAGGCAAGCTCAGGACTGGTTTTTATTGCTTCAGTAATTGGTCAGCTCCAATACATAATCAGAACTGTTAGGCGCTGCAATAGGTACTTGAACCTATTAAGCTGCGGAGAGATGAGTAAAAAAATCAAAGAGGCTATGTCTGTTCCATTTGAATACTTCATTCTTACTGGCTTTATTGTACTTATAAAATGGGCTTATATACAAAATTTCGTGCCTAAAATATATTTATTTATTTTATATTTTATATATAGCGTGTTTATTTTAGAGGTTCAATACTTTGAGTTTGCAACACTGCTTTATCTGACAACCCATTTAATAGCTGATAGTTGCTTTTTGTTGAGTTTGGTTTAACATTTCATTATGCATAAACTTACACCAGAGCAAAGCTTGCAAATTGTTGAAATTTTTTATCAAAATAAGGGTTCCATTCGTCAAATTTATTCGAAATTCAAAATTTTGTTTCCCGATGAAGCCCATTTTTGGTTGAATGTGTACGTTAATAAGCAGAATTGTCGCATTTGGAGTGAGGATAATCCATAAGCTTTTGTCGAAACACCATTACATACACAGAAAATTACTATCACCTATCTACGCCGATAAACCAGAGACAATTGAACACCTTGAAATCAACATTCGAAGAGTTATTGGCGAAATACGGCCGCAAATGCTGCGGAAAGTTTGTGAAAATTGGTGTTCCAGATTGAGTCTTACGCGCCAGCCGTGGCGGCCACATGGCCGAAATCATATTTAAACATTTATGTCATAACATTTTCTATCCAATAAAGCCCGTTTCATTGATCTTAAAAATATATTTCTTTGTTTTATTATGGCTTAAACTTGTGTAAGTCTAAAAAAAAACACCCTTTAAATTATCTAAACTAAATATGTAAACATTGTAATGATAAAAATGCTCGTTTAGGCCATCATCTTAGGTTGCAGTTCATATCAGAGTTTGTGGTACCCTGATAAGTAGCAAGCAGGGTTGTAGGTGGCAGGTCATATTAGCGTTTGTTGGTTGCTGATAAGTGATAGGTCGTATCACTATTTGTTGACCTCTTGTATTACCAGCGGGTAGCCATGCGATGTTGACCCACGAATGCGCATGTAGATAAGCCGGTTAAAAATTTACATTTCTTTAGTTATTACGCTCACATAAGACAAAACACCTGGCGGCATTATGCTGTTTATATGAACAGTATTTATAAAAATATTCAAATGAATCAATTTGGTTCAATATTAACCAAAACTCTTTTACGGTAGAACGGAGTCAAAAATGCTATTAAAAACTCCCCTCAAACCGTATTACGAACATTATTTGGTACAAGTTTTTGCGTTCCTTGGTCTTATAGACTCTACATGTTTATACGTCAGACGGACATGGCTCAATGGTCTGTCATGCCTCCTTCGTTACTTTAAATATATATGCAAAATTTGACAAAGCCCTTCACCCTATAAGTGTAGGGTATTAATATGCCGCACGATTTTGACAGACTCTATACCATCCTATTATAAGGAAACTTAATATCTAATATGTAATACACAGGCTCGACGAGGGAGGGGGGAAAGGAGGGGAATCCCTCTCGGGCCAGGAATTTTTTCAGGGGCCCGTGTAATTTTCTCTCTACGGTCCTGGTAATAATCTCCAGACGTTGCGATGTTAAGTTTTAAGGCCAACAATCAACTAACTCAGCATTGACGCCATCCGAACTCCCACGTCTTAAAATACGTAGTTTATTACGATTATCTGCGATATTTTGGTCCGGTTATAATGACACTTGATATTAATCTAAAGATTGCCCATATTTTGCCTTTTTTATGGGTAATGCTGTATCTTTAAAATAACTAAACAATGAAGTTATTAGGGTAGAAAGGGGGGCGTGGCAGTAGAAAACTTGATCCGGCTGGTCAAATAAGTAGTTCAAACGTAGAATTTGGTTATCCTAGCTCAAATAGTCCCCCAGATCCAGGCCTTCATACAGATAGACAGACGGCCGGACATATCTGAATCAATATCTTTATTCCTCTTGTCCAAATTCTCTTCGGTGTCGCCTTTCCAACGTTAAATACATTGGCACAATTTTTATATACCCTTACCTTAAAGTACGTGAAGTTGAACAGAGAAGTCGACACAGTCTATCGTCTATTCATCCATATGAACACCCAAATCCCAAGGATATTAAGATTTAGAGCAACCAAACTTTTTCACTTATTATGTTACGGAAAACAATATTATTTTATTTTTTCAATTTGGGAGTTATGTAAGATAGCTCCCATAGGGGCATTATATAGCACCCCAAAAAAAAATATTTTAATAATTAATTTGTCAGATAGTTATCGTAAACAAATTTGCATTTCAAAACCTTTCTAAAGTGCCCAAACACTAGAAAAAATGTCATCAAGATCTGTTTACTATATTAAACAGCATCCATAGGAGCAGCAGTTCCAAAAATTGTTTCGGAGCATTATTCGTTTGCTTTTTCGTTTCGTTCGAGAGCTCCCGACTTCGCCATATTGTCTGTGCATAGTTTTCATTGGCAATCTTTGAATGTGTCAGTGTAAAAAACTAGTTCCAGCAGAAATTTGGTATATATATGTGCTCTGAATAGAAATTGGTTTTGGATAATTTGGGCAAGATTGATAATTACGAATAATAAGTTTTATTTGTAGAGTTACGTATGCTTGTTTTTCGTGCTATCGACTAGTCCAAATGGTAAGTTCTAAAGGCTTTTAATGCTGAATGGGCATGGAATCACCATCTTAAAAAATTCATCAAATCGTCTTGGATAGATTTAATTACCTAGAGGTTTAGTACGAAAAACGATGCGGAGGTATGAGAGCGAAGACTCCTTCTAAATGGATATATTTTCTTAATTATTTTTTGTTCAAAAATCTATAAGATATCCCATTTATCAATAAAGTGAACTATTTGTAGTTACACATAGACTAGTTTAAGACTGCGTTTTTAAGGCTGATCAAGTAAACTTTAGTCCCACATTCCCTACAAGATCACTATTCTGATCTTCATAATTCGTTATATTTGCAAAAATGTTTTTGCATGATTTAAGTCCGGTTTCTTTATCGGCTACTCCAGGAAGGAAGTAATGGGTCATCAATTTTGAAATTTTTTTAAGTGCAAAAAAACACAAAATTTTCAAATTAATCGGCAAATCTTTATTATCAATAGAAAGAACCGTTCTTGCCATTCAACTTTTAAAGATAATGCCTTTCAAATGTTGGCCGCAGCTGCGCCGTAGCTCGTCCATGCGGAGGCTCCATCTAGCATAATCGAATAACACGGGTAATGTTGGCCTCTAATGCTTCAATCGGAGCTGGCTTATCCACAAACACTTTAGACTTCCCGTAGCCCTAAAAGGAAAAAGTCTAAGGGTGTGATATCACACGATCTTGGTGGCCAATTCACCGGTCCGGAGCGTGAAATTAATAGTTCATCAAATTGATTCCATAAAATGGAAAAACATGCTTTACATAACGCGAAGTTTCTTAATGTAATTGTACAGTTTGTAAACGTTGTTCCGGTGTAAGTCTTTCCATAATGAAATGGCAATGAAAGCTGAATAAAAAACACATGGCAAACTGACAGTACTCACTGATTTATAAAAAAAACCCTATTGAAAAAAAAACGTCATGATTGGTGCCCCTTTATTTGGCAATACGTAAAGTATAATTTTGGAGCTTGTGCACCTTGGTTTGCAGAGTTTTCTATCCTGCAACAGTAACAATGCATTTCGACTTAGTTTTATTTTCAATCAGTATGTTATCAGTACACAACATCCGTAAGACTCGTTTAGATCATACTCAATGGTAAGAGTTGCGCTTCTTTTATTGCTTATTGAGAAATTTCCAGCACACTTTAAAAAGTTTGTGGGGCCTATTTGTAATGCAATTAATTTAACCACTTATTCCCCGGATTTAATCATTCCTTTAATACTTCCTTGATTTTCGTTCAAGCATTTTTGATTATAATCTTATATTGCTTAACAATCTAATTTTTTAATTTTTAACTATTTACTATTTTTTAGCTTTTTTTCCTACGGTAGAGTCATTGGGGCGCTTGAACAACAAATAGCTAAATGTGCACATATTTATTTGCTATAAAAACCGAAACTTCAACTAAATTAGCAAAAATAAATATGGCTTATTTTAAAAAAAGAGCATGCCTCCAAAGGGCTGCACACACAAAATAAATTAAAAGCCCAACGTTCAATAACTAAAGTTCAAATGAATCATCAGTTGTTCATTGAGCCAAATCATGAACAAAACGCTTATCGATAAGTTTTTGTTGGGGTGGCAACATTGCATAGACAAACAAACTAGTATCTGGCAGCGCCCACTTTTATTTTAATGTAAATGAAACTAGTGAATTAACTTAATAATAAAAATAAATAATAATAACAATAATCATAGTATTATAATGGATAAATTGACTACAATTAGCGCAACTTTGTTCATGGCAGCAGATGTATTTGCCATCGTAAGCCTCGCAATGCCCGATTGGATTATCACTGAGGAAGCTGGTAAACAAGAAAAACCACAATTTAAATTTCATTCAATCTGAGAGAAGTCTCAAAAGCCACGCAACAACAAATGTAATGCAATAATAAAAATATTGTTTAAATTTTAGGGGACATACGACTTGGACTTATGTGGACCTGCATGACGCTTTACAATCGTCCACAAGTCTGCTACACTCCGGATCTGCAGCCCGAATGGCTAATAGCGCTTGTTTGCATCTTTATTGGCTGCATTTGTGTAACTGCAACAGTAATACTACTGGCAACCAGCACGTGGGATCGAAATGTGATACCCTACGCACGTTGGGTAGGATTTGCGGCCATGGTACTATTTTGTTTGGCCGCAGTTGTGTTTCCGCTGGGTTTTCATATTGAGGAAATTGGCGGGCAGGCATATCAGCTGCCCAACACGTTTAAAATTGGCATATCCTATATAATGTTTGTGCTGGCGCTTTGGATTACAGTAGTTTCCGAACTATTTGCGGGAAAAGTATGTCTGCCGCACTTTTAAAAATTTATTATTTGTTTTTTTTGTTTTGCTCACTTTTTCTACGATTTTATGGTTAATTCTAAATTTTATAGTTCTGTGATTTTTTTTAGAATTTTTATACTATATATTATTGTTTTGATTTCGTTGGCCTGTATATATGCATATAAGTATTTTTTTAAAGTTATAATATTTTGTTGACTCCACGAGATCCGTACAAGACCTGCAAATCTGACTTGAATAAACATTTCGAATCTCCCTAATTATAAGTTATTGTATATGTTATTATTAAGTTTATATTTAGCATCTACATAATATATGTGTATGTACTTGTTCCAAAATAAATGGCAGTATTTAAATAATACTTTGTAATAATTCTTTATAAAAAGTATTAACGCTGTTAAGGAAATACTTTATTTCTTCAATTTATGCCAAACCAATAGATTAATAGCTTTTGTTTAAAAATATCGGCAGTGTTCATCAAAATACCACCAATTACTTAGCAGTTAGGACTTAAGCTTTGTAATCTTTTAGAAAGAAAGAGTATCTGCATAAAAGTTATATTTGTCCTCACTTAATGGATGAGTAAGTCAAAACTCATCAAAGCAATCCAAATATGACTTTTAGACATAACTTTGAAAATAACACAAATGTAGTAATTTTTTTCTTTTAAATACGATTAGTCTCAACTTTTAAAAAATTCAGGTCTTAAGCTGTTGCTGTCAAGAGAGTTATGCGATCTAAATGCGACTTGAAGACAAGAACCATTGCAAAGCGCATGAGTTCAAATTAACTCGATAAAGACAACTGCAAATTCCATCATGGCACTCTGTGATTTCAACAATGACGTAGACACGCTTATACCGCAGAATAATCAAGAATGTGCTGCAACTTTACAGAATCTGGAAAGTTTTGAGGATGTCTATAAGACTTATATGCCAACAAATGTTGAGTCCGTATCATCAACTACATCAACACTTCAAAACTTTGCACTTCAGGATACAACGTCACAATCACAGCAAGCAACAAATACAGACTGCGATGTTAACTATGCAAGGTTCAGGGAACGATTGAATTTACGCTAGTATGTTAATCTTCATACAGTTTTATAGAAATGTATGTAATTCTATTATTCTCCAGCTCGCATTTTCGTATAGCCTCCGGACAGATGTCAAGCAAACGCATGAGCTACAATGAATCCAATCAAAGCTGCAATTTTGATGGTTGTTCTATTCAGTGTATGTACATACATATGCCGAAATTTAAGTGTTCCACTTATGTTTTCCAAGTTTTGGGTTGTTTAGATAAGCATATAAGCATTGTTATTCTTTTTTATGTTTTGTAAACAAGGGATCGTCTCGCGCGCTTTAATTCCTTACTCTTACTCTTGTCTGTGCGTAGAAGCATCTAGATCTGGGAAACTAAAACCCCGACTCCTTTTCTCGGAAACTACAACTTGCCTTAACTTGAATTTAAGCTTAAGTTTAGTTAACCTTCAAAAATTAATACATATACATTTTTATGAGAACAGGGTACATTAGCGGTATTTTATAGCACCACTAACCACTTTCGCTTTTACTAAAGAACTATAAAATCTAACCTTAGGTCAGAGATCCTGCAATCCTTGTGTAACCTTTAGCGAGCCCAGTTACTCCTCCATGGATACAAACTCTGGTGTAAGCGATATCGGTAGTTCAAACGCGGCACCCAGTCAATGCGAATGTTATGCAGACAACTCTTTACAAGATGCATCAATGGACGATGTATGCGAATGCGGTTCCAATAGAAGTTCTGTTAGCACGGGAACTCAAAGTTTTCTGCAAGATTCCTGCTGTTTTTGCTTCAGAAACAACGACATGGGTAATAAGGGAACGGAACAGAAAATGCCACAATTTGTACAGGCCATGGGACAGCAAGAAATGAACTGCTGTTGCTCCTCAAATATGCCATCAAGAAGTCCAATTAGCATTATGGGTCCATTGGGTAGTGCAAATAATTGTTACTCTGCGCCACCGTCCAGTCAAATGTGTTATGGATCAAACGGAGCAGCGAGCATGCCTGACTGTGGACCAAATGGATCAATGAACATGGGCGGCTATGGCATGAATGGAATGCAAGACTTTCGAGAACCAGGCGGTATAAGTATGGCTGGCTATGGGGCGAACTCAGGCTGCATGAATCAAGGTGGCAGTGCGCCCTTTAGCTCTGGCATGTCTTACGGAGCTTACCCAATGCCTGCCAATGCGCCCATGTGTGCTTGCGATCTTAACTGTTTGGATGTGGAAGGTTTTCTACGCAAATTCGCACAGGCGCCGCAATGCTTACCCAATTGTCTAACGCTACCATCACCACCATGCCTGAACTGTAATCTAAATATGGCTAATAATAATGCCAGTGCCTCAGGTTGTTCTGGCATGCCCACAACACCAGCTATCAGGTGCCGTAACGATACACTGCAAACGCAAACTGTTTATACTTCGGACTATAAGCCATTCTGTATGGGCAATACCTTTAATCACTATCCGAATGGCAATGGATATTCCATGGATATGGGCAGCTACGGACCTTGCAGTGCGCCAGGTGGAGCAGGAGTTTGTGGTGATTTTTGTAATGGTCCAACAACTGCCGCCTATGGCATGGGCCCAGCCTGTTGTTTTGCAGAGCCCGCACAAGGCATTCCTCTTAGCTACATGAATACGGGTTGCTAAATTTGTTTAAAGCAGGTGAAGCAAGCAGTTTAAAGCATGTCTTTAAAATAAATCTAACTTTCAACACTTGAATTTCAGCAAAATTTACAGGGTCTGTGCTCCGAAAGTACCATGAAATAGCTGCTCAATAGCAACTTCCAATATGTGCCACTTCCCAAAAGATAACTGCAAAATTTGGTAAGCCGTAGAAGGTATTTTTCTTAAGATGGCTACAAAATTGAACGTACAAATTACAGCTCCTTAAAAGATGTCTGCCAAACGTCCAAGAATAGCCAATGCTTTGAAGCCTGTAAGTCCTGTTGCAATGGATGGTAAGTTACGTTCAAATGTATTTTCTTCCAACTAAAGGGTTTTGTTTTTCTTTTTTTTTTAGCGAATTGGGCCAAGAGCACTGCTCAAACTATGTTGAAGAGAAATTTTCGAACATGATTCCGCCTAGCTTTTTGTGCAGCCCTTCCAAATTGTCAAATACGCATAGATCTGCTAGTAAATGCAGTTGTAGTTCAGAAAAAAGAAGAGCCGCAGCAAAGAAGCAGGAGGGATGTCGGAAGGATGCAGCCACAACACAAGGACACTGTTGTTCGGTTGCTGCAGCAATGCAAGAATACTGCTATGGAACGCATCCACAAACTTTGTTGCCTGGAATGCAAGGAGCTTATGGCCCATTAGGTTCATATGATTATTGGCAAGATGCTAGACAGGCATGCACTAATACCACCTGTGAGTTTAAAGCCAATGCTTCGGAAGCAGCAACAGCTTACTATAATGCATGGTCTGGGCACACCAATGGGCAAGTAACTGAAATTAAAAATCAGCCAGTGACATCTCATATACCTGCCGCCGGCTTGCCAAGCCAGCGTCTGCCTTCATTTAATCCATGCACCGGTGAAGAGTACAAAGAAGCCATTGACCCCTTAAGGTACATCCAATGTCCACTTTATGCTCCACCAGCAGAGCCATCATGCTTTGATGCCTGCTTCTACGCTAAACCACCCATTTACGAGCCATCCAGGATGCAAGAAATCTGTCCCTGCCAACCAAAACCACATGCTGCAAACAAGCTGTCAACAGTACGGTAAGCTTTCCGATTTTCGAACAATATTCGACTTTAACGTCAGACTCAATCGTACAATGAAATAATTTTTACAAATCTGTTCATTAACTTTCGTGTTTACTGTTCTTTTCTGTAGTTTTTGTGAGGCGTCACAAACTCCAAGTACCTTTTGTTGTAATGGTAAGGCGGGGCGACATTGTTGCCCTGTTGGCTCAATGAGTGGGCAAAAGCAGAAACGCGACGTCGTCAAGCCCACGTCTAAATCACCAGACGTTAGGGCTAGATCCCGCTCGCTGTCTCGAGAAAGTAGACCCAAAATTTCGGAGCCTAAAGTTAAAAAAATTAAAAGTAGTCCGGCAATTGTACCGATGGAAGATTCCAAAACGGAGGAGGCTCCAAAGGAGATCAAAACCAACAATTCAGGGACGCAGAATACCGTAGAAACTCGCTCCTGCGGCTGTAATGCCAATCTTGGGTAAGTCGCTTCCATTATTGTACAAATGGTAGTTGCAACATTTTTCCCCAACTCTTTAAGCCTTGACGACGTCCAGAATGCAGACCAAGAGAATGCTACAACTAGTGAACCTATGTGCCAGCGCTGCACGTCTCCTTGTTGCTATATGTGCGGCAATTGCTATTCTTATCCATGCTGTGCGAACTACTGTTACAATTACTGCAATCCCTATTACTGGCCATATTGCTTTGGTTGCTATTGCTACAATTCCTGCTGTCAATCATGCCCTATGCCTCAACCTGCAACGCCTATGACACCAAAAACTCAGAGTGGGGCTACTACCAATAAAAATGATGCCCATCGTGAATCACTTAAATCGACCAATTCTGTTGAAAACAAAACAAAGAAAACAAATCCTCGCATGCAAGCCGGCACTATGTTACCATTTAATCATAATTCGCAGTCTCTTAACTGTATGAGCAGACCATGGGCAGCCCATCAGCAGTTTAGCAACTTTAATATGAATTCCAACCCGCACATGTGCCACTCCACATTCTGTAGCTACGGACCACAACAGCAGGCGGCGTCATGTCCTATTTCCATGTCGCCACAACAAAGGAGGTTGAGACCACAATAGTGCTTATGCATTTCGAAACCATCTAACATAATTGATAAAAATTGCACAAAATTTCACCAAATTTTAGTTGAAAATAAAAGGCACGAAAGAAATAGATTTTCAGTCCTACCATTAAAAAAATATTGCAAAGTTCACAACAGCCTGCCGAACACGTCCTAATAGCTTTGTAGGCTGGCTGTGCTGCCCACCATGAATCACCTACACAGTATGCATCAGAATATGAAAATATCCACAATTCTAAAGCCAAACTGCCATCTGATACAGGAGATTTGCATCAGTCACAAGTCAACTTGGGCTGTATAGAAACACAATGCGTGTTTTTTAAGGGAATTATAGGCTAATGAATTTCTTTGGTCTGATATGTGGGGTTAGTCTAAGACAGTGTTTACAAGTATTATAATTGCCTTTCGTAGTACCATATGCAACGTTTTTTTCCAGCTTAGGATCGGGATTAGGCAATAAGCTTTCCTTTACGGTGGCGCTGACGTGACGATATTAGTCTTCAAGATCTGTTTGTTCACGCATACAGACGGTCATACAAAGCCGTGTGTGTTTGTAACCATACATGATCCACAATATAGTACAGTCGAAGTTCTCTATAGGGCGCATAATATTGGTTCCTTATAAGAGCAGTATAAAAATATTTAATTCTTGTATTTGTATTTATTAGTTTCAATGTTCTCTTTTTCATATTTTTATACACTTTTGTATGTGCTTAGTTGTTTTTTTTTTTTTCTTTTATTAAATATTAATTATTTATGCATAACGTGGGCCTTGTAAAAACATAAAAACTTTTTTAATTGTTTGTGGCAATAAAATAAATTCAATTTTTTATAAAAAGAAATCCTAACTAAAAACTATGAACATAGCACAATATAGATTTTTGTGTATTTGTGTAGTGCAGCCGTAAAGTGTTTACATAGAGGAATTAAACATAAAAAATTGTTAGAAACACAATATATAGCTAAACCAAAATTTTGTGTATATTATAATACATAATTTTGAATGTTTTCTTTTTTAATACATAACTAAACTGAGTAGACGACTTGCATATTGCCCGTAATGTTGATTGATTGGTTAGCTCTTTTACATTTTATATTATATTTATTTAAACATAGTAAATAAGTATGTGTATGTTTAAAGCTTATTAACTAAATGGGCGCTTAAGTGCAAGCACTTTTGGATAACTTTATGAAATGTAATCATCATAAGCTTTAACAATTATGCCCATTGAATAAAATAAATTTGTTGAAAATCAAATACTATTAAACTATTTACATAAAATAATCGATTGGTTTTATGCTCTATATATTGTATTAAAAAGAACTCAACTTGAAAGTTTATGTGGTTTGTGTTTAAGATGATAGAATAGGTTGGTTTTAATCACATGTTGCACGCCAAAACTAACCCGTAACTAACTTAAGGAAATTAGGACAAAAAGAGAATGCCGTCGTTAGTTGCTAATAGCTAGTTACTAGAGTTGCTTCATTTGCTTCACTTAGGCATTCTCGTCGGTCACATAAATATAGCCATGCTGTTGTAATATGCTTAAACGTTTCTCAACGGCATCACGATCTGTAAAAAAGAATAAACAGTATATGTTATGAAAAGTTATTATAACTTATAATTAAAGCAAAACTTTTTAGAGAGTTGGTACGAATCAGCGGCTGCCCAGAGCATTACTTGATTCCTTACTAAAAAACTTTGGCTTAAACAAAGTCAATTATACTTACACTTATTCAACAGCAATTTGTCCTGTGGATGATTGCATTTTTGTACCAAAGAGTGGAGTAGAATGTGTGCGGTATTATAGCGTTCAAAGCAGTTCTTGGTATTCTTTAGTAGCTCATCCAAAGCAGCAGCCTGACACTGTTGAGAAAACCAGCAAAAGAATTAAGAAATGATTTATTGACTACAAACAAAAACTATCATTAAGTTAAAGTTTAACCACCATACATACCATATCCAAAGCATAATCGTAGAGTATCTTATCGGCTGTTATATTAAATGCATTTGCTTTCTGCAACAAGCCGCTGCCATTTAGACGCTTTGACTCGAACAATATGCTCCGGTATTTATCGTTCATTGTAAGTAGAGCTATAAAAACATATGTTTAGCAAAGGCATATATGTATGTATAAAGATGTCCGCAACTCACCAGTCTTGACATTCGACGAGGGTTTTAGCTGTCCCGATCGCAGCTGCTGTGAAGCCAGATTCAAGCCAGAGGACAACAACTGCAAGGCGCGTACAAGCAATACTAAGCGCTCCGCACGTTTGCAATGCTCAGGAGCATGTGGTGGAATCTGATGTTCATTAGCCGCAGCATTGCTGCCAGCTACCATTAGTGTGGAAAGCGGTGCACAGCGTGAATCGGCCACCTCCTGTATGCAGTCGGTCAGTGCTAGCACAAAATTGAGCTTGGACAGCGTTTCATTATGCTCGCGATCCATTAGAGTCTCTTCGGACAGCTCAGGCGCCTGGAATGAGTGTTGTTCGTGTGGCGCACAGCTGCTGGGAATGCAAGCGCCCGTGTCCAGTAGGCTTTGTAGACCACCTGTAGCTCCCATCTCGGGCAGCGTAAAGGCTCGAGGTCCTAGAATGTGATGTTGGTTGTTATTTTCCGAGCCACTGCCAGCGGAGCCAATGGAGCCTAACGAGCCAGGCGCTACTAACAATGTGGGGCTGCCCAATGTGGGCAGCTTTGTAAGCGCGGCGGACGGAAGCACCGGTGAGCTGTTGCCTGAGCGCCGCAAGGGTGACTGCGAGTGACCAGGCGACACTTGCCAAGTGCAGGGCGCATGCGGCGGTGGCGTCTCTGACAGTGAGCCGCCCGATGCCGAGCGTAAGCGTGTGGGTGGCGTGCCTATGGCAAACTGCACTGCAGGCGGCGAA
Source organism: Chymomyza costata (assembly GCA_018150985.1). Classification (NCBI taxonomy): domain Eukaryota; kingdom Metazoa; phylum Arthropoda; class Insecta; order Diptera; family Drosophilidae; genus Chymomyza; species Chymomyza costata. The sequence continues at coordinate 3,431,747 of JAECWU010000001.1, read as the reverse complement.
ATGGAATTGATGTCGCTGCTAGTGCTACTCTTGCGTTGGTCAGCACGTGGCTGCTTCACGCTAATAGGCTGGGAGCGTGGTATTTGTTGGCCGGCCAGTGTGGCCACAGTCAGCGGTACACCGCCTGTCTGAGTCTGTTTGGCTGGTGAGCCAGAAGCTAGTGCCTTTTCTGCTGCATAACGACGTGCTGGTGCTGGCACTGGCTTGGGTTCCGAGATGGGCAAAGTGCTTGGTCTTGGCGGACTGGATTGATTTTGTGGTTGTTGCTGCTGAGCACGGCTGCCAATGCTATGCCGTTTCTCATACTCAATAACCTGCTGATCCTCGGGCAAGTTCTTGGGCACCAGAACAAAATCATCGGAATCCTCATGAGAACTAGACGAGGCGCTATTGTTCTCACTGTCGCACAGTACGCCCACATTGGTAATGGTGGCGCATATAGCCGGATTGGCAACAACAGAGACTGTAAGTTATCAAAATTAAAGCAAATAATAAAAAACTTTCGTATTAAACTAGCTTACCTGTGTTCTCCTCCTCAGCTGCGTCATCCTCTTTCTGTTGCTCATCGGCTTGCCTTTCCAGCAGCAGTTCTTTCTCTAATTGCTGCTGCAATGGACTCTTGCCCTTAATAGGCGGAGTGCCCCCAAGTGGCGGCATATCAACTTAAAATTCAAAAAATCATTAAGTGAACTGCAAATTTAATGCAATAATATGCTTACCCGGTGATGTGGCAGCTTTCTTGCCCTGTAAAAATTGATGCACAAAGAAACTTTCATACGAAATTCTGTCCTTGGCATTGCGACGCAGCAAGCGTAACAGCAGATCGCGCAAATCTGGCGAGACACCGTGAGGTATTCTGGGAAAAAGTTAAATAGTATAGATTCAAATTTAAATATTCGAATTGTTGATGTCTTACTTAGGTGCCAGATTTGCGTTTTGTTCATAATAGAATTTCAATTCGTTGGGCGTTTGTGCATAGAAAGGCGCCTTGCCGGTCAGACATTGATAGACAATGGTGCCCAACGACCAGAGATCAGCTTTAGCATCATACTGCAAGGACATAATAACCTCGGGTGCCTAAGTACATACAAAAATAGTTTGATAAGTTTGTGCTTAGCCTTATACAATGTTATGAATTTGATCTAACTTACCATATACATTGGAGAACCACACAATGTGGCTGCCATAACTCCTTCGTTCAAGAAACGTGCAAATCCAAAATCAGCTGCGGAAAAAAAATTAATGTTAAGTTGTTAATTTCTTTTCGCTGGCGTAAAATTTTTGGATTTTTTAGATCGGAATCACGTATCGTATCAGTCTGCTTGTTGCTTAGATAACAAAAATATATGCATTTGAAGGGATACAATGACCAGACAAATAAAGGCACTGACGCACAACGGGATTGAGATTCCAAAGGTATACTCAATTATGAGGGTATGTGACGTGTTGTGTGTTCCGATCTAATTCCTTGGTTTATAGCCATCTTTCAAGCTATACTTACCAATCTTAAGTGTTATTTTCGATGGTACTGGCAAGGTTTTGCCGTAATTGTGCGATAATAATATATTTTGTGGCTTGAGATCACGATGCACAATTCCTTTGGTATAAAGAGCTTTCATGGCACCAGCTATGTCAACAAATCAAAAAATATTACTTTTAAGTAAAAAAGAAACCTTTACTCACACATTTTACTTACCAAGTTGTATGAGAAACAGTCTTACTGTATCCTCGCTTAGCGTGCCCTTAACACTCAAATAATCTGCCAAATCGCCGCCATTACAATACTGCAAAGATAGATAAAAGGATGTACTTAGTATAAAGATACATATTAAATCTTGAGATATGCTATTTAACGCTACTTAAGATTGTCTGCAGCACATAACCATAAATCTTCTGTCCACTGCATTTTGCTTAAAGCAAAGCGCGTACTATGCGAAAGAATTAAGTTCAATCAGAGCTAAAATTATTTCAACCAGCATTTCGCATAATAATCATTATACATACACTATATGATGATTCCATTTGGCGAGATCTTTTGTGCGACCGCCAGACAATTATAAAGTATCCGCCGAGATTCTGACAAGGTCAAAGTGAAATTTTATTTGTGAAATTCTATGCGGAGCAAACCAACCTGAGCTTAGCGAGACTTGACGAAATTTGCTTTAATTGGATGGGTTAATTTATGCAAGGGATGCGTACATTATAACTGCGCTAGAAATTGCATAACAAGCACAAAAATCTGTCTTGCAGTTCCATAAGAACTCAACCTCTAACAATGGATATCTGCCGTGACAAGCAAATTTTGCGCAGTATTTTTCGGGCGACTTAACATACAAGAAATACACACGAAAAACGAGGTAGGCTTTAAAATTTTCCACTATAATTATTTAAGGCTTATTAACTTGAAACCTTGATGCAAATTAAACGATCAGGACACTTTGAATATATGTACTATATCAAAATTAAAAAAAAAAATTACGTTAAGGTATCAATCCTGATGAACAAAAAACCAAATTATATTTGTGTACAATTCTATGGTTAGAGGAATTATGATTTTTATGCCTTACCTTCCCTTTCTACTATCGTCATTTGTATAAAAACACTGTGCAGAAAAAAAAGAGAGGCAAACTCGGGTATATTGACTAAAAAGCAATGGTCGTTTCATGTAGAAATTAGCCATTTCTATAAAATGTCACTGCCACATTATTTATTTGTCTTTTTGTAAATTTTACTAACGACCCTCGAACAAATGCAAGCCAAACAAACCACTTATACGATTCTGCGAGATTTTATAAATTACAAAGAATTGAGCAAACAATAAAAACAAGCGAAGGGTTTTTTGCCATGTCCTTTGTGTGTGTGTAAAGCCTGTTTTTAGCGAGTCAATGTCAAAGGATCGACCTTGAGTTGGTCTCAAAATCAAGGAAATAGCAACAAAAAAAAAGTATAGGTATATACAAACATCTGACTGTAAAATGTGAAATACGCAAAAAGAAAAATATTGCGAACTTTTAGTCGTCCGCGGACGACTTCAAGATACCCTTTAACAACACATAAGTATGTTTGTAATAAAATATATATCGCCTAAACACATAAAATTATAATAAAATAAAATAATACAAATTAAATAAAATAATTAAAATAAAATAAAATAATTATAATAAAATAAAATAATAAAAATAAAACAATAAAATAAAATAATAAAAATATAAAATAAAATAAAATAAATTTTTTTTTTATTTTTATTTATATAAAACATTTTTAAAAAAACTACAATTTTAAAAACATTTTTTTTAAAAATAAAATAATAGTAAATATGCAGAAAATCTCATAAAATAATGAAAAATAATGAAAAAAAAAATAGAAATAATGAAAAAATAAAACAAAATAAAATATTGAAAAAAAAAATTTACAAAATAAAAAATAAATAAATTAAAAACATACAACAAATAAAAAAACATATTTCATATACAAAATAAATAATATAAAAAATAAATACAAAAAAATAAATAAATGAAAACAATAAAATACTAAAATAAAAAAATGAAATAATTAAAATGTAATGATTTAAAAAACAATAAAAATAAAGTTAGAAAAATTTGTCTTGATTGAGTATCGAACCTGAGACCAGTTTTGAGGCCAACATTCTAGCATCTCAGTTATTCTTACGTCTGCTTTAGCCACCGCGGCGATTTGGCATTTAATTTGCGATTATGATGTTTTAATCAAAAAAATTTTTATTTCTTACATTTTACCCATACAACCCAAAGCTGCAACTTTGAAATTTTGGCTAAATGGCCAAAAATAATGTCGTTTTTTTTATGTTCACTTCTTTAGTCCTACTGACTATATTGTAGTTTACTTCGGGCTATCTCCGGCGTTTCCTTACCAATGGTTCATACACTTGCACAAACCTAATACACTGTTTACCTTAAGGTATAAGATAGAAAGATTTGTTTCTATCAATTTTGTTTATGTACATTAATGTATGGCACTTATACTTTAATAAGCAAACAATGAATTTAAACAACAACAACGAAAACAGAAAAAAATTACAAAAACCCATACACTTTATTATAAGCAATTAAAATGACGAAATGACAAAAGATTTCACTCGCTTTTGTGAAAAATAAAGCCAACCCAGCAGCAGATGGCACAGCAACAACATTAGTACAATAAAAAGAACAACAAAAATATTGTACTGGCAGTCAGGAAAACAGAAACAACAGTCATTGACATGTAAAGTATTTCCATAAAATTGTAAAAGTTTTACAAAAAAAATAAACGAGCATAACCGACTTTGAAATACTCGTTAAACGAAAAGGTAGACGTTAGTAGGATACTCTGCACCAGAGCCAAGAAGTTCCTATAAATAAAGGAACACAGCCATGACTTATCATTACTGCATTATTAAATCGACGAATCGAAATCAAAATCCTGAACAGGCATATGCTAAATATTGTAGATCAGTAGACTAGCCGAGTCAATATAGTTACGTGGGGACTCGTGAAGTATACCCAGCAAAAAAAATTTCTTAACTTGAGTAGATATCTGCTATACTTAAACCTGTTTAGTTTCTCCTAAAGTATCCTAAAAATGTGTTGCGATAGGTCCAGAACAGGCATGGTAACAACTCTTGGTTTTGAAAGTGTTAACTTCTTTCTGTAACATACGTCATTGCATAGTTACTATACCCATTTAGTCATTGAACAATGGGCCCACAATATATATGAGCAGAAGAGATCGGAAGTACTCAGCTGCGACAGCTTTGAACAACATTATATACTCAACTTCTTATACATATGTATATGCCTAAATGAGTAAGCAATTTTAGCCAAAAATTGTTAAAACAATTCTGAAAACTCCCATTGACTCCCCTAAATTAAGAGCAGCTTAGCTAAGAGAGCGTTTCAAAAGCTCTCTTTGAAAAATGTTAATGATTAAGCTTGTCGCGCTGCTCGCCTGACAGCTGCCTGCTGCTATCTCACTCAGTCGGTTTTTAACACTCGCGCGGTACGCATCGCACTTGCTGCTTATAAGCTTTTAATTTATATACAATAACAAAAATAAAAGTACAAACTTTTGCATTTAGAAAAAACTTGCCGGTATTTTTTTTGTTGTAATTTTACCGAAAAATAAAATTCCAAACTTCAAAAGTAAATTAAATAAAAAATGGAAAACAAAGAAACCCGACAACATCGAGACTACTTCGTAATAGTTCCAGTGACTAGTGACTAAAGGTCAACATTTCGTAGCAACCATAAGGCGATAAAACAAAGCAAAAGCAAATCATGCCAAGCATATGTGTACATACATTTTAACTTATATACTACAACTTGTATACATATGTACATGTACATATGTACTTGTATTAAACAAATAAAAACAAGCAATTTGCAAATGTACTGATGTACATATGTATCTCTGCACAATTAAAAGCGAATGACATGGAATCCAGTATGAAAACAAAATAGCCGACAGGCAAAGTTCTTTCGTAAAATGAAAACCCAGAGTTCCCTATCAAATTAATGCCATATGTTAAGCTAAAAAGTTGAACTTAATTATAAAAAAAAACATCAGACAGACATATTATAGATATATTAGAAAACTTTTTATTAAATCGATGAGCTAGCTTTTTACAGAAAGAAATAGTCTGAAAAAATATAATTTTAATAAACATAATATAAGCGCCATATATAGCATAGCTCTGAAATCGGAAAATATGTGCCAAAAAAAAAATATGATCTGTATTTTTTGTTAAAGCAAAGTCTGTTTATTTTTTACTTTTCCGAAATATTTAATCACAGATTACACAAACAATCAGGTTTGATAAAAGATTAAGAGTTCAGCTCATACATAACAAATTCTTACGCTTTTAGAACTAATAGCTCCTACGTTTTAAGCATCAAGTGCGTAACTTTAATTCTTCAACAAGTGATCTGAGATTGCAACTAGTTTTGTCTCATTATTTTTTCTACTATTTAAATTCGTGAATTCGTAACAATACAGTCCTATAACGAACTCCACTACTACGAGCTTTTATCTATTACGATTTTTTTCGTACAAGATTTCGTGAATCTTATCTTTTGTAACGAATTTCGCTAACGAATAAATTTTGTAGCAGAAAGTTAAACTCACATAGGTTTCAGGTCTCCGAATTGAATTAAATTTTAATAACAAGACAAAAAATTAAAAAATAATTCCACCAAAATTGTAAAATATTGATAAGTCAAGTTCAAAAAGGAGTGATAAAAAACGGTTAACGAATTTTCTGCATTAAGGATATCCCAAATGGGATTTTTTTTTTTTATATGGATTTGTCATTCCATGCGAAATTTTTTTGCATTCTGCGTATAAGCCTTTACGAAGTAATTTTCTGCTTTCGTCGAAATTCCCAAGTTTCCTTGAAGTTTGACTGTATACCTATTTTTTGTTAATAAGAGTCGAGAGAACTTATGCATAATTCTTTGCAAAGTTATTTAATAACTATGATTTTGAGGTAATTATCTTTATATGCTTGGAGATTTAAATTGAATTATTTCCAACAGCTAATGACATTTGATTTTCTTAAATCTATGTATACTTGCTTTTTAAACAAACTTTTTAAACAGAATTTATGTTTCATTTTACTTAAATACTCGTAAATAAGCTTTTGTTGACTTCATTATGGCAAATCCAAAAAATAATTGTGTCAAACATTAAAAAAAAAAAAAAAACGAACAAAATTGAAAACAACAATGGACACACATTACACATCAAATTGATAAGATTAATAATGGCGGCAAATCGCAAAAACATTTTGCGTTCATTTTGATTAGACAAGAGGCACAGTAACAAAGTGCAATAAACGCACACTATAATAATAAAACTAGAAGCAGCTAATAATAATAATAGTGAATAAAAAATAAGAGTTTAAATGGGGAAAAAAGAAGAATCATGTGTAATTACAATTGACAAATGACGTGCAAGTCGGCTTGAAATATGTAATAGACAGCTCTGGTTCTCTTTGCACTCGGCTTATTTGAGCGCAGCGCGCAGTCGCAGAGCATATACTCTCTCTCTCGCAGTGGCAAGGCAGTACTCTCAGTGTTTTTTTTGATAAAGTGCAGCTCACACAAACACTAACACTCCTCGTCACTCAAATAGTACTACATATTTTTAAAACAAATAAAGAAAACTGATAAAGGTATATTGTTGAAAACCTTAAGCCACAACGCAAAAAACAAATGTGTAAAAGAGAATAATTTTTTATTTGCTGCTTCTACACTAGTTTACACGAAAAATGAACCTTCGTAAAAATGTGTTTTTTGGAATTTCGGTTCGAGAAACACGAAAATGACAAACTTTTTTTTCTTAAGCACCGTTTTCGAGATTTTTTCGAAAATCATTTTTTTGGGCAATTTTTTCAGTTATTCGTCAATATCTCGTGCACACAATTTTGTATCTACATGAAAGACTACATATTAGATTAGATTAGCAAGGTATTGATGTGCTCTTTATAGTGATATATCTACAGATTAAGCAAAATTTATTGAAGTTACAAGCAACCAAAATCGAAAAAAAAATGTAATTTTCGACTATTTTTCAAAATTACAAATTTTTGGTTTGCTTTTTATTAACGAAAAAAATGTTAAAAATTATGTTACGCTTTAAGCTGAAAGAGAATTCTTTTACGAACATTTCGTCGATGCAAAATTTTGTTCACGAGATATTGACGAATAACTGAAAAAAGTGCCCAAAAACATATTGTTCGAAAAAATTTCGAAAACGATGCTGAAGAAAAAAAATGGTAGTCATTTTCGTGTTTCTCGACCTAAAATTACACTTAAAAACACTTATATACGAAGGTTCACTCGACGACCCTTACATTTGTAAACTAGTGTAATATAAGCTAGTTTTTTTCCAAAATTTATTTTGAAGGTTTGAAAATTTGGTACTTGGCGTGGCTACTATTTTTTTTTTGTGTTTGACTCTAACGTACAAATTTTAAACTAAATAAATTTAAATAAGAGTTATCAACAAAATTCTAAGCTAAGAGTAGAAAATTAACTGTCAGATACAATAGAAAAAAAAGGGATGAGAAAATGAAGCTCTTAATTACGAAACAAAAGCGGGGTGTCTTAAACAAAAACGAAAAACGAGAATCAAAAACATATGTTAGGTTTGTGGAAAAGTAAAAAATCTAGACACAGCCGATAGATAAAAATTTATTCAAACATTCTTTTTTTAGTTTAGTTACAGTTTTTAAAACATTTATCATACAGAGCATTTTTGTCGAAATTGGGACAACCCAAACCCAACTAACAAAGTTGTTTTTCAAATTAGGTTAACAAAATATAGTTTTCTTTTTCAATTAAAAATTTGGGTGAAATTTGAAAATTACACTAGTTTACAAATTTTTGGTATGCTCAACATATTTTAGTCATTTTCATAGTAAAATGGCACGCTAAATCCAAAAATGAAGTCCAAAAATTTTAATGGGCGGATTTCGAGATATTTCGAAAAAAACATTTTTCGAAATTAAAAAAAAAGTGTCTTTACTTAAAAGCAAATATCTCTGGTTCTGCCAAACCGATTTTGAAAATCAACTTAGATAATTGAATTACCTATCCATTATACTTGGAACATATTTTTTTCAAATTTACGGTTTGGCCGCTATTTACGCATTCGTATGATATTTTTCGTAATTTTTAGCAAATTTTTGAAAAAAAATTTATTTTGAACGTAAATTTAAAAAAAAAATTTTCATACAGTTTTTTTCATGGCTCGTAAAGTTTGATCGATTACGAAAAAATGAGTAGTTGTTTATCAAAATCATCGCACAGAGCGGGAACGTGTGGAGGCAAATTGTGCATCACGCAGAGACCCAGTAAGGTTGTTAAAGCCAAATATACTAAATTCATTTTCTTAAAAATTCAAAGAAAAACAAACTTTTGAAACTACTTATATCAGAGATCTTTATACTGAAAATAGTGGGGGAAAAAAACACGTGCGGTCAAGGAACCACTTATTTTTTTAGTGCCACATTTTTTTATAGTGGATCTGAAGGCAATTTGGCAAAGCGGAAGAAGTTATTTTGAAGTTGCCTCTATTTTGTCAGCTTAATTAGCAGACGATAGCTGGCGAGCAGAGTCACAGATTATACCTACAAAGCCGAAGCTTTAAATAAGAATTCGTGAGAAAAAAGTAATAATCGCAATTTTAAAAATTACAAACAAAAATCACCTAAAAATATTAATTAGTTTGAATCGTCTAAAAACGATGACAGAAATTTTAAGTTTAATAAAAATGCTTCCCGATCCACATGACGATTTTTCTATCATTTCATTCTATAAGCTGCGTTAAAGAACTTCGTGTCCAAAATGCTTTTCAGTTTAATCAGTCAATGAATAATATTATTTTTCAACTGAATAAAAATAATTGTTAAATAAAAAAATGTTATACATTAGCTAGCTAGCTTTATTTAAAGGTATAAAATTGAAGTGCTCTATTTAAATGGCGCGGAGTGTGCATACATAAGCACGCGAGGCAGCAAACTCACGCTGCAGTTGGCAAATTTTTGCGCTCTGCGCTCATTCAAAAGTTGACCGCGAGTGCGACAGGTTTGCCTTGTTTTGTGTGTGGTTGAAAAATTGAGCGGCATTCCGAAAATTATTTAAAAATTTTGTGAGCATCTAAGATTTGGCAATGTAATGGTTTATTGTTTAAACATTGCACTATAATACATAATGTGAAGTATTGCGGCAATTAGGTTTATGTGCCAAATTATATAAAGTTAATAATAAGCTGTTTGTGTATTAAATTTTTAAAGCAATATGTATAAATTATAAGTTTGCTGGCAATATGTAAATAAAAACAAGAAATTTGCATCAATCAGATATTGATTATAATTTCGATAAATCGATTTTACAATTTAAACAGTCGAAATCGTAATCGAGATACGGAATAGAGCTGAATATATGTATATTTTGGCTTTTTTTGACCCCAGTTTGGCCATTCTATCAATTAAACCTATTTGAAATCAATATTCAATGGTCTAGCTTGACATTAAAGGCATACAAAAAATACTAGAAAATAAATAAATAACATTTTGAAGGTGTTTAATTTAAATAAAACGAGATTTAGCAACAAAAACAAAACCGCAGCGTTTAAAAGTACAAAAAACGTGCAACAAATGCAAAAGTGCAAGTGCTAACAAAATTTTATATATAATATATATTATGTTTATTTTTTTGCAGCATAAAAGGTTAACAGAAAAAATAAAAATGCATAATGACTAATAATAATAAAAAAAATTTAATTTAAACATGACATGAAAGTATTTGCTTACGCCATATAAACAATAAAAAAAAGCAGAAAATATAAAGTAAGCCAAAAAGAATAATAATAATAATATTAAAGTTGCATAATACTTGGCATTGAGCAAGTACTAAAGCAGCAATAAAAACAACAACAAAACGACAATGCACGTGTATTACAAATTTGGATTACTTTTAATATTTTTACTCAGCGTAAGGTAAACAAAATCGAGTCTTGATAATTGTACATATATATGCATAAAATATGCATTTTAAATTGTTTTTTAAATCATTTCCTTTGCATTTACAATTTCTATAAAACATAGCAGACTAGTTTGTTAAACAAATGAGATATATGTAGCTACAAATGTATTTTGAAATTCCAATCACAAAGTTTGTTGGAAATACTCAAATCTGACGCATCTCATCAACTTGTTGGTGGTAAAAGCACTAGTCACTAGGCGTCTGTCTATCTGACAGTAATTACAAAAATTTTCAACTTGAAATTGCCAAAGTACAAAGTTTACGATATCGTGCAAAACATTAATGATTAATTTATTTTACTTAAAAAGTTATAGCAATGAAAACCCGTTGACAACATTCGAAACTTTGTACCCAACAATACGTTGAGCATTTTATAGATATACTAGCTAGTTGTAGAAAAAGAAAAATTCCTCATTTATAAAACGATAACCAAACACAAGCTAGCCAATTTAAAATTGTTATATGTAATCACTTTTATAACAAGTGCCAATGCTTTCTAATCATATCATAAAATTCAATTTATGCGACCATCTACTCTCTTATCAATATGTTTATATTAGCACATTAACTAACTAGGCGGCAAAAACTTGAAAGCACAAACTACGCTACTGTCCCAGGCCAAGTGCAAAGAACAAAAACTATTTTATAGCTACAATCTTCTATCTCTACTAAATCGCTTACTTGCCCACAGAGACTTTTTATGACTCACAGAAATTGTAGTCCCCCCAACCGTCTAGTTGCAAGCAGTCAAGTAAAACATTTATTGATTTTATTTTTGCAGAGTTTTTCCCTATCTAAAGTAGTTTTTTAAAGCAGCAGGGAAGCAAGCTCTGGGCAGTTACATATTGAATATCATTGTCAATTTCAATGGCGAAATTTGAGTAAAGTGCAGTCCATGCAAGACTTGGGCTTTTTTTTTCGAGTTGTATGTCTGTGGTTTTCCATTGTTTTTCAGTTTGAAAGCTGGCTTTTTGCCATTTACAATAAAGAACGTTGTTACCCGATACACGCAGAATGTACTACTAAATAAAGCACTACAATCACAACAAAGCTTAAACCGCGAAAGATACTTAGCATGTCGTCATTTTGTTTCTTGCGAAATCGCTCACAAGTCTTCTTTCTAGATGTGTAGCTAAATTTCCCTTTATCAGAACACGCACATATGAATATCCGGAACCATATGAGCTAGGTACGACACTTTAAAATGATACAGCCGTGCTCTCTTGTAGATTAAAATCGTTGTTACACCTACACGACAAAAAAAACACCAGCCTTACATTTTGTTACTATGCTATAATTCAAAAGATCGTTTAAAAGCTTCAAAAGAAACTTAGGTATATATACATTTGTTAATTTTTGGTATTATAAACATTTAAAATTAAAAAATCCAACAAATCTAAACTATCAGTAGACATGTTTAAAGTCTTAGAGCCAAACTTATAAACTTTACAACTCCCCTAGCTATAAATCGACAGAAAGCTAAACTTTTAAAGTCTTATAAGACATACTTACTCCCGTTTTTTATATTTTAAGCGACCACCATAACACAGCTTCCTATAAACTTAAACTTGTCTGAGATATATACTATATATATATATGATAGAAAAAAGACATCATGCAAAAACCGTACCAACATATAGTGTCAGTGGGTTGTGTCGCGCCCCCTAACCACAAATACGAAAACTCAGTTTTGGACTTAAAACATGATCCCTAACGATCCCTGAAAGTTTCATTCATTAAGTATTTTTTTCCAATAAACGTCTTTTTTGTGCCTTCGTTTACTGTACTATTGCTCAAGTTCTGCGAAAAAAGGAATTTTCTATTTAAAAATAATTCTTTGCAGTTTAAAAAATATAACTATATTTTAATATAATATTTAGCCCTACCACTGAGGACTATTTAGTCTATGTGTGACTCCCCCAGGGGTCAACCGGTTCAACCTAACCTAATATTTAGCCCCGACCCGAATTTCATACAACGAAAACAAATAAAATTATTTAATCCCTAGAATTAATTTCTAAGTTACAATATTTAAATAAATAATAACAAATAAAATTATTTAATACTTATTTTTTGCGTGATCTCAATTTCAAATTCGATAGAGTAGCATATTGCCTTTAATCTTTACGATAAATTCTCATATTTTCCTTACTTTGTTCGATAAATTCTCATATTTGCCTTACTTTTTTGGATAAATTTTCATACTTCCCTTGCTCTAAACGGCTGAGGGTAAATACATATTGCATGAATGCCTTTTATATTCTCAATTACTTACATGCTTATTTAAATACCATTAGCTACATTTTAATTACATTCTACATTTTTTGTGCAACACAGCAACACTGTCGCAGCTATCAGTTATCGATATGAAAATACGCCAAAAATTTCTTTGGAGTTGTGGTGGAAATTGCTATCTTAGAAAAAATTAATTATCGATAATTATTTTATTTGAAACTGGCATAAATGAAATCTAAGAATATTCAAAAAATTATTTCACCTCAAAATACGTGCACTTTTGAACATTTTTGCCAATTCGTTTTGATTTCTTTTGCAAAAAAGCAGTCGGTTTCAAAACACACAAAAAAAATTTGTTTTGGTGATATTGGGAGCATCTAACATGTGGAATCATAAAGAATCCGTATATATTATTTGTTATCGTTTTCCGAAGCACGGATGATTATTATTATTTATAGCAAACTTATAATTAAAAAAAAATTAGAGGCTAGCTTTGGAAAAAGTGATGCACTAGCTACTGAGGGCTTCAGCCTCGGATATGTGTTGTGTTATGCATTGTTGCAGAGGTTATTTAGTTTTTTCTACTGGAGAGGGGATTTGTTAGAAGGCTGTTTCCAAATATAGCTAAAAATGTTTTTTTTAAAGCCTTAAATTCAAACAAAACTGTTCTATTAAAACAAACTACCACAATCGATAAACATTATCCCATACATGTTATATTTATACATAAATATATTTTAAGTTTCTAATCGCTGCTACTTTTTAGTTTAACAACTCAAAAAATATTATTTAAAGGCGCCAAACTTGCTTATAGATCATTAGCACTTTATTTAATACTAACATTAAGATCCTAAGTACCACTTGACCTGTCAAACAAATATTCTGCTATAGCTTCCCAGACAATTCCAAGACTCCAAGCGTCTAATGATGTATTTAAAATCAGCAAACAACTTGGCCAAAAGTTAATAAAGCAAAAAAATAAATATAAAAAAAAAGTGAGAGTATTAGTTGTAGAACCCAAAGCACAGAGAGATACAGAGACAGAGAGAGAGAAAGAGAGGATAAAACCGGTCAAGTTGTCTTGACTGTCATGACGTAAACAAGTTTTTCATTTCTACAGATACATTCCACCAACAACAAATAAATAGATAGTCTCAAACAGTCAAGATATTTTCATTCATACGAGTTGTACCAGAAAGCAAAGTGCAAACATAAACAAAAGCGTATAATGATAATGAGCAAGACAAGACAGAAAAGCAGAAACTATAAAAAATATATATACCTATATAATTTTGTTTTAGGTTTTTTACTTTTGTTTATGCGTAAATACATAAGGCAGCGAATTTAATGTCTCCGTTTGCGTGTTTAAATGGGTCAAGTGCGTTCAGGACAAATTACTAGGTGTGTTCACTGCTTAGACATGATGTAAGTTTATATTATTTTTTCAGCGGCTTCCTAAATTGGCGCTATTTCTAGCTAAGGCGCTAAATATAAGTTTTGGTCAAAGCAAGATATTGGCATTTGGCATAGTTTACCAGATAATTGGCTAGCTAACAAACTGGTGTTATAACTACGAATAATTGGTACACTATTAGCATTATTACAGCCAACAAAAAATGGCTTTTAAATTAGGACGCTCACATAATAGTTGATTCTTAAAAAACAACGTTCGTTTGTTTAACAAACCTGCTATTGATCATATTAAACACTCTCATAAGTAGTAACAACACTTTTTTTTATTCAAAAATTTCTAAAGTTTCTTTTCAAATCTTGCAGCATTAGTCGCACAAATGCAGCGCCCGCCAAGAATGAAAGCCAAATCCCAGATGACTACGATTACGATGAATACAATGAATACGAACAGGACAGCAATGATGCAGCTGCGGCAGCTTCTCCAGAAACGGCAGAGAATCGGCTAATGCAAACTTCAACGACCACCACGACTACATTCCGACCTATATTTAGTAAGTTTCAGCTTAAAACACATTAGAAAAACTAGCTAACAAATAATTTCTTATAGATATACCAAGACGCAGCAATCATGTGCTGGAGCCCAGCTGTCCACGTGCATGCCTTTGCCTGGAGGACTTTAAATTTGTGCAATGTACCAACGCACATTTAACACATGTGCCTCTAGATATGCCCAAGACAGCGGCAATTATAGATTTAAGTCATAATGTTATTGCCGAATTGCGTGCCGAAGATTTTGCCAATTTGTCCAAAGTGGTGGAGATTAATTTAAATCATAATTTACTAAGTCGACTGGATAAGGAGGTAAGCTTGCTTGTGTTTTCAATTTAAAATTTATTTATTTATTTTACTGTAATCATAGGCTTTCTTTGGTTTGGAGCGTCTGCGGCGCCTACGCCTGGCCAACAATCGCCTGACCAAAATTGAACCGGATACATTTACAGGCGCTACGGACTTGTCGCTGCTGGATTTAAGCAACAATAGCATTATACAAAGCCATGAAAGCTCATTTCTTAATCAGCCTAGTCTCAACGATTTTAGTTGCTCCAATTGCAGCTGGACACACTTGACGGAACAAACATTTACAAATATGAGTGCTTTAAATACATTGCGTTTGGATCATAATGATTTTAAACTGGTAAGTTGCGCGCCTAAGTTACGCGATAAACAGCACGCGTTATCGATAAGCCCAAGCACTATAAACAAGTTGACAGCACGCACAGAGCAGCAAAGCTGCACACAGTTGTTTGCTAGTGCACTATAGTGTTCTCACTCACACTTATGTTTCAATTTCGTTTTGTATACAACCTGCCAACAGAAAATCAATACACGAGCTTTTACGCCGCTAAAAAATCTCATTAAACTAAAACTGCCTGAATTGGATCAAGCCAATATTGAAGAGCTCTGCAATTTACTAAAATCCATAGATAATATTAGTTTTAAACATTTTGATGTGAGCTGTTATGAATTGGTATTGGGCACATCATTCAACGAGAGTCTGATTCAGGTCACCGATACGCCGTTCAAGCGTATCACGGGCCTTTCAACTACAACTACAACAACGCCAGCACCAGCACGTACAGGTAAAATAAATGCTAAAATAATTGTGTGCTTTAATTAAATGTTTTTATAACTATTAGCGCATCGCAACAAACCCAAAATGTCCAATATGACCACATCTGACACGCTGGCCAAAGCCGGCATTATGAGTTCAGTGACTGAGAGCAGTCAAGCAGGAGTACAAGTGGATGCTACTGCTACCGAAAAAGAGGAACCATATCAGGTGCCCATATCGCAGCAGACCATTAATACATTATTAATATGTAAGTTGTTGAAATATTTTAAAAATCGTCTGCTTAATAAAAGCTTATTTCTTTATAGGCATCATGGTCATAGCCGTAATAGGCATTATAATTGGACTTATTTGTCGCAAAGACATTGGCGGCATTAAAACTAAATGCTGTCGCACCAGCAAACCAGAGCCAAAGGATCAGGTGCATCCCACAGAGGAAATACCTTTAAATAAATTAGCCTAAGTTGCCGCCAACGCCGCCGTCTAAACCAAACTTTTGAGATCGAAAAATGAATTCCATTTTAGAGCATTTTGCAACATTAATAGAGTTATAGTTACTACTACTAACACTACTTCAACTCGTTTATATTGTATACAATATAGTTAATTAGCCGCAATTGCATTAATGTCACCAGTTGTAGCTGCCATTGGTTTGCAAATTCATTTCTACTTGTTGCCAAAAAAAAAAAACTAACCAGATACAACTGCATAAACAATAAAAAATGAATTCCAAAATTGTCGCTAGCTTTAGTTTATAATGTATGACTAATTTAAGCTGACTAGTCGCTTAGCGTTTCGAGTGTAGTTAGTTAGTTGACCATATGTTGGAGTAAATGGTTTAATAGATATATATTTAAAAGGTACTAGTAGCAGGTTATATATATTAAGTTTATATGGATAATAATCAAAAGATACTATTTTAGTTTATAGAAATTTTGTGTATCCATTATTTTTAAGGTACTTTGTTGGAGAGTACAGAGCTTTTGCCAAGATATATAATAAATAATATTGTAAATACTTTTGTAGTATCAAATATAACGATTGATGAAAATTATTAATACCAAAGTTTAATTGTTAAGGCTAAGGTAAGTTTGCATTCTTTTGTAAATATTTTATGTATCGAATTTGGGTGTACGAACTAAACATGAAATTGACATTCTAAAGCGAAAAAGTGTAATTAATTCAATAGTTTATAAAACGACTAGAAAAACATTTTTTGGAAGTTATAGATCTGCACGTGCTATGCATAATGAACGGAATGATATATCAAAAAATGGCCATATACCGAAACATGAGTAGAATTTTTAATATAAGGTGAATTATGGACCAGCTATAGCTTTGGTAAATACATGTTATACCTAGAATCAAATTCGGATTCAGAGAAAGCGTCTCGGTTGATTTTGGTAGCCATTATGACGACCCAGGTCGACAAGTCTGGTATACTAAGTTAAAAAAAGTTGACAAAAACAATTGGAAAATGGACGAAGAAAAAAAGGACAAGAGCGCAGAGCTTGCACATCTAAGCTATCGCAATACAAGTTCAATAGTTTAAGGGAAAGAAGTATATCAAAATACATTGTGATATATAAATCCATGTACAAAGCTATAAACTGTAGATGCCTGTTTTCTTCGAGCAGTTACTAATAGAGATCCCCAATGCTCCGTCCAGGGGCGACTGACTAAATAGTGAGTCACGGAAATTACTATTATTACTAGCATGTTAGACTCAGTATCTTTAAAAAAAAATGTACTTTGGATCAAGAAAATATTTGCCGAAATGACAATTTGCTTAGAAATATCATCTTTAAACGTAAAGTACGGGAAATATGAGACAGAAAAAACTTAGCTAATGGCCCATTAAAAAAACAATTTTGCTTTAATGTCTCTAATAAGAATTCAACTTTTTAAACTTGGATGGTACGCAGAACTTTATTTATTTACATAAGTGGGTTGAATTGCAAAATTTATACCTTATGTGTAAAATCTAAACTAAACTGTGTTACGAAAATTGTTTGAACAGAAATAGTCCTTTGTTGACTTCCCTTCAAAGTAAATTATAGCGTGTTCAGTATTAGCAAGGTAAACAAAGACAACAAACACAAACAATATACCAAAATATACAGTGGGTAACAGCTTAAATGATACAGTTTACTTTTTCAACTTTGGAGCGCTATATCTCCTTGACTACATGTGATATTAATTTAGTTTAAACGGCGATTGATAGGTAATTTTATAACAATTTATTAACAATGTTTAATAATTGATAAGGGGAAAGAAAACGATAATAAAAACTCAAAATAAATGAAAAACTCGAAAATTGCATGTTACAGCTTAAATGATACACAGTACTTAAAACTTAAATAAATGGAAATTAAAAGGAATTTAAGGTATTGTGTGATACCCCTTCCACTCAGTAACTGCTTTTAGGCGCTTTGTCATCGAGTCGACTCATTTTTGGGTCATTTCGGATAATATTTGGGTCCATTCCTCCATAAGCGCTTTTTTCAGGCCATTTTTATTGGATATTGCCCGATTTCTTATGAAACCGTCCAAATTTGCCCACAAACTTCCAATAATATTTAAGACTGGTTACTGTGCAGGTGTGATCAGCAAGTGCGGACAATTCCAAATTCACGAACTCTGCACAATACCCGTCTTATGGTTGGGGTCATTATCCTGATAGAAGGCAATTGTGTCCCTAGTGTCCAATTTCTCGGCACTTTGAAGCAAATATTGCTTTAGGATACTAAGATAATGAATTTAATCCATTTTCCCATCAATAAATTCAATGTGGCCTACTCCCCCAGCTGAGATACAGGCCCAAACCGTAACAGAGCCACCTACGCGCTTTACTGTTCGCTTTAAATTATATTTATCCAGCTCTTTATTTGCCTTTTGCCACAAATTAGACCTTTCAACCGATCCAGGCATGTTATGTTGGGACTCATCTGAACAAATAACCTTAATCCACAATTCTGAACCGTTAGATTCATGCTCCCGGGCGAATGCCTAATGGGGTTGTTGGTGTATCCTATTGATGAATGGCTTGTTGCGGATTACTCAGCCCTGAAAGTCATGATAAGGCAATACGTGGTGGACTTTTTGGGTGCTTTAGAACTTGCTCAAATATTTTTGTACCCCCACGGACAGTTTTGGAGCTGATAACATAGGATTATTTTGCTTTTTCCGCGTATTGAACGTTTTTCCTCAGCAATAAAAATGCTATTTGGCGCGATTCGCCTTTTATTTTCTATACGGTTCCCCTGAATAAATCTATTTATTATATGCAAAAGTGTTGCAAATGGAATATTTGAAATTTTTGAAATTTTTCTGAAATTTGTTTCTTTCCTTAAATGGGAAATAGAGGTGTCTATTCTGCTCAAACGTAGTGCCCTTTCACATTTTTGAATATGCGTCCATTTACAAATAACTCTCGCTTTTAAATAAAATAAAATTTTAGCAAAACTGAAGCAGAATGCATGTAAAAGACGTAAATAAAAAAAATAACCGTTAGAATGTGATGCGTACGAGCAAAGTAAATCAACAAAGCTGCTGTATCAAATAAGCTGTAACATTAAATTTTTTAATTTTGCTTCTCCGTTCCTTCTTGTCCTGAATGTAACCACATATTGAAATTTTGTTTTTTCCTATAATGTTTATAATTTGTCAAACTACAATTTACTAGTTGAAACTTATTGTCTATTGCTTATAGAAGCGGAGATATAGCGCTCCAAAGTTGAAAAAATCAACTGTATCATTTAAGCTGTTACCCACTGTACAATAACTTAGGTTCAATAAATTACTGAGAAACAAACTGATTAAATTTTTTAGACAACACCCATAGAACGCCTCATTGCAAACAAATGGGAGCTCTAAGAGAGCACAACGTGATTTCGTAAAATGGGGCCAAAGTCAGACAAGCGCTAATAGAACGATTCACAAGCGAACAAGTAAGAATATGGTCATACTAAAAAACAAACAATAGATGTGACCAAAACTAAACAACAAAAGCAAAATAGAAAAGAATTATAATGCCGCTATAGTCGCATTCTAAATACTCTTTTTTAATACACAGGGTAAAATATTAAGTTGATTATTTATATAAAAATTGTATACATGTGTTAACAACAAAATCTACTCCATGAAGAGACTAACATAACATTTCAGTTCGAATTTATATTCTTAAATTTAAATCAATTAAACAAATTTTGTTTAATAATATTTTTTAATTTTGAGATCTAATTATGACTCATTGAAAACTATCAACGGAAGAAATGTACAAGGATTGCAACCAAATGCCAGCCACAATGAGCAGTGTGTACATACCTAGTAACGCAATATGGTATTTTTTGTACTTTTCTGTGGTATTTATCGCAATTTTGTTGCAATAATTTTTTTTGATGCTACTACAATAAGCCGGTTTTTTGTTTATATGTGCCAAACAAAAGTTATAAAAATTAACATAAGTTATTAACTTCAATTACTTCTATTCATTTTTGTAAACAACGTGATGTTGTTGACGTACTTTTGTTGGTAAAATTGTAATTTAATGAGGGAGAGTGGGGCAAAATGCGCAACTTTTGATATTATTGCATTTTTGAGGCAGCCAAAGGGCTGAGGGAATCTTCAGTAGACACTATGTTGTAGCCCACATATATGGCTTAGCGACATTTAGAGCACTTCACCAAAGCCATGTATGGAAACAATTTGAAGCCTCCAGCGATTACCGTCGTGACGGTAATCCAGGTTGAATATTTTCCGATTTGCGCATTTTGCTTCACTCTCCCCTACAAATAATTAATAAAAAAATTTTTTTTAAAAATGTTTCGCAATGATTTTTTCCTACCAAATGGCTGGTTTTGTAATTAACATAGTTACTGCAGCTTTTGTTTGGTACGCAAAACGAAATTTGTTTTTATTTTTTAAGCAAAATCATAGGGCAACACTGATTTGCTTCACTGTGGCAGCAAAACAGCTGTTCATATTTTGTTCATCAAAATCTTAGGGCAACACTGTTTTGTTTGTTTATCTACGTACTAGAGATGGGATACTATCGAGAAGTGCCACCACTCGATAGTTTAGACTTCGATAGTTGGAACTATCAATACTATCGATAGTATTATCGAGCAAGGTGAAATATGGCACACAAAAAAGGCACATTCCTTAAATAAGTACCATAGAGCAAGTGGGGAAAATTCTACAACTTACAAAAAGAGTATTTCAAAATTTTTAACAAAAACGTTTTGTTTATGACATTGTAAAAAGAGATGCTTTTAAAATTACATCTTTAAAAACTAAAAACTGTCCATTCAACAATTAGAAATCATAAAAAAATTATCTTTCAAGTGGCTTGTTTTTGTGGCAGAAGACCAACATGTCCACATTTCTAGGTTTGAGTCGAGTCCTTATGACTGGCCAAATAATGTGGAATGTTAAATATTGCTGCTACCTAATTTTTAGAGATCTTTTTTTCGACGTTTTACCACTGGTTTTGTATTCTTTCTGACATGTTGCCAATATGATATGATATGTCAAAAGTTTTTTCATACAAAAGTATACTATCGATATATCGAACAAAACTATCGATAGTACCCGTAAAATGAAACTATCGATATTGCCATCGATTGATCCAATATATGTGGATCGCTGCTAGGTCAAGAAACTATATTTGGTTGGATCCTTACGGGACCAGTTCCCAGTGACACAACGGCAGCCACTTCCTCCTTCAGCACAAAGGTTTTCCTCAGCCAGGGCCCACAACTGGATAAAATTCTCACCAAATTTTGGGAGGTGGAGGATATCCTAAAGAAGTTGACAAAAAGCGCTGATGTGATCTGCGAACGGAACTTCGTTCAGACCACGAGAAGAGAGGACGCTATGTAGTATTACTGCCGTTCAATACTCCAGATCAAATTAATCTGGGTCTCTCACGCCTAATCGCGCTCAGCCAAGAGGCACGACTGAAACGTTTGAAAATAGAACTTTGCGACTATTTTTTTTGACTCCTGCGTATTGTACTTGACCATCATCCTGCACCAACTGGAACTATAAGCCTTACAATGGCGCATATTTTTAAGAACACGACCCGAACAAACAGGCGAAGATAGAGGGCTTACTTTTGCTACCAAATTCAAGGATGTTCGATCGATGTTTTACTAAATCATGGCCTTGTTAAAAAATAATTTTCACACAATTTTTGAAACAGTCCGACTAAACAACCTAATTTAAAGCTAAATAAAATATTTAATTTAAAAATTATTTGATTCACTAAAAAAATAGTATTTATATAAATTCTTATACAGTACATTGAAACAAGATTGAAAGAAAATAATGGGAAAAAGCTATAAGTTCAAAAATTGTCCGCCAGAGGGAGCAAACATAAAATGAAATGTACTTTTTTATATTATAGCTCTAAGAGATTTGTCAATTTATTGCCTAACTTCTTTCGTGCCATATCGATAATGCTTCTTTCTGAAAAGAGTGTACTAGTAAACAACTTTATTTCCCTATTCTATCTTATCAAGGTAAACACACACACACACATACAAAATAAAATCGAATAATAAAAAAACAAAGCTACTATGCGTAATAGTCAAACAATCATTTGACCTATTTTCGCCTATAGATTTATAGACAGTGTGCGCAAAAAGTGTGCCAACACCTTAACGCAAGTTTAACAAACTGATACATACATATTAATGCTAATACTCTTGTTATTGTTTTTTAGTATCTAACTAAAATAGCTTTGTAAATAAACAAATGCGTAAAAGCAAGAAAAATATAGACGAAGCAAGAATTCAAGGCATTTTAATTTTGCGGTGCAACATTTTCTATGCTAGAATAAAAGAATTGCATATATGTATTACATATAAAATGTTTTGTTATGTATTTGGCTTTTATTTGTTTACGAAATACAATTTCACAAACTTCCGCAATTAATTGCGTAGCATTTCAGCTAAAAGTATACATATGTAGCTGGGGACGTGTCAGTGACGTGGAACTGCAGTACTATTGTTATACTGAGTCACTTTTTTGAGCCATAAATAATCTTTATATAAATACTTGTTTTTGTTTTTATACAGAAATGCGAATATAAGAAAGTATATACGAAAGTAGCTGGCTACATGCATATGTATGTACAATACATTAAATGCTCAAGACAAAAGCCAAAATTGGCAGTCTACTCATTTCCAGTAATATAGAGAGTTTGTGCCATCAAAATTATATCATTATATTTCAAATTCTTCTGTCCCATTGCGTATTAAGAAACCAAGCAAGAAGATTTTGACCGATATTAACTTTATATGTTTCAAATTCCATTAAAAGAATAAACAATAAATAGTTGTGGAATTTCGCGTAAACAAAAAAAAAAAACAAAAATCAGTGTTGCCCTATAATTTTTTTGCGTATAATCGTGGCAAAACATTTTTTACAGCGTCGTTTTCTATTTATTGCTTATTGTGAGTGGTTTAAGGACTAATTGGCGCTTTGATAATAATAACAAAGTATTTAATTAATTAATTTTAAGCGTCATACGAAAATTTTCATAAACTGACAACATAAATGGTGTCAAGGTCAATCCATTGCTAAAATTTGATTTACCAAGTTTCGTGGTTGCCAAAATCTAGTTGTGTACACAACGGACAGACGGAAATGGCGGATACGATATGAGGCTTAACTAATTTAAAAGCAATTACAAATTTAATTTAATTTAATTTGTTGATTTATCACTCAAAAGTACAAATAGCGTGGCGCTAAATGTCTGAAGGCTGTCATTTCGAAAATAGAGTGGAAGAAGCCCATTCAAGGCAATCTTCAAAATGTCGGCTTTTAGCTTTACAGCAGGCCTAAAGAAATTTATCGACTTTAATCTAAATCATTTTATCGATGCCTATTGTTGATATTTTGCAATTAAAAACTTTAAAAATCATTTTAAAGCTTCGAAGTACAATTAGGATCGAACTTGAATGTGCATGTTCGCTGAATTTTTCAATTTGGAGCCCATATTGAACTGGTTTAAGTGTAAGAAAAGTTAAAAGCATTTAAGCATTTGTGGCCGTCGGTAGCGTAGTCGTAGCTTACTCGCCTTACAGACCGAAGGTCGGTGGTTCGAATCCCCGCAGTAGCACTGGTACATTTGCCTAGCACTAGCATCGCTAGCTCAAAGACGCTATTTGCCCAAGAAAATCTCTATTAATTCAAGACAACGCCGTTCGGATTCGGCTATAAACTGTTCTCTTTGAACAGTTATTAATAGGGATATCCCCATGCCCCGCCAAGGGGCGACTGACAAAAATTGTCAGTCAGGGAATTATTATTATAAGGTAAAGTCCTAGTCAAGCTTTGACTTTTAAAATAATACTTATTCATACGTATGAAACGAACTCACAACAACCTGTAGCGAATCAACAAGCAAATCGTCACAAAATTTGAACTCAGTAACTCTTTCATTAAAATCAAAACACAAAAGTTTGCGAATATTATAATATGTATATCTAAAATGCTCTTTCCATGAGAAAGTCACTTACCTCCATGACCAAATTAACGCAATCCTGCGATTCCTTGCAATCCAATAGAGCCACAACATTCTCATGATGCAGCTCCGTAAGTTCCTTAAGTATTTTGATCTCTTTGCCGAGTAAATTTTGCGTCTTTATAAGCCCTTTCTTTGTAATGCATTTAATGGCCACTGGCATGTGTTTCTGTAATTAAGTAAAAATAAAAAACCATGTGTGAAATATAATTTAAAAATGTTAATAGCAAACAAAAATTGTGGTCACACTGTTTAATCGTGCTAAAAAATAGTTGACGACAAAAATTGTGGTCACACTGTTCAGCCAATCAGCTACCAATGGAAGTATAATACATATAGCGTAGATATGCACATTATTTAAAAAAAAAAATTAATTTTTACCAGTTTTATGGCCACAAACGTAAACAACACTTTTATCCCAATATAACTTATAAAAAGTATTAAAAATAAAAATTAAATATACAAAATAACTATGTACTTTTTTAGTACAAAATGAATATTTTTCTGGAAGAGAATTCAGAGTTTGCATTCATCAGTTTCTTCGTTTATTATTGTTAATCATATTTATTTTTAAACACAATAAATAATTAATACTGTACTGTAATTGTTTGTTGTTGTGATTGGCCAAATTTCGACCTAAATTATGATTTATAATATGTAGCCTATATAACAACAACATACGAAAATTGTATAAATTAGTCAAAATTGTTGCTAATTAAGCTTCAAAGCGGAGTCATCGTACGCCTAAACTAATTATAAACATCAAACAAAATAAATTAGATTAATTAAATAAGAAAAAATGAAATATTTTCATGCAAAATTTAAACAATAAAAGCCTCATAAAACTATGTTCTTTTAAGGTTATGTCAGAGCACTGGGGTTTTTCGGATCTTGGATTCGGATTCAGCGACCACAAAAATATTTAATAAACAACGTTGTACACCTGAATTTGGTAAAATGTTGACGGAGATTTTTGAGGTTATGTCAAAACCCTACCATAATGGGGATTTTTAAACCTTTTATATATATATTATAAATGTAGTTCCTAGATGGAACAAAGGGCCTCAGAGGGCCTTTAAACCTATTAGATTCGGATTCAGCGACCCCAAAAATGTATAGTAAATGTGGTCTGACAGAACCCGAAAATCGATTTTTTCTAGCTTGGCTGTTTAATCAGGCATGTTCAGAGAATCCAAATTTTAAAATATGAATATTAAAAGCAGTTTGTTAGGAAAACCGTCTTCCTAATTTAGGAATATCATAACTCTTCTTTTTAATTTATGTTTAACAAACTTTTTTTAATAGGAAATTAATATCGATACTTAGTTCATTGATAATAGAGGTGGGATACTATCGATAGTGGTGGCACTATCGAACAAAGTGAAATATGGCACACAAAAAAGGCACATTCTTTAAATAAGTACCAAAAGCAAGTGGAGAAAATTCTAACATTTATAAAAAGAGTATTTCAAAATTTTTAACAGAAAGAGATCCTTTTAAAATTAAATCCTAAAAAACCAAAAACTGTCTATTCAACAATTAACAATCTTAAAAAAATTATATTTAAAGTAGCTTGTTTTTGTGGCAGAAGACCAACATGTCCACATTTCTAGGTTTCAGTCGAGTCCTTATGACTGGCCAAATAATGTTGAATGTCAAATATTGCTGCTACCTAATTTTTAGAGATTTTTTTTCTGTTGTAACTCGAATTTTATGAAATTCGAAATTTCAGAAGCCAAAGTCGTCTACTATCCGGAAATGCTACCCGTCTGTGGCAATCAATAAGGCTAATGCGGCATCGATTTTTGGTTTTTTATGCGAAGAATTTTTATAAAAATTTGACTTAAGTAATTTTTAATGGTTCCCATCGGATTTGGTGACTCTTAAGGCGTCGGATGGTCAAAAAGGTTTTGTATTCTTTTTGACATGTTGCCAATTTTTTGTCCGTTGATTTGCCAAAAAGTTGTTTCATACAAAAGTATCCTATCGATATATCGAACAAAACCATCAATAGTACCCGTAAAATGAAACTATCGATAGTTACGTTTGATTTAATATTGTTAAGCGTGCGAATACTGTCGACGCTTACTGTGTTTATTGCATCAGCTTATTCTTTTGCTTTATGCTTTACATACTTCTAAATGTATGTACTATGTTGTTGTTGTTTACAAACTGATTGACTTATGTACATGCATGCAGTAATAAACTAAACTACTTCTTTTTGCACTGCCACCGAAACCACACGTGTTTTTATATTTAGCTCAAAAACCAATAACAAATATTTATTTCATATTAAGTGTATTGTGATTTTCAACATATTAATAATGTATTTAACGTAGTTTAAATGCAATAATTTAGTTTATATAATATAAATTTAACAAAATGTTCCAAGCTGTTTAAGTTTTCCAAGCCAACTTAGCTCTTAACGCCGTTACTTCTAGAAAATTGCACATCGATATCACACCATTATCGTCTATCGTATTATCGATATAGCAAGCAGTAATTGTTTAGCTAACAGAGCGATTTATATAAAGGATATTATATGCTTCAACAGATGTCTGAAGCTTTCTGGTTAAAGTGGTTATCTTTGACGAATTTCAGACGATCTTTCTTATTTCTGTGCCGAAGATTTGCGTATACCCAACTGTCCAAAAGTTTGTCGAATTAAAATCCCTTATTTCATATACGCGAAAATTCTTTCACAGCACCTACTTATCATAAGGAGATTTCTTTATTCTAACAAATTTGCCGAGCATTAAAAGTCAAAAGTTTAGTTGGATCATTTGGATCTTAGTTGGTTGCTCACTTCTTATCTGATGGTGCACAATAGCTCAAGCTGGTCGCAAGGCATAAAGGCCTATGCCTTACCCACAAACCATTACCATCTGATAACTTACGGAAAAGTTTCTGACGGCAGTTCGATACTATTGCGTACACAACTTTCCAAAACTCATGTAGTGATTGAATGGCGTATTATCAGAAAAATGTAGAAAGCTAAAATGCCCTATCATTGTTATTCAAACTTTTCTATGGCAACAAAAAAAAAATCAAAATTTGTATAATTAAACTCGTAGCAAGTCTAGCTAGGCTTATTTTTTAATTTTTCCAAGTACAATAACATGCGGTTTAAGTAATCGCAAAGTAATGCATCTTAAGGTATTATAAACAATAACATTTAATAAGAAAAAAGAATCTTTCTTGATATATGTATATATTTAATGAGAAAAAAAGAACAAACAAGTACCAACAAAGTCAAGACCTTTTAAACATTGTAAATGGCTTCGCGACAAGACTTTAGCTCGCATATAGCAATCAAATACCAGATGCAGGACCTGTTATCGGTCAGACTGTAAGTACTTCATATACGTAGTAGGTATTAACAATTATTCTTTGATTTATATTTAATTTTGTTTATTGAGAAAATGCACTTATTAATACATAAATATAAACAAAAAGAAAAAAATAAATGGCGTGCTTATCTGCCTGCCTCAACAAAAGGCACGATGAGTAAAGCAATTGTAATTATAGAATTTTTAATAAACAAGGCATAATATCATCCTTTTGTTTTCGAATAATATTAGGTGGGCGTTCGTGTTATCGATAGGCAAGTCACTCAATCAATCGAAATGACAGTTTGGCATATATTACAATTTTATCTGTATGCTAATGTAAGGCTAACCTTAGGGGTATTCATTAGCTCTCACATTTCTTGTAGCGTGCAAACAATTTTGCCAAATTTCAAGCAAAAGATAGCCAACTTTCACAAGATCCAATTAAGGTATGCAAAAAGTCTTTAAATAACGTAATACTGCAATACTTTTCTTGTTATCTGTATGCAACAGAAGAGGGTATTCATTAGCTCTAGAGGTGTTGTACTGTGCAAAGTTGTTGACAAATATTACCAAATGCCAACAATAAAATGTAAAAAGTACTAGGAGCCCTTTTGAAAGCTTTAAAAACTATTTCGCTTTAAAAGCATATTAATGTAAACATAATTAAAATTTAAAAAATAAATCAATTTAATGGTTTTCTTGTAAATATTTTTAATTGATAATAAGAAAAGGTAATTGACCTGAACTCTTTAGGTTTAAGACATCAGACTACATTTCGCAAAAGCCGTAATAAATCATTTCTTATTATATATTGGGTTATCGAACATTGAATATAGGCGGACTTCAAAATGTGACAAGACATACATATCTTGTAAAGAAATAAAAATATTCAAATAATTTCTCTTATCAATGAAAAATAAAACTTTAAATTATAGAATTTTCTTGATAATATTTTTTTAAGCATAAATTCTTAGAATAAAAGAATAATACGATTTAGCTCTTAATGCAGTACGCTCATATTTTTGATTCACAAGCTAGGGTTGCTCACAAGCTTTTATTTGCAATATGTGCTAGAGCTTAGGTCAATAATTTTATCTTCATGTAGGGTGGGCCATCTGTTGGTTTGTTTGTTATTTGCATTTCATTCGTATATTTTTAAACAAAGTTGGGCAAAGGTATATACCAAATGCAAGTTTGAAACTACTCATTTATGCATGAAATCTAATAACGCCCAAATGGCCGACGCGGCTGGCTCCACAGGCCTAGCCTTTTTGACGAAAACTCATCTGGCTGTTTCATTGAACGAAAAAGCGACGCTGATAATTTGAATCTTGTAAATTTCTAAATTCAGATCCACATGCAAAATTCGACGCAAAGTGGTCCTAGCAAGTTGTATTCTTGCGAACGAAGGCGCGTCAATGTTCTCGGCGACTCGTCGACACTGGCCTCAATTGTGTTTTTTTTTTCACAGAATGACCACTATTACGCGTTGTGCGATTGTTAAACAATCCATAACTAAAATTGAGTAGTTTTGCACGCAAAATATGTCGAAGAGCATCCACTTTGAACAACCACACCAACAGATGGCCCACCCTATACATTATGTGCCGACTTTGCAAGTCGAAAAACTCAGACACAGAACAATTATAAACAAAGTTAAGCGCAAAGCTAATAAAGTTGAGGGCATACGCTTATCGCTCATTCACAAAAAAAATTCAAAGTCTCTGTGTAGTGTAGGTACAATAAACCCCAACCAACGCCTTATTGCGTAGCTGATTAAAAATCTCAGTTCGCTAAAATGCATTCAAAATAGAACCGGGCGCAACTAAACACCCAGATGAGGGATTCTCAGCTGTTTCTATTTAAAGCACGTTGAAGTATTCGAAATTAAGTATACGTAGCCAAGTTAAGCGAGTTTTGTGCGTGCCAATTAAATGAACCACCATGTGCAATTGCGAACCATTTCAAAGCGGCAATAAAAGTCATGGTGCTAGATGAACTTGCAGTGGGAAGTGGTGGTCTATAGCAAGCTATTTTTGTAAACGAAATAATGAGTCTGAAAAGCATTCATTATGATTTTACGAAGAGTACATGAGTAGACTAGACATATGTATATACTATAGGTACATGACTTTAACGAGGCCCCTAACTGAGCTACTTTGAAAGCTAGCGCATATGCGATCAGGAGTCCTTAACTATTGTTATTAATTAGAGTTTTGGACTACGAAAGAAATCGGTTTAATGCTGGTGGTAATTGATTTAAACGTGAAGGTCTGTTCTGTGATGGGCTGTTGGCAAACACGGCGATTAAACGATTATGTATATCTTGTGCCTTGGCTTTACTAAAATAGGTGCTTAGGCGCTTTTTGGAGAAATCAAAAACGTCGCAAAATGTGTATGTATGTATGTGATCAATAATGTTAGTTATTGATTAGCCACAAAGACACAATACAATACAATGAGGGTATTCATTAGGTCTAGCAGGTGTTGTATTGTGCAACATCAGGGAGCGTTCATTGCAACACTAAGTCATTGTTTTCATTGTTGGTGTTCGATAGATTGCACAATTTTTTTTTTTGTTATTACCTTTTTTCTAACAAAATATTAACACATCTAGGTAGATTTATAAATCGCAACTGACCGCTAGTGACCTTTAGCTAAATTAAAGTTTCTGCAAATTTAATATTCATTAAAATGGCAAATGTTGAAAAAAAAACCTGATAGCTTCACTAAGTTTTTTTTTTTGCTGATACAAATGATTAACGATCATGCATGATTAATCTGAGCAGCTTTAAGCGTCTTTTTAGTTCAAAATACTCATCATCTATTAAAACAGTTTAAATTCTTTATTATTTTATTCATTAAATAAATTAAACGTTCCTTTTTGCAAGAATTAGCTAAAATATTACTAAAGAGATTTTGTACACATTGTATGAGTTTAATCGGGCACTATTTAAAAAGGGTGTTTTTTTAAGAGCGTAAGAAATTTAATTTGACATAAAATAACGAAAAATTAATGATCGGCAGGAAAATTGTATGCTGTTTGGACTGAAATTCCATGGCATTTATGTTTTGAAAATGATATCTGTTAAATGACCGCCATGACTAGCTAATAGCAAGCGCATCCAGTTAATATGATTTTTTAACATTTTTTTAAAAACATCTGGTTTTACTTATTTCATTAATGTCATTAATGTTGTGCTGAACTCCAATTGCTCAAGATTGGATGGTAGTTCCAAAGAAAATAGTCAAGAGGCGGAGGCCAACATAGAGGTCCACTTTGTTTTTATTGTTATTAGGATTATGGATATATGCCAAGGCATATTTGCCATATGATGGACGGACAAAGCCCACGTTCCTGAAAACGGCGGCCTATTCACAAATCAAGATAATCGTCAACACTTTGAAGTACAGAAACGAGAGGACACCAACGGGCAGATCATTAGGCTTAGGTCTATGGAAGTCAAGACACTCAGGCAAAAGGTTCCATTAAATGCAAAGCTCGTACCTTTTTCTGAGAATGGCGGTCTATTGAAAAATTAAGATTATCGTCAACACTTTGAGCTACATAGCCGATGCTTTCTTGGTGTTGGCTTAATGCCATATAGTAAGTAAGCAGTGCGAAAATTCTTAATAGCAGCGTTATATATTTTTTCCTATGATAAGAATTGTCAAAACAAATAACAGCTTACAGTTGTCGCTATTTAAAGATACGATAAGCCAAATAAAAAACACCCTTTGCAATCAAATTTTGTAAACAAACAAAATTTTTGGGAAAGGCTGCAAAATTTATAAAAGAAAAATTTTTCAAAAAGATATTCTCTCTCTCTCAATTCCTGTTATCCCCAGTGGGACATAGGGCCTGACAAAAAGATATTAGATATGTATTAAAAAATATATAAATTTTGATACTAAACAAAAGCACAATTTTTGATCGTTGGCTTTTTTGTAAACAAATATAAAATAAAAATAAAAAAAATAAAATAAAAAAAAAAATAAAATAAAAAAAAAAATAAAATAAAAAAAAAATAAAATACAAAAATTAAATATAATATAAAAAAAAATTAAATATGTCTAATATAAAAAAATTAAATATAATATAAATAAAAAATTGTAAATAAAAAAAAGAAAATATTAAATAAAAATAAAATTTTACATAAAAAAAAAATATAAAAACATAAAATATAAAATAAGAAAAATAAAATATAAAATAAAAAAATTAAATAAAAAATAAAATAAGAAAAATAAAATATAAAACAAAAAAAAATAAATAAAACAATAAAATATAAAACAAAATAAATAAAACAATAAAATATAAAACAAAATAAAAAAAAATGAAATATAAAATAAAAAAAATGAAATATAAAATAAAAAAAACGTAAAATAAAAAATTTAAAATATATATTAGATAATAAATTAAAAAACAAATTAAATAAAATCCTTTGAAATCAAGCCAAACTACGTAGCTAAACCTCTTATATATGTAGTAACCTACCTATATTTATTTTTTTCAGATCTTGAACCAAAGCTAAAATTTTAAATGTGTTTAAAAAATTTAAATACTGATAATAAATTTGCAATAACTTTCAGCAAAACTCTAAAGAAAGTCGTCATAAAATTGCATTTACAAGTTGGTTTTAAGTGGCCATTAATTAGTCATCAATGGATTATTACACTTTAAAAAAAGCTACAGCTGTCACAAAAAGACAAGAGAAAGGAATACTTGTTAAGGCAATAAAATGCTGACCAATTCAGCGATTAGATTTCAGCAACTTATCTATTATTGTTTCAGCCATGAAAACACTCTGCCCACTTTTCGCTGCCTTCTATTTTAGTTAAGTTATACAAAAGTTCATTTACCGTGAAAAGTTCTTGACCCAATCACCTCAATTAAAAAGCTAAACAAAGCGCAAAAGCAGGACAAAAAAAAACCCAAAATGGAGCAAGAAGAAATACTATACCATATATAAAGAAATCAAACAATGTCAATCAAATGGGAAAGTTGAGGCCAGCCGTATCAATTTGCATGGCAATCGAGGCTGCTGTGCTTTACAAAGCGGAAGCTGATACCAGACCGTGTTATATATACTCGTTGTGCCCCCCAGTCAAACGCTTCCAATGCACGCAATTTGCACATGGTACAATATATTATATGTCTAGTATATAACATATATATATCGCTTGTATCACGATTTTAACAATGACAATTGCTGGGAACTGCGTCGCAGCAAAATTAGTTTGGATATTGTCTCGGGGTTCAATGCACCATGGTCCACAACCCCAGCGGGCCTCATGAATGATAAGTTAATAAAAGCAAATCAAAAAAAAAAAGAAATTTTGGGAGCATTGGCCTGCTACCTAACTAATAAAAAATAAACACAAAAAGCAAAACAAATTTGGCCAAAATTAATGGTAAACAACAAACAATTACGCAGAGAAAAATGCGCCAAAGCGGCAAAAGCAAAGTGCAGCAGGCAGCACATCATAGCGCACGTAAATGTAAAAGTATCTCTCAGATACAAACACACGTAACCATTTGATTATAGCCAACTGAAACTGCCACAACTGGTTTGCTATGTATGGTGAAAATTATAGTTGAAACTCAAAACTGTTGGCGGAAATCTCTTTGCAAAATGCGACACAAGTTGGTTTTTTTTGTTTGTTTTTTTATTTTCAAACAATTTAAAAATATTTTTTGCACTATCTTGGAGCATATTAATATTGAAATGACGTTTGCAATTTTAGTTTCGAAGTACTTTCTTGCAAGGAACTCTCGTAACTAAGAAAACGGATTATTTTAGAAAAAGTCTTTCTTGTCAACATTCATCGGACATGCCATTTTTTCAAAATTTTTTATTTTTTTTATAAATAATAGTAAAGTAAACGAAGGCTCAAAAAAGACATTATTTGGAAATAAATACTTAATGGATGAAACTTTCAGGAATCGTTAGAGACCTTGTTCTAAGTTTAAAACCGAGTTTTCGTATTTGTGGGTGGTACGTTGGTACGGTTTTTGCATGAAATCTTTTTTCTATCAAACTTAGAGTCATGATTTAAAGATTGATATTGTTGAAAATAAAATTATCTATGAAACAAGATTGTAAGTTAATTACTTCAAGCACAATGCCTGTCTAAAGTTAAAAGTTTGAAAACGTGTTTGGGCTTTTTCGAATAATTTACAAACATCTCAAAACAGGTATGTTTTTTCGGAAATTTTACCCATATATTTTGTTAAAGTAATTGAAATTTTCTACAAAATGAGTCCTCCATCACTTTTCTACGATTAATAGTTTTCCAGCAATCGAATTAGGTCTCGTGATTTAAGTTTTGTTTGATAGATAATTTTATTTTCAACGATAGATAGAAAAAAAGATATTATGCCAAAACCGTAGCAATATATTAATCAGGGGGCGGTACCACGCCCCATAAAAAAAGACATAAATAAATCCATAAGCTGCTATAAAAATAAATTAGAAAGGGGAATTCCCTAAATAAATTTCTAAAAATTACATTAATAAAAATATTTTTCTTTAAAATTTCAATTAAATAACTATTTTAATCGTGCTAAATTGAATGAAATTATATAAAAAAATAACTTCTAGAACGTGTTATTTTAAAACTGTGTAAAAACAAAATTGGGTATATCTTTTAATTGATTTTGGAAAATTTCTTCTATAATATAAAACGTTTCCGTTCATAATTTTTTTTTACCTTGCTTCCTATCGCGGAAAATTTTAAAATTGGCGAAGTTCCTACTTTTAGCTTGCTTTTCGTGGTTTTCGCCAATACTTTTCAAAAAATCATAATTTTTTTTTTTGTATAATAAAAATAATATCTTTATATGTATATATATATATGCTACTAGCAAGTATTCACTATTGTATCTTTTAGGCATGCAAATAGTATATTTTCGCAAAAATATTGTTTAACAAAAGCAATCCAAACGATATGTTACTGTCAAAGAGCTTATTGTTATTGCTCACGTTGTTAGTCGAGCATTTTTGCCTTTATGCCTCGTTGCAAGTGTTGTTCACGTCGTTAGTTTGCCTTTTGGCATTCTTGCCTTCTTTATGCTCGACAAACTGAACATATTTCACTCAATTTTGGTGAAAGCATAAGCTGGAAGTATACATTGACACTGAACAAGGGTGAAATTAATTTTGCATAATAAATATTTATTATTATTAATAATAGCTTTTTACTTTTGTTAACTGGAATCCGCAAGGCAATAGGAAAAGAGGGCGGCCTAAAACAACATGGAGAAGAACGTTGAACAGCGAAATAAATACAACAGAAAAATCTTGGAGTGAGCTGAAAGCAACAGCGCATAATCGTACCAGATGGAAATGTATCACTGAGGCCCTATGCTCCACAAGGAGATAAATGACACAACAACAACAACTTTTGTTAACAATTAAATTTCTACCAAAAGTATCAATGAAACATATATAGGCCCAACGCCGAGGATCTTATGCCACTGTGCAGAATTTTATTAAGTTTGCTTTGAAATTAAAAACTTTAAGCGTACTTAAAAAGGCGGCTAGGTGGACGGTCAGTCTCAATTACGCCGGTCATATCTAGTTTTTTTTTCTCAAGTTTTTACGCTTGATTTACTTTATACAAAATTTTACCGACTAGCTCATTATTATTGCTCACAAGAACAAGAATTTTCAAGTCTAGCCTCCATTTAAAGAACTTGCAAAACAAGTTTACGTGAGAAAAAATAAACTCAAGCAGCATTAGTTTAAATAAAAATATTGATATAAATATATGCGATTATATCATTTATTTTGCCCGCACGTGGCTTGAAAAAAAAAAAACTCAAATTGTTATGCTTTATAGTTTTGTAATCTTCAATCTATTGTTTAATTTTATAATTTGCATAAGTAACGCAAGATTTTCCAAATGATGAAGTATTTACATTATGTGTCTGATTTATTATATAAAACGCAAACAATCAATCAACGTTACATGTGTTTTTTTTTTTTTTTTTATAAAGTCATTAAAATAAAAGTATAGGCTGTTGATTCAAGTCAATCAATTTTGTAAATAAAACTAATTTATCTTTCGAATGCACTGCATTTTAAAACCAGTTTTTCTCGTTCGCCTGAGCTAAGATTTTTTACAGTATATTTTTAAGACCTTAATTTTGAAGTTTATACGATTAAACATTAATTCGAAAACGTTGTAATTCTTTAATTCAGCGCCCTTTTTAGTATTTTTTTAAGCTTTCAAGGTAATTTTAGCAGCTTCCACTCTTGTTGTTTTAACCTTTCAAATTTGATTAATTATTTAGGTCTTTTTTTTATGTTGTAAACTTATAAAATATAAAAATTAAAAAGGTCAAACATATAGCTTTAATTAATGCATAAAACTTGATTTTTTTTTTATTATGAGCAAGGTGGTACAGCATTAACAAAAAATTGAAAGTTAAATAAAAATATGTTTTAATTTGTATTATGAACAAAACAAATTCTAGAGTTATAAAATCAAAGAGTTCAAATATTGCGCCACAACTAAGTTTGTAAGATGTAAAACTTGGCTAAAAAGCTTAAAGCTGACATTTTGTTTAGACAAGTCTATATCTAAAAGCATCTCCTATTTATCAATTTTTATCATTATATTATTATTTTTTCAACAAGTGAAAAGTAAGGTTTTTAATATTAAAGCTAAGATTTCAGCTTTTGCGGCGTTGACTAGTCAAAAAAAGAAATTGAATAAACAAATAATTTATATGAAAATTTCAGTAACATCACGCCAAATCTATAAAAATTATTACGTATCGGTTGAAAAAATCTATATAAAAAAAAAAACTATAACTTACAAAATTAAATAACATCTCAAAACACACAAAAAAAAAGTTATATATTATACAAAAATTCTTGCCCAATTCGCAGAGTCAAAACTCACTTTTATTTTATGTAACGTCACGCCATAAAAAGAGGGGATAAAAAGAAGTACTTAAAAAAATGATGATTGACATATTTAAGAAACATACATATATTAAATTTATTCCTAGACTACTGTAGAGCTTCATTATGCGTTTACGAGTAGTTGCCCATAGGTGGAGCATAGGGCGGAAATTTAAGAAACATACTTAAAAAAAAAATAAAATTTTATAAATTATCTTTTTTTTTAAGAAAATGTTGTTAAATTCTTTTTGTCAACTTAGCTAAAAAAATGAAAAGCTCTTTTTTTTTAAATTAAGCCGTAACGCGTTAGATTAAAAAACATAAGTTTTGGAATTTTTAATCTTTGAATCTACCTGCATCATAAGTTTTCAAAAATCCCCAGTTTTTTTATACTTATTCTTTATTTCAAAATCTTAAATAGGATGATTTTTTTAGTGCTTCAAATCAGCTATTAATATGCATTAAT
This sequence comes from Chymomyza costata, assembly GCA_018150985.1. Taxonomy (NCBI): domain Eukaryota; kingdom Metazoa; phylum Arthropoda; class Insecta; order Diptera; family Drosophilidae; genus Chymomyza; species Chymomyza costata. Next base: position 3,394,664 of record JAECWU010000001.1, on the reverse strand, counting down.
AAAAACTGACTTATTGAGCATCAATTCATTTTTTAATTCATTTGAGAATGTTTAAAGTAGTAAGCAAATAGGGTGATTTTTTAAGCATTTCTTTTTTTTTAATTATTTATTTATTTTAATTCAACAAAAACAGAAAATGTTTATTAATAAAGGCTTATTCAGGTAGAATTGAAACGTTATAAAAAATATTGAAAATAACAGAAAATATAGGGTGATTTTTTTAACATTTCTTATTCAAATTATTTGTTGTAGTTTGACAAACTCAAAAAAATTGTCATAATATAGGGTGGGCTTTAATAGTTGCGTCATTTGAATCTTGTAAGTGTGCAAATACAGATCCACACTTCAAATTCGAGGCAAAGTGGTCCTAGCAAGGCGTAATTCTCAACTATGTTTTTTTCACAGAGCGACCATTTTCATAGGAACGACTGTACCACTGTTACGCATCGTTCGGTTGTAAAACCATGCATGAATAAAATTTAGTGGCTTTGAACTTTAAATATTGCGAAGAGCATCCTTTTTGGCCGAGTATATTCGAATTATGAGTGTTAAACAACCAAACTAACAGTTGACCCATCCTATATAAGCTAGAAGTATTTTTATGACTTAGAGGCTTTTTTGGTTGTGTTAACGTGATATGCATATTGTATGAAGCTCCATGAAAGCCTTATAAACAAAACGATGTCTACATTTTGTCGATAAAAAACTGATTGATGTGCCAGTAAGCGCAAAGCGACTTTTATCGATAATTTAAATTGATTAATGTTTGCATTCCCAACAAGTATGCACTAATGTATTTTAAACATAATTGCACGTGTCGCACACCTTCCACACTTTGCGGGATTTGTTTAAAACAAGTATCTGAGCGCTACATTCTACTGTAGCAACACTCTCTAAAGTATCTATCAAATGTAAATTGCTATTAGTGTGACCAAGTTTCTAACTTAAGTGACTTTGTTGACAAATTAAAACATTTAAGTTGCAATCGTTTTCTAAAAATACGTCGATAATTTACAGACTTCAGTCAGACGGCGAGACAATTTTTTTAAAACGCAATTTGAGCGATTGAATAACGACAAATGCAAAAAATAAACAATAAAAAAATAGAACTATAAAAATAAAGTACAAACTGCATAATATTAAAAGGGAAAGAGCCAAAACGTGCAGTCGAAATGTATGTGTGTAAAGATTGGAATTACGAAACCTCGCACTACAATTTGCTGCACTATGACTATATAAAAAAATGTAATACAGTCGAGGCGGTGCCCGACAGTGTAATACCCTGTACCTTTTTTCTCAAAAAGATTAATTCCTGCATATTCTTACTAAGAATTTCCAATTGGAACATTTTTTTGTTGGTGCAAGACGATATTGATACGTAAGTTCCGCAAATTTTAACCGATTTTGATGAAAATCGAAATTTACGTCAAAGGAGTTATTTAAAGTATATGGGGTAAGTTTCAAGGGGATATGTTGAAGGGTGTGGGAGAAAACACGGTAAATCGATTGCGGGGGGGGGGGGGCTGCATTGATAAAATTTGGATGTGGATTTGTTCATTAGAGGCACATGAATCAGCTTACCAAAATTGGTGCTTCTAGGTCATTTGATACTATTATTACGTAGAGTCAAATATTGACGCAGTTTATAGGCAAGGGGAGGTGAAATTTTTACATTTTAGACTATTACTTTTGTTGTAATTGTCCGATTTTGTTCATTTTTGACACACAGATGCATGTAACCACAGCGCATCGCTGTGTTAAGTTTCAGATTAAAATATTAAATCGTTTAGCTAAAAACCGCGAAACTCTGCTACGGGGGAACGGGGAAAGATATTGACATGATTCAACAAACTTGATCTTCTGAGGAAATATGCGCATCAGCTGGTAAAGTTTCGTATCTCTAGCTCTTAGAGTCTCCGAGATCTAGGTGTTCATACAGACGGACAGACGGACAGACGGACGGACGGACAGACGGACGGACAGACGGACATGGCTCAATCGCTACCCAAAGTTATGATAAGCATTTTGGTATAAAGGACTTGGGGTCTGCCACGCCTCCTTCTTGCCGTTACATACATTGCACAAATCTAGTATACCCTTTGTACCTATAGGTACAGGGTATAAATATATATTATAAAACTATAAAACAGTTTAAAGTTGTTTTTTTTTATAATTTAATGCATGTAAAGCTGATAACAATGTCTATCATTTAAATGAGTCGGTCGGCATTTAATCAATAATAAATATATGCAACTATCAGATGAAAATCTATGCAGCATACTTTCAACTTGTCACATTTATTTTGAAGTCTATTTTTGGCCAAGTCTTGTTCTTTTCAATTTAGACACAATGCCAACCAAAAGCCCTAACCATAAGTCTGTTGTATCTTTTGTATATAATCTATATGCAGATATGTTTTGTATCTTTTACGTACGTAGCTGCATCTTTTTTTGTTCACGGCACATGTCAAAAGCATTTCCATATGCTTCATTTACAATTGTCTGTCATTTGGGTTTTATTTTTAGTCCATATTATGGGCTCTGAGCTGTGTACCACGTATAATTTGCGGTTTTTCCAGCAGCTGTTTGAATTTCCAGAAATAAAATGTTGCAGGTAGCTTAAGAACATTTGAAAAATTGAAGCTAATGAAGGTCTACGCGGAATTGAGTTATTAAAAAGTACTTAGTTACTGAAAGTTAAAAGACTTAAACAATTTCTTAAAAATTGAACTAAACTGAACTTTTTAGGTAGAATTTTTGGCAGACATTTGCGCATTTTATTAAAATTTGTTTGCTCTTGAACTCTATAAAATGGACTCACAGCACATAAGCGCATACACATAAATTCCGAAAAATGTCAATTTATATACATACAAAATTGAGTTAATTTGAACTTCAACACAGACTTCTTTAAAACTGGATGCTGATAATGAAACTGGTTCATTTGCTTTTTAAACGGGAAAATATATATTTGTTTATATAAATCAAAAACCCGTTCCTGCGTATAAGCAAACAAACAGCAAACAAGTCAAAAAAAAACACAAAAAACGATCAAAACAAAATATGCAAAGTGAAAAGCGAAAAGCGAATCTTTTACCATGTGCTAAGAGAGGCCAGTTATTGCATCAGCTGTTTGATTTGTGTATCCACAAGATACGCGTCTTTCATTTGATTTTTGCTCTCTTATTTCTTTTTGTCACAGCTGTTTAGTATGTTTTTTGTTTTTGCATATGCATGCATTTCTTTATGAACATCTGATTCAATGTTCAACGTCTTTTTTAAGGCCAAGTGTAAAAATATGTATGTATATACAAATGTTTGCTATATATTTTTAAATGTACTCACAAACATATGTACATACAAGCCATGTATAAATAAACAAAGCGCAGTGCAATATTTGTTATGTATACAAAATTTTAGCTTCTTATCTATATAAGTTGACACATTTTTTCATTTCTAACTTGTTCAAGTCTGTCTGGCGCATTCTTAATTACAATACCGTGACAGTAACAATCACAATGATAATAATTACAACAATAGATAGTGCTTTGAACCGCTCAAAATGTCTGGCAGACATTTGTCTGGCATTTTATTAATGGCTTTTCATTACAATTCGAGTTTTTTTCTTTTTTATTTCTTAATATATTTTTTTCAATTGTCATCTTATTTTTATTTTTCATATAAATGAGTTGTTGGCATTTTTATTGTTGGTCTACTTGATATTTCAATTTATTTTATTTTTGTAACCATGTCAAGTACGTTTATTTGGTTTTTGGCTATTGAATTTCAAAGAAAACATTTTGTAAGATACAAAATAAGACTGCAGCTTGAGGTGCTCATAAAACATAATCAAGGTTCTCACTGTCACAATTAGTTATTGTTCGAGATTTGAGAGTGAACAGATCTGAACAGAGCGTCGCGGAGTTCCACATTGGTTTTATTAAAGGCTACAAAAAATGTATCTTGAAAAATGGAATTTACGAGTAACTGCATGAACAAGATGCGTGGATGAGCTTAATTCGTTTTTTCAACAATAAAGCACCATCGAAAACTACAGGTGGGGGGCTTTTGTTCTCTCAACGACGACTTTTGTGAAGGTCGCAAAATTAATTTGTTTCGAACAGAAATTATCGATGCTCTACGTAAACTTACTAATCTCAGGACATTGCATACAATACTGCTTATAAAGGGTGGTCCATCTTAATATGACCCGTAGACAACACAAATTTTTAAGGCACACTGAAAGCACAAGGAGATATTTATCACACCGCTCTGAAATTGTATATCAAAAACAATGAAAGAAACCTCTTCTCTATGACCAAAAAGTGACCGTCTGGGGTGGAGTTTCTGGGAAGTCTTCTTCGAGGACAAGCACCGAAAGCCAGTTATTGACAATGGAGAGCATTATGGAGCTATGAAAACCGATTTTATAGTTTATTGAACTCATTCTTTCCTGCTCGCTTGATATACAAAAAGGGTGATTTGAACTAGCTATCCAATTTAACTACTGGACTTTATTTTTTGAATGTGTTTGAGGTCAAAAGTGTTTATCGATAAACACAATCAAGACAAAGATCACGCGTGAAATATTGGCTATACCAAGAGCAACGCTTGGAAAAATAATGGAAAATGTCGAAAAGAGAGCCCATTATTTTTCACAGTAAAAGGTGCAATTTTTAACCAAATCATGCATAAATAGTAGCTTATATTTATCTCCTTGGATCAAATTAAATGAATGGCAGCCGTTAGGCTCCGAAAGATATTACGACCTAGTGACGTGCGATAAATTGTAAGTCTACCAGCATGTATTAAAACAGGAATCGATTGTATAGATCTTGAAAGAGCCGAGTCCTGTAGTAGTTTAAAGACGAAGCAATTTAAAGCAAATAGTTACCCTTTTAAAGCCTTTTATTTGTCAAAAGTGTTTTGTAAATTGAGAACAAACTGTCGTCGATTTATAAATTTTTCACACGATCATGCTTATTGATGGTATAGAGTCTATGGACGTATAGCCTTATTTATTTGTTTTCACAAATTGATTGAATTGAAAATTGTTTCAAAAATTGGTTTAAAAAAATGCTAAAGATTGTTGCTCTTTATTTATCTTTTTTATTTTTGTCTACATAAAGGCAATCCTCATATTAACAATGAATTTATTTTTTTTAAAGTAGAGCAAAATCAATTCTTAGACATTTCACGCATAAAATCTTTTAACAAAAATTTCGCAGGGCCTGACTTCAAGCAATCAAAAACTATAAGTTTCAAAAAAAGCTTTTGTTCTAAAGGCCTATACGAAGAATGAAAAATTTCGCACGGAATGACAAAACTTCATATAAAAATAAAAATCCCAAATGGGATGTCCAAAATGGAATTTTTTTTTTATATGAAGTTTTGTCATTGCGTGCGAAATTTTTCATTCTGCGTATAGGCCTTTAAGCGACTTCAATGCCTTTTCAAAAATATTCATATACACTTTGCATACAATTATCTAAATTTTATTTGAAATGGTCTCACTCAAACCCAGACATACTCGAGTCAATGAACACTTGTAAAAATATATGTATGACCCTGAATTATTTGAAAAATACAATCATACATGCTACACATGTATACATGTGTATTGTATATAAGATGTACGCTTAAACACAAAAAACAAAGCACGTGCGTTTAATCGTGATAGAATTTGTATTGAATTAATTTAGTATAATTCAATCCAAAAGATAAAAATAAAAAAACTATAAACAAAACAAAAGGCAAGACATTAATTTAGTTTATATACAACACCAATATGCAAATTTGTGAGAGAGTGCAAAATAAAAAGTAAGAGAAAAACTATGTATAATGAGATACTGTAATGGCGCTCAGCTGTTTTCCTTTTTGGCTGACGTATTGCGTTGTAGTAATTTGTTTTTGTTTTTCATTTGCCTTTGCCTTTGCTTTTGGGGCGCGTGTGCTTCTTATGTACTTTGACAATGGCGCATTCTTAATAACTTTGCAAGTGGAATTTGTTGTTGTTTTGTTTTTGTTTTCGGAGTTTAATGAACAAAATAGCCAAGCCTCTAACAAAATGCAAAAACAATGTTGATATAAACAAGTTTATAAGCACATTATGTACACACGCACACACCTCTATCATAAATATGTATGGTGTAGATGTGACGAAATTGCAAAAAAAAAAAAAAGTGCCAAACAATGACTGTCAAGCACGCACACAGATACAAATACGCAACTAATGCTAGGGTTACACCGTTCCACACTATTCCATGCCAAACGTTGACAAAAGCAAGCAAAAAGTGTTTACATTGTTGTTATGTGTCATGCTAAGTTTGCACTGGGCCAACATGTTGCAGTATGATATATGTACTACATATGCCAAAAGTTGTCACAAGTAAACAGTTTGTACTGGTGTATATATTTGCAAGTTTGCAAAAAGTGCACAATGAACATGTTCGTCAAACAAAACTAAAAACAACTAGCTTTTTATTCATTTTTTAGTAAATGTGAAATTAATTGAAATATATACCCCAAAATTTGTTTTAAATAATGAGGCATGCAATCAAATTATTCCCTAACGCATATTCCGTTCATTTGAAATAAAGTAAAAGTAAATTAATTTTTTTTTTTTTTTTTTGTGAAAGTCTTATCGAAGCAAACCTGAATATTTAAACGGCTTTTAAGAGTAAAATGCATTATAGACAAATGTAGCAGTCTTGGCCTAATAGTACAAAGGGTTTCGTGTTAAAATGGAGCTTTCCCAACATTTAATGTTGCCATATAACAAAATAGTAGGGGAACAGTTCAAGTTGCCAGGGCTTGTAGCCTAACCTGGTCGATTTTGATGTTCTAGCAATGAAAACACCAAAATTCCACCTGTCTTCGATGGCAAATACGCCGTAGACAATTTTAATGTATTTTTGATGCGAACTGACGCAAAAACGCAGTGTGTGTGTGACAAAATATAAAAATTGTTTTTTAAAGAAATCGGAAAATTATTATTTTTGATTGCGCTCAAAAAGTGATCATATCAAAATGAAAAATCAAGGAAAATATATATGTATGCTGAAACTGAAATTCAATGAACTTTTATAATCAAAAATGGTTTTCGGACATACAGTGAATAGACAAACTATTTTCAATGCATTCCAAAATGGCTTCAAAAATGTAAGTTGCCATATATCGATTTTCATTTTTTTCCATTGCTATGTTATTTATATGACTTTTTTATTGTGTGGAATTATCATTGAAACTAATTTTTAGTGCATTTTTTTTTATAATTTTCTGTAACAATTTATTTATAGTATGGCAACCAAGAAAAACCAATCACAAAAAACCACAATTTTGACTTCTCTGAAAAAAATGTTTCTTGTTTTTTTTTTTAATTCAATTTTATGCTCAGTTAAGTTTAAAATCAATAAATTTTCAAAAATTTGATCAACTATGCGTTTATGTTTCAGTTTTCTCCAATTTTCAGCGATTTCTTCAACTTACAAGCCTTTCTTTTTGGTGGTCGTTTTCAAGCTCTTTGGAAAATTGTCTGTAAAATTCTTATTTTTATATAATTCAAATGATCTGCTTATTGTAAGATTATAGTTCTTTCTTTTTTCTTTCCAACAAAATATTACATGGGTGCCTATGTGTATTCAATGCCCAGATATAGCCAAAAAAGCTATGGTATGGCAACTTACAAGCCTTTTCCCTACTTATATTAAATATTTTATACAAAAATACATTTCTGGCTTAGACAGCTTAGCAAAGCGGCCAACATTAGATCAACAAAAAACTGTGAAAGTTTTTATTACCGTGTGTATGTGTCAGTACACTTACAATACAAAAGACTTATGTTCACATTTAAAAAAATATTTCTTTGTATTTGTTGTGCGTGTCGTAACGCAGTGTAAACCTAGCATAATCGAGCGCTATCTCCATTTCATCATTTCTTATCTTACCTTGCGATGGCGTCCTTTGTAGACCACAGCAAAGGCGCCATGGCCAAGCATATCCTTGGAGCTGTACTCATACTCCCCGACAATATTCATTGCATGTGAAAAATGCAAAAAATTTCTTTAAAAGCAAATGTTGGCAGCGGCGTTGACGTTAACTGCGCTGCGCTGCTGTCGGTATTGGCGTTTTCCTTTCTTTGTTTTCCGCCGTATTTAAGTCACTTAAGAACTTGGGTAAGCCACCCTCACACACACACACACGCACACTTGACTAACGCATATACTGAACGGTGGGGGTGCGGGTTGGGGGTTGTTGTTGCTGCTTCTCTCAGCTGCTTTCAATTGCAATTGCGGAAAATCAATTTTTTCGCATCACTCAAAACAGCCACGCACAAGTTAAAAACACTTTTAAAGTGTTGCTAGTTATAGCTTATTATAGTGCAATTCACTTGTTTTAAACAATTATAAAAAACACTTTGCTAGCATGTATTTAAATTAACTTTTAATGCTTTTTACACAAGCTGTATACACTCAAATAAGTGCGGAATTGCTAGCTGGCTATATAACTTTAGTGTGCACGCTTTTTATCATTAAACAAAATATACCGATAAACGCGTGATTTTACTTTTAAATTTATATATTTGTATGTGCATATATTTTCGTTTAATATTTTATATTTTCTTCAATATAAATGTTTTTCTTTTTCCAACTACTTCGCGAGACTAGTTGAAAGAACATGGACGTCGAAAATCGAAAACACATCTGAAATCAAAAGCAAGAGCGAGTAAATGAGTAATAAAAGAAGTATTTGTACTCATTACTGTCAAGCTGCCAACTTTTAGAAAAATTTTCTTATAATCGAGTACAATATAGCGATACCTTACGAAGTGCCATCACTAAGCTAAACGCAGCAAAGTTGAGAAAAGCGAAAGAGTGAAATAAAACTTTAGTGTACACAAAAAAATAGTGAAAAACTATTTTTGTACAAAGTGAACAATAAGCAAACGCAAGGCAAGTTAAGTTAATTTTTATACATTTATGCAAAAAGCAAACAATCAATTGAGTCTTGGCTGCCCTGTATGTATGCATGTGTGTACGTGTTTGTATGAAAAGAAATTGCAGATAGATAAGACAACACGCAATAGCACAAAGCGGAATAAGTGCGCTGTAGTATGTAGTATATATGCATTTGTACATAATGCGGCTGGAATAAAATGTGCCAAAATGCTTTATCTAATTTTTTTTATATTTTTGCAGCATTTTCATCAATAAATTTACAGCTTTTTTGGACAGCATGAGTGCGTCGAGTGAGGGTGGCGCGGGCGGTGCGGTGGGCGGCGGCAGCGGAAGTACAGCTACCTCAACAGCAGCAGGTATGTGAACAATATCAATATGTACATAAAAGCACTTACATATAGAACGTATATGTGTGTTTTTTTTGTGCAAATGTATTAGCATTGTGTTTGTGTTTAAGTGTGTGTTTTGTTGTTACCGTGCATTCGTGACAGTGCTGCCAACTAGCAAGAATTTATTCGTAATCGGTTATCGTTCAAACCATTAAAGTATCCATATGTACGCGTCCAATTTGTATATGTTCAAAACGCATTATTTTTGTTAACTTTTTGCTAAAAATTAAACACCTGCAGCAAATCTCAATATCGTTAAGGCCATTCAAACGCACGTACAGGCTATGCGCCAATCGAAACCCATCATATCAACAACGATAACACGCGCTCATCCACACACAAACGTACAATTGCGTGCCGTAAACAAAAACTCATTGCTTCATTTGCCCGCAGCCCATTCCACAGTTGCCGCCAAGATCACACACTTGAAACCTGATGGGAGTCTGGCAGGCCAACCTGGGTCGATTTCCATTACAGGCACGCCAGTTGGCGGCACCATCATGACCGGTGGCACCATTAAAGTAGCTACTGGTGGCGGCATCCAAACATCAATTAGCGGTACACCAATTGCACTCAATACCGGCCAGGCGACCACGTCCGCGTCCATACGTGCCATTGGCGGACAATCAACCCAAGTGCGTGTTGTAATGCCTATGATTAAGCAATTGGAGAATGTCTCGGGAACAGGTCGCACTCAGATCACAGCCATACCCGCAGCACCAGCTCGTAGCGTTTCCAATGCATCTATTACTGTAACAAGGCCGGTAACACAAGCAACATATTTACCACGCGCTGGAGTCACAGCTACACAAATGAGCGGCGTAGGTGTCACGACTGCACAGCGTTTGGTCACTCCACTGCGCGCTACAGCAACATCCTCCGTTTCGGCAAGTGTTACCCCGGTAGCCACTGGCCTGACCTCGGCAGGTAGCTTCGTGCGCGGTACTGCGGTTAGCCGCAGCAACGTTTCACAACCATCTACTGTCATTTCGTCGGCCAACAATGCAGCAACAGCTTGGATGCAAGGTGCTACTGGCCAGGTACAGCTTATACGCGCCATACATCAGCAAAGACACCGTATAACAACTACAGGTGGCGCCGCTGGTCCAATGGTGTCTGGACCAGGTTTAAACAGCGTCGCAGTCAGCGGCAGCATTATGACTACAACGACGACGCCCGTGCAGACGCCCGGAGGAGCAACAGGTTGGAATTAGAATACTGAATTAATTGATGCTTAAAAATTATATTTTTTAAACTTTATTGCAGCACTCTCTGTAACCGCTGGCCAGGCAATGCCACACACACCTCAAACGGGACCCACTGGCACTCCACAAGCCTACGTCGCCACTGTCTTGCCACCGCGACAACATCAGGCAACGCTCGTATATTCATCCAACATGGCTGGTCCTCCAAATACGAACCCTAATGCTGGCCCACAGTTTAATCCCAGTGTGGCTACTGCCCAACGTTTTGCCGTAGCCACTCCGCTGGGTACCACATCAGCTACCACCCCAGGCGGCACCACAGTCACACCGCGTTCCGTGCGTCCCATACCGCTAGGCAAATCCTTTGCCACAAACATAAGTATACGTACGCCGAGCATACCACAGCTAACTGCATCGTTAGCGCAAGGCAGTATGGGTCCCTCCACACCTGTAAGTGTATCCAGTGCTACAGTAACCGGACGCAATGCCAGCGGAGCTGCGGTTAGTGTAGCGCCAGTGCTGACTACGGCAAATCTACCAACCACGCGCATTATACAGCTTCAGCAACCGGCAACTGGCACAGCTCAGCAAATAATTGGATCGACAGCGCGCTTGACGGGCAATGTAATGCTGCAGCCGTTCATAATGAGCACAGCAGCAGCAAAGATGGGTGGACGAATACCCGTGACCATGACAGCTAAGGTCCAGCCCTCGCTGACGATTACCCAGCTTCCCATAGGGAAGCTATCTACAGGAGGCAGTGGCACAGCTCCTCCAACTTTAACGACTCAGGGTGTAGCCAGCATACAAGCTTTGGGAAGTGGCACCTCGTCTACACTTGGCACACCTACTGTATCGGTAGGTGGTGCCACAGTAACGCCCAGTGGTACTCAAATTGTCAACGTATCCCAAGGCGGTAGCGGCGGTGCACAGCTGCTCTCTGCTAGCAATCTTGTCACCGCCGGTGCAGGCACCGCTGCGGCTGGCGGTGCCACAGTATTACCCCTAGCAATTAGTACAAGAGGTGGACCTGGCACTAATATATTAACCGGAGCTCTGACACCGCTTAAAAACACAAGCGGCATAAAGATGATGATGACCCAAGCTGCAGCCTCTGATGCAGGCAGCGGTTTACCCACAGTTAGCGTAACACCGACAGGCGCGCCGACCAGTGTCTTTATACAACAACGCGCCGGGGGCACAGGCAGTGGAGTTACTGTATCGGCAGCTGCTACAGGCGTAGCCACATCATCGGCTGCTGGATCCTTTTTGCCATCCGGCAGCGCCACTATTTACTACGAGTCCATGCCGGCAAGCAGCGTTCAGGTATCAACGGGTGTGCTTTCACTTACTACCACAACCGTCACGCAGAGCACGCATACCCACTCTCAGGCGCAGCTGGTTACCAGCGCCGGCAATTTGTCCGTCTCATCGCTACCCTTTGTGAGTCATGCTGGTACCAGCGGCGGCTCCACAGCTACCTTCACAGTGGTGCCATCTGCAACAGGAGCACGTACAATTGGCCAGATACAACTTCCAGGCACTACCCGGGAACTGGGATCTACTTTAGTACAGGCTACTGCAGGGCAGCAGCTTATCATTCCCATACACACTTCTGTAAAAGTGACAACGGGAGCTGCGTCTTCAGGGCATGCAACAACAGGCGGAGGTGCCATAGTCAGCGCAGTGCCAGTTTCTAGTGCGACGGGGGCTCTAGTTTCTAACTTTATGCGCAAACGTGAAGCGGATGGATCGCCCATACGTGCAGCTAAGAATCTAGCACCTACATTGCTTTCCATGTCCAGTAATACACAATCGGGCACAGGAGCCGCTTCATCCGGCGTAGCAGCCACTTTGACGGCAGTAAATCTACATGCAGCCAGTAGTGGCGCACCACCTGGTACTTCCTATAATATACAGCATGCCAATGTGGCAGTAGCATCGACTGCAGCTACATCGCTACGGGTAGCTGTAAGTACTTCGGCATTGACAGTTGAAGCGCTGGCTAAGAAGGACCGTGCCGCGCATGTGACCACGACAACAGCCACGTCCACTCTATCTAGTACGCGTAATGTACGAGCAAATTCGCCAGACTCGTCCGATGGTTCCACCACGGTTTCGGCCAATTCATCACCTGGAGTTGAACAGCAAATGCAAGATACTAATTTGGTGATTAATCGCATTGGCGACACGACGACTGGTGCAATAACCCGAGATAATGCCACCCATTTTAATCCAATTAATGAGGTAAGTGAAAGGTTCTTATATTTTTATGGGAGAACAATTTGGTTATTGAAAGAGTATATAAATTATAGGAGAAATTAAAAATAATGACTTTTTTTTTGTGGTCTTTAGATGTACTCGAGTCATCATATGATGCAGCCAAATATTGCTCACGCATCAGTCGGTGCCCGTGCTGTAAATGCTTTTGATGCATCATCCCAACCCCCTCATCAGCCCACAGCGCTGCCGGCGCACGTACACTCAATGCAGCAGCAGACATCCTTGACCGGAAACAATGCACCGGCGCGCATGAATGGCGGCACAAGCTATGAGTGCCCGCCACGCAAGAAAACACGTCGCTCCACGTAAGTTTACGATTAAATTAATTTAAATTTGGTCTTTAAGCCAGTCTCTTTTTATTTTAATTAAAGCAATGACAGTCAGCACTCGACACAGAGTCAGGCTTCGTTATCGTTGCCACCGCCTACTGGAGGCAGTGTTTCCAGTGCAGCCAGCGGCAGCAGCAGCATCAATGCGGGTGTCGGTAGTGGTGTGGATATGTATATGCAGCAGAACAATGGGCTGCTACTTGCAGCTGCCAGTTTGCCCACAAGTGCGGAGAACAATCATCGGCTGAGCACAGGAACTCCAGCTGTTGCGGGGAATAAAGAGAATGCAAATCCTGTGGACTTTGTTTTGCGACGTCCGCGAAATTGCGCATTACTTAATGTGAGTATTGGTTGTTAAATACTAGGCGTGAAGGTCCCAACGGTTGCCGATTCATTGTTGTGGAAATTTAAAAATTTGCGAATCAAGGCATCTTTTTAAGATCTTTAGTTTCGACTTGTTTCGTAAAATGTTTTTAATATGTTTATGGATGAATTTAAAATTTAATGCAATAAATTAATGCTTATTTACAGACTTACAAACCAACACACAAGTTGGCCAACAATCATTTTCATAGATATACAGATGTTAAGCCCAGGGAGGAACGTCGAGCAACTGTCAACGATTTGGCCAATCAACCTAATGTTCAGAGCAAAATAAATGGCTGGAAAATTTATCATTTGCGCTCACAAATGGAAGATTTGGTATAGAAACAACTTGTAATAATTATAATAGAACACTTTACTTAACGATGAACTTTTTGCAGAATGAATCTGAGAAAGGCAGCCTTAACAAGTTGGAAACTATGCTGAAGGAACTCGAAAAAGACAAAGACAAACACACGGAAATCGAGCGCATCAGTGAGCTACTAAAGGTAAGCTTAATATATATGAATTTAACTTATAAACTAATATTTTATCTTTTAGGGCAACATACAACGTAGTAAAATCATTACTGAAGGCATAAATGAGGCACAAAATCAAATAATGAAAATCTTTGAGCACCAGCCGCATGTTTCAGATATAATCAATCGCTGTGCCTCGAAAAGAAATTTTAAAAAACGGGAAAAGATTTAATACTTTAAATAAAAGCGCTTAGGCTAAGAAGATTGTTGTGCATGTCTTGATATATGCAAGAACATCTGTATATCAGGACTCAATCACTGACACTTAATGCTAAAATTAGCAATATTTTAACTTTTTTCTATATAATTGTATTTAAAGCGTCATCAATTTGTAAAACAAACTACAAAGCATAAATCAACATTTTTCCACTAAATAAACCTACCTATAAGTTTTAAAGTGCAAGTAGTGCAACAAAAAAAAGGCACAAGAATAAAATTGATAAATTATTGTAAGACCTTTGTTTATTATTTCCAATTCTAGCGGGTTACATTGGTGGAGGTGGCGGCACGCCATTAAACATGGGATGCATGGTTGGACGAGGTGGTCCCGGCATGGGAAAGCCAGCAGGCGGCCCCATAGCTCTGTGCAAATTGGGTGGAGGTGGTGGTAATATTTTTGGTTCAAACTTAAAGGCAAATTGCAAAAAGAATTGCTTTGTATCCCGATTCCAGTGCGTCCAAAACTTGCCCTCAGTCTTTTCCACCTCACGCGACGGCACCTTAAAGCCAATGGTCTCGTAGGGCTCGGCAGCAAAAAGCAGGTATTGCCATTTGCGATCTGGCGGCTCAATCTTTTGCTCGTAGGCGGACATAAAGCGATGCCGTGGCACAATACCTTCGGTAATTTCAGGATAATCTATTTGAAACAGTAATGACTGCTGGCCATTACTGGGCTCACGTTGTTTGGTTACACGGTAACCGGGTCTGCCAATTTTAACGAATTTCTTGGGTTCAACACGAGGCTTTTCAGGCGCCAGCAAAGACGAAGGCGCTTCTTTGGCCTCTTTGGCTGCGCGTCTTGCTAAGTTCTCCTGATGCTTTTTACCCTGCGTATGTGCCAGGTAGCTACCCTCATTATTGTGCAAAGTAAGGCATAATTTGCATTCATATGAGCCCAAATGATTCTTCATAAAATATGGATCCTTGTTCAGATCAATTGTCTCAAGCGCCAGCTGCCGCAAACGCTCCTTACGGTCGCGATTTGTTTCCGACCAAGAGGCGACACCGCCGCTGCCGGTTTTACCGCCGGCTCGATTTTGAAAATCCATTTTTTTAAATTAAATTCACAAAAACTAAACCACAAGCCGAAAACGCAAACGTTTTAGTAGAAAAAAATGTTTGTTAGGGCTGCCAAGTTGACAAATTCTTAATATGCAGGCAAAAGTCAGGTTTCTAGTGTTAAATATTTAATTTTAACTTATATATTAATTGTTAATTATATTTTTAAATGTGTTAAAATTAATTAAATGTATTTAAATTCAATCGTATCAAATATTAATTTAATTTAATTAAATGTTTTTACTTTTGGTTAACGTGCTGACAACTCTGTTGCTTTACAAAACAGTGCTGCCCTACGTGCATAATTTAGATTTATTAAAAAGAGCAACACTTTCTGTAAATGCGTTTTGCACATGCTTTTCTTGTCAATATGCTGTTTAAAATTCGCATAAGCTAAAATTGATAAACAAAATATTAAAAAATTTGTAAAAATAAAAGTGCTTTTTAAAATGTGTGTTTTAAAGTGTTACAAACGGATATGCCAACGCTAAAGACATGCTCTTTTGTCGTTGTCTTGCATTTCGCGTGTGTTAATGCCACCCTATTAAGCATTTAACAAATTGTGAAATTTAAAAAAACGCAATAAAAAATAAATTTTTTATTTTGAAAATAAAAGAATTATAAAAACACAATCAATGGCATCATCATCAGGCAGTAACAAGGAGCCGTCGACGCAGTTGCCTCTGCCGTCACCAACGCAGAACGCAGCCCCAAAGCCAAAACGCATCATTAACAAGATACCTGTAGATTTTAATAAATTAAGGGAAGCGGGCTTGGATAGAAAAATAGCTGAGGCATTAAGCAAGCAAAAGTTCTTAAAAACTGCAGCATCAGCTAGTACCACTTCGTTGTCTGCCCCTGCCTTGCCAATGGCAGCCAGCATTTCCAACATGCAACTACAGCAGCAGCAGCAGCATAGAGTCAATCAACGACTTGGTAAATATACATATATTGGTATATTATTTATTTAAATTAACATTTCATCTACTATTATGATCCAATTTCGAAATCTGAACTTTTGTCATTCAAATGGCTGGTTTAATATCAAGCCTACGAAACTATTTCGTGGTTGTATTGATTGAGTTGACGCTCATCCTCAAAGTCCATGGTTCGGTTCTATAAATAAGTGCTCGGTCGGTTTTTCTTAAACGAGAATGTTTTGCAATTATTTCTTGGGTTCACATTAATTTTTAAATCTTTATTTTATTTTAAATTAACGCGATCCAATTTTTATTTTGCAGAAATCCATGTTTAATTTTGTTGAGACTTGGACTTAATTTTTTTTGTTTAAATTTTACCTTTTTTTTTAAATTTTCCTTTTTTTTTTGCAAGAATCCGTAATATTTCTCAATTTGTATTTGACCGAAATTTATTTAGTACAGCTGGCAATCTTTAAATAAAAAATTTCTATACGAGAAATTAACTATTTTTTCTGATCGACAATAACTCCAGTCCAAGAGTTGCGAAAAGTATTCCCTTGGTATTTTGCAGCTCCAAAACTGGAGTATTCTATTTTTTTTTGAGCCTTCATTTTTAAGCACATGTTCAAGTGTTACCCTTAGCTCCATATTATAGTTTTTTTTCAATGGCCTAACCTGTAAGTTTGTCGTGCATAACCTTAGGACGCAATAGCATACAAGGCAAGGCGATTGACCCGAGTTCAATTCCCAGTAGTAGTAGTAGTAAATTTAACAAACGTGAGAAAATTTTTAATATTTTTATTTAATAAAATTATTAAGTTAATTAAGCCAGATTAAAAAAAAAGTAATTAAAATTGGAAATTCTTTTAAACAACGACAAGAGACTAAAAATAATGGTGTCGAAGATTTCTAAGTAGCATATTAAAACAAATATAAAAAATTAATTTTTTATTAGCATTAAAAAACGTTACATTTATATTTAAAAAATATTAAAAAAAAACTTGCATAAAAAACATTTTCTTTTAATTCGCAGCACCAAGAGCCACTAAAAGATCCTCGTTAGTTGCTCAATATATTCAAAAAGTGGTTCCACCAAAAATTACTATAACGCGGCCAATGGATTCACCACCCTTCAGTCCTGTTGACAACCGTACACCCACGCCAGAAGATGCTGCAACTGCTGCCGAGCGTTCTCTACAAGTCAAAGCACTAATCAGAAGTAGAATATTAAAGAAAACACAACAAACGACATCCAGCATAGCATCCTCTTCTACAACTACGTACTCATTATCGCCCTCTAGCTTGACGCAGTCCATTCCCAAGCCTGACATAGCTCCACGACAATCGTCACAAAAAGGTCCAACGCCCTTGGTGCTAAATAGTCAAGCAGCATCATCTTCTACATCAACGGTCTCATTATCAGCTCCTAGGCTAACGCAATCTATATCCAAGCCTGCCAAAGCTCCATCGTCACAAAAAGTATTGCCGCCCTTGGTGCTGAATAGCCAATCAGCATCATCTGCTAAAACTTCGGGCTCATTATCGTCGCCTAGCTTAGCGCAGTCCATGCCCAAGCCTGACAGAGCACCACGCCAATCAACACAAAAAGGGACTTCGCCCGTGGTGCTTAATAGTCAATTGGGCAAATCAAAATCTGCTAGCAATACGACGTCACCAGTGATACGCATACAATTGCCTTTAATTGTGCTGGAGAACAAGGTGTTGGCACCTAATGAAAAGATGGACTTGCGGGGTCTTTGTTTGCCCGCCACATCAAGCACCGAGTTGAGCCCAGAATCAGAGACTCCACTAAGCACTGATTGCGACATAACATCAACCACTGTTTCAGGATCTGTATCAAGTTCTACAGAAAGCCCTGCTTCGAGCGGTGCAGAAAACAGTGATACAATCTCTTCATTAAGCATAACGCCTATTACAACTACTCCTTTAGACACCACGCCTACTTCAGCAGCCACAATACCTCCATTAGCGAGCAATAAAACTACTCAAGCCGGCGCCACACCTGATTTATCTCATACAGTTAAGAAAATGTCGTCCAAAAAGATAATTTTAAATGCGGATAAATTTAAAGTGCCGAAAGAAAAACTTGCCGAATTGGCCAAGCAGATACGCAGTCAGATTAAGCAACAAGTGCCGACTCAACACCCGCTGAATAAAACTAAAGAAGAAATCCGGCACTTTTCCGCCGTTCAGTCCAATGACAAGATTTTGAACAATAACAATTTGTCGCCAAGCAGTGGGTCAGGTACAAAAGATTCAGCGCCCGATAGAAAACAAGGGTTCCTTACTCCAGAAAAAAAAGCAGCTGTCCTTGAACCAGACGTTCCAACTTCACCCCAAATGCTCTCCGCTGTAGATTTCATTTCCCAATTGGCGGCAGGTAATACGGGTATTAAAGATATACCTTTAGAGCCATCACCGGAGGAGCTTAGTCTAGATGCTTCATTTCGTAGCCTACAACCCGCTGTGGACACCGCAGGTAAATCGGAGGAGCTTACAATTGGCAAAATACTTAATCTGCAAGACATGGATATACTAGAAGCAACGATGGATACAGCAGATAACGCGAATGTTTTGCGCATAAGTCCAAACGCTGTAGTGTTGCGTGAAAAACTAGAAAACTCTGAAGCTACTACGCAAGCTGTAGCTGATATAACTTCAAATAAAGCAGAATGCTCCGAACAACAATTGACTCGGACAAGAAAAGATTCAGCTGAACTTTCATTAAATGAGATGGGAGCAAGTACAAAAACAGATATAGAAACTAAAACTTTGCCTGTGCCCCTCGCTAAACGCAAGAAGGCCAAAATTAATTTGGTGCAGCGTACTAAAAAACCAAATGTAAATCAACCAGTTGAAGCAAAAACAATTGATAATTACCTACAAGCAGAAGAGAATAACGGAAACAACTTGGAAGAGTCAAATTCTATGATAGTTGATGATCAAAGTGAAGAACTTGTGGGCTCACAAGTAACTACATTGACAAGCGATTCACCTACAAATGATGAAGCTAATGATGCTAATAATGTAGACTTGCATTCAGAAACTTTGAAAGAAAATTTAAGCGAAATGGAGACATTTACAGAAACGCCAAGTTTATGGAAAAAACACCCTAAATGCGCTTATAGTAGACACAATAAACAAGTTGATGAACTATCCCAAAAAAAAGTTAGCACAAATCAAGAAATAACTACAACAGATAACAAAGAAGGCGAGCTTCAAGATCAACTGACAGATGCAGCGACTGCACATGATGACATCAGTGAACAAATAGCTAAGGATTTGAGTTTGTCTGCTAACCAAGATACACCAAAAGAAATTTTTATTCCAGAAGAGCCCAGTACATTACCAATAGAGTTGGAATCTCTGCCCTGCAATACAAATAGCAAATCGTCTTACAAACGAGATTTAACAAAACTTTACTATCCTCCGAAAATGGTCAAGCATAAACCAAAAATAATAAATAACAGCAACAATAATAATGAGCCTGTTACTACAGAAGACAAAGAACCACCCTCATTATCTTTGTTAGAAGTCGTAACACAGGAGTTGCCACCAGCACAGGGGATAGCACAGGTGCCCTTTCGTAAGAGCTTAGCGGATACAGAGGTTAGTTGTACAGACGCAACTCTCGGTATCAAAAATCTACTTACGCATATTGCACCGGATAAACTATCACCGCCTGGCACGTCTAAAGAGTTGGAGCAGACTGAAATCCAGACTAAAGAGATCGTCAAACCTATACGCAAAAGAATAGTCAAAGCTCGACCTGTGCTCGGCAAGAGGTCACATAAAAGCGAAGAACCAGCCAAGATTCCTATTAATAAGGAATCACTTATGCCAAATTCAACTGAAAACGAGGCCCCAACGGAAGAAAATATCTTAAAGCAAAAAAGAGAAGAGCGGATACCGCCAATACTTGTTGAAACTGTAAGTCGCATGTTTAGCACAAGCGATGATGAAAGTATTGAATTCCTAGGTTTTGAAGACAACCAAGAACCAATTCCCAAGCAAGCAATTGCAATTGATCTCAGTTCTAAGCGTAAAAATCGTTTACAGGTAATTGAAACGGATATTAGTGACGATGCAACTCCAGACGAAGAGGAGGAAAAGCTGTTAAGCGTAAATAAAAAATCAAAGACTGAGAATGATAAAGATGCTTTAGTAGATTCAGCGTTAATAGAGAAAGAACCATTGGTTATGAGATCGCCAGATAAGCCGAATCAGTCATCTTTACAAAAAGCCAAATCAACAGTGGCGGAGAAAAGTCTAAAGGAAAATCCGCCTTCAGCGGAAATAAATCTGTCAGCAGCAATTGAAAAACAAACGCCACTTTTGCCAGATGCATCTCTTGTTATGACTGTGTTGAAACCACTAGAAAGTGAAATGCGGCCAACTGAAACAGAAGCGACAACGGACAAGGAAAGTATACTCACTCCGCTTAAGCGAAAGCGTGGTCGGCCACCTGGAAGGAAATCCAACGCACAGAAAGCACCAAAGATACAGGAGTCACCAGCTGCACAAACTACTCAGCATGCTCAAGTGAACATTTCAAGTCCATTGCCTATGACTATTCCAAAAAAACGAGGACGTAAACCCAAAAATATGGCAGAAGCTACACCCGAACTAACACCTAAGCAATTAGAAGTTACGCCAAATTTAAGCCGCTCCTGCTCTCCAAAACGACCTTTTAAAAAACGCAAAGTAGAAATTTTGTTGCCCAACGATTCCGATGGCGAAAGTGATAAAACACCGCTTTTTGTGCCAGTTATAACAAGTCGGACGGTTGGTCGTCCTAGGAGTAAGCCTCAAGAAGAGGTGACACCTAACCAAAACGCAGAACAAAACCAAGTCAGCGATTTTAATGTGCGCCTGCTGCTTATTCGCAAACGCGAGCAGCTGGACACGACGGATGAGCTGCGTGAGGGTGCCATTGGGTCTGGTGCTGGACAAGGCCCATATCAATGTGGACTCTGTCTTGTGCGAACTAACAGAGCTAATTGGTTAAAACATCTCAGTGAGCATTATGGCGTCGGCTGGCTTGCCGAACAGCCAACGCCTGTAAGTAACAAATCCACAGTACACACAGAATACACATTTAATGCTCATGTTAAAATTTCATTTTCTTAGCTACTTACGCGTTCCGCTGTGATAAAAATAATGATTAATTTTCTCAAAAATGAAGCCAGCCCTAAGCGTTTAGCATGTCGTCTGTGTGGACGTGAGCTAGGATCTGGCCTGGGCATGCTGCTGCATCTCGAAAGCTGTGGTGCTCCGCCGCAACGTTTCGAATGCGCATACTGCAAGCGAAGCTACACCAAGATGACGTTGCCACAACATCAACGCATTTGTGGTGCGCGGTACGAGGATGAGCAAGAATCTCTAAAAACTGACGCGCAACGAACGGAAAGTAGTGAACCAATATACAGCAACTCAGGCAGAGCTAAACGCAAGTCGACTTTAAAGTAAGAGCCCAACTGCAAGTTGGTTTTTTTACCAAGTTTAAAATCGTTTCATTTAATTTACAGAGCGGAAGTAAAGTTAAAGAAAATTGAGGCACATTTGAAGGACCCACAGCCGCCAAGCGAACCATTTAATCCAGAAAATGTAAGTAGAAATATCAAAGGAACTTTATTCTTGAGTTATAATGCTGTGACATATACGCACTTCTTGGCGCAATTTTAATTAATTTAATTTATTTAAATTTTCTTTTACAGCATATAGAGCCAGCGTTGGAAGACGAAGGAAGTTTTCAGTGCATCATTTGTAAGCTGGATTCTAAGACTTATCCCAACAAGGCCGCAGCTTTGGCTCATGTTCAGGAGAAACATGCAAACGAACAAGCTCTAGACTTTGATACAGATTCATCCGAATACAATGATAAAAGCGAAAAAGAATCATCCACCGATGAGCTTGAATCAGACGGAGCGGACTCCAACGAAGAAGAAATGCAAACCGATGAAGAAAATTACGATGAAGAATATTATGGAAAAGTATCAAAAAAGAAGGCTTACAAAATGCATTCTACCAAAGCCATACGCAAAACAAATGCAAAAAATGGAGAGCTCTCTGCTGGTAAGTGGAAAGAAAATTTAGCTAAGTGCTCAATATCTCTTCTCCTTTTACTGAATTTATGTGGCTAGATTGTAGGATGTGCATTAATTCTGATCGGTATAAATTGATAAATATTTGCTTCTACTTTGCACGAAATATCTGCGTAGAAATAAGAGTTAGAAAAAAAATAATAATAAACATAGCAACTAATGATGACATTGTGACGGGAACTCCTCGTGAACTTACTAAAAGGGATAATCTTAACATCATCGGTTTATGGGTATCTAGAATACTAGAAGAAGTAGCCTTCTGGGTGGAGTAAGTTCTCTTTTTAAATAAAAATGTATCAATTAAAAAGTAATTTAAATTAAAAAAAATAAGGATTCAATTTCCTTTTTCGATTGCATTTCCAATCTACCAAAACTTAAAATCAACGAAAAACTTGTTTATTTTTTAGTTTATGGACGTGAGTACGAGCCCGAAGAGTTTATCGCTAAAAGATGGAAGTCTTTGTAAGTACAGAATATCATCAAAGTATAGTTAAAATAAACTGTTTTAAAATTAATTTGACAGCAAGCTATTAAACTACTCCCAGGACATACTATACGAAAAACTGCTGCCGATCTATAATAAACTAACGGCAGCCGAGGTGGATACTCTATTTGCGCAACTGGATGAAACATCTATGCGTTTTGCTTATTGCAAGGCTGAAGACAATAAATGGTCACAACTGAAGCGGTTAGAGGGCTTCAGTGGAAAGAGTAAGTATGTTTATATGCTACATGATTGCTCAGTGATTAGTTATTACTCTCTTTCAGATGAGCACTTTAGTTTCTTAGGCGCAGCCATAAAGCAACTAGCCTGGGTGCCGTTGCCAAAAGCAGTCAAGTCCCAGTATTTGCTATGCTCCTTGCGCTCAAACAGGCTTGGCTACACACGTCACTGTAAGGTAAAGCATGAGAATGCCTTAATGCTGCTCTTGAAATGTACGCCAATGGATGCTGAAAAGAAGCGTAGCTGGTCGTTGCAAACAAACCTACATTATGGCATACGTGTGCCACAAGGACCAGTACATTGTTTTGCATTTATGCCCAGCGGCGGCTATAATGCAGCTGGGAATCGTTTGGGCCTGTTGGCCATTGGCAGCGCAATAAGTGAGGTTAAAATATATGCCTTGCCCTTACGTCTGGATGAGGAAGCAAATATTGAGACTGTTATCGAGCTAAAGCCGTTGATTGTGCTCAGTTGGGATGTGGAGAGACATGTGCAAGATCATTGTTTAAGCCTATGCTGGTCCGAGGTAAGCTAATAGACTGGAAACTGTAGTACACGGCTATAAATGTTAACATTTTATTCAAATCGAGCAGATCCTAGCGCAATTTTTGAATGTAACAAAAACTTGAATCAGATCATTTTACTATGATTTTAAGAATTGATTTCACTCAATGCAGAGGAATTTAAATAGTTTTGAAAATGAGTGTAACACCAATTTCTGCTTAAACATTTTTACTATTTCCGCTTAAATAATATATATCATAACGTTTTATAATTCTGTAAACTGTTTGTTAAATATTTGATAACTTTTTTAATAAATTATTGTTTATTTTCTGCACAGAGTGCGGGCCACAATTTTCTAGCTGCTGGCTATGGCAGTGGAAACGTTGTCTACTGGGGAATTGGCGAGGAGCACTCACTAAATTGCATTACACGTGATAATCTACGTCATTTTGTGCCAATTAATTGTTTTTACTTGGGCGAACGATGTGTCAAATGTACGTATAAATGAATATAATGTCATTTTAAATTGCTATACTGCATTGTTTCTTGCAGATCTGGAGATGCACTATGATAGTAATGGACAACGTTGGCTGGCTCTTGGCACAAATACACGCAAACTTTTTGTTTTTGACATAAGTAATTTGGCGCATCCCTTGCCCGTATACGGACAATACAATAATTTGAATTACTTCTTGACCTTCCTACACTGGCCACTACTATGGGAAACGGTTGTCTTTGGCAGCAGCGAGGTGTGCATTAAGCGTAAGTTGTAATGATTGCTAAAAACAAAAACTATTGAAATAATTGATTGCTCTTTTTACAGAATTTCCACGTTTCATAGGATTAAATCCATGTGGCGTTCACTTTAGCACCAGGACAATTGACCATACGCTAGCTGCTGCGCGTACCGCACATTTTGACAATTTTCAGAATGTGCTGGTGGTGGGCATTGATCAAGGTGATGTGGTTTTTGTAAATCCACGTGATTTGAATGTAAATTCACCACTACAAAAATTATCAACAAATTATCGTGCCTTGGCCAAGCTCGACCTACATAATTTCAATAGTTCCAATGATTCTAATAAATTGACAAGTGCCGAGGACTTTCGACGTGATTACGGTCTGCTTTTTAAACCATTGGTCACTGCTCCACCGGACAAAAAGAATCTTACCTATTTGGTTAAAAGTCGACGACCAAGTTATAATCTAATTAAGATGTTACGAAATAATTCTGTGCGCTACAATAATAATAATTCTGAGCATCGTTGGGTAGCAGTGGGGGCTGAGCATGGTATACTGCGTATTATTAATTTCCAGCGTGAAAAATTCTTTTAAAAGAATCATAATGCATTATATTGTTGTAAATATATAAAACAACTTAATCTTAATTTAACATTATAAAATGTTATTAATAAAGTCTTAAGATTTATAAACTAATTGATTCATTTTCAACTTTTTTTGAGTTAAAAGTACGCAAATATTTTAGATTTAGCTTACTCATTGATATTATAAACTTAAATACCTAATTTAAAAAAATGTTTTAAGTTATTATGAATTATTGTTAAATTATAGATAGAAAATTTACGAACGTTAGCGCTTACTGTAAGCAAATAATTATTTATAAAATATTTTTATATTCGCAATAAACTGAAGATATTTTTGAATGAAAACTTGTACGTACTAATGGGTTGTAAATGTATCTTAAAAATAGAGCAACACAGAAGCCTATAGGACTGTTTGAGGACTCTTTAAATTTGTGTTTAGGCAGCGGTCTTAAAGCTGTTGAATATTTCTTTCTTTGGTTTCATCATCAAAAGAATGTAGCATGCGTATTAAAGATGACGCTATTTGTGAATGAAATATGAAAAATATCTTAATATTTATATCTTAAATTGCCATAGCAATAGGATGGATAAACAGGTGTTGTTCCGGCACTTCAATTTAATTAAAATTAAAGGATTTTTTGTATTTTACTTTTTTGATCAAATTTAAGAAAACACAATAAAGCTGATAAAATACGCTCATTTTGGGAAAAGAGTTTTATGAACCAATTACAATATTTAATGTTTGAGATTTCAAAATCTTTGGTGATATAATTTACAAGGTGTCTCACCCTCAGTCTTAGTTAAGCGTTTTAGTAGCTAAAAATAATAATAAATAAAATCAAATCCAGCATCGCCTCTACAAATCTATCGGAAACCAGTGTGAAGACGAAGGGAATTGTTATTACTTTTTAACACTTTAATCTCTTTTAGGAAAAATCTTGGCTATCTGAAAAACCCTTTTTAAAACACTAGAATATTTTCTAGTTTTAGGAACAAGCTTTAGTTGCCTTTGCCAAGACTATCAAAAGTATTTGAAGTTTTCCTTGACTCCATTCGTTAAAGTATTTTTTTTTTAATTGTAAAACATTCGAAAAAAGTAATTTACAATGGATTTCGAAGAAAAGGAGAAAAGCAGCAGCAAATGTGCTGGAAATGAATTGCAGCAGTATCTAAATCGTGTCAAAACTTTAATTGAACGTGTTAATCAATTGGAGCAGTCGCTTAGTGACCTGGCCGCAGTAAATGGATCTGGAGCTGCCAATACTTTGGAGATGAAGCTTATGAAGACAAAGACTGGCAAAGGCCCCAAGTCAAACTCAGTCGCTGATCCATAACGGAATAGATGCGTTGCATGGCTTTCGTTTTTGGTTGGAAAGTTACATCTACTCGCAAATTATGAATTGTTTTTGAAGTCAAGCTGGAAATGATTAGGGATATATAAAATAAAATAAATGCATGCTTAACTATTATTCATTTTTTTTTGCGTCTTCAAGTTCACACATATACGATAAGGATTGTAGGTTATGCCTAAACCATTTAACTCCATTTCCAACGGTTATTTGTTTTATATTACGCTCTGAACTGGGCATGTGCAGATCTGTAAAGAGCTACTATTTAATGCGCCAGAGGATTCCTCCTTAACCTCACCGAACCTGGCGCTTTTGGAATAACTGATGCGCATCTTGCTCAGATGTTTTCTATATCTTTCATGACTTTTGTTATAGCTGCGAAAATGAGGGGGAGATAGAAAGTATCCAACACCTGCTGTGCAACTACCCTATATTTCTAAGGAAACGCAACCAATGTCTAGGAAAACGCTTCTTCGAGGATCTGTTCTGCTCCTAGCAGACTGGGCTCTTTTTATACAGCACTCAAAATGGTTCAGAAAGGAGAGCGATTAAGGAAATAAAGAGCACCCACCAGCCATCCCACTCAACCTATCTCGCTTCCCTGACGCCCCCCTTACTCTTTTCTCTTTCTTTTTTTCGTAATTTCCTCTTCTAAATTAGGCACCACATTGGAACAAACGGTCGCCAGGTGATCTTGGCTTGTATCGAGCGGCCTTATTCTAAGTGATGTCTGGCCCAATTGAAAGAGTTTCTTGAGCCTATTTAAATTGTAGAAACCGGGGAGTTGTTTGGCCTGCCTTAAGTGAGTCGCGCTGCACCAGTTTGGATCTCGCCTCTTCAAGTAGCAGCTTTATTGGTGGTGCACAGTTGCTTCACTGCCACTGTTTGTATTGCCAGGGATTCGTCTAAGAATAATTGTGCTCAGGTGCGGATCCAAAATTTGGTCTTAGGGGGGTTCTTCACTTCGAAGTATATGTACATTCAGGGCTTGCAAAAGACTGTCCACCAATTTTTCCAACTATTGTCCGGACCCGGAAACCCCCCCATGGATCCGCATTCGCCGGTTATTGTTTTACATTGAACCAGATAGTACAGTTTAGCTCTGGTTTCATGAGGTAACTATATTTAGAGATTCGAGTGGCATAGATGGTGGGTCCACTCCTCAAGGTTTTTGTTTACGTATGAAAAATAAAATTGTACTCTAAATTTTTTGGAAAAAAAGCTTAGTACGCCACTGCATGTGATGTATCTGCTCTAACATAATCCATTTATTGTTACTATTCATGATAGTGCTAAAGCTTTTAAAGTTTTTGATCTCATCTCTTTTGACATGAAAAAATGGGTTAACATTAGATTTTTATTTACAGCAACGTTTATTGTAATTTTTTATTGTTCTCACTACATTAAAGAACTTTTATTTTTTGTTTTTTTGTTTTTATTATATAATTTACAATAAGTTGTTCCGAAATACTTGTAACAATGATATAAATATATACTAGTAGTTTTTTTATGCTTCCTGTTGACTAAATTTGATTTTCCAAAAGAAACATGTATTTGCGCCGTTGTAAATGTTTTTTGTTTAAAACAAATCATATGTATATATATGTTTTTAAATTAAATTAAAAATCATTTTGTATAAGTATGTATATATAAATAAATAAGCAAAATGCTTGGCTTAAAACTTAGACACAATAA
This sequence comes from Chymomyza costata, assembly GCA_018150985.1. Classification (NCBI taxonomy): domain Eukaryota; kingdom Metazoa; phylum Arthropoda; class Insecta; order Diptera; family Drosophilidae; genus Chymomyza; species Chymomyza costata. The sequence continues at coordinate 3,366,680 of JAECWU010000001.1, read as the reverse complement.
ATGCTTAATTAAAAACTGAATGTTACGTTTACTAAATTACACACAGATATATCTTTCAAGAAGAAATAAATTTTATATATAAATACACGCATACATAGTTGGTTCTCTATACATAATAAGTTATGTTTGTTTACAAAGAATATCAAAATGAGCTCTAAGCCAGTTAAAAAAAAAAAAAACACAAAACAAAAATACAAATTTTAAAAAATAAGCGCACTGCTTATATTGCTCAGGCTTAAAAAAAAACGCAGAAAATTTGTGTAAAACAAAATGAAAATAGGAAATAAAAATTTCAACAATAAATACATAGTATGATATTTAAGCAGCCATTAGTAGTTTGTATCTGGTAAATATTATTGCTAATTCTTACACAACTCTTGTCTTTTCTATGGCTTAACAGAAACAGATTTTGACATTTAACATTAACTTAACAGCAGCTTAACATTTCCGGTTATTATTATGCATTTTTGACCTTCAGTCTTCGTTCTTAGTTTTTTTTTTTGTTGTTTTCTTCTACTTGTAGTTTGTATTGCAATTCTGTAGCTATGCCAAACAAAATTAAACATAATGCTGCAGAAATTTTAAATTCCATAAACAATTTCTTCAATTAGAACGTAACTTGAGCTGCACCTAACAAAATGTGTAACTTTTAAGTTGCTTAAAAGTTGATCGAGTGCTCTGCTCCTGGATTTACTTTTCCGCGCTTACGCCATTCGCGGCAATATTCCTATTACCAGCCAGCTCCTGTTGTATCTCATTTAAGCTCTTGCCCTTTGTTTCGGGCACAGCGAAGAGTACAAAGAATACACCAACTATGGTAATGCCTGCAAAGAGCCAGAAAGTGCCACCACCGCCTAGCGCATTATTCAAATCCTGAAATGTCTTGGTTACCACAAAGGCCAGCACCCAGTTGGTGGTGCCTGCAAGTGAACCAGCAAAGCCCTTAATGTCCGTAGCAAAGAGTTCGCCCATCATTAGCCAGGGCACAGGACCATAGCCGATTGAGAACATTATAATGAAAACGCACAAACTGGCCACGGGCAGCCAGCCAAGATTATCCACGCTGTGTGCGTCTTGCTCCTGCAAATAGAAATACACGCCCATAGCTATTGTTGACAGGGCCATAATGCTACCGGAAGCAAGCAACAAAATACGACGACCCAGTCTATCCACCACCAAAGTGGACACAAAGGTGGCTACCACTTGCATAACTCCCACCAAAATAGTTGACAAATCTGGGCTAATGCCAGTTTGTGCGTCCTGCAAAAAACAAAGTATTAGTCAACTCCATGCTTATCAGTGCCCACGAACACGCATACATCGTATGCCTCTGGTACTTACCTCAAAGATTTGCTTCGAATAGAAAATGACAGCGTTAATGCCGCACAATTGTTGAAAGAACATAAGACCCAAACTGATGCCTAAAGCTTTCAATGCAACTGGACGTTTCAGAGCCACAAAGACATTTACTTTGTTTTCCTTGATTTCGCGATCGGTTTGATGTAGTTCCTCCAATTCGCCTGCATAGTCGTATTCTTTGCCGCGCAGCCATTGTATGGATTTGACAGCACTTTCGGATCGATTCTTGGCGACCTATTGCAAACAAACATAAAACTCAAATTGATTAGATATGGCTCATAAGATTAGTTTAAAACGTACAAGTGCGTGAATTCCATTATTTATAATTATAATGATATACAGATGTATAGGTGCATATTAATAAATACTTTTATAGTATAATTAATACCGCTATTGAAAGTTATGGGATAGCATTTTTTTTAAGTGCGGTAAAGAATTTTACTTTGCATAAGAATTATCAAAAATTACGAACTCCGTTTGGATAATCTCTTATTTCTGGTCAGAACTTTTTATTTCTAGTTTCTAACAATGTTGTAGAACTGAATAACTTCTCTTGAGTTTTGGTGGATGCCGATTATGCAACATTTTGGGTTTTATGGCTCCGCTGCCGCTTTGACAGAAGACCAGACTTTGATTCGTCGTAAGGCCTGTACGCAGCTCGAAAAATTTCGCACGGAATGACATAACTCCCAAATAGTGGGATTTGAAGTTATAATAGTGGGATTTTTTTTTTAAATGTAGTTTTGTCATTCCGTGCGAAATTTTTCAAACTGCGTACAGGCTTTTAGTTATATAATTTAAGGATATCTGGATTTCGAAACGGGTTTCGGCCACAGCATAAGTGCAAAATATGGTAACTCTACACAGTGCCGACGAGAGAAAAGTACGCACCCAATGGTGACTATCGTTAGACATTAACTTTTTTTTCCGAATTTTTCAAATTTACAGGCCCTTTAGGAAACTCGGAGTTCGGGCATAATCTCCAAAATTTTTGAATAGTCTTTTTATTCAGTCCTGCTCCGTACGCTCAGTAGATTCGAAAAATGCGTTGATCATAGAATGGAATGATCTGAGAAATGCAATTTCCGACTCTGAACTTGACGATTTCAAAAAGTTCGTACTTCAAAATCAAAATAATGCTAAAAGCTTCAAAAAGACGTTTGGTACTTTTTTTTGCCTGTTTTCTGTCAATGTAAAAATTCTCTAAAAATTTTCTAAACATAATGAACTTATTTACTTACCAGATATGTAGGCGACTCCGGCATAAATACAAATATGGCGCCAAAGATCAATGGAATTACACCGCAAACAACGCTCGTATAGAATACACTCAGTCCACTTCCAATGCCATACACAAACAATATACCAAGCGTGATCATCAGTTGAAAGAAGCTGCCCAGTGTGCCACGTATATGCTTTTGAGCAATCTCTCCAGTGTACATGGGTGCAGTAACACAAAAGGCACCGCCAGCGATACCAAGTATAAATCGAGCAGCAAAAATAGTGGCAAGATTTGGTGCCCAGATAAGCATAGCCCAGCCAATGGTGAATGGTAATACCAGTAATAACATTGTCAGCTTGCGTCCAATCATGTTGATGAGGAAACCAATCGGTATGCAAACACAAGCGGCGCCCAGTGTCATAGCTGCGCCAATCCAGGAGAATGCATCCTTAGAGATGTCGAAATCGTAAGTATCACCACCAACAATAGTACCGGCCGGTGATGTCCAGCCTAAAAGTGTACCAGCCGCAAAGGCTCCGCCGGCCGCTGCCAAAGCGGCAACATATTGCGGTAATGTTCTTGAACGGTTTTCGGTGGATGTGTGCACCATATTGCCAAGTAGATTCTCCTGATCCTAAGGACGAGACGAGTAGCAAGAAACAAAAGACGAGCGCATTAGTTTTTTTTTTTTTTTTTTTCTTTAAGCGTGTGCTAACCGTACAACTATCCAATTATTACTGTTAGTAGTACTAGTAGTATAGCCTCTTGTATTATCGAACCATTTCGGGTTCCTCAACGATAGCTACGTATAAGCTGTGATAATGCCCCCCAGCGATTAGGCATATTATGGCGTTGCGATAATGAGTACCGAGTATGCCAACCCTTTATAATATTTTAGCTATGCTATGTCAAGTATTTTAGAGCAACCTAAACATATACATATGTACATATGTATGTATTTATATACCCAAATGTAAACACAATGGCACATGAGTTTTTGATACGATACTGCACAGACATCAATGGCGTTGGCTTAAGGCCTCAATGAAGCAAATGTTGAAAAGTAAATATTGTTAAGACTTGCTATCAATACGTCAGTATGTACAATATGCTGTATATAAGAGTTATGAAATGAAATGAAAACTTCAAGAATGATGAAGATCGATTTTTAAATACTAACGAAAAAAGTGGGGTTTATATATGTTCAAAAATTTCTCACAGCTTAAGGCATTCAGAGTTTTTTGACTATTATCAATTAATTATAGTTTTGCGAATTTGTCTAGTACTTCCTGCTTCCAAGACATCGGAAATATCAAAAAAAAAAAAAAAGATAATAAACCGATATAAGTCCTTCCATAAGTCTATCCCTCGGTATGGTGATTACACTAGCTTACAGCAAAATGTATCCTCAACATGTTTTAGTCTTTTCCGTAGAAAAATAGCGCGCTTAAACCGAAAATGAAGTCCAAAAATTTTTTCGTGGAACTGATTTTGAGATATTTCGAAAAACCATTTTTCGAAATTAAGAAAAAAGTGTCTACTTTCAATAGCAAATATGTTGGAATACAAAAATTTTTAAAAATTTGTAAACTAGCGTAAGAGCTAAAACTTACAAATTTGAGATTTAAACTCCTTAGTCTCTTTGCACAGCCTGTTTGTTACTTTTTTTCCTCTGCTATGCACTCTACCGATCCCAAATAATTCAGTAAATAAGCAAATCTTTCGATTATGGGAGATAATTCCATATTAAAAACCAAAGTCTGTGTCACCTTAGTGCAAAAAGTATAAGGGTAGCTGCGTTTGGCGAGTTCGGCGTCAACTCGAGACCACGGTTCGATTCCCAGACGAGGAATTTTTGTATGTTCTTATTTTCTTTTTCTTATAAGGGATCATCCATAAATTACGTGAAAATGATTTTCGTTAAAATAGACCTCCCCCTTCCCCTTGTGCAACAGTGACGGAATATTTTTGACGATTTTCCATATGATCGTGACGCTTCGCAAGACCCCCTGGAGCGTCACGTAGTTTATGAATGATCCTCAAGTACAGGGTATCTCAAAGTCTCCATATTTGTTTTTCAGTTTGTCAGAAGGTCGGAGAACTCTACTAAATATTAGTAAGTTGGAATAATTTTTTTTAAGGTTAAAATCAATTAGACCGCTCACAACCCGACAATGATATACACTGTACTCTTAACAATTTTCCACACCCATAGATTGCATATAAAAATATTTCTGTAAAAATTCAGGAGAGGGAGACCAAAATAAAAAAAATTGCATGTGTCATGAAAAAAAACGCGATCCAGACAGACTGTCTCTATGAAGATAGGGGCACATGTTAAAATCGATGTCTTATGATGATGTTGATCATTTTGGTTTTTATGAAGGACAGGTGCGAATCCAGGATTTGGCCATTGGGTCATTTTTCATAGGTATACCAGAGCTCGCAAAAAACTGTCAGCCCACAATTTTTATGTACCCCTTACGCTTTGAATACAGCGTATAAATGAATGGTCTAAATTAAATATAACACTTTTATATATTCAGCTGCAATCTATTTTAACCTTATAAAGTGTTCAGGGCTTCAAATATGCCTAAAGAGCAGCGCACTGAAGCATGATCGTCTTTCCACAGTTGCTAACTGACCATAAAACATTGTTAAATGTTTTTATTGGGGCTATTATTATTATATTTAACATTATTTCACACATTAAAACACCTAGGTACATATGTACTACAATACTTCAAAGTATTTTTATTGCTTGGGCATACATAGGTACTTATCGTAAAGCAGTTTTCTAGTCAATGAAAGCTTTTCTGGTAGCGTGGAAATGAGTAGACCAAAGCTTTTCAGAGAGGGCGATAAAAATGTTTACATTCTCAAATGGAGGCGCGTTTTTTACGTTATACATTTATTAGTTTGCTATTTGTACACACTCAGTATACAGTCATATCGACTAGATAGTACTAAACACGACCTTTATAAATAAATATAGCAAGCGTTAAAGTCTTGTGTATACCCTGTACCATCAGAATAGACAAATCAATAAAAAAAGGTTTTCGACAAAATTTTTAAAACTTTTGATGATCGAAAAAACTAAACTAAATCGTTTCCTTGGAAATAATATGGATCTGAATCTGTTTCCCTTGAAATAATAAGGGATCTAATCTATTATTAATTAAAAATAATTTCTTCAATGTCTAATTCAATTTAATATGTTAAGCTATAAAGTGGGCTTGTTCTTAGCTGAGTTCATTTTTTTATTAGCTTATTTATTATTCAAATGAGCTTATTTATAAGCCATGCGCATCTGGGTACTTTAAAGACAAATATATAGTATACAATGATATTGTTTACAAATCTGATCATCAATTGTCAAGAATTAAACTACTTCTAAAAAATGTTTTTCTTGTATTAACAAAATAGCATTGGTTTTTGAATGCTAGGATCAAGCTGTTCTAGAAATCGTATATTTTTATTTTTTTAACAATAATTTTCTATTTTGTTCTAGACTAAACATTCGTTTGAAGTGTTATCAAAATTGGTTCTATATTTCATACATAAATTGAATCTATGCTTTTTATTACGTGAGAGACACGTTTAACGAACCTGTGCATTACGTGACTTTCTAATTGTTGGATCATGGTTAGGGTTACCATGTGTCCGCTTTTAAGCAAACATATTCGCTTTTTCTGTTTCGTGTTTCTGTTTTTGAAGGTTTAAAATTATATTTTCTGTCCGAAGAGAACCCCCTAAAATCATAAAAAATGTATCTTTGAGCGATTTTTCTGAATGTTTTTTGTATTTCGTCCTCACTTATATGTCAATTTTTCATGGCAAGCTTTTAGCGTTACAAAAAGAATGTTACAGCAATTTGGAAACTTTGGAGGTGATTGATGCTGTTCTCAAGTTTTTGCGCAACAGATTCGAACACAAATTTTTGGCTTTAATAGTTAAAAGTGTTTCCTCGAAAACCCAAATTGAAGGCCAAGATGCTGATTGTGATCATTTGGGGTGTGGTAGTTTCGGTTGTGGAATGTCCGCTTTTTTCACTCGGACCATCTGGTAACCCTAATCATGGTCGAAACCTAGACGTGTACAGAAGGGTGAGTCTGTCACGTCTGGAGTACAAATGTTTTGTAAACAACATTGAGTTTAATTCCACAAATTATACATCGAAACGATCAGCTCGATAAAATTGATCGATTAAGAAATGCACCTCTGTTCGAGGAAAGCCCACTTTATTTTCTCTTAAACGAAAATCAGCAAATTTAATAAATATGACAAAATTCCAGGATTCAGCGTGAGTCCAGAATGCCCAATCAATGTTCAAGAAGGCCCAATAGAATCATATTCTTTGAAAATGTCTTTATGAAAAGGTGCTGAAGCTGAGACAAATTATATTCCCCCCGGGCACGGAGTTTTCTCAGGGGCCCGGTGTAATTACTGTCGTGATTCCCCCGGGCCTGGATTTTCTCTTTACGGCCCAGGGGTTAGGCAAAACATTCTTACCATAAATGCTTTAAAGTATAAGGGTATCCGCTTCATTGGGCAAAAATGCATAAAGGCAAAAGTGCAAAGTGTGCGAAAACAACTTACTTCAAAAAAAAGGTCACTTGTGTGGTACATTTTTGACCATAAGTTTTTTTGTAAAAAGCAACAGTGTGTACATATCTTTTTGTCATGTTTTTGGTATTATTTAGTACATTCAGTGTATTAGCAAACCAAATAGCAAAAGTAGGTAAAACTTATTTTATTAAATAATTGCAGTTGTAATTTCTTGACATTGGAAGGGATAAATATCCAAAACTTAATTTTTTATGCTTTTAAATTACATTTTTCTTACAAAAACTTTTCTTAATATAAAAAAAAAACAAATGCCATGAACATTTGTAAACAGCTGATAATTATTACGCTGTAAGTCAGGCACTTTTGCCCTTATGCCTAATTTTTGTACACTTCGTTACTCGGGCAGTTGCATTTTGGCCAACAAAGTAAACATACTATACATCTTTACACTTTAAGTTAATCTCTACTCATTCGATATGCCCTTAATATTGCCAGCTATTGAAAGATTATATTTACTCTAAAATGTGTACAAAGTATCCATCACCATAAGCAAACAATCTCAGTGCATATACATATACTAGTATGGAATGCAATCAAAACCCACACAGAACATGGTTAAAATCATTTCCGCCCATTGCGAGACGATAGTTAAGCACACAGAGTTTGCTAGCAACGGATTACAGAGAACCGGTAGTGAGGTGCACCTACGCCTGGTGGCGCGCTCTTTCATGCAGCCAAGGCACACCTCTCCAGCAGCGCCAACAGAGGCAGTTGGCTGCAGTAAGCCAAGTGTTAAAGTAAGCACAGAAATCGATATCATCGACTAGGGCTCAGACTGGTAGGTTGGGTGGGTAGTAGCTGTTGTGCTGTCCCAGAGCCGGGTGCGGTGCGGTTAATGTGGTCAATGCGATGGTGTTACTAAATTTAGACGTAAGTATACGTTGGCAGTTAACTAGCCAAGAACTTGTTGGCGCCTACGTTGCCTGGAATTTGTGGGCCTGAATGCACATTTACCCAACGTAGGTTTAAAAAGCAGCATGAGAGCTGCGTGAGTGCTCAAGGCTAAGTCCGTTGGGTGTTATCGTTGAAATCGTAGCGTCCCTGTCAAGTTCAATTCAATGTCATGTACAGAAACGCACCTTAGTCAATATTATAAAAAAAAAATAAAAATCGAAATTTAACTCTAATAGGTAGGCAGTTTTCCAACTTGTATGTGCCAGGAGTAAACAAAAAAAAACTTGTTTTCGAAGTGGGCGCTGTCTAAGGTCTTAGCGTTGGTTAACGAAACATGTTTCGCATAGTGAAAATTCAATATATTTATACGAAATGCTACAAAAATTATTCCAGTTTCGGAATATGTATTAAGACCTAAGTAATTGTATTAAGTGTTCCAGTCAAAAGTTGACCTGGTTTAATATACAAAAAAAATATTTAAATGCATCTATAAAATTTAATATAAACGCATTATGGCATCAAGTCCAGTTTATAAATATACATGGCTTGTTGTTTTTGCAAAAATTTCAATCAATAAAAATATTTTTCAAGATTCCTGCAAGACATTGTCTTGCTTATAAAGGGTGTTCTTTTAAGCGCATCCGGATTTCAAACTTAAATAAAACGTAGAACAATTTATGGAATAAAATATGGTTTTATCAGATATACATTTTCGTATCATTTAATAATTGAAAAACATCTCTGGCATGTGACCACCACCACTACGAGTTACAAAGCGTATCCTGTGGGTCCAATTTTTGACCACACTATCGAGCATTTGGGGCCGTATTTTAATAATGGCACGTTTAATATTGGTTTCCAAGTCGTCAATTGTTGCTGGCTTGTGTACATAAACCAACGACTTGACGTGTCCCAAAAGAAAATAATCTAAAGGGGTCAAATCAAACGACCGCGGCGGCCAGTTGGTGGGCGAGTTGAGTTTTCAGTCAATCAATGGTTGCGGTCGCCGTATGGCACGTAGCGCCATCCTGTTGAAACCAGAACTCTTCGATATCGATGTCACGTAAATTTGGTAGCAAATATTCATTGATCATCGCCCTGTATCGATCACCATTAACGGTAACACGTTGCCAATCGATAAATTTGGATTTTCCTCTACACTGGCCTCTACAACAGCGATATTTTCTTCGGACCGTGCTGTTCTCATTCTGATTGGTGGAAAGTCAAATGAGTTCGTACATCATCGAGAACACGACGAATAGCACGTTCTTATGTACGATTATTCGGTGCATAAATTGTACGAAGAGCTCTATAAGTTTTTACAACAGAACACTGATTTTGATTGTAAATCGCAAAGATTTGAAGACGTTGTTGTGGTGTAAATCTTACCATGATGTTAGTCCTTACTGAATAATATGAAATTTAAATTTGTCAAAAGTAACAACTGGTTTCAGAGATATCCCTTTCGGAAATCCGAAAGCTCTTAAAAAATCACCCTTTATTAAGACAACTGCAAGTAGATATTATCTATAGATACCAGTCTGAAATAGTGCTAATCTAAATACTAGTATTTTTTTTAAATCGTGCATTTAAAAACTGAATTCATTAGCTGGTGCGTAGTCAAATATTTTAGCTAGACAAGAAATTTTAAAATATGTAAATATAAACGTTTATATAGTCACTTGCGATATTTCTCTAATAGGCTTCTCTCTAGCGTGCTCGGCCTATCTCCATTAGCTGCGATAAAGCTACATATTAATTCAAAGAACTGCTCTATTATAAATTTATCTATGGTACTATTGCGGCATTTCCGTGTTACACAAAATGTGTATAAAAATTCAGACAGTAGCCGAAATAATAAATAAAACCGGTCTATCAACAAATTATGTTGTTGCAGTGCTTATCAGTTTTTTGATTAAAATGGGGCGTACATGGAAACTTTCTTTTTTTTGTGTCTGTGTTTGGGACAAGGTCGCGGCATACTTTGTGAATTCGTGAATTAATAAATGAATACTAACAATATTAATTTTCGGAATACATTTTGATAATTTTGGGAAGTTAGCTTTAGTTTAAGCGCTTATATAATGTATTATCTTGTAACCGCCCCTTTTTTTTATGTTAAAAATATCGTAATAATAATAGCTAATACAGTCGAACTTCTCAATAGTGTATTCGCAAGGGAGTAGAATATGGGTTGGTGATATAAAAAATTTTGACGAAAATCAGCGTCACGTAGTTTATGGATGGTCCCCGAATAAGTAACGATTGCCGAATTCGGTTGCGATATCTTCTTAAATAAAGATAATTATGACGATTGCCGACATGTTTTGACAAAAAAAGATAAAATTTTCCTTACATTTAAAAAAAAAAAACCATTAAAAAACTTTATTTTTTTTAAACATTGTTCGACCAAATCGATTTGATTCATATTTACACAAAATAAAGAACGTATGTGCAATTTAAAAAAAAAATGGTGATTGACGTATTTAAGGAACATACTTTAAAAAAATTAAGAAAATTTAATTTTTTTTTTTTTAACAAAATGTGTTGGTTAAAAAAAAAAAATAAAGTATAATATTTTTTTTTTAAAGAGCTCTTTTACCAACTTAGGTTAAAACAACAAATTTCATTTTTTTTTTTAAAGAAAATGTGTTGGTTAAAAAAAAAAATAATTTTTTTTTCAAGAGCTCTGTTACCAACTTAGTTTAAAACAAAATTTTTTTTTAATAATATTCAGTAGTTTAGTCACAATTAAATAAAAACGAAAAATACATTTTTTAAATTAAGCCGTAACGTGACGTAACGCTTAAAAACGAAAATTTTGAGAAACCAAATCATTAGTTTTCAAAAATCATTGGCGGGCAGTTTCCAGTTCCTTATCCAGCTAGACTCTTTGCCAATTTCCTAAACAAACGCCAACAAAACGAGTTATGTCCTGAAAACGTTTGTGGGGCCGAACTATTCTACGGAAGTTAGATAGTCTAATCCACCGATTTGAATAAAATTTAGCACAGTGCTTGGGAACTCTAAGAAACTTCCGAATGCCAGTCTGAAGTTGCTAATTATAGCCTTAAAGCTTTTGGTTACTTTTTCGAGCTGCTTTTTTTGATAACCCTAACGGAGCTATATGATATACTTCCCATATCAAAAAAATAAAATAAGCTTGTGCTGCGTGATACATTATAATAAGGTATATAAATTTAAAGTTTTTTGGCTCAAGTTCCTATCATCTCTAAGATCTAGGTGTTCTTACAGACGAACAGAAACACTAAATTTTGGGGGCTCTGTACTTAAAAAAATTAATAATAAGCAAAAATTCATCGTAGCGCAGTTTGTTATAGCGAAGTTTTATTCTATATATAGTAACATTATGGAACCCTATAGAGCATCTTGGTTTGATGGCTCTAACTCATATCATCTCTAAGGTCTAGGTGTTCATACAGACGAACAGATGCACGAAATCTTGGGAACACTGGAAAAATTCGTTGTAGAGTAGTTTGTTAAAGAGTTTTGACTCTATATATAGTTACATTGTCAAAAACTAAACACTAGCTCGTACCAACTCTGAGATACAGACCTTCATACGGACAGACACAGTGAGTCTTGAGAGCGCAGTACTTGAAAAAATCCCTAGTAAGAAAAAACTCGTTGTAGAGCAATTTGTTATTGGGAAGTTTGACGCTATATATAGTAACATTTTACAAACTACGGAGCCTCATGTTTTGTTATCTCGTGCTTTGCCAATTCAAAGATCTAGCCACTCATACGGACTTACAAACACACTAAATCTTGAGAACACTATGCTTGGAAAAATTCCTACTAGGAAATAACTCGTTTTAGGAGAGTTCGCTAGAGGAAAGTTAGACTGTATATAACAAGTTATTATTAACAACATTATAGCATCATAATTTTAATGAATTCCAAAGTGGGATTAAGCTTATTTTTAACTCGTTCTATAGAGTGCACAAAATTACTCAGCACCAAAATTATGAATAATTAGCCAACTGTGAAGAGACGTACAAAAGGCATTCGAGGGGTTAGCTTAAATACATTTTTTTTAAAGAAATTAAATATTTTGCGTTTTACTTGGACTCCGAGCAGTTGATGAGACACTAAAAAGTGAAAAAAACTGTCATATTTTGAACGCTTTATGGCATCCTTGTTCTCATATTATTGTAGGCATCTGTCATTGTTTCGCACAGGAAATCGAACAATGATGCGAGTACATATAAAAATAGCCTTAAGAACGTAAAGCATGCACATAAAGACTTTTATGTACTAAGTAAGGCAGACATATAATATAGTATTGTAAAATGCAAACAAAGATAGTACAGTCTCTTCGAACTTCGATGGATGTGTGCTACTGAGTTCCCTAAATTGCACTGTATAACATTTTTGCAGAGAGTACAAAGTACTTACTACAACTTCTCAACAACTTCACACTCTGCTGATTGTTTGGCCTTTAGTCAAGGTCAAATTTGGTCAAAAAAAAAGCAAACGAAAGCAACTGGTATGATTGTTAGGCAAGCTCTTAAGCTAGGTGAGAGCATCCGGCACCGTATGGAAATAAAAAATTTGGTGCCTACTTTTGGATTGGTTTTTATAATTTTTACCGCTTGTCGGGAGCCATATTTAGCTGCATTTTCGTTGGCCTCCAGCAGATGAGAGCTCTCCTCGGTTTGCTGTCCGGGCTTTTGGCTATGATCAGCATGGGCCGAACTACTTGATGCAGAAGTTGTAGACATTTTTGCAGTTTTTTTTATATATATTTTTTTTTTCAAAATTTAAACAAATATTTCGAATACGTTGTAACGTTCAAGTGATTATGTAAACGCGCTTGAGATACTTTTGGATATGTTTAAAAAAGTTTCGGTTTTGAAACTGCGATATGCTATATTTTAATTTTAAAAGCGCTAAGAACTTTTTTTCTTTGCTGCGCTCAAAGTGTTGAATAATATGTCAATCTTGTACTAAAGGTTGCTTAATTTTTTGTCTTGGTCCTGAGGACACCCACGTAGCATGCAGTATACTTTTAGGCGCATGCGCTTTGCACAACAAACATGTTGCTGTTGTAATTTGTAGTTTTCTGAGTTATATACATAGGTAGTATTTTTTGATATGCGACACACTGTTTGCACTTAATTAGCAATGCAAAAACACATATATATAATGAATTTAAAAAACAATTTCAAAAGCTTTAAAATTGTACAAAAATTCAAAGCACACGCGTGTATCTATCGGCAAGCGCAGGCAGAGACAGATACGGATACAGATACGCGTGTATCTTTTAACCGCACGCAACGAATGTTTGCTAGCAAATGGCTGCGCCAACAAAATGCGCGCGCCAAATAAAACCTATGCCGGGCGCTATACTGGATATGTGCTATGGAGGCAGCATGGACTCTGTACAAGGGGCAAACGGGGCGCAACGAACGCCAACAGAGCGCGTCAAAGCGCAAGAGACGCAGAGAGAGAGAGAGAGAGAGCGAGTGTAAAAGCTATTTGGGGACTGGTCTGACAGCTGTGGTAGCGTCTACCTCGTACTGAATATAACATCTTGTACTTTTGTTTTTGTGCTGCCTTTGCCATGGGGTCGTGAGTTTCTCGAGGAGGCTATTGACTTGCAGCAAAACTGGAATTGGAACTGCAGGCACTTTGATTTTCCACATGGTTTTATAGTTCTTGTTCTGCTTAAGGTTGTACTCTTTTGTATATTATACGAGTATATGCATGCCAGTGGCAGATGCATATTTCCGACAGACTAGTATTCTTAAGAAAATCAGGGGTACGAAGTTTCTATACTGCGCCTCTGCTGCACATATGCTTCTTACATGTCTGCAAGTATCTTTCCGCTTCTCAAGTAATGGATCGGTTTAACGATTGCTGCAAAATGCTGTAAAAGTTTGGCCTCAATATTTTGTTGTTGCTACGTATTGGTATTGGCGCTTGATTGAGTTTCAATTGAGATGAGATCCTCCGCAAAAGAAAGCCGAGATCATTTACATGATAATAAATAAATTGCAAAATCGCCTTGCTAAACAATTGACTTTATATAAATTTATATGCCTAACAATTAAAATGCATTGGATAGGTCAGTAAGCTAATTGGAATACTGTTTGGTTTGTATTAATTTTTCTTCTTCTTCGCTTTATTCATCCCTGCTGGGGCGTAGGGCATCAACCATGCCTCTTCTCCAACGAGCCCTCTTACATGCTATGACTTTAGGTATCCGAAAGTCGTCAACATATTGGGGGTTGTTATCTGAGACTGCGTTGATGTTTCATTGGCTGAATTGTTTATCAGGAAGTCGGGACGCAGGTTCCGGGAAACCTGTGTACATCGGTTACATCTAACTAGGTTAAGAACTAGTTTACACAAATTTTAAAACATTTTGGTATCCTCAACATATTTTAGTCATTTCCGTAGTAAAATGGAACGCTAAATATTCACCTGTGATTTCAGGCATGACATTTAAAAGTCAATCAGCACTGAATTCATACCTGTTTGTTACGGCTAAGGTTCAGGCCTAAACATGCATGTGCTAAATTTATTGACAAATGAATGCGTAGATTCATGGCTGGTACTAAAATTTCGGGCATGGTTTCATGACTAATTCAGGCCTGAACCGAACTGAAGAGATTTTTTTTTTTTTGGCTTTCCATATGATCTTGATAATTTACAGCTGGAAAAGGTTAAAAGCCCGATGGCTTTTATTGTCTGTGTGTGTAAATTTAAGATACGCAAACTTTAAGTCTGAATAGATAATGTGCATCTTTCCATAGAGTTTTGCTATGGAATGGACTTTTGCGTATATACATTTGATAGAGTATGTCATAATCAGTGTTCAAAGTTAGCTTGTGGAATTGTTTCACTTTTTCCAGAAAGACATAGAAACCCTAAAAATGATGAGGATATATGAGTATCCGTAAGTCCATGGCAGGTACAGAAGGGTGTAGATTTATAAAGTTATTTAGGTGTGCGAATAATCGCTTTCCATGACTCCATCCAAACTCAAGGTAGACTCTTAAATTAGCATATATATTGTCTAAGGCGCATATTATGATCAAAGTTATAAAAAATAATTCATTAGGTACTCATTATTGCGCAATAGAGTAAAAAACTTCCATCATATCTGGTTTAATGTATAGTATGCATTCAATACAACTTATTTGCCTCTAAAATATTTATTTACTAGTTCACTCTTTGTGCATACATTGCGTTATTTGTTGTCAGAGAGCATTGAAAAACAAAAGGAAAAAAAAACATTTGAGAGCATTATTGTAAAAGCTGCCGCTAATATGCTAACGTGGAAATAAATGAATGTGGTGGTGAAATCAAATATTTTGATAGTGGCTTAAAAAAGTAAATAAAAGATATACCCAAAAAAAAAAAAAGATAGCTACGCAATATGAATCAGCTGTATAGGTGAACGACAGTAACGTGGCCTAAATTAGAGTTGGGGATGGGCGCGAATCCCAGATAGATGGAACGGTAAAGGATTTTAAAATGTCCGTGAGCTTCAAAATTTTGTTTTCAAAATCAAAAAATGTTGTGAAGAGCAAAAATTGTACGCGCGATGAGAACGGGTTGAATAATTTAAAAAAAAAAACGCCGCGACTGAATACTAAATGGCAGGAAATGCAAATAAGAGTTAAGGGAGTTACAAAAAATCAAAGCGAAGAAAGTGTTTGAGATAACTGTGCAAACAATCGTACATTATATTTATGAAAGAGCTGTTTATAGTGTATAATAATAATATCAACTTTTATTTAAAAAAGACGAAATAAATGTTATTTTGCAATTAATTTAAGAAATAATATGCAAATGAAGTAAAATTCGTAAAGATCAGCATGAGTTGACATATGTCGAAGAGCATCCACTTTGGACAGTTAAATGCCAAATTAGAAGTGTTTAACCACCAAACTAACAGATGGCCCACCCTAAACATTAACATATCTAGGACTTTGTCAACTTTTTAGAAAAGGAAGTTTCAAATATATACACTACTGAAATTCATTATTAGAATTTTGTCATGTTTTTGTTAACATTAAGTTGTCCCTTCAGACAGACAGACAAGCATGACACCCGCCTAAGGTCTGCCACGCCTTCCCAATTAAACAACTGACGCAATGGGTTCAATAACCAAGGCAATCTTATTCACACAACAGTGACTAACCCTATCATAAATCCGTCAAAACCAGCAAGCCACATTAAGCAGCTGCGTGGCCGATTGAAACACAACCAAACATTTGGCACGCTGCTAACTTGTAACAGGCGCACAGTACGCCTAAAAGCAGGCCAAGCATAGTTTACCTTATTTTATCAGCTTTTATGTATACCCTGAAACGTGGCCAATACGCGCGCACGCACTGTATACAATTTGTGTGTGTGTGTGTGTATACTAATTATGGAGCGCAGAGCAAAGAGCAAAGGCTAAGTCTTAAAACTTAAGATACACATTTCCCAGGCACGATGTTACGTAAAAAGTAAATACAAAAAAACTACAAACAAGCGTTGCATACGTCAGCAAAAACCCAACAACGTCATGCATCTCAAAAAAGCACATGCATACTATAAGCATGTATATCAACAGAGCGTGTGACGTCACAAAAGCCAAGCCCCAAAAATCTTAACCAATCAACAGCGCTGCCATGCAAAACGTGCCTCTCCACACACACACATACAGATTAACAGAGTGAGAGAGAGCATAAGAGAGAGGTCATTCTGTATGCAAAAATATTTTAAACACCTGAGTAGCTTTTGTGTTTGTACTATATGGAACGCACGCGAATCACGCGATTTACACTATTTCAAGTGCATTTTAGTATTATATTTTGCCGACTTGACATAATATCAACTTGCTTTACTTTTGTTGCTGTACCTGTATTTACGACACGCCGTATTGTATTTAAAGTCTGACCTACATTTGAACTTGTGACGCACTGATGTGTTGGCCCCTATGATGAAAAAAAAATACGATTTTTATCTTTTCACCCAAAATCAATATGCCTCCTAAAGCATGACCTTACAAAAAAATGAGCATTTGTGGGCGTTTTGTAGCACATTAGAAAAAAAGCATGCAATTGTTTGCCAACTTGATGAAATTTCTATACATGACGTTCTAAAAAAAATATATATGGCTGAATACTATGTATTGTTTGTTTACTGCGCAAAATTTTGCAAAATTTGCTATTTTTTTTTTGTTAAAAAACATATGGCAAGCTTTAAATAGCTATTCAAATTTAAGACATAAAAATGTATATAAATATTTGTATACAAAAATAAACAAAAAATACTTACAATGCAAAACTAATCCGTTTATTTGTAAGGTAATTAAAATATTGCTGCAAGTAAAATTAAAAAAAAAGTTTTTATTATTATCATAGAAGAATTAATAAAATAAAATAAATAAAACATTTCAAATTTTCTGCTGGGCGAGCCCCTTTATTTGTTGCCGTTAAAAGCTTTGTAACATAGCAATCAACAATTGTATGCTATTGCAAATGGTTTGAGAGTCACTGCTTATGTTAGCAGTTTGAGGAAGGTTCTCAAACTGTGCGCACACTTTCGAGCATTTCAAACCATAAACAGAGAGTAAAAAAACTTTGTAAACATTTAGTCACAACAATTTTTAAAAATATTTAACCAGTGTTGAAAACAAAGAATTATAATGTCTCAAGTGCGTGCTCTTAAACTTAATATTTTGTATTTTTGTTAATAACAGGCCATAAAGATAGACTGTTTTTATTTAGAAGTTTGTTCCAAACTACGGAATGGATTGGCTTCGACTAAAACGCGGGCATCTGAATTAAGAATTAAGATGAAATCAAAAAAATAAAAATTGAATTTATTTTTTAAAAGGTAATATAAAAAAAAAAAAAATTGTAATATTGCAATTTTAAATAAAATTATTTTTAATTAATTCGAAATTTTTTTAAGAACTATTGAACTACACTTTTTATAGTGAAAAAAATATATAAGGATTCGGTTCGTAGTCGTCATTGAAGTGGTTTAGCAATTTTAAGAAGAAATTCCAAAAACAATGTTTTAATTTTACTTTTTTTTAACGAAGTGTTAAGAATTTTTTCAAAAATTATTTTACATTCAGAACGGTTTATCCGGGAGTGGATTTATTGAATATTTCAATATTTGAATTATTTTAAACGATTTACGTAAACATACAAAACAGTTCCCAAAAATAATTTATTTTGCAAAAATGAATAGCGTCAACAGACGATTTGATATCACTAGTTTAGAATCATCGAGTGAACTTTGAAAATAAAAAGTTTTTTAGGGTTATATTGGGTCAAATTCCTAGCTTTAAATAAACCAAATTTTGACTTGTTTATTGAGGCCCTTTGTTCCATCTAGGAACTACGGTCGAGAAACGCGAAAATTACATTCATTTTTGTTTCTTAAGAACCGTTTTCGAGAGTTTTGGGTACTTTTTTCAGTTATTCGTCAATATCTCGTGAAACGTGTATCGATGTGAGAGACGAATACATCGAAAGTTATTGATGTGCCATATAAGACATGCAATATAAAGTAAAAGATATTCAAGTTACAAGCAACCAAAATCGAAAAAAGTGTTGTTTTTCGACCATTATTCAAAAGTTACAAATTTGCTTTTTATTAGCAAGAAAAATAAAACAATTTTTTTTCAAGATTTTAAATGAAAGAGAATTCTTTAACGAACATTTCGAGCCTAAGATCTTCAAAATCGTTAAGAGCTGTAGATGTTATGGAACCATGCACGAAAAATGCCAAACTGCCAATTTTCCCTAAATCACACTTTAGGTCGAGAAAAAAAATGTTCACTAAAAGTTTTTCTTTTGCGTTTAGTTACGTCTTAACGAATTTTCATTCAGCAGTAGTCACCGTTTATGCCTTTGTCCCAAAAACCCACATATCGCTTTCAATAGCTTCAAGATCCTGATGGAGTCTTTCGCCTTGCTCGTCGCTCTTAGCTTTCAAATTTGAAAGAAAAACTTCATAATGATTGTGCAGCAAGAAAATGCATTTCTTTTGCATAACTGAAAAAAGTACTCAAAAGCATGTATTATTTTCGAAAAAATCTCGAAAACGGTTCCTAAGCAAAAGAAAAGAATGTTTCTCGACCAAAAATTACCTGAAAAAACACTTTTATACGAAAGTTCGTTTTTCTTGTAAACTAGTGTATATGATTGGATTTAAAGACTAATAGATATACGTCTATTTCAGAACCCTATTGCAATAAATAGTTCCAAAATACTAGCTGCCACCTTCTAGAACAAAGTTCTAGTTCACTCTAGCTAAGAGTGAAATGTTAAAAAAATCATCACGTAAAGAAATGAGGTAAGCTTTTTGTGTAAGTATGTGTGCGAAACTTTAAAGGAACTTTGATATGTTGAGGTGCGCTAGGGACCATGGTGGTATAATAAGGTGATGTCGTGCGAACGCTCACTCTCTCGTTTTGAGCCCTTATAGTCAGTGCAAAATTTGCTGTGAACGAGTAAGGTTGGTTGCGGACGAAATTTTTAGCAGTGTGTGTTTTGCTTTCTAAACACGAAACTTGCAATACAAAATTAGACTATAATAAAATTAATTATTATATTAACTTTAAAACATATCTGAGTTGTTCTTTGTAATTTATTTACAAGCATCAACAAAATATATATCTATCTCATTCACATTCACAAAGCAATGGTAACAGAGCTTTCCTAACAGAAAAGCTTTTGGCCTCTCACCCACACGCTAAGGGATAGCTTTCACTGACGACACAACCTTATATTATTCCACCATGCCAGGGCCCTACGATGCTTGTCCACTACAATCTTACATACTTTTCGAGTAATCATATTTTTCTCAAAGCACTCTATTTAAGCTCTCAAAATCCTATCAATTGTCTAAGGCAATTATAACACTTATCATATGATTGCTTAATTAGTTCTCATGTTCATCATAAATTATAAATGATACAAAATATTTTTGATGTATACCAAGTTTGACAAGTATATCCAGCAATGTTTTGGTTGGCTTTTTGATTTATATACTACGTACACGTTTGACTTTGTTTGACTTTTCTTGCCTTGGTTATAATCTTATCAGCGCAAAGAGTACTTTATACTATATATGTCAAGACACCATTAAAAATGTATTGTAAATAAATTTTTAGCACGTCCTGCAATCGTAGCAGGTCTCCAGAGAATCTTTCAATAATAATTTATCAATTAATGTTGTTTTTTTGATGTCAGACAAGGCCTACTCATAAGTAAAGCTAGTGCTGGGGTATATTAAGAGCTAAAGTCGGAACGGACGCTTATCAGTCTAATATATTCATTGCCCTTGTCAAGCCCCCATAAGAGTTATTCCTGATAGACTCAACATATACTTTTCGGTACATTTAGTTGGTATATTTAGTATTATTCTGGGTGGCCCATATCAGCAGTTTGGTCGGTACTTATGTGCGTCCTTATCGCGTTATGTCATTTGCGTTTTATAGTCCCAGTGATATACAGTACTATTTCCATATAAATTGCCCATTTTTAGTTGTTTATATGCATGCGAAAATCGTTTATTAAGTGAATTGTGTACTCCATTCTGTAGTGGTTCGAGTTCACTAAATAATAGCAAGGGTGAAAAAAAGTGAAATAAAATAAAATCCCATTGATTGATAAGTTATAAAAGCATGTTGTTTTCCCATAATAGTTCATTGGCTGAAGTTGACACTCAAGTATGTACTATATCGAGATAAGGGCGGTCAATGTATGTGCCTTAACAAGTGATTTCCTTATTAAACTCACTAAAAATACTTTATGTACCGCCGTGCTTAAATTAAACTATGCTCTAGTAAGAATTTATTATACTCAATTGTGTGTAGTTTAGTTTTATTAAAAGAAATCTTTATGACATTTATTCTGAGCGATAATGAAATTCTATAACTTGCTATATCTTTTAGTCCAGCAGACGACACTAGCTACGTAGCTTGATATTGCAACGGAAGCGTCATCTTAAAAATAAACTCAACTTGATTAGAGGTGTTAGAGAATTTTTAGTTTTCGCAGTAAATTCATGCGCATAAAATGTGGTCGTTAGCGGGTATCACTATAAAATTTAAAAATTTTAAAAAAAGCTACAAAATTAAAAAAAAAAATTAAAAAAATATAAAATTTTTTTAAAATTTAAAATTAAAAAATTTTTTTTTTCTGTCATTCATTAAAAAAAATATTTTTTGTTAAATATCTTTATTTGTTTAGAACAAATTCTCCTCAAAGAATGTCTAACTAATGACTCGGTTATCGATAACTCGAAAAATAATCAAATTTCGTAAACAAATTTAACAGGTTTAAAATTGGCTTGTAGCTCTGTTAGTCACATGTGTAAAAATGGCCAACGTTAAAGACAGTCCTTAAGATACCCTGTACCATCACAAGAAACAAATAAAAAATATAATAACTAAGAATGAATTATGCCCTAAAAACTTTTTCCGACCTATCGTTTTAATAAAATTATATTATAGTATAGTAGGAACTCTAGAAAACTTTCGTTCGCCAAATTCGTTTACGATGTCTTCATGTACAAACGAATCTAAAACTTTCGATTTTCGTGGAGGTGTTCTTGAATGCCTCAATGAAAGCTATATAATATTATCCCGATATTGAAAAAAATAAAACAAGCTTTTTTTCCGTGACATAATATGGGAGTTCGGATAAACACATAGACGGAGATGTCTACATCGATACGTTAGCTTAGTGCTTAAATAAAGCGTAATTCAACGGGCTGGGATCTATTTTAAGTCCAGGTATCGTATATTTTGTACATAACACTAGTAAGATCTCACAAATATTCAAAAAAATTTGTCAGAATGCCAAAAAAAAAATCAATTTAGCCAATTTGAAAAACAAAAAAAAAAAAATTTTGTTATGATCTAGTTCAATTGAGTTTTTTGTTTTAATTACACAAGTTCTTTAAGTAAGTGTACGAAACAGATTTCCCTTTTTTTATGTACCTGCGGGTACTTATACCTTCGTTAAGAAATAATTCAATTTCTAGATCTTTTGCCTCGAAGCTCTACTAAACATAGGCTATTATTTATAAATCTTTAGTCGATATGCAGACTCTTCTGGACTTAAATAAACAAAAATTGGGGAATAACTATCAATGATCGGGTTTCGTGCTTTTGGTACCCGATTGACACGAATTAATCCAAGTCTATGAATTTTTTGGACTGCAGTATATAAATTTGAGTCTCTAGCAACCTACTTGTTAAAGCTTTTAATTGGTATATAAACTCATTTAGACTCATTTATGGAAAGTGGGCACTGATATTTCGTCTAAAACAACTAAACCTTGATAATGAACATTATAATCCTTGTATTTTACCGCAGATATCAAGGCAAATACTTGCACCCGATGTTTTTTTTGAACTGCGATCTTCAACAATTTTAGTCTCTAAAAACTATTTGTAAACGAAAAGGCTATACAGTAAACACAATTGGTATATAAGCCCATCTGAAAAGTAGTAAATTTTTCCAACTACAGCTTTTATCAACATAAACTTAATCCTCGATGATGAATTTTATCATTTGCGCTCAAGGTTTGGAGCTTGTAATCCTTGTATTTTATCTCTTGATAAATACACTAGGACCTGATGTTTGTAAGAAACCAAACTTTCAGTTTAGGTCTACATATTCGGGGGTCAACGGATTCGGTAAAATGAGCTGTGGTATGAACTTAAATGTGTGTTTTCGTTTTATCCCTAAGACAAGAGATAATTTTAATAACTAAGAGATAGACATTAAACGTAATTGCTTGATCTTTAAAAATATATTCAATTTTTTTGGAATTTGATCTGGTTCAAAAGTTTAAAAAGTGCATTCAAATTAAAAACGTGTACAGCATAAAATAAGCTATGAACTGAAAGATTTGTATAATTACTAACATGTGTTAATAAGTTTATTAAACAATTTGTTGAACTCTTCTGTCTGTTTATAAACAACCGCAGTACTTGACTGTGACAATCTAGATGCACATTATTTCTTATATGTAGCTCTATGGTCTATGAAAGAAGCAGACTTTTCTTAAATGTCTAACAATTGAAATCTGCTCAAAAATCTTTTCAATGCTGTCTGAGTTGTTATAAACAATCGCATCAAGTCGTAATCGTAAAGGTTCATGAACTAGTAGTTCAGCTGATGGTCACAGAGCTAATCAACCAAAGCTTTGAAGTTTTTGCTATATTCAAGCCCCTTTCTAAGCCATAGGTACTACTACATTTAAATGGATTATTTTTTAAAATAATTTTGTAATGATTTGTCGTCAATGTTTTGTTGTCAATGTGCAAGTTCAAAGTCTAGTTTCTAGCGCCTTGAATTTGCGTAAGTTGCGAGCGATTAGGAAAAATGTGACTTACATTTGTTTTCCTTATATTATATGGTATTATTGTATATAAATGTCAATTGCGCACATTGACTTAATCTTTGTCCAATGTTTATTGAAACTTTTTTTTTACGAAATTTATTTGTTTTTGT
The DNA here is from genome assembly GCA_018150985.1 of Chymomyza costata. NCBI lineage: Eukaryota > Metazoa > Arthropoda > Insecta > Diptera > Drosophilidae > Chymomyza > Chymomyza costata. Next base: position 3,343,067 of record JAECWU010000001.1, on the reverse strand, counting down.
TTATAAAATGCTTTACAAACGTTCATTTTAATTGGCTTAGATTTGTGGGCTCGTATTTTGTACGCCATATTGACGCAAGTAAATTGAACTGCAACAAAGAGATAGTAGCCAGCGCATTAATCTAAACTTTCTATACAGTGAGTACGTCAGGTCATTTGTTAGTTATACAGTTCGTAAAAAAAGTCCGTGTTTGCCTCCCGCATCGCCTGACTTTGTACTAGAATAACGTATGATAGCTGGCGACGTCTGGCAGCCAAAAAGGTCGAGAGGTTTATCAAACTTTTTTGAGAGAGAGAGGCCTGTCAGTTCACTGGCTGCTGGCTGTGATACTAAGCAAAAAATTTACTAGATACTATTTGTTTGTTATTCTTTAAATAATATTCTGCGCCTGTTTCTTGGAATATATATACGTAGTTAACAAATGTATGGCATTAAACTAAAGTTCGTTTGAGTGCATTACGATAAGCGTCTTGGGGTTCAGTGTCGAAGTAATCGAGTTACGGTAGCAGCGCTGATTAAGTCTACGACTGATAAGCACAGTATCATTTTATGCTAACTATTACTAGTATTTGTACATATGTATTTAGTATATAGTTTTTATTGGATTTTTCCTGCTTTATTAACACGCGTTATAGTGTAGTAATAGCACAGATAAGTAATACTAGTAGAAAATAGTGTGCCAGGCGGCTTATGGGCTATTTGCTAAGTGAACTGTGGGAAAGCCGAAACATATGCCAGCTATAATGTTATCTAAACTTATTTCTGCTAAAGACCACTTTACGCATATCAGTTTTTTTTTAATTGTTTCAACTTAAATATTTGTTCTTTAGTTTAAGTGGAACTAATAAGTCAGCATTAGGCGTGTGTTAGGTATAAAAAATATCAGCTGTCCACTATTGAAGAATCTTCCAAGACTAGAAGTCAGTGGGATTTAATATTTATTAAAAATTCTAATTTCGTAAGCTTTATAGGTACATATTTAAGAACCTATTGCATTTTGCCTTAAGAAACCTTTTTTTTTACTATCTAAGCTATCCATTTTCTCTTTAATTTTAAAAAGCCTTTTCCGTCCATCAGTTTTTTTTTTGCTCCCTCTCGCGAACACTTTTGTCCTAGTCTACCTTATTATAATTACAACTCATTTCTTTCCTAAGCTGTCTACAACCATGTTGCTCTTTTCCCTTATGTTTGTCTCTTTAATCGAAAATACATAGTTGTTTCATGATTTATTTTTTTGCGCCCTCTCGTGGACAATTTCGGAACTTGGTATGGTTGCTGCATTTCTAGTCTACTTTACAATAATAACATCCTATAATATATCTTTATTAAATTCATGCTCCTCTTTTACTCTAAGTTTTTCTTTTTAATACGAAAAACCTTTTCCCGTCCATAACTTTTGTTTTTCGCTCCCTTTGGCAGACAATTTTTGAACTTGGCTTCTTGTATACTTTACAATAATAAATCGATCCATAAATCCAAATTCTTTTCTATCTAGTAAACTTTCTATAAGCATGCTCCTCTTTTACCTTAGTTTTTTCTTTAACCCAAAAAAAACTTTTCGCATCATATATTTTTAGCGCCCTCTCGCGGACACTATTGGAACTAGGGTGCAGCGCTGTTAGTCTACTTTATCATAATAACCTACTTGGCATGGGAGCAGCGGGTCTACATAGTTTCCAATAAACGTGCAACCAAAACTTGATGCTACATGTGCGGCCCTGTAGCTGGAACAGTCCGACTATGGTACACTCTTATGAATGCATTGAATCCGATAATCGCTGCGTATCCTTTTATCGCATATTTTAAATTTTTTCTTTTTGTTGATAGCTTTGGTTCAAAAAATTAAAAATCCGGGATGCGCGTTCCCAAAAAGAAATAAAAGTTTTTTAGATCCTTAAAAGCCCAAACATGGATTTTAGGAACTGGAGCTTTTTGGCGGTTTATAATGGACTTATAAAGCAAAAATGGTTTAAATTAGCGTTTCCAAAGAATGTTGGGATAAAACTACAAAAAAATCTGCCGCAAAATTTAAGATTAAGGGGCGACATAATAAAACCAGGTATACGCTCGACAACCTCCGAAAAAAGTTTCCAGCCGATTTTGATAAAATTAGCACCCAAAGATGGCTTTCAAAAAAGAGAACGTCTGTGGCAAGTTTCAAAAAGTGAGGGGTAGAACCTTGAAATTCTATTGAAGGGAGAGGAAGGCAATGCAAGTAAAGAACTCGAACATAGGATCATATACTAAAATCTCATGCTCCTAGCAGGCGGGCAGACGGACGTGACTAAATGGATACCTATTGTCAATCTGATCACTTTGGTACAAAGCTTGTAGGGTCGTCTCGTTTCCTTTTGTGTTTAACAAACAGGTAGTAAAAAGAATGGTGGGTAGGAGAGGGGTAGAGTAATTTAGTTGCTTTGTATTGCTGATAGGCGCTATCATAGACTGATTAAACGATCTTATTTATAATGTGAGTTTTGATGATTCGGTAAAAAGAGCCTGGTCTCCTATGGGCAGATCTGCCAGAAAGTACAGGTCTTCAAGGAAAGGCTTTTCCAGATACTAGATGCGTTTTTTAAGATATGAAGGGTTGTCCAATAGCTGGAGTTGGATTCCCGCAGTCGAAATAGGGAACGTACGTTCTCCTGGGCATTAGGCCTGTGGTGCAGTGTTCCATTACAACTCTAGTCACCGCCCTGTACCTAGGCCAGACTGCTCGGAAGATGTGACAACCGGAGGCTATGTGTTATTCTCGCTATGCGTTGGTTCTAGTTATCGCCCTGATTTTGAAAATGTCATCTTAAAGTGAACTTCTAATATCCGTGATATTGAGCATTATAAAAAACGTATCTTCTGACAAAATTTTGAGAAATTGGCAATCCAAAGAGACGGTTCTAACTAAACTTTATTTTATATAATTTATTTTATCATATAGAATGGACAATCTGTTGGTTTGTTGGCCCATCCCATATTTATTGTGTTGTCTTACTCGTTGTCTTTTTATTATCAATAACAAAATTATATCATTCTATTACTTAATGTACCCCTTAATCATTGGGTATAGGGTATAATGACATGAATGACATGAGGCACGCGATATGTCAACAAGCTTATCAAACATACTATGATAAAAGTAAATAGCTCTTACTTATCTCTTAGTACAATCATGCAATGAATGAGTCAAACACGTCCAAAACCCCCAAATGCATAATTAGCAATAACGTCTGCACTAAAAGTTCATTATCCAATTCATATTTAATTTGTTAACTTAATTTGCAATTTTTCAATTTCGCTTAATTTAAGTTTAGACAGATGTGTAGAAATAGGTTTAGAATTTGCAGAGGCTACCCACAGAAAAGGGGCTTCGCCACCTACACACTTCGTTTCGCAGAGCAACATATAATAACTTAAAGCATATAGAAATATCATATAAATTTGCTAAGGCAAAGGGGCTCCGCCACCTAAGCACTTCAGCCTATGTATAACTTAAATTTTTTTATATAATGTAATATTTATATTTTCTGTTTATTCCAAACAGGTATACAAATATTGAAATTTTATTAGCTATAGTAAAATTATAATAAGATTGTTATGCAAAAACGTAATAGCGTTTATCGATAGAAATACTATAAATTATATAAATATATATAAGCTATCAGTTGAGGATTATTAATGCCATTGTGTTGGTGGATGACTGCAACAAATATGGCAACAGGAAAACTGGATTATATAGATGATAATATTAATTCACAATACAAGTCATACAAAAAACCCGAATTATAAGGTATTAATATTAATTTAAAAAATACTAGTGGATTAATCGATTTAGATAAGCACTTAGCTTAAGGTCTTGGTTGTTTCGGCAAAAAATATTGGTAGGTAGGATACAGTTCCAATTCCAACGTTTTCAAAAAAAAAAAAGCTAAGAAATCCGTCAGACTATTTTTGCAATGTTAGCGACTAGACTGTGGAAAATTAAAAACAGATACTATTTCTCAATTTTCAAAGCTATTTTTGGCAACGAGAGTAATCTACAAAATCATTTTAGGGCTATTGGATGGATATGCAGACTGCTACGCCCCAGCAATTCAAAACTCCCAATCATAGATTGCATATTGTGAAACATGATGTGATATGAGGACGCAGTGCAGCAAGAGGAATCGTAATCCATCAGAATTAGAATAACGAAATATTCCCCAAGTATAAGAAAAACTTGTCAACCAAGTCTTTCCGCTGAGGTACGGATCGGCTTACTAGAAATCTCAGAGAAAGGAAAAACTGTTGCTACAAATTTTAAAATTTTGGTAAGTCATGGCCTAGATTCACTTTTTCTATGTAAGAAGCATTGCACTTAAAAAAATAAATATGTTTTTAATCATTTCTTTTAATTGCTATATAACATTTCTTAGTAAAGTCCCAATAAAAATTCCACAAAGGTTAAAATAAATATTGATAAGCCTGCTTTTGACAATCGAAAAATTTAATTATCTGTCAGTTGTGTTGTTATTGACAAATAAGTTATACGCCTTCCAGTAGGTTCTATTAAATTAAAAAAAAAAAACTTGAACTTAAAGCTAATTTGACATTGACTTAAGATGGCATAGATTTCAGAGAGTTTTGCGATACCCAAGATCCAAGATTTTCCCTAAATATAGTATACCAATATATTAAAGCAAAGATACCAAAAATAACCATATCCGAACCCGAAAAGCCCCGTGGCTCCGCCACTGATCCAAATATAAAAATCTTAAAACACTTGTATAAATAAACATTCATGTATATAGGTTGTTATGGGTTTTTTTTCTTATATACTCATTAGCTGGGTTATGAATGCAGCTGATATGGATAACCACAAGTGGCTCCTTATTAAAGTAAGAGCGCATTTTTTATAAGAAAGTTCCTGTATACAAAAATTTATGAGCATAATTATGCACTTGAAAAAGTATTTACGTTTAATTAAACTCGAAATATCTTGAAGCAATTAAGCAATAAAATAAATCAGCTAATGCTTCCCAGAATTTTGGTGATTACATTCAAGTGCTGAACGACATTTGAAAATGTTACGCCCTAAGATAATTTTTTTCGCAGTTTCAGAAACCGGTTGTTAATATTTGCAACGGGAAGTCGTTATTTGACTGTTTTATTTGCTCACGTTAATAATCTGATAAAAAAGTCTTCCTGTTCGATATAACGAAAAAGTTTTAAAAAGGTTTGTTTTTATATATTTACAAAACAAGGTGACACCCATATCCACAGCAGGCTTGAATAGTAAAAACATTTGTACAGCTTTGTAGTCAAACAAAGAAAAAGTTATATTTTTTTTTGTATATTGGGCTCACACGGGGATATATATAAAAAATATGCATAATTAAGTTACAAGAATAACTATATTTAGCTGACTTTAGAAGCAGTTTTTGTGCAAAGAGGGTTAAAGGTATAACATTTTCGGGTTTTAAAGGAGTTTGCAATAGATTTTCAAATTATACCGATTTTGTCTGCGTCTGGTTAAAACTCATCTTTTCGTAATATTTGGTGAACCGAGCACACAGTCTACACAGCCATACAAAAAATCTTTCTTAAGTATTTCGATGCGCCGAATACGAATCCGAAAACAGAATTGGCAAAACCCTAAAATTTTTCGAAATCGCTTGTCAATCGATTCTTTTATGTTTTTGAGGTCACGGAATCGGAATCCATTGTCAAAAAAATCCCAGTACATCAGGTTTCCGACATAACTTCCAAAATAACTCTATTTATGGGGTCTATTGAGGTTATGCCCGAATCCTGATGTGCTGATTCGGATTCAGCGAACCCAAAAATGTATAGAAAACATGGTCTTTTTTGTAGAGCTGTCGTTTTATTACATAACCTCAAAACAATGTAATAGATATGTATATATAATGATATCCGACGTATTTTTATATAATTCAGTGGAATCCCTAAAAACGAGGTTAAATAAACCTCAACATGTTAGTTTTTTGAGATAACCTGCAAAATATCTCTTTTTAAAGGCCTATACGCAGTTCGGCGCAGAATTTTTCGAACTGCGTATACCCCTTAAGGGGTTTTTGTGAGATTATGACAGAAACCTGAAATGCTGAGGTTTATTTGACCTCGATATCAGCGACCCCAATAACATATAAAAAATATTTTTGGATATCAGGACTCGGATTCGAATTTAGCGATACTAAAAAAATTCAGAAAATGTGGTTTTACCTCTGGAATCAAAAGCCATTATTTTTGTCTTATATTCAAAACAAATGGTTTCGTACAGACGTATGCACAAAGGTAGGGAGGGACTGATCGACGATCAGATGTACACGATTATATCAATACTGAACATCTTTCTGAAAGTTACTCATAGTCTGTATCTACTTCTTCTAGTTTGTTCAATGCAATAGCTCTAATCTACATAGGCGCAAGCAGTGGCTGATACGCGGGGGGTTTTCCGGTGAGGACCCCCCCCCCCAAAATTTGGAAAAATGGGTGAACAGATTTCTGTGACCTCTGATATATATACATACACTTCAAAGTGAAAAACCCCCTAGCACCAAATACTGGTTTCGCTCCTCGGTACAAAGTATACATAAAGTTTTCCTAGGCTTGAAAATAAGTCTATAAAAATTTGTTTTAAAAAAATTAATTTTTTATTTAAAAAATTAAACTACAAAGTAACTAGTCACACAAACTGTGGGAACACATAAAATTGTTATTGCTAAAAAATAATCTGTGACCAAAGGCATTAAAGTAAATACATATGTATCCAAGAGATACAAAATTATTTTACTAAAATTAAAATTAAACAAGTGTGACTCTTACACGTGATTTTTTAACATTTCTGTTCACGAATATTTCACGATGAGAACTGCGTGTTTTGTCGACATTTTATTATTGTGTCAACAAAAATAAAACAAGTTTTAACGTAAAATGCAAACCATGCAAAATTCTTAAAATATAAACAAATAACAACAAAATAATAAAATTTGCTAAAGCTTAAGTGTATGACAGATATGACAAGCCTCCTGTGCATACGATACATAGAATGATTCATTGAAAAATTAATCGAAAGTAGCCTAATTATAATTCAAAGTATGTGACAAAGTAACAATTAAAGTGAACAGCAAATGTTAACAATAATTGCAAATGATATCTTATTATTATTTAATTTCTTAGTACTTAACAGTGCTAAGTATATAAACAATAAAAGTGCAAGTAAACAATTAAGATAAACCTAAATTCATAAAACATTTTAGGAATTGACATTTAGCTGCCTGAATTTCTAATCAATTTGTAAAACCAGTTTTGATTTTGTATTAATTACCAATACTTCTCGGAAGTTGATTTGTTTAATAGTATATAGTACTAATATAAATAAACAATACCTTAAGGTAGGGGTATATTAAGTAGGTTTAGACTTATGTTACATAGAGAAGTTGACGCCAGAAACCATTCAAAGTTATGTTTAATATGGTTAGGAGCACAAAGAAAAAGAGATCTTAAAGAGCATAAGAGCTAGGAAAACACGACTTGAGATGTGGACTACTGATTTGTGCAGACAGATCCATATTGTTGTTTTTTTTTTTTGCATCCCTAAACAATTTTAAAGCGTCATAATTTCCTTAATGGTATAGTTACAGGTAGTGCCGGATCCAAGGGGCGGTTTTCGGGACACCACCCAACAGTTGAAAAGATGGGCTGACAGTTTTTTGCGACCTCTGATATTTATATAGTTCGAAGGGCAAAATCTCCCACTGATCCGCTCTTTGTTAGAGCATATTTTTTGTATGAGTTAAATATAAAAACCTTTCAATTAATACGAAACTCTGCGAGAGTCTTGGCCTCAAAGGTTGACAGTTTTTTGCGACCTTTGGTATATATATATACAGTTCGAAGGGGAAAACCCCCTAATGATCCGCTCCTGGTTACAGGTTACTTCTTGAATGAGTAAAGCTTCGATTCCCAGTCGACGCATACATTGGTGCAGATATAACTTTGTCTTAATAGGATAATGCAGGGTATCTCAAAGTCGACCCTGCCCGACCTAGACGTTCGCTATAGCTTTTTCGTATTACTTTTAGAGCACTTGTGGGAAAATAATGTTGGGATGAGCCCAATGTTAGATTTGTTAAGGCTGCTTTCTGGGAAATACTTTGTTTGGGTAGTGTTATTTATAGAGGTAATAATTTTTTTTTTTAAATTGGCGATTTGTAAACATTGAGTTTTTAGTTCTAGTATAGTATAAAAAGGTTTTGACCTGGACCTCGCAAAAAGTGTCAAACCAAAAATGTGAGCTCCCCCCCGTAGTACCCATTTATCACGAATTTTATAACTAAAACAAAAAAACCTTCAATGCAAAAAAAGTTTAAAATTGATTTTTTAGTTTTATTTGTTTTGGAACGTACACCCAGAAGTTCATATTTTGGGCGGTAGAGATGTAAAAGGGATGTGTAAAAAAACTGTGTGAAAAAATTGTAGATCCTTAAAAAATATATAATACCAAATTATATATTAAATCATTTGATTATCTCAAGTCGTTTACAAACAAAAACATTTTAGTGGTGTACCTACACAAGTAAAATAGAGTATCTCAACTTTACATATTTCGCACCGTACTTTCAAGCGCTCTAATTTGTTAACTATATATCTTATAAATTTTGTGCCGCTGAATACGAGGGTCCGAAAAACCAAAACACCAGAGGATTTTTTAGTAACCTCAAAAACTCCATAAAACAATGTAATTTGGAGGCTAACTCAGAAACCTGATGTGCTGGGTTTTTTGGACCTCGGATTCGGATTCAGCGTTCCAAAAACATGAAAAAAAAAAAAAATAGCCGGACAACTGGTTTCCAAAAAAAAGTAATGTTTTTTGAAGCTATATCATAACTTATTATTGGGTTTGAAGTTCAGACCATGTTTATAAATAAATGTGTCTTGGATCGTTGTTTCCGAATTTCCGTATAAATTCGTTTTGATACGAAAACGGATGGCTTAACTTTCTCAACATTTTTTTGAAAATGTGGCAAGCTTAACAGGAGCGCTCTTACTACCATTATGTGTAGCCAGACCCATCGAGAGGGGATGGTGGAAGGGGGGATTCCCCCCCAGGCCCGGAGTTTTCTCAGGGGCCCGGTGTAATTACTGTCGTACTGTCGTGATTGCAGCTAAATGTGTAATACAGGGGCCGGTACATTACCTTCCGGTCCCGGATTTTCTCTCTACAGTCCTGTGTAGCAATAGTAGAAGATTGCTATAGTTGAATTCTTCTCTATTCCAGCGCTTAGATAGATCTAAGAGAATAACAAATAATGGATGCACTAAATATTTTCTTATAAATAGTAAAGCTTTGCGTACATTTGAATGATGCTTGTACAATTTTAATAATACATTTGTGAGTAGGGAACAAAGCACATACATACATACATACATGTATGTACGCATATACATACCACATGTAGTAGCTAACCATTCATATAATCTGCCCACAAAGACTGCGTAGGCGTCGACGCCTCTGTCAGTGTCACCACAGAATTTTCACAAATTTTCATGTTGACGTCACAGAAATTCTTCCCGCTTAGCTTTTTTTTAACATTGTGCTGCTCAATACGTAAATATTTGCGCATATCTAAAGCTAGTATATATAGATTTATTTTTTGCAATAAAATAAAAATGTTGAACTTGATTTTGTCTACAAAAGCCAAAAAGGTTCATTTTCACATTACTGTGGTCGAAAAACAAAAAGTTACTTAATATTAATATTTTTAAATAAACTTTACCTTGTCATTCAATTTTCCAATTGAACTAGTTTTTTATTAATGAAAATCCAATTAAGCTAAATGCATTGCAGTTTTTCAATTTCCATAAAAACAATGAGTCAACTGGGCGACAAAGGCAAAAAAAAAAAAAAGCCGTAACTGCAATTTTACTTTGTTTTGTGAGACTTTTTTACTTTGCATTGAACTAGCAACAACTTGCTGACGTCACAAGTTTTCAATTGAATTGAAATCCCTGTGGAAAACGAACCCGCACACTTTGGTGTTTTTTTTTTTTTTTTGCATATTATACACGTGATGTAAAATTTCGCCGTTATGTATTTAGTTTTTCCCTATTTAGTTGTATTTGTATAAACGTAAAAACAAAATGAGCATGTGAAAAAAGCTGTCATTAGAAAATTCTCATATGTCAACTAATTAATGACTGGGGTTTGTAATAAAAATCCCCAAAGTAATATGCGTTGTTATTTCTATGAACCTGAACTTGACTAGTTGATTGTGCAATTTAAATTTTTTTAAACAGTGCTCGAATTTTTTCCCCGGAGCACGGAGTTTTCTCAGTGACCCGGTGTAATTACTGTCGTACTGTCGTGATTCAAGCTAAAGCTATAATAGTGGGGCCGGTTCATTTTCCCCCAGGCCCGGATTTTCTCCCAAATCTACATTTAGATTTAAAAAGTTATTAAAAGTAAACGTAATTTTGTGATTTTTCTAAATAATTTGCAGCGACTATAACTTTATAGAAATTATCATGATATCTAAGATATGATTTAAGAAAAGTTTAATATTCAGGGATAGGTACGGGCCTGTTGCTAACTATTTTCAGACCACTTAATTTTCCAAAGAATTTGCATTTTTATTGCATTTTAAAATCCGCGAAACCTTTGAACAACTCCTTGCTTGGGGAGAGTTCCCCGTTCCCCCTTAGCCTATCAACAACACTCTCGTTATCACAATGCAGTCGAAACAGTCTTTTCGACTACTCGAAATAAAAATTGTTATCCAAAACAGACCAATTTTGATTGACTGCTTTTTGGATTTACCTCGAAATTGAGCGCCTCCAAAAAGGCACAGCATAGTTAGGCACAACTAGTTGCTTTAAATTAATCGCATGTTTCTTGGAATATACAAAAGGTGTTATAGCCCCAGCTTTACTTTCATAAGTTTTGTTTTCACTTGTTCTCTGGTAGCATTATCAGAAGAAATATCAGTTTACCTGTTGCTTTATACAATTTATACTCTATAACCAAAGCTTAAAGGGTTATGTTAAGTTTATAAGTGTTACCATATTGTCGTGCAAAAATGCAAAAAAGCAAAAGTGCATTTGTGCTCAATCACTACGATACATTGCAAAAAGTAGGTTTTTTTTCTTGACAAAAACTGTCTAATACTGTTTTTGATATTATAATTATTCATTTTCATTAAACTATTGCTAGTAAACTATTGCTAATAAACAATATTTATTGAAATTAAATACGTCTTAGCTAGTTTTGTTTCAAGGGAAATTTTCTTTGTGTAACACAGGAACCCTGCCGCATCTATCAGTCATGTGTTCGTGCATGAAGTGTGCACATACACGAACACAACAAAAAATTCGTTTTGGCTGGGCATGCTATACATATACCCTGTACCGTATGGTACAAATCGGTTGACTATATCATATAGTCCCCAAAGAACCGATCGGTCAAATAAAACTAGTTTGGTGCAAAATTCGAATGATTTCTGTTTGTTTACGAAAATATCGTAGCCAAATTTGCAGAATAAAATATCTTCTGGATGTCTTAAGCAACATGTGGGACTTAATTGCAAAGTCGTCTGCGCCCGACTTTAACGTTTAAAGTAACCCATCTTTTTTGGGTTGAGTCAGGAAAAAAATAACTATACAATGTCAAAGAATATTTAAAAAATTAATGTATAATAGTAGTATAAAATTGGTGCGAATTTAAATCAGATGATTTAAATCGGTTTGGTGGAACTGGGAGTACTAGGCATTTGGTTTCAAAACGTATCCGAATAAAATGTTAGGATTCGTTTTCCGTAAAATGGCCGAACATTTGTCTCTAAGTAAAGAGTATTTGGGGGGGGGGCCAATTAAATTCTATCTTAAATGGGCAAATGGGGTTGGTGACGCGAATATATAGCCTATCCCTCCCAACTGTCAACCTCACCTTCACGCGGTACCCCCCGTTTAAAACTGACGAGGCTCTGACGACCGCGTAAAGGCAGTATACCTTTATTACCCTACACAGAGGAAATGCTGTATCCAGAATCGGCTGCGGTAGGCCAATCACCTACCCACCTTAAATTCCCTCGACTACTGAAACCACAACAAATAATGTAAGCCGAACGGATCAAAAGTTGACGACCTTTAGCATGAAATCTAGGACACGATTTGTGGCCCTATGTTCCACCTTGGAACTTTAGGATATATATATAATATATATAAAGAGTATTTTAAAGTCGGCATGTTTCCACTGTAGACTTGTTTAGTATATGTATATACACACACACATTTATCAGCTAATCATAATGAAAGTAAAAACTTATTGTCAAAGTGACAAGCAGAACACACTAAATATGCGCAAAAAAACTTAAATACGTGATTATTTTTCGATTTCAAGTAGAGTGACTAAAAAAACTAGGAAAAAAAAAACAATTGTCGTTTTTGGGCATAAACTTTTGCAGTAAATAATTCAAATAACCCGGTTTATATATTTCTATATAATGTGCTGGAAATCCATAGAATTTTTGATTTATTATTGAAAAACTTGAAGTGTAATACATACTACGATGGGATAGGCCCGTAGTATTTAAATTAAACTTTTGCATAATTCATTTAAAACAAGAAAAACTGGGAAACTTTGTTGTGGTTGGAGTTTTAAGATTTTTTTTTTTTTGTATACATCAAAATATGTGTAGCGTGTAGCTTATGAATCAATTTGCTTTGCATAATATGGACAACTGACACGTTCCAGCGTCTCACATAATTTTCTTGGTTTTTTTTTAAAACTATGTTTTTGGCATTGTCAGCACAAATATACAACTTAGGCTTAATGTAAATAAATAAAATATAAATATTATTTAGACTACTTGATTTTTACGACAGCAAATTAATAAGTCCAGGGAACTTGATACATAGAATACATACATTCGGATCGCCTTTTGCAGGCAAAAAGGAAACTTTTTAGGGGGTGGCATTATTAAAATCGTGAGATGTGGCAAAAATGGCCACCCTAATGTATATATGTGTATTATGTATACTGTCAGTTGTCTCGTGTCAATGTACTGCAAAGTTCCAGTTACTTTACTCCATAGCCATGAAACGTTTCATTTTACAATAATCAGACAATAATAAAAAAAATAAAGCAATAATAGAATAATAAAACGTATACTATATACATGTCAGCATTAGTATGTACTACATATATGAAACCTAAACATGGAAATGTTATTTCTTATATCTGATAAGAATTTTATAGCTTTATATCATAAAATTTTGTTACGCATAAAAATGGTTTAGCTCTATAGATATACTTGATAAAAAGCAATACTTTTTAAACAAAATCAAAACCACTCTTTAAAGTGGGGATTTCCAAATAGATCTAAAAAAGTTCCTTTTTTGCGTAGTCAAAGCCAATTCGAGAACAACTGAAAGACACGAAAATTTACGTTTATCTAGAGAGAAGACAAATGATCTATTAGGTTGTGCCTTTTTGAATATCTTCTAGAAGATGTGGCTCCAAGTAAATATCAATCCAAAATTTCTCTGCCCTTTTAATCTTTTGCCTGAAAATAGTTGCACAAGAACATATTGGTTTTTTAAAACCTAGGCTCAAAAAAATTTGCTAAATGGATTTCTCAAAAAGTTTCTGACGTTTGCAGACCTGGTATTTATTATTTATTTATCAAAAAAAATTGGCATAAATTATTATGCCGAGAATAACTTAAGCAAGCTAAAAACAGATTAAATTTTGTTCTTTTAAAAATTCTAACAAAAATTGCAAAAAATCAAACAACCATAAAGCAAAACTGTCGGGGAAAAATTTTAAGTTTTCCACTGTTTAAATTTTTTACCAGCGTCATATAGTAGTAGTAGTCATATACTTTGTTCATATAATATGTTTATATATTTATTGTTTATGTTTCAAACTACTTCGAGTACTTAATATGATCTAAAAAAAAACTTGCGCTAATAAATTATTGAACTTAAATGATTTTCAATCATTTATACACTGCTCGTCATTTGTATATCACACTTGAATTTTTTATATGTTATGCTAACAACTCTATATTCTCGAACTAATAAATTAATAAAAAAATATGTATATATTTATTGTTTTAGTACGACTATGAGTTTAGTTTAGTTTATAATCATTAATACACTGCTCCTCATTTGCATAACAGACTTAAATTTTAAAATTAATCATTTAAAAAATTAATAAATAAATAAAAAAAATGTTCACACAATAATTGTTTATATTATTTGTTTTAGTACTACTACGAGTACTTAATATGATCTAAAAAAAATTTTAATTTAAATAATTTTTAATCATTTATACAGTCTTCGTCACTTGCATAGCTTACTTAAATTGTTTATGCTAACAAGTCAATATTCTCGAATTAATAAATAAATAAAAAAATTTGTTCACAAAATATTTGTTTAAATTAATTGTTTTAGTACTACAACGAGTACATAATTTGATCTAAAAAAATTTTGTTTATTTAAATAATTTTTAATCATTATATACTGCTCGTCACTTGCATAAAAGACTTAAATTTTTTATGCTAACAAGCCCGTATTATCAAACATATAAATAATAAAAAACTGCAAATTTGTAAGTTAATAATTTAACAAGACATTGAAAAGAAAATTAAGTTTTATTGGCTTCAGTTCAAAAATAACATTTATTTTTAGTAAAAAAAAACAAGCAAAAAAAGTCACACTCTTTTTTAACTTTGACTGATTATAATTTCTTAATTTAAAAGCAATTAATTTTATTCTTAAATTGTTGATTGTGATTACTTTCATAATGTTCCCTTTTTTGTTTAATAGTTGTTTTTTAAAAAAAATAAAAACTAAGATTGTTATTGTAGCCCAACAAAAAAGCATTTTTGTGTGAACTTTTTTTAATTTATTTTATTGTTTATTATTTTATATTTTATTTTTTTCATGTAATAGTTACAATTTAGCTTAAAAAACTAAAGATAACTTGGTCAAAGCGCTGGTAACGTAGGTCTTCGGCTAAATATTTTATTTTAATTTTGTTTAAATTTTAAAGTTCAGAATTCCATTGTCATTAAAAAAGTTGAGTTTAAATGTTTTGCATTATTTAAACAGATCGTTGTTGTAGCCCAACCAAAAGTACTTTTTGTTTAACTTTTTATTATTTTATTTTTTTAAATATTTTTATTTTATTTATATTTTGTTTAAACTTTAAAGTTCAGGTTCACACTGTCATTAAAAGTCGATGAAATTAAATTTCTTGCATTATTAAAACAGCGTTATTGTAGCCCAACCAAAATTAATTTTTGTGACTCTGCATAGTATTTTTTTTATGCTATATTTTTTAATTTTTATTTATTCATATTTTATTTCAATTTTAACGTTCAGGCTTCGATTATCACTTTCATTAAAAAAAATTGAAATAAAATTTGTTGTCATTATTGAAAGCATTTAAATTAACATATTCAACGCCCATAATTTTTAATTACATTCCATTATGTTTTGTAACGCAAAAACAATGTTGATTTTGGAATTTATAAAAAAATAATTTATTTTCACTAAATTGCAGTGAAATTGAGAAACGTTACTTAAAAAGAGGTAGCTCTGAAATTTTTACAGAAATTTTGCTGTGGGAAAGGGGGAGCAGATATCGTCAAAATTCGACAAACATTATGTACATTGGGACTTGGCTCGTCATTTTATTGAATTTGGTTTGACTAGTTCTTATGAACCACAAGTTCTCAGCTTATATGCAAACAGAGACAGCTAGCGATTTATGTTGATCAAGAGAACGAAAGTGCTTTCTTCACAATATTTCATGCTTTTGGATGAACTAAACATAAGGATATCATCTATGAGTTACGCTTCCGAAAAATTAATAAAAAATGGAAAATATGCTTTATGGAGATGAACCAATCCGTAACTTCAAAAATATTTATGCCTACATATGTATTAGGAAAAGCTTGCTTTAAAGAAAATTTTACGACATAATTATAATAAGTAAAGGCCTATACGCAGTTCGAAAAATTTCGCGCGGAATGACAAAACTTCATATAAAAAAAAGTCCCAAATGGGATTTATTCTTTTTATATGAAGTTTTGTCATTCCGCTCGAAATTTTTCGAACTGCGTAGACCCCTTAACTCAAATAATTTATCGAACAATTCGCAAAACTTGAAAATCATAGAATTTTTTTTTCACTCATTCTAAAAATAAATTTATTCTGTTTCTATATCACGTTTGTAGGGGTACAATAGAAACACTTAGATCGCAGTACATATTACACCCATTTATGTAAAGCATGCCTCCCAAAGCAATTACGCTTCCGATTTTGAACTGTCGATTTAACAAAGTAGTTTGTGTTTATAGTTACACTTCTTGGGAGTAGACTTTGAAGCAACTAACTACTCTACAACGAACTTCTCTAATAAGAATTTTTGCAAATTACGAATTTATCTTTATAATTAAATTTTTATGTTACGAATAATATTCTGCAAGTGAGCGATTTTGTTATGGAGAAGTTCGTCTGTATGGGCGATAGAACAGTCATATATGATTTAAGGAACAATTTTCAAAGCCGAGTACTTCTCTAAAAACGAATCATAGAGCAGCTGCTAAGTTTAAATAATTTCGGGGATAAAATAAATCAACAAGTATAATTTAAGCAAAAATTTTGAAGTGAAAATTTGAAGAAAAGCCAAGGGATAAGAAAAAATCAACAAGTTGCAGTTTTAAATGAAATTGAAAATTTTCACATACAAAGGGTCTTTCAAAGTTGTTTTCAAAAATTATATATAGGCTTTTCCACACAATTAAAATTAAGCTACACTATTTAAATGCCAATGTGTGTATTTTGTTAAAAAGTAAAATGTTTGATTTTTTAGCTATTTATACTACAATAGTGTGTATGACAGTATTTTACTTTTATTTGGCTAGCTTTTATTATTTGCTCTTGCTTATTTTTTCTCATGCTGCTAATTTATCACTTGTGTCATGCTTTTCCTATTTATACATAATATATTTTGCTTATGTATAAAGCTTGTCAAAAAATTTAGCGGTGTCTGCTGCTAGCGTATAATAAAATTAAAAAAAAAAAATGCCGCTCTAAGAACCATACTAAAATGCGCCGTTATGATAGCAAGCAAGCAGTGCTTGTCAAACTGTAAAATGGCACATTGCAAAAATAAGCGAACAAAAAATAACTCTCACTTACCCAATGCAGTTATCACGTGTTTTGTTTTTGTTGTTTCAGCTTTCACACACTTTGAACTTGAATTGTCCTTTACAGCTTCCGAGTTTTTTTTTCTGCTTTTCTTTTAATTCACGTTTACCGACAAAAAGCACGCGTAATTACATAAAATAACACACAAAATTACAGTTCAGTGCTTTAACTTCTTCACTTATTTCTTTAACAACAGTTCCTTTGATATTCCACAAAACAACAGACAACAACAAACGCTTAAACGAACATGGGAACACACCATTAATAAAAATCTGTTCTGTTTTTCTGCTGTTCTTTAGTCGGTTCTCGACTTGTGTTTGTAACGCGCGCGTCGAATTCGCAAAACCGAATGATAGCTGATATGACGGGCCTCCCGTTGATGGCTAAGCAGCTCAGCAGAATACTACGCCAACGTTGGCAGCGCTGCCCATACACACACACACACAGTCATATGTTTAAAAGCAGAGGCTGACGCTTCAGTTTGTGGCGCACGTTGTGGGGAGATTTACGTAGCGGTGTTGTCTATTTATCTGTAATTTCCTAGATCTTATTTGTGTTTTTGTGCAAATCCCAATGCGCGAATCAAATCCAATGAGCAATAATGCTTTAATGCCAATAATTAAGACGTCGTCGTCACAAAGAAAGATTGCTTTTTTAAGGGAGACACAGGACTTTGTGTCTCACGTGAATTTCGCCATGCAGCTTTGTGTTTACCTTTGTGTTGGTGTATCGGTGTGACTGGCGGCTGCTGCTGGTTAAGGGATGCTGTCTGCTTGGCTTTGTCCTTGATAAAGGACGTGAATTTGTGTTGCGCATTTCGTAAGCGATTGCGTAGTAACGTAAGAAACTGGCGTAATTCAGCAAATATACAGTGCGTCAAAAAAGTTTAGGCACAGCGTTTTTTTTAGGTTTCGATTTATCACATTTGGGATTTTTTTATACCCTGTACCGTATGTAACAAAGGGTATATTGTGTTTGTGCAAGCCGAAAATGTATGTAACGTACAGAAGGAGACGTCGGAGACTCCCCAAAGTTACCTAAAGTATGGTCAGAGTGACTAGAGAAGTCGATATACCCATGTCCGTCTGACCGTCTGTCCGCATGAACGCCTAGATCTCAGAGATGGTAAGAGCAAGAGCAACCAAACTTTCAGATTAGATCCCTTATTAATCCATAGGAGACAAGTTTATTTTATTTTTTTGATATCGGGATTACATTATATAGCTCCCATAGGGGTGTTTCAGAGGACCTCGAAAAAAAGCAAAAGTTTTAGATGGATTATTCGTTTGTTTATGAAGATATCATAACAAAATCTGGCAGTCGGAAGTTTTTTAGAGATCCCCAACACTGTAGCAAATTTTATCAAAATCGGTTGACTATATCATATAGCTCCCATAGGATCGATCGGTCAAAAAAATGTTTTTTTTACAAAATTCGTTGTGTTTCGTTTGGTTTTGAAGATATCGGAACCAAATTCGGCAAGAGGAAGTTTTTTAGAGTTTCCAAGCAATGTTAAAAATTTGATCAAAATCGGTTGACTATATCATATAGCTCCCATAGGACCAATCGGTCAAAAAATCGTTTTTTCTACAAAATTCGTTGCTTTTCGTTTGTTTGTAAAGATATTGTTAGCAAATTTGGCATTAAGAAGTTTTTTAGAGTACCCAAGCACTGCACCAAGTTTGATCAAAATCGGTTGACTATATCATATAGCTCCCATAGGAACAATCGGTCAAAAAAACGCTTTTTTTACAAAATTCGTTGTGTTTCGTTTGGTTTTGAAGATATCGGAACCAAATTTGGCTGTCGGGAGTTTTTTATAGTTCCCAATCAGTGTACTAAATTTGATCAAAATCGGTTGACTATATCATATAGTCCCCATAGGACCGATCGGTCAAAAAAATTGTTTGGTGCAAAATTCGACTGATTTCTTTTTTTTTATGAAAATATCGTAACCAAATTTGCCGAATAAAATATCTTTTGGAGGTTTTAAGAAATGTGTCGGACTTAATTGCAATGTGGTGGTACAGGGTATCCCAAACGCGTCTGCGCCCGACTTTAACGTACGCCATCTTTTGGAATAGTTTTTGTTTGGCGCCCTATCGAAGATAGATGATCGAAAACCGCATTTTCGGCATATTTTACTGTTTTACTATCAAAAGGGTAAAAATGCAATTCATGCAAGGCGAAAATTATGTGATGTGTACGGAGAAGATGTGTTGACCGAACGCCAACGCCAAAATTGGTTTGCAAAATTTCGTTCCGGCAATTTCGATCTTGAAGATGCAGCACGTCCTGGAAGGCCTCTTGAAGCCGATGTGGATAAAATAAGGTCGTTGGTCGATGCAAATCGTCGAATAACAACTCGAGTGATTGCTGAAAGATTAAATTTGTCTAACGTGACCGTTCACAAGCACATGAAACGTCTAGGATTAATTTCGAAGCTTGACATATGGGTTCCTCATGTTCTTACAGAACGAAATTTGCTTCGTCGCATTAACGACTGTGATTTGCTTATCAAACGTTAAAGAAGTGATCCATTTTTGAAGCGCATTGTTACTGGCGACGAAAAGTGGCGTGCTTTCAAGAATGTAAAGCGCAAGAGATCACGGTCTACAAAGGATGAACCAGCTCAAACCACTTCGAAGGCCGATAGTCACCAAAAAAAGGTTATGTTGTCTGTTTGGTGTGATTTCAAAGGGATCGTTTATTTAAAACTTTTGCCCGACAATACCACGATTAATTCTGAAGTGTATTGTGATCAGCTGGACAAATTGAGTGATGCACTCAAACAGAAGAGGCCAGAATTGATCAATAGAAAAGGATTAGTGTTCCACCAGGATAATGCGAGACCTCATACAAGCTTTTGGAGCTTGAATGGGATGTGCTACCACACCCACCATATTTTCCAGACTTGGCACCTTCGGACTATTACTTGTTCCGGTCTCTGCAAAATTTTTTGGATGGGATAACCTTCACCTTTTTTCATTCCGTGCGAAAATTTTCGAACTGGGTTGGGCCTTAAAAAATGTTTAAGTAACTATAAGATGGATCAAAACGTCAACAGAAACGTATTAAACCATGTCTTTCTGTTAGCATTGATTTGAAAAAAGAACAAAGAGCTAGAAGCACTCTAGTTGCATCCTCTTTCTAACACACGTTTTAAATTTCAACATTAAAGTTCGAAACAGAACTTAATTTTGTTACCCATTTCTGTGTGCTTTTTATTGAGCACTTTAGAAGGTATAACCAAAAATGAACAAGCTTGAACTCTATTTGACACGAAGTTTTATTAAAGCAAATTATGAAAAAACTAGTCACCAAAATATTATTTAAACTCAAATTTAAAACAACATTTTTTAACTGTTTACCAAACCTATCCTCGTGTAAAGTTGCAACATAATGAAAAAAAAAACAACAATTTTTTTCAACGCACAAGAATCATGATGAAAATCGAATGAAAACTGTGGAAATATAGTACAAAGTCAAAAATGGTGAGTCGAAGGAGAGCTGGAGATAGTGGAGCTCATTTACTTCTCAAAGTCTAAAACATCGAGGAGAATACATCATCCCACATCAGTCGGCAATTAGTGCCACTCGCATTGCTGATTCGATACCCGCATCCGGTTGAACCGAAAGTCCAAGAAAGAGAAGATAGAGAATCTTAAAACCAACTACCACGGCCTAGGAGCATTAAGATGTTCATATGATATAAAAATGAGTCAAAATTATTTTCACAAATCAATGGTAAATACATCTGATTCTGTTTTGACACGGTAAATACGTTCCAGAAAAAACCGTGTAAAAAATATTTGAAGTAAATCCTTAATAAAAGGTGATTTTTTAGCAAGTTTCTTTTTGGCAGCACTGTTTTTGTCAGTTGACTCAAATAAAGATTTCATAAATTTTTCTAAGCTTTATGCTTTTTTTTTTTTTAAATAAAATCCGAAAGCTCTTAAAAAATCACCCTTTATAAATTACAAAGAGGAATCCTTATCTAAATTTCTCAAAGATTAGGTTAATAAAAATTTTTATTTTTAAAATATCAATCGAATAGCTTACTTACATTTCAAAACTGTGTTATCAGAATTGGGTGTATAAAAATCTTTTTTTATCATGCAACTATGATGTTAATTTTTGCTGATAGTGCATAAGGATATTAACTGGAAGCCACCTTTGTCAAAATGTGTGCCTTGACATTCTTCATTTGTATTCGGATTAAGCATTTTACAAACCCCTTCTATTTATTTTCTAGCTTCGTTAGTGTAGTGAAATTACAATATTACAACACGACAAATTTTTAAAACATCGATCTAGAACTTCCGGAGCTATAGCCGCAAATTTTTAATACTTTGCCTTGAAGGGATTTCTTAAAATTTTTTAAGAAAGCTACAGTCACCGAAATACATATGTATGTAGATTAAAGCACAAAAACTCTGTTTAGTTTTTGGGGATACCACTGTTTGCTCCGAAATATTTGTATGCAGCAAAAAGACAGAACTTTCGGCTTTGATAACTCATCCGTGTTTCAAATTTTATTAAAGTCGTTTGGGAAATTCGTGAGTTACAGCAGCAAGGTTTTTACCATACCAGGTTTTTACTATATTATGAAAAAGCTCCACATTACCCAACTTTTAATTTGTTAATCACGATACAAAGTCACCAAACTTGCAAGCAGCTCCGTGAAGGCACCATAAAACAAATCTCATCGACTTTTTACGGCTGCGAACTTTTGTCATTTAAGGCCCAAAAATCCCAAATGTGATGTTTTGTTTTATATGAAGTTTTGTCATTTTGTGCGAAATTTTTCATCCTGCGTATGGGCAAAAGGGTACAAGGCGTTACACTGTCGTGCAGTTAAGAATCTTACGCTACAACCATAACAACGCGACATCTGTAGAACATCGTTTATAATTTTGGATAAAATTTTCGCATTTAATTTCACTTACAATACTGAGAAGAGAATTAAAACATATAAATATGCTTGCTTTTATAAAATTCTAATAAAATATATTGGTTTATAAAATACTATTTGTAGGGTAAGGTGGGGCAAATCCGACATTGTGGTTAAACCCGACCTCCCACTGTTTTTCAAAAAAACTGTTGCCGTGTATAGAATCAAAGATAATTAAAATGGTAGCATCTGTCAGTCTACATTTAGATGATCATCACAGTGCAAGAAATATATTTTTACAATTTTCAATTTAATTTTTGTGAATATTTGATTTCACATTTTTTCTCGTAAAATAAAGTGTTTGAAAAAAAAGATAAGTGGCTTATATACTAGATCATATATAGTGCATGTTGGTTGGAAATTTCGTATAATTTTTTTTTTATTCGCGTCGTCATGAAAAACGACACAGTGGGCCAAACCCGATCTCTAAATGGTGGGGTCAATCAGCCGTTCAGCTCAAACCAAAAATACGCCAGCATGCTATGGAAAAACAATAACATGCTCTTTTAATTTATAATCGAAAAACCATTTAAGTTAGATCATATGTGTGCTAAATCAGCAAAAAAAATAGCCGGTCGGCTTTACCCCACCATTTTTGAAAATGACAAAAATTGACTTTTTTGAAAAATGCTCATATCTTAAAAATTAGTAATGGTCAGAAGAAATCAGCAGCGGTGTCAAATCAGCATTCTATAGCCAAAACCAATTACTAGTTCCCATTTGCTCCACCTTACTATACGTTCAATAAAAACAAACCTTTAAATTGTTGCATTTGATGTAGCATAAAATGTATTGGTTCATTTGTTTTTATTTTTAAAATATATTTAAGCAATATTTGTGACTTTTATTTTTTTGTCTTGTTTTTGTTTAAAGTTAAGATTCATAAATAATGTATTCAATATATATATGTATATCCAATTTGCCTACATTTACGTTTAATTGTTTAAATAATTGAAACGGTAGTTCATGTGTTTTGTTTTTGTTTTTTTGTTCTTTGTGTTGTGCTTTTCTTCTCATTAATTAAGCTATTATTTTTTTTTTAATAATTATGTAAAGCCATTAAAAACTGGTCTCATTCTTGTGATTGCATCAAAATGTTGATTTCCAAGTGTTACTTTCTGTTTTAAAATGTTGCATTTTTGTTTTTTACTTTTTTTAACTTAATTAAAGCATTCAATTGTTGTTGTTGTTTTTATTGGGGACAGTTTAGTTAACTAATTAGTTTCACTATGCGTATCAATCGCATCCGAAGTCTCATTAAAACCACAGAAACTCCAATTTTCCTCCTTAGATTTAAATAGATTTGTGTACTTTTTGAGTATGCTGGCCAGTGCATTATTATCCTGCAGTTCCAAAGATTTCAAGAGCATGCCACGTAAATAGTTGGCAATGCTGTTTATGTGTACGCCATGAGGATGCAGCACTAGATAGGCAGCGGTTAGCGCAATAATTTTGGCCTCGGCTAGCTCCAGAGATATGAAAGAGCACTGAAAAAACACATACAAGCAAAAAGAATCAACGCAAAGTGAGTGTTAGCTGGATGTGATTATAAACGACAGCAGGAGCGTTTACGAGCCTAAAGGCATATTATTTGTTCATAAATGTTTTGGTATTTGGTTAGTAACAAAAGGAATTAAGGTTTTTGATTGCTTAATAATTGCATTTTTGCTTTTTTAAAAAATTTACTTACTTCCTGCTTGGGTGCTACTAATTTAGTCTGCATACTCTCAGCGGCGGCTGCACTATTTTCAAGAGCTAAATTTGTTTTTAAGGCATCCGCTTTAGGACTAGCTGCAGTTTCAATCTTCTCATCATCCTCAATTTCGTGTATTTCTACCACACCGCTTTGATGCTCTATAATGCGCACATCATCATCCACCTTGTCTATATCGATTATCTCGGGCTCAGCAGCCGTTTCAAGGCGTTTGTTTGTTTCCGGCTCGCACTCGCTATCGGAGCTGCTGCTGCTAGCATTATTGGAAGCAAGTGAGCCATTGGCGCTAGTCACCTCTCTGTCTTTTAATTTATCCACAGTCTCTTTAATCTTGGTCTTGAGTAGCAGTTGCTTGACGCCTGCCTCTTTGAGATTCCGTTCAAGCTGTTCAATATGCTTGGCATCCTTTTGTTCGCGCAATTTGGTCTGCAACAATTGGGTTTGCATGTTGCGTATGGTCTCCTGTAGCACCTTGATTTGCTTTTCACGCTGCACGCTGTCATGCCTGATATCGGTGCGTTCCAGTGACATTTCATTGCGTATGGCCTCCAATTGACAGCGCAGCGAGTCGTTTTCATCCTATTTAAATTGCAAAATTATTAGCGCAATATATTAAGCCTTATTTATAAATAGATAGTTACTTTTAGACCCTCGCTGTCGTAACGCGTGCGTTTGCCACCGCGCTTGTCATAGTCCCGCTCATCATCGGAGATTTCCATTTCATCATCGTCAATATGCACGGTGCGCAGTTCCTGTATGTCATTTCAAAAGAGTTTGTAATGAGCAAGGGTTATATTTAAACAACACCTCTTGCTGGTTGGGGTAATCACTGCTTACAAAAATAACATAACCTAGCTATAAAATTTATATGTATTCAAAACAAAAATGCATCATTAAATTTTCTGGTCTTGGCTTTTGGTCTGGTCTAATTCGCTTACTTACCTCGCCCCATTTTAATAAGCTTTAGAAATTGTTTTAATTAATTGATTTTTCATAGGATAAAAATTTAAATTATCCATTTTTTAGTCTTTACCAACTCAAATTGCATAGCCAATTAAACGCAATGAGTGCCGCAGAAACTTGCAAATGTTTTTACTAAATACTAATAATGATTGTAACTTTATAATTAATTTTTAATTATTTTTTATTTTTAAAACACATTTACGAGTTTTGTGCGCATTCCGTCTAATAATTACTTTTGGTTATAGTATATATGTATAAAGCTTATCGGAAATATATTGCAACGTTATTTACTAAAGTAGAGAAAAGATGAACATTTTACTAAGCTGTTGAGTTTTATTTAGAAGCTTTTTTTAAAAGATGATGGCAAAATATAAATCTAATAAGTTAAACTGTTTCAAAATAAATCAAATTTAAAAAATTGCAAATCCATTTTATATGTAAATGCTCCGGAAAACGAAAAAAACGAAACGAACAATTTTTTTCCGATTCGGATCCGAACTTACTGCTGTCGCCATCTACTCATATTTCCCTTGCTAACCTCAGCTTACACCTTTCCAGGGAAATTATCCACGACTATGCTATTTCTATTAAAAGGTTAATTTTTTTTTGGTAGATTCAGAAAAAATAATTGTCAATGAATTATCTAACTTGAAGTTGACATAATTTGAATCTAAGAAAATTTGTACTTTTTTAAACCTATTTTACCGATACGTTTCAATTCCTCTTGCAACAAATCATTCGGTTTCAAACCACATAAAAAATTAGCAGGGCCTCTCTATTACACCTTTAGTTGTAATACGACAGTCAGTACGACAGTAATTACACCGGGCCCCTGAGAAAACTCCGAGCCGGGGGGAAATCCCCCCTTCTCCCACCGCTCTCGACGGGCCTGAAAATTAGTTTAAGTGAAATTGCGATCACCAAACATTCGGTTTCAAAACGAATCCGAATATAATGATCGGATCGAAATTCCGTTAAGCAGCCTTAGTCCTTTAAAATAATCGGCCGTGCTTCGGAAAATGAATCATTACATTCGGATTCGTTTTCCGGAGCACGGCCGATTATTTTAAAAGACTAAGGCTGCTTAACAGATTTTTTTTGAGTTCTTCCTGTGCTGTCCTCAACTGTATGTCATACATATGCCCAAGAACCAGCTGTTTAAAGCTGGTAAAATCTTTTTTTAAATCAAGCTCAATCGTTCGCTCCAATTAGTTTTATTAGGTTTGTTTGATTCTCAGAACTCTAATCATTTTGAACTTTATTGATTTGCTTTGCTGCTCTCTTCAAAGATTGCGATTGAAAACTTTCAGGTCAATGTAAATATAAAAAAAATTATAGAAAAATCAATCTGATAATAAGAATAAAAAGATAAAATTGACTATATAGGCTGGGTCATCTGTTGAGTTGATTTGAACTTGAAATATGTCGAAGAGCATCCACTTTGAACGAGTATGTTTCGAATTATGAGTGTTTAACAAACAAACCAACAGATGGCACACCCTATATTATTTACAAAAAATCGATATAGCGTGATTTTTTTTTCAAATATCGATAGTATTCAATAGTGGGCACTAATGATAATTTTCAGCACTGCTACTCAGAAATCAAATCTTTCTTCAAAATTTTACTGCTAACTTTTTATAGACACTATACTTTTATAAGGAAATAAATTTTAATAAAATCAGCGAATATTTAGCACATCGCATTAGTGAAATAAGGCTATAAAAAATTTCTAAAGCTAATTTTAAATAGTGAAAAAATCAGAATCACTTTATTTTGAAACAGTTTAATTATTGTTAACTATATATATATAAAGGCCTAAACTACCACACAAAACAAATAGTAAAAATATGTACATAAAATATTTACACATGACAAATATAGTGTGGCAAATGAATTTTTATTTTTTTCTATATAATGAACACAAACAAATTGTTAACATTTATAAGCCCAATAATATTTACAAAATTTTACATAGTTGGGATAACATGCAGACATATATGTATACGAAATATTTGGTTAGAGCTTCTACAAATGAAAATGAAATTAGACAAGCAAAACAATACAAAAGGAACAAGGACCACAAACATGACATTTTTGGTGGTTAAAGTTTTGTTTTTATATTTGAACTTTTCGTAATTCTTGTTTTGAACAATTTTGTACGTACCGTGGCTAATTTCTTCCATTGATCGATGTTTTTTCTTTGGGCTTTGGTGAAATGGTCCCAAACCTTCTTGTGACTAGCGGCATTGAACACTTTTTCAATCTGAGTGACTGAACAATAATGCAATAATATATAATAATATTAAGGGAGGACAGAGGGTAGTTTTTTTTTGTTTTGTTGTTTGACTTTTGTTTTTTAAACTAGACTGCGTTTAAATAAAATTAGTAAGAAATGATAAGTAGAATAAAACTACTTGAGAGACCCTTGCAAACGCATGGCATATAGCAAATAAAGTTTATTTAGTCTAGAGAGATAGTTTAAGTATTTTGATTCAAGTTCATTACCTATGCATATATATGCTTGTTTACGTTTGCTTAATGTGCGGACATAAAAAATCTTGGTGGGTGTCTGGTCCAAGAGAAATAGATATAGAGAGAGATCTGAGAGCTACGTTTACTATTTGGTTTGCTTTGCTCAGCTGAATTACAAACCTTTAGCCAGGGCTTACACTATTTATACTTCTTCTTAAGTGTTTGGAGCTTTGATTAGAATTTAAATCAGATAGTTGAAATTTTTTAAAAGACGTCGCGCAATGTAAGAAAATTTATAGTTTGTTACTAACAAAATGCTACAATCAGTTATAAAGTATTTAAAACTTGTCAAATAGTAAAAATAGTATTATTATTACAAACTACAACTTTCTAGAGCATAAACAATTAATGTAATTTGCTTCCGTTGTACACGTACAACTAAAATCTAAATAATGTTTATAATAAGAGCACAATTTTAAAGTTAAAACTTTTAGACTGACGGACAAATAATCCTAGTAAATGTATAATATAATTTATTTTCAGATTTTCTTTCATTGCGTGACGCCTTCTTTGTGTAGCTCGGCTTTACCTGCTTGCTGCTTCACTTTGCGTTTGTGGTTTGTATTTTTAAGAGCAAATTTTAGACAGTGAGTAATAGTAGTTGTTTATGTGGAGTTTCGGGATTTAATAGAGCGATGACTATATTGCTATCTTAGGTGTGTAAGCGTATATTGATTGTGTTTATATATGTGTATGTGTGTGTTTGTTGTGAGTGTGTTCTTGATGTACGCTAGACTCTAACCCAGGCGCAACAAAAATAAAAACTTGAAGAGAGAGCGCGCCTAAGACCCGACTAGTCTAAAACTAAAGCTAAACTACGCCCAACAGGGCTACTTACATTGCGTAGACATGGTGCCCATTTGTTTGCGATAACATTCTCGTGCCTTTCGCAAGTCATCCTCCAGCTGTTGCTTGTCCGCATGCAGACGACGTACATGAGCGTGCGTGCTTTGTATCATCGAGTAAAAAACATTAGCATTACGTTTGGTGCAATCGCCGCGTTCCAGCCAGGCCGTCATTGTTTGTATGGCCTTGACAAAGGTCTCGTTATTTCTCAAGTGTTCCGCCACAGCGGTGGCTTCGTGATCCGTATAATGCGGTATTGGTGGAGGCGACTGTGAGCGTAAACGATCTAGCGACATACGCTCACGATGACGCTGCTCACGCTGCAGTTGCCGCTGCTTGCATTCATAATCATACTGATCATCGCGTGCCTGAGCGTAGTCCACATGCAAACGTCCAAAGTTTGGTGGTTCGTTGGCAGTGGAGATGCGCAAGCGATAGCCAGATAAATATATGGCACGATCAATGGCTGCCTCATGGCGGTAACGTATGTGGCAAAAGTTTTTTTTCGACATACGCAGCGTTGTGATCTCACCGCAAGACTCGAATATCTCACGTATGATTTCTTCGGTTATATTCTCGGGCAGACCACCAACAAAGACAGTGCGGCAGCCGGGTGGCCGCTCGCGTATTGTAGGTGGCGGTGCATTTGGATTGGGTGGAAAGAGTATACAGTTTTTGGTTTTGATTACCTCCTTCAAGCCTGCAGGCGTAACACCATCTGCAAATGGTTTACATAAAAATAAATAGCTTTTGATTTTGGTTGAGTAATATGTTGTTAAGTGAATAAAATGGTTTTGAGGAAAAGCAAGAGAAATCGTTGTACACGAGAGAATTTTCCCAACTGAAAACATAAAAGTGGACAAAAACGTACTTCCATAATTAATTTAAGTCCAATTTTATTACGTTGCTTTGTAGCTTCTTTGTTGATTTTTAAATTGATCCACGGGCAACCATTGCCGATTGGGTTTGACAGGGAAAGTATCTACAAAAGATTCTTATTGTGAGTAACCCGTAATTGTAGAAGTTTTGAATTAAACTGTTGCTAACGAGTCCTTCAACTATGTCTCATTTGACTTTAAGTTAAGTTCCTTTGCGCCGAATGAAAGCCGATAATAATAACTAAAATGTCTAACCGATTAAAGTAACGCTCTCGTTCCCTTCGTGAAGTGTCTGCACAATGGACCAGCAAAATCTATGCTCAGAAATCTTTTAAAGCAAGCAAACAGTTAATACTAAACATCAAAGAAGTGTAGACTACTTACCCGCTCCCACAGTCCCTGCAGCTTCTATGCCTGCAGTTGCGGCTGTCTCCGGCGGCAAGCCTGCTGCAGCCGCTGCTGCCACATATCCTGCCGTTGCGTAGCTGTGTTGCATTTGTTGCATGGCTGCGGCCATCATAGCCGTGGGATCCATTAACATTTGCGCACTCGTATTGGGTGCCGCTGACGCTGTGGCGGCAGCAGTGGTTGGTGTGGTCGCAGCATTCGCTGCATTTTGCGGATTCGGGAAGTATAAGTAGCTGTGCGGCGCATGCATTAAACCATTTAAATAGAGTTGGGCGTCTGGAAGTGTAAGTGCTGTGGCTGACAGCTTATCTGTGCTTGCTTTTATACTCAAAGCTGGAGCTGTCGAAGCAGGCGTTTCAGAATCATCTAAATCCAGATCGTTTTCTAAGTCCATGGGTGCACTACCTTGCGTATTTTGGGTTTTTATGTTGTTTGAAATTTTGCTTGGTGATGTTGTATGTGCAGCTGGAGTGGTATTACTGGTAGTTGTGGTTGTGGCATTTGCTGGGCCACCAACTGCGGCCGTTGTAATAGCAGCAGCCAGCTGGTTTAAAAAATTGGGATGATTTGGCAAGCTGACGCCATTTGGCATGCTCATGGTCCCAAAGAGTGGTACTGCAATAGATATATTTATATATGAAAAAAAGATTTAATAATATTTTAAGTATAGCTGCTTAATGGCGCAACAAGTGACCCAGCTAGAGTTGGTTTATCTCGACTCTAAGGTATACTAGACTACCTATTACATCTCAACGTGGTTTGAGAAATTGTTTGTTATGTATGTACATATATGGTTTGGTTGCAAAAACAGATTAAATATATTTCGAGGAACTTTAATTCAAATAAGTAACAAGATTTTGTACTTTTAAAACGACATTGGCCATAGACTTGCAAAGCCAGTGCTATAAAAAGGATCCAACAAAAATCGAAAAAGGTTAATTAATTCTAAAAAATTGTATATTTGGGGCTAGTAGAGAATGTATACATCAATTGCAATTATTAATATATTAATTATAAATTCTATTGCCATAACATAAACATTAAACATACAAATTTAATAAAAGTTTTAATTAGTAGTTTGTTAGTATGACAGTATAACAGTTGCAACCATAAAAGGCCATCAAACTTAAATGAAAACAAAAACAAATAAAATCAGCTGTGCATGCGCACGCCAGCTGCGAAGTAAACAATAAAAGATAAGTCACGATAATTGGCAGCACAAAACATAACACGCATACACAGGTATTTTTTTTTTGTTTGCCTTGTGGGGTGGTAGCGCTGCGTTGACCACCGCTGTCGTCAAAATGGCGACAGTGGAGCAACTGCGAGGTCAATGCATAAATTTTATATTAACAAAACAAATTCAGTTAACGAAAACTTGTTTAAAATAACTAAATGTGTGTTAATATGATATCAATGCCATTATTGCATTTGCACTTACGCATATTATCAGCCAAATTTGCATAATTGTAAGCCATGGTTTTCGCACAGGTTTATTAAACGCCTTTTACGTGCTTTCACTTACGTAGTTTATAGCGAAAACATTAAAATAGCTTTTAGAATCATTTTAGTGGTTTGTTAGAACTAAATATTTAACAAAATTCATAAATTAAATAAAATAAGTATAGGCGTAAAAAATTTACTAATAAAATTTGGCTGATGTTGCCAGTTGTTCTAAAAAAAACTTTTTTGTGGCTGCCACTGTAATTATGTACACTAACTCTATCTGGCAACGCTTGTGTTTGTTTACATTTTGTTGGTAGTTTAATGTGCGACTGATAAGCGTCGTTATTTATAAAACAAAAATACCAATTAAATGCATAACTATTATTGTTTATTCTAATTTTTATTGGTTTGCTTGTCAGTTATGTACATGTATTAAACTGTCATTGTCAAAATTTATCTATATTTATTTGTTAAAATCATGCACATATATATGTACAAATAGACGGCAACACTGATGGCTCTGACGCAGTTTTGGTATTTTTTAGGCAATTTGCCTGCTGTAAATGATTCATCAGCTGTCGTCAGTTCGAGAAAATCTAAACGAAAAACAAAACGAGTATATTTAATTTGGAAATTTTGTGCAAAATCTTTAAAAAAAATGTCGGTAAACACGGCACATGCAAATAATGGTGTGCTTATCCACGCGGGTGAATAGTAAGTAAAATAATTTTATAATTTGCCAATTTAACAGGGTCCAAAAGAGTCTCTTTTTTTTTTGTTGTGGCAAAACGGGCTTGCACTGACGTCACGCTTAAATTATTGCGCATATAGAAAAAAATCTTGCAAAAATATGCGATTTCTCTAGCAATAAATGCTAGCTGTCTTTTGTTAATCATACACACATTTTTTCATAGTCACCAAGAGACTCGACTAATCTTAAACCACTTTAACTTTACAGCATATTGCTGCACAGCGATAGCGTGTCTATGGAATTTTCGGGCCAGGATAACCCCTTGTTTAAAGGTTCCAAGCAAGGACGCATCTATTTAACATCACATCGCATGATTTTCAACAGCAAGAAATCTTCGGATACCATGCAATCGTTTAGTGCTCCATTTATAGCGCTTTCCGATGTAAGTTTGAGTACCAAACAATCTTGGAAGTTGTTTTAACGCCTTTATCTTACAGGTGGAAATCGAACAGCCCGTTTTTGGCGCCAATTACATCAAAGGCAAGGTGCGTGCTCAGCCCAATGGCAACTATGTTGGTGAGGTCAAGTTTAAGCTGCATTTTAAAGCTGGCGGCGCTATTGAATATGGTCAGGCCTTGCTGCGCGCTGCTAAGACAGCTATGAGTAACTTCCATCGTGGCGGTCTAGCTGGCGATGATCCACCACCTTATGCGCCTGCTGGCGCCTGGCATGAGGCACCACCACCAGCCTATGAGCCGCCTCCAGGCTACTATGGCTGGCTGCCGCATCATGATGCCTTTAGCGGGCCAGCGCCTAACACGGTGTTTGTCAGCGATAATCCACCTCCTTATCCAGGCATGAGTAAGTAATCCACTTAAAATAGCATTATTCTCGGCTTTTGTTTATGCACAAGTATTGCGCTGCATGTTTTTAAATTGGCCACAACTTGTACAAAAATTCTATATGCGCGCACGCTTGTTTCTAACGCACTTGTGCACATTTTTGCATCTATCTTTATCAGCACCGCCAAATAATCAGCCAGCACCACAACCACAACAACAGCCAACTGAACCGAACTGGTATGGTTTTTCAGCACCGTCGCCTAGTCAGCCGCAACAGCAACCAGGTTATGGTCAACAAGGTTGGGGTGGCGGCTATGCCCAGCCGCCGCCATATGGCGCCGTTTCGCCTAATGCACCTTATTCGGGGCCACCAGCAACAGGTGCTCAGGGCTATGCTGCACCTTATGGCGGCCATAATGCGCCAGGCGGCTTTAATGCGCCAGGCGGCTATAATGCGCCAGGCGGCTATAATGCGCCAGGCGGGTATAATGCGCCAGGTGGCTTTAATACACCAGGATACATGCCGCCGCAACAACCTAATGGTTATCCAGGTGCTGGTCCGCCGCAGCATCAATCAAATGCTTATTCCGGATCTGCTCCACCACAACAGCCACCACTAGGCGGCAGTGCCGCTGGAGGAGCGGCTGCAAGCTTTTTGGGCTTTAGTTTGCCTCCAGGAAGTAAGTAATCAGTGAATTATTTAAATCTGAAAAATCATAAGTGTACTCAAATTTTAGTTGCGTATCCACTTCCTAATAACCAAATATCCTAGTCCTCTTTTAATTTTCTGTTAGTTGGCTGCGCGAGAAGGTTTTAATTGCCCCTATTCTCAATCATTTCGTATGTAAGCGTACATTTTTATGGGAGCTACTATTGGCATTAAGTTGTACTAAATTTTATATTTCAATGTCATCTCTTTACAATGAGAATCATTGGGCGACTCGTGCAGCTTACTATTTCCTAAAAAAAAAGGAATTTTTGACGCTTGGTATCTAATATTGCATTGCATAAATTTCAATGAAATCTAACAAGTTACTAAAACTTTCACCCAATTTTGAAGTCCCATTGAATAGCATCTAAAAAAACGTTTCTTTTTATTTAATTATTCCACAGTGTAAATACATATAACCAAGTCAAGCTAAACGCAAAACAAAGAAAATACAAAAATACAAGTAAGCCCTGGATTGATCTGTTTTATATTATTTGCTTATTTGAACAAAAGCCGAGCTCTGAAATGCATTTTAAACTTTGCTGTTTATTTAGTAACTTGTTTGACGACTTCTCTTTACCAATTCCATGCAAAATTCTGCGGCTTTACAGGGACCAGCAGCACGCAATATTATTATTATTCCTATAGCTATCCAAATCCACGAATTTGGCTTATCAATTCCATACCTGTTATATTTCCATGGTGAATGTGTTAGTAAATTAGTTACATTGTGTTAGCTTAGCTATTATAACATATTGATGTGTAATTATTTTACAGATTCCAAAGAAGCTGAGGCTGCAGCAAGTGCAAACAATACACCATATAATCAACGCGGAAACAATGCACCAGGCCCCAGTGAAATGCCACCCCCCGCATATAATGTATGTTACGTATATATTCGCAATTTACTTTGTAAACTAGATGATTGTTTTATTTTTCAGGACTTGCCACCCAACTATAGCGAATGGAATAAAAATAAGTAAAAGATGCCGTATATGTTTTTATTCTTTTTTTAACCAGCCTTTCAAATCATTAAACAAATGTCCTAAAAAAAAAACTTTTTGAAGCGCCGCGGATCTTCGACTTTGGAATGCATTCCTAATAAAGTATGTATTTGCTTACATATATATTTAATAAGGCTCAATGAATTAGTTTTCACAAAGTAGATGTTTTATTTTAATTTTAGTAATATTCAAAATTGGCAACAAGGCTTAAAGTATTTCAAAATTAGAAATTATATTTCATTAGCATAGCTTGAAATTGAAAAGAGAACATGTTTGCTCGTTTTTTAAAGTCTGTCACAAAAATTGTGTAAAAAATACTGCTGTTGTGAATAAAAAATTGTTTTAATATATACCTATATATATCAGCTAATTGCAATAAATATTATTTAATGAAATATATGTTATACATGTTATAATCTTGATAAAAACAAATAATTTTATGTACAACATTTTTGTTGTGTTTTTATATACTGTTTTATAGATTTGCGTAATGTAGGTAACTGGTTACTTCTTGTTTATAATAAAGTCATTAGCGTAGATTCGGATATCAATCAATCCGTGTCGGTTTAATCCTAGAAGTCTGAGACTTAGTGTTAGAGACACAATTTTTACATAAGATGCAGGTGTACTACCACTGATGTCCTTTTACCTGTTCTGAGCAGAGTCCCTTTCTGTAAGAGGCATACAAGTGGAACTGCCAGTCTATCCTTATTTTGAAGCTTTTAAAAATTGTATTAATTTTGAACAGAGATATTATAGAGATTATAAAACAAAACATGGAAAATGAGGTTCCAGCGAAGGCGTATTTTTTTGGAGCTTTAGAGTACATGTACATTGGAACCTTAGAGTATACCATATGTAGAAAAAGTCATGTACATTACACCGTTTATAATTGAAAAACAGCTGGATCGATTTTTATAATCCTTGAGCAGAGTAGCTATTAAGACATTAAGAAATGCAACCGGAGAAGTGTGAAATGTTGGAAATATGAATTAAACAAAACTACTATGTTATGGCACGCGTGAGTAAACTTATAAAAGTTCAAAGGTGAGGAAGTTTCCAAAAATTCCCACATTCCCAACGATATGCCATTTGAGATAAACGCATTTAATTTCCAATTATTCTCGTATTCGCCCTGACGATTCACACATGATTACATTAACGAATGAACGCTTTCAGTGAATTTTATAGCCAAGATATCCTTAAATAAGAAAAGGAGGCAAGAACTCCCCTTATCGATTTAGTTATATTTTAGTGGAACTGCCATAAGCGTTTTCATGCTAAATTTCAAATTTGGCATAACATACTGTCGGTCACTGCCTCGAGAGTTAAATCTTATAATTATAATACAAAGTGGTTTCCCTTTAATCAGCAAAAAGCACACGTATGCCAAGTTGTATCTAAAGATGAAATTTTGATCCGACATTTTCCTACTTGGAAGCTGGAGGTGGAATTATCCACATTCGTTACTTAGTGCTCATTTATACAATTAAACAAAACACAATGGACGCCCTCTAGCTCTTAGCCTTTGGGCTGGTCGTTAGCATACAAAATATGGCTATGCCTATGGCCCTTCAATTTCCCCTTTTCGAAAAATCTCTATAGAAATAAAACATACTTCCCTCAATTCCCACAGTACTGAAAAAAAAGGAAAAAACGGTTGCTAAGAATGAATCAAAATTCAGCAAACGCAAGGAATTATAATATTGTACAATTGATTTCTTATAATACTTGTAAAAATCTTGACAATATCTAGGTACAGAATATGACTAACTAGCAAGTTTTTACAATTTTTGAAAAAGAACCGCCAAAATGAATACAAAAATTTAAAAAAAGGTGAGCCTGCCAAATAGGAAGAGGAAGAGCGCGAAATCATACGTTTGAAACTGCCCAATACGAAAAATCAATCATACGCCACATGCGCAGAACGAAATATATTTTTTGAAAAATGCCAAGACATTTGTAAGTTAACCGCAGGCAAATAGTTGAACATGTCCGAACACAGACAAATTGTTATTTTGAAAATGCTATAAACTTAAAATTAATAAAAGTTACAGTTTATAAAAATGTATCTTTATTAAGAAGATAATAAAAAATAAATAACTATAATCTCAATAGTGCAAACTAAATAAGTTTATATAAAATACCAACAGGGTAGAAAAATAAAGCTGGCATAATAACAATAAAATTCTACAACTATTTTTATTCGCTACCAATTACATAACCAAACAAGTTTTGCATAAGTTTTTAAACAATTTAATAACATATTGAGCAACAATTCGCGACTGTTGTTTATCGATTTAAATCACAACAACAGCAATAACTCTTTGAAAGGGGACAACACCCTGCAGTGAAAAATCTATTAACTTTCCACCGTTTCCACCTCAAAATACTTTTTTTTTAATAGCCTTCTTTGGCCATTTAATATGTCCAATTGTATTGGACGTCAATCTTAATCCTCAAATTAAACAACTAAATACTACTAGCTGCAAAATAAAGGCTCGCAATGGACAGTGGCGCACAGGAAAGCACATATGAACCACTAGAAGGACGTGGCAGCAGTAACGGCGGTGCCGGTGCTGGATTGCGGCAACAGAATATGGATAGTCCTGAGTTTGATACGCGAGCACCAAAGGATCAACGACATGCCGTCTATTTGGCATTGTTGGCAGCGGGCATTGGCTTCGTATTGCCCTATAATAGGTGAGTTTGGAAGCATAAGGAAGCAGCTAAAATTAAGCAAAATACTATAGAATATAATAGCTACAAATCAGTGCAATTAGCCGTGAGGCACTCCCACCATATGCAAAAAGTCCAAATCCATGTAATTGCTAAGTTCGTTCCATGCCTCTTTGTTTTTATACGCTGCACAATAGGGGCGCGTAGCCATATTTTGGCCAAAAGTTCCCCAGAAGAAAGTCAAACTATAGACAAAATGGCATATTTATATGATTTAACACATATTATGCTATCCTGTGAAAAAAAATTATTAAATTAAAATTAGTGGGTTTTAAGTTATTGGTAATCAAAGTTGACATTTTGTATTTTATGAGCTTTCGCGATAATTTATAGAAAAAAAATACCTGCATTTACCATGATACATGCAGCTACGAAATCTTTATTCACTTTATTATTTATAAGTATAACTTTAGAAAAAAAAATAAAAGTGAGCTTAAAAATTTTTCGGTTTAACATATATTCGAGTAGTTAAAATGATTTTTTCGGTTTTTGTATCATTTGGCTTTAAGGGTACCTCCGACTACCACTCGATATTTGATCGAAAAAAATGTTATAAATTTCTTCACTTGTTTTACAACAAAATGTAACTCCTCCTCATTTTCGGAAATTGAATTCTGCATCTAAAAGTTGAACTTTAAAAATTGACCCCCAGGAAATTTTACTATTTTTTGAATTTCTTAGCTGCCTAAAAGTATGCTTTAATAACTATTTTTTCAAAAGTTGTACTAAAATGTACAATTTGAATTTTTTATAGCATAATTACAAAGATGCAAATCAAAAATTATAAATTTCGACGAAAAAACGTAAAAATTTATATATGGATTTTGAAGTTTTATTTTCGAAAATTAAAAGAGCATGCCAAAAAAATTATAACTTTTAAAAACTAGATTGATTGGTGGTGTCGTCATTGTTGTAATTGGCTTAGAAAGCTGAAACTGTTTGGGGCTATAACTCCAAAGCCATTCAATATTTTGGGTATAGGCTATTTTTTCAATGTATGTGGAGCTCATATCTACCTCTGTATGAAATATGATCCAATTCCAATAAACATTTTTTGTGTTTAATTAAGTCAAACATATTTTTTGATTTTTTTTTAAATTTTTTCCAATTTGTGCCTAGATTATCTATATTTTAAACAAATCTGAGGTGGCTCAAACTTTCCAGAAAAATAGTTCAATCATTTAGGAACACGTGTGTAAAATTTCATCACTCTAAAAAAATGTTTATTTAATGACTGGGTTTTGGCCAAAATATGAAAATTCAATTAATTATAATTAATTTATTAATTATTCTTGTGAGATAAGAGAGGAAAAGATGATCTCAGTTCGCTCAGAAGAAGAAATCTGAACTTGAGAAATATTTGTGGTTCTTTTGTTCTTTTATTCAGATTAACTAATTTTTAGTCTTGTAATTTCTCATGATACTACACACCCCTCTTCAAGTAGCAGCAGGTTTTTTGGACTTGATGCTCTTTTTTTTGTAAATTATTCTGTATTTTTTTTTTAAATACTTAGTTATATAGAACAACACTACAAAGAGTTTTCCGAAGGTCATCGCAAAAAACATGCCGCTCCTGAAGAAGGGGTGTGACTACTTAAAAACGTTTTTATACCCTACTCCCATAGGATAAAGTGTAGAGTAGGTCTGTCCAATGTGTGCAACAGGCAAAAGCAGGCGTGGTAGATTATAAGTTCTTTATACCAGTTTTCTTATAATCTCAGGTAGTTGCTGAGCTATTTTCGTCCGTCTCTATGAAAATTTAGATCTCTAAGACTACAAGACCTAAAGACATTAAAAGTTACCAACAACACAAGCTTCCCAAAAATCATTCAAGAGCTATGGAACAACCTCTAAGAACCACATACAATTTTTTTTGGTCGATTTATGATTTTCAACGATGTTTTTCATCTGTTTTTGGGGCCGCCGAGTCTGAATTTGCGTTCAAAAAACCCCTAGCACTTGAGGTTTCTGAGATAACCTCCAAAATACCCCATTTTTGAGGTTATGTCACGGCAGGTTTATGTGCTAGCCTTCAAAATATTTCATTTTATAATGTGTACTAAGGTTATTTCGCTTCCTTGTGTGCTGCGGTGTTTTGAACCTGGGATTCGGAAAGTATAGGTACCTTACTATGCTTAAATTGCTTTATGCTTTTGGGAAATACTTTAAAACTGCAGAAGGCTTTTTGCAGGGATATGGCTTATAAAGTATAAATCTTTCAAGGCCTTGCTAATGTAACCATAAATTTTGTATCTTTGCAGTTTCATTATTGCAGCTGATTACTGGCAGGCTCGCTTTCCGGGTCGTTCGGTTGCTTTGGACATGTCCATGACCTATATAATTGTGGCCTTCGCCACTGTCTTGCTCAATAATATTGTGCTCTCGCTGGCACCGTTCCAGACGCGTGTGCTCTTCGGTTATATGGTATCCTTTACCACGCTCATCTTTGTGGCCGTCTGTGAGGTGGCTTGGCATATGTTTGCCTCCAACACGGCCTATGTGGTCAACATGTCAGCGGTGGCATTGACCGCCATTGGTTGCACCATACAACAGTCAAGTTTCTATGGATTTGCCAGCATGCTGCCCAGGCAGTATACACAGGCGGTAATGGCTGGTGAAAGCATTGCGGGATTTTTGGTATCTTCCAATAGAGTTGTGACCAAGCTGTTAATAAACAATGATCGCGTCTCAACCGTCATATTCTTTTTGACCTCAACGCTTTATATACTCTTTAGCTACTTGTTGCATCTGGCCACTATTAATTCACCGTTTGTAAGATTTCATGTGGAGGCCTGCTCAAAAATTGTGCTGCGTCCTGATGAGGTGGGTGCACAGTCACTAAAAATTGTTTAAAGTTTTGAATGATTTTTTTTTTTGTTTTGATAGCAAGAAATAGATGGCGCCAGTTGCACAGCCAGATACGGTGTATTATCCATGGATGGCACTACAACAACTACAACTACAACAATTGCTCCTCACGCCAATGGCGCCAGCAGCAGCGGCAATACGCTCAGTTTCAGCAATCCTGTCTACGAGCTGTCAAATCCTACGGCCGGTGAAAGCATCATTGAGGGTCTGTCACAGTTACCCGAATTGCCGCCCACGCCGCTTGAACCAACCACGCCCACTACGGTGGCCTTCAAGGTGGAGCATGTCATAACGCCACGTCGCTGCCGTCCCAGCAAGTTGAGCGATATACGCGAAGGCTTTGTCCTACGTTGGCGTGTGGCACAAAGCATTTATCCCTATATGGTTTGCATTGCCTTGGCCTATTGTGTCACACTCTCGCTTTATCCTGGCATTGAGGTGGAGATCACCTCGTGCTCTTTACGCACCTGGATGCCGGTTTTGCTTATGTTTTGTTTCAACACCGCCGATGTGGTGGGCAAAATACTTGCCGCCAGTCCTTATCCCTGGTCACGTCGTCAGCTAATACTCTTGTCCGGACTGCGCATAGTGCTGGTGCCCATGCTGCTGCTCTGCTGTGCGCCGCGTCCGCATCCTGTTATTTCCGGTGAGACAGCACCATTTGTTTTTACCATTGCCTTGGGCATTACCAACGGTCTGGCCGGCAGCTTACCCATGATGTTGGCGCCAGCCAAGGTGCCTGGTACGCTTAAAGAGGTTACGGGCAACATAATGACATTATCCTATAATGTTGGGCTTACCGCCGGCTCGCTTATTGGCTATGTATTTGAATCCATGCTGGGCCCACAACTTATGAATCCCTGCCCTACATATCCCTATGTGCCAGCCTCAATGCTAGAACACTTGCATGGCCATTTGCCGCCGTTGCCAATCAGCACAACAACCGCGCTACCCACAACAACCACCATGGCCACACTGAGCAGCACCAGCAGCAGCAGCGTAGCCAGCATGCTTTATAACGCCACCATGGCTAATCTATTGGGCAATGTTAGCACAACGGAGAGTCCGTCAAGCTCCTCGCCAGCGCATGGCGCCTTAACACCAGCGCTGGCTACGGTGGCTACCACCACGGCCTTGGCCATGTATACAACCATAGCAAACACGCTGACCAATGTGCCGGAGCTGCTTAATGCTACTGTGTCCACATTTGTATCGGCAGTGTCCTCCTCGGTGGGGGATATAAGTGATGAACTGGCAGGCAGCACAACAGATCCGCAAACGCCAGAGGCGCTGATGCAGGAGATCTAAAGTTTTTGTCTGTTGCTATTGGGGAAAGTTCTCTAGTCTTAGCCAATTTTGCGCAAATATTTAAATGCATAAACTTAGGCGTAACTCTAAAATACAGGGACGGATCCAGTGTAAGTGAATGAGTATTTGGAAAGCTCCAAAATATGCAAGTTTTCAAAAAAAAAATGTGAAAATGTTCTTCTATCAAGCAACCAGTCGGAAATGAAATTTTTGACAACCTCAAATTTATTTTCTGGATCCGATCCTGTTAAAATCTATTGGAAACTAGCAGCTATATACTTGTATGTATAAAAACTAGAAGTCTAAAAACAAATATCTCTCAACATATACTCCAATTAAGTGCTATGGTATTCAAATTCCAACCTGTTATAATATTTTAGAGTGGTGTGTGCAGGAAAAAAAAAAGAGAAAATAGTTAAGCATATTATATTGTATTGTATATAGGCATATAAGGCTGTATAGTATGAAGGATACTGGTATTTAATAATGTGAAAAACATTTATTGTTGATACTAAAGTGAGCAAAGAGTACTTTTCATGAATATTTTTGTAAAAAAGTGAAAGAGTGATGCAGGGCAGCGTTTAGACCCACTAGTTGTAGGTTTTAATGTAATATCTATTATATATATATAAAGAAACTACTGTAACTAAATGCTTGTTATACATAAAAGCCATTACATCATCATTACATCATTTATTTGAAAGAATCGCCAAAAACTTGAAATATTATACAATATTAATTTGTATACCCTTAAAACTTATAACTCATATCACAAAGTGATACAGCTGAACTTGTTTTAACTTTTTAAGCTTAACTTGCTAAATTAAAAATAATATTTAATCTATGTTGCGATTGAAATGATTTTTAGGCAATTGTTTTTGATGTTTACATATTTTAGCAAAATAAAATTATCAACCGGCAGTTGTAAAAATAAATGTTAGTGTATATTTTCAAAAAAAAAATAATTTTTTAAATAACTGGTTGGTGTTAGAAATTAAAATCATGATTTTTATAAAAAGTAATGTAATTTATAAAAAAATAAATAAATAAACGGCCGATGAATATTGTTAGCATCAGTATTATTGCATACGAGTACATATTGCCTTATATATGCGGCCTAATATTGAAAGATTAATTCTTACACAGCCACAAAAAAAAAATAGATTTTCTATTTTTCGAATCCAAGACTCAACACGACAGAGTTCAAACAGATGATACAAAAAAATCGATAAAACGAGCTATTTTGCAGATTAAGTCAGAACACTCAAAAAACTTGATAGAACTAGATATTTAGTAAGATATGCTAGAACTCTGACGTCAGACACCAAGACTCGGAAAATTTTTTGAGCTTATGGCAGTACGCTGACGTGTTGGAGTTTATTTAGTTTATTTCGAATTTGACGACCCCCAAAACTTTGACTAAACATGGTCTGACCTCCGAATCCGAAAAGCTTTTTTTTGTGTTAAGGCCTATACGCAGCGTGCAAAAATTTCGCACGGAATGACAAAACTTCATATAAAAATAAAGTCCCACAATTGGCCACAATATCGAAATATTCTCCATTAAAATCAAAGCACTATTGCAATCCAAATCAATTTTCAAAGATATGGATAGCTCTAAAAATACCTTTTCAAAAGCTTGACAGCCTCTGCTGGCATCAAAAAGCTTAGACCTCATAATTTATACTTGATAGATGGGAACAAAAATAAGTTTTAAGTTACCAAGCTCGAACTTTTAGACGGATATCCCATGCTTTGGGTGCTCTACACCTGAGATGTGGATTGGTTTTCCTCAATGCTCACAAAGCTTCTGGCGAACGAAGGCTTCTACTGGAATAAG
This sequence comes from Chymomyza costata, assembly GCA_018150985.1. Taxonomy (NCBI): domain Eukaryota; kingdom Metazoa; phylum Arthropoda; class Insecta; order Diptera; family Drosophilidae; genus Chymomyza; species Chymomyza costata. Next base: position 3,300,108 of record JAECWU010000001.1, on the reverse strand, counting down.
TTGGGTTCGGATTGGTTCGTTTTGGGACACCCATACGGTTAATTAATATTTTGATTCGATCTCATTAACTTATTTTGAAGTACCTCAGTTTCATTTCTCAAGCATTTCCTTATACCAAGCCCTACTCACTTTTTTTGGACGATTTTCAAAATCTGCAATATTCTAGGGCACAAATCCTTTTGGGGCTTAGATGGTTATGCAATATTTAATTTACCCATGCTGGTGTCCCTTAGTCTTCTAGTATATCCCATAATATATCTTTTAATATTAGTAATCGAACAGCATTAATTTACGATGAGCTTTACGGAGTTCGTTCAGCAGGAAATGACCACTGTTGAAAGGATTGTTTCAGATTTTCAATTTCCCTAATCTTATTTTAAGATTTTATATTCTTATAGATTGCCGGTTTTCGAAACTAAAGCAAAATGTTTCTTTAGACTAGAGGAGGAGGCATTTTTTTTTTGTAATTTTGTTTTATTTTTGATTTTGGTAAATTTTTGATTTCTCCAGAAAATGAAAACGGAAAAAATATTCGGTTTCGTTTTAATTTTATAAAAGAATTTTTTATGTATGTTTAATAAGACTGCTTTGTGACAAGAGGTAGCTGTTGAGAGCAACGGGAATGGGAGAATTTATCGCAAATAGTAAGGGGAAAGAGAATTTATTGACAATACAAACTGGAAAATTGAGAGAATGCAAAAACGAAAACGAAAAAATTTATTCGTTTTGATTTTGTGTGTTGTTTGCAAGGCTTGCATATTATTACAGATTTTAAGTTGCCTTATAATGCAATGATACAGTGTGTTGCAAAGTCGGTTGGACCCGACTGTAATCCTTGCCAAATTTTTGACATACCACTTATTAGATCACTCCACAAAAAGCTCATATGTGCGATATTTTCGACAAACCTAACAAATTTTGTTGTAGCAATGAACTTTTTCTTCTTTTTATTTCCTATAAAAGACTTTATGGATTGCCGGCTCACCTAATAACAAATTCATTATGGCAAAGGACTTTTGTAATAATTTCCCATTATTTAACTGCTAAAATTTTGTTTATATAAATAGGGAAATTTTTAAAGACATTTACCAAAAAAAGTAAAACAAAATATAAATATAATAAGCCTATATTAAAGAAAGTAAAGATGAAGTTCCAAATCAGGAAATTATTTTTTTTTGCAAGATCCAAAAAATGATTCCATTTATTTTGTAAAAAAACTTTTTTTTTTAGGTTGATTATTTGCACAAGCCCCAGGGCGTCTATAAACAAAATTGTTTTCTTTTATAAAATTAGTGTATAGAATGTTCAATCATTAACTTTATGTACATATACAATAAATTATAAAAATATGTAATACAATACAATAAATAAAAAATCTTAAATTTATTAATTATTTATTGTAGCAAAGAACTTTAACTTTTTATTTACCTTAAAAAGTTTTATGGAATGCCGACTCACCTATTAATAAAAAAATAAATAATATGGCAAAATTGTTTGATATAAATAGGGAAAATTCCAGGAAATTTATCATAAAAAATAAAATACTATATAAATACCCATACTATTGGGACTCTATAAAAATGAAGTCCCAAAGTTTTATTAATAAATAATTTATGGCAAAGGACTTTTGTACATAATTTCCCATTAATAATATGGAAAAATTTGTTGATAAAAATAGGGAAAATTCCAGGAAATTTATCATAAAAAAAAAACACTATATAAATACCCATACTATTGGGACTCTATAAAAATGAAGTCCCAAAGTTTGTTTTAATGATTACAGATACTAGGAATTCTTAACGGGGAAATAAAAATTAATGTATGTTGCTTGAAAGGTCCTTTTTCCCCATACAAAGTCATTTGATGCTGTTGCTTTTTAAACGAATTTAAGTCCAAAATTTTCACCAATATTTCTTATTAGTATTAGGAAATTTTACATCAGATAGCAACTTGTAATTAATTAACAAAATAAAATAAATATTTTTTAGCGAGTTCACAAAAGTAAAGAACAAATTTCTAAGCGAGTTCACAAACCGGTTATGGTTATGTTTGAAGCAAAACTAGGAGCACATTGGGGAATATGTTTTCATATTACTCTACCGTATGCCTTAAGGTACATATAGTGTATATGAAGTTATATGTAAAGTAATATGTTAAGTAGAGAACAAGACGTAGGAGACCTTTCAAAATTACTGAACTTATGAACAGGGTGATTAGAAAAGTTGATCTCGAAAAAAACTTTAAATTCAGACTCCTTATCATGAAACTGGTCTGTCAAAGAAATCTTTTCTGGAATATTTCCTTTGTTTAGTTTCGTTTCATTCCCATTTCCCATTTAGGATTTTGTTTTGTATGAAGTTTTGTCATTCCGTGCGAAATTTTTCATTCTGCGTATAGGCCTTTAATCAAAAATTGGTTTTCTGTTCTATTCCGAATTTAATCGGAATCAGTTTTTTCTCGATGGGAGCGGCTTGCTTCACGACTATAGCTTTTGCCATTTATTATGTATAACTTTGCAATAATTAAACATAACAATTTAGAAAAACGCAAAGATGTGAAATGATTTAAAGGGATTTTGGTATTTTTTTTAAATTTAATATTTCAATAAAATATTGTGTTTTGACAAATAATAATAATGCTTGCAAAAAATAGTAAGCCGTAATATCTATTCTCATAAAAATGTCCTTAAATATTATCAGTTTGATATAGTCACTTCAAGGCTACCAAGCTGGAAAATAACACAGTCGAATTTAATTTCTTTTGAAACGTACTTGAAATTTCTTCCATTGATCGATTTGTGCTTCTTATCCTTAAATAAAATTGTGTCCGAAGGTTCGATTTTTTTCTTTTGGTAGATGCGTAAAATTGTTCCAACTACATGATCTTTAAGTAATATGTATATCCTTTGCTTCAGGTACATTTTATTTTAAAGGCCATACGCAGCATGCAAAAATCTCGCACGAAACGTGAAGACTTCATATAAAAAAAAAATTCCCAACTCTAACAGAAACCCCTGGCAGGTATCTACAGTTTTGGGACTTGTCGAATGTTAAAGAGTTTTCTAACCCCTGCAAGATGGGAAATTTTCTGTTTTTTATGGTTTTTTTTTTGCGGGGAAAATAGGGAAATTTTAACATAACATGGGATTAATCAAAATGCTATAGCAGAAAGATTGAGTTGTACCTATGGGCCTATACGCAGTTCGAAATATTTCTCGCGGAATGACAAAACTTCATATAAAAAAGTCCCATTTGGGATTTTTTTTTTTATATGAAGTTTTGTCACTCCGCGCTAAATATTTCCCATTTGGGATTTTTTTTTTTATATGAAGTTTTGTCATTCCGCGCTAAATATTTCGAACTGCGTAGACCCCTTATAGTAGTAATCAATTTTAATTTAAATAATTTTTTAAGTTGGGAGTGAAATTTTTCAGTCGCACGATATCAGAAACATTGTTGTAAGAAAAACAAAATGTTAGCTCTCTTTTGAAAAATTTTTTAATTTGATTTTATTCCATGGCATTAATATTTAGACTTAATAAATAAAAATATGAGCAGAGCTTAGCTGAATTTAAATTACAAAAATTGTAGCTATTAATTAAAAACTTTAGATAAAAAATTTCATAAACTTCATAGCATAAAAATTTTGGCGGAAATCTCCAGGTATGCAATCTTCTACTTGATATTTGCTTTTAGTTAAATTCGCTTAATGCAAATCAGCAAAACAAACAAGTGGGTCGTTTACAGTAGGGGTTTGTCGACTAGAATATACTCTGCAGCCGCTCTAATTTTGACTGAATTACAAAGGCTTCGCTTTAGATGGCATACCTTAGGCTGCTTTTCGTCGTAACGCAGCAACGCAAAAAAACCTAAAAGAAAAAGACTTCGTATAAAAAAATTGTTATCAAAATTTGTAGAGCAAAGAATTTAGCTATCTGGTATGCTCTGGTTGTGCACTTGACCACTAGATGGCGCCAGCAGTATCATCAAAAAAGTGATTTTGATAGCAAAGTAGATGCTCGAACTTTACAAAAGAGCAAAAAACAGCTTTAATAAAGCAAGTGGAGGGCCACTTAAATATTTGGAAACTTACCCATAATTATCATTATCAAGTGCAAATAAAACGCTTGGGACGATTTGTTCATTTCACTTGTCATTTTTTTTACACTTGTAACACATTTAGTATTTGTAAACAAAGATCTGATTTTTATACTTACTTTTTTTTAGCGCTGCTGTTACTGCTGGCGCCATCTAGCATATATTGTTATAATCAAGCAGCAGTGGGCAGCACTGTTTGGTGACATACAATCCATTTGCGCAAAAAAAGTTGCAGTTTTTTCTTTCAGCGCTTTTTAGAAGGCTGCGTACTGGCCTTTAAGAAAAATTACCCCTGACTTGTCGAACTATTTAAAAAAAATCGTAAAGAGCTTTGAAAAAGGGCTCAAAAAGTAAAAATTACCTTTAGTTGTAGTTTTTTAAGGGGCACAATTTGCACATTTGAAATCAATTTAAATCAAATTTGAGTTAAAGATGGATGAACAAAAAGGAAAGTCTGAGTAATTTGTTTGTTGATAGAAGAATGTGAGCGCAAATCGTGGTAGAAAGGTTTCTAAAAAGGCGAGGCTTCTTAGAAAAATGTATTTTCTCGCTAGATTTTTATATATAGCAAACGTTTAAGTTGACCGCAGTCGGCTAGCTAAAATAATGTATTGTGATTTTTTCCGATAATAATTATAATAATCCGATAAGATTCAATCGAAAATTTTTTTTTTCCTACATAACTCTTGAAATCACTTGAGGTGAGGAAAGGCAAAAGCAAAAAAACTTGACCTGGCTGATCAAAGTTTCTTAATCCCAACTCCATTAATCTTCAAGATCTAGTCGTTCGCAGACAAACAGACTGGACATGACCATCCACATTTAACATTCTCCTTAAGCTTTGCATTCAGTGTATACAAATTGTAGAAACCAGATTAAACCGAAAACCACCTCAAACATAATAAATATCTATGAGCGCACAAGCCACCCAAAGCCCGGCTAACAACAAAGTAGGCAATTAAATTTCTTGGCTAACACAGGGGAAACGCAGTACAACAATGTTGGCCAAAAATTTGCATAGCTTAAGGCGATAGGCAAAGCATTGATCCAAGGCGAACGAACAAACGGAAAGGCAATAATAAAGGAAGTACTAGCTCGAATCGAGTGCAACTCCGGAGTACAGCTCTAGACAACTGCTGCTTGCAGTAACCATACCACAAAAAAACAACCAAAGCAGTAACTTTAATAGGTCGATGCCATAACAAGATAGAAAGAGGAAGTTCCTGTTCAGTCTTTGGGTCTATCGGTCTGTCTGTGTTGCACATGGTGTTACTTTTATCGATTTGTGAAATCACACGTTGCCTACATTCGGGACACTCATCCACACATCTGACATCGTTGTGCCCGCACTTTTCTGCGATATCCTTACTCTGTCACGAACCACAGCGACTATTAACCTTTTATGTCGCTTTTATTGGCACAATGATGCAAGTGGACCGAGTTGGTTGTAAGTGCTTCAGCCTTGGTTCCTTTTCTACAATGTTGCAGAGACAATACATATAGAACACACTCGCAATTTAAAGGCAAATCGGGAGAGAACTAGTAAATAGGTTGTTTGGTGTGTACACACTTATTGAAGATAGTTACAAAAAATAATATGTTCAATGTTTACTGAATGCTCTTCTTCGGTTCCTTAATCCCTACTGGGACATAGGGCGCATTTATAACGCATTTGTTCAGGGTACGCTTAAGTTCCACCAATTTGATATTTGTGGTTTATATCAGTTCCTAACTTTGGGTTTTGTAAATAGCTTTTGAATTAATTTTGGCTCGACATCTTTTAAAATTGTATAAGAACTGCGATCCTTGACAGAATCTTACTGGCAGGTTCGACAGAAATGCAAATGGTATCCTGCTTTAGATGCCTCTCAAATATATATTTGATATGATATAGCCAAGCGATTTTGAAAAACTTAGTACCGTGTTTGGAAATTTAAAAAAACTTTCGATGGTCCAATTTTTGTATGCATTATGCATTAAAATAGATGTCTTTTTAGAGATGCTCTATAATAGCTTTATGGAATTTATACCTATATACTTATAGCCCTGAAAGTTTTTTCTTTTTTTAATGAATTTGTAATTGTTGTTTGCATTGAAAGTTACTCGGGCACTCTTGCCTATATGCATTTATGCCCAAATAAGTAAACATCCCAATTGCATTAAATTCGACTTTTTGTCAATGCAAATGGTAGCAACTATTTTAAGTATTTAATTGGATTGCAGAAGGTGTTCTTATATCCATACGCTCCTTAAAATTATTATCCATAAAAAAGTCTAGCCATTACCTTTCAGTTAGTAAAGGTCTCATGGTAATGCAATTTGAAAAGAATATACTCAATTAAGCATATTTCCGAGAATCCTAAATGTGAAGAGTAACGTTAAAACATAGGTGGGCACAAACTCATAGGGCTAACATTTTATAGATCCATATTATAACGAGTAGAGTATTTACACTCCGCTAGCAAAAATGTTACAACAATTTTATAGCATTCGAAACTCCGAGTTTTCAACTTCGAGTTAAGGCAATAGCATTACTTCCGCAACATAAATTCATTCTGGGCCAGGCCAGCAACGAATTGCTAAAATACCGAATTCGGGTTTGGGCGAGCGCGTTGTGCAAGAACAACTGGGCCAAAAGCAGCAACACTAAGTACTACATCCAATAACAACAATCAACATTGGAGGGCTAGACTGCGCCGTGTAATTACATGACAACAACAACAGGAGCAACTACAACTACAACATTTGAAATTACGATAATAATTTCCATTTCTAATTTCCTAACCACGCAAAACGGCTTTGCACTTTCCAGCTACTAGTTTAAGAGTGGCAGACAATCCCAATCCTCCTCTTGCTGCTATCTATTTTCTACACCAACAACTGCAATGATATCCGCTGCTCCCAGCCGGAAGATGCGCTAGACGTTGGCATAATTTCGCTGACGCAGTCTAACAAATGCAAATGCAATCATCGACTTTTCAGCTTATAAAGAAGTAAGCGTCCTGTTTTACAATATATGTATTTGTATGCGAAGAGTTTATGGAAATTATATGATAAGGTCTACAGAGATGCCAAGGAGTTGGCTCTAAGCACGCCATCATAAGACACACTTCACATTTTGTTTAGACATGTATATAAATAAAAATAACCAAAACCACAGTCTCTCCCTTTTTTTCTAAAAATATCCAGACTGCCATCAGATCAATTTTTTGTAATTCTGGATCGAGGTCTATATAAAATTTCTCTCGGTCTATATGTTCCAATGTTCAACTCCGCAATTCCAAGTCATGCCAAAGCTTTCTGCCCGCATTTGGGTGTGAGGAAACACACATAAAGTCAGAGGTTGAAACCTCTTAAGTGTTAAAAGGAATCTATGGTTTCAGAAAATTCGCTGGGCAGGATTGGTATTTTTGGGAAATACTACCAGATAAGCTGATTGACCCGCAGATTTACTGGACTGATGACCCTGACAATGTGCCATTTCATGGATTGACTTATGACCACGGTGCAACGCGGGAGCCAGAGTTATTACCTAGAGGGAAGCAGTGCTTATCTAAGGGCATACATACAAACATGCAGAATGACTAGCTGGCAGGATAATAGGAGCATCGTATGGCCAATTCGTCTAATCACCTGGCAAAATGAGGCATCAAGCTGAGGCAGGACAAATATCCGAGCTGCAGTATGGCATGCAAGAGCATATGACGTCAAATTGCTCTAATGCACAGTGGGTCAAATTTATGGAATGAAGTCGAAATTTTCATGACTGATATCTTAATTTTAACAATAGTTTCTCAAAATTTTATAAGTACCTACCAGAGATCTGCAATAGTGCCTGTTTGTGGCAATAACCATACTTGCGTCAAAAGTAATGGTAGTGTCAGTTGCACTCTTAAGCTTATGGTGTGGCACTACACGCACTCTTAACCATAACAGTGTGAGCAGTCTGCTTTACACTCATACACTGCAGACACTGTTGCCAAATAGTGTCGAACACACTCTTTTAAATTTCAAGAGTGACAATGACACCATTTTCGAGCAGTGAGAGAGAGAGAGAGAGAGAGATGTGAGCAAAATGCTTATTGCGTGTCAGAATGCGTGTCTTTTTGCCCAGCTCAGGCCAAAACACATGCGTAATATCATGGTACCACTGCTCTTTTGCCCAGCTCAGGCCAAAACACACGCGTAATATCATAGTACCACTGCTCTCTCGTAAGTTGTTAATGGTTTCTCTCGTACTCTCTTTTTTTATTGTGGTGCCTATGGCACCATAGTGCTAAGAGTGGAAGAAGGCAAGAGTGCAATGCGCACTGCAGTGTTTATTTAGAGTGCCTTAGCACACTCGAGTGTGAACAGTACTCGGAAATATGTGGTGGTCGTATAATAAGCCACTGCTGCAGTTCTCTTTTACCTACATATGTACATAAACTAGGGACTCTGCTATTGAAATGTATAATAGAGGCTTATCAGACCCCATAAAGTATGTATATTTTTGATCAGCATCAACAGCGAGGCTATATAGCCATTTTTGTCTGTCCGTCTGTCCCTATGAGTAAAAGTTTCTCAGAGACTAAAAGAGCTATGGAGCTGAAATGTTACCAAAAGATTGGCATAATAGTCGCGCAGATTAAGTTTTTTTATTTATGTCGATATCTGGCCCCCTCCCCCCCTAAGAGAATTTCGCGGTTTATTTCTTTTTATGTGAATTTTTCCGATATTTTGGTTATTCTGTTAACCAGGGCGGAGACGAATCCAATAACCCATAGATCATCAAAATCTGTCCAGCCGTTCTTGAGTTATAAATGGTATAACTAACACAACTTTCCAAGGAATTAATAAGCATTTTGGTATACAGAACTGATGGTCTTCCATATGTCCTTCTGTTTCCACAAACCTACATTATTATTCGGTACTCAGTTAACCTAACACATCCCATGATTTCCATACATGTATAATTCACATCACATAATTCACACTCTGCAAGTGATAAGATGATTCTGCACAGCTTAGAATAAGTTTTATTCTAGATAATTCCCTTGTGGCATCCTCAACACAAGACAGGTGCGCGTTTTCTACCTATTTAGCGTCAGCCATTTTTTTTTTGTACCTCTTGTTGCCATCTTTTTTCAATAGCTTGCCATTGCACATCAGCTGTGCTCTCCTCAACTTCCGCTTGAATGTGGCTACTCTTGTGTTGTTTTTGTAATTTGATAATGCATTTGATTAAGGAAATGAAATTTTTATTAAGGCTGTTTGCTTATTCACTCGCTGCTTCCTCTGCTTGCCACATGCCACAGTTTGTTTGCTTTCCGTTGGCTGTGTGTATGTATTAACTGTGTGTGTGTGTGTGTTTCGCCATTTTGTTGCTTTTTGTTTTGTTTGCTATTTTCGAACTCGCTCTTTTTTCCAGCTGTTTGCCCTAACTCTGCATTTTTGTTTTTGCATAATTTCTTTGAGTGCGGTTTGCTTTGGCTCTGCTGAGTTAGCCTGCGGTTTAACGTTTACGATGCGCCTCGGAAAAGGTGTAAGTATTTTTACTGCCACCCTTCCAGCCACCCCTTCACTCTGTCTTTCACAGGCTCTGCTTATTGCGTGTGTGTGTGTGCGTTTATGTTGGTGCTGATTTCCCAAACAACTTGCTATTGTTGCTGACAGGAGTGTATACAGAGGGAGGACTCTAGGGGTTGGAAATGCCAGCTCTGTCGACAGGGGGGAACGGTGTGCTCGAAGCTCTCCAAAGGGGTCCGTAGATTTGAAAAAAGTGTTTTTCTTGTGGTTTTTTGTTTAAAGTTGCAAAAAAATCAGAAGGTTTTAGAAGTTGTATAGAACACTAATTGCCGCGTTAAGAGTGTCAATTTTATCGATAGGTCGGTACTTTTGGATTTTAAGATCAATCGATATAAGTAAATGACCGAATCATATGAACAAAATTTCTATTGACGGTTCTGAGACCCAACTGACTTTTAGGAGATCAGCAGCTGTTTTTGCAACAAGTGAAAATTAAAAACTAATTTTGCAAATGGCTTCTGGGTTAAACAAAAAATAGGCAATAGTTCAAAATTTAAGCTTTTAAACTTAACGACTTACTTTAAAAATAGTGTTTTCACTTTTTATTTGCTTGAATACCTTTTTGTTTTTGTATTATTGCAGTTATCATCAAGTCTTATCTAACTAATGTTCCATTTTAAGTCATTAATTAATAAATTGAACTAAGATTATAGATATCTTTTAATGCAAATAACTTAAAATGCTTAATTCCAGCAATAAAAATTTAGGTTTTAAAATTAAAAAATTTGTTTAATTATATAAAATCTGAATAGATAGAAGTATTGCAATATTATATAATTTTGTTTTTCAATTTGAAATTAAAATCAATAATTTAATAAACCTAAAAGACGCATATTTTTTGGAAAGATATAGTTTGCAATATTATATAGCAATAAAAATGTAAATTTCATAAGAATTAAAAAAAATATTAATTTTATGCGTTAATCGATTTTCTTTTTATATTTTTTTTCAACATTGAAGGTAGCAAGGTAAAAAGCTGAGGACTTTTGCAACAAGAAAATGTTCAGGGAGGAGTTTCAACTCTCAATTCAACTTTTCCACAACACGGATTTTATGCAAGTTTTTAGCTGTTGAGTTGAGAAGCAAGTGTTGCAAAATACGCAGTACGAGGCATTTCTAATGACTAAGTGATTTTTAATTAAATTTTTAAATTTTAAATCTTTTGAAAAAAAAAATTTGTCTTTTGTGTAATTATTAATTGTTAATAATAATTATATTAATATTGTAAAATTGCATAATATTTATTAAGGGTATTCACGCTTGCTTTTGTGTGGAGCAGATAAAAAGTTGAGGACTTTTGCAACAACAAAATGTTCAGGGAGGAGTTTCAACTCTCAAATTTTATGCTGTTGAATTGAAAAGCAAGTGTTGCAAAATACCCTGTTTGCGGCATTTTTAATGCCAAAATAATTATAAATTTTTAAGCTCAAATGCTGCAAAAAAGTTAACAAACTGACATTTAAAAAAATTAATGCAGGGCTTAACGCGCCAAATTGAAAATTTTCAAAATTAGCAAAGAAGAAGCACAAACCCAGCAATACACTCATAAATAGCAAAAAGGGCGTTCACACTTTAGCGAGTTGAATTTTTGGGCAATTTTTTAGCTCCTCAGCTTTGCAGCAAACGTGAATACCTTAATTGTACAATTAAATTAAATAAAGTCGCTTAATATTGAAACACTTAAAATAAATTGAAAGCAGTCACAAGCTTGTCTTAACACTTTTTGTTCCCTAACCAGCTAGTCCCCCAGCTGGAGCCCCCCAAAAATCTTGTTCTAGATCCGCCTCTGATTTTTGCTGTTTTTATTGCCTTTCTATATAGCAGCTGCTGTTTTCTCAAACATTGCAGTTTGTCTTATTTGCTTTTAGCTGAAATTTTGCATTGACTTACCTCTATGAATATATTTCTTTGAATTCTTGTGGGATTTCTATACTTATGTACATAGCATATAAAGGCTATGAATGAATTTGCTTTAACTTTGATCAGCGAAGTAAAAAAATAAAAAATAAAATTGTATATGCAAATGTTTGAGATTTATTATTAATTTATTTTATGAGAGTCTGGAATAGCTGGTAAATTGTATGGTTTGCGAATATTTTCTTAGGTAAATATATATATGCAAAAAACGTAAGTACATAAAAATGCGCATATTTTTTTTGGGGAAATTGCAAAAAGAGCAATTTATACATTACCAAAAATTTTGTGGCAAAAATGTATTTGTGGCTATAAATTTTTTATTGAGACAAAAGTACATTGAATTCTTATCGCTTCAAGTAATTAAAAAGTTAATTGTAAAATTATTTTTATTTAATTAAATAAAATAAAATTAGCGTAGCATAATGTATTACTAGCAGTCTAAATTTAGTCATTTAAAAAAAAACATTTTTTTTTTAATTCGCTATTTTTGTTTTCTAATCTAATTAAGGATTGATAAAAAAAATTGTACTTCGTATTATTATGCTAGAATCTTACAGTTGAAAAGAATTCCAAAAATAAAGTTATTGAGCAATTTCTATATTAAAAATTTTATATAAAAATTGAATTTAAATATCTTTGGAACCAAGGGGTGTTGCTGAAAATAAAATCATTCCTTTTATTCATCTTCTTATTTAAAATTTTTTTATTTTAAAAGTATGAATAAATTTACATTTAACACGATTTAACGAGCTTAAAAAAATGACTTCCATTGAATTTATTTTGGGTGTTAGACTCATCGAATGACTGAAAAAGACTCATCCTTATAATAATAATAATAATAATAAATCCTACACCGCACTCAACCTATCTATTTATCTCTCCTTATAGAAAAGTAAGTAGTATTGGTGAGAGTAGGCGCTCTTTCACTGCTACTCTCACCAAGCAGTCCAAGCAGTTTACCTTTAGCCCAGTTGGCAAAATAGGAAAACTGTTGTGAGGCGGTAACTTGCCTCCTCATAATGTCAGTTTGATCACTCGTTTGGGTTTAAGACCTGTGTTCAAAAAATATTTATAGTTTTGTCAGTAAGTGCACACGACAAACGTGTGCAATAAAGAGATCAGCAAAAAATTTCTAATAATTATCTTAAAATTCTATACATTGCACTTGGTTCATACTCAAGGATTGGTCTTGTGGTATGTAAATATTAAACGCAACGGAAATTAAATTACGGAATAAGAACTTTCGCATTATCGTCAGCATCAGGTGTCAGGAATATAAGAATAAAAAGAAGAAGAAATACATTTTTAGACAAATCCTGCTAATTTAGCCTTTAGTAGATTTCTTTATTCGTTATCGCCGTATACTTTTAGTACAGTGAGCGAAGAGTTTCAGCTGAAATAAAATACTTAGTTGATGAAACTTTCAGGGATTTTTTGGGACCTTGTTCTAAGTCTCGAGTTTTCATACTTGTGGGAAGGGGCGTGGTACCCTCCTCTGGCAATATAAGTTGGTACGGTTTTTGCATGATATCTTTTTCTCTATCAAACTTCATGACTCTGTGATCTAAAGTTCGAAAACTATCACAAAGTATATGGGTAAAATTTCCGTAAAAATCGACCGATTTTGAGATATTTTCAAATTATTCCAAAAACACCAAAACACGATTTCTAACTTTTTAATTTAAACACGCATTGTGCTTGAACCAATAAACCTACAACCTTGATTTCAGTTTTGTCTTAAAACCTGTAAGGTGGTTCAAAAGAATTGTGTTGAAATGCTATGGCCATAGGCTTTTTTAAAAACAATTCTTTGCTTGGAGACGGATTCTCTTGGATTTAAGTGAAGTCTTGAGTATTGTGAGGAGGCAATTCGCCGCCTCACAACATTGTTCTTATTTTGCCAATAGGGCACTAAGCTGCTTGGTGAGAGTAGCGTTAAAAGCGCGCCTAATCTCACCAACACTAGTTTAGATATAACGGCCTTTAAGCTGGGCGCGCTAATTATTGTTTTGTATTAGTGCGTAGGTTAATGGTAGTAGTGCATAGGTGTAAGTGTAGAGTAAGTGATAGAGATAGTGTTAGGTACGGCGGATTCTTTCTTTTCTATTAGGATAGATGGTGAGATAAGCAGGGTGCCGTATAGGATTTATTACTATACGTTTAGGCGGGAATTTAAGGATTTGGCGCCGATCGAGGCCAATATAAGGCGGATCGACAGCCAAATCGAGACAGTCTTTGTGAGTTTGTGAAGTGTACAGTCTGAGAGAGTCTTCTAGTGAGAAAAGTATTAAGAAAAGTGCCGCAGATTTAAAGGCGTTTTCGAGTAACAAAGCATAGAATTGTCGCAAAGGACGGATAAGGATATTTTTAACTAGTCGCGCACCGGGTGTGACCGCGTCGGAGTTTATACGTTCCGTGAATGAGCCACGCCAAGTATTGTCATCACTAGGATTAACATCTAGTAAACCTACTAAATTATTAAATCTGTTTAATTGAAAATTGTTAGATTTAACTTTAACACTGTTTACACAAAATATAGTTTTGCTAAACAATATTATTTTGTGTCAAATAGAGATCGTGTGGGCTCGACTTAATATAATAATTATAATAATAATAATAATATATTTTTTAAAACTTAAAGCAAATTGTGTTTTGTTTAAAATATCGAAAGTTTCAGCAAATATAAATTTTGTTGTGACATTTACCCTGGGCATAGCAGAGCTATCCCAGCCGTTGTTCCGGACAAACCGGAGGTCGTTACAGTATATGGTGTTTTTTTTATGTATATTATTTCATGAGCGCCCAGTATGCATTATACAACGGCATGTGTTAAATTTCCCTACAATTTCCCTACAGCTATGCAAGTAATATATTGTTTTAACTTACAATCGCTTTAATTATTCTTGAATTATTTTCTATTCAACTTTTCATGGTTCCGCAATATGTCCAACACGTCGACGTGCGCACTAGTATTTATTTTTTCATCATAACAACTCTGCCATTTAATATCAACAGCCTACCCTAACAAAGTGCGCTTGTTCAACTCCAAAACAAACTTTTCCTATTGTTATTATGCCTGGTTTATTTTTTTTTCTAAGGCGGTCATTGACTTTCCTACAACTTTCTACTTGACATTAAGCGAACACAACAGGGAAAAGGAAAAGAAAAAAAAGAAAATAGTAAAACAACAGCCCCACCAGCAGAGAATGTAATTTAACATGTTAAGTGTTAGAATGAAGCCTACTTTCGAGCGCTTGAGTCCATGCCATCCTGCCCACCCAAAAAAACAAGACCTAACACGATGCTTGTTGTTTCAGACATTGTCCTCGCACAACAAAGCCAGAGTTGTTTTTGTTCTTGAAGCTTGCCAAAAAAAAAACCCCTTGCTCCCGGCACCAAAGTCTAGGACAAGGCGCAGGCCTCTCTGTTGCTCTTAACACACACACGCACACGCACACACAGTTTAAAGGCAAATAATTTTTGCATTTTAACAGAAATCTGTTAAAGTTGCCCCTGGCAATAAGTAAACAGTCAAAGTTTTAACAGTGGCAGTTAATGTGGGTCATTGGGTAATTTTTTTTTTTTTTTTAGGGTTCTGGGAGGCGGTTGGCAAATTGTCAAGGCGACTTTGATTTGCTTTTATATTTAAAAGAGGCTATCTTAGATTTTACGGGCTTAATTAATAAAGTGGATACACGTGCCGGGAATTTTTTTTCGTTTTATACAAATGTAACATCTGCGTTGGATGTGAATGCGAACAAATTATTAAGAATTTCTCGGCCTACTAACTAACTGAACAGATTTCCTGGAAAAATTTCATTCATTAGCCCCTTTTATGTAGTTTCATAATGTTTGTTTGCATGAACTGTGCGCAATCATCGAATCCCTCATGCCATCTTATTCGTGCCGTGGTAGTCTTATTGTTCATAGTCAGACTCTGGCAAAACTTGAAGATATAAGGCAGAGGCTAAGGTTGACTATTAGTATTTCTTCTTAAACAGTCCTTGACATTTTCTTTCTATTTCTACTCTAAATAGAAGAAACTGCAAAAGCTTGCTAAAATTTTTTAATCAGCATATGGAATTGCAGCTGAAGAATATTTCAGAATATTCTATCTATATTCTATCTATATTCAACATCAGTGAAAATGTTCTTCTAAGAGTTTCTTTTAGGGCTTGTTGCTGAAAAATATTTCAGAGTAACGATACTTATTTCTCGCATCTACTTTTTAATAAAGTAATTGTACTGAAAAAAGCAATGTGAACGAAGACACTCTTTCAAAAGCTTCTACCAAAACGTGCTGCTAACAAAAAAGTGGACAGAATAAAAAAGTTTACTACAAATATTGAAGATAAAATGTCTATCTCTATGATTAAAGCGGAGTACGGGCTATGCGAAAGATTATCGGCAATTAAATTATTGGAGTGCCGTGATAGAAACTACTTTTGTGGAATTCATATAATTATTTTCTGATAGTTTTTGCTACTCTCACAGAGATGACGGCTAGCATGATAAGAAAGTCTTCGACGCTGAAGCAAATTAAATCTTCAGCTGAGCCACGAACGAATAAGAGGGCTTATTACTGTTTAAGTCCACGGATATTGTTGTCGATCCGGATGTAGTGATTGAAGTTTTGTCAAACAACCTTATTTAGTAAAAAAGCAAAGCCCTGCCGAAAAATATTCTTATTCCGGGCCTGAACATTAGTAATTGGATCTCGTCCAAAAGTGCTAAAGACGCCCTGTTTTACCAAGAAAAACCTCGCTTTTCCTTAGTAGAAAATTATATGATAAAATTAATCGAATAAAAATTCAAATTTTTTTATTTAAGCACCCCCATGTACATAGCCTTTGCCTTGAGTAGTAAACAGTAAACAGTAGAAATTAACTTACTAATACAGCGTGTTTTTTTTAGAGGTTAACAACTTTGAGTTGGCAACACTGCTTTATCTGACAACCCATTTAACAGCTGGTAGTTGCTTTTTGTTGAGTTTGGTTTGACATTTCATTATGGATACTTAAACCAGAGCAACACTTGGAAATTGTTGAAATTTTTTTTCAAAATAATGGTTCCGTTCATCAAACTTATTCAAAATTTAAAATTTTGTTCTCAGATGAAGCCTATTTTTGGAGCGAGTATAATCCAGAAACTTTTGTCCAAACACCATTAAATCCACAGAAAACTACTGTCACTTGTCTGCGTCGGTAAACCAGAGACAGTTGAACAGCTGGAAATCAACATTCGAAGAATTATTGGCGAAATACGGCCGCAAATGCTGCGAAAAGTTTGTGAAAATTGGTGTTCCAGACTGCGTCTTGTACGCGCTAGCCGTGGCGGCCACATGGCCGAAATCATATTTAAACATTAATGTCATAAAATTTTCTATCCAATAAAGCCCGTTTCATTGATATTAAAAATATATTTCTTAGTTTTATTATGATTTAAGCTTGTGTAACTCTAAAAAAAAACACCCTTTATATCTCAGCACTAAAAAGTATAAGACGCATACAAATCAAGTTTTGAAATACTTTTATATTCCATTGAAATTCAAATATAAAATTAAGTGAGCAGGCTACAATCGGTATATATCGATTTTAATACCCCTTTGCTGAAAAAGTGGATCTGAATTAAAAAATTAAGACGCATCTTTAGGCTAGTTTCATGCTCTTAGTTTTTTGGTCTTCAAAAACGGGTAAATCGGACTATCCGACTAGTTTTATTTAAGTTACAAATAGTCAGCAGTTCCATTTTATATTAATTCCTAAATTTTTCTATAAAATTACATAAAATTAGTCTTAATTTGTTAAATATTAGCTTTACCTTTTTTTAGTTTTTGTATGAATTAAAACCAATATTTGATACCCTGCTAAAGTGTAAGAACACCAATAAAACTTACCCTACTCCTATCGCTGATCAATTAAAACAAATCTTTCGGTCGCTCTGAAACTTTTGCAGGATAGTTTATATAGTTCTTCATATTTGAATCGAATAGTTTTTGGGACAAAGAGCTCATTTTAAGCAGAAAAGATGTGGAAAGGTAGAAGAATGTCACACTGTTTTGATTTTTAAAGTACCTATATTTGATTTATTTTTTTCTTAACTTTACAATAATTGTAACATTTAAAATAATCATCTCTTTTGTTGCACTAGCCCTTACTTCTAGCTGCCCATAAGTAGGCTATATTTCTGAGTTGCATCGAACATGTTCTTATAGTATTCACCCCTCAGTTACCCCTTTTAAAAACTACCCGTTTCGGCATTTCCCCTGCAACGCAACTATTTAGTACAAACCACAAACATGTTCTATATCCTTTGTGAAGGCTGCGTGCGCATTGCTGTTGCTCTCTCAAACAAGTTGGCAAGGACTCTTAACATCTTCAATTGTGGCATGTTAAATGCCTTCAACTGGGATGCACGACAAAGCAAGCCGAAAAAAACGAAGGAATTTTATTTATTCACAGCGCGGAAATCGAAAAATGGCTGTATACAAAAGGGCAAATAGTAACTTGGCTTAATTTTTGGACTGGCTGCGGAAAATGTTTGAGCAACAAAAACAAAATCAAAAAAAAAGAAACGGGCCAAAAGCATGCGAAACATACGAAAAGCCCCATAAAACAAAGCTGGTCCGACCTACCTCAAAATCACTCATTTGGAATAGACAATAGGCCACAATTACAGACATGGCGGGCTGCGTGTGGCCGGAACTTTTACCAGGCACCGCATGGTGCCACTTGGCTATAAACTAAGTGTTCCACACACACGCACACACATACGCATAATGATGGAGCTACACTGTAAGAAAAATTAAGTTTTGAATTTGAGTTGCAAATAATAATTCAAAATCGATAATCGATTTATATTCTATGATTTAGGAGTTTCTTTCAAATTTGGTCGAGAAAATCGATTTTTTTTTTTTTACAAAAAACTGAAAGCTACATATTCGTAGAATATGTGTATGAAAAGATTTTTCGATGCGATCGATATTTAAAGAAATAGAGCGTTCTCAAAACTATAAACGCGTTTTTCTCGGAACCATGTTTGTCATCCGCATTTCAAGCAAAGCTCTTGATTTATTGTTCCGATTCCCTTCATTTAAACCATGTTTAAAAGCATATAGTTTTTTGTATGCCTTTTGCTAACAATATACATGAAAAAGTGTTAATTTGTTATTTTTAAGCAAGGTCAAATCAAAAAAAAGTGAAAAAAAACCAAATTTTTTTTTTCAGATATTTTTTCGTCAAACCTCATTCTGATTTAGTATAAGGCATAGAAAATTTCATTAACTTCAATAAAGAAAAAACATTTTACATTTTGGCTTACTACAAAAGGCAGGAGCACTGAAATGCGGGGACGATATTCTGCGGATAGAGGCAGACAAGAGCCGCCATTTTTCAGCCGCCATTTTAAATTTCGTCGAGAAACAAATTTCCACTAATTGTACAATAAAAATCGCACTTAACAATCAAACCAGGAAGTTTGTATATCTTTTCATCATGCCACAAATAATACCCAAATTTCGCCTTCTTTTTGGCCAAATTTAAAAGAATCTCCGCTCAAATTTTTTTACTACTTATAATATTATAATAAACACTAGTTCGCATATAGCATCTAGTCTCAATGGAGATAAGCTTCTCCTGTTATTGTTTAATTAATTTTATATAATTTACTGATTGTTTGTAGGACAGCTAGTAAATAAAATTGAAAAAAAAAATATTTTCTTGACTATGCAAAGAAACGAATAAATTACAAAAAAACTTTAACTCCTTTGACCCAAAACCTAGCCTTAACACTAGCACTGAGACAGTCTTTTCTTTTTAGTTCCCAATGTTACTGCATTTTTTCTCTATGTGTAGCTAAACTTACGACAAAGTTATTTGTTGTTTTGTTTATGCAGTGAAATTTTTTGGCTACTGTCTGATTGTTTGCATATTTCTGGCTTGGCGCATGGCCTGCAGCGTGGACGCTTACTTGGACACCGGAAACCGGAAGCCGTCCAGCATGCAGCGGATATTACAAATTATTAACCTTTTGCAGCCATTACATTTGTGACGCTTTAAATTTTCTCCTTTTTTTTTTACTATTGGTTGAGTGCGTTTGCAAGTCGCTAATTGTGGAACTGACCGGATGTGGTCGGGAAATTGTTTGGAAAGCTATACGCAATGAACCAAGCAACCAAACAAGCAACAGAGCAACCAACAAACCTACCCATATTTCTTGTCTACCTTGTGGTATAAGCCTTTGGTCATCATTTGTGGTTGACAGCACCTGGCCGGAATGTTTTTGGGACCCGGCAAAGCGATTTATAATAGTTTTTCAAACTTCGTTTCAGCCTTTTGGGCTTTGTGGCTTTCCAATGTGCCACTTGCCTTCTTGTGTGTCCTGGCCAGGGTGTTAAGTGATGTTGTTGGTTTTTTTTTCATTTTTTTTAATTTCGAATTTTTTAGAATTTACAGCTTGGGGCCTTCGATGTGTGTGTGTGTTAATATGGCTTGGGTATTTGCGGCATAAATAAATTTTCCTAAACATTTGCTTAATGACTTTTTGCATGCTGCTAGGGTGGCTCAATATTTTATACAAGTGGAAATGTGTTTTTGGTAAAAACTCTGCAAAATATGCATTTACATATGTATACATGCTTAGTGCTTGAATATTCGTTTTAGTTTTTAAATACACATCTATGGATAACTAGAACAATCCATGTATTCTATAAATATTACTTTTCTAAAATTTACCTCGTGATAAAAAGTAAATTTGTTTTTTCTGCTTATTAGGCTCACATGTGACTGAATACCAAAGAGGTTAGTAGGTGCCAATAAAAATCAGTGCACACAGCTATTTTTTAAGTACTAACTAGTTTAAACTTAATTTTAACTGAACATTTTTGATTACAATTTTGTAAATTGAAAGTTAACTACAAAATAATTATTAATTTTTATTCTTAGAAATTGATTGTAAGTTATAAAGAGAATAGCCACAACAACTGTAGTCTTCAGGCTTGAAAAAATACATACGCTCCGACTCCAAGACCCTGTTCAAAATAAGTCGCCAGCTATCTGGGAACAAAAATTTTACAAGGGAACACGCAATCAAATCTAAACAAGGCGTCCCTTTGCATACAACGGATGAACAAGTCAACCGCTGTCGTGAGCATTTTTCGGAGCTGTTGAACAGAGATCAACATTCCATTCCTGCAGAACAACCTCCAACAGGCGGAGTCAGCGCAAATATAAGCACCCACCCCCTTCTACCAGAGAAATAACCGAAGCTATCAAGAGTCTTAAATCGGGGAAGGCTCCTGGGAGTGACGGCATTCCCGCAGAGGTCTTAAAAGCATGTCCCAAAACTCCTTCAGCCAGTTTTTAATGCAATTTGGCGCGAGAATCGTCTTCCTGCGGATTGGCTGGAAGGCACCATAGTGAAGATACCGAAAAAGGGCGACCTATCACTATGCAGGAACTACAGAGGCATTATGCTGCAGTCCATACTTTCCAAAGTTCTTACTACCGTTCTGCTAAAGCGTATAAATGCTTCACTAGACAATGCCATCCGAAAACAACAGGCAGGCTTCAGAACAAACCGCTCTTGCATAGACCAGATCAGCACACTCCGAATATTAGTAGAGCAAGTCAACGAATGGCAGTCATCTCTCCAGCTGACATTCATCGATTTCCGCACAGCCTTCGACAGTGTGCATCGCTCATCCATCTGGAATGCGTTGCATAAAGCTAGAATTCCTCTGAGCCTAATAAATTTAATAAAGGCACATTATGAGGGTTTCAAATGCAGGGTTCTACACAACGGAAGCTTGTCTGTACCTTTTCCAACGAACTCTGGAGTCCGTCAGGGCTGCCTTCTGTCACCGGTTCTATTCCTAATCGTCATTGACGAAATCCTGCGCAATACACTAGACGGAAAAAACAGAGGCATTCCCTGGACATTTACAGAGCAGCTTGAAGATTTAGAGTACGCCGATGACGTCTGTTTCCTTTCTGTTCGACATAATGATATGCAAGGTAAACTGGACGATCTAGTCGAAGAAGCTGGTAAGCACGGTCTCGAGGTAAATGTGGAAAAAACGAAGGCACTGATAGTGAACGCCAACAGCGATGACGACTTTTTAATTCGTAATGAGCGCATTGAATTTGTGGACTCTTTCTCCTACCTTGGCAGTGTCATAGCCACAGACGGGGGCGCAAAGGCAGACATAGAAGCCAGAGCTGCTAAAGCCACAGCTGCTTTCGCGCAACTCCGAAAGATCTGGAATTCCAATTTTCTATCAACAAACACGAAAATCCAGATATACAAGTCTAATGTGCTATCCATTCTACTTTATGGGAGTGAGTCTTGCCTAACAACAGAAGCTATTCTTAGCAAGATACAGGCCTTTGTTGGAAGAGGTCTCCGGCGCATTCTGAAAATCTGGTGGCCAAACACGATCAGCAACTTTGAGCTGATGCAGCGATGCAATATGAAGCCGATATCCTACATAATTACCAGTCGCAAGTGGGGATGGATTGGGCATACTTTGCGAAAGCCACCACATGAAGTTTGTCGTCAGGCCCTTGATTGGAACCCGCAGGGCAACCGAAGAAGAGGAAGACCCAGAACAACATGGCGCCGAACTGTTTTGAAAGAAGCTGAAGAATCAGGACGTTCCTGGAGGGAAGTGAAGCAATTGGCACAAAACCGGATACGATTTAGATGTTTTACAGAGGCCCTGTGCTCCTCAAGGAGTTAAAGGAATAAAAGAAGAAGAAGATTATTTTAAAAAATTTTTTACTCACCATAATAATAACAAAATATTTTTAAAGCTTATTTTATATGTAAGTATATTTTTCTTCCGACCGTAAAAAATATGTAATTTATAAAATACTAGGCTGCAGTTTTAAAAGCCTCGTCAAGAACGAAGTTCCTTTCGCTTTTTCTTTTTTTGAAAAAAATAAAGAAAGGTTTGTATAATTTTTAACGAGTCAAAATTATTTCTAAAAAAAATAATAGGCAAATTGTTAAATAATAATTGTATATAAAATAATTATATGATATATATATATACTAATAATATAATTTTAATTAATATATGAATTTTTGAGTTTCTTGCAATAAAAGAAATAAAAAAAAACAAGAATTAATAAATAAAAAAATAATGTTAAATTTGTTTATAATATTTAATTGAAACAGTATTTAACAAATAACTTTTTTCTATAAACGCAAACTATATATTATATAAAAAAATAATAGCTATAACTTAAGATTTTTTAAAATAAATAATATAAAAAAAAAAATTATATTTAAATAAAGTAAGTTTCATTTAATATTCAAGGAACTTTATTTATTAAAAAATAACAATCATATATAAATTAATAATAAAAAATTGTACTTGTACTAAATAAAACAAAAAATGTAAGTTTAATATAATATTTTATAAAAACTTATATTATAATGAAAAATAATAGTTATAGCTTCCAATAAGCTTTAATGTTATTTTTAATAGTCTTATACAAATAATATTTAAATAACTTAAGTTTCGTCTTATATTTGAGGAACACATTTTTTTATTAAAAATGATACAATATATACATTTTTAAATAAAAATTTACATTAAAAAGATAAATGGAAAATTTAAAAATACACTAATTAAAAAAAAGTAAGTTTAATTTAATTTTTTATGAAATATGTTTGTTTAATGAAAATTTTGCACGAAATAGTAAATTATATGTTAAATAAAAAAAAAAAAAAAAAAAAAAATAAAATTATGTACAACATAGTATTAAAAGAAATGTTATGAAATAGTAAATAATATATAAAATAAAAATAAAAAAATTGTGCACAAATAGTATTAAAAAAAAATATGTACATGCCAGTAAAATATATATGATATAAAGAATTGTATTCATATAATTTAAGATTCATTTATTAAGACTTATTTATTATAAATTAGTTGCTTATTATTATTTAAAACATCAACGTTAAATAATAAATTATCTTTTATATAAAAAAATACTAAATAATAAAAAATAATGTGTGTTTTATTTTATATTTTACGAAAAATGGTTCTTTACTGAAAATGCATTAAATACAACAAAAATTATGTAGAAAATTTAATTTTTTTATTTTTTTTTTAATATATATTTTTTATTGGCAATCAACCGTTACAAATTGGTTATGATCCAATATTGAGTACATGGAAATTAATCGCTACAAAATTTTATTAAAATTAAAATATGTCCAAACCTCTAAATAAACTATAAAAAAAATTAATAAAATTATATTCAAATATTGTAGGTTTCATTGAATATTTTATTTAAAGACACAAATTTTTGTATTAAATAATAAAATTTATGTACAATTTGTAAACTAAATATTGTACATAAAAATAATGCATTATGTAACCAAAATACTAAACAAAAAATAATGTAAGTTTAATATTTTAAGAAAAATGTTTGTCAAAATTCTACAAATTAAACACGTATAAATAAATTATATTTATATTAAAAAAAATTAACACCAAAAAAATTATTTACAAAATAGAATTAAAAAAAAATATGTACAAGCTAGTTAGTTGTATGTTTTCTCTTAATTTCTCAGTTGTAAAGATATTATATCTAAACTCTGCTTCATTATGTTAAGCTAGCTTTAAGCAATATTTTTATATTATTTCGGCAAATCAAGCAAATTGTTAAATTAAAATAAATTCAAAGTGAAAATTAAAAACATAATTGCATACCAGCTTTCTATATGTTTTCCTCACAATGGTCTGCAGTAGTGCTGAAAGTAACATTGATGTTATATCGATGAATCGATGTTTTTTATTTTTTCCGATCATCGATATATATATTTCGATTTTCGATTATCGACCAAATCCCATTACGTACAAAATATGGGCAATCAACGGCATCCAAGTCGCAGACACTTTTCGCTTTTTTAGAAAAAAACAAATTTCAAAAGATCCGAAATTGTAGGTTTGACTCAATTTTGGCACTTCGACAATATTTTGTGCCCGTTGAATTATTGGAAGGTAATACTTTTTAAAGTTTAGTAAGGCTGACAATCTAGTGAGCGACAAGCGGAGTTCGCTTAAATCAAAAAACGTTGACATGATTTTGTTTAATAACCATAATGAAGGGAACTCAAATTAGTTTAAAGTTTATGCGACTACAATTCTGGCTGGAACAGAACATTTTTTTGTTATAACTCATAGGCTTCCAAAAAAAGGGGTGCTAACTTTAAATGTGACAGAGGCACCCCTTATGGACTTTGGGCTGAACCCGCTATATCCGAAGTCCAAAAAACCCCGATCCAAGGGTTCTTAGAAATTATCCAAATTATCTCGTTTTATGGGATTTTTTGGTGGTTATCCATAACCCATGTGTTTTTTGGGCTTCGGATACGGCTGCTTAAAATCTTTTTTTTTGTGGCCTGTATTATCTTTAGCTTACGTTGCATAACCTCTTGGATTGTTATTTATTATTACTTTGCTTATTTTTCTATGAAATGTAATTAATTTTAAAATGTATATAATGAAAATATATGTGTTTGTTAATTCCATTTTATTATTTGAAAATACTTACATAACCAAACCAACAGACGGCGCACTGTGAATTAATTTAAGCATTCAAAAAATGGCCGCCAAATGTGCTTCGATGTATCGCAAAATCAATGTATCGAAGTTAAAAAATATCGAAAACATCGATGTTGGCCAACATCGATGTTTCTCCAGCACTACTTGATTTCCTCACACATACATACACAGCATACTTTGCAAAAATTCCATTAAATTGTTAATTAATTTTAATTGAATTAATGGATTAATTTTAAAAATGTGCTAATTTATCTCAATTATGTATTTTTAACGACATTACAAATTTTTTTTTCTAACTGTTATAATACTCGCTTGGGTAAAATTTAAAAAGAGTTAATTTTTTAATTAAAATCAAAAAAAAATTTTAAAGCAAATTTAAATTTAAATCAAAACTAGTTGAGACATGCCGACTAAAACATACTCTATACTTTCTTGAATTAGCACAGTATCTGTGGAGTGGGAAGTGGTATACATTAAAATAAAATTAATTTTTATATTTTAGTTTACATGATTGTTTTAGCTTGCACGCACTAATTTAAGCCAAAGCCCAAAAATAAATAATGGTATTAAAAAATTAAATTATATTTATTAATAGAAACAATTTCCACTTGCAACCAACAATTTATGTGCTCTAAAAAACAATTATTTTTACTTAAATTAAATTCAAATTTGTTTCATTTCATATTGTGAGCGTGTAAATTTTAATTATTTTTAATATGCACTTAGATTAATTTCGCACAATGTATTACAGAAAATATGATTTATGTACTTTTTAAATCTCTTCTACTCTGGTTGATATCAAAGCGCATTAGCCCAACGGCAGAGTTATTTACATTATTCAATAATATTGCAATTATTATTTTATTTTATTTAATTTAATTTTTACAATTCACAATTCACAATTTTACAATTTTTACATGTTTGGTCAAAATAAGGCAACTTAATTAGGCGCCATGCTCATTACGCAAATATTAAATAATAATAAAAAAAAAATATATGTGTTATGACACAAAAGCAAAAAAAAAAATAAATAATAATAAATCGAAAATGTAAAAATAAAATGAAAATAATAATAACAAGCGCGTAACTTATGTAAGTACAAAGTAATTTTAATTAATTACACAACATGTTATTAAATGCATATAAATGATATCTGCGTTCATGTACGTAGTATATACATATGTATGGATGTAAATGTATCTATAATTGTATGAGGGGGATACACAGGCCACATGGATGCGTTGACGCAAATTGAAAGCCAAAAGCCGCGAGCCAGAACCACAAACAAACCAGAAGAAGCAAACCAAATGGAGGACGTCAGCAGATGAACGTTCCGCCATTCCCTTCGCCATTGTATGGGTGCTCCGGGAAGCTGCTCAAATTGGAGGGTTGGGCTATGTAAATTGAATTCCAATGGTCGAGAGATGTCATTGATGCGTGGCTCCAATTTGCAATTCGTGTTTTGTAGCAGAAACGAAAAAGAATAAAAAAGTAAAAAAAAAAAAAAATTGAACAGCTGCCATACTTGCTTGCTTTTCCAACACTGTTTAACAATTTTAATGACAGACACAAAAAATTGAAGGTCAAAGAATAAACGCTTTAGATTGAAACCGACAAAATGTAATTCCAGTCGTACGAATATAACAATGACCAAATATGCAGCAGTACCTGGACTCGACTGCTCCAATTCACAGGACTACCATCGCATAGTCGTACAACAGACCCACTGTGTGTTTAAATTGAAGAGTCAGTTTTAATTTGTAAAAATTATTTGTATTTTAGTGAATAAATACGCAGAGTTGCATTTTTCGGAAATATTGCTTTTCGTTACTGCCTGAATCTTGCAAATTTTTTAGTTCCTGTTTGAATTAAATGCATTGGAGAGTTTAAAAAAAATATATTATATACATACATATTTATACCCTGCGATAAAAGGTTTATTTAGTTTGTGCAAGTAAAAAACTCTTAACTTGTGGAGTCAAAGTTTGTATTTGAGATTGTTCTTTCAGAACATTATTGCCATTTTCTTATTTGTTATAAAATAATAATTAAACTAAAAGATATGTCTAATTTCGTTTAAGAAAAAAACATGTAAAAAGATGGCGTACGTTAAAGTCGGGCGCAGACGACTTTGGGATACCCTGTACCACCACATTGCAATTAAGTTCCACACATTGCTTAAAACCTCCAAAAGATATTTTATTCGGCAAATTTGGTTACGATATTTTCATAAAAAAAAAGAAATCAGTCGAATTTTGCACCAAACAATTTTTTTGACCGATCGGTCCTATGGGGACTATATGAGATAGTCTACCGATTTTGATCAAATTTGGTACACTGATTGGGAACTATAAAAAACTTCCGACTGCCAAATTTGGTAACAATATTTTTTTGACCGATTGGTCCTATGGGAGCTATATGATATAGTCAACCGATTTTGATCAAACTTGGTGCAGTGCTTGGGTACTTTAAAAAACTTCTTAATGCCAAATTTGCTAACAATATCTTTACAAACAAACGTATCACAACGAATTTTGCACAAAACACGTTTTTTTGACCGATTGGTCCTATGGAAGCTATATGATATAGTCAGCCGATTTTGATCAAATTTGGTGCAGTGCTGGGGGTCTCTAAAAAACTTCCGATTGCCAAATTTGGTTATGATATCTTCATAAACAAACGAATTATCCATCTGAAACTTTTGCTTTTTTTCGAGGTCCTCTGAAAAACTCCTATGGGAGCTATATAATGTAATCCCGATATAAAAAAATAAAATAAACTTGTCTCCTATGGATTAATAAGAGATCTAATCTGAAAGTTTGGTTACTCTAGCTCTTACGATCTCTGAGATCTAGGCGTTCATACGGACGGACGGACAGACGGACATGGGTATATCGACTTCTCGAGTCACACTGCTCATGCTTTAGGTAACTTTGGGGGGTCTCCGACGTCTCCTTCTGTATGTTACATACATTTTCGGCTTGCACAAACACAATATACCCTTTGTACCATACGGTACAGGGTATAAAAAATAAAAATTTTTTGCCTCAAAATTTCAATCAAAGACATTTTTTTGATCGTTCTAAATCGAATAAAATTGTATAAACTAATTTTTTTCTAGACCGTATTACCAAGCAGCATTGATTGTATTCGTTAAAGTAAAAAATTACATTACATAATTTGGCTTTTGAAGTTCAATATTTTTGGGAACCTAAGTCATTATATTTTCACAACTTTACATTTCGTTTCAACATAAATTCATTTCTTATTAATTCATGTACCCACTTTTATAAAATTCCTTACCCCTGTTTGCCCATTTTTCAAGCTCCAAAAACATGTTTCCAGATATTGTAGAAGAAGATTATATATATTATCTTAGTTCATTCCAGCTTAACCCCAGAGATTTCATTTCAGCTTCCGTAGATCTTCTCCAGGTGGTACGTGGTCTTCCAACTCTGCGCCCTACTTGCTGGAGCGCATTGCTTGCTTCGATATGTTGCTGTCGTTTTTGCGGAGCGTATGCCCGATCCACTTCCACTTTCTTCTTCTTATTTCGGACGCAATTTCGATTTGGCTCGTTCTGGAGACCAACTCCTCGTTTGAGATGGTGGTTGGCCAAAAAATGCATAAAAAATCTGAGAAGAAAATTAATGATTTTTTAATTAACTATTTAATTAACATAAAAACTAAATAAATAAATAAAATGCCTACCTATAACTTTTAAGAAATGTTATGTTCGCCATGCTCCGGAAAATAAATCCGAAAATTTTTTTATTATTTATTCGGATCCGTTTTTAAACGACATTTTTGGTGTTTCTAATTTCACCAAAAATAATTTTTTATGGGTTTTGAGACCGACTACTTTGTTGTAAGTGAAATTAATTCGATCAGATTGAATTGGCAAAATATGTTCAAAAGTCCACGTTATTAAACCTAAAATTAATTAGTTTAAAATATTATTCAGACTCAATTTCAAGTTAGATTTTAATTGATAATTATTTTTAATTTTTTTTCTGAATCAACCCAAATAGTATGCTCAATCTCAAAACGAATTTTTGTTATAAATTAACATTCAAAAACACGATTAGTTTCCTGCATAAAAATTGGTTCATGTCTTGCATAAATAGTTCATATCTTGTATAACCAAAATTACCTTTTTTATATAATAAAAATACCTAAATCGCCATTAATTTTCATAAATATTGTTGCTAAATTTATTTAATTAATAAAATAAAGTACTAACAATAATTTAATCGAATGAAAAACAATATAAGGTAATCGAAAGGTGCAGAGCTGTGGTAACAAAGAGTAAGAGAAGATATCGACAGCAAAAAATGTGAAATTGGAAACATGTATCTGCTTTCCGGAACTTGATCAATTAGGTCATGTCGTTGGAATACTTCAAACTATAAACTCAAATAAGTTGAGGAAAAGAACTAAACGCTAAGAAGTCAACAAATAAAGAGAAGTTTGAGAGCTCAAAATTTCCTAGTTAAATTTGTTCAAAATAAAGAAAGTGACCTCTAATCGCACTTTGAAAAATTTTATCAAGTAAAGGGTCATCAATCTTGAGGTTTTTTTTTCAATGGAATTTTTTGATAAATCACGCGTGAGTACTTTCAAGTTGCCATGTGATTTTCATTCAGTTTTCATTGCCACTTCGTCATGGAAAGACTAACACCCGAACAACGTTTACACGTTGTATAATTATCGTTCTGTAAAGAAAGCTTTTCACGCGCTTAGGCCATTTAATGGAACCAATTCGATGAACAATTATTTTCATGCTCTGGACCGGTGAATTGGCCAACAAGATCGTGTGATATTACACCGTTAGACTTTCTTCTTTGGGGCTACGTGAAGCCTAAAGTGTTTGTTGATAAGCCAGTTACGATTGAAGCATTAGATGCCAACATTAGCCGTGTTATTCGAACGCGTCATTGAAAATTGGAACCTCTGCATGGACGAGCTACAGCGCAGTTGCGGCCAACTTTTGAAAGGGATTATCTTTAATAAGTAAATGGCAAGAATGGTTCTTTCTATTGATAATAAAGATTTTCCGATTCATTTGAAATTTCTGTGTTTTTTTGCATTTAAAAAAAAAACCACAAGATTGATGACCCTTTATTACAAAAGTTGGCTATAAAAAAATACTCTCAAGGAGATAGAGAGAAATTCAGAACAGCACCCAAGAGTTGTTTTGGATTTGGCACTGTCTAAGAAGAAATGTTTATATTGCGGAATGCCAACATGCTTGCTGGATGGAACTGCGTCCTAAAACAGTGATGGAAGTCTTAGTACAGGTTGGACTTCAAAATCCTGATGAATCATACTGCAACACCTATCATTAAAAGCATAAAGTCTAATACGAATCAGCAATTGCTCTGTATTACAGGAAAAATATACCGGAAAGAATCTTACACCAATATTTCACAAAGTTTTAAGTTAGTCAGGTAGCTCGGTAAAGACCGAGACCACCCAGAGACCTTACGTCCTACAGTGTAGCCTATGAAGTAAAAAGCATAGAATGACTAGAGAGGGGGAGAAGTGGATGTTATAGTGTAGAATAGTGTCAGGGCGCACTTGTTTCTGCCTAGTCTTTCACCTTGGGGATTCGATAAACTGAGCCAGGTTCGTTATGGGCAGATTTGTCAGACAGCCGAGATCTTAAAAAAAAAAACGGTTTTGCCAGTTATCGATTTGTTAGTTGCATTGGAAGGGTGCACAAACTTCGGTAGTAGCAAAATGATACCAACACAACTTGTATATTATTTATTTATTATATTCACAGCACAGTAAGATGTTGTCCGCCCTATGATTGCATACTTACGTCTGGGCAGAAATGCCTTTAATGCAAAGTATTTGGCATTACTCGGCAGTCGAATTTCTTACTCGTAGGTGCCCGAAATTCCTTACGCTTTAATGTAATATTTTTTTTATCGTCTACAAAAAAATATGCAGATTTACAAAATACACACACACTCGCATTTATTTACTTTTTTGTTTTATTTTTGCATTTGCTGTTTATTTGTGGAGAATTTATCGCACTTGCTTTGGTTCTTTGTTTTGTGGTGTAACATTTTGCTGACATGTAAATCCGCGTAGCGTTACCCAACACTGCAGTCATGGTTCTAACAGTTGGATGCCTGAGTGTGCGAGTGTGTGTGTGTGTGCGAGTGTGTGTGTTAGTGTGTTATTTCTAATGCCCACAAACAGCTCTGCAGTTGTCTGCAAATGTTGGGTTACATTTTTTTTAAGCCATCTTAATACGACCATTCTTTTTGGCGCTGCTTTTGTCCCTTTTCAAACTTTAATCGTTTTGGTTTTGGTCCTGCACAACCCAACCGCATTTTAATTGCATTTTTGTTGTGTTGGAAAATTGCACGTCATTTGTTATTTCGGCCATTTGCATTTTCCTAAGCCTTATAAATGAGAAAGACCGTTTTGGGCCAATGGCCATTTCAATTGCTTTGATAATGCAGTTGGTCATGCTGTCAACTCTTAATGAATGGATATATGGCTGAGCGAGTCGTAGTAAAATACATTAAAGACTTCAAGAGAGCGATTGTTAAATTTACTTTAAAACCGAACTATGGAGTGAACAGATATCTGGCAGACTGACCTATTGCTTTGAGATTAGCATGCAATGGAAGAGATTTTGTGGCTTCCTTGGGTAGGTGCAAAAAAGTTTTATCTGTAAAAGCTAAAAGAAAAAGTCGAAGATAGTACCATGATACCAATACGAACAGGTTTTAGGATCGAGCCATGGTCATGCATCTGCGACACGTAATACTCGGAGCTTAAAATATTTCCACAAGTTGTCTTCCAGTCTAGTTTTTCGATAGCCATCCGGTTTTTGGAACTGTCTAACCTTTTCTCAAGTACAATTTTAATAAAATGTATCTAAAGGTTAGAAGACCACCAAAGTTACGTTCCATATGGTCAGAGGGACAAAAGAATTGGGTAAAGTACTATGTGTTCGTCTGTATGAAGACCTACATCTTGAAGACTATCAGAGCTAGGATAGCCAAACTTGATATTTGGACTACCTATATGTCCAGCCATATCAACTTTAAACTTTTTTTTCCCCTTTTTTAGTAAAAGGTACTCTAAAATATTTGTAAAGGGCGACTGAACAAATAGTCAGTCAGGGAAATTATTATTATTATATATTCAGTAATCTTAAATTAAATAAATTAAAAAAAAAATCGTTCGATTAATAACATTATACGATATATTATATTATAAATATAAGAGATAATCACAATATATTATAGTATATTTGAGAAGAAAGTCCAAATCGCTCCAGTGCACAATGGGCCCGCGTGGCCAGATTTTGGCCAAAAGCCCTCCAGATGAAGGTCAAAATTTTGACAAAATAACAATTTAATATTATTTTAAACATATTAAGTATAACTTCAGAAAAAAAATAAAACTGAGCTTAACAACTTTTCGGTCTTAAATATATTCGAGTAGTTAAAAGATTTTTTTCGTTTTTGTATCGTTTGGCTACTTTGCTTTAAGGGTAACTCCGACTACCACTCGATATTTGATCGAAATTTTTTTTATAAATTTCTTCATATGTTTTACAACGAAATGTTATTCCTCCCGATTTTCGGAAATTGAATTTCGTATCTAAAAGTGGAATTTTAAAAATTGGATTGGTGATCTCGTCTTTCTGTAATTTGATTGGAAACCTGAAACTTTTTGAGTCTATAACTCCAAAACCATTCAATATTTTGGGTATAGGCTATTTTTTCAATGTATGAGGAGCTCATATCTACCTTTGTGTGAAAAATGGTCCAATTCCAATTAACCGGTTTTTTTAAAATTAAGTTAAAACAATTGTTTGGCTTTTTAAAATTTTTTCCAATTTTGGTCTGGATTATCTATATCTGAAAAAAATCGGAGGAGGCTCAAACTTCCCAGAAAAATAGTTCAATCCTTTAGGAACACGTGTGTAAAATTTCATCACTCTAAAAAATTATTGTGGAAATTACAGGGTTTTGGCCAAAATATGAAATTCTGGGCCCACAGTGCAATGGCTTTGACATAAATACCCTTCTCATAAACCAATCACATAAACGACAGTATTCATGTTACATAAACTGAATTGAAACCTATCAACTTCTATTAAAGTATCTCCGCTAAGCTGACATGACATACATATTAGCCAGTGTCTCACAAAACCCCACAAACTTCTAAAATTTATTTAAAACTTGCAAGTTTTATAAACCACAGAAAGCTGCTTATAACGGAAATCCCTTTTAAAGAAAACCAAATATTTTCGTAAGAGCATTATATGCATTTAAGAACAAGTTTCAACATGGCAAGTACATCTGCAATTGACCTCCGGCAAGCATAATCTAGATCTCGTATCCTGCTAACCATTTAATGCCAAGTTTGCAACAACTTTAGCCTGGCTTAACTTCGTTGGCCCAAAAGCGCAAGTATTTGGTGTGAGCATGCTGAAAATTTAAAAGATAGTCAACAGGAGTTCCTCCAGCGTTCAAAAGCAGAGAGCACAACAAAAGCGCTCGCTAGGGGGCGACAGCGTGCAAAAAAATAATTAAATTTATTTTAACTTTTACACAGTGGCCAAGCCATGGATGCAAACCAAAGCGATGATGCGACGCGCAAGACAGTCCAACATTTTAATTTGTATGCTAAGCGGCATTCCAGTCTTTCCATACCAGACCATGGTGACAGCCATGTTGAGGGCAATGGCAATGGTAGCAGCGATAGCAATGGCGGCGCTGACGACAAAAGAGACAGATAATGGCTCAGCGAACGACGGTTGGGGTGCCTTGTTGGGGATTACCGAAAAGTGAGAGATGCAGAGTGGCTTTCTTTTGGTCTTTGGTTTTGTGGCGCAAATCTCACACAAAGCAATGACCACAAATACCAGACGGCTCCCATGGACAGACTGCTGCCTGACCGACTGGTTGCTTGGCTGGTTGTCTGCCTGTCGCCGTTCAAGAGCCAATTAATCAGTTTGTCTAAGTGGGGGTCGTACACTTGAAAGCCCATCCAGGCGCTATCTGGTAAAGCAGAAGCCGAATAACAAAGCGCTAAGGCAAAGTTGTTTCGCTCTTTTGACTTTGGCTAACAAATTTTTGGTTTGTTGGCCAATACACACAAAGTAAGTACAGTAGCTGCTGGAAATTAGTAATGTTGGAAATTGAAATTTCAAGAAATTAAAAGAAAATTTTTGGAGGCACTAGATATTTCTGAGTTGTTAATCTCAAGTTAATTTTAAAGATGAAGTAAGCAAAAATTTGAAAACGTCGCGAACAGCGTTTCCACAGTAAACTAGATCTCAAATATGTATTGAGGTTTAAGAAACATGAAGCTGTTCCGTGCTTTAGGTACCGTACCTAAATATGGATTGGCTTTTTTAGAAATAGGGGTGAATCCAATTTTCGGCACTTATTATATATATTAGAGATATTTCTACACATGTGCAATTGCTAAGGAAATCAGGAAACGTTAGAAACTTAGTGCTGCCCATAAAAAACTTTTTTACGAATTTCTAAGAAATATATTATCATAAATAATTTTTAAAGTATTTGTTTACGAAGATGAGACTTCAACTTTCTATAAGGAAGGAGTACCGCTTTCGCAAACATTATTAATCTACCAAAGCAAAGTCTAGACCATAAGACGCAATTTGTGCCAAAATTTCATGCTCCTAGCCCTTTTGGTCCTTGGTAAGAAGTACAATAGAAATTCAACTTTTCAAAATTTTATAGCATACTTTTATGCGCAAAAATTATCAAATTATATATTTTTTTCTTCGGAAGTTGGAAGGGCAGATGCATTGATGGTTTTTATTCTTTCTTAATTGGCTTCGAAAGCTGAAGCTTTTTGAGGCTGAAGTTAAGTTAAAAAAAAAAGACTTTTTTAGCAACTTTCTGGATTAATTTATGAATTATCTATCTTTCAAAATAATGTGCAGCAAATGTCAGCTTTTTAAATTATTGTGGAAATGCCAGTTTTATTGTAAAAATTATACAATTTCTACATTATTCTGGCTACAAACCTTTTATAAATAAGAATTAACTTTTTCTTTATGGCCCACTGTGCAGTAGATTAGATTAGATCATTTTTTTTTTAAAGTCGAAAAATACTGAAACTTGGTGTATAGTACGAAAAAAAAATTTAAGATGCTGCTTTTGTGAAAAATACATTTTCGAATTTTGGTCTGAATTATCTGTCTGAAAAAAATAATTTAGGAGACTCAAGCTTTCCAGTAAAAAGTGGAAGCTCTTAAGCATAAGAGTAGAAAATTTAAGGTTTCAAAAAAAAAAAATTGATTGTGGATTTGCTAGTACATATTACGACCAAAATATGACAAAAATATGGTCCAAATTGGAAATTTTTTGAACTTGTCGAGATTTGCGTGCAAATAGCACGCATAACATTTAAAGCAATTTAGACACATCCGCCCATATAATGTTGCGTATACGTAATTTTTTACATTTCATGCATACATAGGTTACACTGCGTATACGTAATTTGTATGTATATGATAATTTCTTATTGCACACTAAACAAATTTTGTCTAAATAATTTTTGGTTTCAATTCCGATTATTTATCGAGCTAACGGTAAATTAATATTTCGGTAAAATTTTCTTGGACGTACATCGTAAATGAATAATTTGGTTTTTGATGAAAGATAAAACTTTGAAAAAAAAATTTCTAATTTTAACATGCTTTTATTAGCTTCACCTGTATGTGTGTATGCATGTATGTATGAATGTATGTATGTATGTATGTAACAAAATTTTTCAGTGTAGTTTTCACCAATTTCAAGAAGTCTGATCATCTTGAAAATTTGCACAGGGGTGTAGGACTGATGACAATACAATTATTTAATAACTTTGTTATAATATCCTGACTAGGATCATCAGAATTAAACAAATAAAATGTACACTTAAAGTATGAAACAGTTTTTCATAATAATTGATATTAAATATTACAATTATTTCAGTAGTAGCTATTTATTTTTTACAATAATTGAATTATTTTATTAATTTACTAATTGCTTGTCAGAATATTCTATTGCTGTAATACAAACACTTGATACTTCAAAATTATTTTCCTCCCTTTAGTTCGGTTTACTATTAAAGCGTGTTTTTTAGTTTTTTTAAACTATCATTTTTATTTCAATTTTTAAATATAATTTTTTTTAATTTTTTTGGGATTTGTTTTCTTAAAGAAAATAAAAATTATCACATTTTATATTTTAAAAAACGGAATCATTTTGTTGACCCCTGTAATTAAGAAAGTTATGCTTATTTTTGTTTAATTCAAAAAATGTTATCGTCTCGAATTAATTTATTTTAATTTTATTTCCATGGCATTATTATTTATTTTTATACAGGTAAAAATATATACAGAGTTTAGCGCAAATTCTAGCTTTTCAACTGAAATGTTGATCTTTAAAAATTATGAAATAATAACAATAACAATTACCATTTTTTTTTGTTTAAGTCCAATCTATTTAGTTTGCAATCTTCCTGCTGTGTACATTGGTTGAAGTTGCTTAGTATTTACTGTGCACATAAACAAATGCTGAATTTGCTCTCATCCTTGAGAGTTGTTCGATTTTCATGGCGAGAACATTACTAAATACATACAAATATTTAGTTTATGCGTTAAAGTATGAATATATCTATTTTATTGCGGTCAGTTGTTGTAAGTTTTCTATTCTATTGCCGCAGACTAGGAAATGTTTTATGTAAAGCTCTCTTTGAAATATATTTGGCTATAAATAAGGATACCAAGATTGGCCTAATTGAGTATAACGCTATACATATATACACGGCCAACAAAATATTTGCTACAGCTGGTACGCTTTTAATGCTTAATGTTTTATGGCCAGTCAGTCAGTTGCCTGCTTTTTATTTTTGTCTAGGACAAGCAAACGTACTTAAATATTCTCCAAGAGCTTTAAGAATTCCATAAGATTTGTGGAAAGAGCACAAATATGGCTACGGTCAAAGGTTATTGCCTTTGAAGAAAAACTAACAGCGACCAGATGTTCCTAGAGCGAAATGCCTAATTAGCCTAATCGATTTGCTATTGAGAATACAAGCCCTATCTATTTATTACGCCAGGACTGCGTCTTATTTGTTCACTTCACTGTAATTTTTATATTTTAAATATTGTAAAACAAGTGATTTTTCGCATAAATTTTGAAGCCCGTAATATATCTTATGTGTCCCGAGAACTATTGACTTATATAAATATTTTAAAAATCTCTACTTTTTGTTGTGTGAAAAAACAAGAGTTGTACATGCAATAAAAACGATTATCAGAAATCCCTTTTTAAAAAACAAAGTATACAAAAAAAAAATGGCAGGCAATTACAGGAAAATCTACATCTTAATGCAGCTATTGCTTAAATTGATTGTGAACTATAAGCTACACATATAAAAAATCTTTGCGCATTAAACAACTTACCTTTTTATGAATCAGGTTGCCATTTCTTAAAACTAATATGTTGTTTTAAAAATATAACTACAAAAATTTTGGTTAATATTAATTATTATATTATATTTATTCCTTGACATACAGTACAAATCACAATTTAGTACAAAAAAAAAACAAAAATTGAATACATAATATATGTCGCTCCTGATCGCAGCATAGCGCGGTTAGTTGGCACGATTTCTTTTATATTCTACTATACATACATACTATATCCTAAAGTCGTATAAACGTTCTTATATATTATCGGTATGTATATATATTTCGAAGAGTATTTACTTTGAACGGGCATGTTCCGAATTATGAGTGTTGAAAAACAAAATCAAGAGGTGGTTCACCCTCTTCCCTGCCATCTTAATGTCCAATAATCGTGATTTTACCTGATTTAAATCCTTCGGACTTTTATTTTCACAAGACGACAATGCAAAAAAACGAGCCCAATTTGGCAAAAGAAGAGTACCTGAACCAAACTGGTGAATTGCGACTGGCATGTACC
Source organism: Chymomyza costata (assembly GCA_018150985.1). NCBI lineage: Eukaryota > Metazoa > Arthropoda > Insecta > Diptera > Drosophilidae > Chymomyza > Chymomyza costata. Next base: position 3,261,958 of record JAECWU010000001.1, on the reverse strand, counting down.
TCTGTGTACAAAAATAAATGTCTGCTCAAAACAAAATCAAATCTGCTTTCCGTGTTGAGCTTCAGTAGAGTTTCATTTCATAGTAGATACGAATGAGCTGCAGTTCTGGGAACAAAGCGTTGGAATCCCAACGCTCTGTGAACAAAAGACGGATAATTTGATTTTCACTGCATTATTCGCAAAAATAGCCCAAATTTAGCTTCGCATGAATTTCATGAATGCTGCTGTGCGTTTTCCTATTGTGTTGCATCCTATTGTTTCAAGACAGGTTTTTGCAGCAAATATGCACTATACATGCAAGGAAGCAAAAACAAAAAGTATTTGATGAAGTATTTACAAAGACTCGATACCAAAGTAAAAGTATTAATAAGGTACGTTTTGTAATATATATGTAAAGGGTGTTTTTTTAGAGTTACACAAGTTTAAATCATAATAAAACAAAGAAATTTATTTTTAATATCAATTAAACGGGCGTTATTGGATAGAAAATTTTATGAAATTAATGTTTAAATATGATTTCGGCCATGTGGCCGCCACGCCTGGCGCGTGCAAGGCGCAATCTGGATCATTTGCATTTGCGGCCGTATTTCGCCAATAATTCTTCGAATATTGATTTCCAGATGTTCAATTGTCTCTAGTTTATCGACGTAGACAAGTGACAGTAATTTTCTGTGGATGTTATGGTGTTTTGACAAAAGCTTGTGGATTATTCTCACTCCAAATGTGACAATTCTGCTTATTTACGTACCCATTCAACCAAAAATGGGCTTCATCGGAGAACAAAATTTAGAATTTTCAATAAGTTTATTTTGATAAAAAAACACGCTGTAGCATAAAAAATTATATGCAAAATAGGAATGTAAAAAGTTAAAAAAAAAATGGCGTAAGTTAAAGTTGGGCGCGGACGAATTTGGGATACCCTATAAACCACATTGCAATCAAATCGCAAATTGTTAAGGACTCAAAAAAAACATGTTTGCCACCCCACAAAAAACAGACGAATTTCGCACCGAACACATTTTTTGACCGATCGGTCTTATGGGGACTATTGATATATTCAACTGATTTTGATCAAATTTGGTACACTGCATCGGAACTCTAGAAAACTTTCGAATGCAATATTTTGTTACAATATCTTCATAAACAAACGAAACTCGACGAATTTGCACCAAACACGTTTTTCTGAACGATCGGTCCTATGGGAGCTATATGATATAATCAACAGACTTTGATCAAAATTTGGTACAGTGCATGGAAACTCTAGAAAACTTTCAAATGCTAACGATATCTTTGCAAAAAAACGAGCTATCCATCTAAAACTTTTGGTTTTTTTCGAGGTCCTCTCTCTTGTCGGAGGGGTAATGAATCGTTAATGAGTAATGTAACCCTTTATCAAAAATATAAAATAAACTTGTATCCCCTGACATAATAACGTATCGAATCTGAAAAATCGGTTGCACTAGCTCTTACTATCTCTGTGATGGAGGCGTTCATACGGACATACAGAAATGGATAGATTGACTTCTTTGGTCACCGTGATCGTACTTTAGGTAACTTTGGGGCGTTTCCGACGTCTCCTTTTGCCCATCTATGTAAAGGGTTTTCCAATAAGAGGTGTTATTTTGGTATTCAAAGAAATATGCCATTTTTTGAGATAAATGATCGGACGTTTATTTCATAATAAAGTGGAATGTATGCCGTTAATAATGAAAAACAACATCAGCCAAATGGCCACCACGACCACGCTTACAGGACCATATCCTTTTCGTGAAATTTTCCATAACCAAATCCCAAAGCGGCTGCCCTATGTCCTCGATAGCCTCATGAATTTTATCTTTGAGGTCTTGAATCGACGCTGTTGGCGTAGACCTTATCTTTCACGTGTCCCCAAAGGAAGAAGTCGCAAGGTGCTAAATCACAAGATCTCGGTGGCCAATTGTGATCACCTCTTCGAGAGATAACACGGTCCGGAAACTTTTCCCGTAAAAGAGCAACGTAGCGCCGTCTTGTTGAAAGTAAACGTTGTCCAGATCAATACCATCCAACTCCGACCATAAAAAATCATTAATCATCTCTCGATAGCGCAATCCATTCACCGTAACTGTTGATCCAACCTCATTTTCGAAAAAGTAAGGTCCAATGACCCCGCCGGACCATAAACCGCACCAAACAGTCACACGTTGAGGATGGAGAGGCTTCTCAACAATAACTCTTGGGTTTTCCGAGACCCAGATGCGACCATTTTGCTTGTTGACGTAGCCACCGAGGTGGAAATGGGCCTCATCAGTAAAGATGATTTTTCGATGGAATTCCGGATCATTTTCATGCATTTCAAGGACCCAATCAGCAAAGACACGACGTTGTTGATGATCGGCCGGCTTGAGTTCTTGTGTTAACTGAACTTTATAAGCCTTAAGACCCAAGTCTTTATGCAAAATACGGTGTAATGACGTTTGTGGAATGCCCAATTCCAAAGAACGATGAGGAATGGACAAACCTGGGTTTTCTTCAACACTTTGGGCTACATCAGCGATATTCTCAGTAGTTCTTGAGCGACGTGCACGGGTTTTATTCTTCACATCACTAACTTGTCCCAGCAGCTCGAATTTTTCTACCAATTTCTGTATTGCGGTCCGACAAGGTGCTTCACGACGACCCAAAAATGCTTTAGTTTTACGAACTGTGGCTGGAAGATTTTCACCATTTTTGTAGTGAATTTTAATAATTTCAACGCGTTGTTGAAGCGTGTATCGTTCCATATTTAGTAATGGCGTAGTTTCTACTTGTCAAATGGCAAAGAATAAAAGCTTCAAAAGTGACAGCTACCGAAATACCGAGTGATTCAAAATAACACCTCTTGTTGGAAAACCCTATATAATAATAATAACACAGGCCTACAAATACCGGGGTCATGTCAGTTATTGGAAAGCTAAGGGTAATTTTCGAGGGAATTTGCTGCATAGAATCCGAATCCGGGGTCAGTATTGGCCTATCACGTCAGGATTTTGAGATATTTGGCGTTATTTACCCGAAAAACGGGGTATTTTTTCCTACTTTTGAGGTTATGTACAGGGTGCAAATAATTTTTGTGATCTGTCACTCCAGTTACATCATTTAGTACCACTCTTACCCTTTAATTTAAAAGTTCAAGCGATCATTTACGATTTTTTTCTAAAAGTTATGGCAATTCAAAGTGACGAAGTATATCCCTCGACGTCATTAGCATTTGCATTAAGCCTTTGAGACAATAACACAGGCCAACTGGTTTAGTTGTTGGGAAGCTATGGGTCATTTCCGAAGTAATTTGCTGCGTAGTTTGTCAGTCGTCCCTGGGCGGGGCATGGGGATCTCTATTAATAACTGTTCAAAGAGAACAGGGACCTACAGTGTCTTCAATTAATTGAGATTTTCTTGGGCAAATAGGGTCTTTGAGCTAGCGATGCCAGTGCTAGGCAAATGTATCAGTACTACTGCGGGGATTCGAACCACCGACCTCCGGTTTGTAAAGCGAGTACGCTACCACTACGCTACCGACGGCCCCCATCTATACTCTTAACACAATTGTTCAAGCCTACTAGAAACACTCACGCTCACACACATACACATCGTACCTCATTTCGTTACGTGACATTTTGTCTATCATATCACTTTAAGCTATTTTCATTATCAATAATCAAGGTTGTAGACGACTATTTTAATCATTCAACGATTCCCTGCACTTCATCTATTTAAGTAATTCTCATATATTACGTAGAAATATGTTGAAAATGGTATGAAAAACACAATTATTTTTTTTGGTTAATGTATCTGCGGGTATATTCACATTTCCAAATATCGATTTTTACACAAACTTTTCATTTTTTATCCGAACCCAGGGCTGCAGCTCTGCTCTTAAGAACAGATAATAAATACACTTCACGAGTATTAAGCTCTAGATGTAGAACTTGGACCGAGTCAACGTTGCTTCTAGGCAGCTCACAGCTTACAGCTTATTAAGCCTCACAAATTTGAACTACACACGAAATTATCATTTCGCAAAACGACGCTGTACTATGTACCTAACGGTTTGCGGAAAATTGCAATAACGGTATTTCCGTCACGTTGTGAATATATTTCAGGATACATATGCTTTTAATATTGATCAAGTTACAATGATTGTACGAGTACATATTATTAAGTAACGATTATTCCCAAGTGATTTGTCTTGGCCATCACTCTTAACTTACATATTACCTAGACTAAGATTACTATTTGCCCTCTGCCAATGGTCAAGAAACTTGGCCAATTTATTTGGGTCCTTAGTACGCGTGTGTGTGAGTGTGTGAAACCAAGACAGAAAATACAAAGTTTCTGGGCTAAAAACGACAACCAAGTAATAAATGAATATTGACAGGCCAAGAGAGAGGCCGACAGCCTATCGACATAAAAACTTAACTAATCGCGCAGTTATCGACTTAATGGTTTTCTTATATTTTTTTTTCTTTTCGTAAAAAACAAAAAACCAAGAAAATTCTTATTGAAAAGCACTCTGACATGCACGTTATACATATACCTACACACATGCTCGAGTGGCATTTGAAAGGGCAAGACAAGAGCCGGAACAGCAGCAAGAGAAGCCGTAGCGGGCAATGGCCACCACTTCAATGTTGGCCTACACGGTCCGAAGCGGAAAACTTGTTCATACCTTTGAACTGCAAGTCAAGTCAAAACGAAATACGGCAAAGGAAAATCAAACAAAATGGCAAAATGGATCGAAGAAAGTCGTGCCAAATGGCAAGGACTCAGACTGCCGCTTGTCGCTTGACTATAAATAAAAAATTTCCTTTTTATCGATTATATTTTGTGTAAGCAAAGTAAATTTGTGAGTGTGCAGAGTTCTTTGGTTGCTTGTATACCCTGTACTCAAAGGCTTATGGGTGTGATTATAAAGTGGCAAGAATTGAGTAGGGCACTCCAAAATGTATATAGAAAAGACAAAAGGATATGTCCACCAATGTATTCGTGGCTTCTATTTCTTAGAGACCAAAAGAGCTATTAGCGTAAAATGAGTTTGTATCTGCATTGAATATATTAGTGGCAAAATAACTTTTTTGTCTTTGTAAACGAACCAATTTTACTTTTACACTCTTAGAAGACAGTCCCGTAGTAACGATAGTATTCGTGAAGGCCTTGATCAATCAACTCGTTGCCATTTTCAAGCTTAAGGCCTCTTTTATGGAACGTTGTGACACATTTAGAAGCGTGATATTGGACCGCATTTCTTTTAAATTGCGGAAGGAGTGCGTGTCACTGTCAATGTAGCTGGATGCAGAGCAATGATCAATGAATTATTGTTGCCAAGATATTGCTCTGGCTAACTTCAGCTAAAGATACAATCGCTTTATTGAGGGAAACGCCCATCTCAAGAAGAGTTCCGGTGAATGGTCTACCGATATCTTGTGATCTTATACCATCTGATAACTTTCTGGAGGGATATATAAAATCTCTAGATTACGTCGATAAGTCTGAAACGATTAAAGGTAAATACATATAACACGTATGCGGAATACCGAGTGATATGCTTAAAAGAGTGTTTAACAATTGAACCCACAGAATAAAACATTCAAGATTTTCCTCAATACATTACAATTTATATGTTTTGTTTAAAAAAAAAATCAGGAAACTTTATAAAAAACGGTTTTCGAAATTTATTTCTTGCTCTCGAACATATTTTGAGGTAAATCTGCCTTAACCATTATAATGTGTAGGGACAATTCGTTTAGTATTGTACGTCGCCAGGTTGCCTTTGGTCTTCCCAATCGTCTGCTTCCTTGAGGGTTTCATTCTAGGGACATCCTGACAATGCTGCTTCGATGTTTCCTGAGAGCATAGCCGAACCAACGCCACTTGGGTGTTCTTATCTCAGTGCAGTTAGGAACTTAACTTGTACAGTGCCATAGTCAAAGAAACTGTTACTAATTTAAAAAGTTTATTCCATTTCTGATTTATTTGTATTTTTATAATTTAATAAATTTAATGTTTTTTAATTTTTATAAAATCTCTACTAAACATCGCACTAAACATGACGTTCACTGTCAACGTGCAGAACCGTCCCGAGCTAAGGAGTTGCCATTTATTTGAAAAAAAATTTTCAAAAGAAAAACTAAAATTATATATAAACAAATACTTTTTACCATTCACACGGCTACAGACTGCTGATGACAACTGATGGCTCGTAGGGTTGTCATTATAAGTATTAAAATTATTTTATCAGAAATTGAAAGCGAAAGTTTCCAATTTCCAACATAAACTTTTGTAAGCCACTCTTAAAAATCGTATAATTTAATAAGTGTCTAAATCAAATTACTTTTAAACAATAGCAACTCTGTGTTGCCATTCTCGTAGAAGCGTAAACATTTGGAAACAATTGTCCGCAAAAGGACATCTCTGAAAGTGTTGTGACATTTACGCGTTTTGCTAAAGATTTTATTTCAAAACGTATTTTTTGTTTGTTTTGATTTTCACCAATTTTTGTTTTCAAATCCACTGAACACTGCAGAAATCACAAAATAATCTTCGTTCTTAAGATATTGGCAAGAACTGGTAATTTGCTCAAAACTTTATAAAACTGAAACCGACTTGAAATTAGTTACAGTTTTCGGAAGCGATTTTATCGCGTAAAATGATTCCCAAATCCCTCACTTAAGATCTTAGCTTTTGACTAAAATAGGTCCCAAATTTACGCACTTTTTCCCAACAGTATTTCGCGACTTATGCATAAAGGCCCATACGCAGCATGTAAAATTTACGAATGGAATGACAAAACTTCATATAAAAAAAATAGTGTGACTGGGAAAATGGCGTAAATTGGGGACCTATTTTAGTCAAAAGCTAAGATCTTAAGTGAAAGATTTGAAGTTTTGTCATTCCATTTGTAAATTTTGCATGTTGCGTATGGGCCTTAAGTCTGAAATGCTTTATCTCACAGTCATAAGTCTCCAAACGTAGCTTAAGCACCATCAAAAATCATCCTTTCGTTAAGCTTCTGTGTTAAAAGCACATGAACTTAAAAATTTTAAATCCCTTGCTTTGAAACTTCACTTGAATTTATTGTTTATAGAGAATTGTATAAAGTTTAGGGAAAAAGCATATAAGAAGATAAATTTCTTATGCGGCCTGCCAATTTTGGCGTCATGTTATATTTTTTTTTTGCTTTTTAATTACAGTTAGTTAATTTTATTATTATTTAAAAGAGGAGTCTTAGAAGAAAATGTAATAAACATCTGCAGGCGACAAGTCCCAAAATTCTGCGTAAGAGAAAGATAGTGTAAAATAAATTATATTCATGCATGTGGTTTTTAATCACAATTAAATATTTTTTTAGCGTGTTATTTATGTCTAGCATATTTATAAATAAGAATAAAATATCTCTAAACCAAATTATTATTTAGTACGCACTTTAATGTTACTCTACTTCAAACACGTCTTCATTGTGCTGCTCTCTGTGATCGACTGCTTGCTTGCCTTCGTGATGCTCGTCAGCGATGCTCACTTATCTATACCATTATATTTGCTCTCTCAGCATGTATTCTCTCTTTGTGCCTTGCTTTTACTCTTACTGTAACCCCGGTGGCCGCATTCTTCTTTCCAGCAACAACCAACATTTTTTTTATTTGATTTTTTTATTAAACGAAATTTTCTTTTCGTTTAGGATTCCCAGGCCTTAGAAAATATTAAGTCCGCGCGGATCAGCGCACTGACATGAGCTGAATTTATTAGCGCTGATTTCTATGGTTTGTCAGTTCGTGTCAGCGCTCTACTGTCAGGGTCCTCAAATCAGCGTGAAAAAGAACAAAATTGGCAGCCCAAGTACAGAGTATATTCAAGTCTGTATGTCCTTGACTACAACCGATTCATGAATGTTTACTTTTTTGCATATGCCTGAACCTTCGACTGTTCCTTTTTGTGTTGTAGTCTGTACGCCTAAAAATATGCCACCCATTTTGCAGTGTTTGTCGTCAGCTAATGGATAGAAATTGCTTTTTAATGAGTCGGCAATTTTTCCCTGGTTTTCAACGTATTTTTTTTTTTTCGAGTTTAACAATATGATTTGTGAGCTCTAATGAGCAGGCTTTGATATGAATAAGTGTTGTATATGTTGGTATTTGCTATATTGTTCTACTTAATGTTAATTAAGTGTAATTTGTTTGCACTAACTTTATATAGGTGCAAGGCTTTAAATTATAAGTTGCAAAGTTAGCCCTGAATTGATTTTGTACTATTACGTATGCAAAGGTAGTAATTGTAATTTGATTTGATTTAATGAAATTGCAAATAATTGTATAAATTGTAAGGCAGCAATTGGACAGTCCGAGAAAAATACATCTTAAATATTAAATAAGGTTTTCTTGGCTAAATAATGATTTCTTAAATTGCATCATTTACAATTGATCGATTACATCGAAGTACTTCGATTTCTTGTTCATTTTGTTATTAAATTGTTAAGCGATTAAGTTTGTATTTTAATCTATTGGATTATAGCCTCAGTTTTAAGTCGCCGATTGTCAATAACTTAATAAATTTAAAAAACTTTTATTTTAAAATTGTTTTAAAACCCTCTGCAGTACTCGCACAAATGTCAAAAATCTGTTTGATATAATATTTTATTCTAAATGTTTACAGCCATGGCATTTTTGTATTAAATTACGCTATTTAGTCGAAAATAAAAATAAATGTTATAAATTGTACTCATTCGGTCGACAGTGTGAAAAAGAAGGCGTCGAGAAGGACACCAACATTTAATAGGAAATATGCTTTGTTTGTATGCAGGCAAGTAAATATGTAAACAATAATTGCAATATAAAAACTATGGGTCTTCGCCCCCTGATCGTTTCGTTTCGAAAAAGAAAACTTGTTAATGATTTACTTAAATCTACTATAAGCAAAAGAAATGACGCGGATGAGCATGACAGCGACACTTGTCAGTAACCAAAATCGAATATTTAATTAGTAATCGAATATGTTATTCGTTTTCGTTTTGATTTCACCAAAACAATTTTTACACGCGTTCTAAATTCGACTGCTTGAAGGCGATAAAGAACTTGTTTATCAGCCGTGTTACGGAAAACTTATTCGAGTATTTTATTCGTTTTCCTTTTAATTTCACAATTTTTTTCATGCTTTTGGAGTTCCACTCCTTGACGGCTACAAAGAACTTGTTTATCAGCAGTGCTACGAAAAAGAAAAATGAAAAAAATACTCGATTTCGTTTTCCGTAGCATTATTATTCGTTTTCAGAACTTGTTTATCAGCAGTGCTATGGAAAACGAAATCGAATATTTTGTTCGTTTTCAATAAAGCGATAATTAAAATAATAAAAAATAATATGATTTAAATACATGCTTAGTTTAAAAATATTATTTTAAATTAAATGAAATTTCGATAATTTTAGAAACAGAAATTTTAGGCATACTGTTAAACAAATTATAATTAGATTGTTTAAATAGAGTAAGGCACTTTTATGTTCCTTAACCGGATTCACGCTTAAGATCTTTTTGTAGAAATTAGCTAGAGTTATCTAAGTTGATCTATAGACGAATGTGGGTCAATTAATAAAACAAAGTTGAGCTTTGGATAAAATATTTCGAATCGCAATATATTTAACCACACCAGAAAGCTGGATGTAGACATTATATTTAAAAAAATTATTATTAAAAACAACAAAACTGCAGTAATTTTAGAACTATAATAAGAAACAATGACAATTTTTTTCTCAATTAAACAAAAACATTAGCTTACCTGTGTTAAGAAACAAAATAAAAGAAAATGGCGACCTTGGTGACTGCACTCAAAAAAAAAAAAATCAATATTCGTTCATGTAGGCGCAACAAAAATTGTAACGGTGAAAACAATTTGTAGCTAACATAACGGTAACAGCAAAGTTTTATCTATCCATAGCAGATTTTTCTTTTATGTCTGTTTTTCTTGCACACTGCCGTGCCATAAATCGTTCAAAATGGCGGCAAGAAAAGTAAAACGAATTGAAGTTGGAAACAACAGAGAGCAAATGCCATACTATAGCAAACACTGGGGAACCCCGTAAACAAAAATGAAACCGTTGGAAAACAAAGCCAAATTGAAAATGAAAAGAAGAAAAAGCAAGAACGAATTTTTTGCAATGAAATGCGTACAAATGAAGTCGTAAAGCAAACGAATGTAGGCTCTATACATAGCCAGAGGACCTGGGTTGGGGTGTATCATCTGCTCTCTTGGTCCAAAACGTTTGTTCTGGTGAATTGTGTTGGTTTTTGTTGGTGTTGGTTTGTTGTTGTTGGTTTGCCACGCATACATATGCACGTATATTTATGATGTGAAACGCAGCAGAGCAAAACGGGCTCCCCAAAGTAGGCAACAGAACATGCACAAAATTTGTTCTGGGAGAACTAAGAACGGACATCTAAAATATACGATATCTGCCATTATGTGAATGTATCTGCTTGCAGTGTCAGATACTTTAAAAGTATAGAGTATTTCAGTTTCGTTTAATTTCCAAAAAAAAGGTTTGTATTAGATTAGTATATTGACTAGGCCGACATTGGTCTTTAATTAATTAGACATCGTATTCTAAAATGTGAAAATATTCACATACGTAAATAATGTCAGCTTTGTTTAATTTAATATAATTTTTGAAACGGATTGTTTACTTTTTGCATACTTCTAAGAATGGTTTTAAATGCTGTATTACTACTTAGTGATAGTATTGTTGAGAGATAAGTGGCTTCCGGTGGTAACTTTTGACTATAAATTTTTATTTTAAATATTGCTAAGTTAAAAAACATATATTATGCAAGAAAATGAGATAATCAACAATTATTAAATGGAAAATAATGTATTGTGTTCAATACGTCGGACCTCCTTCTTTTTCGAATTTTCACAAAAAATACAATACATTTTTTTTTAAATCTACGAACCTTTCTGAAAACTTTGGACCCAGGGGGCATCACTCAGGCTCAAATGCTATTATTATTGTGTCATTATGTTACAGAAAGTAAAGTGCATTAAAGAAAAAAAATTAAGGCTGGGTTTGGTATTGAAAGGTTGAAAAGATTTTTAAATTTGAATTTATTGTTAATTTTTTAAAATAAAAAAATTAAATATATTAAATAAAAAATTAACAAAAATTTGTTTGTTTAATTCTTATAAAATAATATAATAATTCATATTTTGACTTTACAATATTTTCTTAGTTTTTTTTTCGACTTTTTGTATTGTAGCAACATTTGGTTCTACGAAAAGTGAAAAAAACATTTTTAGTTAAATGATTAAACTAGAAAATAATGTTAAGCTAAAATTTGAAAGGTGTATTTTGAAAACTCGTGTTTGAAATAATGTTAAATAAAAATTTATATCTAACGATTATTCTATAGTTTTTAGGTTAAAAATATGAGTCAGGACTTGTGTTTTTTTTTTTTAAATTGAAAGTAGAAAAGTATTCTTTTTGGGTAGTTCTTTTAAATATATGATAAATTGTAGCCTGTTTTGTTTTAGCAAAAAACATTTTTTCGCTTTCAATCAGAATTAAATACACTTCAACTGACAGAAGGTATCACACTTTCATATAGTTGATGATTACTGCCAAGAAACCCAAAATTATTTAAAAAGCGTTTCAGTTATGTCAACCTTACTAGCATAATGAGTACTGTGAAAGATGTGCATGTACTTAAAGACCAGGCCGGCACGAATATATACTGTTAAGCTCTAGCCTGGCTTGTGCAGGTCTAACCCGTAACTTGCATATAAATTATTGCATATATATAAAGTATTTATTAATTTTTCCCACCATATTTTGCAGCTTAAATTTACTAAAAGTTAATGAGAAAAATAATTATTTATTTTCTACCTCTATTAATGCAAAAGCAGCATTTTTCAGCATTTAATAAAGTTTATCTACCATTAAATTTATTCCCCGATTTAAAGAAGAAAGTTCCTTGTCTGTTTCATAAAGTCGGTAAACGATTTTGCCAATATGTGAAATCCAATTTTTCGATTTTGTACAGGGTGCGCAATTTCTTATGTCGGTATTGTAACATTGAATAACTTAAACATATGACAACCGATTCACTTGACTTTACATGTTTTGGAAACGTCAATTTAGTAGAGTTTTAACCATTTATCGCTTTATACCAAAATAACGCGCCGAAGTAGTTACTTTGTACATTGAAAACAGTCGTTCAGTTGTGTTAACTCAACGTGCATAACGTCGAAAATATCAAGGCAAACAGGCACCGTCTGACAACTCTCTGGTTGCGTTTATAAGCAAAACTGCCGTATTTGGGGAACGCGGAATCCACGCAAGATCTATGAAACGCAATTATATGACCCAAATGTTACTGTTTGGGCCGGCGTTTGCGCCAAACCCATCATTGGGCCTTATTTTTTCAAAGAGAACCAAACGGTCGATGGAAAACGATATCGGTGGATGTTGGCTCACTATGTCTGCCCACAAATGCGCGAAAAAGATCTTGAAGATTACTGGTTTCAACAAGATGATCCGACATGTCACACTGCGAATCCAACAATCCAGTTTCTACAACGAAAATTCCCTGGACGTCTGATGTCAAAAAGAGGCGACATTGAATGCCCACCCTGTTCCCCAGATTTGACCCCTCTGGACTTATTTTTGTGGGGTTATTTGAAAAGCAAAGTGCTCACCAGCAAGCCGCAGACCATTACAGAGCTTAAGGAAAACATTCTTGCCGAAATCATCGCTATACCACCCGAGATGCTCGAAAAGGTAATGGAAAACGCAGCAAAAAGGGCATATTTTGCTGTGGCCAATAGAGGCGGCCACTTGATTGATGTTGTGTTCAAAAGCTGGTCCAAATAAATTTCAAAGGACCAAATTAAATGAAAATACCTCATATACAGAAATCGGTTGTTTTTTTTTAAGTTATTCAATGTTTACATGCCGACATAAGAAATGGCGCACCCCTTACTATATCTGAGAATGAATGAATCTATTTAATTTACATTAACGTCAAGATCTCAGAGGAGATAAAGCTAGAGCAATCAAACTTTGGATAAAGCTCATTTATTATTTCATCACAATAAGTTTATTTAATTTTTTACAAATATCGGCGTTATTTTATATAGGTCTCATGGGGGAAATATATAAGACCTCAAAAAAGCACACACAAAAATTTTAAGGAAATAAATCTTCTATTTGTTTAAGCAAGTACTGTACAAAAGAATCTAGCTGGGGTTTACTTACAACATTCATAAACATAATATACTTTTCCACCCAAGGTGCAAAATATAAAAATAAAATTGTATAATTTCGCGCTTAATTTCTCTTATTCATATGTTTTAATTAAAACTCAGTTATTTTTAACGCTATGATTATGTGTAAAATACTTACGTCGATATAATAAACACGATTACGTTTGCAAAGCTCGACTAATTGACTTGTGCATTGACATATTTAAAAAAAAAAAAAAAATATATATTTATGTAAAAAGAATTTGCTCAAGCTTTTTGTATTTAATATGACTTCAAAGGGAAGCATTGCAGAGAGCCGCAAAATTTGCGTTTACAAAGTTGAAAGTTCATTAGTAAGCCATAAAGTGTGTAATAAATTTTAATAAAAGCAGCCAAGCATATGTAAAGCACACCAATATACATAAACACTAACACACACACACACCCGCAAGCTCTCGAACGGCTCATTATCAACACTCACAAAAGATGCCAGAGAACTTGCCAGAGAGCACTAACAAGAACAATAGACGTGACAATAACAAGAACTAAAGAAACGAGAGAGCAAGCGGGAGCGGGAGCGCAAACTGCTGACTTCAAAAGTAAACACTCCCACACATACACACACACACGCACGCACAGAGGCTTATGCATGAGCAGCCATAACAACAGTTACAGTTACATAAACATATGGCTGTGTGTAGGTTTGTGTGTGTGTGTGAGTGGCGCTTAAAGTGGTTTTTCGTTTGCTAAATATGGACTAGGCTATAACTGCATATACATATGTGTGTATGTGATTGTATATATGCGTGTGTATGCGTAAGTGTGTGCAGCATATCTTTAGGCGCTATCTAACCGCATATCTACATTTAAATTATGCAAGTCGTTGCTGTTGTTGTTGTTGTCTAGCCTGCTTCCTCTTTAGCAAAGTTTATGTGTGTGTGTGTTTGTGTGTGTACGAGTCTTCGTCTGTTTGTTTGCTTGTTTGTTTGTTTGCAAGCCGGTTGTCTTTGACCCAAAAGCACACATTTAAGCACCGTGCTCTCTGCTCTTAGATTTCGCAAACGAAAATAAGAAAATATTTTGTGCCTAGTTGGGGTCCTATGTCTGTATGTCTGTATCTATACGTGTGCGTTTGTGTTCGTGTGTATTTGCATACAGCATTTAACATACATAAAAACACACGGCCAACTTTTGGCTCTTGCACGTTTTCTATTTTCACATTTTTTACCCGTAGCCTCCAGCATTTTTATGTGTATATATTGTACAAAAAAAAAATATATATACAAAAATATATACACATAAATTTTTTTATTTGATGCTGCTGTTTATTTGTTTAAATTTAACGCATATTTTGCTTTTAAGTGGGCGTGGGTATGCACCTGGTCTAAGCGTTTTATTTTGTGCACGTTTGTCGCTACTTTGCACGCTTCCCCACCCATGCTCATTTATTTTTTATTTTTTCTTGCCTTTAGTTGTTTGGATACAAAGCAAATTCTATTTGTTGAAGACACCTTAAATTATGCTATGAAATTTATACAATAATTTGAGTTCTAGTTGTTGATTTAGGAGTACGGCTAGCTTGAGTTTCAAAGCCCCAAGTCTGCGAATGTCAGTTCGATTATAACTTTACCTAAAAAGATTTATTATTTGCATTCATTAAATTTAATAAAAGTTTTTTACGTTATAGAATGACAAAAGAGATCATAACAATTGAAAATTGAAATAATGTTTAGGTAGGCAAAACTGCAGCGATTGGAAATTGAATTAAAGGTGTTTCGGATTTCCGAAAGGTATATCTTTGAAACCAGTTGTTACCTTTGACAAATTTTAATTAAATTTTATTCAGTTAGGACTAACAATTTATCATGGTAAGATTTACACCACAACAACGTCTTCAAATCTTTGAGATTTACAATCAAAATCAGTGTTCTGTTGTAAAAACTTATAGAGCTCTTTGTACAATTTATGAGCCGTGAAATCGTGCATTAGAACGTAACATTTGACATTCAACGATGTCTGACCACCAATCAGAATGAGAACAGCACGGTCCGTAGAAAATATCGCTGTTGTAGAGGAAAATCCAAATTTATCGATTCGCAACGTGTTACCGTCAATGGTGATCGATACAGAGCGATGATCAATGAATATTTGTTTCCAAATTTACTTGACATCGATGTTGAAGAGTTCTGACCGCAACCATCGATTGACTGAAAACTCAAATCGGTGAGAAAGCTATTTCAAGAAATGCGCCCACCAACTGGCCGCCGCGGTCGTGTGATTTAACTCCATTAGATTATTTTCTTTGGGGACACGTCAAGTCGTTGGTTTATGTAGACAAGCCAGCAACAATTGACGATTTGGAAACCAATATTAAACGTGTCATTACTGAAATACGGCCCTAAATGCTCGATAGTGTGGTCAAAAGTTGGACCCGCAGGATACGCTTTGTAACTTGTAGTCGTGGTGGTCACATGCCAGAGAAATTTTTTGCAATTATTAAATGATACGAAATTATCTATCTTATAAAACCATATTTGGGGTCATTGCATTAATTTTTCTATATTTTATTTAAGTTTGAAATCCGGACGCGCTTAAAAAAACACCCTTTACCAAAATACTGAATAAATTTTATCGATATCAAACGACAAAAATATCGACCTCTTCGATTTTTACATATGTGGTAGAGCTTAACGAATAAAGATTTTGAAGTAAATTGTTTTTCAATGATAGATAAAATATTGAATCAAAAATAAAATTGTTAATTTTTATAGATTTTTTTTTTATTTTTTAAAAACAATTTATTTCTCATTTTAAATTTAGTAGAAGTAGTAAATTTGTTAGTACCATTTTATGCGTGTAAATTTACTGCGAAAAAACAAAAAAAAGTAAGTAACTCCTAGAATTGTAGAAGTTTTGCTTATTTTAGCGATGGCACCTTGCATGGTTGCCATAGTAAACATTACCTCGAAAAATTACAAATATTAAAGGTCAAAGATCACAATTTTATGCAAATAACATTTTACATGTGCCTTAACATTTTTCCAAATGATCTAAACTTTTTACGGCGTAAAATTCTCTACAAAATCGGAGTTTTTCAAAAGTGGGAAATCACTTTTGAATTTAAAAATTAAAAAAAAAATATTAAAAATTAAAAAAAAAATTAATAATTATATTAATAATTTTTTTTTGTAATTCAATATTTTATTTATCATGGAAAAAATTTGCTTGAATATGTTTATTTGTTTAGGGGATATAGCTTGTTCAAGAAAAGTCTAAAAATCAAATTTTCAGTTGTAGATAGCTCGATAAATATTTGGAGCTTTGCAATAAAATTTGACGTGGTGACTATTGGATAGTAGGGCTACCACATACGCAAAAATAAACAAAATCAAAGAGCTCGAGGAAAAAAGTGGCCGCTTCACTTATTTTCGCCGATATAACATTTATAAATACAATTTTTTTTTTGAATTTACTAAAAGAGACCATCATAAAAAATTTTTTTTTTTTCTAAGTACCTTCCCTTAATATCATATAGTATAAGAACCTCTAAATTAAAAAAAAATGTATTATAATTTTTGATGCTTTTTATAAAAAAAAAGATTAGATTGTTTTTAAAAGAACAAAGCAAAGAAAATTATATTAAAAGCAATAAAAACAGAAGGTGATGTTCCTTAATCACTACTCAAAAAAAAAAAAAAAACAAAAATAAAAAAAAACCGAAAAAAAAACGCTTGATATCTCTGTTTTCGTTTTTCGAAAGATGGCGCGCTGAAGCAAAATCTCTACAAACAATAAAAATTCCTTAAGTGCAATGTAGACTCTTTATAGCCGTAGATAACAATATCCCCAAATACAAAACTTTTTTTCAAAATTATTTAGCCAAAAATCGTCTTGAAACTAAAATTGGGAACAATTATCATCTGTTTCAATTTAAATTTTTAAATTTATTTATTCTATAGAAAAAATTCGTTAAATGCTGCCGGACTTGCCTCTTTAATGAGTAAATCAATTGGTTTTATTGCATTTATTTTAAAAACTAATGTTTAATTAAATCTTGAGCTGCATCACAAAAAAAAAACGCAAAATTTAAATTCAATTTTAATTTTTATTAAAATTAAAAAAGCCAATTTAAATTTAATTAGTTAGTTGCTAACAGTTTGACAAACTTTTTATGCAAAAACTTTTTAAAAATTAAATTCTCATTTTGCAATTTTTCCGTTTCCCCACAAACTGCCTAATTGTAAGGTAGAAAAAGAAAAAAAAAAAAATCAATGGGTTTGTATAAACATTTTCTTTTCTTTTTTTTTAAATTTTATTTTGACTGCTGTTCATTCAGATTCAGGTTCAGTTCATTTGTTTTCATTTTGCACGGCGGCCATTTTACATTCAGTTTGCTTTTACTTTCCTTTCATTATTTTTCTTTGGCCTTTTTTCGATTTTGTTTATTGTATGCTTCTTTTTCAATTTTCTTTTTTCTTTCACTACTCAAAGCTTTTGTTGTGATTTGTTTTTTTTTTTTATAAATTTTCTTATTTTTTTATTTTGTGCTTTTTCTGATGTTTTGGACGCGTCTAACCCGTGGGCTGCGTTGCGTGAAATCGCATCAATTGTGCAAACTTTAGGCGCGTTATTTAATTTGCCATTGAGGCGGTGTGCTCCATTTGCTCAGCCGGGCAGTTCCAGTCAGGCAGGCAGACGCAAAATACCTCAAAAAAAAAAGAGCAGTTCCAAGAAATTCTGACAAAATCAGACATTAGGACTTAAATCCTAATGCGATTTTTTTTTTTTTTTTTGCACTTGACATGAACTTTAATTATATTTTATGTTTGATGGAACTTAATTACAGCTGCGCAGTTGCGAGCGTTTATTTTCAGGCAAAATGCGTGGGAAAATATTAGGTCAAAAAAAAAATAATTTATATGACCTTGAGCACAGTTACTTATATATACACATGTTACTGTTTGTGTGTGTATACATTTGTGTCTACTCAATTCGACTCGATGGCAACGAGAAATAAATTGAGACCAATGACAGTTGGAGGATTGCGATGGTGCTTCAGCTTGAAGCTGACTGATTGAAAACCTGTGCTTGGGCTATTGCATATGACCCAGTTTGATGCTGCTTGAATAATTGATCAGCTACTGCCAGCTGGTCCTATGCTTAGGTCCTAACTATGGCAGAGCTTTGTAATCGAGTCTGGTTATTGAGTTTGTTATTGTTGTTTTTTTTTAGTTTGCTTGTTGTGGTTTGTTACTTGGCTTAAGGCCAAAGCTCTGGCACTGATTAAATCTTCCAATAATCGTGTAACTTGAGTTCTTCGTATACATTTGTCTCAAATGCCCGAGGAATATTTGCACTTGGCATTCAGTCGGCATTGAATTCAATTCTGTTGCTATTTGAGCGGCTCACACTAAGTCCTTTAATCAGGTTTCTTTAAGTCAATTAATATGAACTTAAGAAACATTGAATACAATGACAACAAATTTACCTATGTATTAAATTTAATATATGTACCCAATAAAGCAGCATTTTTTTTTAGATATTGAGCAAATGCTACATTAAAATTAAGTTGCTCCATTATGTAAAAAAAATATGCCTCGCTATTTATTTCAAACGTAGCACATTAAAAAAAAATACAGCTAAACAAACAGCGCAAAATAGAGTTCGATGGAAAGCTCTTGTAGAGGCGCTAAGCTCCCAAGAGCAGTAAAAATAAAAAAATCCAAAATTTTCCCTCAAATTAAACAAAAATAAATAAGTATTTTGTGGAAATTTTACAAATAAAAATTTAGCCGGTAAGTTATGTGGTTCTTTTTTAAATCGATATTTTTGATTTAACAGAATTTTACATATTTAATAAAATATAATTAAAATCGTTTTTTGGAATTAATCCAATTATTTATCAAGTTATCGATATTAAATATTAAGCTAGACTTTTTTGACAAAATATGTCTTGTAAACGAATAAAGATATTTAAAGCATTTTTTTCTTTAAAATATAAAACTTGGATTAAACAAAATTTTAATTAAAATATTATTTTTTTCTTTGATAAAACTGAACTTCATTGAAAAAAACGATTAAAATTTTTGCCTTAAAGAAAAGAAACAAAAAAATATATAATTAAAATAATAATTTTATTCATTGATAAAACTTTAAAATAAAAAAAAAAAATTTAATTAAAAACCAAAAAAATATTTAAAAAAAAAATGATTCAAAAAAATTTTTAATTTAAATATATTTTGTATATTTGCTATTTTTCTGCAAGATAATGCTCCGATCCACGTCTGAACGGCCAGTCGTGGTTAGTTCCAGGACAAAAACATCGATCGCCGGACTTGAACCTCATTGAGAACATGTGGGGGAACCTGTCCCGTCGTGTCTAGGCTGGCGGACGCGAATTTCAGGCGGTGCAGGAGCTACGCATGACAGTTATCGAAGAATGGGCTCAAATCCCAGTTTCAGATTTCCAGGAGGTGGATCCTTGGATGCCGACCCGAATTTTCGATGTTATAAATAAGTCGGGAGCCTGGACTAACTATTTACATTGTGTTTTTCCCTTCTTATTTTATAAAAAATTTAATTTTTGTTCCTTTTTAGAAAGTGTTCTTAATTGAATTTCGCAGTATAAGTTTAATTTTTTTATCCTCTTTGAAGTTTCAAGCCATTTTTTGGTTATTTAGGATAAGTTTTTAGTTCATTCGGAATAAATTAACGCTAAAAATATTATTTGAGTCACAAATGCTTTTTAAATAACTTAAAACTTAATATTTTTAAATAAAAACAGGTGTTCTTAATTGAATTTCGGGGAGTGTATATACAGAATCAATATAACAACTGTTTATGTTTATATTATGCGAATTGTAACAACCAATATTTTAAGGTCGTAAATCAAATACTTCACCAATTAAATACCTCTTCGTTTGTGCTGCGAACTTTTCCCTTTGACAATTAACAACACCTTAACTTTATCGATGACATTTTCATTGACAGCTTCGCTCTCCTTATAGTCCGTGCTATAAGAAGCAGTATGACTCTTTAAAAAGTGTCTTTAAAACTCTCCAGTTCTCTTAATTTTATAAACAATATGTGTAAGAACATGACCATTTACATAATTTTAAACTTTTCAAACCACAATTTAAATTAAGACCAATGGCTGCTGGTTAAAAACATACTTACATACCACTTAGCCCTAAATAAAGTTCTTGGCCTTATAAAATGCCAAACAACTTGTTCCATGCACATTTATTACCTTAATTAATAAGTTAAATTATGTTATGCAGGACGACTACAAAAACTTCTTGGCAAGTGAGTCACTTCAGGAACTTACTTAATTTACTTGCTTAGTTTAAATAAGTAGCTGGATGTACATACTATATGTGCGGGTGTGCATATAAGCTGGTTTGTCAAGGAGCCTGTACTTGTAGGACGACTAGGCACCGGCCCAAGGTTAATGAAATTTAAATTTTTCCTTGGCATGAAACTTTTCACATTTGGGCTGATGTTTTGAGCTGTTTTATAAATATATTATATACACGTATATTTTTTTTCATTGCCAACTTTGGCAAGCCTCGAGCAGTGCCATATTAAAGCGCAGCAAGCAAAGTACTGAAAAAAAACAGATAAAATAAGTTAAAAACTCATTGACTATTATTATACTCTACTCTTCAAGTGGTGTGTAGCATGGCTTATGGATCTATCTAGAAGTTAAGATGGCGGAACACATGATACTTTGATATAATATGAAAAATGTTGTATGTGCGACTTAACGTGCGTGACAAACTGAAGATGATGATGCCCGAAATTGGTATACTCTGTACCTAAACAAACAAAATACAATTGCTTTCACGAACACCTGTCACATACAGACTCCCATGTACTCTAAAGGGTAGAGTAATAATGCGGTACATGGCTTGGCTTTCGAAGCGAACAGGTGGCGAAAGCCACTACTTTTGACAATAATTTAAAGCGACCAAACTGACTAATTTTTGGTATTATATACAGTCGAAAGACTTAAAGATAACCTTATATACCAAAGTCTTCGGCATACACAAATTTTATAAATTTTGCCTGGGAGCGAAAAAACTTCGCTGATTATTTACTTTTCTTTATTTTCTTCTGATTTTATTTGTGCAAATATTCGTACATTTCTGTTTTGACTAGACATGCTCTCAGTCGACTTAAAGTTTTTTATCTTTTCGTTTATTTTTGTAGCTGCCATAAAAGTTGCGGCTCGTTTAATGAGTTTGTAGAATGTGAGTTGACTGCGTGTTGGTTCTTTCATTAGCTTAATAGCTTAATATATTTGGTCACACTGCCTAAGATTAATGCGCACTATTTGAAAATTGCTCATACGCACTGTTGTACGTTGAAGTGCGTGCACTCGTTACATATGCATGAGTTTCAGTCCGTGTGGGTGTCTAAATGAGAGTGTGTCCAACATGACTGGCCATCAACTTCATCATCATCATCATCATCATAAACTTGAACGACAGATATAGATCGCCATAAGGCCTGCCATAGCAGTAAGGGGAAGAAGCGCCTTTGAGTAGCTGCTGACTGAAGCCTTTCACATCACTTGGCTTACATTAGTTGCTCGACTGGCACTGACCATAATTATTTTCTGCTTAATGGGCATATTGCAGCAGTTTCTGTGAACGCATTGTGGTTGCTTTTGCTCCTGAGCTATGCCTGGCCCCAAACCAAGTCTGATGATGTGTTTGTTGCTCATTGTGGCTTACATTTAGCAGAAGTTTTCTTCATCAACGGCCTATGAAGAGTGTATGTCTGGTTCTGTTTATGCCTCTTAAGCGGCTTAGAGTTCATCGGTTTAAAAAGTTCCAGCCTGCTTGCAAAGAAGTTGCCAATGAATAACTAATTAACAAACAATTAAGAAATATTTCGCTCGAACCAACATTTAAGGCGTTAAATGAATTAGAATAAACATTAATTGATAAGCTTTCAGAACGGAAGGGGATAAGCAGTGAATAATTAATAATAATAATTGTATGTTTAGCAGCTTTATTTAATAGTTACTTTGTATGTACTTTTGAAAATTAAGTATACGCACAACTTCAATAAGTTTATTGCATCTGGTTTCAGTTTCAAAATTGCTATTTATTTGCATTTTAAAGCATTTTGATTTTCCTGAGAGACATGCTATTAGTTTTTAAGTGGAGAAATATAAATCAGAGACAATAGCATGAGCTCAACTTACTTCTTTTAATAAAGTTATTTGATCAATTTTTGTATTGATATATTGAGGTTTGTATACGAGGAAAAGAAGCGACGAAAAGCGAGTTGCAAAATACGTATACTTAATGGCAATCACTTTACAAGCGTTGTGTCGAAGCAGAAGGCTAAATCGAGGCATACTAATAATACTAATGATTTGTATTTTTTAGCTCAAATAAAAAAAAATTTTAATAAATTTAATTAATAACTCCAATTATAAAAAGATGCATATATCTTTGATTACACTAGTTTATAGCAAAATGTATTCTCAACATATCTCGAAATCCGTTCCATAAAAACAATTTTGGACTTCATTTTCGGATTTAGCGTGCCATTTTACTACGGACATGACTAAAACATGTTGAGGATACAAAAATTTTTTTAAATTTGTAAACTAGTGTTATTTGCATTATAAAATATAAAAAAGAAATATTGTATAGGAATAAAGTACATTAAAACAAATTAAATTAATTCCTATCCTATTTGCATCTAAAAGCAACTAAAACTGCACATTTCATCACATTAATAATAAACAAATTCTTTTAGCTTAAGAAAAATTAAGTATACGTTAGTTATTTGTGGCTTGGTGTTATTAAATAGAACAAATAAAAAAGTAAAACTACTTACCAAATAATTCATAAACATTTACCACATTGCGCAAGTTTTCGAAAGAAACTTACAGCCCACTTGACACTGATTGTTCAATAAATAAAGCACTTTTCCGACATTTATAAACACTTTAAGCAACGTTTGCCCCGAAAAGTAGGCAAAATTTTGGCCAAGTTTTCTGTTAAAAGCTATCACATATCTCAAGGGACAGCGAAATTTGTAAGTTTTTGGCTAAATGTCTGACAGTTTCACTTGCTACAAATGTTGCATTAAGTAAAAGTTTTGGGTTTCCGCCTGTCATTGTGTTTGCTGCTGCGGTTCAGTTCAGGTCTAAGTAATATGCCACAAGTTTTGTCTTTGTGGCCGCATAATTTATGGCTATGTTGTCTAATTGTTATCGCATTCGCACATATGTAAATAGTACAACGGTAACATTAGATATAAGCTATAGTCATACATAATTAATATTATATACAGATCAGAGCTATACAAATACAAACTAGAACGCTTTACAATCATATATGTATACTACGATTACAATGAATTCAAGGTTAGCTTTGACGTTGGCAAATTTGTATAAGCTAATTGTAAAAGCTGAAATTGCAAATGGCAGCAACACGATGGAGCCCTGGGACAAAGCCAGGGTGGTGGAGTTAAAGATAGTTAGCAAGAGTACAAAGAGAGGCGTTCTATGTACAAGTGGATTAGCGCATGCAATCCTGAATGGAACTTTGTACCATTAAATTGCCAACAGGCAGCAAACCGACCTATGCTGCGTTCACACTGCCTCACAGAACTAAGCAAATGATTTTACAGCGGTGTAGTTCAGTGTAAACAGCCAACTAAGTGTGACACATAAAGAATGTCAGAGAAATAAATCGTTTTTTTTAGTATTTTTCATTTAACTGATGTTTTCATTGGGGCTCTAGTATGGGCTGACGTCGCAAAATGTCATGTACACAAAATGCAAACGAAATTATTATACATTTTTAAAAATGTGCTTTGAATTTCAAGTTATAGACGCAACAATATTTGGTATCATTGTGAAGTGACAAAACACAAAAATAAATTTTACTGTTGAAAACCTTTCCACAGTGTCACACTGTGAGCCAGTGTAAACTTAGCATTACGCTTCGTTGTTGCGTTCCCATTGAAGCTCAGCCAGAGGGTTTTGGCAAATAAAATTGCATAAAAGTAAATGTGTGAGTGTATGAGAATTCAAGAGCGGTTGCGTAGATGTGTGCGTATTTGTGTGTGTCTATGTGTAATTTCTTGTTTGCATAGAAAATATGACAAGAGAAATGAAAGGTATTGCATTGACACACATACACAAACGCATATACATATATATACACAGAAATAAAACGGGAATTGTAACACACATGTACACGTGCATGCATATATATACCACTACAATTGTGCAAAGGTAAGACAAACAAAGCGTAAAAGAAGCAAAAACCAACTTTTGTATAGCATACTTTTTAGCGAAATTATTTACATACAAATGTGAATGGGAGTGGAAAGTGGAAAAGCGACAACTACGACGATAATGACGATGAAGCAGATGAAGAAGTTGATGACGACGACGCACAAAGTCGTTGATGTCGGCGTTGATGTTAACGCTGCGTAGACGCCAGGCAATGTTGTCGTCACAAGTGCATTGACAGACAAGGACGTTAGCGTTACGCCCTCAAAACTTTCCAAAGATACATCAGACTCTTCTCTCTCAAGCACACACACACACATATAACTAGACCAACGAGCACTTGAAACTATTACAAGACGAAATATCTTTGCTGCTAGTTTGTAGAGCAAATATTTTCAACGCCGTTGTCTTTGTTGCTGTTGTTGTTATATGTAGTAGAAATTTGTGCTAAATGTCTGTCTGTCCGTCTGTCTGTCTGCTCTACCAAAAAGGGTCATCCTCTCTCCCGCTCTCCTAACACTCCTTACACTTTTCAATTCTTAGTGTATGTAATGAACAAATTTTTGTGCGCGCAAAATTCGCTTGCTACAATTTGATTAAGTAAAGTGTGTGTGTGCGTGTGAGAGAGAGAGTGTATTTGAAAGAGAATGTGCGTGTGAATGTGTTTGTGTAAGAGAGTGCCTTAAAAAGACATTGCTCTCAGCTTACACACTCATATTTGAAATTCAATTACTGTATAGCATGCAATTTATTATTTCAGTGTATCAACTTGACTTTTGTTCCAATTTTGAGCCCAATTTATAAATAGACCTTAAATAATTGAATTATGTTTTTGACAAAATATGAAAGGAACGAAGCGTAAAGAAAACAGATGTTAAAGCTACGATATGCAAGAAATAAAAAGAATGACTTTTATGTATTTCATGCCTGACCTAAAACTAAAAGTAAAACAAAAATAAAGTTCTAAATTTGTAAAGAAAAATATTTAAAAGTTATTAGATTAAAGAGCTTAAAGCTTTCCTTGCAACTATTGTTGTAAGATGGGAAGAATTCTGCATACAAAAGAAAGTTTATGTTTGAGATTTTTTTTGTCATAGGCTGAAAAATGGGCTTCATTATGACAATCCTGTCAAAAGACATGAAAAAATTAGTTTTAAAAAGCTGGTACGGTAATGCGCTGAAGCAGCTTTGTAAGAGCTTCGCTGAAGATGATTGCCGCGACTTGGCTTTCTGATGGGTATCTCATTGACACCCAATAAAGATATATCCAGCTAAACAGACTGGTTTGGCGAACTCAAGATAAGAAAACTGCAATTTATAAAAGTAAATGTAAAGGGTGTTTTTTTTAGAGTTTAAATCATAATAAAACAAAGAAATATATTTTTAATTACAATAAAACAAATTTTATTGGATAGAACATTTAATGACATTAATTTCGGTCATGTGGCCCCCACGGCTAGCGCTACAAGGCGCAATCTGGATCAACAATTTAGGCTTGTTAATATAATAACTTGTAAATTTGCATTACATTATTTAAAAAAAAGTAAACAAAAAATCGATTTGGCAATTTTGTAATCTAACTACAAACGCCAGTCATACTTTTGTTAACATCTTGCAATAGGGAAGGCCAATTGTTGTCATATTTTTTAACCAAAAATGGAAAACCAAAATGGAGGTTTATGATTTTGAACATCTGTTGCCTCACAACTTTTAAGCCACTTATTATTATTTGACAAATGTTATATGGTTGGAAGCAACTTGAATGGTTGCTGCTTATAGGCTTTGTGACGTCACACTAAATTTAATATGGCAGCCTCTAGATGTTGTGTACCAAATCAAAGGGCTTACTAGTACATTTGAAATATATATATTGACGACTTTTGCTCGAGACCTAGCTCTGATAGATAAATTTAAGTAATTTGTTAAAAAATTGTTTGAAACTTTTTTCCTTTATGCAGCCTAAATTTATAAGAATATGGCGGCTTTGCAGCCATTATGGAGTTTCTATAAAAGCAAAGGAAAATACTCGCTTAGGCAATACTTGAAAGTTAAAAGGAAATTCTTATTGCAGAGGTAGTAAGCATTTTTTAGCATTTGATTTGAGTATTTTGAATTGCATAGACAATAAATAAAATTTCCATTTCTTAAAAAAAACCATTTTTTTTAAAGCAGTCAACTTCAGCACAAATTGATTTCTGATGTATGCATCACATCAATCTGATAAACTTAAATCATCCAACACTTTGTTTTTCACTTAAACAAATCCGTTCAACAATTCCGGAATAAAATCAATGAATATATAAATGAAATGGAAAACATCAAATTAAATGCGTAAATTTATCGCTGTCTCATTGTCATGCGCTACCATTGTTCAAAACATGGGAGTATGCAGCATGATGGCTACGTGAAAGAGCATGAAGTGGGTTTCAGACATGGAGGAGGTGCTTGATGGCAATGACGCTACATTGTCGACTGATGATGTCAATGATGCTGTTAGTACGACCGTAACTGTAAATGTTTTTCAGCCAGACATCAATAATAGGGTCAGCTTGATGTCAACTGAATTCTCATACTATTTGCATCAATTTTTAATAGTTTTTGTTTGTACTATGTATATCGGCATGCGGAAGACACTTTAACACGTTTACATTGACTAAACTGTAAATGAAAGAAAACTCAAATGACAAAAGCAACAACAAAAAGCAACGAGAATTGCATTTCCCAACAACGTTCATTCAGAGCAGATAACAACGACAACGATAACGCACATGACTACAACAAATAAAGCAAGTACAAAAAGTACAGTCACAACAACATCGACTACAAAAAATACAACACTGCAAGTGCAGTGAAACATGGCAAAGTAAAAATCAACAGACATTGTTGCCATTTGCAGAGCAGAGAGCAGAGAGCAGAGCAGGAAAGCCGGAAAGTGAAACAAGCTCAGCTCAAGTGAAAGAAAAACAGGCAACAGACATCTGAAAATAGGGAGCTGGGAAGAGCAAACAGCGAACAATAACAAGAACAACAACAATGTATCAGATAGTACACGCACATATTATATTACATAGTACATATACTATAATATTAAATTATACTCGAGTGAATTCATTTTAAGCTACATTAATTGGAATTAGTATATGAATTAATTGTAACTTTGAAAGTATTTAAAGCTGTTTAATAAATTTCCAGCTACGGCTGATGTTTAATTTAAAGGAATGCTTAATTTCTTGAAATTTAGCATTAAATTAGGAAATATTCAAAGTTGAAACAAATAGTAGACGAGTAACTCAGCAGTGCAAATGAAATTTAAATATAAGACAAATAACTACGAAATTCGAGATATGGACGAGAGTAAGGTCTTATGCTCCAAATAGGAGTTAAAGGAACATATATATATAATTCCGCAATCTCTGTAAATCTAAATGGCTAGCTTTAAGCAAAATTTATAAGTTATATAAATAAAGCAAATAACTAACTAACTAGCTAATTCCGCAACTTTTATTTAAAAAATTTAAAATAAAAATTATATAAAACGCATTTTAATAGTTGAGCTTTGAATCAGGACTTTGTAAAAATATTTTTTGAAAAGGCTACACTCCCCAAATCGTTGTATAGACTCATTTGAATTGCTTCGAAATTGGACCACTGTAAAAATAAAGAAAAATATAGGGTATAATATAGTCTGTATGTTGGACTTTTTGCGTTCTAGTTTTGTTGCAACCCAATGGGTGAAGAGCTGTATTTCGTCGACTTTTTTAAGCCATCTTTTCAGATGACGATAATAATGTAGACATGAAACTGCGTATAGCTTAAATCAATGGATAATCCCCGAAGCCAATTAATATAAGAATGGACTTAATAAAGTATGTATTGGAAAGAGAAAATATTCATTTTTGCTCGGCTATACAGTTTCGAGAATGTTTTTCATTGTAGCGTAAGTAAAGAAAACATAAAGGATTTTTTGCCTGAAGCTATCGGATATAAGATACAAAAGCACTATTGTTCTTTAAATTAAATAAATAATCATTAAAAAATATAAAAGTAAACAATTTCTTGCTTCCCGCTTGTATTGAGGATATGTTGAGTATTGATGGAATGGTATTGGTCAAAGCTATTGAAGAATCATTACAGTGCGTCCTTTGTTTAAGAGATTTCAAAATTACATTTTTATTTTCAATTTTTTTATTACAAATTGCGGTATAACGAGGAATTTTTTGTCAAATAAATGTAAACAAATAATTGTTATTTTTAAATTTTTATTATTAAAAAAAAGATATTTCACGATTTGTAAGACCTAACATTTAACGAATATATGATCATTTTATTTTAAGGTCAATAAGTATGAGTTACTACTTGATTTATCGATGAAAATTAATAATTTATCATTTTTTTTCGGTATTAACAAAGTCATTCAAAAAAATAAATATAGGCTAGTACTTTCTTCACATATTACTCAAGTATATACATATATGTAAAGAGGGTTGGCAGGAGTTGGCAGCACGAATGAGAGAGAAGAAGAAGCAGCAATCAGCAGCCGGTAGCGAAGAGTCGAGAATGAGCGTCCAAAAGAGTCACTCGTCAAAAAGGTAGTCAGAGCAGCCGAGAATTAAAGTAGTTGAAGCTGTTTAAAGTTGCTAAATTAATCAAATTTGCGTTGGCTATAAGACTCTTTTGTATGCACTAATTGGCAGTCTTTTCGACTTCCGGACCACTGCAGCGTCTTTCAGGCGGAGATCCTCGCCATAAACGAGGCTCTCATCTGCTTACGTAATGCTGGTCTGGAAACCGGGGAAATAAATATATACTCCGATAGTCAGGCAGCCATAAAGTCATTACGAGCGATGTCTTCCAACTCGTTGACAGTCAACAACTGCCGCAAATCTATTCAAGAGATGGCACAGCAGTTTGTTATTAGCCTTATCTGGGTGTCAGGGCACCAGAATATAATTGGCAATGAAATAGCAGACGAATTAGCCAGACATGGCACGACCATTTCCCTCCTCCCGAATAAAAAGGATATTCGTATGCCAATGGCTACTTTTAAGCTACACACAAGGGAAAAATTCAGTTCCCAGGCACTAAAGATGTGGGAAAACACATCCCACTGTAGAATCAGTCGCCAAACATGGCCTAAAATTGCCCTAAAACGTTCCGCCAGACTCTGTGAACTCAGCCGCTCACAGTGTTCGGCAGTTGTTAGAGCGATCACCGGTCACTGGCTTGTCGGAGCACATGCGGCCAGAATGAATGCTTCTGCAGAAGCTGTAGTGACGAGGAAGAAGTGGAAACAGAAGAGCACTTCTTCTGTTCCTGTGTGGCTCTGTGCTGGCGCAGGAAGAAGTACCTGGGATTATTTCCTCAATAAACTAGAAGAGCTAGGTCCCATCTGTTCGAGAAGGATTGCAAGCTATATCGCAGCAACAGGCTGGGATTCCTTTTAAGAACATTCACCTGGAGAAGGGGGTATAAATTGAGATTCTTAGCGGTATCACAAAGGGCCAATCTAGGCCTATGTGTGCTGGCTTTTTAAGCCAGCTGCCGCCATAACCTAGCCTAACCTATGCACTAAATGAAACTGAAGTAAACCTGGGATCGACCGGTAAATGCTGCATTTGGGGGCTCAGCCGGTCAATCCTACATATATAAGTATATTTTAAATTTTATGAAAACATTTAAATTTTTAAAATTATCTTCTGTTCGTTCCGTTTCTCATTATTTTGGTGTGCGTGTTAATATTATTATTTTTAATTTATTGCTTCAAAATTTAATTTTTATTTTCGATTTTTTAAATAAAACGTAAGCAATAACTTTTATTTTATTATAGCACTTATAGTTTTTAAAGTAAAAATTTATCAATAATTTTTATTTTTATTTTTAATTAAAAAAAAAGTAACCATAATTATTATTATTGAAATACAAATTTCGCAATATTTAAGACAAAAATAAAAATAAGAGCTAGTCCTTTCAAAAAAATAACAAATTCATTTAAGCCACAGTTTTAACATTGATATTTTTCAATACCATCAAATGCCAACATAGAACTAAAGTACAAATAAAAAACATTTCTGGCATCCTTGTTTCAGCATGCTTAGTTTTAATGTTATAGAATTTTTTGTTTTGATTTTGGTTCAAATAAACTTAAACACTTACATGAAATATTTATTTTTTAAGCTCAAATGTTTGAACGCAATCAATGGAGCTTCCCAAGCCACAGAGTGCTTACCTATATGTATTTCATTTCAATACGGCGTGTTTGGTACTTCGAATGTTCTTATAACTCTTGACTATATTAATTTTTTATGTTTTTCCAAAATATTTGACAGCAGCTAACTCTTATATTAAAAAACCGGATTCCTCCTTGATTTTGATGGATTAATGGCTGTGGCTAAGCGTTATATAGGGTAGGCCATCTGTTGGTTTGTTTTTTAATTGCATTTTATTCGAATATTTTCCAACAAAATTGGGCAAATTTATTTAGCAAATGCAAGTTTGCAACACTCATTTATGTATGAAAACTAGTGTCGCCCAAATGGCCACCACGGTTGGTTAAATTTTCGATGACTTTTTTTTGACGAAAGCTCATCTGGCTGTTCTTCCATATATGTCGAAGAGCATCCACTTTGGAAGGGTGTGTTCCGATTTATGAGTGTTTAACAACCAAACCAACAGTTGGCCCACCCTATAGTTTGGTAATGACAACAGTTTCGTTGTTATAGCTCAAAAATTAAATCAATTTGATCGCTACGAAAAAAAAAATTCGATATGTCGCAAGATCAACAAAGTAAGAATCAAATGCTCTTTAAAGATACAAGAAAATACGCAAATATACGAGTGCTTAAAAATACAAGCCAACTTCGTTATATGAAATAAACTATGATACATATTTCCATCCTTATGCAATTTTTTGCTTGTCGTTGTTGGGCCTGTATATTTTTCGTGTTTTTTCGAGCTCGAAGCATGACATTTAGTGTGGGGCGAACGTTTAAACAACACTCATACGCCCTGTAGTCGGGCGCTGCTGATGGCGTTGCTGCTGCACTGAATGAATGAAGAAGTGTGCCGACGATGGCGTTTTCCAACTGAAATCTGGCACTGGCAATGATGGCCAACAACATCGAAAAGACCAACAAATGGAGCGGCTGGCATTGCGGCCAGCTTTCAAGTGCAGCAGCGTCGACTGCAAAAGACAACGGAAAAAAAAAATGTATGAATGCAACATTTTTCTGGCCACCATTTTTTAATAAAAAGATATGCATGAGATTTTTTCGTTTGTTTTTTTTTTCTTTTTGTTCCTTTGTTCAAGTTGCCTTGCACTTTTTCGTAGAGTGTGGAGTAATTTGTGCAGTTTTTCTTTGTCCCAACTACTCTCACACTCAAACTTAAATATTTTTACAAAATACTGACATCAGTGAAAATCCTTTAAGCGAAACATTTAAATTGGGCGTATTAGACAGTTGGGTGGTGAACTATGGGCACACTTTAGTAATTTGATAGCCCTTACTCTTTTTAAAATTAGGCAAAAAAAATAATTCATAATTATGAAGGGGCCTCAAGAATCGTTGTTTTATTCTGAGTATTAACTCTAGGACTGATTTCGGCTTCGAATAAGACAAATGAGAGAAATCACTGCACCTGTCCGCACAGAATACTTACATTCAAATGTTGCTGGAATATAATCTACTTGTGTGCCTTACATGCCTGGGGTCACTACAATCCAGAGAAGACTTAAACGAATAATCACACTTTATTTTTTATTAATCATTTTTGCGAAAATTGTGCCCATTCAATTTCCGCCAAAATTTTACAGGGTGACACTTTCACAAGAATCAGCTGATAGAAAATCGTAACAAACCCAAACTAAACGAATCTGTTGCTAATGTGTTTTTTGGGCTAGAACGATTACACTTTATCTAGACTAAGTCTGCTAAGGTTTTACTGGTGCCCACTGTCCAACCCAGTGCATTCCACAGTCGTGCATACTACGCCAAGCCAAGTCGCTCTCCACTTTGTTAAGCCCAGTGTTGGCCACATGCTACGGTTTCACTGTTTTTTCTTTTTTGTCCTGGTCGTCAACGTCCTGGCTGTCATTGTCGCCGTTTTTGCTGTTGATATTCCTGTTGATTTGAGTGGATTACACGCCGGGGCCAAAGGACATGCTCTCGGCCACGTACAGTTGACAAAAAAAGCTGTTAAATTATGCCTGCTTTAGCATGGGGCTCAAAAGTTTAATGATGAGCGAACGCAGCAGGCATTAACATGGACATCGACAGGCAGGACTGACTGGCTGACTGACTGGGAAATGTTGCCTTGGAGGCTCTTTGCCTTCGCAACTCAAGTGCCAATTAATAAGTTGGCCTTTGGTATGCTTTTGTAGTGTACCCTTTTTAGCTGGAAGCGTTACGCCCCGAAACCCCATAATCCACTGCGAGTGACCACAAGTGTGTTTGTTGTTGTTAAGAGGTTCTCTCGTTGGCATGATGCATGGAAACTGTGGGGTTCCGTGATGGATGCATGAATAATTCAAAGAAAAGGATATTAAAAGCAAATACATACAAATGTACATACATATGTAGGTATATATGAAGTATGTACATATATTTTTTACGCACTTGTGTGCACTCACTTCACTTGTTGTTGTAGTTATTATTGTTGTTGTTGGTCCTGCTGCTTTTGTTGGACGCGAGGCTCTTGAGTAATTGGACTTTTTGCTGTTCGCGGTCGTGTTCACGGCTCTCTCCTGTTTGTTCAATCTTACGTGTTACACACTGCAAGCAAAGGTAAGGGGTATGTTAAGTTGCTCAGTGCAAACGTATTTCATACGTAACTCCTTTAAGGCTAAGACCCCAAAAAGAGTATTCTTCTTCTTCTTCTTCTTGTTCGTTCCATTAACTCCTAGTGGAGCATAGGGCAACAAGAGTATGATTACACTTAAAACAAATTGATTTCTTTCATTTCGCTGACTTTTACTTACTCACATCGTAAATTTGTTTAAAGCAAATAGTTATAGAGTTCTGAATAAATAAATTAAATACAATTTTTCATCAACATAGGGATACTGATAGTAGTGGTAGGTGTTAGAATTTTGTGAAGCATTTTTTAAGCCCAACATCTCCTTCTTATATTGTCAACCACTTTAGGAAGTTGGTTTCAACATCCATATGCATCTATGTCTATAGACTACACTAGTTTACATGAAAAATTAACCTTTGTAAAAAAGTATTTTTTTGGGTCATTTGGGGTCGAGAAACACGAAAATGGCAACCTTTTTTTTTCTCAAGCACCGTTTTCGAGATATTTTCGAAAAACATGCTTTTGGGCACTTATTTCAGTTAGTCGTCAATATCTCGTGAACAAAATTTTGTATCAACAAGAGGTGTTATTTTGAATCACCCGATATTTCGGTAGCTGTCACTTTTGAAGCTTTTACTCTTTGACATTTGACAAGTAGATACTACGCCATTACTAAAAATGGAAAGATACACGCTTCAACAACGCATTGAAATTATTAAAAATCACTACAAAAATGGTGAAAATCTTCCATCGAAAAATCATCTTGACTGATGAGGCCCGTTTCCACCTCGGTGGCTACGTCAACAAGCAAAATTGTCGCATCTGGGCTCGGAAAACCCAAGAGTTATTGTTGAGAAGCCTCTCCATCCTCATCGTGTGACTGTTTGGTGCGGTTTATGGTCCGGCGGGGTCATTGGACCTATCGAGGACATAGGGCAGCTACTTTGCGATTTGGTTATGAAAAATTTCATGAAAATGATATGGTCCTGTTGGCGTGGTCGTGGTGGCCATTTGGCTGATGTTGTTTTTCATTATTAACGGCATACCTTCCTCTTTGTTATGAAATAAACATCCGATCATTTATCTCAAAAAATGACATTTTTCTTTGAATACCAAAATAACACCTCCTATTGGAAAAGCCTATATAATTGCTGAAGTTAGCTTTTTTGCAAATACATATACGGCATGCCACAAAAGCGATGCTACAGCTTCGAAATATTTTTTTAAAGTTTCTTAGAATTAAAAAAAAATAAAAAATTGTCTACCAAAGGTTTTAATTTTTTTTATTCTAAGTTCATAATACCAGTTAAACCTGAAACATAATCCAACCCATACACGATGTGGCTGGCTGTACAACTTGGCTGTTTTTGAGTAGGTGGTACAATTTATTGCATAGTTGATGGGGCGGTTGTATAAGGTTTTGCATGCTTTTGCGACAAATCAAATTTTTTGATTTTTTTTCTTTTCGATTTAAAAACTAGTTGTACAACCATCGCATCTTGTGCGGGAAGGGCAATAAATATAGGCTTTTTTAAAGGCTGATTATATCATAATTATTATTATAAAACAGTTAAACTATGAAAAAGATTTATTTTTTTATATTTTTGTAATTTAAGCAATTTATAAGAAATTCTCTTTTTAAGTGTTGAGGGGCCTGCTGTACATATCATTAATTTTGTGGCGCACTGTATGTACATAATATGTACTTACAAACATAAAAGCGTTGGTTAAAGATATATTTTTTTGATTAAATTAAATTTAGAATTTAAGGTTAAAAGAAAATTAAAAAATTTTTATGTTTCATGTTTCATTTTTAATGTTATTTTGGGATATATCAAAAACTATGTCCCTTGCCTTGATTCTGGTTCTCGCCCTTGTTTCAAGCATATCTTGAAGAAATCTTTTGAGTTATCAATTAATTACATCATGTTTTTCTTAATATCGTATATAGGCAGAATGGTAGGAATTGTTTGACATCCCTTGTTATTAACAAATGAATATTTCATTT
Source organism: Chymomyza costata (assembly GCA_018150985.1). NCBI lineage: Eukaryota > Metazoa > Arthropoda > Insecta > Diptera > Drosophilidae > Chymomyza > Chymomyza costata. The sequence continues at coordinate 3,226,655 of JAECWU010000001.1, read as the reverse complement.
CATTCATTATTTTGAATGTACTATATATGCTTAATTATGTATTAATAACTCATAAATATTTAAAATTAATATTTAAGCAAAATATTTACACTTGATGTTAAGTTTAGGCATGGAAAAGTTGCGTCAAATTTCAGCTCGCTCAAGCATGAACGCCCCTTTTGAAAGTTTATGAGTTGGCTTGTTGACTTTGTGCTTCTTCTTTGCTAATTTTGCTAATTTTTAATTTGGGGCGTTAGTACCCAACGTCGTATTGGTATCAGGTGGGGCACATTAAAAGAGTTACTAAGTAAAGTTAGTAAACAAAATGCATAGAGACCCACCTGTTTAATCCAGTTAATTGAATTAAAACTTACTTTGGCTAAAAATTCCCGAAATTTTGTAGTGCTGAAAATTTCGCATTGTGAATTTCATCTCAACTCAAAAACTTAAAAAAAATAAAATGATGATTTGGGTGTAGCAACTCAGCCCTATACATTTTTCTGTTGCAAAAGTACTCTACTTTTAAACTTCTCTACTCAACAGCAAGCGTGAATACCCTTGTTAAAAAAATTAAAGAAGTGTTTCTTTTACTTGAGTATAAGTATATATATTTGTACTGATTGTTAAAGCTCTGTATCCAACAAATCTAACAACCTGAACTTTTTGAGAAAAATTCTAATTCTATAAAGACTTGTGTTATATAAAAATGTATCAGAGAAGTACTATACCTAGAACACTGTTAGAGTTTTTCACTATTTCCATAAAATAAAGCAGAGTACAGGGTATATTATATTTTGGACATCCCGACCACAACCGGTGCAAATTATATTGCCATTGTTGTTGTTATTGTTGTTGATGAAGCAAAATTTTAATGAAAACGAGCGGCGGCTTCACGCGTTGTCATAAAATATTTATTATGTTTGAGGATTGGGATTTTTGGTGCCTGAAGTTGATTTTTAAAGCGCGGTACTTAATGTTGGCTGTCATTTTATTAAATTAAAACAAATTGCTTTAAATTTATAGTATGTATATGGAAATTTGCAAATAGATTAAAGGCAAGATGATAAAAACATAATTAATAATCTGTGCGCTGGCTTATCGCTATCGCTATCATTTTTGATTATTCAATTAACACCAAAGTCATCGATAATTTATTTTCCCTTGACCATATGCTGACTAGGGCTAAAGCTGCTGCATAGATGACCTAAAGCATTTTCCAACGTTTCTCATTCGATGTCCTTGTCAAATTATGCACTTTCATTAAGTAACTGCAATCAGGTGGAAAATTTATCAGTGCACCTTAACCTTGTTGCCTGCCGGGCCACGATTTTAATGTACTTTTAATTGAGCTGCAAAGTATGGGTTGGTACTGGGTGCAAATTGTGAAAAGTGAAAATGAAAAATATAAGTAAGTAATTGCCATTGCTATTAAGTAGAGCGTGTTAATCCTTGAGCTGAGCTTACTACAGACCCACGGCTCATATTGCTGATTGGATTTTACTGGCAACTGTTTTACAATATTTTTTTATGACTTACTTTTTGTATTTCAATTATTATTTTTTCTCTGCTTAACTTTTCTGTCTTTATTTTTAATTTTTTTTTTGTGATTCTACGAACATCTTGTTGGTGCTGTGCTCTAATTAGGCATTGACAATGTCACACTGCGTATACGCCATGTGTTTCCATTAGTTGCCATTAATTATGGAAGAGGATTTATGCGCGAATTGTCACATTCATACGCTTTACTTCTTACACCTCTCTCTACTAATTGATTAATGCGAGCTGTTGTTATTATTATTGTCGAAGTTGTTGTTGTTGTTCTTAGTGTTGTTGGTGCTGCCATTATTGTTAGCCAAATTGCTGACAAAAATCAAACGCGATGTCTAATTTGCATATTTGAAATTATGTCAGGCGCATAAAATCGTTGGGTCATAATCAAATTGATAAATATCAGCAAAGTTTTTATGCAACAGTTTGGGCTAGTTAAATTGGGTCAGCGTTTAATAAATTTGTAAAATACAGTGGCTTGCTTTAGTTTATAGAAAAGGCAGCTTCTGAACCGAATGGAATGTTCAAAAAAAAAGTTTGTAAAGTTTGTTTTGCCTAAAAATGCATTTCAACTCAACAAATCTTATGACGTATTTCTTAGCCTGGAACTTGGCTAACTGCAAAACAGCTGAAATGAATAGACAAGCATATCCTGACTGCGCATGAAACGTATTTTCTGGTAAAATTTAGTGCGTTTAGCGTCCCGACGAGCATGGCTTCATCAATATCATAGTTCAAATTATGATCAACCAGGCCTCCTTCTGTCTGCTTTAGAAGTTAAACAAATCTCCCAGTCTCTTATAAGTTCACGGTATACAAATTTCTGCTCCATAAATTTTAAGCCGGCCACAAAGTCTTCGAGTCTAAAGATTTATTTAATGCACATTGTAACAGGCAGAGAAAGCCTTAGAGTTCGTTGATCATTACAGCTTTAGATATTAAATCTCACCAAACAAAATTTACATTAGGATGACACTCCTATACCAGTGGGTGGCAAAACTCATACGTAAGCAGAGCAGTAAGCAAACGCGTACGAGAGAGTAAGAATCGCAATCAGGCAAAAACGAGAGAGAGGAAGATTTGACACACTTGCCCAGTGCGTGAGCCGACTGCGCTGCAGCAGAATTTTGTGCCTTATCCACGCGTTAAGGTACAAATATCAACTGTGCCTAACCAAAACGAAGACCTAACAAAGCAGCTAGAAAAGCAGTACCGTCATCTGCAGAAGTCAGTACAGCGATCCGTACGTCGCGACAAAAGGCGGTATATAAATGACGGCCGACGAAGCTGAAAGTACAGCTAGCTCCGGGGATTCTCGTACTCTGTTTAAAGTAACAAAGAAAATAGTCGATAAAAGCAAGAGCATTGAACACCCTATCAAAGATACTCATGGCAATCTTTTAATCTCCGAAGATGAGCAGTTGAACCGTTGGAGAGAGCATTTTTCGACCGTGCTTAATTGTGTTCTGGATCCATCAAACGATGCATACCCCTTCACCAGTGAGTCTATCGCAACAAACTCTCGGATTAAGACTACACCACCAAGCGTGACGGAAATCGCAGCGGCGATAAGACAATTACCGAATGGTAAGGCCGCTGGGATAGATGGCATACCAGCTGAGCTTTATAAAGCCGATAATACGCTGACGGCAGAATTAATACACCCGCTAATCACATCTATGTGGGATCAAGAGTCTTACCCGTCTGAGTGGAAAGAAGGTATAATCGTTAAGCTGGCGAAGGAAGGTGACCTCAAAGATTGTAATAACTGGAGAGGTATTTGTGTGCTTCCTGCAGTCGCTAAGATCGTCGCCCGTATTATCCTGGTTCGGTTGAAAAACCACGTAGAGGCATCGATCAGCTCTTGCCAAGCGCAATTTCATTCATTGACTTCGAAAAAGCGTTTGATAGCGTCAAGAGAGAGTGCATATGGGCTGCGCTGCGGAGAAGAGGTATACCCGAAAAATTTGTCGCTCTGATTAAGGAAAGCTATAACGACGCGAGCTGCCGTGTTCTCCACAAGGGGAAATTGTCGGCGCCTTTCCATGTGCTGAGTGGAGTGCGGCAGGGTTGCGTACTATCGCCAATTCTTTTCTTGCTGGTCATTGAGGACGTCGCTAGTGCAGCTTTCGCCGGTGTAAGCCAAAGCCGCGGTATCCAGTGGCAGATTAATAATACCTATCTTAACTACCTAGCATATGCTGACGACATTTGCCTGCTTTCTTACAAGTTGTGCGACCTGAAACTTATGACTCAGGCAACGCAAATTGAACTTAAAGCAACCGGACTCAAGATCAACGAAGGCAAAACTTAAGCGCTCTGTCTCCGTGCACCTACTCCGAATCCTTTGACAGTAGGATCGCAGCAATTTGAAAATGTCGAAAAATTCTGCTACCTTGGGAGTATGATCACCGCGGATGGCGGAAGTGAGCTTGATGTTGAATGCAGAATTAACAAAGCTAAGGCCTCCTTCGGCGTTCTGGCACCACTTTGGCAAAATAATAGCATTAGCCTCAACACCAAGCTTCGAATATTTAATGCTAACGTTAAGTCTGTCCTGCTCTATGGCTGTACCACCTGGAAAGTTATGTCAGCAATAACAAAACGACTCCAAGTTTTCATCAATCGCTCATTGCGCCGCATCATGAGAGTCTTTTGGCCTCGCATGATATCAAACTCCGAGCTGCTTAGAAAGGCAAACCAGTTAGATGTGGCTACAGAAATTAGGAAGAGGATATGGCAATGGATTGGCCACAAGCTAAGGAAGAGCGATGACAGCGTTGCAAATCAGGCGTTGCGATGGAACCCTTTCCAGCAAACAGGTCGCAGCATTGGTAGGCCGCGTTTCACCTGGCGACGCTCAACAGAGGCCGAAATGAAATCTCTCAATCTAACATGGAGTGAACTCAGAGTCCTTGCACAAAACCGGGTCCGCTGGCGAAGAGAAGTAGTTGACGCCCTATGCTCCAAATAGGAGTTAAAGGAACATATATATATATATATCCACGCGTGTAATGGAAATTGAGAGACAACCCACCACTGCTCTACACAGATAGATTCACGTTATCCTAGTTATCCATGAGCGGGTGAAGATTGTTGAGTAGATATCTGCGTTCAATAACACGCGGCCACGCTCTCTAATTTATTAGTATTTTATTGACCAAAAACCAAAGAAAAACATTGTTAATAGGGGTTTTTTTTTTATCATAATAAAACAAAGAAGTAAATTTTTAATATCAATGAAACGGGCTTTAATGGATAGAAAATTTTATGACATTATTGTTTGAATATGATGCAATCTGAAACACCAATTTGGCCGTATTTCGCCAATAACTGTTCGAATGTTGATTTCCAGGCGTTCAATTTTCTCTGGTTTATTGACGTAGACAAGTGACTGCAATTTTCTGTGGATGTTATGGTGTTCCGACAAAATCTTGTGGATTATTCTCACTCCAAATGCGACAATTCTTCTTATTTACGTCCCCATTCAACCTCAGATGGGCTTCATCGGAGAAAAAAATGTTGAACTTTAAATAAGTTTGACGAACGGAACCATTATTTTGATAAAAAATTTCAACAATTTGCAAGCGTTGCGCTGCTGCAAGTCTATCCATAATGAAATGTCAAACCAAAGTCAACAAAAAGCAACTATCAGCTGTTAAATGGGTTGTCAGATAAGGCAGCGATGCCAACTCAAAGTTGCGAACCTCTAAAAATAATACGCTGTATTAAATTATATATAGTTATAATTTAGCTTAAAAACTCTAGATAACATTAAGGAAGCGATTTTAAAATTTTTTAATTGAAAACAAAAAATGAATAAAAATTTTCAAAAAATAAGCTTGTTTTGAGAAAAAAAAAATACACAAAGGATACCTTTAAAAATCTAAATACTCATAATTAATATTTTGATATTTATAAGTGATATGTATGAAAAAGTATATATGCACATATAATTATTTTAGTTGGGTATTTAAGGAAAAACCTTCGGAAAAAGAAAACTTTATGGCTCTTTTTTTTTTTTTAATAAAAAAATTTTTTTTTGATTAGCTGTTTGTTGACAACTAAGAATATAAAAATTATTATTATAAAATATCATTATAATTTTTGACATCTTTTGAAAAAAAAAAATTTTTCTTACATTTTTTAAAAAAACATTAAAAAATTTTAATTATTTTTTTTAACTTTGGCTCATCAAATTCATATTTACACAAAATAAGAACGTATAAGATCACGCGTTTAAAAAAAAATGGTGATGGATTAAGAAACCTGTTAGTTAAAAATAAAGAAATAATTTATTTAAAAGAGCCCTATTGCCAACTTAGATTGAAAAAAATTGTTTCAGAAATAGCAGTTTTGTCACAATTTAATTAAAACCGAAAAACAAGCCTGAAATTTTGCGCAAATTTTTTGTTGGCCCTATTAATCGAACAGCATTGTTAGTTTTCAAAAATCGCCGCGGGCAGTTTCCAGACCCTTTCGTTTCAGTCGTTTCCAAATCCATGTTGAGTGCAAATCGGATTAATTTTATTTTCTTAACTTTAAACGCTCATAAGTTCGTGTCAGTCGGTTTCTAATGTAGTTGGCGACGAATCTAATTCGAAACCGCTCTCCTGTTTTCTTTAGGACTTTTAAGCCCGGGAACTATTTATTACTATTTAGTTGAAGTTGTTAATATTTATAATGTTAATATTTTAGCAAAATATTAGTTGCTGATAAAAAATAAGTGCCTCTCAAATTATGTACCAGAATAAATAAAACACTGCTAACGAATAATTAATAAATTTCGAAATTTTAATTAAATATTTTGCATGTTTGAAATGTTTGCAAATAATTTGCTAAATAATATTTTGTCATTTTGTGAACATTATAAAAAAAGGAAGAAAAAGAAATTTAATGCTCATTTATTTTCCGAAAATATTTCCCGGCACAGCACATACGGAAAGAAGTATATAAACCTGTATATATATGGTATATATGTGTGTGTTTGTGTGCATGTTTGGCAATATAAATTGTCTATGTATTCATTGAATTTTATTGACAGCCACAGCCTTTTTGTCAGATTACTTATTTGTACAGTGAGTAGCAGCTGTCAGGAACGACTGCAAACAAATTGTATTTCGAAATTCAATTACCTAATGATTTGTTTTACATTCAGTTTCTCCCTTTTTTTTTTTCTTTGTATTTTGGCCCCAATTTTCATGGCATTCAATTGCGAAGAACTCATACGCACGAATTGAGCTGCAAATTAGTCCGAAGCCCGAGGTCTTTCCTTTTTGTGTCCTGGTTTTTTTTTTTTCTGATACACTTGCTTGTGTTCCGGCACAAGATTTTATTGGAATGTTTCTTTCTAAAAGATGTAATTAGTTAAAGTATTCTTCGGGAATATATCGAAAGCATAATGTTTAAAATTCTTCCTGGAATGTTATAAAAATATGTTCCTCTAAAATATATAATTACAATTATGATTAAAAAATGGCGTACGTTAAGTCGGGCTCCTATGGGAGCTATATGATATAGTCAACCGATTTTGATAAAATTTGGTCCAGTGTTTGGGAGCTATAAAAAACTGACGTGTGCCGAATTTGGTATCGATAACTTCAAAAACAAACGAATTACCCATCTAAAACTTTTGTTTTTTTTTCGAGGTCCTCTGAAACACACCTATGGAAGCTATATAATAGAACCCCGACATCAAAAAAATAAAATAAACTTGTCTCGCGTAGGATAATAACGTATGTATTCTATAAAATATTCAAAAAAAATGTATTGTAATTTTTGACATCTTTTGATAAAACAAAAACATGTTTTTCTTAAATTTATAAAAAAAAATATTAAAAAATCTTCGTTTTATTTTATTTTAACATTGTTCCACCAAATCGATTTGATTCATATTCGCACCAAATAAAGAACGTATAAAAACATGTGTTAAAAAAAAAAAAATCGTGATTGACACAATTATCTCAAAAATCGCTGGGGGCAGTATCAGTACCTTATCCAGCTAGAACCTTTTAGACTTAAAAAAAATTGTTAAAAAAATTCCAAAAAACTGAATATTTTTGTTTTTCATTTAGCTGCGAATCAACTGGGGGTTTTTGGATCCAGACCCCCACAAGTTGGAAAAATAGCTTGACAGTTTTTAGCGATCTTTGATAAACTTATATGCAGTGAAAAGCCCCTCTAGTCTACCTAAATAATCGGATTTTTACAAAAATAAGTATCTCTATCACATGTTAAAATAAAAATCTAAAATATAAAAGCTAATTTATGGAGTGTCAATAACTTGTTCATCATTTCTACTTAAAGTCTATACCGAAGATATGAAACAATATATCACTCCAGGCGCCTATATTTTCTAAAAGGCATATTGCTTAATAATTATTACCTTTGGTCTAAGGTCTTGTTACTCGTTACCCTAAGGATTATGAGTTATATTATTGTTATTGTATTATAATTAATATTTAAATAAATAAATAAAAATAAATAATTGTGGGAATTTTTTTATGTGTAAAACAGTTTTAAAGAATTTATGTATGTATATCCCATATTTTCTTGATTAGAAGATCGGTCAACGAATTCAGGAAATAAAAGTGCGCGAATTTTTTGATTTCGGTATCAGATAAATTCCCTTTATTTTCGCACCTCTCGGTGTTTTAGGAAAAAATTTCATATTTTGATTTATGGCAAGTAAGTGAACGATGGTTTCCACAATATATTATAGTATGTATATCTTTATGATATGATAGAGATAAGACTGAAATATTTCGCAGTTATGAAAGTTACATACCCTAGCAAAGGCCTTTCCATGATTTGTGGAAAGACTTATGTGAATGGATTTAATTATATTAACTAAATTCTTTTTTAAAATAAGTGTAGGTATGATATCTCGATTATAGATGAACTAATAATAGCATCAAATATCTGAAGCTTCTTTGCAACAATTTTACTAAACATGAATCGATAGCCAAAAGTCGGAAGAACGCAACCATATAGTGTTGGGCATAAAAGGAACATAGGGTGATCTATTGCGCTTACATCTATGGGTTACAAATTTTATTGGAAAATAAGTACACCCCAAGGGCCAAGGGTATACAAATCTTTGGTTGTGACTAAGCATTCAGATACCGATTAGAACTTTCATTAACAAACAAAATCGAGAATTTATATTTGGTATATAAAAAATGATATTGATAAGGTTTTACTGATATTGAATAGCAGTAACAGCTGTGACGTTTATTGTTCCAAAAATTGGCAGTAAATACGGCTGTACAGATAAAGGGTATCGGAATTCAAGATTCCATATAGCATGTGTTGTGCTTCACAAGATAGTGAGTGGTTTCACACAACGATACGGCTTTAGTGAGCGGCAAGTGTAATAATTCATTGTAAAAAAATCACAACATACCAATTCCTAATCTTAATCTATTTTCACGTAGTTATCAGAGGTATATGTCTTCAGTTCAAGTGTTGGATTATTTATTTTCAAGTGTTGAGCATATTTCATTTACTTATAATTATGTCACTAACGACTTTAATAAATTCAGTTTTGTAGCCAACATAGACGGGTAAAACCAGAGCGAGAGTAATTCCCAATCGAGGGCCATAAATATTTCGAGTGTTTGAAGATAATGTCCTTATCATGAAAGATTACAAATTTGGCTTTGACAGCTTTCTATATAAGTAGTATTTGACCAATGCTAGGGTTTGCATTACGGCCCCATTCGTGGCGCCATGAAGTTCTACGTGTTTCTGCTTTTCGCAATTTTTGCGTCGGTGTCTGCGCGATTGCCTCGCGTGTTGCCCTACGCGGAGGATGGTGTAGTCGTGCATGGGGATTGTGAATTTCTCATCAATGGAGATCTTAATGATCCTGCACCACTGTTTACGCGGCATAATTCCTATGAGATTATTGTGCCGGATCCCACGGATACAGTGCATTTTGGTAATCGGGAACTGCTTGATATGTACTGCATAGATGGCTTTGCAGCACCCTTTGAGAATCGCACTAAAGTGACTGCTCAATGCCTGCAGCGGAAGTACTTTCTAGTGGATGACTTGATTTATCCATTTGGTAATTTTAGCTGCAGCGCCTGGTCGACATACACAGCACAACGTACGGGACGTGAGTGCAATGGTGGCACGGATTTAGTTCAGGTGGGCTTTGAGCTGGAAGACGGTGGTTTTCTGCACACATTCGACGTATGCCATGACGAAGATGCCGAGGTTACGCGCTATGTGCATCATGTGCTGCATCCCTCCAGCTATGACTATCAGCATGGAGTAGCTCGTCCCAGCTTTATAACACTTGATTTCTATGGTGGCAAAGATGTGAATACCATGTACACCCAGGTGCAGCAGAACATTACAATAAGCAATATATTAGGAATGGATGCATCACATCTGTTCAACTTTACCGAAGATCGTTTTTTGGCGCGAGGTCATTTGATTGCCAAGACAGATCAGATCTTTGGTACGGCACAAATGTCCACGTTCCTCTTCATAAATGTGGCTCCACAATGGCAATGCTTTAATGGTGGCAACTGGGAGCGTGTGGAGTCAAGTGTGCGCAAGTTTGTGGCTGATCAAAATCTGACAACAGATTGTTATACGGGCACCTGGGGTGTATCCACACTGCTTGATGTCAATAATGAGCCACGCGAGCTCTTTCTGAACTTTGACGAGAATAATAATGGACTCATTCCGGTGCCACGCTTGTACTTCCGCATTGTGATTGACCGCGAGAGTCGCAAGGGCATTGTACTAGTCGGTGTAAATAATCCATATGCCAGTTTGGAGGAAATAAAGAGCGATTATATTTTGTGTCAGGATATTGGAGATAGGCTGAGCTGGGTCACCTGGCAGAAGGAGGATTTGCATGAGGGCTATTCTTATGCTTGCTCGGTGGAAGATTTTACGGCTGTGGTTAAGGATTTACCCCTGGATGATTTGCACACAACTGGAATACTGGGCCTTGACGATGAACAGAGCAGTACAACCGAGGAGGACCCTACTACCATCATCAGCACTGAGGAACCCAGCACAATTACTACAGACTTTACGTCAACCACTGAGGATTTATGTACTACCCAAACTGCTGACCCTCCAAGCTCTACAACAGAATCAACGGCCGAACCAAGCACTCCAACAGTTGAAACATCAAGTTCTACAACTGAATCAACTCCAACTACTGAACCATCAAGTTCCACTGAGGCACCATCCACTCCAACTACTGAAACATCAAGCTCCACAGCAGTACCAACCACTCCAACTGTGGAACCATCAAGTTCCACAGCGGAACCAACCATTTCAACAACCGAAGTCTCACCCACACCAACGGAGCCCAACCCTAGTCAATGTTATTTCAACATAAACGGCGATCTAAATGATCCCGCTCCGCTATTTACGTCTGGTGAAGAGCTCAGCTGGCTGCTCTCAGACGCTTCCGGTCGCTTCACTATAGAGCAGGGCGAATCTTTTGATCTTCACTGTACGGGTGCTTTAATAGCTCCTTTTAATCGATACACCGCTGTCAGCGCCACATGCCAAGGCAATCAGAGCTATTCGGCCGAGGGCATAGAGGTCACCTTCCGTAGCTTCAGCTGTCAGAGCTGGCCTACTTATGAGGCCCAACGCTCTGGTCAGACCTGTGCGGGAGGCACTGAACTACTGCAGATCGGTTTTGATGTGGCTGCCGGTTTCCTGCCACAGCTCGAACTTTGTTACGATGAACAGAACCAGACTACGCGTTATGTTCACTACGAGCTGTCGCCAGCCAATATTGCATACCAAAAGGGCGTGGCACAGCCCGGCTATTTACGCGGAGACTTCTATGCTGGCAAAGATGTTAACTTATTGTACGCACAATCACACCAGCTGGAGATATTTAGCTCCACGCTAGACTTGGATGCCTCTGCTTACTTTGACAGCTCTAAGGATCTCTATCTGACTAGAGGACAGCTGGCGCCTCGCCAGGACTTTGTGCATGGCTCATCACAGCGCGCCACCCATTTCTATGTAAATGCGGCGCCTCAATGGCGAAGCGTTAGCATTGGCAACTGGTTGCGGATCGAGCGTGGTGTTCGTGAATATGTGGCCGATCAGAACCTGAACGTAAGCATTCATGCAGGCACCTGGGATGTATTCACTTTGCCCAATGCTGCTGGCCATCAGACACCACTCTATTTGGATTACGATGCGGACGAACAGGGTCAGCTGCCTGTACCACGCCTATTCTACCGCATTGTCATTGATCAGATTAGTCGTGCTGGCATTGCACTAGTGGTTGTCAACAATCCTCATGCTAAGCTGGACGAGATTTTAGATGAATATGTTGTATGTGAGGATGTGGGCGATCGCATCGATTGGCTTGATTGGCAGAAGGATGATCTACACAGTGGCTATGCCTATGCTTGTGATGTGCAGGACTTTACTGCAGTAGTTAAAGATTTGCCGCTGGAGCAGCTGAACACCACAGGCCTACTGGGCGTTACGGACGCATTACAAGGCAGCTGTAATTTCCGTGTTAATGGCGGAGATCTCAACGATCCGGCACCACTTTTCGTTGAGCGTGATGACAACGGCAGAGCTCAATGGTTGGAACCAGATGTGGATGGCGTGGTGAGACTGCAACATGGTCAATCCATAGAAATGCACTGCACCAAGTCCTTTACAACACCATTTGCCGATCACCGTCAACTGAGTGTGACCTGTCAAGGCAATTACAGCTTTTTGGTGCAGGGCAGCGCCTATAACTTTAGTGATTTCTCATGCAGCGCCTCGCCCAGCTTTACAGCAAGACGCACCGGACGCGAGTGCAATGGCGGCACAGATTTAGCTGAAATTGGCTTTGAGCTGGGCTCTCCAGACGATTTTCTACATACCTTTGATATCTGCCATGACGAGCAGGCCGAGGCCACTCGCTATGTACATCACGTGCTTACACCTTCCAGCGCACAGTATCAGCATTCGGTGACGCGCCCCAGTTTCATAACAGGTGACTTCTATGACGGCAAGGACGTCAATACCATGTATACCCAAGTTCAGCAGCAGCAGACTGTGGCTGAGATACTTGGCGGAGATGCGTCCCAGTATTTTAACATCAGCAACGATTTGTATATGGCACGTGGACATCTAGCGGCCAAGACTGACTTTATTTTCGGTGCGCCCCAGAAGGCCACACACTTCTTCATTAATGCAGCCCCGCAATGGCAATGCTTTAACGGCGGCAACTGGGAGCGAGTTGAAGACAGCGTGCGCAAATTTGTGGCGGATCAGAAGCTCACAGTGGATTGCTATACGGGCACCTGGGGAGTTTCAACCTTGCCTGACGCACAGGGTGAGCAGCGTCAGCTGTATCTAAGCTTTGATGAGAACAACAATGGTCTGATTCCGGTGCCACGTTTGTACTTCCGTGTTATTGTGGATCGTGACAGCCGTAAGGGCATTGTACTCATCGGCGTGAATAATCCACATGCGAGTGTAGAGGAAATTCTGCGTGACTATGTTATTTGCGAAGATATCAGTGATAAGTTGGACTGGGTCAGCTGGACCAAGTCGGATCTACGTAAGGGCTATTCCTATGCTTGTACGGTAGAAAGCTTTACAGCTGTGGTCAAAGACTTGCCGCTGGAACAGCTTGAGGTGGCAGGCGTACTGGGCATCTCCGATTCCTAAGCACAAGTTTTAAGTACACGTAACACATAATATTATATGATTGAAGTTAGGTGTAATGATAATATAATAAATTTAAAACGCTATCAGTTGTAGCCTTATGTACTACTATTGCTATCGCTATGTTTTATTTGGGCCTTATCAGTGATTCTCTAGTATTGATTAGTGGGTATTAATACTATTTTAATAGTTGTTTATAAAACTAACAAATTAACTTTTTTCGTTTTCGTATTTGTTCACGTGCACTATCTGACTCTGACTTGCACATTAGCCAGGTCCGTACAACTTAATTACTTTGTATATGGACAACTGCCTATTATTAATATTGAATGTTTAATTTTTATGCCGTGTATCGTAAAGTAAGGTGAATAATAAGGCCCAGTAATTCGAAAAAAGCATAAACATACAAATTATTCGGAAAAAAGCAGGGGCCCATACTTTTCTCTCGATGGCCCTGGGTATATAAAGTTTGTGTAAATGTATATAACATACAGAAGGAAACTACTAACTAATTTAGTGAAAGTGAATTTAAATTTACGGTATTTTTATATATTTGTTTCGAGTATTGATGCGTTGAGAATTGAAAATGTAATACTGAAGAGTTGGTAGTGGTGGCTCTATAGAGATTGATAAAGAAAAATCCTTATTTCTTTGGATCACATAGCAGCGGCTGAAGTTTATAAATTGATAAAATAAAGTATTTTTGCCTAAATCTCAATTAGAACAATTACTGTACCTAAGCACTTACAAGTAAATTGCAAAATCTTACTTAATTCCGGAAGCCTTATCGGGAAAACATTTTAAAAGAATTACTTATAATTATAAGAAAAAGTTCCAGTTTATTTAACATTGTTATTTTACAACAAATAGTTTTGCATTATGTGCAAATATTGTATTTTAATAAGAGAAACCATGACTTGAAAATTGTTATCATAAGAAAGTTACTTAAAAAAGATTTCAGTAGTAATTTTCGTTTTATTTTTTTTCATTAAAAATGCAGCAACAAAAACTGAAAAAAGAAGAACAACGAAGACAACGTTAATAAAAACAATGCTGGAGAAATGTCTACAGCAACAGGTACAACATTCAACGCTCTGCAGAAATCGTTTTAACGATAAAATAAAGAAAATTGTTAATATAAAGATACTTCCAAAAATAACAAGAAGAAGCACAGCAGCAGACAGCTTAACGCGATAGAGAGAGTAAAAGAGCGGATTCGAGAGAAAGATTGATTGTTAGAGTGTGAGAGAGCAGTCTATTTCTGCCGCGGCCGCTCTTTACCAACTTTTAGACTCTATGCGAATATGATGGCTAACAACTCTCTCTTTCTCTGGGTTATTTTTGCTCTCACATATTGCAAGCATTAAATTTGCAGAATAACACCAGCTCACTAACTATACCTTGGCTACAGCTGTTAAGCCAAGTTAAACACCTGTTGCAAGCAGCAGCTGATTCAGTTAGCGCCAAGATTGAGCCACGTCAAGATGACTCAGTCTCAGTATTTACGCTTTGTTTTCACTCTGTGTATTTATTTGTTGTTTTTAAGCACGATTTCTTGCCGAGAAGCTATAAGGCCAGAACCAGAAGTGGGCCAAATATTAAACGACGCTACAGAGCGGGGTAAGATTTTTATAATTATACAACAAAAGAAATTAAATTTACACGACTGTATTAAATGAGCCATCAAGTATTTGTATTTAATGATTATTTACTAATCAAGTAACGCTGTTCGAATGCATTTTTTTGTAACCTTTAGTGCGTCTATTTCCTAATTCGAAACGATGTAATTCAAGAGATATGAGCTTTGAACGATTGATTGTCTTGACATTTTACTGATTATTTTTTTTCTTCTTATGATAATTTAAGACGGAATTGTTAATCATACTACTGTGTTCGAATATGACTGTTAGTTTCTAATTTTAAGTGGCCAAACTTATCTATACTTAATGTCTCTTTTGCGTGAAGGCAGAAAAACTCCATTCCGACTTTTGTTTACATTACCCAACCATGAATGAGAAATTTTATTTTTCAAGCACATTGAATATAGTTTCGATGATGAAAAGATGGCGTACGTTAAAGTCGGGCGCAAACCACTTTGAGATACCCTGATACATTTGATTCGCAAATTTGGTTACGATGTATATTTTTATAAACACACGAAATACAACGAATTTTGCACCAAGCATGTATTTCTGGCGGATCGGTTCTAAGGGGGCTTTATGATATAGTCAACCGATTTTGCTTAAATTTGCTTTAGTTCGTGGAAACTCTATCTTTATAAACAAACGAGCTCTGAATCACCCCTTTGGAAGCTATATGATAACCCCGATACCAAAAAAATAAAGTGAACTTGTGTACCGTAAGATAAAAGGTCATCTAATATGAAAGATTGGTTGTTCCAGAGATGGTAAGATCTCTGAAATCTAGACATTCATACAGATATACGAATAGGTGGATAGACGAATAGACGAACAGACGGGTAGACGGATGGACGGATAGAGGGATGCACGTATGGACGGTTGGATGGATAGACGAAAAGATGGATAGACGGATAAACAGACTGACGGATAAACAGATAGACGGATAGACGAACAGAGGGATCGACGAAAAGACGGATAGACGGATAGACGTATTTACAGATAGACGGATGGACGGATACACGAACAGACGGAGGGACGGAAATGTGTATATCGACTTCTCTAGTCACCCTGATCATACTACAGGTAACTTTGGGAGGTTTTCGACAGCTCCTTCGGTATATTATCAGCTTGCTTTGTACCATAAGGTACAGGGTATAAAAATAAAAATTTCCTGCATTAAAATTCATATAATATATTCATATAATCTTTAAAAAACTCAAAAGAATGCAATGCAATAAATTTGTTTAATTAAAAATTTAATTTATTTTTAGGACCGCCTTGCACGCTTGACGTGCAAAAGGATCTACCGCAACCGAACCAGGTGCAACCGCTTTATTTGCGACCTCGTAATTCCAAGTACTGGCTGCCTAACGAAAAAGGTCAATTGGAAATTCCTCGAGGCGCCAGCATCCAATTGTACTGCACCAATTCCTTTGCAAATGTCACCGACAGCAAAGATATTGACGCCCCATTGACATTGCAAGTGGCCCGCAATACACGCTCCATAAACGCGCGTTGCCTGCACGACAAGACATTTCAGTGGCATGGCGGTGGTAAACACGAGTTTCGGCACTTTGTCTGCGTCCAGGGCTTGCACTATAAAGTTGAGCAACTGCAGCAGGCGTGTGCAAATGGGACGGCAAATCTCTACCGGGTCGGCTACAACATAAGCGGAGAGCGCTTCATCACCACCATGGAGCTGTGCCACGATGCGGCTCAGCTGCAAACACACTATGCACATTTTCACTTGGAGCCGGCCAATATGCACTTCCAGCGACATGTAAAGCGCGTGGATTTCAGTGCGGCTGGACACTTTGACGGCTTTAACATGAAGGCGTTGTACTCAGTGCGGCATCAAATGCAGCATGCGGCACAACTGCTGGGTATTAAGGAAGACACCGGACTTATGCTTGATGCACAGGGCGGTCTGTTTCTGGCGCGAGGGCATTTGGCAGCCAAGGCGGATTTGATTTATGCCAGCCAGCAGCGCAGCAGCTTCAACTATATGAATGTGGCGCCGCAATGGCAGTCCTTCAATGGCGGCCAGTGGGTAAGAGTGGAGGATGAGACACGTAAGTTTGTGGCACGCTCGGGTCTCGCGGTGTCGGTCTATACGGGCACATGGGGCGTTATGCCATTGACAGCCAATGGTAGCAATCTGGTTAGAGATTTTTACCTAGCCAAGGATGCCAACAATAATGATGTTCTGCCGGTGCCGCGACTCTTCTATCGCGTATTGATTGACAAGGTGCGTCCCTGGCGTGGCATTGCATTGGTGGGTGTAAACAATCCATATGCCACACTGGCTCAGATCCTCCACGCATATGTGATTTGCGATACAGTACACGAAACGGTTGGCTGGTTGAGCTGGCTGAAGAACGGCAATCTGAAAAAGGGCTACCTGTATGCCTGTGCCGTATCAGATTTAGCTGAAGCGGTAGCTCATCTGCCACCGGAGCTGAGCGAGGTCCATGAACTGCTGGTTTAACTGGTGTTCGGTTTGTAGTTAAGCTAGTGCAATAAAGACTGTTTGGAATGGTAAGCTCTTGGTTTTCGAGGGCAAATTGATACGGGTAGGTTGTTAGCATCGTTTGAAATGTGAAATCAACTGTCAGGATACTGTATTAAAGACCATAGTGTACATAGTAAAGAGCAGTTTTAGGAAATACTTAATTTAAAGGGGGAATTCAGAATTTTAAAATTACTGAATCAAAAGGTACTCAGCTCTACACCCTCAATTGAAATTTATCACAACTATACTAATCTTATTACAAGCGAAGTTTTTTATGAAAGACATGAACCATTTATGCAAGACATTAATCTAAGAATATCAAAGAATATTTAATAAATTACTTAAGTTTAAATAATGTGCAATTTTGAACCCATTTTGCCAATTCGATTTGATTTAACTTGCAACAAAGAAGTCCGATTCAAATCACATAAAAAATTCGTTTCAAAAGGAATCAAAATTAAATAAAATATTTGGATTCCTTTTATGGAGCACGACCAATTAGAAGACATCGACAGCAAAAAATATCGAATTGGGAGCACGCAAAAACGAAAACGAACAAAATTAATTCGCTTACGGCCGACTATGGTAAAAATTAATTTTGAAATATTAAATTTTAAATGTCAACATTTTTTTTCCGATTTATTTATTAATTTTTATTGGAATAACATTATTATTAAACAATAGTGTAATATATACAATTTAGTGTTAAGGAGTCTTATACCTGTTCAACTATAAAATATATAAATAAATTTAAAATAAAAAATTAAAAATAAAAAAAAAATTTGAAGTATGAGGTGAAATATTTTAAAAGATTAAATTTTATCATACTCAAGGGCGCAAAAATATTTTTATACCCTGTACCTATAGGTACAAAGGGTATACTAGATTTGTGCAATGTATGTAACGGCAAGAAGGAGGCGTGGCAGACCCCATGTCCTTTATACCAATATGCTTATCATAACCTCGGGTAGCGATTGAGCCATGTCCGTCTGTCCGTCCGTCTGTCCGTCCGTCCGTCTGTCCGTCTGTATAAACACCTAGATCTCGGAGACAATAAGAGCTAGAGATACGAAACTTTACCAGCTGATGCGCATATTTCCTCAGAAGATGAAGTTTGTTGAATCATGTCTATATCTTTCCCCGTTCACCCGTAGTAGAGTTTTTAGCTAAACCGTTTAATATTTTAATCTGAAACTTAACAGAGCGACGCGTTGTGGTTACATGCATCTGTGTGTCAAAAATAAACAAAATCGGACAATTACAACAAAAGTTATAGTCTAAAATGTAAAAATTTCACCTCCCCTTGCCAATAAACTGAGTCAATATTTGACTCTACGCAATAATAGTAACAAACGACCTCGAACCACCAATTTTGGTAAGCTGATTCATGTGCCTCTAATGAACAAATCCACATCCAAATTTTATCAATGCAGCCTCCCCACCCCCCGCAATCGATTTACCGTGTTTTCTCCCACACCCTTCAACATATCCCCTTGAGACTTACCCCATATACTTTAAACGACTCCTTTGACGTAAATTTCGATTTTCATCAAAATCGGTTAAAATTTGCGGAACTTATAGGTATAAATATAGTTTTGCACCAACAAAAAAATGTTCCAATTGGAAATTCTTAGTAAGAATATGCAGGAATAAATCTTTTTTTGAGAAAAAAAGGTACAGGGTATTACACTGTCGGGCACCGCCTCGACTGTATTACATTTTTTTAAATTTGTATTTGTATTTTGAAAAAATATGAAATGAAGTATAATAAGTTTCAGCTATGCCCAAAAAACAAAATTTGTCCCATTGTACCTCGGTGATTGCGAGGGCTTTTTGTTGTTTACGCATACAGGCACAAAAAATTGCATTAGTAATAAAAGAAAGCAAGTATAATATATGAAGAATTTAACTAAGGTGGGCCCTTTAATGATTCACCATACTAAAGTTTCACTTGGTTTAAGTATTGCAGAAAGTTTTTGCTCCCAATTATTCTTATTAAATAATTAATAAATCACAACTCTTAATCTAAGAATAAATTAAACAAAACTTGTAAAACTTTACTTATAAAAAGTTGTTGCTCAACACTGTAAATACATATTGTTTATATATTATACTAGCTTAAGAAAATTTGTTATATTGTATTACGGAAATAAGCAATAGATAAATAATAATTATTTGTTTTCAAAAAGTTAAGCCTTAAGCATATTTCGGAATCGCATTACCTATTGCGAAAATGGCGCTGTTTATGTGAGAACCATCTTGAACAACAGTATCTCTCGGTACGCGGTTCGATTAGATCCCCACAACTTAGTTGCCTATGCTCTTGATTTAAGTTCTAAAGGCCCATACGCAGCATGCAAAAATTACAAAATGGGATATCCCAAATGGGATCTTTTTTTTATATGAAGTTTTGTTATTCCGTGCGAAATTTTTCATTCTGTGTATGGGCCTTTAAGTAAAAACTAATTATTGGTATAGATTTTTATTAGTCTAGTCTGTATTTTGACGAGCTTGATCTAAACCTGAGTATGTTCTAAAATTGCAGAAGAAGTGAAGTTTAGTAAATAAAGCTTTTTATTTTCTTCAGGAATTTTAAATTCGCTTAAATTACGTTTTATTCGCGACGCAACTTTTAGGACCGCAGCCATCATAGAGGAGTAACCACTGTGCAATGCTACATATTCGCTTTGTGGAGTCAAGCTGGAAAACATGAAAACTCCCTTATCATTATTTTTCATGCTCTTGTAAGCATATGGAAATTGTGCTTTAAGTATTTATTTTCTTTATTACTTTGCTCTCTTAAGCATATGAACATTATGCGATTTTCTTACTTTGATGCTTTGCATCAGTCAACAAGTGTTTATTTTTCCAAAAGATTTTCAAATTCAATTGTCTAAAAAAATTCTATGCCAAAGGCACAAAATCAACCCTGATAAAGTATTTTTTTGTTGTTTTATTTGTTTTTATTTTTTTGCGTTTCTGTCAAACCGGTACTGGGAGCATATATTGCTTACCACAAGAAGCTAGCATAATAATAATAATTTGTGTGCACACATTGCTGCATACCCCGTAGTCCCCAGTTCTAGAAATAAATCCCAGAAAGCAGCTGGCAGTGCGCTTCAGAGTCAATCGGTATGGCAAATGTATTGAAAGCGCAAATAATACTGAGGCCAAGCAAAAGAAAGCAAAACAAAGTTTATGATTATGCAAAGAAAATTCAAGGACGCAAATGCCGGAAAAAAGGCAACAAGGCAAATGGAAAAAAATTTAAGAGAATTTTTGCCAAGTAAGCGTGGAGAGTTTAGAAAAAGAGACTGCCGGTATTTTTTTTTGCCCTTTTTGCCTTTGTATTAGTTGCTGTGCAAGGCAAAACAAAAAAGGATTAAATCAATGTCTCGGAACAAATTGCGTTTGTATGTGTCAGCTTGAGAGTGTGTAGGGGAGTGCAAGTAATGTAGCCTTATTTGATTTCAGATGAGCTACCCTCCTGAAAGCGATTTTAGTTGCAGGCAACAAACCATAACGAGCATCATAATAATCGACAGCCGGGTAGTGAAAGAGCAGGGAGTGATGTTGTGGCCCTGGTAGAGCTTTGACTTCACGGTGTGCTTGTGGATGGTGTAGGTGCCCTAACATTGCTATAGTAGCATAACGATACAGACCCATGTACATATATATTTGATGGTGTGAAAGTCACAAGAGCGTAAGTAATGGAGCTAACTCTAAGGAAATGCCTATAAGGGGGCTTAGAAATAATAGTATATTCGAAGGAAAACACTTAGTTGTGGGCTCATTAGCTACCAAATAATGATATCATATGGCAATATAATATATCTTGTTCCATTATTACGTTATATTGGCATAATGACAAACATAGTACTTTTTTTTGTTTATTTTTATGTAGGTACAGCTTAAGCAATTATGAAAATATTCTAACTCTATCAAAACATACGTCTTTCCATTGAACTCTCACCATCATAGTAATTACGCACATAAAATGAAAAGTAAACAAACCAAAGGATAACAATAAAATAATTGTACCCTAAGGGCTACGTTTTAAATAAAGCTTATGTATAGAAGAGCAGCATAAGGGTTGTGTTTTAAGAAAAAAAGAATACATTGATTTATGTTTATTTATTTTAAATCGATTTATGTAGAATAAAAGCATCAAGCTTCAACCAACTTTGAACACAAAACGTTTATAAAAGTCGAGAAAACTTCAAGTTAGATAAAGTTACAATGGGCTTGGCGTCTCGAGTGCAGCGATTTTCGATTTTCACCTGTTTGGCAGCATTTTTCCTTAAATTTGCAAAGTTTAAAATGTTTAATAATTGAAAAATAGCTGAAAAGTTTAATGCGCATAAAATCAAATAATTATATTATTGCATTAAAAATGTTCGCTCCGAAAAATATATGAAATATGAATTTCCCATTTAAACAATAATAATACTTAATAATAAGTTTTATAATACTTATTAAATAATAATATTTTTGCATAAATAAATCCATACCCAATAATGTTTAATTCATTATTAATATATCATTTCTAATTAAATCAAAAAAAATTTAAATAGAACAAAAATATTGATTCAATGACGTCACATTACACGACCGTGTATAAGATTTTTTTTAATTTAAAGAAATTTGATGTCTGCTCTATAGTTAAATGTGAAGTGGAGCCTGTGCACAAAACACTTACGTAAATGGGGCTTGGGACAGCTTAAGGAAAAACTTTTGTAAAAGTGAGAAAAGGAACCGGACTGTATGGTGATCTCTATTCGATAGAAGTAACATTTCTGTTTACTAAGATTTTTTTACCAAAATCTGATTACACTAGTTTACAAATTTAAGGGTCATCGAGTGAACCTTCGTAAAAAAGTGTTTTTTAGGGTAATTTGGGGTCGAGAAACACGAAAATGACAACCTTTTTTTTTTCTCAAGCACCGTTTTCGATATATTTTCGAAAAACATGTTTTTGGGCACTTATTTCAGTTATTTTTCAATATCTCGTGAACAAAATTTTGTATCGACATGAAAGACAATTAGATCGAAAGGTATTGATTTGCTCTTTACAGTGATATATAATAATGTATAGATTAAGTCAAAATTATAGAAGTTACAAGCTAACGCTTTGCCGCAACTTTCTAGAACGATGGATTTCTTCTAAACTTTATTAATTTTTGAGATATGACCGTTTTTCGAAAAAGTAAATTTTTGTAATTTTCAAAAATGGTGGGGTAAACCCGACTGCCTATTTTTTTGAGAGATTTAGCACAGAAATAATCTATATCATGGTTTTTCGATTATAAATTAAAAGAGCATGTTATTGTTGTACAAAACTGAATGTATTTATTAAAAAAAATGCAACGTAATGTGTTTTTTAAATCGAAATGAAAGTTGACTGAATGTCAATAAAGGCTGAAAAGATATTAAATAAATATGTAACTAATCATAGTTATTTGATTTGCTGTCCAAATAGCTTGCTGACGTATTTTTGATTCGGGCTGGACGCCTGCTTGGCCCTACCATTTAGCGGTCGGGTTTGCCCCACTGTGTCATTTTTCATGAAGACGCGAATAAAAAAAAATTATACGAAATTTGCAATCAGGTACATATAGGTTTACCCACACTGTCGGGTTTGCCCCACTTTACCCTATATTTTTCATAATACAAAAAATATATAAGAAATGTCAATTTGAAACAAATTACATACAGAATAGTAGAATAAAGTATAATTGTTATTCTCACGCATACACATACAGCACATCTCATTTCGTTACGTGACGATGTTTCCTTAAGGTAATTTTGTACCTTAAACTTGATGCTGATGAAGAAAATGAATACTGTATAGGGTAGGAAATGCTTTCATCTCTCTGTTAGAAATACCTAATAGATTGCTTAAAAAAAGTGCTAAGATATATTCCTGAATATACCCTGCCAAACTAAATTTAAAAATGAAAAATTTAAGGCAGGAGTTGAGATGAATTGTCCAACTATTTTACTAATAAAGCAATTCTTTGGATTGTCATGATAAACAAATCAAGTACATAATTGGAATATGTCAAAAGCATAGAACGAGTACTTCAATAAAAAAATGAAATACAGTCGAGGCGGTGCCCGACAGTGTAATACCCTGTACCTTGTTTAAAAAAAAAAGGTTTATTCCTGCATATTTTTACTAAAAATTTCCAATTGGAACATTTTTTTGTTGGTGTAAAACCTATTAGTTCCGCAAATTTTAACCGATTTTGATGAAAATCGAAATTTACGTCAAAGGAGTTATTTAAAGTATATGGGGTAAGTTTCAAGGAGATATGTTGAGGGGTGTGGGAGAAAACACGGTAAATCGATTGCGGGGGGTGGGGGTGCTGCATTGATAAAATTTGGATGTAGATTTGTTCATTAGAGGCACATGAATGAGCTAGCTGGTTCTAGCTGATTTGTTACTATTATTACGTAGAGTCAAATATTGAAGCAGTTTATAGGCAGGGGAGGTGAAATTTGTACATTTTAGACTATAACTTTTGTTGTAATTGTCCGATTTTGATTATTTTTGACACGCAGATGCACGTAACCACAATGCATCGCTCCGTTAAGTTTCAGATTAAAATATTAAACTAAAAATTTAGCTAAAAACCGGGAAACTCTGCTACGGGGGAACGGGGAAAGATATTGACATGATTCAACAAACTTGATCTTCTGAGCAAATATGCGCATCAGCTGGTAAAGTTTCGCATCTCTAGCTTTTATAGTCTCCGAGATCTAGGTGTTCATACAGACGGACAGACGGATAGACGGACGGACGGACAGACGGACGGACAGACGGACATGGCTCAATCGCTACCCGAGGCTATGATAAGCATTTTGGTATAAAGGACTTGGGGTCTGCCACGCCTCCTTCTTGACGTTACATACATTGCACAAATCTAGTATACCCTTTGTACCTATAGGTACAGGGTATAAAAAATAAAGAGAACAGAAACTAAGTAACTCTTGAAGATTGAATATGTTTCCATTTTGTAGTGGTACAACGCCTGTGTGTAGGCAACAAAACATTGGTTAAAATTTATTTTTGCATTGTTTCAATCCGGTTTGAGACTGGACTTTATTTTTGTTTTGGATTTGGGCTTTGATTTGGATTTGAAGCTGTGCTGACTTTCGATTTCATGGCAATAATATTCGATTAAAATGCTTCATATGCCAAACATGTATTTATTTGTTTTTTTGCTATCGATTTTCATGCACACAGACAAAACAAATGAGCGCAGACCCACACTGGAAAAACTTGATGAAAGTTTCTCTGGAGAACGAGAAAAACCGAAAAAAAATGTAACCCAAATAAAAAAAAAAGATAAAAGAATGCCGACGACAAAAAATAATTGAACGCTCTTCACGCCGATGTTGTCGACAATGTTTTTGTTGTGGAATTTTTACCTTGTATACCTTGTATACCTGTATACCTTTGCATAGAGCATATTCAGTTTGTTTTTATATTCGTGGTGCACAAAAAGAAAGGACTCCATTTTGCAACAAAATTTCGGGAACAAAAATCGTGTTGTGACTCATCAAATTTGTCACGCATTTTTTGCCGAACTCCACATTAGATAAGCTTTGTATATTGAGTGCTATTAAAGCTATTGCTATTTTGTGGACATATTTTTAGGGAATGCGAATTTTCCTAATTCTTTAACCAATTGCTGAATATTATTTTTAGCGTAATGTCTTTGAAATAAAAAATCCACTTTATCAAAAAAAAAGAGCGAACTCTGTTTTATTTCCATCGTGTTTTTTTTTTTATTCCTCTTTTTTCGGAAGTAATGCTTATGGCTTTTAAAGTGCTTTCACTCGTCCAAACTTACACAAAACGAAATCGAAGCAGAGGTTTATATCTTGAACCCTAGTGACCAGACATTATATTTTAGGCGTTTATTCACATGTTCGTCGATTCGACGAAGGCGAAATTTTATGGTTTATTACTCAATTACTAAACTGAGTGTCAAGCTTTATACACATACTATTTAAAGGGTCATCAATATTGAGTTTTTTTTCCAAACGGGGTTTTTTGATAAATCATGCGTGAATACTGTCAAATTGCAAAGTGTTTTTAATTCGGTTTTCATTGCCATTTCATAATGGAAAGACTTACAGCTGAACAACGATTACAAATCGTACAATTTTATTATGAAAATTCGCGGGATTAACTTTAAAAAGTGAATGGCAAGAATGGTTCTTTCTATTGATAATAAAGATTTTGC
Source organism: Chymomyza costata (assembly GCA_018150985.1). Taxonomy (NCBI): domain Eukaryota; kingdom Metazoa; phylum Arthropoda; class Insecta; order Diptera; family Drosophilidae; genus Chymomyza; species Chymomyza costata. The sequence goes on along the minus strand of JAECWU010000001.1, from coordinate 3,201,051 downwards.
GATTCATATGAAATTTTTAGTGTTTTCTTGCATTTAAAAAAAACCTCAAGATTGATGACCCTTTACATATTTTTTTTGCATTTTTGTTCTTATTTATATTTCCTGGACCTTCTGCATTAATATTGCTCACTATAGTTTTTGGTATTGATTCCTACAACGTGCGTATTTCTAGTCTCTCTGAAAGAGGAGATTTAAAGATTTTTTCTTTAATTGCACACATAGGCTTTTTATAATAGCATTATTATATCGAATATAAGTTTATTATATATAATATTAATTCACCGCAATGATCCCAAGTAACAGCTTAACCATTCTTTTGAGTTGGTTGCCTACAAAATCACGCCTGCAATAAAAAAATCCTTCTAAACCATACCTACGTCATTTTGACGAATACCCAAATCCGTTTAGTCGCGGCTTAGGCTTGTCAAGAACTAAATCTACAAAAAATTTAAGAATGAAGTAATTTACAAAAAAAGTGTGACGCTCGTCGATTCGACGTAGTCTGCCTAGGGCTATATAAAAAACAATATAATATCAGAATATAATTTCTCGAAAACTGAGCAATCGGACGCTTTGGACTTTTTTTTTCATTTTTTCTTTTCCAATCTAATTTTAATAATTTAAAATCGTGAAAAACAAAATTGGCTTATTTTTAGAAATTTACAAGCTTAGGCGCAGTTTAAGGCAAAATAGAATTGTAAAAGTATTTAAAATTCTTAAAATTGTTTTAGCCAACTTTTCAGGCGGACAACGTCTGCTGGGTCCACTACTTCCATATAACCCTTGCTACTTTTTCTTTAAGAAATTGCTATATTTAACCAATATTTCTACTTACTGTTCAAAATCGCAAAAGCAATTATAAATCTAGGCAAACGGCAAGGGTATATCAACTTCGGCGTTTCAAAGTTAGCTTTTTAGAATGTATCCCTTTTTTTGTTGTTTTTTGCATATAAGAAGAATGATGTCTGTGGTTCCGTGGTCGATGGCGGAAATTATTATTATTTGTACGTACATACTATACGTATGCATGTAGGATTTTTTTGTAAGTATTTGTTTTTCGCTTGTCCTTAATACTGCAGCGCCATTGTTGTAGGCCTGGCTGAATGTATTTTTTAATATTGTTACGATTTGGGAATATTGCTTTCGCACAATTCGCTGTGTTTCATTTTGATTAAAAATCATATTAAATCTTCGCAAACAACAATATCCAAAGAGTACAAAAATAATGTAAATAATTTCCTGCACCCTCTTGTGTCACTGTGCGCCATATTTCCTTCCGCTGGTTGTATGCCCAGTGCTGGTTGTCCTTGCCGTTAACGACATGTCGATCTTTGACCCAGTGTCCAAGCTGAGAACCTTTGCCAGGGCTGCTGTCCTTTGTGTGGTCGTGCATGCGGTGAAGCTGAAATATTTCATATATCTGTCTTTTTTTGTTTTTTGTTTTTGGTATCTGTGAGTACAAAAAATATTAAGTTTCCTTTGGTTTATTTACATGTGCTACGCCTTGGTGGCACTGGATTGACCAAGGGTTAAGGCTTTGTCTGGTGGATATGCATGGAGCACCCAGCATGATTTATATGAAATTTGAGGTTTTGGTTTTTCGTTTTTATCTTAATGGTTTTCTTTGTACTGGTCGATATACAATTGGTTGTTTTTTTTTGTTGCCGGACTTGATTGAGTTTCCATTTGCATTTTGGCAGTAGAGCATAAACAAACAAGGATATCAATAAAATCGTTTTAAGATGTGATTAAAAACATTAATTTTTGTTTGGTTAGAGACTAACCTGCCTTGAACGTCTTGTCTTCAATGGATCAATGTTTCAGATGAGAAACTCTCTCTCTCTTGGCGCCAGAGAACTCGTAGATCGATCAAAGCTAGATTTTTTATGTAGCGTTATTGAGTTACTTTTTCTAAATAAATAAATTTTAGGAAAATAATGGAAAATCAAGCGTAAGTCTTTGTCTATATATACAAATTTTTATGATGGCATTTCGATTAGCAAAAAGATTTTGTATTTCCTGCATTTCCATAAAAAAATACGCCTGCATGCGGAGTTCTGACATAACCTCAAAAAACGCACAAAAAGAAGCTAACTCAGAAACTTGACATGCTGAGCCTTTTCTGACCTCGGATTCGTGTCTAGCGACTTCAAGAACATATAAAAAATATGGCCAGAAAACAAATTTGGGTGTTCTCTAAGTCATGCTGAAAAACAAAATCGATTTTCGGGTTCGGAGATCAAACCAGGTTAACTTCACGTTTTTGGGGTCGCTGAATCCTAATCCGATGTCAAAAAAATCTTCAGCACATAAAAAACCAGCATTACATGAGGTATTTCGTGAAACTTTTTGGCCTTGGGCCATAGTCGATTGCTCGTTTTTCATCTTTCATCATCATCATCATTTCCTGTATCTCAAAGTGGAGATACTTAGCCTTGATGTATAAAAGTACAACTTTTCATATAATGTTGACATCTTTCAAAGTGCAAGCTAATTTTCTCTGGATAATATGTTTGAGTTGACCGTATCCAACTGAACTGACTTAAATGCAACCATTAAATTGAGGGAACGACAACATAGCTAGACTGTATAATCAGTTTGAGAGTCGTTATGGGCAAAAATATGTCAAACGCGCCTTTATTTAAACCGGTCTCTTTTATTTCGATAATTTTTAGAGTTACTAGAGTTTTAGAGTTGCTTTATTTATTGATTTATCGATAACTTCATTTTTTTTTTTTGACAAGAAAGAATAACTTGAGATTTTGTTCTATTAAGAGTTTTATTGGCCAAAACGTAAGATGAACGATCCGTCAGATTTTCCACCGATTGTATAATTTCGGATTTTCTTAATTTTTACAGCATTTATTCGATTTTAAGTAAGAAAAAAGGAAGACCAAGTTTCCTCATCGCAAAACTCTATTGGGCAGAAAGGTGGGTCAATTAAAAAATAAATTGAAGAACCTTATGGCAAAACTTGATGCTCCAAATTACAATTTGGTCTGTCAGATATGTTGAAACCGATTTCTTTTGTCGTTCTCAGTATTTTGAAACAAATGTTATGAGATCTTAACCACTTCCTACTGGCTGTCTTATGCACAAATTTTTAGCACAATCTTAAGATACCCTTCTACCAAATTTCTATACATAGCTGGAGAAGATATATCCAGTGAACTACACTCAGTACCAATTGGCAGTGTTGAATATCTTCGAAATGGAAAGATAATGAGAGAGTTATGAGAAGTTGCCCAAAGTTATAGTGAATACCATGTCCACGTCTCACAAAAATCGGCTTGTTCTGCGCTTTGAAAATATTTCGAAAAAGAGAAATAATTTTTTAAAACAAAAACATTTCTCTAAGAAATACATTATCTTCCATCCTAAAGATGGTGTGCAAAAAGTGGAAAGCACTTAGTCAAGGGAATGCCATAGGCATGTTTGGCTGCTTTGAACTTATAACACTATATCTCGTTAGGAATCCATTGTAGAAGATATTATATCAAATTGATTTTGCAGACAACACTTTTTTGTTGAAATATTTTATGTATTCAACAAAATTGTTCTGTTTGATTTTTGAGAGAATTTGAAGCACTACATTTTCCTGAGTACATAAAATATTTGTTGAGCAGAAAAGAAATGTTTCTTGCAAAAAAACAATCAAAATGAAAAGTTTGACCTATAAAGTGACCAGTTTCACAAATTTCTGCCCATGAACATACTTATTTACTTGCATTCTTATATTTTCTGCATAATTGCATAAAATAAAATCCCAAGCGCGTCTAGTTAGATGAAGATAAAGAGGATTGTCCACAATGTGCCAGCAAATGTTGCTGTCATTTTATAATCTCACATTTTACAACAATTAAGTTAATCTCACTTAAGTTGGCTTTAATTCAATATGAAGAGTTCTTGTTACCACGATGGACAATGTTAACAACAACTACAACTATTATAAAATAAATGTAAAACTAACTTAGAAGAGGGAGAGCAAAAAAATATACAAAAGGTTCACTACGCTGCAAAAATAAATGCGATATGAAAATTGCGAATAGAGGGTGTTTTTTCTAGTGCTTTTATTTCCTGGTAACTCCTTGAAGGTTACAAATTGGTCAGATCTGGCAGCGCTGTCATTAGTTTCGTTTGCCATTACCTCCCTTTCGAATTGTCGCTGTACTTCATCGCTTCAACGGTGCCTTATAGGCTTTTTCCTATTCCTTTATTTTTCATATATCAGATCTCACAATTTATATTTCTACTTTTTGAGAATAAATAAAATAAAATAAATAATAAATATATAAGGTCTACTGAACATTTCTATAGTTCTTAAGCAATAAAATTATCTAATCATTATTACATGTAAAAAGAGAAGGGAAGAAAGAAAGACAGATTGGTTTATACCGTGCGAAGTAGTAAATAGTAGTTAGTTAATCATCTTGGGATGAAAAATGTGCACAAGTAACAAATTGGATGCAAATATCTTAAGATTTAGAGTTTTTGCTAAAAAATGTGTTTAAAAAACCATAAGAGTGCTCCAAAATTAGACTTTCTGACTACGCCAAACGAGCTTAATTGTTGCAAGCACTAATTTGAAATTATGTATTTTAATATTGCATTTTTACATTTTCCATAAAAAAAAAACACCCTTTATATGTATCTGTATAAGTATATGTGTGTGTTGGAATGCATAAGAATTGAAAATGCAATGGCGGCAAGGCAAAGGCAAAAGCATAACGAGTCGGCAGTGACATTTAATATCCTTATTGTGAGCAGAGCGAATTTATTGCTAACAAAGTCGTTAAGTAGGCTAAAGTGTGTGGCACTTGAAGTACTGCGGGGCGACTAGAGCGGAGGATGCGGCAGCGACTGCAAGGGAAATCGACTGAGACGGATTTGCAACTGAGTGGAAAATCGCAGTTACACCGCACTCGGCCTCATCCCTTTCAGCTGGTCTGATGGTGAAGTTCAGCTGAGCTGAGTTGCGTTGAGTTACATGCGGCTAATGAGGTCGCTGCAAAATTGAATTTTGAGTCAGTTCCAAGCTTAAGATGAAGACGAAGTATTTCTGTGATTAAGGTGTTTGATAAATGGTCGAGCAGTGTCAGAGTAATGCGGTAAAACGGCTGTCAAGCTCGTTATTTGGAAGGACTTGGGTAAGCTGTAGTTAACGATTATATGCAGCGCAATATGAATGTTGGAGCTTATGGAAATGTTAATGACGACAGTTTTTTTAAAAGCGTTACTAAGATCGAAATTAAACTGCAATTTTTTTTGCAGCATATAAGAACTTTATAAGAAATTAATTGGTGTGAATGAACTATACATATGACAAGGCACCCTTGTGCATGTTTAGCCATTAAGTCCGAATAATGCGAGGTTCAAAAAACCATTTCACCCGATGGTTCTGACATAACCTTAAAGTATTCCATTAAACGAGGTGTTTTGTTTTCTCAGAAGCCTAATGTGACCTCGGATTCGAATTCAGTGACTCAAAATTCATAAATCTACTCGTTGTGTCGGGGGCTACTAAGAATTCGCACCGATACGTCCAATAAAAGAATTTTAGGGAATTCAGTCCAACTACTTTTTGATCCTACCCTATATACTAATTGAATCAACGAGAAATATTCTTTTTAAATAGAAAATACGAAATAGTAAATAAGAAACCAAAACAACGATAAGTACAACGTCATATTCGACAAGAAGCCATCTTGGTTTTTTTTTAGTTGAAAATCCGACATTTACCACGATGGACATATTCAAAATTTAAATTATTCTAAGAAGCCAAAAAAATATAAGTACATCATATTCGATAGTACTGACGTTATTAAGGACTCCAATGGAGCAGATATCATTGACACCCAGGGGCAACTCTGCAGATGGAGGGAGTTTTTCAACTCCTCCGATCCCGGGGAAAATGCATTTAACATCTCTAACTGCCCGTGGCTCCTGAGAAGACGTTTACCTAGGAGGGATATCTCAACTGAACCACCATGCCTTGATGAGATCGCTTCTGCCATAGCAAAACTTAAAAATGGCAAATCCGCTGGCCCAGACAACATGCCAGCAGAGCTACTCCGCTATGGTGCTGAGCACCTAGCACGCGCGCTTCACCCGATTTTGAGAAAGTGCTGGCTCGAGGAAATGATCCCTGAGGCGTGGAAGGACGGTCTCATAGTGACGATCCCAAAAAAAGGTGCATCGTCTCCAGCAACACAACACCACTTCTATTGTACAACCAACCCATAGAAGACGTTGACTCCTTTACATATCTTGGCAGCATAATCTGTAAGGACGGTGGATCCACTTCAGATATAACCGAACGCATCAACAAAGCGCGTTCTGCCTTCTCATCGATGACCAGAATCTGGCGAGCGCACAATATAAACACCAAAACAAAGCTCCGCATTTTTAAATGCAGCGTACTGTCAGTGCTCCTCTACGGCTGCACCACATGGAGCACAACACAAGGTTAGGTTAAGTTAGGTTAGGGCGGCAGTTGGGACCAAAGTTCCAACTCACATAGGCCAAAATAGGCCCGTTGTGTTACCGCTACGGTGGACCATTCACCACTCTTCCCCACTCAAGAGGTTCCCTATGCGAGATGGGTCCGCCATCCGGCGGCCTGGATGAACCTAAAAAGGCATCTTGGACTCTGTTCGGAGAGCTGTGACAAATCATCAAGAAAGTATGACTTTAGAAAACGAAATCTCGTCCTACAAAGACCAGGGCAATGACAGAAAAGGTGTTCAACTGTTTCCAGCTCCTCCTCATCACCACAACTTCTGCAGAAATCGTGGTGGGGAACATTTAACCTGGATGCATGTATTCCCACCAGTCAATGTCCTGTGATAGCACGAATGACAGTTGAGCACTGGGCTCTGTTCAGACAGCAAAGTTCCTTCGTTCTTTTACTGGTGTATACCGGCCAGGTTTGCCGTGAGATTATGCACGTGTTCGATGCCCGATTCCACGCTTGGTTTGCAGAGAGAGCGAAATAATTTCGTATTCTCAGTTTGCAGCTGGCCATGGGTATACCCAGGCCCTCCTTGTCCTGAAGGAGGATGCTGGTAGTACCTTGTCTAGCCAGTTCATCCGCAATACAGTTGCCCTCGATATCCCTGTGTCCTGGGACCCATATGAGGTGGATTGAAAACTGCTCAGCCATCTCTTCAAGAGACAAGCGGCAGTTATTCACTGACTTCATGCTCGAAGTAAATGAAGCAAGGGACTTAATAGCCGCCTGGCTATCCGAGTAGATACAGATGGTTTTATTCTGTACCCGTAGGTTTCTTATTATTGTCAGAGCCTCCTGGATTGCAGTGACCTCTGCTTGGAAAACACTGCAATGGTCCGGGAGTCGGAAAGATGTTCTTACGTTGAGTTCATCAACGAAGACACCTCCACCTACACGGTCGTCCAGCTTGGAACCATCCGTGAAGATTCTTATTGAGCCAGTTGGGCCTGGGACACCTATACTCCACTCCTCCCTGGTGGGAATATGGGTTTTGAAATTGGTTCTAGAGTGTTCCTGCGGAATGCAGTAGTCTGTGCTCTCGGGAATAAGTGGATTTCCCTTGAGAATCTTTGCGTGACCAAAGTCGTGGTCATTCCATTTTTTCGCCTCTCTCATGCGTAAGGCTGATAGAGCGGCTTGTTGTTTACCCACCTTGTCCAAGGGCAGGAGGTTCAGAATAGCATCTAGTGCTTCATTTGGTGTTGAGCGTAGAGCTCCACTGATGGTCAGTTCTGCGGTCCGCTGAACCTTACTCAACTTTTTTAGGTTAGCCATCTTATCAAGAGTTGGCCACCAAATTGAGACTCCATACATGAGTATTGGTCTAACGATGGCAGTATACAGCCAGTGGACTATATTTGGAGACATACCCCATTTAAGTCCGATGGCTTTCTTGCATGTATAAAGGGCGATCGTTGCCTTTTTTCTACGATCTTCCGTATTTAGGTTCCAGTCTAGTTTGCAGTCTAGGACTAAACCGAGGTATCTTGCTGAATCGCTGAATGGTAGGGTGATACCATTGAGCTTGGGGTTAATAAGAGCAGGAACTTTGTACTTCCTGGTAAAGAGCATAAGCTTTGTCTTGTCTGGATTGACTCCCAATCCGCTGGCTGTGGCCCATTCAGAGAGCGTTTGGAGGGCCTTAGTCATACGCTCGCAGAGAGTTTGCGGGTATTTACCCGAGAAAACAACTGCTACATCATCGGCGTACGCAGTTATATTGCAACCGCCCCTCTCCAGGGTGTGTAGAAGACCGTTTATGGCTACGTTCCAAAGGAAGGGTGACAGGACTCCGCCTTGAGGCGTTCCCCTGCTTACGTATCTTTCGATACTGGAAGTGCCGAGAGAGGCTTGAATAGCACAACACAAACAACACGCAGAAAACTACAAGCGTTCGTCAATAGATGCCTCAAGCGGATCTTGAGAATTTTTTGGCCCAATTGGGTTACAAACGAGCAGCTACTTAATCTAGCTGAAATCCACCCGATCGAGGTAGAAATCCGAATTGGCCACACTCTAAGACGGCCAGCCCAAGACATTGCAAGAGCAGCACTCGAATGGAATCCGCAGGGCCATCGACGCCCCGGAAGACCACGAATCACCTGGATAAGAATGGTCCGAAATGAAGGAGCTGGTCAACATATGACATGGAACCAGCTCAAACTATTGGCAAAAGACAGAAGTAGATGGAGAGAATTTGTTGATATATATATATTCGATAGGCTGCCATCTTGGTTTTTTGTCTTCATACAAATAAAGAATAAATCGTCGGTGAAATGTCGAGATCATGCGAATTGACGCCATAAGTTAAGTATACGTTAGTCGTCCAGCCACTTACTAAGATCTAAAAATCAACATTACCGGAATGGAATTTGTCATCGAAAATTTTGACTATTGGGATGACATTTGTAAAACCAGCCATATTTTATATTCTTGGGGCTGACACATATAAATAAATTAATTGTAATGTTGGGTTATTAAATCTGATTCTTTAAACAATATACTGCAAAAATTCATTGACTTCTGCGACGAACATTTAAAATAATCTAAAATTACCTTTGTTTATTTTTTTGAACTTATACGCATTAAAACAAAGCTAAGTATACATTTTTTTGTTAACATTTATTTTGTTTATTTTATGCGTATTCCATAAAGCGCAGTTTTTTAGACAATTAAAAACATCGTGAACTCAAGAACTTAACAATTTAATACAAAATACGAAATCTTGCTGATTGATTTGAATTAAAAATATCGATTAAGATGATTCGCTTATTTATTGCTTGATTAATAGCTATCGCGAAATTTGATTGATTGCTGCATGACACGACTTCTTGTTCTCAACTCAAGGTGAAACCATTTCACAACTTAAGCTCTACGTCATTGCTTTAAAATTATTAAATATAAGTAAATTTGCCGATAACACACCGACTACAAGATACCCTGTACCAACTTTATAAGCCATATTTTTGATAATTTATTTTTCGGCAAGATTTTATATTTAAAAAATAATTTAGTTTTTTTTTTTAATTTGTTGCTTTAACAACAATTAAAATTTTTTTAGCCGCTTAGTAGCTCAGTCATAATTGAATAAAAAGTGAAAAGCACGTTTTTTAAAATAAAGCCATAACGCGTTAAGTTGAAAAACTGAAATTTTGCGAAAAAAATGTTTACCAATAATTGATCTTCATCATTAGTTTTTATAAGTTGTTTGGCACAGTTTTTGGTACATTATATAGCAAGACCCTTTGGCGCATTTTTTAAACTTTCGAATACCGAATAAAATAAACTTGCTTCCAGAGACAAATTGTGGGATCTTATCGAAAGACCGGTAGTTACTTTAATCAAGAAACCTTATCTTTGTTGAGTCTCTATGTGTACCCAACATTTTAATAAGCTTTTTTGTTATAATGTATAATTATAAAGTATAGGACCAAAAAAATATCAAAACTTTATGCGCAAACTTATTTATTGAATGCTTTTGAATTCGAAAATTTACAATTTTGCGCTGAACTTTAACCAAATAAATTTGCCAAGAATTTGAATTTAATGATGATGGCCAAAAAGGAAACCGGAACTACCAAGCCAAAACGGAATCACTGGCGTAGTTCAAAACCAAACAAAAGACTTTTAAAAAGAGTTACACAACAAATTGTTAAAATTTAAAAGAAAAGAACGAGTTAGCCCTCCTTTTCACTTACTACTGGGTCAGAACCGCCGCTGCACAAGCAGCAAGGACAACTTTTGTGTGGCAACAAACCCTTTGATCTTTTGTTTGGCAGACCCAGACCCCAAATATACTAGCTGCTGCTGCCTTTGTATGCTACATAGGGAACGAACCTAAAGAGCGTATATATATTATATATATATATGTGTATATATTTATATATGTATAGACATTAAAATTCATACCTACAGTTGGTGCTTTGTGTTTGGCTGCCTTTTTGAAAATGGCTTTATGCGCCCAAAACCAATTTATTCCCTCATCCTGTTCCTGTTTCGAATTACACATAGCGTGCTGAGTGCCATAAAAGTGCTACATCAGTAACAACAAAAACAAGCAGAAAAAAAAAGCAAATTTGAAAGTGCAATAGAAACGACCTTAACTTCATATGGAAGCCACAATCCAGAACTCAATGGCTGCACCTTCTGGCTAGTGGACACTTCAACTTAAGCGATAGGAAGCAACTTAAATCCCAAATCATAAGCATTTAAATAATAAAATTGTACGATAATGCTTCTAAAGGTATGCTACTATTTCCAGGTGTCTCTGCAGGGCTAACAGACCCAGCAGTTCCAGGGCCTTGCGGCTTATTCAAATTTTTTTTTGCCCCATTGAATCTGTTATAAAGTACGGGCAAGAAGCAGAGCAAAATGCGTGCCGCATGTGGCTCGTTTGCATAAACGTATGGAACCACACACACAGTGGATCGATTCGGCGCTTTGTGTGGCAAAAAAAAAAAAATTCCATCAAAAACGAACAAAAAACCGGAATCACTTGTTAAGTGCGCATGTAAGTATGCAGTCTATTGTACGAGCATATAAGCAGATATTTTCAATGCGGGTGGTGCGAAAAAAAAGCAATGGAAAACCAGGGCGTCCAGTCAGTCGAAAACCTCTTGGCCACGTTTCGTTGCAGACAATTTGTAAGTTCTTCAGTTTAGTATATTACAATTTTTCATTTTTAGCTTAGCTTAGCTTATTTATAGCTCTGAGCTTCAAGACTTAATTATATAGCAATTTTTGAGTTCTAAAAATCGAATGAGTCGATAACTTTGTATGCATATAAAATTTTGCAGATTTTACGCTTATTTTTTCAACTTTATTCAGTAGATGGATTAACTCTAAAATCGAGTTCCGCACGTTCTTTGTAAAAAAGTCAGTGTCTCTTTGTTGATTAGGCTCACAACAAATTTAATAAATCTTGCGTTTTTATTTAAGGGGTAGAATCTTCAGAAAATCTATGTTTTTTTAGCTGAATTGGTAGACAATTATATTACAAATAATGTCCGGAAGTGTTATTTAAAAATAAACAATGTTTCGCAACAATCTTTCCTACCAGACGTAATCACGATCCCGCATACTTTGTTTAGTTTTGGCGGCAAAACAAAACAGCTGCTCATATTTTTTTCATAAAATTCATAGGGCAACACTGTTTTGTTTGTTAAGCTGCGTACAAGCAAAATTAAAAAAAGACTTCATTAGCATGTATCGGGCTTCTCAGAAATTTTTAAAATGTAAACCCAGCTACAATAAAATAAATCTCAAAAAATTTATTATTTTTAATATAAAATGTACTATTTTACAAAATGGCGTTTTAAATCTACAAATCTTTTGCCAAGACAGCTTGGAATGGCAAGCACGTTTTATTATTTTGGCTTTGGTAGCAATATGTTGTCACAACGCATTCATTTGCAGAATCCCACCGCGAAACGCGTTGGAGTTGGTCAATTAGATGTAATAGCAAGTTCCGTCAATTGCTCCTAAGACTTATAAAAGTTTTGCTGGCATTTTTAGGGTTATCGTCTGGACTTTTACTCATCCTCTAAGATCTGGCTAGGTGCGCCTGCTACAATTGTGCGTGCATGCAACTGCCACGTTTATGGAGCTATTTGGGAGATTGATCAGTCCAATCTCAAGGACATGGATGAGTAAGCTTTTAAAATTTAAATGCACCTAAAATATTGTTAAGCTTTTACATACATGCAGACAACTAGGCGTTGCCTGCGGTCGTTATATACCTTTAGATTTGTGCTTACTCTGCTTGGCTACCAATGAAAATATAATGTGCCGAGTCTATCATTTGGCCTTGGAGGGCAACCAAGAATTGCGAAAGCTGGACAGCGATTGTATACCTTACGATAGGCAGCCTTCACAGACATACCTTAAGGTGTTGATAAAGGGTGCCCTTGAGACGGGAATACCAGAGGATTATGTTAAGTGGCTGCGCAGCTTTAAGCATAATGGTAATATGGTACAAGAGTTTGAAAAGTTGTTTAATTTGTCCCAAGTGCAGCTCAGATGATGAGAACTCAAAATTATACAATAAGATTGAGATCATTTTTTGTGCTTCCCTCTATATTTTGTATACTACACATTCACCAAATTCATTGGCACAAGATTTTTGAAAAAAAAATTAATTGAGTTTTAATAATTTCATAACAATATTTTTTTTGTCACAAAGGTCAAAGGTGTGTACTCGTAGGGTCAAGAGTATTTCAGATTTGTGCAACATGACAGAAGTAGGCGTGTTTTCTTTATTACAAAATGCTTAACATCATCTCGGGTAGCAAATAAACCAGGTCAGTTCCATCTTTCATTCATTTAATAATCGACCTCAAAAACCATGAGAGCTAGAGACACCATATTTTACAAGATGCACTTTAATCGAACGCTGGTAAAGTTTATCCCTGCGGCGTTTCTCCGTGAGAGAATTTCTGAAAAAAGGCAATCCGATAATAAAATTTGCATACTTTATGTCTTATAACTGAGAATTGTTTAATTATTTTATAAGATCAGATAAAAACTTAAAAATACATAAGCAAATATTTGAGCTTAAGATGCATAGTAAACAAAGTGACGTCACCTTCTTTTCAAAAACCCTTTAAATTTCCTGTCCCTTAACGTATCAATGCAACTTTTTTCGGAAATAATGTCCTGGGAATCACATCGGAATGTAGGATCAATCTATTACCTATTTGATGCTTCATCTTGAAGGGAGGTATCGCTGCAAGATAAAATCTTTACAGATAGTGCAGAGTTAAAACTTTTGACAGAGAGTCGGAAACAGTATCAATCAGGACTCGTGATGTAATCTACTTTTCGGATTGTGTCCTAGAACAAAACGATAGCAAAGATTCTGAGTTTGCCTAACATCGCATATAATTACATCTATAATTAACAAATTAGAACTTTACAGATGATGAGCATCGCGTTCGCTGTAGGACTACCAACTAGTTCCAGATCTTCGGCTGCATTCATTTTTTGTTGCTGTCCCAACCCTAGTTTTGACGTCATACGGCATAAATCGGCTACGTATTGATATGATAATGGATTCTATAGTCTGCGAATGGCCTGGGCATATCAAATAGCAGAGCTTAAATGTTTAGTTGCACACTTGGAACAGGTGGCTGATGGCATAAATTAATATGGAAAACGGTTTCCACAGATACAGTGAAGCCGTTTTCACTCTCAGCCTGCTTTAAGTGAATGATACTGGAGCATAACAACAAAGGTATGAAATTAAATTCGATAAAAGTGCTCTCCGTAATATGCGCACTTTAGCTTAATTAAAAAGATTTCCGAGTAACAAACAAAACGCTTAAAACATAAAAACCAGTTTTATTAAGGCAAATTTTATGGCAATAAAACTAAATCGTAAAAAAGTTATACAAGTCATAAATGATCAAATATCAAATGGTTACAGTTTTGTACACACGTAAAACATAATCAAGTAAAACGATTGTTTTTGTTTGTGCTTGTTATTTTTGCTACTGCTAAGACATAAAGTATACGACGTGGTGTACATACAGCACAGTGCTGCTAAAATATGAATCATAGCAGGCAATGGCAGGTGCTTGCATAAACATTCATATTCTCCCAATGTAGAGCACGTCTTGCTCTCATATTCGGTAACCACATCACATCAAAAATGCTGCAATCTCTGCTGCGCTTTTAATGGGGACTGCCACCCATTCAGTCCGTCTATTTGCCACAATTGGCATGCGGCCGCCGCAAACATTGCGGGCGTAATCGAGCAAAGTTTGAGAATCGCAGAGGAGGCCGCGGCGAGTGTTGAAAAATGCATGTGAAACCACAAAATTGTGGTAAAAAGATTACCAAAATTGTGGCAAGACGTACCAAATAAAAGCAAAGGTAAGCAGCGTATAAGGTGGCTGGCCACAGTTAGGGAAAGATATGGTTTAGTATACAAACGTATAACTAAAGCCGCCATTTATATTCACTAGGAGTTCTACATGCAAACTAATATGAAACAGTTTTTGATTTGGTGGAGAGGTGTAGCATATGAAAAGTTTTCAAGTGTTTGCTAGAAATGGTAGACATTGAAGAGTAGCTGGGCGGTAGTTTTTCACTGTCTATTTAAAGAGGTCATAAAACTAGCCTTGGGTATTAAGTTATGCAGTTCTAGATTAATGTAAAATACAAATTTAAAACTACAGATCCTTCGATAGCTATGTGCTTTGCTATTTTTAGGCGCATTTTTTTCTGCAATATTTACTTACTGCTATCCGCTTCTCCCAGTGGAGCATAGGGCCTCAAGTCAATATTTGAGGACATAGTTAAACTCAGCAATACAATCTTCATTGCAAAAACGTACAGTTTTGTGTGGATTTTGGTCAGGCAGGAAGCACTATTGGACTAGTGGCGGATCCAAGGTGTGTTTTTCGAGTCTGGAACAGCTTTTTGCGACTTCTGATATATATACAATGACTGAACTACTGCTTATTATTGAGCTATATTTTCTTCTGACTATATTGAATTTAATTATTACAATTAATTTCGCCATTCATTTTGCATTTAACAATTACAATTCACAACTCGTTTAAGCAGATATTGCATGAATATGGAACTTTTTACCCATATTGTTTATCTTCTTCTTACTTTGTCTAAAATTGATTAAAAATAAAATATCAATCTTTTAATGAGTTGATTTACAATATCAACTATTAGTAAGGGAGAGTTTCTTATTGACGTTGTTCACGTTTTCGCAGGGAATAGCAAAAAAACAAATCTGAGTGTGCTCATAATAGAAGTATAGAGTAAATTCACATCGGTACGCTATATATACATTTATTCCTTGATACATTGGAGACTGCGTATTGCTCCTATTCGGAGCATTCCGTTTCTTGACTGGGTTCGTTTTTACGGCTGGGCCAGAAGAATAAGATATTAAGGCATCCTGTCATGCCTTTCTTGGCACGTTTTTATAGTGGGCCGCTTGCTATAAGGTCAGATGCTCGCATTTAGCGTCACCAACCAGGTTAACGGACGCTAAAGATTGCTCTTTGCTTCAGTATTTACCCTCGACCTTAAAGGCTTGGGATGCCCTACCGGTAGCTACGCTACCGCCGGCATTGCTTTTAGCATCACTAAACGTATTGAGCCCATTACCATGACAAGGTGGCAATACCCGAGGGGGCTATAGGATAGAAACATTGCTACAGGATGTTGGAATGATGTTGAAATTTTCGGAACGGCAAATTCATATGTAACATCTTTGTCAAGAGATGTTAGATGTTATTCGAATAATTCTCATAATTCTGCTGCCTTAAAATCCAATTTGACATAGAAGCAAGGCTTTCAGCTTATGATGAAGTGAACAAAATAGCTTTATAGCATAACAAATTCTAATAACTTTTAAGTTTCAGTTTTTGGCAGAATATACTTGGTTTACTTGTAAGTTTCAGCAGAGAAGCATATATCAAACGAATAAGTTGCAGCTCTTAAATGAAGTGCCTTTAAATTTTGAATCTATATTACTTGATAGATGCTCGGATGGTAAATTATATGCACAAAGCAGTTCTAGACGAATTGATGTTTAATACGGCTGTTGAACTCAGACGTCAAAGAAAGCGTGCTTTTTGTTTTAAGAGCCAGATTTGGGCGAACTAGTTAGCGCCTTCTACACAGAAATCGGAAAGGCGTGCAACAAGAACAAAAGCCATGGCTTTTTCTGGATTAACGAAGTTTATGGAGACTTATTAGGCGTGGCTAAACTTGGTAGCAAGGGCTGCCTAGTTTAAGGAAAAAAAGTGAGTAACACGCTTTGCTGATTATTTTGTTGCCTACTTTTAAGTGTTTTGCTTGTTTACCCTCTAGGATTTCCACACATTAACTTTCCTATACTAACAAAGCAGCCCCAGCCCTTTGTTTTTTTGAACTCCAATAACATGAAATAAATTTAAAAACTTTAAATCAACTCAATTGTTATACAATAAACTGTATCCCAACCAAAGCCAGAAGTCTTAGTTCAACTGTTGCTCATATCGATAAGAGTGTAAATTTTCAGGATTTGGGGGTGTCAATAGCAGTGCAGTCTCTGAGACATTCCCTCACGCACACGCACAGAACATAACAAAATATATGGTCAAACATAAGTAACCATAAGGACATGGATATCCACCCAAAGCTCTTTCTCACGCAATCGAATTGAATCGAATCGAATCGAGTCGAAGTTGAGCTTGAATTGTGGGGTTTAGGTTGGTCGTAGGGAGGTGCCAATAATTGTGGGTGTACGTGTGTATTGTATATGTCAATAATGGTCATTAGGGCGCTTTAAAGCTGCTTGTGTCTGAAACGGTTACTTTGACACCATGACATTCCCTGCCAGAAACGAGTATGTGAATAATCTTATCGCTATCGTAACGCCTTTGACAAATTGCAGGCGCGCCTTGTTCAACTTCTAGTATTTGCTTCCATCGACTTATAAAGATTGCGTCAAAGCAAATCGCACGCAATAAATCAGCCCAGTGAGCAGACCAACAGAAAACTGGAGTGAAAAGAAAAGCTTGCACTGCTCCTTGACGGACTCAAAAAGGCACACAATGAAGTTGGAACAAAATATAAGGAAAAACTTGGCTGAAAAAAAACAAGAAGAAGAAATAGATGTCGTCCAGCCGCAGTAGTTTGCCTAATGGTATAAAAAATGTATTTCAATCTATTTGATTTTGTCTGTTTCTGTCGCTGTAGGGATTGGGAGCAGCTCGAGCTACGGGCTTGGGAGTTGGACTATAGGTAGTTGCCGCTGTCATTTGGGGTCGCTGCGCCAAAAGATTTATGGCCTTTGCGGTTTAAATTCGTTGCTGCAGGCACATAAAACACATACATGCAAAAAGCAGGCCCAAAAAAAAAAGGTTTGCCGTAAAACTTAAATTTTGTTTCTGGCATGTGGGAGAGCTGGATTTGCAATATTCGAGCAACAGTTGGGGCCCCATGTGTTGTGGATCATTAGAAAATGTAAGCACTTAAAGTTGAAGCAAAACTTATGAGAGTTTAGGTTGTTCAATAAACTGATAAACTTTTATAAGCCGTACAAATTTCATTCCAATAGGCTGGCAAATTTGTGTAATCAATTTGTTATAAATAAACGCAAGTTTAAGGTCCTTCCGTTTAGGGTTAATTCGAATGCAAAAGCTTAACCCAAATCATTTGACACGCCAAGTTTAGTATCGTGATAGCATCGTTTATTTGTTATAAAGGGGCAGGGTTTAATTTCTTACCCAAATCAGCGTATTTAATTTTAAGAGCGCAAATTTTAAACGAAACTTGATAGAATTCTGCCTAAATTACGTAACTTCTTGGCTTTTATTCTAGTTTCAATCAGATGTTTGGTTCTTTCTAAACTTTTTCATTTGGATTTTTATATTCTTTTTTTAAAACGGTAAGGCAGGTAGCGCCTATGTTTCAACTTTCTAGCTTTTTTTTTTTGGTTTGCATATTGATATTGAAAAGCTGAATGCAGGTTACCCCCACTGATTATTTCTTTTTATGAATTTTAAATTTTATTTTTGTTGAAATGTTTTGATGCAGCTGATTCAACCATATTATTCTTTAAGAGAAACAAGGGCTTCCCCCAATGCTTGAGTTGCTCGCCCACAGCGCTGCAATCTTTTCATATTTATTTCGGGATATACCGAATGGAATATTTCCTCTACTTTCCTAAATTTCTACATAATTCATTCGAGTGTCTCTGCTCCACTTCGATACCCCACAAAGACCACAATGTCAACTGGAGTTCTGGTAGGATGTAGTTGGCCAAAAATTTCTGTAGCTCGAAGGAAGCGATGAGGGGCGGTCGGACCGACTGAAAATAGACAAACATTTCTTCTAGTAGCCTGTGGGAAAGTGGAGACTCACGTCTGTTTTCATGACCCTCTGTTAAGAAGTTTTCTCGCGATTCAAGACGGCGACAAATCTCGAGCAGCGCTACGCTTTTAAACTTAGGAAACCCGTAACGGAGTACTTTGGAATACTTAAGGAAACCTACGGGATGTTGCCAGGAGCCTCTCAATAGTAATCGAGGCTGTTCCGGGCGGGACAAGAGGCTGTCGAGCGAGTTGGACACCCAAAACCTTCAAGGATTGATGACTTTGACCAAATTGAAGGGGCTTCTGAACTCTGACCGGCGCACAAACATTCGTTTGATTGTTGTGTTGGGAATTTTTGTTACGATTACGTCCAAAAAGTTACTACCGAAGATGTGGCCATGAGAAAAGTTGACTGATGAGGGAGTTTCTAGCCAAGCACAGAATTGCATCGTTGCCGCAATGCCCCTACAGACCAGATCTGGCACCATCAGACTTATTTCTCCTTCCACGGCTCAAGCAAGACGTCAGGGGAGACCGATACAGCTCTATAGAAGCCGTCCAAGGGGGCGTGACGGCAGCTCTGACGGGGATCCTGGGATTACATGATACGCTTTAAATTCAAAAATTATAATTAATTCAGTTCTATTATTTTTTGATCTTAGCCTGTAGGACACGTTTAAACACCTCCATATTCCGGTGCTACCCAAAAAATAAGAAAAGATAAAAATTTTATATTTATTTTATTGAGTTTATATACCCATTTTTATACCCTGTACCGTATGGTACAAAGGGTATATTGTGTTTGTGCAAGCCGAAAATGTATGTAACGTACAGAAGGAGAAGTCGGAGACCCCCCAAAGTTACCTAAAGTATGATCAGTGTGACTAGAGAAGTCGATATACCCATGTCCGTCTGTCCGTCTGTCCGTCTGTCCGTATGAACGCCTAGATCTCAGAGATGGTAAGAGCTAGAGCAACCAAACTTTCAGATAAGATCCCTTATTAATCCATAGGAGACAAGTTTATTTTATTTTTTTGATATCGGGATTACATTATATAGCTCCCATAGGGGTGTTTCAGAGGACCTCGAAAAAAATCAAAAGTTTTAGATGGATAATTCGTTTGTTTATGAAGATATCATAACCAAATTTGGCAATCGGAAGTTTTTTAGAGACCCCCAGCACTGTACCAAATTTTATCAAAATCGGTTGACTATATCATATAGCTCCCATAGGATCGATCGGTCGAAAATTAGTTTTTTGTACAAAATGCGTTGTGTTTCGTTTATTTGTGAAGATACCGTAACCACATTTGGCAATAAGAAGTTTTTTACAGTTCCCAAGCACTGTACCAAATTTGATCAAAATCGGTTGACTATATCATATAGCTCCCATAGGACCAATCGGTCAAAAAATCGTGTTTTGTACAAAATTCGTTGTGTTTCGTTTATTTGTGAAGATATTGTAACCAAATTTGGCAATAAGAAGTTTTTTAGAGGTCCCAAGCACTGTACCAAATTTGATCAAAATCGGTTGACTATATCATATAGCTCCCATAGGACCAATCGGTCAAAAAATCGTGTTTTGTACAAAATTCGTTGTGTTTCGTTTATTTGTGAAGATATTGTAACCAAATTTGGCAATAAGAAGTTTTTTAGAGTTCCCAAGCACTGTACCAAATTTGATCAAAATCGGTTGACTATATCATACAGCTCCCATAGGAACGATCGGTCGAAAAAATGTGTTTTGTACAAAATTCGTTGTGTTTCGTTTGTTTGTGAAGATATTGTAACCAAATTTGGCATTAAGAAGTTTTTTAGAGTTCCCAGGCACTGTAGCAAATTTTATCAATATCGGTTGGCTATATCATATAGCTCCCATAGGACCAATCGGTCAAAAAAACGTGTTTTGTACAAAATTCGTTGTGTTTCGTTTATTTGTGAAGATATTGTAACCAAATTTGGCAATAAGAAGTTTTTTAGAGTTCCCAAGCACTGTACCAAATTTGATCAAAATCGGTTGACTATATCATACAGCTCCCATAGGAACGATCGGTCGAAAAAATGTGTTTTGTACAAAATTCGTTGTGTTTCGTTTGGTTTTGAAGATATCGGAACCAAATATGGCAGTCGGAAGTTTTTTATAGTTTCCAATCAGTGTACTAAATTTGATTAAAATCGGTTGACTATATCATATAGTCCCCATAGGACCGATCGGTCAAAAAAATTGTTTGGTGCAAAATTCGACTGATTTCTGTTTGTTAATGAAAATATCGTATCCAAAGCCGAACGAAATATCTTTTGGAAGTCTTAAGCAATAATTCGGACTTAATTGCAATGTGGTGGTACAGGGTATCCCAAAGTCGTCTTCGCCCGACTTTAACGTACGCCATCTTTGACTATAGTTTCTCTACAAAAAGCTTTACAAACGAGCGTATCTTAAATTGAGATAAATATATTCATATCCATATCTTTTGAAGTATTAATTCGATTTGCTAAATTTTTAAAATAACTTCTGGCATCATTGTTTTAGAGGATATATGCTGTCTTTTTTGACTTTGACAAACGAAATATTTGTTTACTTAGATCTAGGAATCTAAAAATAAAATCTGGAATCAAAGCAATGAACTGTCGTTAGAACGAATATATGTTATTCATTATCCTAGCTTAAAGAATAAGACTGCACTGGAATTGGGTCGCCCAGTACTTTAACAGAAGTAGCTATGCAACAAAATAAATTCTCCACATACAAATTCCAGCGTAAAAGTTGAGCTAATTACGAGTTATGACACACATAAATGCAGTCTGATGACAAACATGCTTGACGAAGTACTTCATAATGCTCATAATCCTTAACTAGGTCCTTGTTGTCTTTCGACAATATAAAAAGTGACATATAAAATGTATAAAAATTTGTATTATTGCAAGGGAGTGACTATAAATAAATGCAAGTGCCGTGCCCAAAGACTTGGGCCAAGTTTAACGAGTTTCTGCAAGCAGTCTCTGCTATTATCTACCAAGCGCGACTGACTCTAATGTGACATTTATAAAAGCAGAGCGACAACGTCGTATGTGAAATTCTGAGGAAAATTACAAAGTGCATTTTTCATTTTTCACTTGTCGCGAAAAGAGAATAAAAAAGTTTCTGGGCGAGGGAATAAGGAAAACTTGCGCACGAATTATGAAACATCATGCACATATTCCATGTCATACCTAAGCTTTTTGTGAGCTCAGGGTGACGTCCTTGACTGGTTCAACAAGTGGCACTTTTACTGCAAGAAAGTAAAAATAATTTTAATCCCATCTGAAACCAACATTCTCAAGTGACTGCAACTATGTTTCTTTAGAGTGTTTTACTTTATTGGGTTGAAGGATGTTATACTGTATATAAATAGATGACGGCAAGCAGGCTTCAAACTAATTATACATTTTTGGAACTTGCAGTTTGGAATATAGTCGGAATTTTCGATTATGTTTCAAAATTGGTATTAAAAGAAAATTTTTAATTTTCGCAATGCCTGCATTCAGACAAATTTTCAAAAAGTAAGTGCAGATACTGTGATTTAAAGTTAAAGCCATTGAAATATTTTAAAAATTTGTTTTAAAACTTACAGTCATTTTGTTTTTATATTTCTAAAATTTTCAAAAATCCAAATTCGAAATCCATGCCATTGAGTAATTAAATATTATATTTTTTGAAGATATTTAAAAATTTATAAATATAATAATATAATATAATATAAAATAAATATGAAGCTAAAAATTCTTTATCATAAACAAAATAGTTTAATCTAGCAATGTCTATAATTGAAAATTGAAAATATTTTCTGAATAATAGCAAAACGATCTTACCTAAAAAATAAACCAAATAAAAAGGTTGCCGAATGCATGTCGAACTTGCCATTGTATTCATAAAGCCAAAAAATTCAATTTTTTTCTAGCCAAATGTGTATTTGAAGATTTTTGGGGTCGACGAAGCCATTTTTGACATCTATTTTAATTTTGTGCAAAAATTGACAAAATGTAGCGAAAATCGACAAATATATATATATTTTTGCGTATTGAATCCGAATCCATAATTGGGCCAAAGGTTCTAGGTTCTCTCCTAACCTCAAAAAAAACCACAGCATTTTTTTTAGAGCGGTTGTCTTCCGATAAGTTTTGGATGTTTTTGGGTTCGCTGAACCCAAGTCCGTGGTCAGAAAAACTTCATAAAGTCAGCATTTTGAGATAACCTCCAAGATACCTCTTTTTAAGGTTATGTTAGAAGCCTAAGGTGCTGGTGTTTTTTGGACTTCGAATTCGGATTCAGCGACCCCAAAACATGACATGATCTGGCCTCTGAGCCTAATCTCATAACAACGCATAATCTTTTTCGAGTCCTGATGTCCGACGATCTTTTATATATACATTTTTTGGGGTGGCTGAATTCGTGGTCTTAAAAACGCCAGGTCGTCAAGATTCTATAATAACCACCAAAATAAAGGTCTATGTTGCTCTGGCTACAAAACAATTATAATTAGAATTGATTTCTTTTTTATAATTATATTAATTTTTTTAGTTTAATTTACCTATAGTACTATAAAATAAGTCTTATCTTAAAAAGTTGTTTACTGCATTGGCCATGTTTTCCGCGCTTCGTAATCAACAGTTAGGTATTGGCTTTTTCCACAAGCATGCTGAAAAAAATAATAATACAACTAAAATCATTATAAAATAATTACTTAAATAAAAACAAACAAAATTAGTATGATTAGTAATTAAATCTTACAAATCAGCTGCTTTAATGAAATTTGGGAAAAGATTTGTATCCCGTATATCAAGAAAAATAGGAATTACTTTCTTTCCGTTCCTATAAACCTAGATCTCGATTATATCAAAGTATATAGAACTTCTGTAGTTCTATATTCTTTGGTTATATTCCAAGCGCATTCGTCTCAATAATTCTCATACTTTCAATATTTTTTGGCACATATATAAGCTTCAAAATTCCACGAACTTCCTGAACGACTTTGATAAATTAAGAGCTTACCAACCTGGTGTGACATTAAAGGCGCTGCACTTGCCGGCAATTCCAGTCGCAAAGGTTCTTGCGTTTTTAAATCTCTTACTCTTAACAATACCTCCTCTGCTTGCTTAATAAATTCATTTTTTAAATTCCCAACGACAATCACCAGAAGCTGCAAGTTTTGGCAAGCGCTAAGAATCTCTAGCATTGCTTCCGATATATCCACATTGCTCGTCATCCAAATACAAAGCTTTTCCAGCTTTGGCAGCCCTGACAGCAGGGCCACCGTCTCCGAAGTGCTACAAAAGCATTTCAGCTCTTTCAGCCTTTGTTGCCGTGTTATCTGCTGTGCCTCCTGCAAGCTAAGGCTACCCCCATCTATAACTAGACATTCTAGCTGGGAACGCGTAGCTAAAGATCCAAGCAGTGGAGCAAAGGAGCCACTACCGCGTATGCCAAAGTGTATAAGTCTGATAAGTTTGGGTAATTTGGCCAAGTGGTTGTATGCTGAAGATTCTGCAGCCTGACCGAATTTCAGCTCTTCCAAGTTTTGGCAGTGTCGCACTATGTCGTTAAGATTCTTCGGAACAAGCGCATAGGAAAGATGCAGTGTTTGTAGTTTGGGATTTAGCTTGCACACTTTAGCCAAAGTTTTTGGGCTCATTTCAGGAATGTTTATATAGAGGTTTTGTATATGTTGAAATTCGCACAAGTTTTCTATCGTGTGGTATGGATAAACTATAAAAAGTTGAATTAAAATTTTGTTTAACTGAAAAAACTCAGCGCACTTACCATGTCTAGCATTAATTTCCAAGCTTCTTAGTTCGCTTAAATCCTTAACTGCCGCTAAAATTCTTTCAAAAGGCTTTACAAATTCCGAGTCTATGATTTTGGTTTGCTTTAGGATTAAACTTTTTAAAGATACCATATTTCTTAGTGTTACACATAATGTATCAAAACAATTTGTAAAGTGCAGTGCAACATGAGTCGTATTAAATCGCGAACAAAGATCGAAGTAAGCTACATCGATGCTAAGTGTCTTAACATTTTCACAAATAATACAAAACGTTATTAAATCGTTTTTAGTTTTACCTGCTTCAATTGCAAAATATTGAAAATTCTTGGCATTATTTTCTATAAAAATCTGACGAAATCGCGTGCAACTTTGTGCAAAATGTATCTGATCTTCAGCCGAAAGATATTGCAATATGTAACCAAAACAATCGTTATGTAAATCCAAAATATTAAGGCAGCTCATTTTGGAACTTACTTACACCTTGCTTGCTCAATCGAAACTGAAAACTTTTCCGGGTAAACAAAAGTTAAGACACGTCGTTATAGAGTGTATGAGTAATAACTTGTTCTCTGTGCTTTCCCCATAGATTAGATACTCGTGTCGCTTACCGGTGAACTTGTTGTTCGCAGAGAGCGGCATAAACCTGACCTAGCTCAATCTTAACATTCTCTCTCTCTCTATACTCGAACAAAGCAGAGCGCATTTGTTGTTGTGCTGTTATGTTGGGATAGGTTCGGCTTTTGAATTTATCGTGATGACGTGGACTTTGTGCAAAATCCATAGCATTTGCGAAAATAATCGGAGCCATGCGGGAATGACGTGGTCTGCAAGTTGCGCTTACGCTACATGTCATTATGGCGGAATAATGTGAAATTCCCTTTGTAGAAAAATTTTAGAAATTGGGTGAAAACCAAAAATATTTAAAATATTTGTGTTTTTAGTACATGGGCATTTCCACATACATGAACGCGTTATAAAGCATAAATATTTTTCTTTTTTGATAATGCTTTAGTTGTAGTATATATTACAAAAGGGTCTAGATTTGATGGGACTTAGCATGCTAAAAATATGAATATAGTTTTCAAATATACAAAAATTTGCGATATATTAAAGATTATTATAATTATATCATAACTAATATGTAATATTTTGGATTTCTTTTTAATTAAATATTTACATTAGCTTTAGTCTGAATTTTGGCAACTAGTATACAAAGTATATATATTATTACTAGCAGAAGGGACGTTCCAATTTTTTATCATATAGGTATGCACAAATGAGCTACAAATGAGCTACTCTCAAAATTTATTTAAAATACAATATGAGCTCTTTAATTTAAGCATGGCTGAAAAGAAGCCACAATAGGTGGCTATCAGAGAATCCTGATCTCTAGAATCCCAAACCCCTTATTTTCTTGATAAATTCTGATGTCATGTTTTAGCATCTATGCACCTCGTGGTTAATTTCAATAAATATTTTTTCTAAGGTCATATTTTTGTGTAAATTTATTTGAAAGATATAATAACAATGTACTAGCAATATTTTCATGAAAATAATGTGTAATCAATACAAAGTTGCGAACATTTTTTAACCAATTTTAGTAATTCGATTTAATTCCTCTTGCAACAAAACATGCGGTTTCAAATCACAAAAAAAAAAAAATCGTTTTGATGAATCACTACAAAATTAGGTAGAAATAAGAAAACCAGTTTTCAGAACCATTTATTTTTAATAACAAACGAGAAAAGCTGTAAATAACATCACTCAGGCGGGCATAATGGTAAAAGGGCAAAGTGTCCTACAACAACTTACGTTTCTGTCCCACTAACAAACTTCACTATGAAAAGTTGAGTGTTCTTACGCAAGGAAGTGTTGTTTAAAAGTCAATATTTACGAGAAGAAACATATTTCTTTCCTGCACCAAAGCTAATATACTTATATAGCATAAAGAAGGCGACATCGGAAGTATCAAAGTTTGCACCAATATGTTCAGGAGAATAAAAGAAATTGATCTAGATATGTCCGTCCGTCTGTCTAAACGCCTGAGTCTTTGAGACTAATTTATTGACATTAGGACTGCTTATGTGACCAGCCACTTATATAAAAAACTCTTTCAATTGATGTCCAGGATCATTAAAATCAGAACATAAATAGCAAAGATATTGAAAGTATAGTATTTCAAAACCAGGAATTCAAATCGTTTCAGTGATAAGAGTATATATAAAGTATACATTGTTGGAGGCAATTTTTTATTTCTTTATTTATGCTGTTTTATATTACTCTTACATATATATTATGTTTGGGTGAAAATAAGTGAAGCGGCCCACTTTTTAAATCGCTAGTTTTTGTTGATTTTTACATATGTGAGAGTTCTACTAGCTAATTTTTGCAAAATTTCGATTATTCATCAATCACGATCACTGTTTATTTAGGTAGATTTTTCTTTGATCAGCTATTTCTCACAAGTGAATTAAGATATCAGAAAACCAATTTTTTTTTTCTGTCATCATAAACTATGATTCATATATTATCTCTGAAATCAAATCGATCATAATTTATCTAAGTGAGTTTAACCAAAAGAACCCCAACTGCTTGAATGTTTTGAACTTGAACTGTCTATATAAAATGTTGGTTCTCATACTTGTTTGAACTCAAACATGTTGCGAGCTCGTTTGACTTAGATGATTTAGCAGACTCTGATCCGAACCGAAGTGGCAAAAATACAAAAACAATTATAAAAAATTTCATTTTCCGTTCCTTCTTGCACCTTTTTAAGAGATTATAACATTGATCACATTAAATTTAAAAATAAATTTTAGAACAAAGTTTCCTGTTTAGTATTCTAGAGCTGCACACTTGAGCAACCCACCTTAGTTGTGTTCTACAAGTGAACAAATCTAGAAACTAATCAAAGATGTCTCAATTTTGATAAATGCTACATAAGCGTCCTCGGACGCGACCCAGCTAGCGTTTTTTGATATGCATGGACATAGCACATTTTACGCAAGATATCAAAAGGATATGAATTATGTCCTTTGAAGTCGGGATGCAGCAGCTCGAGTTTGGCATTGTTAGGCTTCAAGCTGGCACCTTGACAATTACGAACAGGTTTAAGATGCAATTTCGTACGTTGCTGCGGTGGTGGTGTTCTGGGATAAATCGGATGCAGACGTAAACATTTCTGGGACTTGTCTTGTTTGCCTGCCTTAAGACGCGGTCGATTACTGCTGCCTGATCGTCGTTGCACTTTGTCGGATGCCTTGGAACCGATTCGAGATTTGGTTCTGTTGTTTTTTTTTGCATTTTGCTGTTTGTTGGTTTTCTGGGGTTTGAGTGTTTGCTTCTTTGACAGCGGTTTGTAAGCGAACTCCAGTTTTTGAAACACCACACACTCTCCTACCAGCACCGGCATAAATAGCTGCGGCTCCAGATTGGTATGCTCGACAAGCACCACACTTTGTCCCAACAAAAGCTGCAGTTTAAAATTCATTTTATGCACCTACTATTAGGATTTTTTAATTTCAGCTTAATTTTGACTCTAAAATCGAGGAATTTTTATAAAAAAAAAAAAAAGTTCATATAGCCAGTTAAAGCAAGTTAAGTGAGCTGTTACTTACCTGTCTTTGAACTATGTTTGGCATCCGGAACCTCAGCTGCAATGGTCAGTTGCTTGGAGCGTACGCGTGCACTGCGCCGTCTCTTTGCAGCTGGCACACTGTTCATTGTCTCAGACAGAGCCTGGGACTCGTGTGTGCCCTCGAAGAAGTGCATTGGATGAAGCTGCAGCTTGTTGTCAGTTGCCGCTGCTGCTGCCACCCTCATAGCTTTGGTACACAGTTCACGACAAGATCTTAACTTTGAGCAATTGAGTAGATCGTTGGCGGTGACACGTTGCATGGCGACACGCCCAGTACAAATGTGTGGCAGAAATATTTCAGTCTCATGACGCGCACATTCAATGAGCACAACATTACCATTTGATATCAATTTGAGTTTAAACTTTGGATTGTGAAGCATAGGCAATGAGGAAAGGCCGGCTGTAGCCGTTGTTATATGTCGCATGTATTGACGACGATGGAAACTTCCGACACGTTGTATGGTTAATGGGATCTTTCCGACTGTATCGCCGCCGCGATCTTTGCTATCCTGCTGACGATTGTTTATGACATTGACCAGCGCAATGCGACCTGCTTCTAGCTGCGGCACAAATATTTCCGACTCGTGACCACTGATCTCCACGAGCAATAAGCTCTTGTCCGATAGCAGCTGCAGATGGAATTTTGAATTAACTTGAGACGCTCGCTGTGACATTTCCGAGGTTTGGGAATGTTTTTCACTTGATAAATTTTGTTAGTTCTAAATATTTTTTTCCTAGCTTTTTTCGCTACTTTGAGGACTACGATTTTTAAATGGGTTTATGGATTTTGACATTATTTTCAATGTGCAATAGAAATAGAAATTAATAAATAAATAAGGTTAGTGATTTTTAACTTTAACTTGGATCAACATTATCCTTTTATAGGGCTCTTATAAGTCTATAGAGCAGGATCGTAGGACTGAATTTTTGTAGCTCGAGCGGAGCAGTGGCTGCCGGTCGAACCAGCTGGGCTTGGTAGTGCGGAGCCTATCGAAGAAACCGATATTTGATTTTCTTCTAAGAAGTGAAGTCACAATCCAAGATGGAGAGAAGTCTGATGCAGCGTTACACCATAGAATTCTATATCAAACTTGGAAAAGCAGGGAATGATTAACGACACCTACTATGCGCCGCTTAACAGTATACAAGTGGCATAAACTGTTCCAGGAGGCGTGGGAGATCGTCGAAGACTATCAGCTTGCTAGTCGCCAATCGTCTGAATGATTGTTGAAAATGTGGCCGAAGTAAAGGCGCTTCTGGACTCTAATTGGCACCCAAGCATTCACCTGGGCGTACGGTAGGTAGCGTCCAAAAAATTATTATTATTATTATTAAGCTTATGCGCTGCTGGTGAGTGAGTCTAACCAAGCACAGGGCTTTCACGGTGCCACACCCCCCAACCATACAGATTTGGCACCATCGGACTTATTCATTTTTTCTCAGCTCAAGCGGGAACACAAAGGAAATCAATACAGAAGTAGAAGACGTCGTAGATGAGGTACAAGGGCCAGTGACGGAATCTACTGTAGGGGATTCCGAAGAGCGAGTTCCAGAGGGCTTACATGCACTGGATTTCGCGTTATGTCTGAGCACAAGGATAATATTTACTGGACTACTTAAGATTTGTACAGATTTTTTAGTTCAATAAAATCGATAGGGAGACAGAGAAAGAGAGCGAGAGAGAGAGAGAAAGAGAAAGAGAAAGAGAAAGAGAAAGAGAAAGAGAAAGAGAAAGAGAAAGAGAAAGAGAAAGAGAAAGAGAAAGAGAAAGAGAAAGAGAAAGAGAAAGAGAAAGAGAAAGAGAAAGAGAAAGAGAAAGAGAAAGAGAAAGAGAAAGAGAAAGAGAAAGAGAAAGAGAAAGAGAAAGAGAAAGAGAAAGAGAAAGAGAAAGAGAAAGAGAAAGAGAAAGAGAAAGAGAAAGAGAAAGAGAAAGAGAAAGAGAAAGAGAAAGAGAAAGAGAAAGAGAAAGAGAAAGAGAAAGAGAAAGAGAAAGAGAAAGAGAAAGAGAAAGAGAAAGAGAAAGAGAAAGAGAAAGAGAAAGAGAAAGAGGGTACTCTCAGTACTGTCGTGATTCAAGCTAAAGGTAAAGGGATCCAGTACATTTCCCCCCCCGGGCCAGGATTTTCTCTCTACGGCCCTGCATACAGTCAGATTTGTTGGACTCACTGGAGCACAATCAATCCTGCCATTTTTGAAATATTTATAAAATTCACTGATTGTCTCATCTGGCAGATTGCAAATAAAAAATACCCAAAAAAAATATAAACCGTCAATCAAAACTGTAGTCAATGACGATTATTTTGATATCAAATCATATATGTTCTGCTTTCCTTTTTTCACACTCACTTTTCCGAAAAGAAATTCATACGGTTTCCCTTCCCGTGAGAAAAAAAATTCATGTTTCATTATGCATTCGAATTTTGTGGCTTCTACAGTGTCAAAAAAGTTTGGTATTTTTTTTTGGCAGATTTACCTTAATCCAATTTTTAAATAACAGATTTAAGCATTTGCTCTGGTCTGCTATAAAAAAACTCCTTCTCATGGCGGCCGCCATTCCACTAACCATCAATTAAGAGTAACTAACTCTGTTAGGCTATCAATGTTGTACCAGAAACCCATTTCGACCTAATTGTATCAAAGGTCCATCGGATTTATTGCACAAACTATAATTTTCTGCTCTTTTCTTTTTTTTATAGGTATGTATATTTTTTTCTTTTTTTTTTTGGAATAGAGCCGGAACTGTATTTTATGGCGGCACAAAAAGATGGTGCAAAAACACGCAAAAATAAAAGGAAGAAAAGTGTTTGTAGTAGTGCTTTGCCACCAGTATGCCTTCCACGGGCTGCCAACTCAGCTCAACACATTATAAAAAATTCAATTATAAGCTTTTATAATGGCGTGGGATTGCTATCACCTGTCTTCAATGGAATGGTTAAACTTTTCTTTTTTATTGGTCATTGGCTACTTTTTGTGGCTTTGGCAATGTGCTCGGCTATAATGGAATTTTTCTACTAGTTTTAAGCATTTGCGAAATTCCATTACTAAATCGTTGGTTGCCTGCTAACGGAAATCGAAATTTTCTATTAATTTTCTAGCGTTTTAAGGCAGTAGGCAGCTGCAGC
This sequence comes from Chymomyza costata, assembly GCA_018150985.1. Taxonomy (NCBI): domain Eukaryota; kingdom Metazoa; phylum Arthropoda; class Insecta; order Diptera; family Drosophilidae; genus Chymomyza; species Chymomyza costata. The sequence continues at coordinate 3,170,155 of JAECWU010000001.1, read as the reverse complement.
AGTTCATTATGCGTAAGAATTGGATGGTCCCAAAGATTTGCTAAATAGATACACTCAAATTGGTTTCTTTTTTTTAGGGTTATAATTAAATTATCGTCTTGTTTATATCGATTTAAATTAACTTCAGAAAATATACTTTTACTGCTCGCTACACTATTTGTATGGCATGCTTATCCAATTTCTTTTTGAGGCATTTTTCAATCAAAATATATGCAGTTAAGAAACTGTCTATTGGTGAATTATATTTCTTCATTCAAAATTTTGCGTTATTTTTATTTTACCATGTTCCCATAGCATGATCATCCAGAATTGATGTCATTCCGCAATATAGTGATACATTTGGCCTATCTAATGCAGAAAAATCAATATCTTTTGAAATAATCATCCACTCTAATTCAAATTGAATTCACGGAAAAAATTTTGATATTTGATAGCTGAAATTTATCATTATATTTCCGTCCTTTTTCAGGAAAATATTAAACGACAACATGGATCTATCTACAGATATGCTCAGTAGTGATCAAACTGATGAAGAGCTACATGCATTTACAAAACATATACAAATGTCTGCTTGGAGTAGTACTCCTGTAAGAAATTTTAAAATTATTTCCTCATATCCGGATTACATAAGAAATCTTATTACTGAAAAAAGAAAGCTAAGGCGAAAATGGCAGCAAACGAGATTCCCTAGGCTCAAAACAAAGCTAAATCAGTTAACAGAGCAATTATCTCATGAAATAAAGAGATTCAAAAACAAAGCATTCCAGAATTATTTGCATAACCTAACATACGACAGCTCAACAAACTATTCGCTTTGGAAATGCACCAAAAAAATGAAAAGGCCACTTCAACAAAACTATCCGTTAAAAAGTCCAGATGGAGTATGGATAAGAGACGACGCAGAAAAAACCGCATTATTTAGCAGCTACTTGGCAGACGTCTTTACTACTGCTTGTACAGTTCCTAGTCTGCCTGACCAATCCATAAATAATGGTCTTGAAGATACTTTTACGTCTGTCTCAGAGCTAGAAATAATAGAGGTTATCTACAGGGAATTGAAGCCACGCAAATCACCAGGATATGACCTCATAACAACTGAAGTACTAAAAGAATTACCTGTTAGAGATATTGCTAAATTAGCTCAAATTATCAATGCTGCTTTTAAATTGGAATATGTACCTCTTTCTTGGAAAGTCTCCGAAGTAATAATGATCCTTAAGCCAGGCAAAAACTCAAGCGATGTAAAATCATACAGACCCATATCTCTGCTTCCCATGATGTCAAAAATATTTGAAAAATTGTTAATCAGAAAGATAATGCTAAAAATAGAGCGGAGTAGTCTGATACCAAGTCATCAGTTTGGTTTCAGAGCTAATCACTCTACTATTGACCAGGTTCACCGAATAACCAATATAATTGAAAACTCTCTGGAGAAAAAGGAAGTCTGCTCAATAGTATTTCTTGATGTAGCACAGGCGTTCGATAAGGTTTGGCATGAAGGTCTAATATATAAAATAAAAACTATATTACCGGAAAGTTACTCAGAGTTACTTGAGTCCTATTTGAGCAACAGATTCTTTAGAACTAAACAAGGCAGCAGCTATTCTGAATTATATCCAATAAAGGCTGGTGTCCCCCAAGGCAGCGTACTTGGACCGCTTTTATATATAATTTACGCAAGCGATTTGCCGAGTCCAAGCAACACAAAGATAGCCACCTTCGCAGATGATACCGCTATAATTGCAGAAGGGAAATCCGAATTGGAAACCACAAGAAAGTTACAATCGGGGCTAAATGAAATCACGGCGTGGACTAGAAAGTGGAGAATCAAATTGAATAATCTTAAATCTGTGCATGTGGACTTCACAAGCAAAAAAATCAGCTATTTGCCGCTATATCTAGACGGTATACAAATTCCCTATTCCGATACAGCGAAATATCTTGGAATGACATTAGACGCCAAGCTCCGGTGGGTTGAGCATGTAAAGAAAAAAAGAAATGAACTCAACCAGAAATTTCACACAATGAAGTGGTTAATTGGGAGAAGGTCCACGCTCTCAATTTCTAACAAAATCATGCTATACAAGCAAGTCCTTACGCCTATCTGGTCATATGGAGCCCAACTATGGGGTTGCACTTCAACAAAAAATCGGCAGATCATCCAAAGATTTCAAAACATTGTGCTTAGGGCAATCACAAATGCTCCATGGTACGTCCGTGACAGTGACCTGCATAGAGATCTCGATATCACAACCGTCGATGAAGAGATCACGTGCTGTGCAAAGTTACATCAAAACAGACTCAGCACACACGTCAATGCTGAAGCATCATGTCTTCTTCAGACTGACCAGATAATGCGTAGACTTAAACGCACAAAGCCTGCTGATCTAGTTAATAGATAAAATAACTTATGGTTAGTAATAATGTGTATACACAATGTGTAATTATAAAAAAATTGCTTATTAGTTTACATGTACTAGGTGCCATACTTAATTTGTTTCTTTTAGATTGTATAAATTAAAATTGTAAGAAACTAAAATAATAAAAAAAAAAAAAAAAAAATATTTCAACCAAATCTGATATTTCAAAATATTTCACTTTAATACAGAATTTCCTTTGATTTGGACAACTTTATTATCTAGCTGTCATATAACCCGAGCTCGTTTTCGGCCATGTTTCCGCTATATATCAACCAATTTCCTTTAAATTTTACACTTAAAAAACTTTTAAGTAGATGTATAAATATTCAGAACTTGGCTCAAATCGTAAGACTGTGTCATATAGCTGATGATGCAAAAAATAGATCAAGAATGCAAGGACAAAAAACGTTATCTATGGCAGGTAATTCCAAACATTTCAAAAAATCATTGAATTATTTTAACAAAAAAAAAAAAAAAGCATTTAAATTCTTCAGAATTCAGGCCAATTTCAAATGTTGTTCTGAAAAAAAAACGATCAGTATGGTTGCAATCTCTTACCACGATTACTCAGCCGTGCTCTGGAAAACGAAAAAACCAAACCGAACAATTTTATTCGGATTCGTTTTTGCGATAGTTCTCTTTTTATTTTCGTCAAATTCGTACAATTCCCTTAACTTAATTCCTCACACGAAAAATTCGTTTTGGTAAAATTGGGAGCACTAAACATTCGGTTTCAAAACGAATCCGGAGCACGGCCGACTATTACAAAAGATAAGCTCAGGCCAAGGAAATTTTTTTGGGACAAATTTCATTTACGAAGCTAAGCTAAATTGTCAACAATGCACAATGGGCCCGCGTGGCCAGATTTTGGCCAAAAGCCCTCCAGATGAAAGTTAAAATTTTGACAAAATGACAATTTAATATTATTTTACACATATTAAGGTATCCTGCGCAGAAAATTAGCCATCAAAGTTGACATTTTGTATTTTTTGAACTTTCGGGATAATTAAGAGAAAAAAAAATTAATTTGCCATGATATTTCAGAAAAAAAATAAAATTAATCTTAAAAACTTTTTGTTTTAAATATATTCGATTAGTTATAAAGTTTTGGTTGGTTTTCTTTATCATTTGGCTACTTCGCTTAAAGGGTACCTTCGACTACCACTCGATATTTGATCGAAAAAATGTTATAAATGGGGGATGTAGGTGGAAAGGGAAATGAGGCCACCGGGGTAGCACTGAGAGTGAGAGCGAGGCATAGAGAGCGTGTTGAATAAGAAGCAAGTAGAGTAAGAATAAAGAAGTAAGCATCGCTGACGCGCACGAAGCAAGAGTCAGTCGATCACGGAGAGTAACACAGTGAACTACACACAGAGTGCTTTGATTTGATTATTTGATTTGATTTATAACTAAGCATACTAATAATTACCCGTTAAATAAATATAAATTGTGATTCAAACCCACATAAATTTCTTCACATGTTTAGCAACAAAATGTAATTCCTTCCGATTTTCGGAAATTGAGTTTTGTATCTAAAAGTCGAATTTTTAAAATTGACCCCCAGGTAATTTTACTATTTTCTGAATTTCTTAGCTGCCTAAAAGTATATGTATATAACCATTTTTTCAAAATTTTTACTAAAATGTGCAAAAAATGTACAATTTGAAAAACGAAAAAACGTAAAAATTTAAATATGGATTTTTCAAATTTTTTTTTCGGAAATTAAAAGAGCATGCAAAAAAATATTATAACAGTTAAAAACCAGATGGATTGGTGATGTCTTCTTGTATGAGGAGTTCTTATCTACCTCTGTGCAATATATGGACTAATTCCAATTAAACATTTTTTTTTTATTTTTATTAAGTTAAAAAAAATTGTTTGGTTTTTAGACATATTTTTTAAGTTTGGTCTGGATTATCTACATCTGAAAAAACTTCTCAGATAAATAGTTCAATCCTTTGGGAACACGTGTGTAAAATTTCAAAACTCTAAAAAAATTATTAATTAATTATAAACTATTATGGAAATGACAGAGTTTTGGCCAAAATATGAAAATCTGGGCCCACAGTGCAATGTTAAAAATATGTAAGCGTGAGAGAATAAACTACAAAAAGATGTAGAGCTATGGACCTACATTCCCAGGTTCGTTTCTCAGTCGAAACACATGTTCATCAAAATATCTATAATTTTTTTTTTATTCCAATTTAGAATTATATTTATATTTTTTTGAATATTTTGCTTACCATTATTTTCTTTTTAAATAACTAATTTTCTTTTTGCAATTGCAATAGTTCTCTTCGAACAGTTATTAATAGAGTTAATTCCGAATATTATGTTTTTTTTTAGAGTTACACAAGCTTAAATCATAATTAAACAAAGCAATATATTTTTAATACGAGCTTTATTGGATAAAAAATTTTATGACATGGGCTTCATCGGAAAAAAAATTTTGAATTTTGCATAATTTTAACGAACGTAACCATTATTATTTTTTTTTTTTTTTCTCCGCCCTATGCTCCTCCTAGGGGCGACTACTCGTAAATGCAACACTAAGCTCTACAGTAGTCTAGGAATACATATATACATATATATAACCATTATTTTTTAAAATATTTTAACTATTTGCAAGCGTTGCTCTGCTGTTAGTCCATAATAAAATGTCAAACCAAACTCAACAAAAAGCAACTATCAGCTGTTAAATTGGTTGTCAGATAAAGCAGTGTTGCCAACTCAAGGTTGTGAATCTCTAAAAAAAAAACACGCTGTATATATAAAATCAATTACTATTTAATTTACAATTTTTTATAATAATACTATTTTGTATACTTACCCATAATTTTTTTTTAGTTCCTATTTAAAAATATATACTTATTTTTTTAATAGTTTGTATACACATACATTCCTTTTAAATTCCTTTTTTTATAATGAGCTAATTACACTAGTTTACAAATTTAAAAAAATTTTTGTATCCTCAACTTGTTTTAGTTGTTTCCGAAGTAAAATGGCCTGGGTGCTATATGGTAAAGTCGACCGATTTTGATAAAATTTGGCACGGAGCTTGAGAACTCTAAAAAACTTTCGATTGACAAAATTGGTAACGATATCTTTATAAATAAATCAATTATTCATCTAAAACATTTTGTTTTTCAACCAAATTTACATTTGTCACTTTTTACAAAAATACTAGATATTTCCACATTTTTTGCCCGATTTAGATGAACAACCACTCATTTTGTTCGTAATTGATAGTTCTTTAAGATCCATAAATAAAACAGCATGAACAAATTTTTGGAAATTTTTTAAATTACATTCAAAGTTGAATTTTTGTCAAAAATTTGCTAAAAATTACGAAAATTTTCCCTTTAATGCATAAATAGCGACCAAACCATAAATATGACAGTAATATGTTCCAAGTATTTTCGATGCGTAATTCAATTATCTACAGATTGGTAAAAAATGATTAAAATCAGTTAAGCACAATCAGAGATATTTACTTTTAAGTAAAGACACCTTTTTTTAAATTTCGAAAAAGGTTTTTTCAAAATATTTCGAAAACCGTTCCATGAAAAAATTTTTGGATTTCATTTTTGGTTTTAGCGTGCCATTTTACTTTAGAAACAACTAAAACATGTTGAGGATACATTTTGATGTAAACTAGTGTTATAATTAATTTTTAGATTATATATTTTATTTTCAATTAGTTTTATATAATTAATCATTTGCTATTTTATTAACAATTTTTAATAAATATTTAGTAAATATGTAATTTAAAAAAAAAAAACATTTTTCTGCTTATATATGAAATGAATTTTTGTTTCATTTAGCCTTGAGGGATAAGGCGGAAGGAAGTTCGATATTGATGGGGGTGCATGACAATTCGATTTGGCATGTCCAATTGACTGGCAATAATTTAAATTAAAAAGATGGCGAACGTTAAAGTCGGGCGCAGACGACTTTGGGATACCCTGTACCACCTCATTGCAATTAAGTCCGACATATTGGTTAAGACCTCCAAACGATATTTTATTCGGCAAATTTGGCTATGATATTTTCATAAACAAACAGAAATCAGTAGATTTTTTTGACCGATCTGTCCTATGGGGACTATATGATATAGTCAACCGATTTTGATCAAATTTGGTACAGTGCTTCGGACCTCTCTCTTCGGACCGAGTGCCAAATTTGATTACAATATCTTCACAAACAAACAAAATACAACGAATTTTGTACAAAACTCGATTTTTTGACCGATTGGTCCTATGGGAGCTATATGATATAGTCAACCGATTTTGATCAAATTTGGTACAGTGCTTGGGAACTCTAAAAAACTTCTAATTGCCAAATTTGGTTACAATATCTTCACAAATAAACGAAACACAACGAATTTGTACAAAACACGATTTTTTGACCGATTGGTCCTATGGGAGCTATATGATATAGTCAACCGATTTTGATCAAATTTGGTACAGTGCTTGGGAACTGTAAAAAACTTCTTATTGCCAAATTTGGTTACAATATCTTCACAAATAAACGAAAAACAACGAATTTTGTACAAAACACGATTTTTTGACCGATTGGTCCTATGGGAGCTATATGATATAGTCAACCGATTTTGATCAAATTTGGTACAGTGCTTGGGAACTCTAAAAAACTTCTAATTGCCAAATTTGGTTACAATATCTTCACAAACAAACAAAATACAACGAATTTTGTACAAAACTCGATTTTTTGACCGATTGGTCCTATGGGAGCTATATGATATAGTCAACCGATTTTGATCAAATTTGGTACAGTGCTTGGGAACTCTAAAAAACTTCTAATTGCCAAATTTGGTTACAATATCTTCACAAACAAACAAAATACAACGAATTTTGTACAAAACTCGATTTTTTGACCGATTGGTCCTATGGGAGCTATATGATATAGTCAACCGATTTTGATCAAATTTGGTACAGTGCTTTGGACCTCTCTCTTCGGACCGAGTGCCAAATTTGGTTACAATATCTTCACAAACAAACAAAATACAACGAATTTTGTACAAAACTCGATTTTTTGACCGATTGGTCCTATGGGAGCTATATGATATAGTCAACCGATTTTGATCAAATTTGGTACAGTGCTTGGGAACTCTAAAAAACTTCTAATTGCCAAATTTGGTTACAATATCTTCACAAATAAACGAAACACAACGAATTTGTACAAAACACGATTTTTTGACCGATTGGTCCTATGGGAGCTATATGATATAGTCAACCGGTTTTGATCAAATTTGGTACAGTGCTTGGGAACTGTAAAAAACTTCTTATTGCCAAATTTGGTTACAATATCTTCACAAATAAACGAAAAACAACGAATTTTGTACAAAACACGATTTTTTGACCGATTGGTCCTATGGGAGCTATATGATATAGTCAACCGATTTTGATCAAATTTGGTACAGTGCTTGGGAACTCTAAAAAACTTCTTATTGCCAAATTTGGTTACAATATCTTCACAAATAAACGAAACACAACGAATTTTGTACAAAACACGATTTTTTGACCGATTGGTCCTATGGGAGCTATATGATATAGTCAACCGATTTTGATCAAATTTGCTACAGTGCTTGGGAACTCTAAAAAACTTCTTAATGCCAAATATGGTTACGGTATCTTCACAAATAAACGAAACACAACGCATTTTGTACAAAAACTAATTTTCGACCGATCGATCCTATGGGAGCTATATGATATAGTCAACTGATTTTGATAAAATTTGGTACAGTGCTGGGGGTCTCTAAAAAACTTCCGATTGCCAAATTTGGTTATGATATCTTCATAAACAAACGAATTATCCATCTAAAACTTTTGATTTTTTTCGAGGTCCTCTGAAACACCCCTATGGGAGCTATATAATGTAATCCCGATATCAAAAAAATAAAATAAACTTGTCTCCTATGGATTAATAAGGGATCTTATCTGAAAGTTTGGTTGCTCTAGCTCTTACCATCTCTGAGATCTAGGCGTTCATACGGACAGACGGACAGACGGACAGACGGACAGACGGACATGGGTATATCGACTTCTCTAGTCACACTGATCATACTTTAGGTAACTTTGGGGGGTCTCCGACTTCTCCTTCTGTACGTTACATACATTTTCGGCTTGCACAAACACAATATACCCTTTGTACCATACGGTACAGGGTATAAAAATGAAAAAAACCAAAGAATAAAATCGAACACTGTTCACCCCCACAGAAAATGGTTTGAAAATAACTGAACGGCGTTATTAAACTTTTTTGGTTCATTCGATTTCTGGATTTATTTTGTGGTTTAAAATCATAACATTTTTGTTAAAATAAATATACTTAATTAAAGACTTGTTAAAATTTTTTAACAAGCTGCTGCAAGCTGATAGCAGCCAAAAAATATTGTCCAACACAATGGCACTGCAATATTTTTTCAAAAACCCTATTAAATAATCGCCTGATTAAAAATTTATTTTAAATTGCTTTTAATTGTTTAAACAATTTTTTATTTTTATTAGAGAACAATTTATAAAGCTACGGTTTTTTAATTAAATTTTAAGCCAAACAAAAACCTAGAAAAAGTAACCACGAAAGGCATACAATTTTAAATAGGCCTGTCATTCTCAGAAATTTCATTAGCTGTTTGGTTCGCGGTTTCGAGCCTATGCCATGATTTGGTTCAGTTTCAAGAACCAGAACCACTTAATTAGGGCTTTGGATTCAAGCAGGGCTCATAAAAAAAAAACAATCTGGAAAAGCGTAACATTCATTAATACTGAAGTGATATATACAAAAATGCATATATATGGATTTTTAAAAATTGGAAATTTTTTTGAAATTTTTAATCAATAAATTTCTTATGAAGTTCAGTTTAAAAGTGAGAGACGGCTTATGTTGTGTTTGGAGGATTACATTTAAAGTAGAACCAAAAGTGGTTCCTTTTAAACTCACACCCCAATACGCAAAATGTACTAGAATATTTTTTTTAAAACATTTACAATTTGTAATAAAACGCATTTTGTTTTGATTTCAAAACGAAATCCCAGCCGGAGGCTTTTGTGTGTTTTTTTTTTTTTAGTATATTAGTCCATGGCAAAAAAGAGTTGATGCAAATTGCTTTTCCATGTTTTACATGCATTTAAATGTTATTGTATTTGCCAAAAGTTGGTGGCAGGGATTTTTTTAAGGCACTCCCATTCAAAGGCAAGAGCTCCATAAATTATATTCCAATGAGTTTCGGTGTAAATGCAAACTCGTAAACTCGATTTCAGACAAGACGCAAGGCTTGTGTGTTTGGCCAAGTAATTTAATCTGACAAAAGCCAAAAATAAAGTAGGCTTAATGTGTGAACAAGTTGACAGGATGTGGAACAGAAACAAAACCAGACCCTGAGGCAGGTTTAGAAGCCGTCAGAAACTGCTATATTGTGTTATTATTTTATTTATTATTCGTGTTTTTTTTTGGTAGGATATTTTTGTGGCCCCTAAAGAAATGAATATACAAAATTTGCATAAGTAAGAAAGTGTGAAAGTGACTCGGCATTTTTATATATATATATATACATATGTGCCTTTACATGGTATATGAGTGTGTTTGTTTGTGTGTGTGTTTCTGAGTTTCTTAAGCCATTTTTACACTTTGTGACAAATGACTTAAAGCCTTCGGGGCATACGGCTACGAAAAGGGTTAAAGTAATTTGTTGAGACTGTTGAATATTGAATGTGACCTGCTCACGCACTTATCTTACATATATGATACTCACAAGTAGTAATATATAGTATTGGGTTAGTTAATAAGTTTGTTCTGTTTTTTTTATGTATATTGTATACTGAGCATGCTGACAGAGTCCAAGGTCCTGCATCTGAATTTACGTTCGACATGTAGCATCATTGTGTGGTAAGGATCAATTATCATCGCTCCTCCTTGATAGGGTCACAAAAAAAAGGCTATGAACTTTATATGAATTTTAAGCTACTGAATCCGAAACCGGGGTCTAAGAAACCCCAATATGCGAGAGTTTCGAGAAACCCTTAAAAAATACAATACAATTTTTTGATTTGTGGCTTGCAACGATATTTTGTATCCGAATCCGATGATATATATATTTTTAGAAGTTTTGTCAGAATTCTGATGTAATGGGATTTTTCAGATCTCGGCTTCGTATTTAAGCGACCTCGAAAAGCTATGATGAACATGTTCTGACCTTCGCACTTGAAACTCAATTTATTTGTATTGTGCTATAAAATAACAAAACCTGTTGTCGGACACTGATTTTTCTTTTTTAATGTGTTCAAATGCTTTAGGTGTTGCTGTATCCGATGTCCAAAAAACCCAAGCATATCAGGTTTCTAAGATAGCATCCAAATAAGAAGTTTTTTCGGTTTACTTAAGTTATTTGCGAGTTCATATGAAGAACCCTGTTTAATGTAATGCTCTTAGCACTTTTTTTTTTGAGTGATACCAAATGGTTCATCATCAATGTAGTGCCCTAAAAATTGTGTTCACACAGCTTTAAGCCTCCAACAACAATTATCAAGGCAAGTTTGCAGCAACAAAAATTGGAATCATTGTGGTGGAGCCGGATAATATCTGCCATCCGCTTTTCTCAAAAATCTAAGGAGCACAAGCTTTTAGTTACATTTGGTACCTCTAGCTCTTAGCGTCTCGGAGTTATGATAAGTATATTATTATAAATAAGTTTAAGGCTGACGCACTTCCTCCATCTTAAAGGTATACAAATTATAATCCCATTATGATGGTACTAAGGGCGTATTATTTATTATGAAAACCAAAAGGAGGACAGTTAACAAGTTTGAATCATGCTTTCTATACAAAATGTTCAGAGCTGGCTTATCGCAAAAGGATTATGATAATACATAAAAAAATTGAGGCAATATTTTAATACTCAACTATGGGATTTTGCCTGTATCAACCCTCCTTGTACATCTGCCTTTTTTTTTCGATCGCTACAAAAGTCTCTGAAAATAATTTAAAAAAAGACTTTATTAATTATGTTTTATTTGACGGTATTTTTTTGGTATTTTAGAGATTTTAATATTGTAAGAGTTCCCAAAATAATTTTTTTTATTTTATTTAATAAATTAGTTGCGCTGAAATTTACAAATCAGAGTTAAGATATAGTACCTTTCAGCTGAGATATGATCTTAAAAATTAGCTTTATAATTATTTTACAGTAACAGAAATTGAAAAACTTTTCTGATGAAAGAAAAACAGCCGAAATTATATAAATTTATCTTAGCTCTAAAATAGCATGAAGATTTTGTAAACACTACACTACGCTACAAGAAAAAACGAACGAATTTATTTGCCAACCCAATAAGATTCATATACAGCAAAATGTAATAAAAATGAAATATTTTATATAAAAAGCAAACTGAGCCGACGACGACATAGACAGTGACAACTACAAGAATCATATCAAAGTTTTTCTTGCTAAAAATTGTTTATTATTTGCTTCATTTCTGTATCTTTTTGCCCACTTTACTACCTTACAAATATAAAACCATAAAGTATAAATATATGTTTATATATGTATAGGCACATGCATATGGATATGAAATATTTATGGTATGGATATCCAGCACCCTATAAAGCTGTCACATACGACAATCAAAAATTTATAAACCATTAAATTTCTAACAGGCAAATTAAATTTAGTCTATCCCTGGATGAATGGCTGCTATATGGATGCATGGTTGGTTGGTTCGATATTTATTGGCTTGTTCTATGCCCTTGGCCAATAAAACTAATGCTCAAATAGAGCATATTCTATGCACTGAGAGAAAAATTATACAGAGCCTAGTATAAAGTTGTTTCTGATAAGAGTTGGGGTCGTACAAAAGAGCTTTTAGCCTTGCTAAATAATATAATAGGGTTAAGACTGTTCTCACTTAAAAAAAAAAAAAAGAATTATATTTCACTACATAGTTTAATGATCGACTATAATACGAAAACTTATTGGAGCAGTTCAATATAGCAAAAAATCGATTTTCGATTTATCGATATTTCCTTGAAAAAGGAAACAGTGTCACTTTTTGGACAAAGTGCAAATTTTTATAAATAATATAAATTTAGTATTTTCAAGTTATTTATACAATCATAACGATTTTCGCAGAATCCTTAAAGAGAAAAATTCGCCGAAATCAAGTAAGATTTCTACATAATTATTGATAGTAAAACTTAACCTGATCATGCGCATTGATCCTTTATGTTTTTTTCATCGCTTACTCTTATGTTTTCATCTTAGGGCAGGACTTACAAACAGACGGACTGACGCATATGGATATAATGATACCTAGCTAGTCATAAACATTTTTTTAAAAGTTTCTGTATAATACTGCCAATAATCAAGCGGTTCACAATAAAAAATAAACCGTCTAATTTTATGTTTTACAAGGATTATTTGTCTTTTGTTTTTAGCGCTAAAACAATGTAGCTGGTGGCAACACCGAAGCTGTATTGGCGATAGGCGATAGTGCGATAAAACACCACGCTTTGTTATCGGGACGAGCCTGGATCGAAGCATCTCTCATCACTATCTCTTAATCGTCTCATGACACTTCGACGCATCATTTTTTGTATTCTTTAATATTCATAAAGATATTAGTTATTATTACGCACACAATTCGTTTTACTCGCATATTAAATTGTACTTTTTGTATCGGCGCGTTTTTCGATGCTGCGTACTGGACTTAAAATAAAACAGTTGCTGTTACTGCTGGCGCCATCTAGCCGAAAATAGGCAGCACTGTTTGCTGTTAAACGCTTCGTATTAGAGACAAAGAACTTGGCAGAAACTTTTGCTAGCTGCGTATTAGCGTTAAGTAAAGATAATTTATTTATCGTATAAAGTTTTTGGCAGGAAAAAATTATAGTAATTATCCTATTAGCTTGGTGCAATCAGATGCTTTAATTTATGTCAACTCACAAATTAAACATGCATATAATTTACGAGCTACATTCCGAATTGAAATAAATCTTTTTTCTTCAAGTAATTATTTATTCCAAAACCATTTGGATTGGTGTGGATGTGGCAAGAGATTCTGCATTGTTCGCCAATACATCGTCTGTTGATTTATTTCAAAGATGCAAGTTCACCAAACGTACTTGAGATATTCGATTTTTCGATGCACCAAGAGACTCCCCCAGCTGCATGAGCAAGCCGTCAGCTCACATTTATTTGTTCATATCACCTCTGTTGGGATATTCTTCCACCTGCCAATACACATAGTATTAGTTTATATATCTATGCTTTTAGTTATAGTGTTAGATTCCCTTTTTCCATTTTCATTCAGATTATGTATTTTATCTGAGGCAAAATATTCTACTTTCCGTTTTGAATTCTTTTGCTTTTATATTATATATACCTACAATATGAATTATGAAGAGACGAGAATAAATAAAAATTGTCTATTATAAAGTATAATATTTTTAGCAAACAACGCTGCGCTTCCATGAAAAAAAAAATTGTTATGATACAATCTTCCACCATTCAATGCCACTTCACCCCACTAAGGAAACAAACATGTCTTTCTTGCTGTGCATTTGATTAACACTTACCCACACTGATATCAACATTGTGTCCACTCATCAGATGAAATCACAATCACACGGACGGACACAATAAGACTACAAAAGCGAATGATGGCAACCAAGAGATGATGATGAAGCAGAAGATGATGAAGAAAAGCTCACAAACTACGCGTAGAAGAGAAGAAACTTTTGTGCTCCATATCACAGCTGTTCAATTTCATTTTGTCTTTTATTACGCCAACTTACGACATTAACTACTGTACTTTGCCGTCCTTGTCCGCTTGTCTCTTCTTCTTCTTACTACCATTCTCTACACATTCTTTGGAGGTGCGCATTAAATCCGGAAACTTATTTATGTATGCCTTTCCGGTCGTTTGCTTGACGCATTTCTTGCATGTGTAAGTTCGTTTACTGTCACAAACACTCAGATACAAACACACCGATACTTACACAGACACTCACGTACATACACACAGATACACTAACAGCTGCTTTGTTATAAAGACGCGTCCACGCACACTTTCGCTTTACATAAGCTGTTAGTGTTGTCCTTTGTAGTGCTTACTCCGTGACAACTTCTACAACTAAAGTTCCTTTCCGTCGCTCTATATGTATCTGCGTAGTATCTGTATCTGTGTTTTCACAACACATGATAATTCCATGCATACACGCACTTTACTTTGCTCAAAGCTGCTAGCATTGTATCTACTTATTATACATAGTACTATATACTATAGTCATGCTACTTATAAATACATTTATACATATGCATCTGTGCGCACCAAGCTGACAACATTTTTCCAGAAGCGTACCCCAAGGGGCTTTTGAATTATTTTAAATTGTTTTGTATATGCATTTTTATCGAGTTGTTATGTATTCATATGCGTACGTCTCCACATGAAGCTAAATAATGGCTGCTCGACAGTTTTACATTAGCAAGCAAAATGGCGGCTTTGTCAGGGTCATAAAATGTGATTTAGCGTATTTTTTGGTTTGGTTTTCTATCGCCATTTAATCTGGCTGATTGTCGGGGCGCGGGTTAAATGGGTTAAAGGGTGGCTGACTTGACTGTGGTTGATTGCAGGCCTACGATAACCCTTTTGATATGGTTTTCCTTTTTATGGCTTGGTTGGGATATGAAGATGAGCTCATCCACTTTCATAGCATACTTTTCAGCGAATTTAATCAACATTAGGGCACAACAATTCATATGAATGCGAGCGGATAAAGTGAGAGAGCCTTGATGCCGTGTATTCATATTTAAAAGCGTTTGGAAGTATTCAAAAAGTAGACCAAAGTCCTTGAGCCAAATTGTTTATCGATAGAGGTAAGCTCTGGCCACAAGGAGGAGGAGGCTGAGGAGCAAAGAAAATGAAAAACTCTTGGAATGTGTTATATTACAGTTAAAAGTTAAATATAATGAAAGTCTTACACTCTGCTATTTAAGTTAAAACTTTTTTTTATGGGTGTAAAGGATAAGAGAAAAGATGTTTTGTCTGTGAGTATTTTGATTGCGGACAACGTAATATAAGTATACCAAAAAGTTTCATTACAAATATTATTTTGGGAGCACTATTTTTCTTCACTCTTATTATGAACTTCGTAAATGGCTTTTGCAAAATGATATGCATTGACACCGGTAGCCATATAGCCATATCTATTTTCCATCCATCCATCTAACTTTAAGCCCTGAGACCGTAAGGTAAAATATAAGCCATATTTTTGTATTTGATCGGTTAGCTTAGATCCATCCATAAACGTACACTGGATAGATACACATATGTAATAATGTATATTTTGAGTAAAAATTGTTTATATAGAATTACCAATTAGGTAATATGACTAAAATTTGAAATCAAGATTATAACCTAATGGTTGAATTAATAAGTCAACGTTTCTATAGTGATTGCCATCAGAATGTTGCGCAGGTTCTTGCCAAGATGCCCATTTAACTTTTGTAAGCTACTTGACTTCTTCAGATCTTCTTAACATCATTCTATGTAAGCGCCCTTTTCAAAATCTTTCTTTCTTTTTGGTTACAGCTTTCTGCCGTGGACAGCAGTCACTGGGTCCTTGCTGTGTTAATTAAATAAAGCTGCACTGCAGCATGTGCAAAAATTGTACATATTACGATTTTCCATCTGGAGTGGGCTCCCCGATGCTGTAAGGTTGTTTTCGTTGGTTGTTGCTGTTATTTTTGTGAAAAACTTCATGAAAATGCCGTGCCATAGATCAAAGTGCTCATGCTGTGCCGTTATGCGGTGTATCTATGTGAGTCGTTTGGTTTGTGCTTGTATGAGTGTATCTACTCGTATATACTATATGAGTTGTGTTCACTGTCAGCAGGTGCACAGGACTTTGGCAAATGGACGACTGCCTTGGAGCACCTTTATATATATGTGTGTATGCATTAGTGCACATGTGTGGGTACACCGGGTATTACCTCGTTGTATTGGTTATATGCAAGTTCATTTTTATTATAAACTAGGTCAGTAGTCGTGCGGTGTCAATAAAAGTTAATGCATCCTTCTTCCTGTGTGTGTGTTTGTGCGTGTGTGTGACTGTGTGTGAATGTGTGTAATGCCATTATACGCGCTTGCCTTGTTGATATTTTTTAATATTTATAGAATTTTTAAAATGCCTGTCAAGCATAGGCATCAACAATTTAAAAGTTCTTATCCATATGACCGCATCGCTTACCAAAATTTAATTGTTGTTAACTGCAGCTTGTATAATGCGTTAAATTTTGCATTTTATTGGCTTTGTAAATTTGTTAAAATTTGTTATAGTCTGTTCTCAAAAAGGAAGGGATATAACGAGTATTAAGTGCGGGCAAGCATTTTGTGTTTTACATCTGAAAGCAGGTGTAGCGCACAGTATACACTGGGCTTAATTGAGAAATTTTTGGAAAAAATCGCGAATCGCTTCTACAAAGCAAGAACTTGTTGGATTTGTTAATGAAAGCGCGCATAAAAACTGCTCAAAATTTGTAATCGCATTTTACGTATACGTAATGTAGCCTTACATTGTACATATAATATAGCCTTACATGTACAGTGTAAGGGTACATTACGTATACGTACAAAGCTGGAACTTGTTGTATTTGTTAATGAAAGCACGCATAATGACTGCTCAACATATTTGATCGCATTTTACGTATACGCAATATAGCCTTATATGGACAGTTTAAGGCTACATTACGTATACGTAAATTTGATTTATATTCATAAGTTGCTCCTACCCAATAAATTTACAGAACGAGCCTGCTCTATACATAAGTAGAAACTATGAAACTACGTATATGCCCGATTTTTATTTAAGCTAAACATAAAAAAAATTGCTTTGTCTTTTGGACATCTGCGAGTAGAGCTAACGTCAGGATGCCAAATGTTCAAGTGACAACCAGCATTCTGTTGTATGGCAGTACTTTGTTCTAAAGAGCAAGTTCTCCTGTTTCATTTTGGCATGGAATCGCTTAGTTAGTTAGCATAGTAAGTTAAAGTAATACTTAAGCCCGATTTATGTAACTATAATCTTAAGACGATAGACAGCGATTTTTCAATTATTAGAAAAAAAAAAAATAAAGTTGTTTATTATTTGCATTTGTAACTTTTATTTTCATATTCTTTTTCTTATATACTTATTTACGATATTATTCGCAAAAATTAAAAAAAAAATAAAAAAAATTTAACAATATTTGAATTTTTTAAAACTTGTTTTTCAAATTTATACTTACCAGTCTAGTCTATAAAAATATATTTCCATTGTTGCCATATTTTTTTAAAGTAACCAAATTATTTTCGTTGAATAATATTCGATTTAAATTTTGCCTCTTCATGCCAACATAATAGTCTCATTTGTGAGACCTCAGGTAAACTTCAAAGTTAAAAAGAAAAGAAATTACGGCCTGAAAACAAAAAAATAATAATTTCAATTATGCTTAACTTCGAACTGTTAATGAAATCTGTCAGAAACAATTAGGCGCCATTTTGCACTTAGAGCGACCAAAAATTTATAATTAGAAATCGCCGCAAGGAAAACATTTTGAATTATTTACCTATAGTCGTCCGGCAACTTAAAGACTTCTACCAAAAAAACAAACAAACAAACATTTTGCGGGCAAACTTTTCCTATAGACAAACAACAACAGGAGCTGGAATGTCACTGGGATTTGGTTTCCCCGCAGACACATGAAGCAAAATATAGTAGCGCCCAAAGAAAGAAATTGTCTACACAGCAAGAGAGGAAACTGTCGGAAATACAACTTGAAGTGTGTATGCGGGGGAAGTGGGGGGTATGAGCACACAAAGCCATCAAGTGGATGAGCAGAGTCTTGGTGAGGGCGCTGAGAAGTGGAAAACAAGTAGCTCATGACAACCATTGTATCCCCTGGAAGACCGTTGGCAGCAACGGAAATTATTGTTTCTATTTTGGATTTGTATGAGCGATTTTCTCATTCTTTTGTTACTCTCTCTCTCTCGCTCTCTGTCTCTCCGGAAAACTAGGGAAAAATGTTTGTTGGGTTAAACTTTTTGTATTGCATTTGCTTTGTGGCCCAACATTCGTAATGAGAAATAAAGCAGTGAAGTATGCTTTGAAAAGTTTTCTTTACGCTTTTCGAGCTTTGTTTGAGGTGGCATCAAAAGTAGCATTTATATAATCTTAACCTTAAGTGCTTTATGCCATGGTTTTTGAGCTTGTGGCATATGACGAAACTTTAACTTAATGTGCATTTATTTGTGGTGGCAAAAAGACCAATGTTAGATAACTTCCATTTCAATATATTTAGCTTATGGCAAACCGAGCGGAATTGAGTAGGGGAAAATCTGGCTGAGTTGCTATTCATGTGAAAAACAAGTTAAGCCATTAGTTAAGCAAACATTTTTCTTTTATCAAGCAGTTGGATAAATATTTCTATTTTTTTAGGCACTTTAAAATGCAGAAATTTATCGATTATATGCCGAATATGTTTAGATTCGTAATTTATTGTATAAAAACTTGTGTATCTTATTTAGCTGCAAACGAGTGTATACGTAATTATTGACAAATTTTTTGTACACTTTGCAAAAAGCGTAATGGCTACATTAGGTTAGTGCATGATAAACCCTGGAAAAATACATTTTTTTTTTGTTTTGAAATGATACGTCTTAGCGACGAACGTTGTTGTTTACGTCTTTAAAGGAGATTTTTGTTGCCAGTGAATTACAATTCAAACACTTTCTTTAGTTAATTGTATCTTCTTCTCCCAAACACTTGTTTACCTCTTTTCGAACTCGCTCATGCTCCTCCTGAGGTGTGGGTATGCGACCTCGGCATTTGTCTGCAGGCATTCCGATCCTGGATCATGTCATCGCTGAGACCCATTCGTTGCTGATGTTTTTGCATTTGAAAAAGGTGAGGTTTTTGGCACTTGTGTATGGATATTCGTTAGTTATGGACTTTCCTTTTACACCGGCGGTTGTCTCCAGACTCGGTAACCCATCGCATACACTGATCTTTGGAAGATCTTTAAGATGTTAAAAATGTGCCTCAGGCTCAATGTGATGGTAAGTATGCCTGCAATATTTTAAACTGCAATTAATAGTTATCTTTCAAAAACTAAAAAAATTTTAAAATTTTTTTTCAAAAACTTGTATATACTTTTTAAAGCTAAAGGCATCTAATTGTTTTGCCTTCATCAGTGGCGGATCCACGGGGTGTTTGCGGGGGGCTCTCAGGTCCGGATCCACCCCAAAAGTTGAAAAAATGGGTTGACTGTTTTTTGCGAGCTCTGATATATATACACTTATAAGTGATTTTTAAATTTACTTTTTGTTTGTTGTTGCTGGCGCCATCTACATGTCAATTGCTAAGATATGGGCAGCACTGCTTGGTCACAAACTGTACGCATACAATTTTTTGCGCACAAAATAAGTCACCGTTTTTTTTTTTTCACGACTATTAACGAGGCTGCGTTAGTAGTTAAAGGCTAGTGCCTTTAAGAGCAAGAAAAATCCAATTCTGAATTTATATCCTTTAACAACATCGATTCGAATAGATAAAAAAAATAAAATTTTTCACACGTTTGAGTATATCCCCTTTCCTTGTCTGTCAAAAAGCTTTTAGTGCCTTTACTGTCAATTTTTTAAAGAAGATAGTTTTGATTTCATTATTTTCTTAGCCATGTGCCAATATTGGGTTAACATTTTGGGATTTAAAATTTAAGCTAGTTGTCGCGGGTAGAAAGGTCAAATTACTTTTTGGCTTTCCCAACTGTCATCGCCCTACTTGTTTCTGTATACAAGTTTCTATTTGAAAAATTAAAATCATCATAAAGCTCAATTGCAATTTTCATTCAATTTTATTTTCCAAACACATCTGCTTCCCAAGCAAAATAATTTGCTTCATTAGGCTTTTATATAAAACCGTATGAGCTGTATTGTAAATTCCATTGTTATATCAAACTATCAATTTTTACTACTTTTGCACAAAACTTGCTATGAAAATTAAAAATTTTTGCAATATTTTTCATTTAATTACAGCCGCACGTTTCTTTACTGTTCAACAGTGCGTATGAGTAATCAAATGTAATTTTTACGAGTATATGGCTTCTTACCCATAGTTTGCAAATAAAAATATTTACTTCAATGCTTGCAACTTATTTTTCAATCTTTGGTGAAACTCAAATTTACTGCAACACATTTACAAGCATGACTAAGCATTTTTCCAAACATTTTGCACACTAATTAACTTGTTGTACACATATTTGCCATGTTTGTTGGTAAGGTAAGATTGTTACCAAGTAATTGCATTGTTTTATAAAGACTCCAGAGCATGCCTGACCTCTTGACAGTTGCCATGTCTAAGCTTACTTTGGCTTTGATATGGTTGAAAGTTTTCTAAAATCCTTAGACAAATAATAGTCGACATCGACTTATGAACTCTGCTTGGCATGATGCAGCTGATGCAGCTAAAGACTTATCCAGGCTGACATTTTGAGAGTTTGAATTTAACAAAATTTTTGATTTTTGTGCAAATTCTTTTGACGCCTGAACTTGATGCAAACTTGTTCAAGTGTTTCAATTAAAACTTGAAAACTTGTTGACATTTATCGAATATTCAGCTGCAGACGGACAGACAGACAGACGGACGGACAGACGGACAGACGACAGACCCACACACAGTCAGGTTCTGTGTCGATGTCAACTTTTGTACGGTTTTGTCAAGAGATCCTAGAAACACACACACATACATAGTATTGAGGTATTTGCTGCAATTGATGCCCGCCCCTGTCACATCTCCTGCTCACCGCCTTATTTGACAGTTTTCGTGCTCAACAAAAGACGTTGACAGTAGTACTTAATGTCATTGTTGGAATAATGTAGACAGCATTTAAAGCACTTTACAGTTTGCTTATTTTGTTTATTTTTATTTATTTTTTCTGTTTTTTTATACCCTGTATCCATAGGTATAGGTAGGGTATACTAGATTTATGCAGTGTATGTAACAGAGTGTAGGAAAAATGTCAATCACCTACTTTGGTTAGTGATAGAGACATGTCCGTCCGTCTATATGAACACTTGTTCTTAGAGGCCACAAAGGGTGGACGTAATATATATTCAGTGAAAGTTTGTGGCATCTTTGTCTAATCTATTTTCCCCACCGCAGAAATTTCCAGTTTCGAGCAATACTTCACAAATAGTCAAAAATGAAAAAAATGAATAACAAAAATTTACCACTAGATTCTATAATAGGGATCGAAAATATAATTTATATGTTTAAAAAAAGTTAAATCAAAAAAATGTGATTTCAAAATAAGCATAAATTTAAATGTAGAAAACATTTTAGTTATACCTTTACTATGAAATAATAATTAGACTTAATTTAAAAAAAAAAAAAACAGCGAAAAACTTTTATTTTAACCCGATTACGGCAAAGCCATTATGCGCATAGTAGACAACGAAATCCAATGGTCTCCCTTCACAAAGCTTGGCAATCTGGAATATGTGGATGACATATGTCTTCTATGTCACAGGTTCTGATATGCAAAGCAAAATTAACGTTCTCAGCACCAATGCATTACATGCCGGCTTGCATATCAATATCGAGAAGACGCAAGTTAAGGGTAAAGTAGTGGATATACCGCGTCTAATAATCCGAACTTCCTGGTGGGCAACGAAGAAATTGAACCCCTTAAGGCTTTCACATACCTCGGAGGTGTTATTGCTGAGTAAAGCAGAAGAAGATGTCCTAGAGCGGCTAAGCAAGCCCAAGTCAACTTTTGGCATACTTACCATCACATTGAGCCTTAGGCACATTTTTAACATCTTAAAGATCTTCCAAAGATCAGTGTATGCGATTGGTTACCGGGTCTGGAGACAACCGCCGGTGTAAAAGGAAAGTCCATAACTAACGAATATCTATACACAAGTGCACAAAAACCCCACCTTTTTCAAATGCAAAAGCAACGAATGGGTCTCAGCGATGACATGATCCAGGATCGGAATGCCTGCAGACGAATGCTGAGACCGCATACCCACACCTCAGGAGGAGCATAAGCGAGTCCGAAAAGAGGTAAAGAAGGGTTTGGGAGAAGAAGAAGAAGAGCAGTATGGAAGTCTATCCAAATAAGTGTCAACACCAAGTTACGGCTATTCAATCCCAAAGTCAAATCAACCCTGTTCTACGGATGCGAAACGTGGAAAAACACTGCAAGCATGCAATCACGCATCCAAGTTTTTATCAACAAATGTCTAGCAGTGGTAGAAATTAAGCGAAGAAAGTACAAGCAAGCATTGCGATGGAACGCGCAAGGCAGTCGCCGTCCGGGGGCTCCAGCACGTACCTGGCGCTGAGCCATCGACCGTGAACTACAAGATGCCGGATACTCGTGGAGTGAAATTAATAGCGAAGCGTCAAACAGAGTTAGATTTCGTAGGATTGTTGAGGCCCTATGCTCCACTAGGAGTGAAGCAAGACAGTAGTAGTAGTAGTACGGCAAAGCCACAGGAAGCTTATGTACTGAACTGTACTATACGTTCATCTGTTTCCCCATAACTTCTAACCGCTTTACATAATTTGGTAAATAAAGTATTGCTGAAAGCGTCTTTATCGTCAGGCTGTTGTTCGCAGCTTTGCTCTAATAAATTCAATTGAAAAATATTTTAGTAAACATGTATTTAAAAATGTTCTCAAATCCGTTTGACTTTTAATAATGCTGTATTGGGTAACAAAAGAAAGCGCTTAAGCATACTACGAAAACATGTACCTTATAGGGTATTCCACTGTCAGTGACCGCCTCGACTGCTTCCTAATATTATTATTATACTTTACTTTTATTGTGGCAAGAGGCAAAGCTGTTTATGCTTGAAATTGCATTTTGCAGCAATAAGATGGAAGATATAGAACTCTGCATTATATGCAACAACAATGATATGTGTGTGTGTCACACATATTAGACTTGACTTCCTTTCATGACGAAACGTTAGTCCTTTTTCTGTAGCACTACAGGACTTCTCTCATGTGCAATGCTTTAAACTCTCATATTTAGTATAGCCTTAATTGAGACCATTACATCAATATTTGCCCAAAAAAAGGTTACTCGGACTGTTCTCGGACGGGCTCTTAACGGATGGAGAGAAATTAAAAAACCTCGGATGGGACTGCATACTGAATGAGAGCTCAATATTCAATATTTAACTACATTTGACAATCACTTGAAAACTTACTTAGATTCCCCTCTCAACTCCCCATATCTACATCTTGCTTATCTTGCCATTAGTGACGTTTTCGGACTTACGCACGTCTGTGAAAAATCTTTTGAAATGGTGGCAATTGAACCCCGTAACCATTAAGGGTCCATGCGCACATTGCGTACTGAAGGATTGTCTGTCGTAGATATGGATGCAAGCATGGATGTGAGTGCATCTTTATGTGCATCTTAACGTTGTCAGCATCCATCTTTGCAGCACTTAATAGTTTGTTCAGAATGTGCGGCAATGTCGTGTAATAACATTTAATTGCACCATAAGGATATATATCAGTATGACGATTATTGGCTGTTTGTAATGGCAATAAGAGGTTCTCTCATTGTGAATCCTCATAATTCATAGCACTTTGCAAATTTTTATTGTTTAAGTTTAAAATTTTCTCGACTTGTTCGTGTTGACAAATTGACAAATACTTATATTCTCTTAAGAATTCTTAACGAGTATCTCTTAAGCATATTGCAAAAAAAAGACTTTCAGTTAAACAGGCTTTGGCTACAAAAGTATTGATCCGCATTTAATTGCTTTAAGGACCTCCTGCCGTGTAGACAAATCCTCAAACTCTCGCTGTCAAAATAATATTTTTTTAGATCTCTTTCAAAAACATTGCAAAATGTGTCAAACTGAATATTTAATGAAAATAAATATTAAAAGGAATATAAAAAATAAAATAAACGAGTGATGCGTTTAGCAACGATGGGATACCCTAAAAAGTAATGGGAGGTGCTTAAAAATTGGAAGGCCTTATGCCTACTCTTTCGATGAATTGAGAAATGAAGTCATGGAGTAGCATAAGTTATTTTTTCCAAAATTATCAGAATCGATTAAGGTGACGAGAAAGCCATATTTATCAGTAAATATGAACTACTCGGCGACTATAAGAGTCCACTAGTAAGAGTTTCAAATTTAATTTTCTGTTCTTACTTTTGTTTGTAGAGCCTTAAAACAAATAATTTAGGTATCATATGTAGAGCTTTGAGCCTTGAAATCAGCGATCAGAACACCTTCATCAAACCAAATGGAAATTTCTCTGTCAACAATGCCCATATCATTCTATTATTTAAGCACACAGTGAACCATTTTACGAAGGAATCGCATTCCCAAGACATCTATTAATTTAATGTTATAGATTTTCACGGCTTTTTATTTTCTTAACCAAGCTTTACATCAGCAACTATTTGCGCTATTTATGGAATAAATTGTTTGGCCAAATAATTGTGTTTGGAGCGCAAATATTTGCGCTCTTTGTGGTATAAATTGTTTGGCCAAATATTTGTGTTTGCTCACGGTGTCGCACTATGGAAAGAATTTACTGCAAATGCTTTATTGTGGACAAACCTTGTCTGCTCATTATATAGGGGGACAAAAAAAATTGGCGAAAATTTGTGAAGCAGTATACTTTATAAGTCAATCTCTTCGATTTTCGTTATTTTTACATATGTAATAGACATACTTATTACGTTTATATAAACACCGTTAATTTTTATTTAAAAATTACGATTTTTTATGAAGTTTTCGATAACTGAATAGTCACATAGACCTTTTTTTAACATGCCATATGTCTTAAGCGAATTACTTATATGCATATTATTTTTTTTTTTTTCATTGAGGGGCATTTTGTTGGCGCCTGATTAAAACCTGATTATAGGAACGAGACACAGCAAATAATTGAATTGAAGCTCTAAAGGTTTTCGATCATTTTTTTCCGTCAACATTTTACACAGACGTAATTATAGCCTTGGCTAAAACATTTTGTAAGTAGATTGACAGGATTTAATTTTATAATACTTGCCAAGAACTGTCTTTGGGGAGATCGGTTAAGGTGGTTAAAAAAAAAATTTCATTTAGCTATTAAATTTAAGTTTTTAAAGCCTTTGCTTTAAATTAATATTAAAACAGAGGTAGTATTGTTAGGGTATATAAAATTCGCCACTACAACGAACTTGCCTGGCCACATTTTATTTGATGTTCAAAAAAATTAATAATTAAATGAATACCAAATTAACATACATTATGTAATTATAAAGCTTTAAAGTACATATTTTAATTTGTAACATGTATATTTAATAAAAAAATTCATTTTTTAACCATATAAACTTAATTTATACATAATGCATTTTTTGTGTATCATTCATTCTAAAAACAAAATTTAATTTTTTTGGTCCTTGTCATTCTATTTGTTAAAGGTGTGGCAGATTGTTTAAATAAATGTATTCAATTGTTTTTTGTTGAACCTCTTATGCATTTGACCTATTCAATTAAAGATAAAAAATATTATATTTAGTTTAGTCTCGTAAATAGTACGCTTAACGTGGTGCATTCTATTTAATAAATAATATTAGCTAATTGGCGTCTATTGCTAACTTGGCAAAGTATTTAAGCCCAAAATGTTCCCAAATAAGTGATACCCAAGTAATCCAATTTGTTTACAATGTCTTTGACCCATTTGCATATACCATGGCTTTTTAGGGCCCATAATTGGCTTGCGGTAAACGAATCCACGCGTCACCTAAAATTCTGAATGACCCTGTTCATGCTTAAAAGTTTTTCGGTCTACTCCTGTGTCGCCTAAAATGGCTAATTGGTTTTTCAAAAGGGCCAACTTGAATGGATTGCATTTTGTTGGCGCCTGAATTTAACCTGATTATAGGAACGAGACATAGCGAATAATTGAATTGAAGCTCAAAAGGTTTTCGATAATTTTTTCCGTCAACATTTTACACAGACGTAATTATAGCCTTGGCTAAAACATTTTGTAAGTAGATTGACAGGATTTAATTTTTCAAAGCCAAGTTAGCGCAGAGGAACATAAATGAAATTTATTGTCATTAAGAGAAAAGTCAAAGCTGTGTGCATATAGTAAAGGTTGTTTTTTAAGAGCTGTAGAAATTGAAACTTTAAAATTTCATTTTTTGATTAGCAGATCCAAGCCGGTGGTTCCGCATTCCAACAGTGGTTCGCACAAAGTTGTCTTCCAAACGTATCAAGTCATTAGTTTATTCAAACCCAACTGAGCACAAACTCTAATAGCTTTATCGCATCTGAGTTTTTCTTTACTATCATAAAATTTAAACCTCTAAAAAGCACCCTGTATATGGTATATGTATGGTTTTTCTATAAACTTTTTCTCGTTTAATAATTTCGTGTAAATTTTTGTCAGTAGCGCTTCTTTGTTCTGGGATTAAGACTTAATTTGGCTTAAACGTTGCTTCACATTCGATGCTTCCTAAAGCATGTTATAATCATGTAAAAAAAATATATACTACCCTTGGATACTATGAAAAAATGGTATTTTAAGGGGAAACGCTATATAAATGAGTTGCCATTTCAAAAAGGCGAAGAGAAGAGAACAACCTGTAAATTAATCTGCTCGAATTTGAGGGTTTTTATGTTACTATATCTTGTCTTATATTTTTTTTAAATTAATAATAGCATTTTCAATCATTTGTTTTTATAATTCGCAAGCTATTTAAGATGACTATTAGTGACTTTAATAAACATGTGCACTATTTCACCTTTTTCTGCTTATAGTTCACAGCCAGTTTAAGCAGGCAACTCCTTAAGTATAAATATATGAGTTTATATTTAAATGCGTTTTCTTCATTTTTTAATTTTGTGTGATATAGTGTACAACTAGTGGGGGTAGTTCGTAAATTATGGCTAATCATCGAATGGGGAGGGGTTGCGAATATGTAAAAATTTGTTCACGTACTTTGGGTACGGCCCGTTGGTAGGGTATTTGCTTCGAAGCCTCCCCGTAGCACTGGCTTCGCTAAGTCAAAGTCGCTATTTGTCCCAGAAAATCTTTATTAATTCAAGACGCCGCCGTTTGGATTCGGCTATGTATATACACAAAATTTTTTTTTTTTTTTTTAGTATTAAGTAAGTATAATAATCAGGTTATTTGTTACAAATTATGTTCAACATTCCGCCCTTAAATATACTTCTTACAGACGCTTCCCAAAAAAACATAAGCCACTTTATAGATCTAATGTCTAAATTAAATTTTATCAATCAACTCTAAAAAATAAATTATGTATATATAACTTAATCTATGTGATACAAAAAAGAACATATGTTGCTTAATTTTATATACCGCCCAGCCTGAAGGCCTATGTTGCTCTGGCTTTAAAACTACTTTTGTTCCCTAGAATTAATTCTATGTTACAATATTTAAATAATAATAAATAAAAAAATACTTGCCAAAAATATTCTTTGTGATAAAAGTCGGTTCCGTTCGTCGGTTATAATGCTCCCTGCATTGGAAAAAAGTCAGAACAAATATCCTTGCAAGTTTGTAAAGATTCGGGAATTGTGTCGACAGGGACTCCCATATGGTTAGTGGATTGGTGTCCAACGGAGACGGCTGGCGGGGAAAACAAGCTTTCATCTCCCTTTTCGCAATACTTTTCGGATCTTCAGTATCTAAATGCAATACAGGATTGCTCACGGCAACAATGTGCTTTCTCCAAAATGATTTTTCTGATGAAATGGTAGTCTGCAACGGCTCAGCCAGAATGTTGTTTCCCGACGTCTCCAATTTTTTCCTCGTTGCAGTCAAATCTTTATATTTCTCGCTCCCTGGATCTAGCAATGTTGCAAACCCTGGCAGCATGTTATACTCTACGTTTTTGAAGCGTCTATCAATTTCCCCTTCGAGGAACTTCTTGAATTTTTTTGCTAAATCGTCATTAGCCGCCACCACAACACTCGCTTATATCTTAAAATGGAACGATCATGTTATTTAATTGTTAGATACATTTTGTTTTTTTTCCATATGCCAAATAAGTGTACCTGTGTTAAAATGTTGATTGTTGGGCTCACTTTACTCGCAGTGGTAGTTTTTTCCGCAGATATGTCAACGAATGATATGATATGATATGTCATAGAATGGATGCAGAAGATCACGGACAGTGTTGAGAGTGGTAAATTCAGCAGCTATAATAGATGAAAGATAGGTCAGTGAAATTGAGATAGACATCCACCACAATTTTTATACCCTGTACCTATAGGTACAAAGGGTATACTAGATTTGTGCAATGTATGTAACGGCAAGAAGGAGGCGTGGCAGACCCCAAGTCCTTTATACCAAAATGCTTATCATAACCTCGGGTAGCGATTGAGCCATGTCCGTCTGTCCGTCCGTCTGTCCGTCTGTCCGTCCGTCCGTCTGTCCGTCTGTATGAACACCTAGATCTCGGAGACTATAAGAGCTAGAGATACGAAACTTTACCAGCTGGTGCGCATATTTCCTCAGAAGATCAAGTTTGTTGAATCATGTCAATATCTTTCCCCGTTCCCCCGTAGCAGAGTTTCGCGGTTTTTAGCTAAACCGTTTAATATTTTAATCTGAAACTTAACAGAGCGATGCGTTGTGGTTACATGCATCTGTGTGCAAAAATAAACAAAATCGGACAATTACAACAAAAGTTATAGTCTAAAATGTAAAAATTTCACCTCCCCTTGCCTATAAACTGCGTCAATATTTGACTCTACATAATAATAGTAACAAATGACCTAGAACCACCAATTTTGGTAAGCTAATTCATGTGCCTCTAATGAACAAATCCACATCCAAATTTTATCAATGCGGGCCCCCCACCCCCCGCAATCGATTTACCGTGTTTTCTCCCACACCCCTCAACATATCCCCTTAAAACTTACCCCATATACTTTAAATAACTTCTATAAAGTAAATTTCGATTTTCATAAAAATCGGTTAAGATTTGCGGAACTTATAGGTATCAATATCGTTTTGAACCAACAAAAAAATGTTCCAATTGGAAATTCTTAGTAAGAATATGCAGGAATAAATCTTTTTTTGAGAAAAAAAGGTACAGGGTATTACACTGTCGGGCACCGCCTCGACTGTATTACATTTTTTTCATTTTCAAAAGTGGCCATTCCACCTTGCACGCTTAGTTTTGGCGCCGAATTCGTAAATATCGCCAGTATCTGTGGAAAATATCGATATCGGGTATATCGTCGAAGATATCGATAGAAAATAGTCGTCTGCCAAAGAAAGAATATCAATGTATCAATACACCATCGCCCATCACTAATGGCCATCAGAGCCATCTTCGATTTTTCTATGTCCTCATCAGGGGTGCTTTAACGCGTTCCACGAAGAGGTTTTTTGAGTCGAAAACAAAAAATCGCAGTAAGTCAAATCAGATGAACTCGGTGGTTGTTGGATGGTATTCGTTACGTTTTTAGTCAAATGGTCACGGATAACGATGCTACTTCCTTTTTTAAAGTTAGCCAATATACCGAGTAAAATTTTATTATAGACAGGGACAACCAAAAACAAATCACAAGATTACTTTTTATAATATTATTTTCGTTACTAATACCAACCACTTTTTTTTCCATATTTTCTTAAGTTTTTAACCCAAGTTTTTTATCGTTAAGTCGAGCTTAAGTTTCGTGCTTTTTTTTCGTAGTAGCTTTGAAGCAAAGTTTGCAAGTTGACAAACCGGCAGGGTAGTCATCAAATTACTATCATTATTTAGAATACTGAAGGTATTAAAAATTATCACCAAAACCTGGACAAAAAAAATTAAATTTATGCCAGCAAATTGGTATATTCGGCCACTGTGCAATTTTAGTAGAATATTGTGTTTTGAGTATCTGTATTTGTTTTAAGAACTTTTTTTAATCTAAATCTGGTTTAGTTTCAAATTCTTAAAATCCGTTTAAAAAAAAACAAAAAACAAACAACTGCAATTTTTAGCAATTAATCACTCTACTCACTTATCTCACTTTCAATTTTTTTGCCATAAATTAAAATTTAATTAATCAGAAAATATATGTACCTTAAACAGAAAATTCAATTGCAAGCGATCATGAACATACATATATATATAAAAAAAAACCTGTATTTACAATTTAAAAATCTTGTTGTACAGTGTACTCAAGAAATAGAGGGCATTAAAAACGATTTTGTTTGGAAAAACTTAAAAGGCTGTGAGTCTCTAGATATGAAGAAATATGTCTGGCGGCCCTTCTGTCTATACGCCTTGCGTATTTCTCACTTTTTTTATTGGTCTCGCTTTTATCGGAACAGATTTATATGATTAGCTATTTGTTTAGTGTATATAACAGAAAGATGGAGATGTGGCAGACCATTTGTTCTCCTTCTACTCGCGTAGCGATTGAGCTATGTTCATCTGATCTTAGAGAGCCTAAAAACTAGGAACACCAAATCTTATCAAAACTTGCGAATTTAACGTGCGTAAATCTTGCCCCGTTCCACCGTAAAAAGATCTTGCGTTTGAAATTTCACTTTAACGCAAATCGTCGAAAGCAGTTGGTCAAAATGCATAAACCTTAAAGAGTATATTATCGTCAGTATGTTCTGAATGTAGTTGACGCTTTGGTAAATATCAATATTTATGTAAGGTAAATAAAAGTATCACAAGCTCGTTTAAAGGCATTAACTTATGAACTTTTATTGCGAGAGAGCCAACGAACCAATTAATAAAAACTCATAATATTTCACATGCATTTTAATTAACTGCAAAAATATTTATACGTAGAAAAAATAATAAATTTTAACATTTAATACATAATTAGTGTGGCCTTTGGCACATCAGCGCAATGCAATTTAATAAAGTTTCCATGAAAAATGCGTTGATGAAAATTGAATATGTACATGTGTGTATGTGTGCATTTTGTAATACTATTTTTTTTTTTTTTTTTAATTTATGTTTACTTTATGAAATTATTGTGGCATATGAAAAATCACACAAAAAAAAGGACATGCATATGTAATGTTTACACTACGGGTCAATACACTGGCAGTTCACTCATACACTTTGACAAACGCACTCAGATACAAATGATGGATTGTTATTTTTATTGCTTTAGTTCTTATTAAAGTTCAAAATTTTTTATCTTGTAGTTTGTTTTTTTGCTTTAAATAAATTGCATTTAATTTAAAACCCAATGCAGTGCACTATAAAAGGGTTAAAGAAAATAAATACTTATTGACCATTTTGAATGTAAATTTATTTTCATACCTACTATTTGTGAAACACCATTTTACTTTTTCATGAGAAAAAATATATTCCTGCATACTTTTTTTACACTTGCATGCAACACAATTTTCGTTTTTTTGTTTTGGTCAAAATTATATTTATAAGTGGAAAAAAATTTTGATTTCGATCGAAGTTTAAGCTATTTGAAATATCTGTAAAAAGTTTTATATATGTTATGGAAAGTGGTAGAAAACACTGTGACTTGATAATGGCGGGTGCAGGGATTGCAGCGACAAAAACTCGATGTGGTTTTATTTATTAGGTTCACACAAGTCTTTTTGGTGATTCTAGACAATCTAAGATAGTCGACTTTTGATTCACGTTTTCTTTTTGGCTGTCTGACTATAAAAAATATTGTGACTGAAATTAATAAGACTCCGGATCTTCACATCTGTGTGCTGCGTGCATGATTTTATTACTAACAACTCATGATGCAAAGAATTTTACAAGGTGCCGCAAACAATCGGATCGGGTTCACATTTTGTATGGTAGCTACATGAAATATTGGACCAATACTAAATAATATAAATACTAAATTAAGCTCACATAAATTTGGTTCCGATATTTTAAAAACCAAAAAAGTTTTTCTAACAATAAATATTCCCCGTACAAAACGTTCGTATAACAGCAGCTGAGAGCAGCATGCTGTAATGAACTAACACACCAATGTTAATTTACAGAACAGATGCTGTAAAAGTAAACAAAACAAGAAAATGGAAAAAAGAAAAGACTTTTCGCTATCAATATTTTATTTAATTAATAGATTTATTTAATTTTCTTAATACTAGCTTTTGACATATAC
Organism: Chymomyza costata; assembly: GCA_018150985.1. Lineage (NCBI taxonomy): Eukaryota > Metazoa > Arthropoda > Insecta > Diptera > Drosophilidae > Chymomyza > Chymomyza costata. The sequence continues at coordinate 3,137,586 of JAECWU010000001.1, read as the reverse complement.
TTTTATATAATTTTCTTAAATTTAAAAACAAAAATGGCAAAATGCTATCCATTTCCTCTGCGTGATTTCGTCACTTGGAAATCGAAACAAACTTTTGTTATTTTCTTTATTCCTCCAGTTGTAATTATTTTAACCAAAAACGTGTGACTTGTTCTGCTTCTTTCAATTGTTTGTTTTGCTTTTTGTTTTTTGCTTATGCATGCATCTGTTCTGTCAATTAACATTTGTGTGCATGCATGCTGTTATCTGATCTCACACAAACGCTGACCTTGAAAACAGTTTTTGTTACAACAACTTTTTTGTTTTTTAGAATATCGCAACCAAATTTATGTCAGTTTAATTTAGTGTAAGTCTTTTGTGTGAAGTTTGGTCCAAATTGGTCCACTATTTCATGTAGCTACCATACAAAATGTGAACCCGCTCTCTTTTGAGAGAGACACGAATAACGGGACTGCGCTTTGCGTGACCTTATTGTTGGATCATGCTAACAACTTACACGTAACAGTTTGTGTAATGTTATGTAGTCTAATGTTAAATGTATGTTAATGTTATGTTATGTGTTCAAAAAGTTTTTACACTGACCAAGTCTGATCAAGTTTCTGATCCAAAGATGGGATACACCATTGGATTGTTCATGGTCAAATGATTAAATATGCCTGAATACCGTGAAATTCTGTTTAGTTAAAAAGAGCTTCTGTTATGCCACGCCTCTTTTTCCGTACATTTCACAAATTTATAATACTGTATGAGTCAATTAATCAATTGGAAAATAAAATTCCATCCAACTTTAGAAACAACATAGTACAATACAATATGTAAGTCAAAATAAAAGTAAATTAACTTTCGTAAATAAATGCGCTTTTGGAGAGATCTACAACGTTTGGCGTCATCTTCCGAAACGAGAGCGGACGTTTGGCGTCATCTTCCGAAGCGAGAGCGGATAGATGTCAGTAGCGAATAAAAACTTACTTTTTTTACCGACTTTAAAACGACATGTGGTTCCTTAATTAGGGGGTCTCCGTCATAATATTTCCTTCTTTTAAATTTTTAATAAGGACAACGTAATCAATTGTAGTAAATAAACGAGGATACATTTTTGCACATCCAAGCCAAAGTCTGTACATTTTCACCAAAAATCAAATTTGAGGCAAAGTAGAATTTTATTGAAGAAATCATTGTTCTTTTTAAGTTACATTTTTCCCACTCTTGATTGATTAATTTTAACAAGTCCCGGAAGACTAAGAAGCAAAAGCCAAACGTTTTCATTGTGCGCGAATATGCTAAAAATTGGTAAACAACTATGCATGATTAATCGAATATAAAAATATATTCGCTATAAAAAATATATGTGTACAAAAGAATTTCTAAATAAATTTTTGTTAGTACTATTTGCGCACTCACTGCTTGAACAACTTGTGAATTGTAAGCACTTATGAAAATAAAGTTTCTCGCTTTACACTTGTGTAATAATCACGATACAACAATTAGAAGGTCACGCAATGCGCAGATCCGTGTCTTTCTGAAAAATAAAGCATAGGTTAAATTTTTGTGTGGTTGCTGAAATAGTGCAACAATTTTGATAAAACTTTCTAGAAATGTGTAGACTTATTTAAAAGGAATAAAAACACATAAATGTTAGAAAAAGTTTTTTATTTTTAAAAATTTCGCAACCAAATTAGTATTAGGTTTATTTTGTTTAAGACTTAACATTTGTGTGAAGTTTGATCGAATTTGGTGCACTAATTTATATAGTTACCATACAAAAATTGAACCAGTTTACTGCGCAGAAAAACGGCGGCACCTTGTGGAATATGTACTCAAAGGCTGTAGATTAGAAAATATTTTTTCAGGAAAAAGTACGCATACGTCCAAAAAAGGACTTTAGTAAAACCTTAAGTACTTATTTTAAAATGGTTTTCAAAAAAAAAAACACAAAAATATTTTTATTTATTTAGTACTTTTTAACTAATAGACATTTAGAAAACTACTCTTCAGTGTGAAAATAATTTTGTTACGCAGTGTGAATAAGTTTACTAGTTTTTAGTGCATCTGTCAAATCCTAGGGCTAGTCACTTTTCCTGACGACTATATAAAGATTTAAGTATTTTAACAAAATAAATATGCAATTGTATTTTCTTAACAAATTCAATTTGCATTTGTTAATGAGCACCTTGAAGACCCGATTTTAATTGTAATGACTCTTCAGCACAAAATCAATTTGGTCGTTATATAATTAAGTGCATATGCTTGTAAGCCACAATATCTAGACTATGTCCGGCCAATTGGCATTTTAGATTAATTCGAAGCAGCTGCAACAAAAACCACAAAACAAACAACAAACATCGAGGAATTGTGTCGCAAAAGTCCAGCCTGTAACTGATTTGCAATTGCAATTTGCAAATGTATTCAGTCCAAGTCTTACTTAAATATACAACACTTTTAAACAGCCTCCAGGACTCGGATCTCGGGTCTCGACACAGTTGCATTTAAGAGCAATGAATTTGTTATGGCAGTTTGAAAGCATTTTTCAGTGTGTCGATTGTTTTGTCATTGGGTCAGGTAAAGTATGCCAAATGGAAGTGGAGGCTTTGAAATGTTTGATTTACTCTGCTTTATTTATTTGCTTTAAAGTGCACCATTCACGACTAAATACTATTTGCACTTAACTCAACTTGTCTCTCTTTATTGCATTTGTAGGCATATTTAATCAGAAGCTCTGGCGAATCTCCCGACAGATGACAAATTATGTCAATGTGGGTGACACACTAATGCACTGTACATGAATAATTCATCAGTTGTTGTATATGTTTTTGCTCTATCTGTTTTTTGTTGCCATCTCACTTTTACAGTGTGAATTTAACATATTGTTGTATTTTCCACTGTACAAACAAAATCCATGCAATATATAGAGCTTTGCATTAACATAGCACAACACACAGGGCGTATACGCAATACGCAACCAACCAAAAACACACTATACAGTGGTGCGCAGCTTATGTTATTCAGTGCATATTTTCAATTTTATGTTTCTCTTCTTGTTTGCGTTATGATCATGTGCTTATGTAATAGCCAAGCATCTTTATTTGATCTCACTTTACTAATCCAAACCTTAAGACAACTCATTAGTAGACTATGTGTGATGGTTCTTTATTGCTTAAGTTTTTCGTATTTTGAGGAAGACGTAGAACAATTTGTACACTGTACTCAAAGAGCAAGGGCCATATTAAGTTACTACCAACAAATTTTTTGTGGAATAACTTTAAGAAAAGGAATTAGACCCACAGAGGCTATAACTAAGTGGTCAGAACAAGCCCAAAAAAAATCGATTAAAACATTTCTATTTATCTTTTTTTTCAGTTATGTATAACCATTTTTGTAATATCATAGTATTATATTTTGTGCCAAGGTGCGTATATTGTATTAGTTCTTAACTTGCATTCGTTACAGAAGAAGACAACTTTAGTCCAACACCCAAGGGCTATCTCTAAAAAACCAATAAATTGTATTTTCTATTTATGACTTTCAAAGATGATTTTAATATGTTCTAAGGAACTCTGAATCTGACTCCAAAAACCGATAACTCCTAGTAAATCTGTGTTCCGGGGGAAACCTTCAAAATTCCACGTTTTCGAGGTTATGTCAGAATCCTTACTTGCTGAGGTTGTTTGAATTCGGATTCAGCAATCACATAAGCATGTGGTAACATAGTCTGACCTACGAACCCAAAAATCTTTTTTATTAGGGACTGCTGTGATGGTATAACTTCGAAAATCCATCCAAAATTATTTTTCGAAAGCAATTGTCCGGCTAGGTTTTCAATATATTTTTGGGGTCGCTGAATCCGAATCCCTGGCCATAAAAAATAGGCTTCTAAAGAAAAGGTGCAAGCATTAAATACAACTTTCTAAGCAAGATTCTGGCTAATCCGAAAATGCCATCCCCAAAACTGCAGAGGAACAGAATAATCTTAGCAAAAAGTTCATTGTTAAATCAATCCTGTTCAAAACTTGTTACACAGAATTCAAGCTTCATAAAATTGTATTTGAAATTATGATAGTTCCATCAAATGAGTCCACCAAAAAAATACTCACTCTTTCGCAAAACATGCTCGCCGTGAGGGGCGTTAACTTTGACTCAAGTACTAGCTTAGCTATCAGAGTCAACTTATTTTCTAGAATTCGACTATATCCCTTATAATATCCATACAAGCCTTTTAAAGAAAGCTAGGCGCAGGATATTTATCTGTTGAATGATTCAAACTTTCGTAAAAGTCAAGTTGTTCGTGACTTTTACTCTCAACAAAGCATGGCTTTGGAACATTGAACAGTTGTGTTTGCCTACAGATTCTGAAGCATAGTTTTCTCCAAAATACTACAAGTCTTGAAATTCAAACGATTTTTGGTAACTTTTTTTCGTATACTTACTTAATTGGGCTTTCAAAAACGAACAATTACAATTGTTTTGTTTTGCAGCCAATTTGTGCAAATTAAATTACTTAAAGCCAATGCGAAACCCAACAATCATTGACAAATTGTGGCAATAAACTTTGTTTAAATAAGTTAAATTAAAATCCAGTAAAATAAATAAATATGTTTATTTTGTGGTAAGCAAAAATGTTGCTAAAATTTGTTTTACGAAATTCAAATTTGGCCACCACGGAATCCATCTTTATTAATATGCAAGCCATAAAGTTACCTTAATTGCATATGTATAAGTTTCATTGAGCTTCCGGCAGGTGTAAATTGAAACCATTTAAATGTCTAATTGCATCTAGCTTCGTGCTGCATATTTGTATATCAACCTTATATTTTGCCCACAGTTTCCTTTTTTTGGGCGGTCACGACAATCTTGAAATGCACATTTGAAATATTTGCAATATGAATAATAAATGCTGGTTATATTTTTAACAACAGCTGGCACTTGGCACAATTAATCAAGCTTGTAAATAGATGATGTAAATATTTATGCACCTTAAATTGCAAAAATTTTCAAATAAATCTGTTTGTTCTAACATTAAATAAAGAATTAAAAATAAATGGTCGTAAATTATTGCAGGCTTACTTTATTTATAGCGCTCTATATTTTAGTCAACCAATAACATTAACCTCTTTAAATGGTATGGCGTATAAGCAGCGTTAGTTTATCATATATATATCAAATTATTTAAAATTTTAAATATTTATCAAGTAGTATATGTTTTAAATTTTATAAATATGTCACATAAGAAAATAAATGTGGGGTGCGTAAAGGCAGGAATGCCCAAGTAACGAAGTAAGCAACTCTAATAACTAGTGCGGAAACACTGGTTACTTTTTGTACTCGTTGATGCACGACTAACACTTTGTACACTTTTGCCATAATACCAGAAAAAGCTAACAACCTTATAATATAACGAACTAATCTACAACGTATAGGGTGGGCCATTTGGTGGTTAATGTTCCTGGCGACTCGTCGACACTGGCCTTAACTACATATGTCTTTTTCACAGAAAGACTATTTTGACAATACGCTTGTTCCACTTCTACGCGTTGTTCGGCTGTTAAACGATGCATAACTAAAATTGAGTAGTTTTGTACTTGGACGGGTAAGCAACCAACAGACAGCCCACCCTATACTTTTCTCTGAAATTATTTTGTTTTTTCAGTACAATGCTTTTTTGTAAAATAGTAAGTGTATTTTGATTTCCTTTTAACAAAAACATATATTTCAATTTTTTCCAAACAAAGAACAAAATTCACATTGTATTTTTACTCCATATAACGAAGTATCCTAGAAAATGTTTCTTTTTCATAAGTAAAACATAATTTCGGGAAACTGCAAAAAATTAAATAATTTGCAGTTATGAGATAGAAGCAGAATGATTGAACAAATTAAAAATAACGTACCATATTTTTCAGAAAACTTAATTTCTCCAAACATAACATTTTTATTTAGAATTTTCTAGTTCTTTTCAGCTTCCGTGCGAATGCTCTGTAGCGAAGGTCGAGTGCATTTCAAATCCACTTAAAGCTAAATAAAAACGTAACTCTGGAGATACATCCCTAGTTTTTGTCTGGAAATATAATGATTCGTCTGAGCGATGTACGTTATTTTTTAAGTATGTACTTAAATTACATTTTTGAGGGGAATGTTGAAAGATTGCACTTATCTTCAAAAACTTTTATATACCAGAGTTTTGCAGTAGATTCTTATGGTCGCCACATACAGTTGTGTAACATACAACATTTTGGAGATGCGGCGAAATATTTCAGGATAAAAGGCACGACTTTTTTTAATAGACTCTAATACTCTAATTGATTGGTGCTGCTCAAATATCTCTTAGTCATCCAAGGACATGACCAATGCGTTGAAAGTGCCTTTAAATATTAAAATATTTGATATGGCAATCAATAACTTACGACTAAACAAATACTATCAAATTTGGTCATGGGCTTCCTGTCTATTTATATAGCATGATACCAAGGAGCTTATTTAAACGAATGCGTCCACTTTATCATTACTCGTGCAACAATAATATGTCCTGTTCTTACATATAAATATAAAAAATCATCCTTCTTAACACAAAGCAAGTCATCTTCCACATATTCCTTCTCGTATTCACTGATATTACTTTGGTTGTATTTAGTCTCCAACTCTGGTTTTATAATAATAGTTTACAAGCCATCTTTATGGCATCTAAGCTTATCTTTTTCGCCATTCTTTTCAACTTAAAAATTATAATTTACTCTAAAACTCATCACACAAAAAAAAGTAAAAATCACACGAATGATAACGATACGTCTCTGCGACGTAGGCGGGCTTCGATCCCCTTCGCACGAGTTCACTTGCACACTTAATATACCACTGCTCTCTTCAACTTGTTCTCTTTTCATTTAATTTAAATTTCTTTCCTTTCCATGGTCCTGAGTACAGGATATAAAAATCGTATCACAAACAATAGGTATATCTAATTTTATTAACTTCTTCCAGTGCTTGCTGGTTTCACCAAAAACTCATGAAAATTGTCGTCGCTGTCAAAGTTATCTTATACCACATTCAGTTTTGGGCATGGAATCCATCCGAAACTCAACTTCAGGCAGAGCCTTCAGTATTTAAGCATAAATTTGCTTTATACTGAGCACGTGCAGCTTCTTTATCTGGCCTTTCAAAAATGCAGGTAAATTTCAGCGCATATTTCCAACATTAGTCAACATTAAAAATTTATATGCTCAGAGCTTGAGAAGATTACACAGAAACACAAGAAAAATGAAAAACAATACGGAACGGAACGACGCGTAAAGTTTTTGCATATTCCTTTAGAAGCTCACACCCCAGCCGGATACTAAGTAAGTTGCAAAAGAAAAACTCAGCTCCGCATGGGTTTGTAAGAAAAATGCTGCGTCCGGCTGCGTCTGTGGCTGCCACAAGTTGGACAACAAATGAGCTGGCTGCAAATGAAGTGCAGCTGCCAGTTTCACTTTGGTTCTGGAACTGAAATTACTTTAACTACGCTTTAAGTTCAGCCTTAAATTTGCATTTAACTTTACAATCCACATAAATCTTTTCCATAATGTTCTGTAGTTATTTGTGCCAATGCTGTAGTTAATCATTTGTGGAGCCGGCAGTGTCCAGGCCTAGCCCATGGGCCAGCTCTGGTAGAGATAATCAATATTTAACCGAGCCATCTGTTCATTGCTAGCACCTTGTTTGCGTATTCAACACTGTTCACCTACGGAGGGGTGCAAGAGTTATGGTCTCTAGAAAAATTCAGGACATGGTCATTGTGAATGTATTAAATGGGCTGTAAGAACTGTTGTTGAATGATACCCAAAGGGGCTCGGGTTGCATATTTTTGCATGAAAAAAATATATATGTTATTTTTTGTGGCAGTTTGTCAGCGGTATCGGATTTAACTCTTGTCAAGAATTTTTTGTTCAAACTATGGCTGTACAAAATTTACAATAAAAATGTTTGACCCCACGAATTGAAAACAATATTTTTAAAAGTTTGCACTACAATGTTGATTTAACATGATTGTTTTGAGAAATACGAAATATGAGAACTGTTAACAAATTGGAATTTGGGTCAGCGTTTACAAAATGAATTTATAAATATTAAAAATTTAAAAAATAGGGAAAAAAATTTTTTTAAATCGCAACAATATAAGTTTTTAAAACTTTATTTAATAGAACACTGAGTCTTTAGTGCCAAGTGTTGACTATCGACTAATTTTTTCCGCAGAATTAAAATTACTTAATTAATAACAAAATTTGGCGTAGGTTGAAGTCAGATACGGACGACTTTAAGATACCCTATACAATCACATTGCAATCACATTTGATATGATAGCTTGGTAAACAAACGAATTATGCCTTGAAATAGATTTTGATCGTTCGCTCGTATGGAGGGCTATATGAAATAATTAACCGATTTTGATAAAATTTGGTATATTGGGAAGTCTAAAAAAATGTCGGTCTTCAAATTTTGTTTTGACACCTTCAAACATAACCAAATTATCCATATCCAAATAAGTATAGAAGCAGTTAAGATCAGAAAAGTCGATTGATTTGTTTTTTTCTGAGGTTCTATGAAATACCCTAATGGGAGCTATTTAATATAGGGTAATTTTTTAAGAGCTTTCGGATTTTATTTTCAGAAAAATGTATGAAATCTTTATTTGAGTTGATAGAACTATCTATATAATTTAATGTTTAAAGATGATTTCATGTAAATGTTGACCGCGGCTGCGCCTCAAATTGTTCATACGTTGGGTCCAATCTTGGCATACTCCTATCTCACGAATGAATTCTTTAATATTGGCTTCCAGTGCGTCAACCGTTGCGTGCTTGTTGCTATAGACATGAGCCTTAACATAGCCCCACAAAAAATAGTCTAAAGGCGTTAAATCGCACGATCTATGCCGCCAAATAACCGGCCCCAAACGTGAAATAAAGGAACTCGCCTCTCAATCGGGCCATTGTTTCGCGTGCTGTGTGGCATGTGGCATCGTCTTGTTGAAACCACATGTCAAGCAAGTTCAGCTCTTCCATTTTGGGCAAAAAAAAGTTTATAAACATCGCACGATAGCGCTCGCCATTCACAGTAATGTTCTTGCCTTCGTCGTCTTTCAAAAAGTACGGTCCAATGATGGCACCGGCCCATAATCCACATCAATCAGTGACTTTTTGGGGATGCATTGGCAGTTCTTGTAATGCTTCTGGCTGCTCTTCACACCAAATACGGCAATTTTGCTTGTTCACGTATATATTCAACCAGAAATGAGCTTTGTCGCTGAACACAATTTTGCGATAAAAAAGTGGATCTTCATCCAACTTTGCCAACGCCCATTCACCGAAAGTTAGCCGTTGTGGTAGGTCGTGTGGCTTCAATTCTTGCACCAGCTCTATTTTAAAAGGCTTTACACCCAAATCCTTCCGCAAAATTTTCCACGTAGTGGAGTAACAGAGGCACCATTGCTGCGAACGGCGCCGAATCGATAATTCACGGTCATCAACAACACTGGCAGATACAGCTGCGATATTTTCTTTGTTTGCGTGCTGGTGGTTTAATGTCCAATAATGTAAATTTGGTGCGAAATTTAGTCACAACATTCCGAATAGCCGCCTCAGAAGGTCGCCCAAACTGACCATAAAATGGAAGGAGTGCACGATGCACCGAGCTTGAATTTTGACAATAAAATTATTAAATAATCTGCAAGCGTTGTTCGTTTGTAAGTCGATTCATGGTTAAATTATAGACCAAACTGAACATGTTTGACAGTAATACAAGAAACAAGAACAGCTGAGCAGACAAAAACAGTGTTGCCATAAAGAAAGTTGCTAAAAAATCAGCTTTTATATCCACAATAATGAAAAAAAATGAACTTGTCTTTTGACACATAAGAAGGGATCTAGGTTGCATGTTTGGTTGCTTTAGCTCCAATCATCGGACAAGGGGATATATTTACTTCTCTAGTCGCACTGATCATACTTAAGATAATATTGGGGGATCTTAGATATACAAACTCTATAAACCCATTCTACCATATGGTGCAATGTATTAAAATAAGTATGTAAGCCATTAAAATCAGAAGTATCGATTGATTTTAATATCCAAAAGTATCGACTCATTAATATGGAGCCTATTTGTTGATAAATTTAAGACTTCAAAATTTGAAACTTCCTAATTAATTTGGATTTGTGTGCCTTTGGGAGATAAATATAAAAAATGAAATAGTAATGGATAGAAATCGAAAGTTTGGTTGAGCTAACTCCTATTATCATTCTGAGCATACTTTAAAAATCCAAAATTTATTTTGAGTGAAAAATGAAAAAAAAGTATTCACAGTCATTTATAATAATTACATAAAAAATAAACGATAGGAGTTAAATAGGAAGCAGGACTACTAAGAGCCTAAAATATTTATAGATTGTTTGAGTGAATAGTCGCTTTGAATATACAAGATAATAAAGCCACCTATAAAAAAATGATTTATCCTTTAAAAATGTAAGTAGTACTTGTTGTGGCTTTAAAAAAAATCGATCTATGCTTTTTGATTTTCCTTCAAAAGTAACAGACATTCAATGTGTATAGAATAAATAACACAAATACTGTCAGAACTCAAATGAATACAACAGAAACACGAAGTGCACTTAAGTTAAGCTAATAACAACAAGCAACAACAAATCACCGAACTCATAACGAGTTGCAATAAGTCGACGTTGTTGCAACTGACAAGACGCTAAAGACGCCCAAAGAACAACAACAAGTGAGGGACTGGACAAAAACGCAGGGTGTTTAGTAATGAAAAGTAACAAGCTGATGATGAAAAAAGGAAAACGGAAGTCGAAATGGAACGAGTCAAAAAAGATGGCCAAACATTAAGAGCCATCAGCCAGCAACTGAAAAAGAGCTGATGCCTGATAGCACCGGCGCCTCAAAAAGGATGTGAAGGGGTTTGCTTGGGTCGCTTCTATAAGACTGCGTGAATTGTTTGCAAAATGCAAAGTAAATTATTCAGAATTGCAACCAAAGAAAAGCAAAAAGTTAAGCGTACAACAAAGTACAATATTTTGTGACGTCGTTGTTGCTGTTGCCGCTTGCTGCTGCTGCTGCTATGTTTTTTTTAAAAAACTTAATAACTTTGCAATTTGTTGCTGCAATCAGCGAAGAATAACAAAAATTTGCTCGGACAGCGAAATTTTGTATAGTCACACAGGCAGCTGCCATTAAACTCAATATGGCGACACATGGCGTATACTTTATTTAAGTGCGCATTATGCATACGACGACGAGCCATTTATTTAAAGAATAAATTTAAAATTTCATAAAATGCTAAACAAAGTCATTAGGGTGGAATAAATATTTTGATGCGTGAATGTTTTTAATTGTGAGTGATAGTGCTTGGTCAGTATAGTAAATCTGGAAAAGGACTTTGCATTACGTTCAAAACTTATTTATTGTTTTTAGATTTTTTCTAAGGTGACATTATTAGAGCTTACGTGGGCTACTTTGTTTCTTAATATTTTTTTTTTTAATTTTATGTAAATTTATTTAAATTTGCGCTTTTGAAAGTTAGTTTAGTTGGGTATATTATTTTGTCTATTGCATGGCCACACTTATATGAAAGGGATTGAAGGGTTGAAAGATTGAAATTAGCCAAAAATATCAAAATTTTTGAAAAATGGCTTTAAACTGTAAAAAGTTTTGTGTAATACCTCATAAGAAACGTGTTCAGAGCGCAAAAAAAAACAAAAAAAAAAAAAAACTCCGTCTGTTTATCCGAATTCCTTGTTTTTCAAAGACTGAAAGAGCTACGAGAGCATTTAATTTTGCTGCATGGTCCATCTTATAGTCTAGTTCTTCAGGTTTTTTAAATTGAGTTCCATTTCCCCAATCAAATTTCGCGGCTTACTGCTGAATTTAAACAAAAGGAAGTTATAGGGAAAATAAGTATACCCCCCACCCTCCCCCACCCAAAAAAAACAAACATAAATATGTTTGGAAGAAACTAAAGTCATAAATATTGGTATGTCGACTCATGTATGCTGTAACACGAGAAATATTTTCAATGTTTTAGTTTGTCAACCCCTAGTTCCCCGCAACAATTTTTCACTATTTACTAGCAAGCATTTTCCCGTACAAAGTTAAAGCTCAAAACAAAAAAGTAAAGTTTGGTTCCTAAAGGACGTCGCCTCGAGCCACAGTGCAGTGAGCTAGCCCAAATCCAATTAAAAAAATACTTATTCAATTAATTTCAAATATTTCAATAATATTTTCTTAAAAGTGAATTGTTTAATTATTAAAGAGGACAGACGGACAGCCTTGCTTATCTATTATAAATAAGCTGAGTAATCGCAAGCTCTCTTAAATAAAGACTATCCCAACTTAAGCAAATAACTTTGACTGCCAAATCGCCACAGGTGAAACTCCTTTCACTAAGCCAGGTTCTTTACCTTTACCCACATCAACTTTGAGTCAAACGAAAGCTTTAAAAATTCATGTTAAGTCCCAGCAAGCGCTAAATTGAAAATTGCTGTCTTGTTTATTTACACTGTAGTCTGTTATTACTTGGTTATATAAAGTTTTTGGTAAAACACGTGAATATCTATCTAAAAAAATACTCCACTAAGCACATATATTTAAATTGCGCAAAGATGTGGATTACCTAAAATTCGTGGCTTCAAATAAATTTGTTGGTCAAGTTTATCGAATCTGAGCCATATAACTCACGCCACGTTCCCCAAAGGATGACTCAAAGTAATTCATTCCGAGATATATATGATATTTGAGTTCAACCGAATTCAATTCCCGATATATTGCCATAATGATTTTAAGTAGGATGTTGGCAACTTCACCCGAAGTGGGGATATGTACATAAATGGACTTACACATGTGTTCTATGGTGGGTTTAGGAAAAAAAACAACTTTTCGGAATTTTGAAAGCACCAATTTCATAATCCCGAATGTTCATCATTCTTTTAATGCTAATTATTACGCCCTCTAAACGAAAATTTAATGCCTAAGTGTATGCAGACTTCGACGCCATACTGTGTGCTGGTCATAGCCTCCATTTTTTTTTTCTTTTTGTGTTCCTTTGGAAGAAGTTACCAAAATACGAACGCTACTAACATGAACAAGCAGCTGCCGCTAAAAGACATATGAGGGAGCTAGTAAATGGCCAGGACTGGACAGTTGCGAATAAACACACACAAAGGCACACACGCACATACACACACACATTCCAAGTGAGGTCAGGATACAAATTGAATTTGCGCGTAGCCCAAACAGCATAACAAATAGACTAGCTGGACGACATCGCTGCAAGGCTGCTCCAAACCGCAAAGCATATAGAAACACACATTTCAGTGGCAGTGGATAAACCAGTTGATTGAGGGGAATAGGGATAAAAGAGTCACTCATGCTTAGATCCGGCAGGTCGAGTCAGTCGATTCAAGGATGGGGATTGGATACATATTTGGCATGCGTGGCGTTACCTGCCAGTTGGTCAACAACAAAAGCTGAGCGACAACATGGCTACAACCACACTAACGCATAGCTGGAAAGGACAACATCAACAACATCAGGCAGCTGTGTCGCCAAGTTGGGCCATTGTCTATCATATGTACAATATGTATGTAAAATGTGGCCACAGGTGATTGCAACTAGGACGACTATGACGACGACGACGACTAGGACGACGTTGCCGGACAGTTAACACCGTTATGCTGATAAATAAATCAAACAAAAATGGCGGCATTGGCTACGTGATTAGGTAACAACGGAAGCTAACTTCCGCTCTCCCTGTACTGTCTCACCTGGTTTTTACGACAGCTGCCAGCCAAACTTGCTTAACATGCTCAGCTGCTATGGCACGACAGCAAAAGTCAGGAGCTACTGGACAAGATTTACCTGGTTCAATAGTTTGACTGATTATCAGATGGCTGCTTATGACATGGTCAGCTGGACATGGACACTCAATGGATGTCTTTTTACACACACACACACTGTCTTGACAAATGATGTGTACATGTGTGTAAGCTCCAAAGATGTCTGATATGTATTAGTTTATGGACTTGTCCTTATCAGCAGCATGAGAACAAGTAACCAAGTAGACTTTCACTGACATATTGCATTAGTTGGTAACATGACAAACTGGAAAATTGATACGAAATCAATATATCATTATAAACATCGTTCCAGGTATTTTAAGCTCCTTCGACTTAGAAGTTTGGCACACAACTATAAAGACTTTTCGTGTTTGTCTAAACAATTACGGTGACAAACTTTGGCTCATATTTTTTCTTTCAAAAGTTTTATTCACTTCTTTGTGAAGGCATAAGTTAGACTAATAGCTATATATGTATATGCTGCACATAATAATAACCTATAGATAAGCGCGGACTCAGGATTTAGTCATAGGAGTGGTTTTTCACTTCGAAGAGTATATATAGCTCAGAGCTTCAAAAAACTGTCAACCCATTTTTCCAACTTTTGGTTCGAAACCGACAGTCAATACGGTCAGACAAATGACCATGGCTCAGTCCATTTCCTTGTCGTCCTGATAATTTCGGTTGTGGGATCTTATTCGTTTTTCGTTAAGGTGTTACCCAGTTAATCAATGCCTTGCTATACCCTTGTACTCAGAGTACAGGTCTTAAAAGAATATTTACCAAAATGGGGCTTTACGCGATGCTGGATTAACTACCTTTACCTACCCCTGATCTTTTTTTTTTTTATATTTTATGCTAAATTCTGACTTTAGTTTTATTTTAATGATATTTACATTCACACAATCAACGTCTAGCAACAACAACTTGTTTGCGCCATCTAGCGGTCACTCTACACAAAAACATAAATGATGACGACGACGACGAGGATTATATTTGTAGCTAATAGAGAGAGTTTTGCAATTGCTCACATTAGAATTTAATTTATTTATTTGCAAACTTTCGACTCAGGCCAGGAATATGTTTAGTGCTTGTGGGGCCACATGCGTTTCATATACATTTGTGTGTATATGCCATAAGGTTGTATACATTATAGAGAATATATATTGTGCCACGTTTTAGGTTGGACTTTGCGTGCTAGCACACATTCAAGCACGCTCAGCTGTAACTCTATCTGACCCACATCCTGAAGCATGACATCCAACCTCTCTGGATGGCTGCAGTTGTTATGGTTGTTTTTGTTGCTGTTGAGTTTATAGTAGCTGCTGTTGTTTACACTACGGTGATCACTCAATTTGAATTAATTTGCGGCTGTCAAAACAACCTTAAATTAGTTTACACAAATTTGCATAAATACAAATGAAACTTTGTCCATAGAGTTACTTATTTTGTAGCTGTAGTGGTACTCGACCTTTTTAAATTTTTCCATTCATTTTTGGACGACTGAAATATATTTTTTATTTTAAGTGCACAATATACTTTTGGAGCATATTAAAGTAAAAATTTAATTATGTATTTTTTTCGATTCTCTTTACCCGAATTCCAGGTCCGTTGAATCCTATCACATCATCCTTGAAAGATAATTACTTTTTTTTAGTCATATTCTATAATGCAAACAATCAAAAATACAAAAAATTTTATGAATCACAATTTTCAAATATTTGATAACCAATCCTGCCTGACTAGTAGGAGATATCATAAAAGGGAACCCAAGAAATGTAGATCACATGTTAAAAAAACAAAAATCATAAAAAAAATTCACATTTTGTTAAAAATTCAGTTTTTTATCCATCATGAAAAAAAATTTGGCGTCAAAATTTTTATTCATTTAGGAGACGTGGCTTGTCAAAAAAAATCTAAAAATAAGAAATCCAATTTTCAGTTATCGATAACTGGATAAATAATCGGAATTTTGAAATAAAATTTGAAGTGGTTACTATTGGCTAGCAGCGCATGTAAAAATCATCAAAATCGAAGAGGTCGAGAATAAAAGTGGCCCGCTGCACTTATTTTCGCCGACATGTATGTAGTCCACTTTTTAATCCCTCCCCAATTCACTATTTAATGCAATTATTTTATCCACATCCATATCCATCCACTGCTAGAGAGCTGGACTCGCAGGCGGCAGCACAGCCAGCACGCTAAAAAGCCGTCTGATGAAAATGGCCAAAATATAATGGCTCATAAATATACGTGGCCCGCTCCCATTATGTTGCGAAAGAGCGTTGTTTAACGTATGTGGGGATTGGCGACACGGATTACATATTCAGATTGCCTTATAATTTTGCTCTTATCTATCGGATTAATAACATGTTTTAATTATTTGTATGATCTGCAGTGTATGCAATTTTCACAAAATGAGACTTTTTCCGATAATCCCAGGAATAGGCTAAGCTCTGCCTTGGAGGTTTTGAATAATTTCAATTATGGAAAAACAATCTGTGTCCCATCCCGCAGCTGCATGCATTACACCATACAGATTTAAGACTTAGAATCAGTTGAAACCATTTAGGACTTGGAGTGACGTCCAATTTTTTGCCATAGTAAGATCGTCGCACTGGTACTTATGAGAATTAGCTATAGTTTCGGTTGACGACAAAGATTCTCCAAATAGACATATCAAGTTGCTGCTTGAGACCACGAAGGCATTGTTGAATAGAGTCAGAGTCAATCCCTTCATTCCCATAGCCATTCTTGGCACAGTTGGAATAAAACTACAAAAAAAGTGCATAAACAATATATAATCCTTAGATCAATGGGATTTTTATTCATTTTCGATTTTGATTTTAATTTTTTGATGTCGTACTAGTTGACTTTTAATATTTTGCAAATTTCTCTTCAAATTGGAATCAAAAAATAAAGCTAGTAGAGCCAATGTCAATCAAGTTATGGTTAACAAAAAAATTAAAGATCAATAAAAACAAAGTTCCCTTACAAAAAAAAAAAAAAAAAATGCATAGTCGCATATCTAAGTAAACCAGTAAAAAATCAACATACTCTTCCAAAAAAAAAAAAGCTAACAAATTGTACAGTACAAAAAAGTTATCTAGCGAATTAGGGCTTCATCAAAGCCAAGCTGCTCCTCTTTTTTTTCCTTGCTCTTATTTGTGCTCTATGTTGTTGGCTGCTTTTCAAAATGGAAGCGTAAAAATTCGCAAATTTACGACATGGTTTGCAGCTGGCCACACTTCAATACAACAGTGCCTGCAAAAAGTAAATACCATCAAAAACTGAGCAGTTTGTCTGGGAGCAGCTGCTCAGCGATTTACTCGTTGAAGTTCTGTGGCTTTTGTGCACTTTGTAAAAAATGTTTTGGCACTTTGCTTCTGCAGTTTTGAGGACTAATTTGGTTTTTGTTTATTCACAAAAAAAAAAAAAAAACCACACACACATGATTGTACATGCAGCCAGGACCAGCATTCAGGGAGGGATGCTTGGGAGCACAGAAATCCCCCAAACCATTTAAGTTTCTTATTGTACATATTTTGATATGTTATGTACTATGCAGCACTGTAGGGTTTATACTAGAAGTCACAAAATTTGGAACCCTTTTTCCAAATACGCCTCTGGTGTGGACATTTGAAGCTTATTTTTTTGACGTGCATTTTTCTTTGCACTTGGTAAGTGCTAGGACTATATGGCAATTTGTTTGTTTTAAGGCTTAGTGGTCGCAGCTGTGCACCAAATGCATATAGAGACTTAGAGCCTATTAGGCTTTTCTCTCTCTGCACAAAGTTCTTGCAGTGGTGACACTGTCGGATAATAGCTAAACATACTTAAGTAGATCCTGAATAAAGTTAAGAGTTGATGTTGCTTCATATGCGACGGAGTAATGCTAGGACATGCATATCTTTGTTGAAGTCTTGCTTCGAACTTCATTTTGTTAGAAGAAAATAACTAATCGGATGCGTCTATGGCGGCAAATCTTACCAGAGGTAAATCTGCTAACACGTGTATTCAGAAAAACCGCAGAGCTTGTTCTGGGCCGAGCATCTTATAAGGGCCCTCGAGTCGACTCTTACAACGAACAGGGCAGCACTTACACGAAGGACAAATCGGCAATATTTATGCTTTGAGCTATAATCTTAGTAACCACGAATTATAAACAAAACACTTTAGACAGCCGCCAAAAATTGCTTAGCACCGTTTCTCGTTCTCAATTTAAAGTTCCATAAAAACTATATGTGCAAATCTTTATAAATACCATACGAAAACAAGTCCAAAAACTGTGAGTAGTACATATATAGTTTATACACATATGTATATAGTTCTAGCATCTAAATTAACGCATAAATTTCTTTGCTGACTGTACTTCAAAAAGCACTATTCCATACTTTAATTTGTTTTTAATCTTCTTGTTAGGTAACGCAGAAAACTTTTTTATACATTCGTCTATAAAACTGTTGACCAACTTTGGCTGCCACATTTTCTATGCACAGTTGTTGGCTTTCAAGTTATATGACATGGGGGAAAGATCCTACCACATTCTGAGCCAAAAAAAAAAAAATATATGATACGAAAAAGCATTGGCATAATATTTTTATGAGACAAAAATTCCAGGAATCATTCATTACAAATTTTATACATTACGTGCAGTGAATTTTAAGTGAACTAAACTTTTTTCGACTTTGGCTAAGTTCTTTTTATATTTATTTATTTTGTATTGGATAGAGAGCGCTTAAAGCTTAAATCGAAAAAAATGAGCAGTGTGTGTGTGTGTGTATCTGTGTGTATTTATATAAGTGTGTGTGGCACGTGCAGCTGATGGTCAATTTGAATGCTCAGCTTATAATTATTTAATAAGCTGACAGCTGATTGAAACCCAAAAGCTCATTAGGATTCCGCAATTGCTGAGAGATTGTTAGCATGGAAAACTGATGTGAACTAAGCACCTTACATATACACTCTCAAAGACACACATTTACACGCACGCACACACACGAATGATGCTAATTGTATTACGATTTGCTTGAATGCCTAAAAGCAGGCAATGGCAATTTGAAAGCCGCTTAGTTTAGGTATTATGCATATGGGAGTGTTATATTCCATACTCATTTTACTTGGGCCTTGCTGCAGTCCCCCAGACTCGCCACAAACCAATGAAAGCTGCCACAAATGCAATATTAATTATGAGAAATTCAGTTGCCTGCAACTGGCAAGCGAGTTGCAGCTGATTGAAATTATTCCTTCCATTTAGGACGCGTACTTAATGTGTTCGGTGGTTTGATAAGATTGCTCACCAAGTGATGTTTGTGCATAATTCACTTACACTGCCTACTATAGTTGCTTGCATGAACAATATGCAAGCCATATGCATATAATCTTATGTATAATCATACATATATGGGCTATCTATAAGTTTAAAAGAATAACTATGTAACCATTTGAGTATTTAATTACTATAAATTGATTATTTAGAGTAGCATTCTCCACTATTGACAACAAACTACATGTGCAGATTGCTTGTCTTTGAAAATATCAGTCAAAGAGTTTGAATGATAACCGAAGCAGAACCCTTGTGACAAGTGTCATTTTGATAGCCAGACGTCTTCTAAGCTACTTTAATATATAATGCTAAATATCAAATTAAATACTTAAGGCTACAGGCGCCCTTCTGTAGCTCGAGATGGACCAACAGCCGTGCGAACTGTTTGATCTTAATCAAAGCCAGGCTATTTAATCTCTAGAAACCAATGAAACACGACATGCCTAAGGCGACCACCTCTACATCGAAATAGTCTTCCAAATTTTTTTCACATAAGACGCCATATTCCAGCCTTACCAATAGCGTCTTTCTCCAGGCTTTCGATACTCTTGATTACTGCAATCCGGTGTTTATAGACATACAACTGGCATTTGATTGGGTCTGACACGTCGATCTCCTTTGCATGGTAAAGAAGCAGCTTCCGCATTCTTATTTCTGTCTCCTTAGGTCCTATCTGGAAGGGCCTCCCTTGGCCGAATGAAAGCAGGATTCCCGCAAGGCAGCGTTCTTGGCCCGCTGCTCTACTCGCTCTAAGCTCCCGATCTGCGACTCCCTGACGATGAGCACTTGAAGACTCCTTCGTGGAGTCTAATTACTGCTTACGCTAAGGATATCGCTATTCTTTACAAATCCAAATGTCGACTTGAGACGGCTAACGGCCTCCAAAGTTACCTCGACACATTGGTTGACTGGTGCAGGAGACGAAATTTAAAATCAACCCAGGGAAGATATCCAACCCGCGCTTCACACTAAAAAGTACGATCACCCCACCCATTCAGTTAGAGAGTGTGCTCCTGAGGGGGCCTTATTGGTGCAGTTGTTGGCGTGCTGCACTCCCGTCAATTTAGTAACGCATATAACCATATATATAAAACTGTTGTAATTGACTGACTGATTGCTCTTAAGGACTGAAATTTGCTTGGTGCTTAGTTTTATGACGTAGGTTAGCACCAAGGAAAGCTACATGGTTAAAATTTCATACGAATTTACAATTTTTGGGGAGCGGTAGCACTAAAAAAGGATTTAGTTGAAACTCAGCAGCTTTTGGAAATTCTCGCCCCAAGTGGCAGTAATCTTGATTCAAAGTTTGTATTTGCAGATTTTGGACAATTTCGCCGCAAGTTTTCCGGATTTCGGCTCAAAATTTGTATTTGCGCATTTAGCTAAATTTTTCCGCCAACTGGCAATTGGAGGGTATTCGAGGGATATATGATTTCTTTGCATTTCATAAACTAAGCTCTATATTTCATGCTATTAACCTGGCTAAAGGGTGCGAGCTCCAGGAAGTGCATTCGTTTTATGGTGTAGGTGAGCACTAAGGAACGATTTTAGATAATAACGTACAGCCCCCAAATTGGAAAATGTCGAGTCAAAGTTGCATCAAATTAACTTGCAACTTGGTGATTTTGCTCTTTTTGAGTATTGAACTAAACGGAAAAAATACTTTTAAAAAAAGCACCAAGTCCTCTGCCTCATTGGTGGTGAAGAAAAAAGATTTTAATATGTACTTGGCAAAGTTCGCAGTAGGCTGAGCCCCTTAGTAGTAGTGACACTTTACTGAGGTAGAGGCACAAACAAAAGCAAATTAGAGGAAGCCATTAATCCAACTACTTTTCAAAAGTGTTCCAAACAAAAAGTATAAAATGCTAAATAATAACTTGTACAATTTTTAAGTAAAATTCCTGCATTTTGAGATACCTTTATCTTTGTAAGAATGTTATAAACCTAATCAAGTTTTTGGGTCAAAAATTACACACACAAGCATGCCCTCAATTTTTTTAGCAAAGTAAAAAAGTTGAAGAGAAACAAAGTAAAAAAATATATGTATCATATTAAATGAAGTAAATTTAAATTTTGTGTCTTTTTGTGCAATCATACCTATAACCAACCCAAATGAAATGTTTTTTTTATTTGCTTCAAAATTAAGAAGCAATTTGATTTCCAAACAAATAAGAAAAATGCTGCATGCTGAAAAAAAAAAAACAAAAAAGAAATACTAAAATGACTTTGGGTAAAGGAAAACATTTGAGTGGTTGACAAATTCTGAGTGGCTATCCTGCCACTTGACAGCTTTTGACATGTTTTCCTCATGCCTGAAGATGCCTTCATATTACCCGTTTTTTTATACACTTCTGCAGTCTTTTTTGTAGTTTTTACTTAAATAAACGAGAGAAGAATATGTGCTATCATCTTTAGAGGACACAGCTTATAGGGCTTCAAAGTCGCACACACCGTTGACAGAGAATAGTTGGTCATATCCCAGTTGCCTCAGATTACCTGGCTATCTTGTGCATAAGTCTATTGTGCTGCATTGCAGTTGGAAGATAGGAAAAGGTAAAAAAGTTTTGTGTCAAAGTGTCTATTTTATAAAAATTTGTGAAAGGCTATTTTTTTTAGAGCACAAAATACCACAGAGTGTTATATATAGATATGGAGATATATCACCACTTACTCAAAAAGAAGAAACATGTAAATCAATCGGAGGGGTGCATCTCAATCAAGACTTTTAAGCGTACGTGTATAGATTCGAGCATTTCAAGTAATATTGTTTATTATATAAAAAAAATAATTTGAATTTCAAATTCGTAGGTCAGACCAAATTTATAAAATAGTTTTGGGTGGGCGCTGAGTCCGATTCCAAAAAGATCCAACATTTTTTTGCAAGTATCTTCTACGCTTACAGATAGTAACATGAATCAACAGGCTTTAACAGCTTTGAGGCATTTGTTATAGAAAGATATTGCAACTATCCACTGCCATATGACTACAGTGCATAAAGAATAGTTTATTAATCCAGCTGCACTTATAAGTACTAAAGTGTTCTACCGAATTTCAACCAAAGCTTGTGCATTACAATTTTGTCCAAGCTAAAAGACATTTATTAACATTCTGTTTGCCCCAAGGTGTTTGTTTTCAATTTAAAACGTTAATGGCTTGGATGATGTTAACTTAATATTTAAAAACCAATCGAACTAGAATCTTGGTTTGGAATCGTATTAAAATCTTAATGTGATAAGCATGTTATCTTCGCAATAAGTAGAAAATGCTACAGGCAAACTTCTTCATTTGTTACGAAATCAATTATTGATAATTTCGTTCACGACCTCAATTTAATTTTAAGCCAAAGCAGGACTACACAAATTTACTTATGTATATGACAGTTTTTGCTGGTAGTTTGCTGACGTGTTTATATACGTATGTCCGATCCTATTAGCTTGGTTGTGCTTTTAGTATACACTTACTATTGAATTCAATAAATACATAACAACATAATTGAAATACGTATAAATCGTTAATAAACAATTAAGATACTAGATAAATCATAACCTAAACTCATCATGGCAGCAGCGTAGACGAATTCTTGCAAGAAGTGAAAAATTCCATATGAAATTATGGTAGTTCCATAATTTTTTCTTAAGTTAAAATTATAAGTCTCGAAATTATTATTTCTCTTGTCAAAAAAGAAAAAAATCTTTATGTATATTTCCTAAATAGATTATTTTCAAACAATTCTTGCAACAGTTTTATAGTATTTTTCTATACATACTCTATATCAGGAATCGGAAACCTTTTATGGCCAAATTTGAAAAATTAACGACAAATGCTTGCACAGAGGTGAAAATTCGTGGATGTCGATAATGATAGCACGCTCAATATTTGTAGCAACTTCTAATTATACCACCCATATAAGGCTATATTGCGTATACGTAATTTTGTTACTGTCTCAACATATTTGATTTCATATCTGAAATTTAAAAAACAAGTCTGTTTTTGTATTCAAAAATAGCTAAAGTGCCGCATTTTATTAAAAACTAAATGGCTTCGCTACCTGTTAGCTTCGCTAGCGAACCAAAGCCCTCTTTTATTTGTTTGCTCAGATACTGCAAAATAAAGAAAGTACGCAAAACATTTGCACAAAATTATTGTGGCAACCCCAGCGTCCATAGACCACATTGCGTATACGTAATTTTTATTAAAAGCTCATAATTATAAATCGAGCAATCGAAAATTTTTGGTTTTACATTTAAACATGATTGAAAATCATTTTAACAATCGATTTTTATAATTTTATTACACATTTGCAGCAGTATATATATAATTATAGATTTAGATACATATCGGTGAAAATTGGTGAAGGGGCTTCTTCTTAGGTTGACCTTTTTGATTTGGGTGATTTTTACATATTAACTTCAAGAGTAACCATAAAATTATTATATTCATAATATAAATTATTATAAATAAGCGCAATTTGGAAGTAGAATTAGAATAGTTTACTGTGCGACACTAATTCAAATATTTTTCCACATAACACTAAGAAACTCTTTAAAGAGGCTGTGTCTGAACATATTGCAGCATAATATCATATTTAATGAAATGGCTTCACTTATTAAGTGTATTTAAGGGATAACAAATTTTTTCATATTCAAATAGTCTTTTAGTAAATCTTATCTTTATAAAGAAAATAATATTTAAAATCCTTATTCGTTAGATCATAAATAATCTGTGAACTTAATAAATATTTAAACCAACTCACACATAATTTACGTATACTCAACGGTGAGCCCCTAAATCTTTTCTCATCTACGCCGCTGTACTTGCTGTTTGTAAAACTGACGAATAGACTGTTAAGTTATGTAAGAAGTGTTTCACTAATATCTATATTATCTACAACAATACTTTACAATTGTGCTCAATTGTTCTTCGAGAACTATTGTTGTTTACGAAAATTAACAAAAGCGTAATGAAGCCATAGGTTAAGGCTTCACACAACAACTACTTGACCGGCTTTAGTAAATAGCTTCAAACTTAGTGTTGTTAAACAATAAAAACAAGTACTTGTGTGCAACACTATAACGAAAACAGCATACTACATGAACAAAATTAAGTGAAAGCCTTCAATGTTTGCCAATTTTGTGTACTATGTAAAAGCTGTGGATGCCCAATTAGCGTCAGGGTCTTCGGCTTCGGTTGGAATATATATATACGATGCATGTACAATATACTATAAGTACACACCATAAGTATCTAGTATTTGGAGCAGCAAAGTTGTTAACACTTAAGATGGCTCTTACTACGTGTCCGGCTTGGGCTTTTGCCGCTTCTATTCATGAACACATTTACTAGATATTTAAAAAGTCCATCCAATGCTGAGTCATTTGGCCAAATATGCAACTCAGCAGAGCAATTGCCTGGCACTAAGTGCATAGCTGAATATAAATATCTATCCTAAAATGTTGTTTATTCAGTGGGGAACTATTGTGGCACTTGTAATTGCGTTGCTAGATGATAACAATATAAGTATATTACCATGCATTAAATACAGCATTCTTTATATTGTAGTACATGGGGCTACGCGGCTTGGCGCAGAATAACTTTTTCCCATTTTAATATTTCTTTTCATTTTTCCACAATTTTTCCACAGTTAGCTTCGCAACAGATTGTCAATTAGTCTTCTTTAATAGAATCAAGTGGGTAGAGGTCACAGACTACACGGACTGTTGGGAGATATCCATGAAAAGTGAAATAAAATAATAATATAATAATAATAAAAAAATAAATTTTTGTATTTTGGTCTTAGTTAACAAACCAATTTTTGTGAATTTAGCTTCTCACAAATAGATTTACAAATCAATTGTTTTCAATGAAGCTTCTAGTGTAAGTAGTTATTGGAGCAAAATATTTGTACGGTGTTCTTTAAGCTTTAAAAAGTATGTATGATACTTAAATTGATGTTCAGAGGATAGCCTTAAGGCTTATGATCACTTACTATTGTTACACTATACTGTTTTGTGGCATATGACGTCACATAGCCTACAACAAGTCAAGAGGCTTCCAACAATACCTCATTTGTCAAATTATGATCAGCTTCTTAGAAGTTTAGAGAAAACAAATGAACGTATATACTTGTAAGGCGGAGACATAAAGCGAAAAAGTTAACCTCAACTTTTAAATAGAAATTGGAGGCATCGGATGGACAAAGATATATAAACAAAAATATATATAGAAAATAAAGATGAAATGATGACATGCGAACATATTGTATATAAGCATGTCATATTGTTGGTTTTCGGGAAAGCTTCAATTTGTTGACGCCAGCCTATTTAATGTGCGGCTCCAACACAAATGTAGTCCGAAAGCCATTTTGAAATGAACTGTAATGCAATTTAATTACTGTTAATCAAAAAACAATAAACTAAAATTTTACTTGCTATTGTCGAAAAATGTACCTCAATGCCAGAGACCTATTTTTTATTTAAAAGTTTTATTTTACACTACGATTATTTAATTTTAATATAAAAAATATTGTGAAGCTATCCTATAGCTTTGTTTGAATATAAAAACACATTTGTTTTTTTTTTTTTTAAATTACGAATGATGAGAATTTTAAACAAAATTACGTATACGTAATATAATATATTTAAAGGACAGTTCCAATACAATTTTATGCAAATATGATGCGTGCTTTTACGATTAATTTCACGCAGTTTCAGTTGTGCAAAAACTTTTTTCGATTTTATTCCATGAAAAAGCGAAAAATGCATAAAGAAAACGAGCCGTTGGTACGAAAGCTAGCAGGGAGCGAGGCCTTATAGTTTTTAAAAAGCAGAGAACTAAACAGAGATAAACATTTTGAAACTGTACTATAGCTATTTCAAAATATAAAAAAAAACACCTTTGTTTTTAAAATTTCGAATGCGCAATCAAAAATTATGAGATTTAAAACAGAAAAAGAAATTACGTATACTCAATGTGCCCAGAATGTACAATAATTTTGTGCAAAACGTGCTTTTACTACTAAATTCAGCAAGAGCCAGCTTCGTTTAGGTATTTATCGACTTAATGCCAAAAATTTGTGCATATAGCAATTAAAAAAAACTATGAAAAGAATGGAGATAAAAAATTCAAAACGGGTACAAAATTTTTTCTCAGGTATAACTGAAAATAAAAGGGGATAAAAAAGGTTAGGTTGTGTAGGCTGTTCGGCACAAGGCCGAGATCACCCGGAGGCCTTGCGGCCCATTGTGATGCCTAATTAAGAAGAAGAGAGAAGGTTATAAATAAAGGTGATAATGATAGTAATCCGTTTCTGCATCCTGTTTAACCCTCCGTTTGGCACATGTTCCGATAACCTTTGGTTTGGCACATGGGTCCAGACAGGCCCCTATATATTTCTATACAAATGTATGGGAATTTTTGATTTTGGACGTGCAGTCACGGTCATTTATATCACGCACAGGTATAAATTTTGCATTACTTCCTTTACTCAATGCCTTTCGCATATGTTCAATTTGATCTACAGGTTAAAAAAAAAAAAAAAACACAGGTAGAAAATGGTTAAAACACAGGTCAATTTTTTTTGTTTTTTTATGCATTTTACGGTTTGTTTTGAAGATGATTATGTATATTACTTAATAATTTTGATGAATTGACAATAGTATTCGTCTTATTCATTCAGTCTTTTTTAGGAAAAGTCAGAAAATTGCAAGATGATTGCTCAATTAGAAGAGTGTTAAAAATAAAATTTAAAATGAAAAGGGTCTGGCTGGACCCATGTGCCAAACGGAGGGTTAATTGAACCATTTCGAGGATTCAATAAAAAGAGCCAGGTCCGCTATGGTCAAGTTTGCCAGCCTGCCCAGGTCTTCAAAGAATGGTTTGCCCACGTACTGGGTGCGTTTCCTAAGAAGTGCAGGGCAGTCACACAGCAGGTGTTGGATGCTTTCTATTTCCTCCTCATATCCGCAGCTCCTTGTGGAATCGCAGGAGTTCGGAAGTTCGCTTTGGGTTGTATCTTGGCCAGAGTGCTCGGGAGATGTGACAGCCAGACACAGTGTCCCATTGTCGTTCCGCCTCGGATCTGACTTTCCTGTAGAGGTCTTGCTATATTCGTAACTGATGAGGCAATAGGTAGCACCGAACCTTTTCTGGCACATTCGTCCGCTCCCTCATTTCCAGGTACCCAGCAGAGGGTGATCGAGTGATGCTGGATGCGGTTCAGCGCTGCCACGGTAAAGGGGATAAGATAAAACTCATTAAATTTAGCTGCATATGAAAAAGAATACTAGAAAAAACGAACTGATTTTAGGTGTGTTTTTCGCAGCCCAGAAAATGGTGCGGTTTGTCTATAGCGATGCTAGCAGGTAGCAAGCCCCTGTAGTCTATAATATACTGCTAAAAAAAAAAACACAGTAAGGCACTTTAAAGTTAAACGCAAAACTGTTTTTCAAATACTCAAATATTGTTTATTATTCTTAGATTCTTTGTATAAGCCGAAAATATTTAATAACTACAAAACTCAAAAAATATTTTTCATATTTTGTTGTGCACACATGTTCAAAAATGCCAAACTAAATATTTATGAAACAGACAAATGAAAATAAATTTATTTCACACAAACACTCACACTACGAAAATTGATTGCTGAAATATTATTTTATTGAAAATGGTATTGAAATTTACGATTTCAATTGTTTGCTGACATTTAAATGCATTTGCCGGGGACGAGGAATAGCTTGATTTGAAAATAGAATTTTTCATTGCCGAGATAAATGTGCTTGTTTAAATTTTAACACAACATTATTACGGCCATTGTTGTGTTTTTGGAGTTACTGATCTGCTGTCGAGCCTTACAAAGGGTTGTTATCATTTAAATGGAAATTTGAAATTATTGTCATGGTTTTTATTATGGTCATAAATTTAAATGCCAATAACAACAAATGGTGCCAATAATTTTCTTTTGGCTTAAAACCAACAAATGGTATTTTACAACCTGGTTCATATTTTACAAATATGTAAAAGTTTCAATTTCATTTCATACGAATTAGCTTAGTTTAGTTGAAAATTATAGGAAAAGTTTGGCACACATGCAAATTTTGCAGACTACGCGTATTAATTTAGTTTAAATAATTTGCAAAGCTCTGTATTAAATGTCATGGGACTAGGGCTGTCATATAATATAAATACAACACAGTTTACATATTTTGCCTTAAGCTGCAAACCACAAACCTCTTGATAGCCTTCTAAATGGTTAGACTTATACAGGTTTTAAATGTAGCACTTAGATTATGAACCTGAAAATTGAGCATAACAAAGTTTAATTCAAATTTATATTTACTCAAAATAGCCTTTTAAACGATACATTTATCTGTTAATGCTTTCAAGATAAACCCGTGGGACAATGTAGGGCTTGTCTACAAACTCACAAAAATCCAACACAAAGTGCGCTGTAAATTTTTTGAAAAAAAAAAACCATATCAAGAATTTTATATACCCTTCATTTTTGACTACTTATTTTTATGTTTTAATAAAACTAAAACATTAATGCTGTTAAGTTTAAACAAAAAGCAAATTCAAATTGCGTTTATTCGAAAAACATCAACATTTTTTGTTTATTGCGCTCTCATACCAAAAATTTTTAATAATATAATGGGTGTTTTTTTAGGCGCAAACGAAGTTTAATTTGAAATAAAGCAACGAAAAACAAATACCACAAAACTGAATAGAAAATTCAAAGCTAACAGTTTACAGTCTCACATATGGTATTAATCCCTATTGAAAGATTTGACAAGCTAAAAAAAGCACCCTTTATAATTACTTTTTTATTTTGCTACATATTGCGCATGGAAAAACTTGTAAGCAAAACTTGTTTTTCTGATTTTAAGTCAAAGTTTCTAGCCTAACCAGTTAAGTCAAATGGACTTAGTTGGTTACGCCAGGAAGAGATTATTTATCATGCAAGCTAGTCCCAAATTCGAGTATTTTGACAGAATTGTTTGATTGTATGATATTATAAGCGAAAAATAAGAGTGTAGGCCTTTTCTACTTAGAAACTTTTAACATTTTTAACAATTATTTTTAGAGGGCAAAAAATAGATCAAAAACAAGTGAAAATATAATAACTAACTTAAAACCTTTTAGCAAAAGTGCACAATGCAGCCCAACTAGGAATCATAAGAGTTTGTATAAAGACTCTATTCTCCGGTCGTGCTTATGGCAGCTATATAAAATAGTAGTGCCAAATTGTTGGAAAAAAATCCAGATTCTCATAAGCAAATATATTTATTTTAGTAATACTTTCTAAAAGTGCATACCTGGATTACAACAATTACACAAATAAAAGTAGTGTAATATATATATATATGTTCCTTCAACTCCTATTTGGAGCAGAGGGCGTCAACTACTCCTCTTCGCCAGCGGACCCGGTTTTGTGCAAGGACTCTGAGTTCACTCCATGTTAGATTGAGAGATTTCATTTCGGCCTCTGTTGAGCGTCGCCAGGTGATACGCGGCCTACCAATTCTTGCCATTTCCTCTTCCTAATTTCTGTAGCCACATCTAACTGGTTTGCCTTTCTAAGCAGTTCGGAGTTTGATATCATGCGAGGCCAAAAGACTCTCATGATGCGGCGCAATAAGCGATTGATGAAAACTTGGAGTCGTTTTGTTATTGCTGACGTAACTTTCCAGGTGGTACAGCCATAGAGCAGGACAGACTTAACGTTAGCATTAAATAGCTTGGTGTTGAGGCTAATGCTATTATTTTGCCAAAGTGGTGCCAGAATGCCGAAGGAGGCCTTAGCTTTGTTAATTCTGTATTCAACATCAAGCTCACTTCCGCCATCCGCGGTGATCATACTCCCAAGGTAGCAGAATTTTTCGACATTTTCAAATTGCTGCGATCCTACTGTCAAAGGATTCGGAGTAGGTGCACGGAGACAGAGCGCTTTAGTTTTGCCTTCGTTGATCTTGAGTCCGGTTGCTTTAAGTTCAATTTGCGTTGCCTGAGTCATAAGTTTCAGGTCGCACAACTTGTAAGAAAGCAGGCAAATGCCGTCAGCATATGCTAGGTAGTTAAGATAGGTATTATTAATCTGCCACTGGATACCACGGTTTTGGCTTACACCAGCGAAAGCTGCACTAGCGACGTCCTCAATGACCAGCAAGAAAAGAATTGGCGATAGTATGCAACCCTGCCGCACTCCACTCAGCACATGGAAAGGCGCCGACAATTTCCCCTTGTGGAGAACACGGCAGCTCGCGTCGTTATAGCTTTCCTTAATCAGAGCGACAAGTTTTTCAAGTATACCTCTTCTCCGCAGCGCAGCCCATATGCACTCTCTCTTGACGCTATCAAACGCTTTTTCGAAGTCAATGAATAGAAGATGTAAAAGAGTAGTGTAATGGCAACCCTTAAATTTTAATAAACATAAAAATTCTTATTCACAAAGCTTTAAATTAACTTTAAAATAGAAAACATGAATTCGTGAGGGCTGAATAATTAGTAAAAATATGAAAAAAAAATTGTGATGGTATAACTATCGAAAAAAATTTAAAATAATAGCTGAGTATTTACTAAAAGAATTTATTGAGAATACTTTTCATGATGTCCTAAGAAAAAGAAAAGTTTGCAAGAATTCGTATATTCTGTTGATTATAAACTAACTTTTGTCCTCTATTTATGTATGTCAAAATATTTTTTGAAGTGTTTTCATAAATGTGTACAATTGTTGGTTTTTGGGAATGTTTTAGTACAGTCACGCCATCTTGTTTAATGAGTGACTCAATGACAAAAAGAGTTCAAAAGCTCTTTAAGGCTTGATTGTTAAGCAAATAACTCGTGACAATATATAAAAAAAAATAATTTATGTTTTAGTAGCTATTTAAAAAAAAAATGTATTTTTTGCCAAAAAAAAACTTACGTTGATTAACAATTTATTAACTATAGGCATTAATTTTGTAAATATTTAGTTTTTAAGTTATTTTTTAGTTAAAATTAAGGTTTTTCCCATTTTTTCCTTGCTAATTTTATATTAATTAACGCAAACATCAATACATATTATAAATGTATGTAAGGTCAACAATGACACAATCTATAAAATTTCAGTTGAAAGCATCTGCTAAAACTCTGTAAAATTATAATAATTAACCAATAGCTACAGTGAAAATGTAAAATATTTAAAGGAAATAGATCACAAATAAATAAAAATAAATAAAAAAACTTACTTTGATTTGAATGAATATATACTGCATCATAAAATGATAACTAACTATAATTCAACTATTTTATAGTAATACTTGTATATAAAAAAATATTTTTGTTTAAAATTTCGAGTGCGCAGTCAAAAAATATGACTTTTAAAAAAAAAAAACGTATACGCAATGTTGGCTTGTTAATATGTTATTTAATAATGATAATCCACCAAGTTTTAGTTTTGTACAACCATTTCTCTCCAAACTTGGTGATTTAACCCATTGTGTGGTGGTCCGATATGGTTGATTTTAATAAGATCTATTTCTCATTGCAGTCAAAAGAATAATTCGTGCCAAGTTCCTCCAATTTTCGATCTTGTGTCAAGTATTTTGTATTCGAGCTATTTATTTGCTTAGCACAGATTTGAAAAAAATTAAACTTATCTCGTTATCAGGTGTTCAAGCGACTCAGATGAGATTTTATATTCAGCCACTTTTAATGCTGCCAATTACATATATAACAAAAATATTGTCAGAATCTTAAAAATATACAACAGCCACTTGGCTTAAATTGCTTCAAAATTCCTTCAAAGCCAAAGCAAGTCTTTCGTTTTTCGATGCTGATTGTTACAAATATAACTGCTTATGGGATAAACTTAGGGTAAAAGTATAAAAAAAAAAAAAAAAAATAGGAAATCCGGCTAACCCGAAAAGTCCATTAAATCGCATAAAAAAAACATTTTCAAACAGTGCAGGTCTAATGGTCAACAATACACACGTACACATGCACTAGTATATACGCACATACACATACAACTAAAATGGCCGAAAAACGAAAGGTGCGCAGCCAAATCCTTTTTATTTACACAAGTACATGGTCACACACAAACACAAGCAAGCACACACATTAGGAAAAGTCCGAAAAACGACGCGCGCTCAGACGTGCGAAAATGTTACAATTTTCTATGGGATATGCCACTAGAGACACACACACTCACGTTGATACATATGTTTTGTATTTTTCCCTTTTTTTTTTGAATTCTCTTCAGTTTTCTTTCTATGTAAATGTTTGAACTGTGTGAACAGCACCAACAACAGCAACAGCAACAAAGGCCAAGGGTTAACATGCAGACACGCACACACACATACACTTTTACATACACGCACACGTACAGAAAAATATAATTTTTTTTTCTCCCAGTTTCTTGCTTGAATCTATTTATATACACATAAGATGGTTTCTCTTTTTCAAACATTTTATGGCTTTTATAAATAAATAATAAAAATTTACATTTACTTAATTTACAGGCAAATAAAATATATGAATTTTATTAATAAACTTTTTATTTACCACTGCTTTGTGTTGATTAAGTCAAGTAAGGTCAATGTATCAATAACTTTAGGCGATTGAAAAAAAGTCGGCACCGAATGTTCAGTTAGTTCTGGCTGAAAAAAAAGCTAAAATGCGAGTCTATCAACAATAGACTACCCTGCAGCCAGTTTTTAGCAAAATTTTTAGGTTCATTTTTTATTAGGTATATTTTTGAAGAAATGTCAACAAAAACTTGTTTATAAGGTTCACACAAGTCTGCTAACCTAAATTGATAGATCGAGCGTAGTTTATTAGTTAGTGTCCTAAATTAGGCTTCTAGTTGGAGCAGCGGGCATACTTATAGAGTTTCAAATTAATTTTCAATAACTTTTATGGAAAATTTACATATGTTATATATTTACTTTTTGTTAAGAGCATAAGGCGCTGTAGCATAAGATTGACCTGTGTACGTCTGTTCTTATAAGAACCTTGAAAATCATTTGAGGTCGGTGAAACAATTCATATCCGTAGACAGTTCAAGTTTGTCAATTCATGTTGGAATCTTAAATTTTTCAAAATTACGATTTTTATAGCCTAAATTTACCTATTTTTACTTATAAAAATTATTATATGTAGTATATTATCTGTATACTAAGGCAACTAAAACAAATTATAGAAATGATATTAATTCAATAAAAGCTAAACGTTCAAAACACAATTGTAACCTTCTAATAAAACTATTCGGAAACATTTTACGTTTAAAAGCCTCAAAAGATATTTCAGAGCTCTTTTCAAAGCAAGAATGTTTGAACTGTGTACCAAAGTACAGCAACAAAAACTCACTTTTTTTCAGAGCAGAAGAATACCATGAAATAAAAAAAAATAATTTATAAGCCCACAAAACAACAAATGTTATTTATTTATAACTCACGGTATTTCTTGACATCTTAATTTTACAAAATCCAAAAGTAAGAGTTTCTAAGTTTTAGGTTTGTATTGCTCGCTTTTTTCACCAATTTAATAACAAATTTTAGACAGTTCGCGTTAACATTACTTAACTCTTGCCAAAGAAAAGTCACAATCACGTAGTGACAAATACAAGTTCTTGTGACTTATTCGAGCTACGCCTTACGGGGCGTATGAGCAATGCATGGCAATACACTAAAAAGGTGTTACTAATCGAGCAACAAAGTTGTGCGAAATGTTTGCTGTGCAAGCAACACACATGCATACACATACACACACATTAACTCACTCACACACACGAACACACTGCATTAGTGTTAATGCACTTAAAAAGCCGAGCGCCTTTTGGAAAGCCTTCCAAAAGTCGAGTCATCAATAGCACGAAATTCTACAGAACACATACAAACAAAAAAAAATACATCTACAACAAAAGTCAGAGCAGCTGGCAGCATGTCTGACATGGAAGCCTTAAGTATAAAATCGATCAGATCCAAGAAGGATTCCACAACCTCCTTGCAGTTGGCAGCATTTTTGCTAGTCATGCAATTGCTAGCTGCTATGCTCTTTACCAAGTTAAATAACGAATTTCTATAGAAGTTTGTGACTTGCTTTTGGTATTGGATTTCTTCTTCTTTATATTGCATACATTTGATGAAACTTAATATATGCATACTTTACCTTAAGGTACAGGGTCATATAAACCAAAATAATATCCGTCCACGCATTTGTTGTAATGACATTAGAAAAAAACCTACAGCTTTTTTTAGTCCATAAACATAAATCAACGTAAACTTTAGGGTAATTTAATGATCAATTAAAATGAAATGCAAACTGTATCAAATTTCAATAATTTTATGGATTTTTTGAGACTTCAGGGTGTAGTAAAGTCGGGATGACCCGCATTCCACTTACTCTTGTTTTTGGTCATATATGTATAGTTGTGGTTAAAGTTTCAAATTGTTGGATACTTTAATTAAACAGAAACACCCACCCTTGTTCAAGCATTTATTTTTCAATTTCATTCAGGTTATTTTTATTCGGTTTCTTTTTGGCGTATCTTTATTAAATTTCTTATGTACACACATACACAGAGTTGTAATTGCTAGCATTTGTAATTATCAAAAGCAGAAACATGGCAACAAAGCGAATTTTGTTTGATTTTCACATTTGCTTTTGCTTCAATCTGTTTTAATTTCTTAAAATGTTTTTTCTTTAAGAATCATTTAGAAAAACTACTTTGTATGGTTATTGTGCAATCCAAGCTAGCTACGTTGATTGCGTTCTTTAAAAACATACAGATAATAAGAGAAAACAAAGATGAATAAACTGATAAGAAATAATTTGTGTTACTAACTCGATAATTGAACTGAAACTAGGATTTGCAATAAAAAAGTTTGAAGAATGGAGTGCAATGTAAAGAATAAAACGTTGACCAAATGGATGACTTACAATTCAGAATTTGTCAAAGATTTTCGTAGCAGCAAGTCAAATTGTAAAGCTGAGATGCAAACATTAAGAGTTACTCTATAAGGCGGGACAAAAGTAACTTGCAATCAATAAGACCGTGTAAACGTTTATGAAGGAATAGCATGCCGTAGCATATTCTAAGGCATTCAATTTTTTAAGTGAAGTCTGACAGAATACGATGGCAGATAGATGTTTGTATCCCAATTTAAGCCACGATATAAGAAACGCGCTTGTATTAAGAGCTACAAGCCAAGGAGCAGTATTCTTAAATAATCCGTCATCGGGTTGCGGTCTAAGGCAGAGCGTTCCTGCAGGCGCCACTGCTTCACGCACGCCTACACTACTCCTAAATAACACTAGAAGTTAGAGCTCCCACTGACCGACCACTGTGTACCCGTTTGCCAATTCCCTACAAAGCCTTTTTCGCTGGAGCATATGCTTAACACAACCGAGCTAGGAGAGCCACTGGATGCTATCGATGCTTGACTGTGCCAATCTTGTCACGGTCGTCTCCAACGCCTAAATGATCATATGTCTTATGCACTCCATTCCTTTAAAATGCATTAAATGTGGTTGCGTCAAAACAGGTTATTATCCATAATTGGCAATTATGATTCCCGCATGATCTCGTTCGTTCATTGTGTCAAAAGAGCCAAAGTAGACGACGTTTTCAAAGTATAGTTCTTACTACAATCTGATCATTTAATGGCTACGTTCCTTTCATATAGAGAAATAATATACTTTATCTTAGTTTTATGTACAGAACATCCCAGCCAGTTAGATTCTTTTTTTAACGCTTGATGGCCTAATGGCTTAATATATCTCTTGGTAGAGTCAAAACCGCAAACGAAGGTAATTGGCCTTTTTTTTTTTTAATTTTTCCATCCAGATGTACTCCACCACTTCGGAACACATTCTCCTTCACAAATTTAAGACGTTTCAGCAGAGAGCATTGCCTTCTCAGAAACGTTGGACATTAGTAACCAAATTTTAAAAGTCCTTTCCCACCATTTTGGATCTGTGTGTACTATTCAGTCACTCGAACTTTTCAGGGATACCAAACTCAGATAATGCTTCATCTCTCAAGGCCCTATTATTATGAACAAATAGATAGAACTACTCAAGATGTTCAAAGAAGAGCTTCCTAGACTTTGGCTGCGTCTCCCAAAAAGTGCAGGGCAGACGCACTGTAAGTGTAGCTTGTTGTCGTGATGGGTAATATACATCCTCTTAGTCATAAGGCTCCTGCCCGTGTGGTTGATCGGTAGATGTGACAACCGCGATCTCGGGCTTCGTTGGTTCTTACTATAACTCTAATTTTAGATATGACATCTTGCAGGCGTCTTTTTTTGAGTGATACGGCTAAGCTGACAGAACCTTGATAGCGGCGTAGCTGTTGACAACAATTGATAAGTTCTTTGACTTTTCTCTAGTCTTACCGCTTGCCTAACTGCGTAAAGTTTGGCCAGAAATGTGAACGTCAATTGGGAAGACGCAATGATTGCTGTGTTGCAAGCTCTTTAAAGAAGACGTCCGCTCCTGTGCCTTCATCCGTCTACGAGACGTCTGCATGGATCGTTAGCTCGTTCTCCATGATAGAAGTTTCTCGCTTTCAGTCTTCTCTCTCGGGAAATACTGTGACGAACTTGTCGTTCCATTTCTAAGCTTGGAAAGAAGAGTGCTACTCTAAGCATATTCTCCAAAGGAGCTAGTGTATACGATCACCAATTAATTTCCGCCAGATAAAAACAACAACGCCGAAGTCAAAGTATTCTTCAGCGCCTTTGGATCATGTTGTCAATTCATTTGAGCTCGGTATATTTCAAATATGTTTTTTTTTTTTTTTTTTTTTGGGGGATACATATTTTAATTGTCAATCAACCTATACAGATCAGGTTATTATACAATATTGATGAAAATAATTAATCGCTACACAAAAAAAAAAAGAAATTTAGTTTGTGATAGGGTCAAATATGTTACATTAGACTACTCGGTAAAGATAGTGAATCCCTGAATGGTGAAAGGTAACTGTACTGTACTGTATCTAAGATATTAATAGGTTTACTGTCTGATACTGTGTGGCGACTTTGTCAAGGGAAAAAAGTTTCGCGAATATCGATTACGTCCTATACGGAATACATTGAAAAAGTCATAATAGAACTCAGTGAACCTCTACACACCATAAAACTTATTCTTGAAACTATTTTTTGTTCAAAAAATCGATATCAAAAAAATATCTTTAAACTTGCTATCAATGTAATGTCTTTCCATTCTCTAAAATGCCTTAAGATGCTTTAGCCCATCTTTGCAGTAACCACAAGCCAAGTGCCCAAAGCCTTATGCATTCCCATTCACACCTTTAAGCCATTCACTCACTTGCCTCTCATAACTTTATAGCAAAGCAATTTGCGTTACAAGGTGAAAATTCTGCCGAAAGCAAAACTTTGGTATCATTTTTATTTTTTTTTGTTGGGTCAAATCCAATTTGAAGAACAAAATTTTGCTGTACTGAAAAACGGCTGCAGCAAAAACAGCAATGACGACAACAAGGAACAAAAAACAAAAATGGCAACGAGCAAAAGTGTGCAGGAAAACACAAGAAAATGTGGAAAAACAAAAAAAGAAAATGCATTTGAGCCTTTTTTATTGAGCGGAGCTGAGCAACAGTAGAAAACAGAAGGCTAAAGGCAGACACAGAGAGCTGCGGAAATTTATATAGCCTCCCAAAATGGAGCCGCCTTGGCAGAGTCTCTGCGCAGTTTTGGGCTTTTGCAAAGTGGAAAATGTGGTTAAAAACCGCAATACGAAATAAATTACTTTTTCTGCCTTCAGTTCAGGCACTTCAGGCCAACCCATCCTTAGATCTTCTTCGTTGCAGCTGAAAATTGAAAGCTTCCGTTGCCCAACTTCTTCCAACTGCAACAGCTCGCCATTTATCTAGCCATCTTTTAGGCGCTGCGATGCGTCGTTTATTCACAATACTTAGACAGCTCCCTCTGGACATTAGGCCTTGCTTGTCTTGCTCTATCTGAATGCTTCTTTCCGCTGCCATATCCGCTGCCAGCGCACAGGCGAATTTCTATTTTATAAAAAGCATAGAGTATATGTAAGTACATAGAAACCATTGTGACCCAAATTGTAGCAACTTAAAGTGACTTTAACGCCTTAAAGCCCCTTTGGGTCAGTCCATTTGTCAGCAAATATCGCGTCGCGTCATCTTCGCCATTGGAAGGGTCGCGTCGCCAGTTGCTGCCTAATTTGAATTATGGCCATCAAAAAGTGGTTAAACTTGTTACAGTTTCTGGGCAGAGTGCCAGCGGTTTTTCTCAGTTTCTTGTCACTTTATCGCCATACGTTTCTCTTTTCCAATAGTTTTTCATTTTGTTTGTTTTCGAATTTGTCTAGGAAGTCTGTGTGTGTGTGTGGGTTTTAAAAATGGCGGCAAATATGTGCTTATGGGTTACCATTTAGAGCGCATTAAATAATTCACTTGAGGCTGTTTAGTTTGCAAATTGATCCAGTTTATACAGCAGGGTAAAAAAAAACAAAGAGCGGGTACTTTTGAAAGCAATCTTTTCGATTTAATGCCGATTTTCAACACTTTAAATGATTGCTATAGCTATCGATAAGTTTAGCAAGTACTTAATCGTGGGAATGTCTTATTTTTTATGAATTGCCATTTGAACTATATGCGCTTAAACTAAAATGAATAAACTTATACTAATTTATCGATAAATCGATCAAATTAAGCATTGAGTTAAATTAGTTTTAAGCTTTGATTAAAAACAAATTAATTATTATTCATTTATTATTATGTTTGGTAATTGCTAAGGAAACGTGGTTGTTTGATAAAAAAAAGTTCAGATACTAAATTTAAATTAAAATTTTTTTTTTTCAATAATTCAGTTTGCGTGTATATTAAAAAATCTAAAGTAAACGATTCATTTTTTATTCGATATTTCGATAACGCCGCTTTGACTGAAATAGCAACAGTGTGACCTTATTCAAAAAGAAAAGTTATAGTGCGCATAATAGTGCCTTTCTTGACACTTTGTTGTCTATCTGGAATTTTTTCTTTACGAGCATTGCGTTGCTGTTTGCATTCAACGAGTTGATAGATGGCCACTAGAAGTAAGCTATCTTTCGAGATTACAGTAAGTATGCCACAATTGCACAAAGTACTTATGGCCATCCAACTGGGCGATAAAATTAAGTGCGCACCCTTTGCTCATAATTTATGCACGAGTAAGCTGACTCAACGGATTCCTGTACTTCTCATTGTTATCCCTGGAATTGGTTGTAGAATTATATAGCCAGAGTATAGAGCAATTTATGGCCAACAAAACAAAAGACAGATGCCAGGATAGGGCCAACAGGCGGCTACTAAATAAAGTGAAATTGATGATGCGTTAAAGTCCAATTTTAACAATTTCAAAACTAAGCAATTGAATAACAGCCAAGAATTTATTTAAGAACTATAGACTGTAAAATGCACTGTAGCTGGTGGCAAGGCTAGGCTAAGTATACAAAGAGTATAGAGGAAGTAATGCTGAGAGCAAATGGTGGTCTAGAAAGTAGTAGAAAGAGCACAGATCATACGACTGTCAAAGTTATGTCAAGTACAGAAAAGTTGAGACGATTTGTATACGATAAATATTTAAGACTATCAATACTGTTAATGTGGCGTACGAGTATTTAGTTAAGAGGCTACATAGCTTCAGATATATAATATTTTTTTTGTGACGTATTTGAAAGTAAATAGTTTCAAGACGGAAACGGCTTGCAATTTTCTCGAAGTATATTTCTGGCTAACTATTTTACTGATTCAACTAATTGGTTTTCTAACTGTTGCTTTAAATAATTAGAAGTTACTTGTCACTCTTTGTTGATTAATTTTGATTTCGCAAATACAAATTTTTTTTTAGATAAAACACAAAAAATGTTCGCTGTTGCGAATCTAATCGTTCACAAAACCGAGATTGCAATATTTAAATAGAAAATGTTTGATTTCATGATTTCAATTAAGCTGTTTGAGATAAAAAGTGGTCACCTTTTTGGGAGTGGGGCTATCACTCCGCTAATCGTACCTTGGAAAAATCGTGAATAAGCTTCAATTTTCTTCGATGACGGATGATGATTTACTTTATTAGCTTGACTAGCTTAGGAAAGGAACAACAATGCGAAAAGATTAAATCAGGAAGTCAAGTAGTCTATCCCTTATGTTAAATAATAATAAATAAATAATTACTGGGTTGTGAGATACAAATAGCTATGTCGATGCAAAAAATAAATAACAAGAAAACTTTATTCAAGTAGGAAACAAGATGCCAAGGAGTATATTCTTATGTAAATTGAAGAACCAAGCTGCATGAAGACCCAAAACAAAATACATAATTTTCTTTTTCGATTGTCAAATCGTTTATATAGGAAAAGGCGCCATTTTCTTTTTTGTTAAAGTATCC
The DNA here is from genome assembly GCA_018150985.1 of Chymomyza costata. Taxonomy (NCBI): domain Eukaryota; kingdom Metazoa; phylum Arthropoda; class Insecta; order Diptera; family Drosophilidae; genus Chymomyza; species Chymomyza costata. The sequence goes on along the minus strand of JAECWU010000001.1, from coordinate 3,096,997 downwards.
CGTTGTTTGTATATAAAGATAATACTATATAGACGTAAATGGTCGTACCAGTCGAGATCTTAGTAGCTTATTTGGCAGCACTTGAAACAGGGACCGAACTGTGACTCTCAGATTGCGATTAAAAATTATACTCTTGCCACTTTCAGTGGATAAAGATATGAGATATGAAAAATTACTCTCACCAATATTTTAGTCTCAGTAGATAATTGTGCAGAGGCCGCTAACGACGGACAAATTTAAGATCTTGCGTGTTCTTGGAATAGCTTCCTTAGCAGCCCCAAAATCATGTGCTTCACCCAGTGGCTGATACATGGGGATTGGAATAATGGGTTGACAGTTTTTTGCGAGCTCTTCGAAGTGAAACGCCCCCAAGACCAAATCCAGGATCCGCACCTGGTTCCACCTAACTGAACGAAGCTGGTGAAAGAGTAAACCATGCTTCTCCTTAAAGGCAAAGTTTATGATATAAATAAAATCATGTACTCGGATATAGCTGAATTTGTTTCTTTTGTGTTCTGATATAAAAATGTATCCTCACATATTTCTTACTTTCACAAAATTTGTTCCCAACAGCTTAGAGTATCTCTTAACTTTTGAATACAGGGCATACAAATAGAGATATGCGCCAGAAACTAAGCTTATTGAAGAACTCCCCTCATCTCTATAAGTTTTCATACTGATGTCACTATTATGGAATACCATAGCGAACACCAATGAAAACTAACACGATGCACATTTTTCAACGGAAGTAAAAGTTTTGCCAATACATACGAAGTATTTATATATAATACTTTTCTTTTTCATTTTTCCTCACACATTTATCATAATCGAAATGCGCCCGAAATCTGTGCCCGGGCATATGAGAGCAGAAACAGCCATTTGTTTCCATTTTGTGTTAACGTCAGCAGGCTGAACGCTCAAGAACAATGAAACAGCTGAGCAAAAAAAGTTGGGAGACGCACAAGAGTAGAGAACGGAACGGAAGTGCAAGTGCCGCTGCATTGACATTTCCGCTTCGAAGCACTTTTCGGCACGACGACTACAATCATGGCAATGCTGTTGATGATGGGGTTGGCGTTGGCGATAATGAAGATGAAGATCATAATGAAGACAGCTTAAGCACAAAAACGGAATGGGCTGGGGCAAAAGTTTTAAGCCAGTTGGCAATTGGTTCCTTGCCGTATTTTGCGTTGATAGTTGGCAGTGTTAGTTTGCTTAACAATTTGGCGCACATTATCAGCCAGACTTGGGGCAGGCAATGCAGCAAACTTTGGAAGAAACGAAACCAAAGAACTGTTTAAATCGATAAACTATAAATATGCTACACAGAATGTAGGTTAGTTTTCAATTATTATTATTAGGTGTTTGGTGTTATAAAAACCATGCAGGCGTTTAGGGATTGTGGGGCTTAAAATCTAGAATTAGCGAAATTGAGCACTGCAAAAAAAGATTGTTTACCAAAGACAAAGTATCTACGTAGAGTAGTCAGGATATTCGCTGCAGTTACTACTTGAATGCCTTCATGCTTCCTCTCTATGCAAGCAAAAATAACAAAAGCTAGACCATTTAATGAAGCAGTTAAATCGTGGAAAAATCTTTTTCTGCATTTTTCTTAAGCGTTCTTTTATATTTTTTTGACATGTACTACTTTTTGCTTGCCTTTGGTATTATTTTTTATCCTGCACTGCTCATTTGATTTGGCATTGCTTTATTTTTTATTTTTTTATACAATTTTTTTCGTTTACTTTTAACAAAATAAAAAAGAAATTCGCTTAATGTGCGAAAAAATTTTGCGGTCTTCTTTAGCCGCTGTCGAGTTTTGTTCTCTTTAGTTCTGCCACGTACGTAAAAATGCAGATAAAGTTGAATCCTTCGGTTTGTTTGGATGTGGGAGCGTAATGGAGTGTAGGGTTGTATGGAACATGTTCTTATTGAGTTACATGGAACATGGTAGCACTTCGTTGCAAACTTTTCTATGAATTTCTGCTTTTGCATGAAGCTTGTGGAAAGAAAATTAAAAATATGTATGTCACAATGTGTTATACGAAAATGTTACTCTTTCATAAAAGAGTTAGTATACAAATTATGTTTTCCAATCAATGTAAAAGCCATATTCAAGTTTTAGAGAAAAAAAAAAATGTAGTTAAGTACTTGGAGTAAATAAATAAACTTTTTATGATTATTTTATTTTTTGAAAATTTCTTAGAAAAGCTGTTTTATGATTCATATAATATTTACTAGTATGGAACTAGTCTTGGTATACAAGACTTGTTCCACGTCAATTTATCAGCAATTTATATCATTGCATACCCCTTCGCATGAGTGGTATATAGTTCGGTGTTGTGAGGAGGCAAATCGCCACCTTACAACGTTAGGCACTTTTGCCAATAGGGCCATAGGGACACTGCTTGAACTGCTTGGTGAGAGTAGCGGTGAAAGCGCGCCAACTCTCACCAACACTAGTTAAGAAATAACGGCCTTTAAGCTGGGCGCTTATTATTGTTTTGTATTAGTGCATAGGTTAATGGTAGTAGTGCATAGGTGTAAGTGTAGAGTAGGTGATAGAGATAATGTTAGGTACGGTGGACTCTTTCTTTTCTATAAGGATGGATAGATAGATAAGCAGAGTGCCGTATAGGATTTATTAGTATACGTTTAGGCGGGAATTTAAGGATTTGGCGCCGATCGAGGCCAATATAAGGCGGATCGAAAGCCAAATCAAAGCAGTCTCCGTGAGTTTGTGAAGTGAACAGCCTGAGAGAGTCTTAGGAAAAAGAAAGATCTCTAGTGAGAAAAGTATTAAAATCAGTGCCGCAGATTTAAAGGCGTTTTCGAGTAACCGAATATATAATTGTCGCAAAGGACGGATATAAGGATATATTTAATTAGTAGCGCACCGGGTGCGACCGCGTCGGAGTTTATACGTTTTCGTGAACGAGCCACGCCAAGTTTTGCTACCAGGATTTAACAATCTGGGTGAGCGTATCGCCGTAAAAGGGCAGTAAACCTTATTAAATTATTAAATCTGTTTAATTGTAAGATTGAAGTTTAACGCTGTTTTTCTCAAAATATAGTTTTGCTAAAAATATTATTTTTTGTAAAATAGAGAGCGTGTGGGCTCGACTTAAGTGTACTGTGATAATAGACCGCAAAAAGGCGGATAATATATTTTTTAAACTTAAAGCCAATTGTGTTTTGTTTAAAATATCGAAAGTCTCAGCAAATATAAGTTTTGTTGTGACATTTACCCTGGGCATAGCTGAGCTATCCCAGCCGTTGTTCCGGACAAACCGGAGGTTGTTACAGTGTATAGTACGAAGCGACCAGTTCGGCGTGTTGTATACCACTTTGCAGCAGACCTTTATAATGCGGTATATAGTGCATTATAGTATAGCATATTGCATTGTCGGTGCTTCTCTAGCAGAAACCATCATTGTACATTGTTAGGCCAGAGTAACGCAGCAAAAACAACAACTGGCTTGGACTGGTCTTCCGTTCCGTATCTCAAAAGGCCATAGAAGGTGGAAGCATTGAGTAGTTCGGTTTTTTTATTACATTCTTCCCATTCATTAGAGGTTTGCTATAAACAATGACATATGACAATATTGAAGCCCATCATAGGCCTTCCGTTCAGGCACGTACCTTAGGCGTGGGCACTAGGCGGGTGAATCCCATATGATTTTCCTAATTCTTTCCACGATATTGAAACTCAGCACATGCATTCCATTCAACCACGTCGTTAGGGGGCTTAAGCCTATAAGATTGACGTAATGCATCCTAATTTAATATGAGTCATCTGATTATCTGACAAAAGTCACATAGGGTGGGCCATCTGTTGATTTGTTTGTTTATTGTATTTTATTCGTATATTTTCCAAGAAAATTAGGGGAGAGTGTGGTAAAATGCGCAACTTTTGATATTATTGAATTTTTGGGGCAGCCAAAGTACTACGGGGATCTTCAGTAGGCACTATGTTGTTGCCCACATATGTGGCTTACCGACGTTTAGAGCTCTCCACCAAAGCCATAAATGGAAAAAATTTGAAGCCTCCAGCGATTACCGTCGTGACGGTAATCCAGGTTGAAATCCTGAGTTGCGCATATTGCCCCATTCTTCCCTTTACAAAATGCCTGATGGAAGCTTATGTCCAAGTTGGTCCAACAAGGATATGTTGGTCCAACAAATATGACTGGTCATTTGAGTTGAGTTATTAAATACCTTAATGCAAGATTTTTTCACTTTACAAGTCATAGTTAGAGCCATTCTGCGATCCAATATGTCTTAAGTTTGTCAGTCAAGTTGTTGATTTAGCGAGAAACTATTTAAACATTAGCACGATCTTTTAAAATTTCATTAAGGAACATGCTTTTATTATACTGGAGTTATTCAAAGACACGACAGCATCATGACATTTGTCAAACTTTTCAAATGCATTATCAACAGCTTAAAACATTTTTTTGGAAAAACCTAATAGATATCTGCTTCAACGTCAACCCATCAGAAAGCTGTTAGGGTAAATGATATTCTAATTAGCTCCATTTTATGTGAAAAGACTCTTGAGCTTCATCTATCAATGTTTGTATTTCTTCAAGAAAAATGTCTACATTTCCCTGCTGTTATTAATCTTTCTAAGCAAATAAGATTTTTGCTGATGTTTTTGATTAACCAATTTTCAACCGCTTAAGAATATATCAGAGTTACGAAGCTCATTCCTCAATAATTAGAAAATTTAACAGAAAAACTCATCGTCAACCAAAATGTTTTTCCCAGCTGCCAAGTGGTTTTTGGATACGGATAAAGACACGAACCAAACTGGCATGCACCGAGTTATTTTGCGAACCAGGAAATTACGTAGGCTTTGTTGATTCACTTCACACTTATGTGTTTGCAGACAAAAAAAATCATTGGCATTTGGTCACTCTAGCTGCCACTTCAAGCACATTCTAAGAATCTTACTTTTATTGCCATGTTTGTCCCATACTTTTCATATCTAATGTCGGACAGTGTTCAGTATTAAATTTACTCTCGAAACAGTTTAAACTTGCCAAACAACTAACTTCTCCAACTAACTCTAGCCAGCACTTTCGCTTATTGATAGTAAGCTTTCTTCCATTTGCAATGCAAGCAGAATCAATAGAACACAAACTGGAACAAGTTTTCGAAGAGCTATAAAATCGTTACGCAAAATTAAACAACTTATTGGTTTTTAACTTGAAAAAAAAAAGAAATGGAAAAATATCTGAGCAACGCATTGGAGTCGTCGTCATGGAGCTGCAAACGCCAACCCAATTTCAGCGTTGCCAGTGCTTACTTTGCGCTCTTTAATTTATGCAAAATTCAAGCTACGCATGGCAGTCACGATACATAGTACACGTTCTACCCACGGAACCCCCAACGATGCTTCTTCCTCGTGAAACATGCTGCCTGTGCACGCTGTGACACAATTTTCCGCCACTCAACATGTGGCACTTGCAGCACAACAACAACAATCAGGCCGGAGCAGGGAAAAGTCAGAGCCAAGTGAACAATTGAGGTGGATTGAGCTGGTGGAAAATTATGCTCAAGTGCTAAACGTCTTTGTGGCAAGAAAATTGCCGGTACCCATGATGTGTTGCTTTAAGCTTCCGGATCAGCTTCAGTTTTTGCGTAATTTGTAGCAACTTGAAGCTGCTTAATATTTAAATTAGCCCAAAATTTCATTTTGTTTGTTAAGCTTGAGTTGACTCTTATTTTTGCCACACAATTCACAACAATTTGAAGCAATTTATGCGCCCTTTGTTTGTGCAACTTGAGAGTTTTGGGTAGCGGGCATAAAGTTTATAAGTTGAAATTATGCAAAACGCATACGCCATGTGGGCCGGGCCAGCAGGCAACATGCAAGGCAAGATCCCTCTGCACTAGCATGTTGTTGCATACCTGCAGGCACTGCTACAATACATGCAGCACGCACAAAAAAAAAAAAGTTTTTCACTTTATTGTGTCGAGTTTGGCGCAGTGCAGCAGCAGCTCAGCTTCAACTACAACTTCATTTAAATTTACTTATACTACTGCCATGGTAAATTCGCGAATATTACAAAAAATAAGATAGAGTGCGAAAAAGTTTCCACAACTCAATTTGTTGCAGAAAACTATGTATGTAAAAGGCAGCAGCAAATGTGCAAACGAATTTGTAAAAATGACGCAAGGTTTTTCAATTGTTAAAAAGTCGAAAAAAAGGGTGAATATGAAAAAAATCAGCTGTGCAATGGTTAAGTTTTCTCACAGATTTTCGTTCCGTCTGTCAAGCTGTCAAAATGTGTAAGCCTCAACGTCATCTTGGCTGTTGCTCTTTAGCTCAGACTTCAGGCATCTAGAAAAAGTCCTTATTCATGGAGTTGCTATTTTGTATAACATTGACGTATGTAGCAAATTGAATTCGAAATCTGCACAAATAAGGAACACGAAAAAGTTGCACAATTTGTTAGAAGTTTCTCCCAAAATATTGACAGGCACTAAACTTAAGTGTGTGAACATAAAGCAGCCTCCTCGACTTAGTTGAGAGGATCCGTGAGCACCAAGTTTTCGTTACAATTTTGCATATTGATCTTCTTCTTCAGTTGAGCAATCGTTGAGAAAAACGTAAAAAAAAAGTCTCAAAGTGATAAGTCATGCGATCTTGCGGCGTATACGCAATGTATCCTTATAAATATAAACTCATTTGTTTTTTAAATTTCGAATGTGCAATCGAAAAGGTTGAGACTTATAAAAATGTCGTATACGTAGGGCTGGTAAAATTAGACGTGGCTTCAATTATCCTCGTTATATTAAATTGTACAAAAATGTTTGTTTCGAAAATTCAAAATTTATCGAAGAGCTATGGGAAATCATGACATAGTTAATTGTTATGTCCTAAATATGCAAATTTGCATTGGTTTCACTTTATATAAATATCTATTTATCTTGCCATTTCAATGTCGTTGCTTTGGCATACTAACAATATACTTTGGCTTTTATATAGGCCAAGAGATTGAAAGATATCAAGTTAAGTGCTTGAATGCTGCTTTATAACGTTTTAATGGCCAGCTCTTCACTTGCACCCAACCGACGCCAACTGGGGCCGTGCTCCAAGTTTTAAAATGCTCATAAAATTTTCAACAAGTACTTAAACTTGCTCCTTTTTTTTTGCCTCTTTTTGGGGGACGATGATGACGCCCAACTGCAGTTTGCTTGAAGCTGAGCCTTCTGTGATAAGAGACCCAGCACTTGGAATGCTTTATTTCCACTTTGGCTCAATTTTATTAGCTCGACAAAATTACAACAAAGCCAAAATGTTGGGCGCTTACTTTGTATTGTCAAAACGCAGGACACCAGAAACAACAACAATTTAAAAGGAATCAACAGCAGCAGCAGCTGCAACAAAAATTATGATGACTTTTTAATTAAGCAACAAAATGTTTAAAATAGAAAAACAAAAATTGTCGTTAAGTGAAAACAAAATTGTGCAGCGGCATCAGGACACCCTAATCCGCACGAAGGATGATGAAGCTAAAGCTGAGCCAGTGTCGGTTTTTTTTTTTTTTTTGTTACCACCATCACTTGTAACTCCCTGGACACAGTGGTCCAAAATGAATTTGCACTTAAAGAATTTTAACGAACCCTTTTTTGATCAGCTGATGCCTTAAGCCAGGCCGAAACTTGTATACTCACAAATATCATTAAACTTTATTGTGATGACTTTTTTTACTGTCATTCAGATATAAAAATTTATTTTATTTGTTATTTTTATTTTATTTTTAATTGCTTAGCCCTAAAAGGGGAAAAAGGTGTATTTTTGAATTTGTATTTGAATTGTAAATTTGGATCTTTGAATTTTGAATTTTTAAATTTTTGAGTTGTTAAATTTGTGTATTTTTGAATTTTCGAATTTTTAAATTTGAACATTTTTTTTTTTGTTTTTGATATAGGTATGCTAACCTTTAAATAAATGTTATGGTGAATGAAGAATTGAATTTTTGAAATTGAATTCGAATTTTTCTTAAATTTATATTTGGTTTTTACCAAATTTTTATGAACTTTTTTATTTTAATCGTTAAAATGAATCCACTATGATTAACCAAAAAAGAGAAAATTCCATGGTTATGCTTTGACATCGACAGCCAAAACCAATATATGTGGGGAAAACATTGGTTCTACTGGTTGTCATATATTCCAACCAAGCAAAAGCCTTACTTCAATTTTAGTCTACTATTCACTTTGACTAAAATTCCCATGGACGTCTCTTTTCGACCACTGTGCCGCCCCATCCTGACTCCTGACGCAGCTGCCGCTCAAGTTTTTCGCAAAGCTCCACAGACAGACGCCATTTGCCACTTGTTTATTGTCAGCGGCGGCATCTGATGCGCAAATTCACAAACGAGAGCTAAGCTAACCAGGCAATTCAGTCAGCCAAGAGCAAAGACAACAAATGAATGGCCATGGGTGCCGGGGGAGTGTGGAAAGACCATTCAGAATGCAAACAATTGAGACAAGCCGGTTCGGGGAAGTTGCTACAGCTGGTAAAAGCTGAAGCCTAGATACAAATAGACACAGTCGGCTTTTGTCGCATCATACTGAATAGATGGCCATCTATCTATCCGTGCTGGGACGCATTCTGGTTTGGAAGTATACGGGCACAGACAGTGCAGAATATCAGGGATTCAGTAAACTTTGTCTGATCAACAAAAGCGCAAAAGTATTCAAATTAAAAGTTGCATAAATGCTCTTAGCTTGTCAATCTGGCACTGAGCACATGCTTCCAATTTTTTAATTTTTTTTTGTCGTATTGGGTGCTTTGAAACCCAGGCTGTTTAATTGTCTGTCAGACAGTGACATAAATTTTAGCCGGATTTTTTTTTTCAAACGAACCCACAATAAAATCTGGTCAACAGAGCCATAAAAGCCTACCCCAAAAGGCAAATATTTGGTTTGTGTTTAATTGCGTGCTGTATATTGGTGAGATTTGTTTGTCCTGTAGTTATAAAATATAGTGTATTATTTTTTAGAATAGAAGAAATGGGCATATTACTTGCATAATCTAACTTTGTTTCAAGGCCCTTGAATTTTGAAACTTTGAAACTTGTTTCAAGTAATGCGGCCACGTTATTCTTATGCTTTCCAACGTGTTCAGAGCAAAAATTTTTAGCGCTTTTAAATACCTTTTTTTTAGGAATGGCCTACTTTGCTTGATAACTCTCAGGCCTGTGGGAATGGAAGGATTTCCCACGGTCACGAAGTCCACAAAGCGGGGCCTGAATTTGAAAAAAAAAATTCTAATAGTCATTAACTGTGCTCTACTTTTTTTTTTCGAAGGCTCAGATTAGGAGCGGATCTAGGATTTGGTCATAGGGGGGTTTTTCACTTCGAAGTGTATATATGTAGGTATATCTATCTATCTATTTGGCCACCACAACAGCTTGTCGGTATTGGCCGCGGAAATTATCCCTCGCCAGCGGTTCCTATCTTGAGTCTGTGGTCGACGTCCTTCCAGTGACTTTCGCTCAAATACATTTTTCCGTATTGCATCAAGCTATAAAAGAATTGTAAGCGTCGGAAGATTCGTTTTGTGCTCTATGAATGTCCTGTTCTCGAAAACAGTAAGGGATATATGAGAAGTTATCGACAGCAAAAATTTGAGATTGGGAGAAAACGAACAAAATATTTTTTGGAAAACAATTTATTCGAAGAACGGCTGAATACCACAGTTTGCTTCCCTCTTGGCAGCCGCCTTCACGCAAAGGTTTTTCACTATTAGCTCCCAAACCTTTTCAAGATGTTTGTTAAACCTATTCCCCAAATCTTACTTGTGGGACTTAGGGAACTCGCGTCTTAAAACCGCTTCCACTAGTTCATCTCTCAATCACTTTTTGTAGTGTGTTCGCTAGTTCATGAAGACTTCTATTTATTGTATCTATTCAAATTTTTGTGGGCTTAGTGTGATTCGGCAATTGGATTTATTATTGCTTTGCCATTCATAATTTTCAATCTGGTAATCCCATGAGCTTAAACACAATGCATATTTGTTACTCTGTCTATTTTGTGGTAACTTTTATAGAAATACATTTCATTGGATTAAAAAATGATTTTTTATTATTGACTGGTTTTAGTTTATATTTATATAAAAAATGATTGTCTCTTCTGTGTTTATGTTAAGTAAACTTATTCTTCTTATTGTGCCACATTTTAAAAATGTTGTGGTAAATATGCAGACATACAACATCTCAGGAAAAATACTTAGGTAACAAATTTTAATACCCTGCGCCTAATTTTCCAAGAAAATATGAATATATGCTTTAAGGCAATGTCGAGTGGGGGGTGAGCCTGTGCTGCAGCCCCGGCGCTTGATATTAGCGTATTGAAGATAAACGAGAGTTTAAATACCAAATTTGGTAGCAAATGAATAGTGGCAGTCTTATCTGCGTACGGCTAAGATTTTTGTCTTTAGGTGCTTTTGCAGGCAGATGAACCGATGCATTTGATTAAAAAGCCAAAGATCAAAGGGTTCAGAAACAACCTCAAAAAACGCCATAAAACGAGGTATTTTGGAGGCGATCTCAGCGACCTGACTTGATGAGGTGTTTCTTTTTTGACTGTGGCTTCAAAAACAGTTTGGGACCATATTTTAGGTGCCGCTGAATCCGAATCCAAGGTCAGAGCAAGCCACAGCTCGCGTTTCTGAGACAGACTCGAAAATATGTCATTTTATAGGGTTTTTAGAGGTTACACTAAAACGCTGTGGTATTGGGGCACGTACTCTCTGTCATATTTATAGTTCAAATCACTTTTTTAGTGGGCCTGTGTAAAAATATGTATTACAATAAAGAAACTCAATGCAATTTGTATACTTTGTACAGTTTATGAAACTTCTAAATAATGGTCAATACTTTGTATTTTAATTTATGCTGAAAATGTCCACAGCTTGATTAAAACACAAATTGAATGCATGCCATATTTCACACCATATTCAACACACATCGATGAACACACGGCGTATGCGCAATTTTACATTATAAACAAAGCATTTCAATGACAAAGCCACACATACAGTTAGCGAAATATTAAGGAATATTTTTCAAAAATGCATTTCACAAAATTAAATGTCAATTTACCAACCAGCTAAAATACATTAAAAATGATATAAGAGATGAAAGGACACAAGCTGCAGAGCGATAGACTGCACATTATTTACCATATCGAAAACAAGAGAAGCAATTAAAATGAGCACTGCGAGAGTAGGATATGTGCACATAATGAAAACAAGTGAGTCTACTATATTGCAGTTGTGACATACCGAATATAGTGTACCCTGCGGTCCCATCTTTTAAAATATCTAAATTGGCTATGCTCTTATTTTTGGCTATGTCTTCCGAAGCTATCAAAGAATTTTTATTAAATTTTCATCTTGTCAGTGTCAGGTGACAGCTTACTTTTTAATAAGGTTGGGCGGTGCATAGTGAAATATATGTAAGTATATATGTAAATACCTATATATTGTGTTTAAGACAGCTTAAAAAAGGTTTGCTTTAAGTGGGGCTTCTAGTCAAAAGGGGCTCAAATTTGCTCCGTTTTTTGGCTATTAGTCTATTCAAAAAGTTCCCAATTCATTTTAAAAAAAGTCGCATACCGAGGGATGGGTAATGAAAAAGTATTGCATTCTTTTGCACTAACCTAATATACCCTTGTAACCAAATTACAGGGTATAATGAGCACAACTACAATTACGTTGGATGGACGATTACATGGTTTTATAAAACAGGCTTAAACGCATGCACAAACTCAAAAGCCTAAAATGCATTCGCATTATGGAAACAAAAATGGTCTCCACTCAGATGATTTGTATTAAATTAAACCACACACTCTCATGGGGTGTTTAAAAAGTTATTTGCAATTCTTGAAAGATGTATGCAAAAGATCTTATTATAGTATTATAGATTTCATCACGCGTAAGTATAAAGAACTTCACGAAGCACTACAGAAGAATTTGGGACTATTCCTAACTTTTCTTAATTATTTATTTCGATAACATTAAGTATTATCCACCTGAATCATTGTGTAGGGGAAACTGCACTGCGACTCTAAGAAATTTAAAAGCTCCTTTGTCCATAAATAAAAAAAAAAATGAACGCTGAGGAGTCAGACGTTTATGATAGATTTTTTTGTTAAATTCGATGTACGATGAAATGGAATATTATAATTGGTTTTTTGCTTTCCCAAAGCAGACTTAAAAAATTATAAAAAGGTTTGGATTAGTCAAGTCGCTCGACCTGGATAGGTCCTTATCTGGTAAAAACGTTGTCACCGAACCGGATTCTATGCTCAGTGGCATTTAGTCCATTATATTGTTAAGAAGTTCGTATTTATTCTGGAAAACATCGACATTTTCGATTCTTTTAACGGGAACACATCGATGTATCGATGTATCGAAGTTAAAATTAAGATAATATAAGCAACGTAGACACTGTTCCAGCCAGAATTTTCGTCTTCTTAAATTGTGAGAAAAATATGTGAATCAAGTACCGATTATATTTTTTCACTAGCCCACCCATGGTGCTCCCGGGTACCGATTTAATTTATTTATTTTGGAAAAAATTTAAGAGCGACTATAATATATAAATATAATTAAATTATGACTACTAAGTTTAAACTTATATTATGATATTTAATATACCTATAAATAGTCAGTCACACCTCGCTGAGGGGAGGCCCGTGCGAAGATTGATATTTGCCCGGACTATAGGTAAAGTAATTATATTTTAGTGCGTGTTCTTGATGTTATAAAATTACATAATTTTTCATTGCATCCTCGTCTATGTTCCAAATCTGTAAAGGTATTTATTTTTTATTTTTTTAAATGATTGCAATTATGGTATATTATTCACTTGATGTGCAAGGCGGTGGGTTGTGAGAGGTACTAGCCCATATCCATACCGCTTGCCAAATTCAGCTTTATTATAGATTTATCGATAACTGAAAATTTTAATAGACTTTTCTTTAGAGAAGCCAAAACTAGCAAGCGTAAACAGATATTTCAATTATATTTTATTTATTTTAATTATTACTTTTGGAATTTTGTTGGAGTCTAAGAGGGAATGTTGGAGAAAATTTCAACATTTAATTGTCTATTAGGCTCACAAAATTTCTGAACTCTTGTTTATGTAAGTATGTACTAGCTTAATTTTAGTATTTGCTATTTTTTTTAGCTTATTGAGGGGCTTAATATTTAAATTTTTGCAAACCCAATATAATGTTGTTTTTATGTTACGATAAGTTATTCTTTTTAGCCGTCTAGGAATAGTTTCACCAGCGCTGTCTTATTAGATGTTCTTTGTAGCGGCTTGTGTGTACGTTAATTTGGAGATATAAGGTCTCCACTCTGAGCTCATGGTGCAAGGTCAAATTCCGTAGGTACCACGGCAAATTCACAATATTGACAAAATTTATGAATTTTGCCTCTAAAATAAACTTAAAGTAACCTATTTGGAGATTCACTAATAAATATTTAAGATTTTTGTTAATTTTATTTACCTGTAGACCAGTGTACTGTGTTGTACACAAAACGCATGCATGTGTGCGGGATTTTTATACTGAAATTATCTCAGCGAATTTTCTGGCGTTGCCAAGCTTTTGTTGCAAAGCAACACACACGAAGTTACTTGTGCATGACTTCGGCTCTTGCTTAGAGAGCGTGCTTGCATTTTTACTCTCACAAAACTAAAGCGCTTAAGCATTTGAATGCCGTGGCTTTGGTGCTGTGTGGCCGAAAACACAAAATCAGTTTATTTAGTTGGCTACAAGCTTTTATGTTTTTTTCCATTCCTCTTTGAGCATTTTTTCCTTTTTAAAATCAATATTTATCTAGATTATTCCAGTTCACTCTCTTAGCCTTCATCTTCTATTTAAGAAATAATTCGAACCAGTCTATAAAAAATGTGTAGCGAAAAGTCTTTGAGTTTATTGTAGTTGGCATTCTACTTTTATTTTAGCATGCTGTTTAAAAACTTTGTTAATAAAATAATTAAAATCCAGTTATCTACATGCAATTATGTACGTTGCCAATTATAAGTTTAAAAGAAAATAATTTTTGCACTTTTCTTAATGAAACTTTATGATACACGAATATGAAAAATATTTTTGATTAGTTTATCTATCTAATTAATGAGAACTTTATACTAAGTTGCTTTTCTGTGTTGTTTTTAATTATTACTCTAAATTATTCCATTTTTACTTTTCTTTATTTTTTTATGCATATACGCCATTATACAGTTAGTATATACATAGGTATTGTCTTTGTTAATGTGTGTGTGTTTTGTATTTGATGTATTAAAAATTCATTTTCTTTTAAATCCAATTAAATTTCAAATTAATATGCACAGCATATGGAAAAACTGTACAAGAACACACACTCACACACACAACAGCTGCTTAAACACAGGTCCTGACATAAGCATACACTTCCCCACACACACACGCAGACACATATATGCGCTTTTCTATAAAAACTTTTACTTTCTAGACTGCACAAGAAAAGACGCAATTTCAGACTTTTGGGGAAAAGTTTGTAAATCTTCAATGGCACTCCGTAGCTAAGGGTCTGTAGAAACAACAATTCCCCAACCAACAGCTACGAGTACTTTGATCATGTGTGTGTGTGTGTGTCTGTGGCTGTGTCTGTGTTAACAAAAAAATAAATATTTATTGCCTACTTTAGAGCGCACTTTGCTAATTAGGCAAACATTGCCTTTTAATTCCCCATATGCGTCATTTAAAAAAATGTAAGCTGAAAAATATGCAAACCCAACACTTGACCTTTCCAAAAAATAAATTTTTATGCTCATACCCGTTACAAATTATTTTCCAGGTTAACTCATTAAAAATTGCTTAGTGGACTAAATTAAACAAAAAAATTAATGGCGTATGTTAAAGTTGGACGCGGTCGACTTTGGAAAACACTTTACCGTCATGTAAGGGAACTGAATATCTGCATATAAATAAGAATATATGCGTTTAAATAAACACTTAAAAATAGCAACAAATTTTTTAAATTAAAACAAAAAAATATGCTCTACTGGAAACCGAACCGTTCGTCGCGATGTCACCTACCCTTACGTATGCTTTTGTCGATGAGGCGATTAAGATATTATTATATTCGATTTTTCGATCCAATTTTAGTGAAACTTTGTGCTTATCCAAAACATTTTTTATTTCCCCCCTATGCATAGAAGAGCAGATAGGAAGGCACACGAGTAGATACAGTGACAGACTCAGGTGTCACATCAGTGAATTCGCCAGGAATCTACTTCCAGCTAGGCCTTTTAGGCGGCTTAAAAAACAAGGTTTCGCTAAAACGATTCAGTCATGTTGACTCTCCACCTATTATCAATCGTTGTGCTTAGCGCACGAAGCTCTCTTTTTTTTTATTATTATTTCTATTGTTGTTATGGTACATTCTGCGTACGGATTCAATACTTATTTTTTGTTGTAATAAAAAAAAAAAAAATGTTCCCCCTAACTTCAAAATTCTAGAAAAAGGCAGCACTTTGAGTTTATTTGAGGGGCGTTGCAGAAGAAAAAAAAAAACTTGATTTGGCTAAATTCGTTATATTCGTGATAATTTTAAAGGGTCTTCGTCATTTCCTTTTTACTTTATTTGCTTTTCCACAAACTTATTATGAGGTAAATTTCGATATAAGGTATAAAAAACAATACTGAATTGGTTCCCTGTCTGATAGAGAAATAAACTGCGCCAAATTTTGCATTGATATTCGTGTATTTAAGGTAAATGTTTGAAAGGGTTATGAGAATAGACGTTATATGAAAAGGTCAATTTTTTTTATATATTAGGACCACAAATATTTATACACTTTGTTATCATCCGATCTTAATAATTCATTAATGGCAACGTTTACTATCCAGCTCTTAAAGTGTGCAAAAAATGTTCCCAAAATAATATATAAATATTTTTACCAAATTTGGTATTTCTGAGATGTAGGTGTTTATAAGGACGACCAGACAGACGTAACATAATCGCTGCCCGAAGTTATAATAAGCCTTTTGGTATGGTTGAAAAAACGAAGGTTACGATCAACATACGGGTTGACATGGCTCAATCCCTACACCAGGTGATGGTTAGCATCTTTTTATAAAGCACAAATAGCTAACCATACCTCCTAAGGCCTATTCCAAGCCTAGAATACAGCTATAAGACCTTTAAATCCTATTGGCAAACGGTATAAAAACCATATACTTACATATATATACATGTTTTTATATATAGAGAAAAGCAGACAACTTTGTGGGTTTTGTTGACGTTTAAATTAGGCACCCAATGGTCAATATGGAAAAGATTTGATTTTGTCTATTTTTGTATTATAGCTAGGGACATATTAGCATGACATATATTCTGAATACGAACAGGGGCTGCATATTCATATAGGGTGGGCCATCTGTTCGTTGATAATAATAATATATTATATATATTTTATTAATATGATATAATTCGCAACATACCCTTCCAAAGTTGAGCAATACAAATAAAATGCAATTAACAAACAAACCAACAGATGGCCCACCATATATTATATGAAAGTATAAACTTGAATTTTTTTTCAAACGACTTTCTCGAACGCTCAAATTCTAACCTATATCAACTTTATATCTATATACATTATTTCTTTCAACCATATGCAAAACATTTAGTATTCAATTTTTATCCCTCCCTGTATATATTGGCAACGTTCCTGAGAAGAGAGCCTATTTCGAACTAAGAATTCAAATCTAGTTTTATATTTAAATGAAATGATATTGTAATGTGCTGATTAGTAAATTATTACAATGTGATAATTATTATTAATAATAATTCACTACGGCAAATATTTGTTTATATGGGTAAATATTTTAAACGTGTGAAAACATTTATTTTCAAAATTAGCCTTTAAAATTATCCAAACCATGCATATTTACCTTGATTTCAAATTATAAGGGTAAGTATATATGCCCAAACTCTACCGCGTCTCTTAATCATTGTCTAAGTCAACATTCTATATATATTGTACTTATATAAGCATTTTACCCTTTAAAAGCAAACAAAGCACATATGTTTTAATTGAATATGTTTATTTAATGAGTTAATGAGCCTAAATGATATGCTTTGTAGGCAAATAATTATCTTTAGAAAAAGCTTTTATGACAATGTAAAGCATTGAAAAAAGGGCATATGCTCATGAAAATAATTTAAAAAAAGCATTCTTTTTAAAAAACAAGAACAACTGAAGTATTACATTACATTAGTAAAGGGTGTTTTTTTAAGCGCGTCCGGATTTCAAACTTAAATAAAACATAGAAAAATTAATGTAATGACCCCAAATATGGTTTTATTAGATAGATAATTTCGTATCATTTAATATTTGGAAAAAATCTTTGGCATGTGACCACCACGACTACTAGTAACGAAGCGCATCCTGTGGGTCCAATTTTTGAACACACTTTCGAGCATTTGTGGCCTTATTTTAGCAATGACACGTTTAATGTTGGTTTCCAAGTCATCAATTGTTGCTGGCTTGATGTGTCCCCAAAGAAAATAATCTACAGGGGTCGGCTGTCAGTTGGTGGGCCCATTTCTTGAAATAACCTTCTCACCGAATTGGTCGCCGTATGGCATGTAGCGCTATCCTGTTGAAACCAGAACTATTCGACATCGATGTCACGTAAATTTGGAAACAAATATTCCGTGATCATCGCTCTGTATCGATCACCATTGACGGTAACACGTTGCGAATCGATAAATTTGGATTTTCCTCTACAACAGCGATATTTTCTTCGGACCGTGCTGTTCTCATTCTGATTGGTGGTCAGACATCGTGGAATGTCAAATGAGTTCGTACATGATCAAGAACACGACGAATAGCACGTTCTGATCGACGATTATTTGGTCCATAAATTGTACGAAGAGCTCTATAAGTTTTTACAACAGAACACTGATTTTGATTGTAAATCTCGAAGATTTGAAGACGTTGTTGATGAATTATTAGTCCTTACTGAATAAAATGAAATTTAAATTTTTCAAAAGTAAAAACTGGTTTCCGAGATATCCCTTTCGGAAATTCGGACGCTGTTGAAAACACCCTTTATATTAGTTCGGCTAATACTGGGACGGCCCCCATACTCTCCTAAGGGGAATCCACAAACTTTTTTCCTTATGTATAACGCGATTCTTGCTATAAAATTTACAGCCTCCAAGAAATATGTGTTATATAGTATGATATATATCACAATATCTTATTGTGTTTAAATTGTTACATTTATATGTTTTAATTTATTTTAAAATTTAAAGTTTTTGCGACAGTAACTGTCAGCAATATTTTTATTTTAGTCAAGAAAGACTTGAACTTAACTTAAGTATTATATAATAAAATCCATAATGTTGCCAAAAAGTTTCAGTTTCAGAACCCCGCCAATTGTTATTTCCATTTTTTTTTTATCCAGGTGAACTTTGTCACATTTACATGGTACTCCTGCTCTTGGATGCGGAAACTGAAACATAATACCAACAAATAAATTTAATCCTATTGTGGTTTATTTTTAGCATTATTTTCAACGCACAACACGTTTTATCTCGCTATTGGAATAACATATAAATAAAAAACAATTTTTTATTGGTTAACAACTAATACGTTAAGCTCATAAGCTCTTTTTTATTTATATCTGTAAAACGTAACATGTTTTGTGCTTGTGGCCCAAATAATAAACTCATATTTAAGTTAAAATGAAAAATGTTTTTCAGCCCAAGATAAGCACATAAAAATATGCATATTTTTTAAGCTGGTTGTCGGACTATAGCTGCAATGAATGATAACTAAATAAGATAAGCTCAGATGCACCATTTAAAAATTTATATAGAAAATATAAATTGTATAGCTATTTATGAAAAAATATGCTTTTGAAATGGATTAAAAAAAAAATGAATAGAGTATATACCATAAGTTACTTGGGGCATAAGCGACTTTGATATAAACGTTTATCGAAACTGAAATCTGAATTTCTACAGTCTGCAGTCCTACATGCAATTTTTAATTTAAAATTCAATTTTTATTTTGGTTTATCTGATATTAACAACCCTAAGTTCCGAAAGATATACACTATAATGCTGTCGCTAAAAACTTATATCGTTATAAAAAGCTTTTAACAACTCATTTGATAATTTTGCAATCTTTTTATTTCATTCGCTTAAATTCTAAGTTTGGTAGCATTTTTTCTCATAAAGTACACTTAAAAAAAATCAGAACTTTCAGCTTGACTGGAAGCCGTTGACCTCCAAAACAAAAAACACACTAGCTGCTAATAAGACATCGTAATGGGCCAGCGAAAGGACTCTCTATTGACATACCTAAAGAAAAGACTTCAAAAAAGAAGTTTCAAAAATCGGGAACAAAGTGCGACGCACTGTATCACCAAGAAGTCCGCTGTAGACATGGCCATTCTAATAGGTATCTCTCTGAAACATTTTCTGATTACCGACTTCAATAAAAAAAAAAAATTTGCTATAAATAAAAAATATTTTTTGGAAAGTTTAACAAAAAAAAAGTCACCATATAACAAAATTTAATATGCTCCGGAAACGATAAAACCAAAACGAGCAATTATATTCGGATTCGTTTTAGCATGCTCCGGAAAACGAGTTTTTTTATCGATAACTTAGCATATTTCCCTTATTTCTTTCGATAAATTCTCATTTTATTTTAGCTTTGGGAACCATGTCGCACTTATCGTCATGTGTTCGTGAACGGTATGAGCACATACCCGAAAGCAAATAAAAAAATTGTTTTGGTTTTACTTGCTATTTTTCGGGTTGAGTCAGAAAAAAAATATTTAAAAATAACTGTCAACAAATATCGAACTCGAAGTTGGTATTAATATATTTTTTTAAGAATATTCAAAAAATTATTTCTGTACAATATTCGTACTTTTTTAAACCTATTTGGCCGATTCGTTTTAATTCACATAAAAAAAATCATTTTGCTGAAATTGAGAGCATCAAACATTCGGTTTCAAAACGAATTCGAATGAAATGTTCGGATTCGTGTTACGGAGCACGGCCGCTTAATATTATTATCTTCATTCTTATTTTTTGAGCAAAGCGGTGGTAACTTCTAAATTTCAAACTAAAAAAAATGTGAAAAAATTGTTAAGGAAGTTAAATCTAATACTCTTTTTTAATTTAGAAAATATGTTCAGATATCTTTATTCACGTACGAGATATGTCTTGTTAAAGAAAAGTCAACCTAAATATTCAGTTATCGATAAGTCAATAAATCGAAATTTTGCAAAAAAATTTAAGAGTTTAACACTATTTCTACCAAGAGGTGTCAAAAAACACCTGTCAAATTTTGATTTAACATTATCTTAGTTTAAATATTTATCGAAAAAAATTGTTTTTGTACGAAAACTAAAAATAAATTTGTTTTTGACAAATGATTAAACTAAGAGAATAATTTTTAGCTAAGTCTTTTGACACACCACGGTACAAATAGTGTTAATATTGGCTAGTACCTCTATTACATATCACCAAAACCAAAGAGATTGACTTAAAAAGTACTCGCTTCACTTATTTTCGCCCAAATATAAAAGTAGAGCACTAATTTATTTATAGATCTTTCAAAAAAGAAAAACAATTAATAATTATTAAGAGTGCTGTCCAGCTCTTTGGCCCTATATGGCGCCAACGAAATTATATAAATAATTAATACACGTTATAAAAACTTAATAACAATAAATGCAAGTCCTGAATATATTAATGAAAATTCCCATATTTTTTTGTGGAATCCCACAAAAAATAAAAGACACAAGTATATCTCATAAAAAATGCATACTAAGTGACGTTGGCAAGGTAACGTTTCAACTGCCAGTTTGTCAGGCAATAAAATACCAACAAAATTTCAAAATATTGAAATATTGGAAAAAAAAAGCTCAGGTGCATATTACCAACACGAAAATCAACATAAATAACACCAAAATGCCAATAATATACAATTTTACATATGCAGAAAACGTTTTTCTGACTCGCCCAAGCAAAAAACAAAAACAAATCCCAAACAAATCAAATCACAGAGAAACAAAAAAAAATTTAAGAGGCCAAGTGGCAAACGTGTGCAAATAAATTGGCCAAAAAAGCATTGCATATTTTTTGGCGCAGTCAAGCGCTACTTGCCATGTGCATAAAAAAAAAACAAAAAAAACATAGGGCTAAAGTGTGAGAAAAAACAAACCTGCTCAGTACATACTCTATACTATAACCTGACCTGGCTCTGGTAGTCATTTCAGTAGCTAATCAGTCGATATTAATGTTCTCAAAGATAGCATTAGGGTTTTGGACCTTGTGTAGATAAAACAAGAAAAAGATGTGTTGTTAGACATTGCTATCCATATGGATTTTGAGCTAAATCCAAATCCGAAGTTCACAAAACCGCAAGGGCTCCGAAATAAACCTTTTGATTCAAGTCAGAATTTCTTTTTAATTAAGGTCACAATGTTATAAAAACAAATCAGAAAATCTTTTTTGGAGCATATTATATACTTGAAAGAGTTAAAAACTTGAAAATATAATCTTGTATAGTATCTTTATTTCAACCTCAAAATAATTATGCCCTATACCGTATGGTACAAAGGGTATATTGTGTTTGAGCAAGCCGAAAATGTATGTAACATACAGAAGAAGACGTCAGAGACCTTCCAAAGTTACCTAAAGTATGATCAGTGTGACTCGAGAAGTCGATATCCGTCTGTCCGTCTGTCTATATGACTGCCTAGATCTCAGAGATGGTAAGAGCTAGAGCGACCAAATTTTCAAATTAGATGCGTAATTATATCAGGGGAGACAAGTTTATTTTACTTTTTCGAAATCGGGGTTATATTATATAGCTCCCATAAGGGTGTTTCAGAGGACCTCAAAAAAAAACAGTTTTAGATGGATAATTCGTTTGTTTATGAAGATATCATAACCAAATTTAGCACTCGGAAGTTTTTTAAAGTTCCCAAGCACTGTACCCAATTTGATCAAAATCGCTTGACTATATCATATAGCTCCCATAGGGCAGATCGGCCAAAAAAACGTTTTTTGCGCAAAATTCGTTGTTTCGTTTGTTTATGAAGCTATCATAACCAAATTTGGCAGTCGGAACTTTTTTATAGCTCCCAATCAGCTAATCAAAATTGATCAAAATCGGTTGACTATATCATATAGTCCCCATAGGACCGATCGGTTAAAAAAAAATTTTTTGGTGCAAAATTCGACTGCTTTATGTTTGTTTATGAAAATATCGTAGCCAAAGCCGAATAAAATATCTTTTGGAGCTCTTAAGCAATATGTCGGACTTAATTGCAAAGTGGTGGTACAGGGTATCCCAAAGTCGTCTGCGCCCGATTTTAACGTACGCCATTTCTTAATTTCAATTATTATCCATATTTGCGAACTTGTTTAAAAGAAAAAAATTCATATTTTAATATGGTCCTCCCCAGATTTTGAATTCTTACTCATTCCGTACAGTTAATACAAATAAAATAAACTTGGTAACAAGCTGAGGTCGCCATCTTCTTCTAACAATCTCAAAATAGCGTTTACTTTGGTCAAACAAAGTGTTAAGTCAAACTTGTGTTACTTATGGAAATAAATATACCCCTTAGATAAAAAAAGAAGTGTATAAAAACACAACCACTGCATAACGATTTGCATTTCGTTTGAGGAAAAACGATGAAAAAAAAATTGTTTTTATATGCAGTAAATAACGTATTAAGTAACGGACGCTATTTTTATGATTTGTTGATTGTGTCAACGGCAAATGGTGTAAAAAGTATTATTTTTTAGCGCAATTTATTGATTAAAACTAGTAAATAGTGCTAATGTATTTACCTTTCCTTCAAATCAGTGTTGAAATAGGGTATTTTATTTTCCTCACTCGGTTAAACACTGTGTTGATTCAGGAAAAGTACGGGGTGATTACAGGCACATCCCACCCAGATATGTTGAAAACATATTAAGATGTCAAGAATATGGTTTCTTGTGGTATTATTTTTGAAAGAGCAAAATTTTCTCAAAATAACATTTTTAAAAGTATTTCTAGAATTTGTATAATCGATACATTTGCACAATTAAAAAAAAATATATATTATATGTTTTTACAGAGAAGGTTTTAAAGGAAACTTAATTTTCTCAATTTCCCCCCTAATAGGTAGGTAGGTTAGGGCGGCAGTCGGGACCTAACGTCCCAACTCACTTAGGCCAGAGAATTGGCCCGTTGTGATACCGCTGGGTGGGCCTTACACCACCCTTCCGCCACTCAGGAGGTCCCCTATATGTTTTCAAAATCACGCCCATCCGGCGGCTTTAATAAACCTCGAGAGGCTTCTTGCACTCTTTTCCGAGAGCTGGGATAGGTCATTAAAGACGTATGATTTTAGGAATCGGAGCCTTGTCTTACACAGCCCAGGGCAGTGACAGAATAAGTGCTCCACCGTCTGCAGCTCCTCCTCATCTCCACAACTTCTACAGAAATCATTTTGGGGTGCGTTGAGCCTTGATGCATGGATACCCACCAGCCAGTGTCCGGTAATTATACCGGCCATTTTTGCCGTGAGATTCTACACGTGTTCGATATCCGATTCCAGCAGCTAGAGCAAAGTGGTTCTTAATACTCAATTTACAGCTGGCCATAGGTATACCCAGACGCTCCTTGTCCTGAAGGAGGATGCTGGTAGTTCCTCTTCTTGCCAGTTCAATCGCAATGCAATTACCCTCAATATCCCTGTGTCCCGGGACCCAGATGAGGTGGATCGAAAACTGTTCTGCCATCTCCTACAGAGATGAGCGACAGTTGTTCACTGACTTCATGCATGATGTCATGGAGGCGAGATACTTAATAGCCGCCTGGCTGTCTGAGTAAATACAGATATTGTTGCTACCAATTGGTTGGTTTTTATTTATAGAGACGGCTTCCTGAATTGCCGTGACTTCAGCCTGGAAGACACTGCAGTGATTTGTCCTCTCTTTATAAGATGCATTTAATTTTTGTTTCACTACAAGTCAAACTTTATCGACTTAAATTATTTGAATTAAGTTCTACAAGTACCTAAAAAAATTAATTAATACATCTTTATTTCATATGCTTTGTTCTGATAACATTTAATTGCTACATATCGCTTTAAACTTATATGTGCTTTCCACTTCCTATGTGTAAATAGAAATTTCCGTAAGCCATACTACATATCGAAATGAAAACCAATAAATGCTAGAAATTACAACTTTTTACAATGCAAAAAATAAATGAAAATCTGCACTATTATGTAGTACCCACCAAAATGCAAAACTCTAAATTAGTATGTGAAATTTCACTAAGCCAGCAGCCGAACAAACCAGATAGTTTTTGCTCTGCGGCATTATAAATCCGGAAGTGTTGCCTCCATGGGGCCGCAGCTGCAGCGACATGACCCTCGGTCAAACCAAACTGACCGCAACAAAACCGAAAGCAAAACGCAAACTTCAGTTGTAACTAATTTCTATTTTATGGGCACACAGTTTTTGTTTGCTTTGGTCACACTGCATGTGCAGTGCTGCCAATGTGCTCGATATGCTTTCAATTTCCTTGGTTAGCCAAGGGATCAGCGCATGGCGTATGGTATATATGTACATGACAGCGGTTACATACATAAGGGAATTGGAAAATCAGCATTTTATTTTATTTTAAATAATGTTTGTGATTTAAATCGATTTTAATTTTTGTAAATAAATATGAATTTAGGAGCAAAGGCTTTAAGCTATTTAGTTTGCTATAAAATTTGCTGCTACAATTAAGGTATCAATTACAGTCAACAACATTTTTGGCAAACTAGAAGATGATTTTCCACACAATTCAACGTCAAGCAAAATGCTTGGAAGTACCCGACTACGTTTATCTTTCAGTGTTTCACTAATTGCCTACAAAGCAGCTTGATACAAAGCCATTTCATTTACACACACCCACTGTCGTTGTTTCTGTTAAAATAAACATGAATAATCCAATTTATACACAATGTCAAGGATTAGACTGTCGCCCACCTGATACTACTATTCTGCTTTTCTAACATCCCTAATTGGTTTACGGCAAATGAAATCTGCGCATCATCTGAGTGCCGTCTTGTAACTACATCAAGTTTGATGTTTCAGGCTAACCTTTCGTATGTCGCCTAAAATGCCTAATTGGGTTTGCAAAAAGGCTACGTAAATGGCACACAGAAATAGGAAGTGTTTTTGGCAATTTCCAGGAAATTATTTGCCAAGGACTTTATTTTAGTTGATTACTGGCAGTCTGTTTAGTTCAATGTTTTAAAATTAAATACGACCTTTGTGTTTAATTTTATATTACATATAGTAAATTTACTTAGATCCGAATTCTGAGAATAAGTAAAGATTCGCTTGCAGTGCGTTTAATGTTACTTTTACGGCGCTATCTTAATTAGAAATAACAAATTTACCAAAAAAATGCTGCCATCATCGAACCCCAAAACATATGTACATGCAGCTGGAGTGAACTTCAAACACATATGGCAGTAAAAGTTGGACCCGCACTGAACTACCCATTACGTCTTACCCCAAACAGAAGTTGATTATATACTATAATGACGGTGAGAAGATTTAAGTGCTAGCTAAAAAAGAGGGTGAAATTAAGAAAGGTAATTAAAGTAATTGAGACCTTACTCTGTTGATTAAACAAAAAAATTTTAGCATTTTCATGGCAAAACTTTTAATTTTAGTCTTCCTGACAATGCAAGATACTTCTATGTAAAGGCTTTTTGACAATTTGGCATGTAAATGCATATATTTTTGTTTTACTTTTTAAAATGCAGGCAAACCGCACATTTACTACATAGACGCCATGGTTGTCCCCTGTCAAACAAAGTTTTCATTGTACAGTCTTACGCACACAGCATACATGCACAAATACACATATACATATGTATATAAACTTTACTTATATATATATATATACATGTGTATGCCAAGAGTTGAGTGTGTTTATTCAATCAACAACAGCAACTACTCGTAGTCTGACAAGGGTATAGAGAGTGATGGTGTTGCCAGATTGGTAGAAACTGCAGGAGAGGCCCATAGGCAATAGGATATAACACAATGCCAAAGCACATGACAAACGCAAAGTGACAGTTGCCATGTTGCAAAATGTCACAACTATGCCCACACATACACTCACTTTTCCTCATACACACTATATACACATACAAAAACATGACAACAGGCATGTTCCGGTTTTCTTAAAATTCTGACGAAATATAAATTTAATTTAAAAAACAATTAACTGTAAAGAATCAAGATGGATAAGGAACAAATAACAGCGCAAACAAATTTTTTGTCACTAAGCTACTGAATATTTTTGAACCATTTTTCAAATATATTTTGGCAAGACTAAAAATAAAAAATTGCTGTATTTTCTGTTATGGGAGCTACTGAAAGACAAAGGATTATCCTCGGATACTGATCTTTTTCGTGCGCGTACAAAGGACTGTTCTTTTATTGCTTTAACTCCTTGAGGAGCATCGGGCCTCGGTTAAGCATCTAAATCGTACCAAGTCTTGTGCCAATTGCTTCACTTCGCTCCAGGAACGTCCTGATTCTTCAGCTTCTTTCAAAACAGTTCGGCGCCATGTTGTTCTGGGTCTTCCTCATCTTCGGTTGCCCTGTGGGTTCCAATCAAGGGCCTGAAGACAAACTTCATATGCTGGCTTTGGCTAAGTGTGCCCAATCAATCCCCATTTGCGACATGTAATTTTGTAGTATATCGGCTTCATATTACATCGTTGCAGCAGCTCAGAGTTTCTGATCGTTTTTGGCCACAAGATTTTCAGAATGCTTCGAAGATCTTTGCCACCAAAAGCTTGTAGTTTGCTAAGAATACCATCTGTTATTACCTAAGACACACTCCTATAAAGCAAAATGGATAGCACATTCGACTTTTATATCTAGGTTTTCGTGTTTGTCAACAGAAAATGGGAATTTCAAATCTTTCGGATTAGCGCGAAGGCACTATGGATTTAGCCACTCTGGCTTCCATGTCATCCTTTGCACCACCGTCGTCTGCGTCTTGACACTGCCAAGGTAGGAGAAAGAGTCCACTACTTCGATGCACTCATTACGGATTAAAAATTCGTCTAGTCTGTTGACGTTCACTTTCAAAGTCTTTGTTTTTTCCACATTTACCTCGGGACCGTGCTTAACAGCTTCTCAGATCCTTCAAGTTATGTCAAACATACGTCGGCGTCCTTTAAATCTTCAAGCAGATCTTATCCAGAGAGGCACGAATTTGGGTGCGTATTTTTTATTCGAGACAGATTACTTAGCGGTGTCTCCAGATTCCCTAATAAAAGCAAATCTAACTACATTGAGATATTCCTAAGGCTACCTAGTTATCCTTGGATCAATTTGCCAATATGTAATGCGAATTCTGCTTACATTCATCTACCATCCGCACAATAATAAGTACAAAAACTCAGCAGGCTTCACTGCCTGCTCGCTTCACTCGTAAGCTTCCAATAACGTCTTCGGTAATGTCTCACACGGGTCATTTGCTATATCTGCTACAGCGAAGAATTGCGATCCTAAATAATATCTTCCCTGTTTTCTTTTTAATCTCTTCTGCTTTCCATTTTAAAGTACGCCTTGTGCTCTCTTGCATCACTCCAAATCACGTGACACTTTCTGCTCATTTTCGTGCCGACATAAGTTGTACCCCTTGCTCAGAACATTTATTTAATTATTATATAAATGATACAAAGACGATGATAAATAACTTTAAGGATAATAAATAGGTTAAAAATCAAAATAGTGAATTAAATTCGGTAACTTAAACTTAAGTATGAAGCAGAATTAAGTATCCGAACAGTTGAACAATATCCATTCCTACTAAATCTTGGTTTAATTGAATACCGGAACAGTCCTGCATGCTTTTAAATGTTTTTCTACTTGTGTCACATTTTTTTTTTCTTCGTTTTTCAGTAGAATTTTCTATTATTTAAATTACGACGGTCTACCTAAGCAACAGCCCAGCAAATGGAACCGCAACAGTTGCCGCCCCTCAACCTGCCACCACCATCACCAGCCTTGCCACCAAGTTTCAGTCTGTTTTTGGCATCCTGTCAAGTATTCGTCAGTCGGCAACATTTTGTTATTTATCAACTTGCAACTTTCGCTGCCAAAAAAATTTGTTGCGTGGGAAACTCGGTTGTTACCCCCGCAAGTACTTACTATATATGTATAGTCTTTTTTTCTAGAAATGAGAACAAAAATTTTTAGCTGGAGTGTTTTTGTGCTTATTTAAAAAAATAGTGTGTTTATGAATATGAATGTGGGCAGTTGTTTGATTCTACTTATTGAGATTGGTTTAAATTTGGCTAAAGGGCTTTGGTAAATATAAAACTTAGGCCTGTCACTTGAATGGAGAATTGAATGAATGATGAAAATATTAAGGTTTTTTAGCATACTTCACTACTAATAATAAAGCTTTCTATTATAGTAGTGCACTAGAACCAATTGCATATGATCTGACAACATTATTATATGTTTTGATATAGTCTTTTTTAGGCTTGAACTTTTATAAGCAAATATTTAACGTATGAGAACTTAGAAGCAATAAGAATTTACTTTTTGCATAAATTTCGAAAGAACATTTATTTTTTTAAATTACCCTTTTCTCTTGTTTAGTGAGTCGCCCATCCAAGCTGCATAGCTGTATATGTTTTTGACAAGACCCGTGAAGGTATCCAACACGAGGCCCACCTTAACTCTTTTCTTAAACGCACTTTTTAGTACTTCGCATGGCTAATTAGGTTTTTTAAACTTCTTCTTTTGAGGACTTCTCCAGTCTGAGGTCATGGTGCAAGGTCGAATTCTTTAAGTATCCTTCGCAGCCAGTAATAAGCAAGGATTTATTTAAAATTAGCTAAATACAAAATTTATTCGAGTGAGCCGCCATATCCTAGATCTAGATGTCGTACCTACCTACAGGTACAGGAACCACAACCACGATGTACAAATTTCTCTTGCTGCAAATAGGGAGGGGTCTGCAGTGGTTCAGGAGCCAGTACATTTTAGCAACTTTTTATAGGTCTATGCAGATTTGGTCTAAACGTAAGAAGCCTATCGAAGGTTACCTCTGAATTTATTTGACCAAATTTTGTAGAGATGCTTTCAATCTGGTGAATGTATTACAGAATCCCATCTGTTGCTTTGTACAGATGACAGAGAAAAAGTAGAATATTGTCAAGTCATCTGCTTCCGTTTCTATCTCTATCAATCACCAGCTCTCTACAACCCATCTAAGCTCCCTATATGTGGAGTATATAAGTTATACAGGACGGCGCTAGAACGCTTCTCTATGGGAGTCCAGCTCTCATTATTCTAGCCGTAGACATCTTTGGTCTTTAAGCATGTTCTGAGCAGTTTGGAGAAGAGCTGGCATCTGAATCTTGATTTTTTCCAGAAGACTATGAATAGCCTGTTTGCCATTAATAAATGCTCCATATATATACGTTGCCCTCATCATAAAATTTTGATTCTTTTTTTACTTGTTCGCTAACCAAAATTTAAATCTCTTTTATCGCTTAAGTAATGTTAAAAAAATGGTTCTTTTTTAAATATTCCTCAAAAACTATTTTTAACTTTCAGCAATCATTGAATGATGCGGTTTATTGATGATTTTTTGCTTGAAAAATGATTAACATTTAATTCCCCAGGTATGCAGATGACAGTTGTTTTCAAATAATTTTATTTGATAGTTTCCAATTAATGACAAGAGCTCGATAACAACCAAATAATGACAAAGCTCTTAATAGAAGTATGATCAATTTCATGCTTAATCACTTAACAAATCAATTATATTGGTCAGCAATTAACGATTTATTTACGCTGCTTCAGTTAATTATAAATGAAGTGAGTCAGATAATTTGTGCATTGCAGACAATGAATGATTCAATTATGCTATATTAAAATTTTAAAAGTAAATACACCTATACAATCTGCAATGTATGTTACAAAGTTGCAGTACATGACTAAAAATTGGTAACATCTAAATGATAAGCCTTGGATATTAATCAAGATCTAACAAAAACATTAAGAGCGTAAGCTACCAAAAAAAAAAAAAAAATATTCACTCGTCCAACTTTGCAATACGCTACTCAATAGAGCTTTAAATTTTTTCAATAAAAATGGTGCAAGGTTTTCGACTATAGAAAATGAAATTAAGTATACGTTGTTTTATGCAGCTTGGCATGCCAAACTAAGCCAATGTTTCAAATACTTGATTATTCATTGAAATCTAGAGTTCAAGCGTAACCATAATTGTTATAACAGTGTTGCCAAAACAAAGCCAGCACTTTATAATTACTATTATTACTTAATTTTCCAATTTCGTGACTGCTCTCTTAAACAGCACCTGGCTGCAAACACGATACCATTAATTTTGGCTCACACCCAAGGCAAAATTTGAATAGCAAAAAGACTCGATAACTTTACTAATGAAATTAAAGGCTGTTGTGATTTATATGGCACACACCCTCAAGACAGTTCCAAAAACTTTTAATATATGCAACTTAATTGAAATGCCATAAAAAATCAGACATGTAACGAAATTTATGCGGCTTCATTACCCTTACATAGTTTGGCGTGTCAAAGCTTTTGCGTGCTAGCATCACTTGGCGTGTTAATGAACTTGGGCGAGAATCTTGCCAAGAAAATCGATAAGCCAAGGTACTGAAAATTTGACTAATTTATGTGTAAAAAAATAAAGTGTATAGTACCATAATGCGTATGCGTAATATTTGAAATTAATTAAAAAGCTGTCAGTAGCACATGTACTTAAGCAACTAAGCGATTGAGGCAGCCTATTTTGTTTATTTGCCGCATATTTCTTATATTAAGTATACGCAATGCGTACTATGGGCGAGCATTGATATGGACAAACGACAACGGAAATTACCAGGTGAATCGACAATTTTTATGCGCCTTCTTCAACTTCTTTATCAAGAAAACCTTTTAAAACGCATAACAATAACAAAAAAAAAAATTTTAAAGGAGATAAAAGGCAACAGCTCTTACCAAGGCAAGGCAAAATCGCATGCGAACGTGAACCGGCAGCGGAAATTATTATTTCTTCTTGCTGGCTGCCATTGTTGTCATTGCGGCCATTGTTCCATTACGCCATTTTGTGCCGCTGTTGCAATTTCCATTTGGCCTGCTTTAACTTGCCCCTCTCCTTTTGGCTGCGTGTTATCAGTGACAAACGGCCAGGTCGTAAACAAAACGCAAATAAACCAACACAAGCGCAATTTACACATTTAAAATTCAAATAAAGTCATTTGCATGCAGACACAACGAGCTCCAGCTGGACACGGGACCCGGGCACGGTAGCAGCATATGCGTCTGTCTGACCTTTGAACTCATCTCTGCAAGTGCGTTACATTTTAGCCACTCTAAAGTTCTCGGCATTCTTTTTGTCTTCACCTTCCTCTCACTCTCTTCTTTAGTTTCGTTCTATGGCATAGTACACAAACACATTCATTTGTCATCATTAGGATCCAAATGGTTGGCTAACTGGCAGGCTGACCTGGGTCAGTTCGGAGCTGCCAAAAAAAAAAACGAAAAGCTAACGAAAGGTAAAGAATTTTAATTTTGAATTCGCCCTTTCCCCTGTTTGTTTTATACCCTGTATCCCAAGGGGTAAGGTGTATATGAAGTTGGTGCAAAAAACAAGTGTTCCTACAACACCTGCATGAAAATGTAGAAGAGCCCATGGGGCTCTTACCAATGCTGTCCAGCTAACTAAAGGAATCGATTTAGCCATGTTTATTTGTTCATTGCGTCTGTTTCTTGAAACCCAAAAAAAAATTGCCCTATGGGCAATACATTTTTTTGGAAAATGTTTTTTTGGTCTAGTTCTTTACTTTCATCAATTTAATTTTTTCCCCCTTGACAAAGACTTGTTTTTTTGTTTGTGGAAAAAAGAAGTCCCAAATGGTCTGGAATAAAAACCTTTGGGGGATACCTGACACTTTTTTCATTTTCTTGGCAATTTTTGTTTTTTGCCAATTAAATGCCAAAAAATTTTAATAAAGCCTAGTTATTATAACTATATGTTTTTAATACCTATATAGTCCGCTATATAGACGCTCTAGATATAAAATTAACAATTCAAATTAAATCCTTTTACGAATCATTTAAATTTTACAAAGTTAACTTAAGGTTGTGTAAGAAAGATTGTGAGTCCTTCTCACATAAAACGTTTATACATTAGGCAAACAATAATATAATTATTTCCCACCTGTTATCCCAATCGTATAAAAATGATGATGATATGATATCTAAGTAGCTTAGAGGGTATAAAATAGTCGAGCTGTTCCGACTGTTTCTTTTTTTTAATTTATATTTCTTTTTTAAAGACAGGTAGTAAGTTCTAAAGGATATGACAGCTGGCTGGGTAATAAAACTGGATTTTTGTGAGTCTCTGTTTTATTGGCATGTTAAACATGGGTAACAAATTAAAGTCCCATATCTGGACCTATCAAAAGAATTATAAATACAAATTAGGGGGTACTTAAGCATTGCATTAAAAATGCGACTATAAAGCATTTAGCAAATGGAACCCAAGTTTTATACTACTTGGACTTTGAAATAAACCAATTTTAGCAATAAGATTATTTAGAATAGTACATTAAAATAGTAGGGGTAGGAGGCCGGTTTTCCGGCCACGAAGTTTTTTTAACAGACCCTTAGATGTATTTTACTGATTACATTTATTAAATTTAATTTTAATGAAGCTAGTTTTAATTGCGGTCACACGTATTTTTTTGTTTATGAAAAAGGATGGAGAAAATGTTTTTGAAAATCCATTTTCTGCATTCGCATTTGGATTTCTTTGCAGAAAATCTTGGGCACAAAAGCGATGAACATGGCGAGCGCTATCATCAGCAAATGAAAATCATGAAAAGACAATACCAAGGATTTTGGCATAATGCGGGACTGTTGCTGGTTCCTAACTCGAGAAAGCGATGACAAACACAAGCGAAAAAGGAAATCGGATTCAACTTATTTTTATCATTATTATGTCAATAAAAATCAACCTTCGCATGAATCTGAGAAAATTGACTTTTTGTACTTTTTAATATCCGTATTGTTTTCTCCAGTTTCGATAAACATTCACTCATTTTTTTCGCAGTCGATAGCACTTTACGTATCATGAATAAAACTGTACTGTATTTACGTTCAGAATAAAATTTTTCTCAACAATTTGCTGAAAATTAGGAAAAATTTCATACCTACGAATATTTTTTTCTTAACTTACAGTTTATCTTATTTGGGGAACCCATTTTCTTAGTAACCATATCGTTTCCATTTATTCCAATTGCCTTAAGTCCGTTTGTTTCAACGCGAGCACCATTATAAACAAAAATTCGTATATATGGTTTGTTGTTGTTTATTTCAATTCAATTCATTTTTATAAGAAAAACATTTTCATTAAAAATAAAGTGATGTGTACAATTTTAGCGTTAAGGTGTTTTGTATCTGTTCATCTATAATATGACAATAAATATAAAGTCACATCCAAAAGCCTAAGATCGTGTTGTTTATTCCTTTTAATAGAATAAATAATAATAATAATAGCAGTCAACCCAAGTCATTCACAATAGGTACACCTGAAGTGACTGCAAGCTACAAACAGGAAAAACCATCAAACCAATTGCCTGAACTATAAAATGTTGCGTCTTATACCGCATCGAACTCAAACACACGTTGTTTTGTGTGCTGTGTGCTATTCAAGCCAACTCAAACATTGCGAGAGCAAGTTCGATAGCATTGCATTTTCAGCCAACATGATTAAGCTGACTCGTTTATACCAGTTGCAGCTTGCAACACATTTTGTTGGGTTGGGAAAGACTATGGCCACAAAAATAAAGTGCACCCAAATTTATCTCAATCAATGAGTTTCCTGGCTTTACTGGCCTAATAAAGAGTTAATGAAGCTGCTGTAGCTAAAGGATGAAAGCGAAGAACTTACCTCGCTGAATGAGAGACTTTATTGGTCGCTTAAGGATGACTGTGACAATCAGATGCTGAATATCCTGGCTGTAATTTGCTGCACCTATATGGGCCGTGTTGATAAACGCATGTTGGCCATCAAATTTGTTCTACATTCCTTGATGAAGCTGTACAGTCAACAAAATCGGATTGCTTTGATGAGTGAATGTTGTCAGTTGGACTCCATGGTCATGTGCAATGAAGCCCGTCAGGCAAGACTTTTGCAGAATCTGCTTGAAGGTTTGATGGGCATACGTTTATTTCGATTGAGTTTTATAAAATTTTTGTGTGGTTTCGTTTGATGAATGTAGGGATGGTGAATTAAAATAGATCATGCAATATGAATGTATCACAACTTTACGTATAACATTTTCGGATTTTGCCAACATTCTTGAAAGAGAAAATTTCCGACGCACATCTCTGATTGGGTACCATAGTTTTTAAAACGAATGCAGCATTTTGAGAAACAATAAATCATATTCCCAGATATTTGTTTTTGTACTCAAAATAGTCAACAAGATTTTCATATTCTATTGACTTTTCAGCTTACTTACTAGCTAGGATCCAAAAATAAAGTGCGCAAATGTTGATAAACTTAAGTCGCACAACTTATAACCACTGGTTTTTATTGTTTTTGGAATTACAAGACTTTTCGTAGGGAATGCAAGAAACACAAGTGTTTACACTTTGGACTATGTGGCCATTGTCAACATTTTGTTAACATACGAGTCAACTGCAACTGGTACATATAGTCAGTAAGCCATCAGTCTGAGCTTTTGACAGCCTTCAGGATATTTCAATGTACCCATTTAATCCAGACAAACGCAGCTTAATTACTTGGAAGCAATATTGAAACCATAAATAAATAAAAATCACAATGGCGCCTAAGCCGAACGTAGCTGAAAGCAAAACTTTAACGCCTTGAGAATGAAAAATAAGCGAAAGATGAGCGGAAAACTTAATGCCCATATTGATAACTTAAGCTGCTTGATTTACGTCGCAAATGTTCAGCACTCGACCGGGCAGTCAATCAAATCAACAAAAATTGAAGGCAACATTGTAGGTCTTGAGGGGATTGAGCGGATTGAGGAACGGCTGCTAAGTCTTATCGATTTGACTTTTGATTGATATTTGGCCATGTCGACGCTTGACGGGCTATGTGCCTTATCTTAATTATTTGATTTTGTGGCATAAAAGAAAAAATTGACTGTGGCTTTACGCCTACGCTGTCTAGTCCTTCTTCTTCTGGTGACTGCAATAATACTTTAAGAGCTTGCATAAATCAGTTAAATTAAGTTGGTAGTCAGCTGGCTTGTGTATCAATTTTAATAAATTTTCACACATGTTGCCATTAATTTCAGTTAATTTGCCATTTTTCATGCTTAGAACATGACATTATACCCGCTACCTTTTGCATATACCATGTACTATTGTACATAAGAGGCACAATGAATGGTAAATGGTATTGTTGCCAGCAGCCGGAGTCTAAAAAGCCCGAAGCCGTGCATCAATGACTCACATAAATAAACAGTTAGCCAATATGTTTACACGCACACAACTCCAACGCCTTGGCTCGTTTCCATTTCCGTTTCCGTCGTCTAGCCGACTGATTCAATGGATCATAAATTTTCCAATGGGCCATAATTCTTCAGCGCGAGTGCGTTTTGTTGGAAACTTCGCAGCCATACGGTGGCAATCTTTACTGGTTTAAAGGCAAGTTTTGCCACCAATCCGTATTCCTAGCTGGGCATCCTAAAGCAGCTTCTGAAGGTACAAGAAATTCATCTTAATGCCAGCTGGGCGCTATTTCTTCCTGAAAAATTTCAATATTTAATGCCTTTTCCAAATCTGCGGACACTCTAGTAAACTCTTGGACCTGGAGACGTCCCATCTCATTGGTGGCAAAAACATCAAAAGAAGAATGTAGTCCACAAAAAAAATTAGGAAAAAAATCTAACCATATTATAAACATTCATGTCTACCCTTTCCGTCTGCTTATCACTATTTCTCAATCATTATTAATCATGATAAAGATTTTGTAAAGATAAGACACCAGGATAACGCGTTAGTTCAATAAAAATTGTGTTACCCAAAGGATAAAGAAGTAAGACCCTATAAAGACCTACCTACTATTCTGTCAGCAATTGTGCTTTCTCACAAACCAATAGCTGCGTTCATGCAATCAATATTTTGGTTTATTTACTTAATTGACCCTTCATTTCCACCAACAGAGTTTTGCAGCTTATGCATCCATCTTGAAACCCAAGAGAAATCTTCCTTTTTCCATGACCCATGCTGGTATCAATTGAATTGCAATCAGCCGAAGGCGGTTCTGGATAAAGGGGGTTCTCTATATATTATAGTTGAGGTATACCGGCCCAGTCCCCACTCGGGGACTGCCATCTTGTCGTGGTGAGGGGGCTCAGTAGGCATAGTAGTCCTAAGAGCAATGCCGGCTGTAGTATAGCTACGAGTAGGGCCTCTCAAGCCGGTAAGGTCGAGGCTGAATACTGAAGCAAATAGCAGTCCACAACCTTAGAGTCTGTTTACCAGGTTGGTGCGGCTAAAAGCAAGCGTCTAATCTCATAGGAAGCGGCTCGCTGTAAAAACGTGTTCAGAAAAGCATGACAGGATTGCCTTTATATCCTGTCCGTCTCCTACTGGTTCAGTAGGTTGTGTTAGGTCAGTGACCCAGCCAACCAACCCACTCAAGAAACAGAATTCCGCCCTATAGGAGCGATGCATAGTCTCCAATATATCAAGTAATAAATATAGACCGGCCCAGTTGAATGGTATTTTATTATAAGGAACTGAAAAGCATCCGAATCGACTCATGAAGTTATTGAACAATTAGTGATGGGTGACATATTCGAGAGCTATTGTGTCTAATTTCTAAAGATATCAGTTCATTCGGTTTGGAGCTAGTTCGCGATTTGTGCGAAGTCTTTGTGAAAAGAACTTAAAAATTAATTTTTCCAACAATATTTTTAGAATAAAATGCTTCATTATAGAGCTAGTGGGCTTTAAATCAGTTTTAATCAATCCCAATTGATCTCCATTTAGCAACAGATAACATATCCTTTTATAATTTAGACCTACAAAAAAGTAAAAAAAAAGCAAATTGTGAAATATTTGAAACAAATAAAATAAATTTCCAAGTCAAAGTTGTTGTACAATTTCCGCTGATAAAACAATTTCCCCAAACATAATGAACACATACATATTCATAATGCACACAATCACACGGAATCATGCACACACAGGTGAGAGTTATGGCAACAGTCTCGTCATCCTGCATGTGACATAAATCTTGAGCAAATAAAATATAAGACAAAGGACAACAAATGAAATCGCATGAACAACAGTAAATAAGGCAACGACCGCTGATGAGCTGCCATGGGGGTAGATACTCCTATAGGCTTTGTGGGGTACGAACCATTGAACCACTGGCGTTGGCATGTGCCAAACGTAATCATGAGCATCTAGGTGCTGGTCCTGGTTCTGGTCCTGGTAGGTGCTCCACGGTTCGTGTCGACATTTTTACATTTAAATGCGCACAATTTATGACAGCAAGAAAAAATGCGTAGCATACTTTGCCGGGCACGCCAAGAAAATTGTGTTAAACGGATGTGGAACATGTGCGCCCCGTACACAATTTGTGGCAAGAAAGAAAAAAAAGAGAGAAAAAAAATTGACACTGGCAGCAGCGGAAGCAGAAAATGAAAATGATAATAACAATGGCGGCGCAGTCACCGTCATTCTCAACGCCATTCTATTATTGAAAATGGTGCGATTTGCGTAGTAAGCATTTGCTGCTTTGAGCCGCTGACGTTGGAAGCTGACGACTACGAAGGGGCTGACGAAAGCGGAAGTTCATTAGCGCTAACAGGAGGCGTGCGAACAACTCGGTGTGTATGTGTGAGTACACTCGGGAAAAATTCCCATCTTAATATGAGTTAATAAGATTTTATAAGAATTGTGAGTGCTCTATTTTTCAAAAATTGGGCAGAAAATGCGCTTACTTTCAGCATTAAGACTAAAAGAGAAAGAAAGAAAATTAATCGAAGTATTTTCAAATTAATTTGTTAGATAAAAATTTTTGCAATCCAAAGCAATTGTTTCTAAAATTATTCTACAAAAAAACTAGGGTGTGATCATGGATGACGGGTATTCCATTACCACACCCTAGTGTTTTTTCCACTCATTATTTCTCAAGACAAATAATTTCTGTTTAAAAACTGTTTAGAAAATATTATATTCGAAAGATTTTGGCAATGGTTTGAAAATAAATCTTTAGAAAAAACCATAGGTGCCACAGAAATCTCAAAGAATAAATTTAATTTCAATTAATTTCGAATTAGAATGGCAGCACTATTACAAAAAATGTTTTTTAACAGTGATCCAAGAAAGATTTCTTTTTTACATTAAATTATAGTTTTCAGCATATTTCATATCATTTTGCTCTCCATTTGTACAAAACAAATTTGAATGAAGTTTGAATATAATTAATATTTTACAACAAATTTTCTTTATTTATTTTATTTTTATTTATTTAATAAATATTTACCAAGTTTACAAAACTAGCTTAACTTGTAGTGGAAAGCACTGCAGCAGGAGACCTACGGCTCATAACAATTTTTTGTATATTAAAAATTATATTTTATAAACATACATAAAAATAAATACGAAATAAAAAAAAATTTTTTAAAAAAAAGTTATATTCACAATGGGAACTAAAAAACAAAATTTGTATCAATTTGGCTCGATAAAGCAGTCAGACCAGGGACTCAAAGTGACTTAAAAAATATTAATGTCAATACTCTACTTTGGCCATTGTTTTTGTAACCATTAATTCAAGTCTACTCAGTATTCTAACGCGTACACCCAAATCATTCCATATTTCGTTACGTGACGATTTTTCCATCATTGCACTCTAAGGTGCGTAAAAGAACTGCGTTCTTAAAAACGCTCTTGGAATTCTATTTTCGCTTATAAAGCAATTTCTTGTTTTCTCGAAACTCTTGTTTTTTTTCTCAGTGTATGAGTGAGTCGGAGTGAGTTTGAGTGAATCCGAGTGTATATTCTTGTCTTTGTCTGCGTATGCAAATTGCATAAAAAGCAAAACACTAATTAGAAACCGCAATCTGCTGCTCTTGCAAAAAACGAAATAAAGTTGCAACATTGATTGTGGTTAAGCTGCAACGCGGACGAGATGCTTTCCAAAAGCTGAACCTTTGTATACCCTGCACTTAAGGCATAATGATTGTATAAATTAACGTGAATATATTGTGTGGAACACCCAATGAGAAATAAGAAATACCCTACGAAATATATGCCAAGTTAAACGAAGAACAGAAAACCACTTAACCATGTCTATATGCCTAGTATAACTTATCCAGATAAAACAAATGTAATTGGTTTAAAGTCAAGGGGAGCTCAAAGAGGCTCCTAATACCAAATAGCAATAACAGCAACTACTGAGTGGACCCCACTTAGAAGTGAGATAGCGTCAAATCGATGAGCAGAGATTGCTTTGGCAAAACACTGCATAACTAAGAACACCAATTCCCACCTAAAAACTTGTTTCTATACTATACATTTTGGAAGTTACTTTGTACAGGACCTACCCAAGCGGCACAACTTGTAGAATACAGGAGTGACACGCTCACCCGGGTCTGGTGCTTAACAGCTCCTGTAGACGGTACTTGCTGAAGCTTTGGAAAACTGCCGACACAGTCAAACCGCGCTCTGGTTTTGCGAAATCCTCGTAAGCTCGCAAGTCGGCGTTTTTTTTTTCTCGTTCGTTCTCACTAGAAAAATTCACCAAGTCTCATATCACTCTCTAAACTCACACATTTCGCTATTTTAATTTGATTGATACTTTGCAACATATTTGGCTGAGCTTGTGCACTTTACTGACAGCCCCAAGTGTTGAATTGAACACGCCTGTCCAAAATTTGCGGCCCGAAATATTTGTACTAATCTCAAACACACACATCTAACTGTTTTTCTTAACGCATAAGATAAATTCCAAACGATCCTATTGTATCCCTAACGCCTACTCTACACTTAGACCGAAGCAAAAATAAAGAGAGAGAGAAAGAGATAGCCACGCGCTTTCAACAATATTCTCTCCAAGCAGTTCAAGCAGTTACCTAACACTCTATTGGCAAATCAAACAGGTACAAGATACAATTTTCTTTAAGTAAGGGTATGTTACAGTTGGGAAGTTCCAAATATACCCGTCCACTTTTTTGTTTTATTTGCTTTTAAGTTAAAGAAGGTATATGCTGAAGAGGGACGGTCTTGAAATTATTAGTTAAAACAATTATTGTTAACAAACTGGCACAAGAATATACGATTTCCTAAATGAGTACAATAGTAGCTAAACAGTATTCGAAGCTCGGCATGCCCTTAAAGATTTAAAAATAGGATTTCAATTGTATTTGGCAGCTAAGTGGTTTCCCCAGACCAATAAACTGTGCCAGTTTCCAGTTTAACTTTTTTCCCACGTTTTAGAACATGGTTTTTTTTTTGTGGCTGCTAATAATGACCATGCCGACCATGCTTCAGCAATTGCCAATGATAAATCCCATCCATCAAAATGGTTCAATTGGTTACAGCGATTTAAATCAAAAAGACAAGAAAAAAAAATTGGACAACATTAAAAAATGCGTTTAACGGATGGAGATTCATTTTTTTTGGACCCATACAGGTTGGACAGAAAAACACGCAAGCCGAGCCAGTTGTGCAGCCAATGTCAAATAAAGATGAACAAATCCTTTTATCAAGGGACACCACAATCGTAGAGTAATACTGTCAAAGCAGAATAGTACAATTTAAATGATTTTATTGCGAAAAGGATAAAATGATTATTAACTAAAAGTAAGCTTTTTATTTGGAAAGTCAAAGTAACAGAATTTAGGTATCTCAATTCTAGAAAGCTTAATGATGCAAATAGTCAAAAATTGTATAAATATGAATTATTTTTGAATTTGGCGAGAAAAAACGTATAATTTCGATACAAATATAATAACTTTAAAAAAATGTTTTGGAAATAATCCAAAATAAATAAAATAATTTCTGAAAAATGTGTCTAAGCGATTAAGCTGACAATGCAACAATCATACCTGTAGTATACAGCCTCCCTGGTAAGTTCCGTGGTCATTTTGAGAGTATTTCCAGAAATTTTAAAGCACTAAAGAGTTTTTATTACTGGATACTTAATTGAAAACTTGTTTCTCTTCAATTTAGAGTAATTTTAAATTTCCATTAAAGTGTGCTATTAATTATATTTTGAAAAGCCCTTATTTTCTTTCAAAAACATAACTAGAAATAAATTAATCTGGGATTTGTTCATGTTCCTAAATAAATCTTTTATCTTTTTTTTTTTTTTTTGTTATACTCAGCAGTGCTCCGGAAACCGAAAAAACCAAATCGAACAATTTTATTCGGAATCTTTTTTGCGTGCTCCGGAAAACGAATTTTTTTTGTCGGTATTTCCCTTTTTACTTTCGATAAATTCTCCTGCTGTGTAGGCGCGTAATTTTTTTTGTTGGATACAAAAGCGCTGACATGGTTGCCGCAGCTCTGCACCTTTTTATTACGATATGCTATTTACATACTTACATATGTGCACATACATAAAAACAAAAAAATAATTAAAAATAATTGTCAATTAATATATAGGATATTTAAAACCTATTTTGCCGATTCTTCTTAATTCCTCTTGCAAAAAAACATTCGGTTTCAAACCACATGAAAAGTTCGGTTTCCGAATAAAATGTTCGGATTCGTTTTCCGCAGCACGGCGAAATATAATAGATTTGTCAAATGTGTAACCAGTAGAAGAAAACTTTACAAAATTGATAAGCATCGATACGTATAGTCATGTCCACCCAAATCATAGATGCAAAATAATTTTAGTTTTTGAATGTGTTGATGTAGATTTCTCTTGAAAGCAAATAAAGCAGAATCAAAATCTTTCGTGTGTATTTCAACTTTACTTATAAACACCTTGATATCAGACACCTGAAGATCAAGGCGTAACAAAATTGTGGCTTTATAATAGCATTATTCGTTTTATCCCATTCTTATGTATGTATGTGTCTTGATAAAGTTAAGCAAACAACTGGGAATTAGTTCATGGCTATTTCCCTATCTTTATTTTTTAACACATACTTCAAGGACAACTCTAATATTCCAGACAATTGAAGACTTAATCTAAATAAATACAATTTGTGAAATACTAGTACGTTCAATTCTAAATAATTTGCTAATGAAATGTGCAGCTTATTTCAACGCACTTGCGTACATAAAATTTTTTAAATAAAGCAAATATCACCATCCAAAATGAACGGCATGGTGTCCAGAAGAGTGGAGTCAGTGTTCATTTGTGAGCTTTGTGACATTTTTACATTTGCCATTTTGGGCGATTTAATCCACTGACCAACATTGTCATTGCCGGCAGCATTGGCATCAGCTGCAACAATTAAGCCGTGAACAATTTCTCTGCAAATTTCTCATTTATAGCCGTGACCCGCAAAAACCACAAGCGCCTATTGCAAT
This sequence comes from Chymomyza costata, assembly GCA_018150985.1. Classification (NCBI taxonomy): domain Eukaryota; kingdom Metazoa; phylum Arthropoda; class Insecta; order Diptera; family Drosophilidae; genus Chymomyza; species Chymomyza costata. The sequence continues at coordinate 3,054,312 of JAECWU010000001.1, read as the reverse complement.
GGAATCCACTGACTGCATCGTTCTCTAATGAAAGCGCGTGCCTCGCGGGTCACATCCATTGACATGGCCAGCAGGGTAGCAGCGCGGTTGGCGCCAGTTGTGGCAGCGATGACAACAATGGCGAGGCAATGGGGAGTGTAGCGAGTGCATAGGGATGGATGTGATTAACTGTGGTGCACGAATGAATAGTGCCGCTCGGAGGACTCATTCGGTTTTGGGGTTTTGAGCCTTCGATGCCTAAATATAGGGGCGCAATTTCATGGAGTTCCGATGGAATGGCATTATTGTTGTATGGAATGTTACCGCACAATGCTCGTTCAGAGAATTCAGTGCAGCTATAATTGCCCAGATGTTGGTTAAATGTCAAGAGTGCATAACAATGGAGCTTCTGGATTAATATCGATGCGAAAAAGCTTAGAAAATTCGTTCGCACAACAGATTCTGTTCGCTGATTCCGTTTAAGAGAAATACTTGTTAAAAATAAAGCACATCGGCATCACATGCTATGAGTGTTTATCGAGAAAACAGCAGCATTTCAATGTTGATCAGGCTCAAAACATGCTTTGAGTGCTGAGCATTTGGGTATAAGTCAACTCTTTGGCTGCTTAGAATGTTTTTCCAAGTGTTTCATACATATATGTAGTACATACTATGGGTGAAAATGAATTAATATACAGGTGTTAAAGATAAAAACAACTAAAGTGGTTAAGAAGCCAGAACATATATGTACACATCTATGCTAAGTGCACACATCAAACATATATGAATTGAGTGGGAGCGACATGACAGACGACAGCATATCCTTACAGCCAAAGATGTAGCACCGACGCGCACCTTATAAAAACTTAATGAAAATGACTAGACGTACTACATAGACCCCTCTATCTGTAAGTATGCAGTGAGAGCAAAGACATGGAGCTTAGAATCACATCCTACTCATCATCTTCAGGACTCATAATAATAAAACTTGCTTAAATAGAGCAGACATAATGGCCAGAGCCAAGTAGCTGTCAGATGACAAGCCAACCACTGATTAGAGATGATGCGATGGTATTTGTTTGTCACTGTGTGTGTCTGTAGGTGTACATGGGAGTGTGTGTAGATGTGTGTGCTTGCTACCATATCACATTACACCAGGGATAGGCACAGACGCTGTTTATATTTATTAAACATATTAGAAGCTAACAACATTTGCGCCATCTTTGACGCCTCTGGGCAAAAGTTCAAGGTGAAAAGCAAATTTGGCTTGGTATGAGTGTGTGTGTGTGAGTGTGTATATATAGAAGCACCCTGCAGAAAGCCATACTTCTTTGAAATTAAGTCTACTCTGCACAACTTGCTAATTTGCTAACTACGAGGGTTGCTTTTGTATATTTGTGCCCAATTAGTGAAGCATATATACATATATATTGTAATAACCCAGTGGTTATGTATGTTTTAAGGTATGTTTATTATTATATATTGGTTCAACAGTAAAGGGTATTTATATATATGAACATTCCTTGACCTATGGTCTAACGTTGACTTATTGTCGCTCACGCGATCGTCGGGCTGCAGCCCTTCGTTAGATTGAGTGCTCGGGCTCTCGCCTTGCACCGGTTACCACATATACAGTCGAACCTGCCAAGTTGGCCACCCTCATAAGTTGGCCACCTCCTTAAGTTGGCCACTTTTCAGTGAAACCAAAATATATCAGTACAAAAATCAAAATTTTAACCTGCTTAAGTTGCACCTGCATATCTTGTAAGTTGGCCATTTTTTGGGGGATTTTTTAATTTTGTCAATGCAATTGAACCTGTAAAAGTTGGCCACCGCAGCGGAAACTTGCTGCAAAGTACAATGTGGCCAACATAAACTCTCAACGAAGTCGAATTATGCTCGCATTTCCGGAGAACGACAATCTAAAAAGCAAATTGAAGCAGACTCAGTTTTTGGGCATAAATGAAACTGTTTACACATTCTTCGTTAAATGCAGAACAGCCAACATTTCAGTTAGTGGACCAATTTTGCAAGCAAAGGCAAAAAAAATTAGCGAGGCCTTAAACATTGACAAACTTTACTGCTAGCAATGGTTGGCTGGAGTCATTCAGGAAGCGCCACAATATTGAATTTAAGATTCTTTCGGGAGAAGCAGCGACCGCTAATCACCAGGCAGCTAATGATTGGAAAGTAAAATTGCCCCAAATTTCGGATGGCTATGAGTTGAATAATATTTTTTATGCGGACGAAACTGGTATGATCCACCGACAACTGCCCCGTAAATCGCTTTTAATGAAAAACGAAGCTGCGAAAGGATTTAAACTAGCAAAGGTGCGTTTGAGTCTATTGCTTTGCTGCAGTTTGACTGACGAAAAACTAAAACCGCTCGTTATAGGCCATGCCGCAAAGCCCGACATTAAATTTACCCACATTAAATTACTTTTTCTGCCGCCAAACTTAGCAACTGAAATAACCAACCGTTAGATCAAGGAATTATTCAAGCTCTAAAGCTAAAATATAGATCAGGTATGCTTAATAGCCTTATTGCTAATATTGACGGAACCCAATCACTAACTGATGTAGGTCAAAAAGTTAATATTTTCGAAGCTTGTTAGTGGATTTCAACTGAATGGGAAAGCGTTCCAACCGAAACAATTAAAAATGTTTTAATAACGCAGGATTTCCCAGCCAAAGTTGTGATGACGTAATAATTATTGATCACGCCACTGATCATCTGCCTATGCATTGTGTGAAGACGAAGTCAATCAAATCCATCACATGTTGGTCATTAGTGGCAATATTGACGAGGTGTTGAGCGATGTTGTAAGTGAAATAGTAAATGCATCCGAAATCTCAGATACCGATTCAGAAGTATACGTGGAATCTATTGAGCAACCAACAATATCTCAAAAGCAAGCCCTCAAATATTTTAATGATCTCATTGGTTTTTGAATGGAGCAACTTCCAGATGCAACAATTCATTTAATGAAATTTAAAAGCACGCTTGAAACAAAAATTGCAAAATCAAAAGCTTATAAGCACGCTAATATAAAAGATTTTTTTAAGTAATGTAACTTAAGTGACATTTTAAGTTTAAAAACATGATTACATACAAAGTATTATTAAAACAAACTTGTAGACTGCTTTAATATATAAGCACATATTCTGAAAATTTGAATTAATTTATGGATAAGTTAGCATAAATGAAGTTAATAATTAATTTGTGTTTATTTTTTTTATCATTTGTATTATTAAAAAAAGGGTTATGTTAAAACAATCATGACCCACAAAATCTAATTATAAAAAGTAAAAAAAAACACATAATATCAGTATAAAACTCTACCCCTTTATAAGTTGGCCACCTGCATAAGTTGGCCAAAAATTGTTGAACCATCAGTGGCCAACTTAAGCAGGTTCGACTGTATATATATTGTATATTTTGTCCAAATAAATGGTCTGAGCAATGCTCATGCTCAGAAACTGTTAAACTGCGAACAGTTCCTAATTGGTGCTAGATTACGTATATATGGCTATGACGCCGCAATCAAAGCCCACTCATCCTAATAAATATGCCAAGAACGACTAAAAGGCATCTAAACTCCAGCTCTGTCAAAAACTTAACCAAAACACAAAATGGCCTAACAATATAACGCGAACATGTGTATCAACGCAAACAAAAATTGGAAAATCGAATTCATATTGAGAAAAAAATGTAAAAATTCAATTTATTTCTTAAACAGAAACTGCTAAAAATATTAGTTCGCTGACACAACATTCATCTAAAATACCATATAATATTATATTTTTTTTTTATATAGACTTTTTATGAAGGCCAGCTGAAACCAGACGTTTCTTTGTTATTTATTTAATCAAAGTGCAATGGAATTTTATGAAAACTCTCGCTTCAGATATGCAACTATCTCTAATGAAAATCCTTTGTGCAATTATAAATAACAAATATAACAAATTTGTTTGAAAATTAAATTTCTACTTTTTGCATACTTCCCTTAGAAAATTTTGCAACATAGTATTCCTATGTATTACTCATTTTCCTGTCTAAATCGGGAAACAATAATAAACTTTGTTCATTGTTTTTTGCGCCAAAATAAGCTTAATTATCAAACAATCTACATTTGTTTTGTGCAAAAAACTCAACTAATTAGATGTACAATAGAAACAAAAAAAAACTTGCACAAAAAGTACAGACCATAAAAACTTTTACACAATGCAAATAAAATTTAATAACCCAAAAAATGCGCACACAACATGCAGTTCATGGTTTTATACACTGTAGCCAAGAGGTCAAAGATATTATAGATTTCTTCAACTAATGCAACAGGCAGAAGTAAAATCTCAGCAATAGTGAAAGCTTGTCTACGTCATACGTCTGTTTGTTCGTATGAACATCTAGTGCTTCACCCCGCCAGGGGCAGTCATCACAATTTTACAGGCATTTTTGTCTGTTACAGTGCTTTTCTTCCAATATTTTGCACAGAAATCGTATTAATATAGCAAATTGATCAGAAATGTGGTAATTTAACGTAAACGTAATTAAATTTGGTCGTATGAACACCTAGGACTTCAACTCTCCAAAAATCAGTTACCTCAATTGAATTAATATCTGCTCTACTTCTTTTCCCGGCATTTTTGTCCAATAACTTACACAAAAATCGGATAAATACAGCAAATGATCAGAAACGTTCCAATTTTACGTATACGTAATAAAATGGTACAGGACATCTTAAAGTAGGAAGCGTTGACTTGAACCTACGCCATTTTTTTTTTATATTGTGGCCATTTTTCTTAACAGGAAACAAAAGCAACAAAACTGTTTAAACTTCAACCAACCTAGCGTATTTCATATATGTGAGAAATAAAGAGAACAGGAATGGAGGCACCGAAGAATCCCAAAAGATACCTTCACAATGGTCAGGAGTGCAAAAGATATTTATATGGATACGTTCTTTAAGTCCATATCTTGAGGATTATAAAAGCTGCGATAACCAAACTTGAGAGATTTTAGCTTTTTAGGCGATACTATCATATCAAATAATAAATTCTGGTAAGTTATTAAGCACATACGTATACTTAATGGTATAGTACAGGGCAACTCAAAGTCGGACTCACTCGACTTCTGCGTACGCCATTTTTTTTTTTGGTGTTGCGGCAACTTTTCTAATTAGAAAAAAAAAAAAACAAAATAATGCTTTAAATCTGAACTAACTTTTTGTATTTTAGTTTTGAAATTACAATGAAAACATTAACATGCGGAAACATGTGTTAAAAATTAAATTACACTCAATATATATTTTTATTTTTGGAGATATTATCTATAAGAATTCTATCTGGCAAGAAATTGCTTAAATTGTGATAAATAGTCAGTGATCCCTAGTTAATCTGTATTAAATTAATAAACAATGAGTATTGCTACATTAAGATGATATCTTAGTTGTTGATAATGAGAAGACGAAAATCAATCTTAATTTATTGTTCTGTGTGCGGGTCACTTATAGTCAGCATTGGGCTCCAGTTCTACAATTTTCATTCGACTTGAACAAACATTTAGAAAAAAGTTGAAAACTGGGGCTCTCCCAATTTAGACAAATGTAAGTAATTGCCGATATTAAGCTTCTATTTTCATTTATTTCTGAATTAAAAAAGAAATATTCTCACATAAATCTAGACAAATTTTTCAATATGCGATATTCAAAAAATTCAATACAATGGGAAAAATTTCTATAATAATAAATGTTACAGAAAGAAGAAAGCATTTTCGAAAACTTTACCCCAACCTTTTTCAACTTTGATCACACACCTTGCTTTCATGGCAACCTATAAAGTCAAATTGCAGCCAACTCTAAGTCACAAAGCCAACAAATAATAAAAAGTGCAAACAAGCGAACAATATAACCAGTTAAATACCAACCGACACAAAAGACAGGGCGTCAGTAGACAGACGGACGAAGCGCCGGAACCATTGCCACCCACGTATAGTTGCATAAAAGATATTATAAGTATACAACAAGATATTCGCAGAGTAGCTATAATAAGAGAAAAAAAAAACAGACTTGGCTGAATAGCGGGCGTGCTGTATATGCTATGCTCTATGTACTCCTTTATACTATATGTGGCAATCCGTTACATATAAAAAGTAAAATAATTGGCGTGTCAGACATTTTGTTACGCCCAATTTAAGTGTTTCCGCCTCCGCATCGCAGCGCAAGTAGACGAGTGGAGTTAAGGTTTTTATTTTGGAAGCTACTTGTTTTGCTGCGTGAGAACTTTATAACGAGTTTAAAACAATTTGTGAACACTTTTAGGATAGTTGTTTGACCATGCCTTTGAAAGGCAATCGTTTACGGGTCTGTGGAAGTGTTGGCGTTCTATGCCAGGTTATTAATCAGAATTTTAATTTTGTCACTATATGAAAGAATAAAGAAAATAGACAAACGAAGACAGAGGAAAGGAGACAGATGAACGAGAACAGAGGAAAGGAGACAAGAAATCACAAGGAAGACAGAGAAAGAAGACAGACAAACACAAACAACGAAAACTGAAGAAATCTAAAGGAAATGGAATGAAGACGGAAACAAGATGAAGAAACAAGCGAATACAGAAAGAACCTAAAGTAAGATAGTGACAAGACGAAAGACAAACGCAGACAAAAGAAACCTAATAGAAGAAACAAGTTGTAACATGGAGAAAAGCTCAGTGCCAGGTTACCATTTTGCTATTAACAAATAAAGAAAAATTTCAAACGAAGACAGATTAATGAAAACAAAAAAAATCAAAAGGAACACTTAGAAAAGAAGACAGACAAACAAAGACAGTCGAAAGGAGACGGATGAACGAAGACAGAAGACAAGAAATCAAAAGGAAGACAGTGAAAGAAAACAGAAAAATGAAGTCAGAGAAAAGAAGACAGCCAAGCGAAAACTGAAGAAATCTAAAAGAAGACAGAGACAATATGAAAAAACAAACGTTGACAGAAAGAACCTTAAGTAAGACAGCGACAAGAAGACAGACAAACGCAGACAGAAGACACCTTAAGTAAGATAGTGACAAGAAGATAGACAAACGAAACATAAGAAACCTAAAGGAAGACAGACAAATGAAGAAAGAAAACAGATGAACGAATACAAAAGAAATCAAATGGAAGACAGAGAGAGAAGACACATATAGTAGAATATGCCTTGAAGAATTGTTGGTACATGGAGAAACGCTCAGCGTCAGGTTAGCATTTTGCAACTAAAGAATAAAGAAAAATGACAAACAAAGACAGATGAATGAAACACAAGAATTCAAAAGGAAGTTGGAGAAAAGAAGGCAGACAAACTAAGACAGTAGAAGGCAGCAGATGAATGAAGACAGAATAAAAAAGACAAGAAATCTTATGTAAGACAGTCTAAAGAAGAAAGCCAACTGAAGTTAATGAAAAGAAGACAGACAAATGAAGAATGAAGGCAGAGGAAATCAGAGGGAAGTGAGAGAAAACACACTGTTAGTACCTACATAGTAGTTATTTGACTATGTATTTGAAAAGTAAGAGGTGGCACATGGAGAAACGCAGTATGTCTTACCCATCTAATTTGTAATTTTATCACTAAACGAAAGAATAATATAAACAAAAAGATGGCGTACGTTAAAGTCGGGCGCAGACGACTTTGGGATACCCTGTACCACCACAAAACCTTCAAAAGATATTTTAATCGGCAAATTTGGTTACGTTTTCATAAAAAATGAAAAAAAACCGAATTTTGCACCAAACAATTTTTTTGACCGATCGGTCCTATGGGGACTATATGATATAGTCAACCGATTTTGATCGAATTTAGTACACTGATTGGGAACTATAAAAAACTTCAGACTGCCAAATTTGGTTCCGATATCTTTACAAACAAACGAAACGCAACGAATTTTGTAGAAAAAACGATTTTTTGACCGATTGGTCCTATGGGAGCTATATGATATAGTCAACCGATTTTGATCAAATTTGAAACAGTGCTTGAGTACTCTAAAAAACTTCTTAATGCCAAATTTGGTTCCGATATCTTCAAGACCAAACGAAACACAACGAATTTTGTAAAAAAAGCGTTTTTTGACCGATCGTTCCTATGGGAGCTATATGATATAGTCAACCGATTTTGATCAAACTTGGTGCAGTGCTTGGGAACTCTAAGAAACTTCCTCTTGCCAAATTTGGCTATGATATCTTCATAAACAAACGAATTACACTAGTTTACAAATTTAAGCGTCATCGAGTGAACCTTCGTAAAAAAGTATTTTTTAGGGTAATTTGGGGTCGAGAAACACGAAAATGGCAACCTTTTTTTTTTCTTAAGAACCGTTTTCGAGATATTTTGGAAAAACATGTTTTTGGGCACTTATTTCAGTTATTTTTCAATATCTCGTGAACAAAATTTTGTATCGACATGAAAGACAACAAGATAGAAAGGTATTGATTTGCTCTTTACAGTGATATATAATTACGTACAGGTTAAGTCAAAATTATAGAAGTTACAAGCAACCAAAGTCGAACAACTTTCAAAATTACAAATTTTCGGCTTGCTTGTTATTAACGAAAAAAAAATTTTTTAAATTATGTTAAGCTTTAAACTGAAAGAGATTTTTTTTACGAACATTTCGAGTCTAAGATTTTTAAAATCGGTTAAGAATTGTAGATGTTATGGAACCATATACGAAAGTTCCAATCTTCACTCATTCACACTTATGTATGAAAAAAAAATTTTTCACTCAAAGTTTTTCATTTGCGTTCATTTACGTCTTCACGCATTTGTATGCAGCTATAGTCGTGTTTTTTCATTCATGGCTCCATATCATCTACAATTCTTATCCGATTTTAAAGATCTTAGACTCGAAATGTTCGTAAAAGAATTATATTAAGGCTTAACCTATTTTTTAAATATTTTTTTTCGTTAATAAAAAGCAATCCGAACATTTGTAATTTTGAAAATTGGTCGACTTTGGTTGCTTGTAACTTCTATAATTTTGACTTAACCTGTACATAATTATATATCACTGTAAAGAGCAAATCAATACCTTTCGATCTAATCATCTTTCATGTTATTCACGAGATATTGAAAAATAACTGAAATAAGTGCCCAAAAAATGTTTTTCGAAAATTTCTCGAAAAAGGTGCTTAAGAAAAAAAAAAGGTTGCCATTTTCGTGTTTCTCGATCCCAAATTACCCAAAAAAACACTTTTTTACGAAGGTTCATTTTTCGTGTAAACTAGTGTTATCAATCTTAAACTTTTGCTTTTTTCGAGGTCCTCTGAAACACCCCTATGGGAGCCATATAATGTAATCCCGATATCAAAAAAATAAAATAAACGTGTCTCCTATAGATTAATAAGGGATCTTATCTGAAAGTTTGGTTGCTCTAGCTCTTACCATCTCTGAGATCTAGGCGTTCATACGGACAGACGGACATGGGTATATCGACTTCTCGAGTCACACTGATCATACTTTAGGTAACTTTGGGGGGTCTCCGACGTCTCCTTCTGTACGTTACATACATTTTCGGCTTGCACAAACACAATATACCTTTGTACCATACGCTACAGGGTATAAAATCGAAGACTACAGTAAGAAAACAAATGAAAGATGACAGATGGAATCAAATGGAAGACTGCGAAAAGAAGACAGCTAAACGAAAACAGAAGAAAGGATAACTATCTTGAATAAAGAAAATCAAAACAACGAAGAATAAGGAAAGAAAACAGAAGAATGAACGGAGGAACGAAAACAGAAAAAAGTAATAAGAAAGAAACAAAGCAAAAAAACTGCACTCTTCACCGCAAAAAGTTATTATCTGCGCCAAATTTGGGTAATGGGCGTATTCAAGAAAGAGGCGTGAAAAATAGTTGTATTGAAAAAAGAAAATTTTAAATAACAACAATGTTTAAAGCTTTTTTAATAAAAACTGAATAAAAATATCTTATTTTATCTAAGAGAAGACTCTTATCTTATTAACCATTCAAGGGCCTTCCAATATGTACCTTATTTCAAAAGAAATTTAAATTAAAATTTGATTTATTTCGGTACCCTTTGTATGGATCCTTCAATCACATATAAAGCATCAATAAAAATATATTGAAGTTTATATTATATAAATGCGTCAACCATTCAAATTCACGCCTTGATTTAAATTTTATTATAAAATTTTTAAAGTAAAAATTGCGGAATAACTTTTTTAAGTTTATAAATTAAAAATAAACAAATAATTCTTAACACCAATTTTTATACCCTGTACCGTATGGTACAAAGGGTATATTGTGTTTGTGCAAGCCGAAAATGTATGTAACGTACAGAAGGAGACGTCGGAGACCCCCAAAGTTACCTAAAGTATGATCAGTGTGACTCGAGAAGTCGATATACCCATGTCCGTCTGTCCGTCCGTCCGTATGAACGCCTAGATCTCAGAGATGGTTAGAGCTAGAGCAACCAAACTTTCAGATTAGATCCCTTATTAATCCATAGGAGACAAGTATATTTTATTTTTTTGATATCGGGATTACATTATATAGGGGTGTTTCAGAGGACCTCGAAAAAAAGCAAAAGTTTTAGATGGATTATTCGTTTGTTTATGAAGATATCATAACCAAATCTGGCAATCGGAAGTTTTTAGAGACCCCCAGCACTGTACCAAATTTTATCAAAATCGGTTGACTATATCATATAGCTCCCATAGGATCGATCGGTCGAAAAAATGTTTTTTGTACAAAATTCGTTGTGTTTCGTTTTTTTGTGAAGATACCGTAACCAAATTTGGCATTAAGAAGTTTTTAAAAAGTTTCCAAGCACTGTTCCAAATTTGATCAATATCGGTTGACTATATCATATAGCTCCCATAGGACCAATCGGTCAAAAAATCGTTTATTGTAAAAAATTCGTTGCCTTTCGTTTGTTTGTAAGGATATTGTTAGCAAATTTGACATTAAGAAGTTTTTTAGAGTACCCAAGCACTGCACTAAGTTTGATCAAAATCGGTTGCCTATATCATATAGCTTCCATAGGAACGATCGGTCAAAAAAACGATGTTTTTACAAAATTCGTTGTGTTTCGTTTGTTTTTGAAGATATCGGAACCAAATTTGGCAGTCGGAAGTCTTTTATAGTTCCCAATCAGTGTACTAAATTTGATCATAATCGGTTGACTATATCATATAGTCCCCATAGGACCGATCGGTCAAAAAAATTATTTGGTGCAAAATTTGACTGATTTCTTTTTTTTTATGAAAACATCGTAACTAAATTTGCCGAATAAAATATCTTTTGGAGGTTTTAAGCAATGTGTCGGAATTAATTGCAATGTGGTGGTACAGGGTATCCCAAAGTCGTCTGCGCCCGACTTTAACGTACGACATCTTTATTTTAGAATTTGAAAAATAACAGTTATAAAGTTATTTTTTCTTCTCTGCTTGCAACAAAACCAATATCGAGACTATTGGCCGTGCTCCGGAAAACGAATCCGAACACTTTATTCGGATTCGTTTTGAAACCGAATGTTTGGTGCTCGCAAATTCACCAAACCGAATTTTTCATGTAGCTTGAAACGGAATGTTTTATTGCATGATGAACTAAGACGGATCGGCAAAATCGGTTTAAAAACGCACCAATTTTATATCGAAATAATTTTTTAAATATTCTTTGATATTTTGAGCTAATATTTAACTTAAAGTTATACATTTATTGACAATTATTTTTTTTAAACATTTTTTTTTCTGACTCAACCCAAAAATAGCCTGCACAACCCAAAACGAATTTTTTTTGTGTTCGTATATGTGCTCATATCATACACGAACACATGACGATAAATGCGACAGGGTTCCCACGTTACACAAAGAAAAATTCCTTGTAACAAAAATAGCTTAGTCGTGTTTAATTTTTATATTGAAATGTATTTATATTATTGTAATATAATTTATATTTAAGAAATCAAATAATTTAAAACTTTAATTTTTATTTTAAAATTTGAAAAGTAGCAGTGATTTATTTAAAAAAAAATAGTTTGTTTATTTAGGTCAAAAAGGGTTAAAATTAATTTTTTTTTTTTGTATATTCAAAATACAGTCTGCAAAAAAAACAGGTAACTAGATATGGAGGGACCTTAAGGCAAGAGTCTCTAAAAAATAAGCAGCTTTGCTGCGTCACTTAGTGGCGGTCCCTTGCGACGCCAGTGTGAATGCGACATTAGAGTTGCATAGAAGGCGCGCTTCCGCTTTAAACAGTCTACTTCCGCTTTGCACAACACTAAAACTTATGCAACACAACTGAAACAAAATAAAAGCTAAAAAAACAAAAGGAAATTTTTAAAAGTATAAATTTAAACCAAACGTTGACTATAGCGTGTTGCACGCAAGGGCGATATGATTTTTACATGCTAGAAACAAAAAGTCCATAAGAATGCCACAGAACATGAGTTGCAAGTTGCAACAATGAAGGTTTGTATGTATGTACATGATATGCAACATTATCGCCAGAGAGTTATGGCGTCGAAAAGCAATCAATATTTAATTTGCGTTTAATTAAAAATGTAACGGAGGCAAAAATTAAAATGGCCCAGAATTAAAATCCAACCACACAAAGGGCCCAACGCCCTTGGACATATTGGCCAAATTTGGCGCACTTAAATGACAGGCAAACCAAAATCTGGTTGTGTTGCAATCAATCATGGCCGGGTTGGGCAACGTTTTATGGGTAATTGGAAATAGGTTACGTTGTGATTGTGTGGTCGACGTTGCACCATCAGCAGAAATTGTCCAGTGGTTAAGTCCTGGACATTTGGACATGGGACACTGTGTGTGTGCGTGTGTCTGTGTGGGTGTGTGGACCCATTGTGGTTTGGCTCTGAATCATTCGCGTGTTCAATTTCAGCACGCCAACGCACATACTGTGTACATAGTACTCATTTTGATGAGTTTATTAGCGTTCTCGATATGTTATTTTCGAATAATGAATGTTCAAAATAATTTGCTACAAATTGGCAATTATCTTTCAATCTCTAAATGGGTTGTTTTTTTACAATACGCACGGTATTGGGCAGCAATTATTTTCACTATTTTTTTAATCCTATAAAGTTAGATTTTCAAAGAGTTTCTTCTTAGATAAACTTACTTAAAACTAGCCATTAGAATAATACAGTATTAGAATGTTTGCTTTCAACTGACGAAGAAAACATTTTTTAATCAAAACTTTCCCACTTTCGTACGATTATAAAGTCTACTCGGTATCTGGATCGGCCTTAGCCAAACAATTTATTTACCCAAAAAATTTAAAATTTGCATATGTCCCAGGTGGATCAATTGTACCCCATTCGCGGCTCAGAGCTCTTAATATTTATAAAATGAATCTTTTAGAATAACTAGTTTAAAGTAAGCCAAATGTAATACCTGCAAACAGTCACTTTAACCAAATTTTACCTTATGTTTTATTTACAGAAATAAACATTTATGCTTTATCTCATACATAGTATTTAATCTGTTTCTAAGTAAATAAAATTTCGCTTAAGTTTGTATAATTTTCCGTCTTGCTTTAATGGAATTTCTTTAAAGTACTGCATACAATTTTTAATTGCGCTGTCGGGAAATCCCATCATAAAAATTTGCGCCCACTTGTGACGTCAGAGACGCTCGTGCTATAAGCTCAAAATTATGCAAATTTCATATTTTTACCACAGTAACTAAAGTTTTTATGTGCATTTCATTTCAATGTAATCCGCTTTTCGTCTTTTTTGGAGCTTAAAGTGTCGGCGAACGAGGTTAATTAGATGCTCTACATAATTTTATACTGCGGTGGTTCTTTAAGTCGCCCCAGAAGTGTTGGGTTACTTGTTTCTTAGGATGTTTTCGTTGTTGGTTTTTGTTTATGGCTTGGTGGCGTTAGTCGGCTTAAATATTTTAAATATAAATACGATTTTGTCAAGACGGTTTAAATTTTGCTTCATTCTAGAGAATTGCGTGAGTAAAGATATGAAAAGATTAAGTTGCTGACTTAATGTCGAAATTTTCGAATTGTGCCATAAATCTCTAGACCGCACATTGTTCAAGCGGTCCTATCTTGAAACAAAAACTATTTCCTGAAGGTTTAACTAAGGGCTGGCTGCAGACTGTTTCAATAATGATATTTTTCACTTTTGTGTGCTCTATGGATTGAGGCATTGTCTTGTTGCAAGGTCCCAATACCCGACAATGCTCTCCAACAAAAGTCCACGTAGAAGACTACATTTAATCTGATAAGAATAGTACAAAACTTTTCATCATACTCAAAGCAGTTAAAATCAAATCTCCACCATGATTCTGCTCAAGGTCGGCACCTACCAGATAAAGCTTTTTTCATCTGATCAGAATGAAAAAGTAAATTAAAATGTTCTTTTGCTGAAATTTTAATCAGTAACTTAATTAAAAAAAAAAAAAATCAAGTAGGAACATAAGAACAAATTGTGACTCCCCCCAGGGGTCAACCGGTGTAACCTAATCTAACCTAAAGTAAATCTGCAGAAAAAATTCATCTCTAGCCTTCAATTCTCACAAATTCTACTCTTAAAAGCGCAACAGATTCTGCTCTGTTCTGCATCAATCAATTTTTTTTTTTTTAGGACGTGCCTTAATTTACATGATAGAACCATTCATGTTTATGATACGCTCATCTAGGGCTCATTAGGGTAATTTTATTTTACAGCAACATAAGCACGTTTATCCTTAGCATATAAAAAAAAGAACACAAACAACGAAAATTGCGCAATATAGTATTTAATAATTCTAATTAAATGAGTTTACAAAGTTTATTACTTAAGCGATGTAGAATCTGTATATGTTGCTGACAGTATATATATTTATGTTATTTCCCTTGAAACTAAACATACAACAAAGGCAGTATATACCAGTACTATATACATACATTGCATAGAATATCCAATACAGACCCATCATCCCTAGCTGAAATATATATAAACAATGCTTGTAGCAGCACTGAGAAAAAATATTTTTAGTAATAAGTTTAAAATGAAGTTATGTAGACCAGGCATCGTAACTCTTTAAGAAGTGTCAAAAATAAGTATCGTGGAGATACTGATAACTGGTGCTATAAGTATTTCAAATGGATCAGTAAATGTCATTTTGAAGAATGTGTTGGGCCTCAAACATCGGTGGCTCCCAAAAACGCTCAAAATTGAAAAATTCACTTTGGGATGTTTTTAAAAACAAGCCTTACTAAAACACTTATAAAAGTATTACACCGAAATTTGAAAAAGATATCATAAACAGAGGTAACGTACCTAGAAATAAATTACGTATCTATATTAAATAATCGAGAAAACGGAGTGACCCAACGCGGGTGTTATCGTTGCACTTGCTTATATTTCACTTCTGTGTTAGAATTCTATCACAAAAAATGGCATCAGAAAACTCGGGAGTAGAAAAAAAGTAAGCTTCGCAACTGATGTCCTATAATCGAATTTTCCTTTACCCATTAAAGAGAATCAGTTTTTTCAAAACAAAAGATTGTGGTATATAGAGGTATACGCAGTTCGAAAAATTTCGTGCGGAATGACTAAACTTCATATAAAAAAAAAAATCCCTTTTGGGATATCCCATTTGGAAATGGGATTTTTCGAACTGCGTATAGGCCTTATATCTTCAATTAATTTTCTTGACGTTTTCCATAACGGAGATATCGGTTAAAAAAAAAATGTCGAAAACGAACGGTACTCTCTTCCAAAATCAGTTTTTAAAATTTTAAAACGAAAGAGTATGGCTTAAATTTTGTAACTGCTATTGTATAATATGTAAATTATTTAGGATGCAGTGCATAACGTTTTCAGCAATAGAAATTTCGGTAAAAAAAAAAATTCCAACAAAAGGTCAGAAAAAAGTGTACGAAAAAAATTTCGATCAAACGAGGGAAATAGAACGGTGTACCTTTATATCTGTTTTGGAACGTATGGCATGAAATCGAATTTCCTTTTCCAAAATCACTTTATAAAATTTTAGAACGAAAGAGCATTATTTCAATTTTTGCCCAAGTCTACAAAAAAAATCGTAAAAAAAAAAATTTCGAAAAAAATGGCCGACAAAAAATTTCGATCAACTGATCGGTATACCTTTATATCTATTTTGGAACGCATGGCATGAAATCGAAATTCCTTTGCCAAAATCACTTTTTATAATTGTAGAACGAAAAAATATGGTATTAATTTTTTTTCAAGTGTAACTGGTATTGTATTTTATTTTATTTAAGTCGCATTTCATAACGTTTTCCGCAATGGAGATTTCGCTGGACTTTTATTTTTTTGCTTTGTCTCTTAGCGCTTCTATTGGGGTTTGCTTTTGTTTTTCATCGTCGCATCATGGCGCACATGGAGCTTAGGCATGTCCACGACTACGTGCGGAAATGTGTCTAAATTGTGTGTAAAAATTTTTTTCAGGTCCTGCTTGGAATTTACTTTTTGTTTTTTTTTTTTTCCTTTATTTTTTCGTTTATTTTTTGTTGGTTTTTCTAGTTGACACCATATGGCGCTGGCAGATAAGAGCAACGCTTTTATAAGGGCTAAGTAATTGATGGACAGCAGGGAGGGTCAGACTTTTTAGGCTGTGGTAAGCTAAACCTTGAGGGATAAGGTCCATGTAGCAGCTGGGGAGCTGAGTGAATACTTATGGAAAGCAAATACACAAAATTTTCAACATTAAGCTAATGGCATTAAATTTAAATACCTTAAAGCTACTCGCCGTAAAGGTATTGAAACGCTGAAAGATTGTATATGAGGTCTAGGGCAAAGACAAAACTAGGAGGTGTCTGTAATAAATTAACTCGCCAAACTTTTCCGAATGTAGCTTTACAAGCTAGTAGGTGCTTTCGCTTAGTTTGAGCCTTTATTTTGTAAATCAATTAACTTTGATATTTGTTTATAATAAATTAAGTTGAATAAAAAATTCTATTTTCTCAGCTGTGTACACATGTTTTATTTCTGACTAGTTCCTAGCGACTAAGTTTAAGCAAAATTATTATATTTATGACTGATATTATACAAAACAAAATTAGTAGAAATATCTATGAATAAATGGTATCTCTATAAAGAGAGTTTGAACAAATGACAGTTCCAGAAGAATCTATACAAATGAAAACAGATCTAAGTAATTTCCATAATATACGAAATTTTTGCAATGTAGCAGGCATAAAAAGGCGTGCTAAACCAATTGTTTTTTATACAAAACTGAGGTAGCAAAGCCTGGACTTCATATACCAAAGTGCCTACCTAATTTTAAGTTCTCATATTATGCTTTAAAATTTTTTTAAAGCATTTTAGCACATAAAAGAAGCATACAAGATAACGCTAACAAAATTTTAAACGCAAACAAAACAGCTATTGTTACTGCTGGTGTCATCTATCGTAAATAAATGGGCAACTTTGTATGAAAACAGTGCTGCTCAGTTGATGCCCAACTAACGCTGCCCATTTATTGGGCAGCTTACGCTAGATGGCGCCAGCAATTTACAATAGATGGCACTAGCAGTAACAACTGTTTTGTTTTAGCGGTATAAACAAAAAAAAAATTGTTCTATATTTAAATTTTAAATTGAAAAAAGAAAAATATAAAATATATAACTTTTGATTTGGACCTAAAAAATAATTCCACCTTTTTGAAAGGTGACTTTTTTTTGGGCTGGCAGTAAATGCTCACAAAGGCTTACTTAAATTATAAAAAATAAAAGAAATAAATTGAGGCTATTGCTTTTAATCTGCTTTGATATATAATGGAAAAGGATAACCATAACCCTAATTTTCGTTCTTGCCAAATCTTTAGCAGCACAATCCTTCATCCTTCCCTTTCACTCGCACTTCGCTTTCTTATCACAAAAAATAGTTTTTTATTTCGAACTGAGAACAATTGTAGCTTTTTCATAGTAACTGTATTGGGTGTTGCATGCTCACAGTACTTGAAAATAATACGTACAAAAATATTTTCTACCAAACGATTTTGATAAATTGGTATTTATGATTCGTATTCATTACCTTTTACCTTTGTTAAAGAATTTAAAGCAAGCACACTTGCAAAATCGAATTTTCTTAAATGCCCAGTTCTTTATAAAAGCTGAGATTTTAATTTTACTACAAAATTTCAGCATACTCGTATGTATGCACTACAATGATTAGAAAATCATTTTCTGGGCAAACTCAAAAGCTGTGTATGCTAATTTTACTATCAAGTTTTGAGACTGCCCAGTTGCCTGTGATTTCATGCACAAATTGTTCAATCAAGCGAAAATTACCACCAAGCCCCTTCAATGTTAGACACACTTGGCAGTTAACTAGACAATGGGTTTCTCCGACCAGGCAGTTTGAAATTCGAATACCAAATTCTACACCAAATCGAAATTTACTATAAATACAGAATACAAGCATACCTCTGTGCATATATGTACTAGTATATGTATATAGACAAAAAAAAAAAAGTGCGTTGGTTAGACCGGTTACGTTGGGGATGACTAAACTCAATGATCATCCTGGCAACTAGAAAAGGCAAATGCCTTTGTGTGCTATTTGCATTAAGTCTGAACGTTGTTCTGACCATTTCCAATAGCCATGATAGGTTTTATGCAAACAAAAGCAGCTCGTTACAGTCTGTGTGCCTTGGTCCTAAAACTCGTGGATCGGAACTTGGGGTTTCAAGGTTTAAATTGGCCTGCATTGAAAATGCAAGTATCCAACAGATAAACCGCAAAATGTGCACAAACAAGTCTCAATTTCATAGTTAAACTTTGAAACATGCAGTGGCAGAATTTCTCATCAACAATAGAACGTTGCAAGGCCACAAAATGTAAGCTTAATTAAAAGGCATAGTGTTATTGGAAAACCACTTTATAATGCATAGAAGGTACATAAAAGACTAATTTACATCTGTGTTAACGTCGGGCAACTCTGTCAACGAGTGTCGTCTAATGTAGCAGCAGCTACAATCAACCCTGCGTTTATCGATATATTTTGTCATTACATTGTTTGTCTTCAAACAGCAGATCATATAGGCATCTCCTAAAATCATACTTAATCTAAGATCTTTAGACTAAGAATCAAGGGCTTAATTTTAGCAAATCTGTATTTTTGCTTGAAATCAAGTTCGAAATCATTCTTGAATCTAAATGATCTAAATAAATGTGCGTTATATTTAGCACACACGCGACGAAGGCGTGGCGAAGCGCGCTGGGTCCGAGACCCCCTAATAAAATATTTCCATTTATCCCTTTTTAAGAAATTAGGTTCTTCTGTCTGCCAGCTTTGTCTTATAGATTTTCAATTAAATGTAGGAACTACAATTTTTGTTCTTGGTTTTCGCTGGTTTAAACGATTAGCAATTTTTTTAGATATTCCCGACATAAGTTTCATAGCTTGGGCGTATGTTTTTGGGGTCATGAAATACGAGTTCTAGGTCTAAAGATAAAAGAGGTCTATTGGAAGTTATCTCAAAGTACTTAAGTATAGCTGAAAACCAAACAATTCGATTGGGTTTTTAGATGTTATTTCGGAGCCCTTGGATGTTGGTGTTTTTTGGACCTTGGATTTGGATTCAGCAGCTAAAAATCCATATGGGTACCTCTGTCACATTTAAAGTTAAAAGAGTTTTAGTTTGAAAGAAATTTACTTAGTATTCAATGCACTGACAGAACTTGAACTTATTGGCTTGTTTGTTTTTCAAAGGCCAGTATGCAGCAACGCAAAAACGCCCGGAACAAAACAAAACTTCAGTTTAAAAAAACCCTAACAAAATTCTTTGTGTAAAGAATTTTAATTTTTGGTACGCAGCTGCAGTGTTGCCCATTTTTTTGAGCAATCGACCTGTAGATGGCGCCTCCAAAAGCATCAGCTGTTCTGATTGATCGCTACAAAGAAAA
Source organism: Chymomyza costata (assembly GCA_018150985.1). Classification (NCBI taxonomy): domain Eukaryota; kingdom Metazoa; phylum Arthropoda; class Insecta; order Diptera; family Drosophilidae; genus Chymomyza; species Chymomyza costata. The sequence goes on along the minus strand of JAECWU010000001.1, from coordinate 3,034,427 downwards.
GCTACTTATTTTGATAGCAGAAACAATGTCGCGTAAAAAAACTTTACCTGATAAATGACGTGAAGGACCACCCAATTATTTGAGACCTCATTTCATTTCCATTTTTCCGTGGATCTTAACTAGAGCACTAGACGTTTTTCCCCCAACAATTTCGCAAAGAAGTAGGCAATAATGGCGTTGTTTGCGAAATAAATACCAAGTAATTTCTTCTGTTGGCGATTTTTTGTACACTTGTAACAAATTTGAACAAACAGCCGATTCTTATATTTACTTGATGTTTGTTGTTGCTGGCGCCTTCTATTGTTAGTTGCGGCAGCTACATATCAATTACCCAGATATGGGCAGCACTGTTTGGTCACAAACTATACGCGTACAATTCTTTTTTTTTCTCTCACGACTTTTTACGAGGCTGCGTACTAGAACCCTAGAATATGAATATTTGATTTAAAATTTTGAAAACATTAATGTTGCAGACGAAATCCCAGTTGAATTACTGTTTGTGTAATTAGTTAGTACCTAAACATTAATATTATTTCAAAATTTAAGGTTTTTACTTTTTATGTGTCTGTTTTAAGTCATTTAAGCCAATTCTTGTTTGTTAAATTTACAATACTCGTTGCAAGATTTAAGACGGCTTAAATACAAAAAAAAAAGATGAAAATCCCAGGCAACAAAAATCTTAATGCCCAAAAGTCAACTAAGTGCGCGTGGTAAATAGAACGTGCATAACCCAGCCCCGCAGATCTGTATGGACCTTTCATTCTTTGGCGGCACGATTCGGGCTACAAAAAGCTGTCATCAAAAGCAAAATAATAAATATGCGCTGCTTATGATTAATGATTTACGCACACAAACAAACAGGACTGTATCCGGAGCAGCCAAAATATTTCCAGGAAGAGGAAGCTAATGTCGAGCAAAAACTATGTGCGCCTAAAAGCAGACAACACGGAGTTTTGGCTGCGGTTTTTACTTTGCTTAGCTACCAGCAATTTTTAGGGCTTTATTTCTTTATATTTATTTATACCCTATAAGGATCAGAGTTGATAGATTTGTAAAGGGCAAGTAACAAGGCGAAGAGGGCGTGGCAGACCATAAGTAACTTTTGCAGTCTGTTCGTATGTCTGTTCAAATAAGCTGTTGGGATTACAAATTTTCCTAAAAAATTCTCTTTTTCTACGGACAGGTAAAGTTTGTCGATATTTGAGCCTCTGGGCTATCTAGTTGTATCTTGGCATAGTTATAGGAGCTGCCACAAAATTAAAATTCGATTTACGAGGCCGAAGGTCAGACCATGCTTAGTGTCGCTGAATCCGTATCCCAGGTCAAAAAAATTCCTTTAAAACAGGTAAATTTTTTTTTTGGAAAACTTTCAATGATATAGCTAAGCATGTTTTAATTTAACACCCAGTCTCCTTATGACTTATGGTCGGCATATCAAAAAAATGTCGTCTTAACTTAATAACAATTTTATTTATTTGGAAAAATGTGTGCAGGGTATCCCACTGTTGCGCACAGCTCTGACAAATTTCAAATTTTACATTATTTTTATTTTTTTGCCATACTGCAGGCAGCGTAGCGTGTATTAAGGGAATTAAAATGTTATTATATAAAACAAGTGTGTGAAGTGCAGAAGAAGCTACTGCTGTTGGTGTCGTTGTCGTTTCCGTTGCCACTGATCCCGGATAACGACGTGATAATCACACCTACCATGCCAACATTGACAGGAGACACTCAGCAAGCGTCTCCACCCCCCATCATGTGACAGGTGACTTGTGCACAATTCTCATTTCTGTTTGTTGTTGTTAGGAACTTAATTTTACGCTTTTGCATTTCCATTGAAATAACTAGCTTAGAGAAGGGAACAGGACACTGCACACTCACGCATACAAACCCACTGATGGCTAGCCCGACACAGTATGGGGCTTTGAAAAACTCGAGACCCGCAGCTGTTTTGGTCATATTCTTGCGCTTCACCGACATCCATTCCATCCTTGACACTTTTGTTCAGCTTCTATTAGCTGTGTATGTGTGGCTGCTTCACTTTCGCTTCGTCACAATCCTGCCCTAATTTTAATAAGTTTGCTTAGCTACTTGGACGGCAGCCTTATACAGATTACTTTGGCCGTATAGAGCTGCAGTTAGTTGGCTTCATGTTGGTCATTCCTTTTTGAGTTAACTTTTGCTTTTCGCCTTTTATGCTGTTTTAAATTACTTATTTTTCAATGTTCGGTTTATCCGCAATCAAGCACTTTAAAAACTCGTTTTACTCAAATCAAAACTACTGTGCGCTGGTGATTTTAATGAATATATTGAAAACAAAAATAAAACAGGGTTGCTATGACACACTATGTAATCGAATTACAGCACGATAACTTTCGCAATGGATTTCCGTACAAGAGATCAACGGTTGAGCTTAGAATATAAAAATAATTAATATGTTTAAAAAGAAAAGAGAAATGGTAAAAGCAGAACTATTCAGAGTCTCTTGGGTGAACTTTATTCGATTTCTTTATGAAGTGACCAGGGACCAGGCATACCGATAACTCAAAGTTGCAACATGGTTCAATAAAAATTTTTGCCAAAGCGAATATTATTGTGTAAATAATTGTAAGAGGCTCTATGCTCCACTGGGAGAAAAGGATAGCAAGAAGAAAGAAATTATTTTAAAACATGCTCTGTCTTTTATTTTAATCAAACCAAATGGTAAGCGTTATGAATCGAAAAGTGCAGAGCTGTGGCAACAAAACTGATGGCAAGTATAAGAATAATTATTTAGGGGAAATTAAGAATTTATTCACTTTTGTTGCCAATAACTTCTGTAAAAAAGATAGCACACAAAGCGAAAACGAATTTAACTAATTCGTTGATATTTTCAATATCGTTAAGGGAAATTTGAGCATTTATCGAAAAGAGTAAGGGAAATATAAGAAGGTATCGACTACAAAAGTGTACAACTTTGAGCACACAAAAACGAATAGAAATAAAAGAAATTCGGTCGTGCTCCAAAAAAAAAAAAAAAATCCAAACGTTTTATTCAAATTCCCCAATTTCATCTGTCAAGTTTTTCAAAAATCTGATTGTAGTTCGTCTTCAGTCACTCATGAATTGGACGATTGAGATACAATGGGGTCTCTGGTTAAGTGCCTGGAACGTTATGTCTTCTGAGACGAGCTCGACTGTTGACTGCGAAAAGATATCTGCCTAGTTGATTTGATTGCGCAGAGAATTTATTTTAATATTCGGGTTGGAGTTTGGATTCCTACAATTGGTATGTTCAGTTTAATAGTAACGAGGCAATTTGGAGACCATCGGTTCAGGAGTTCTTGAGTTATAAAAAGCAACTGCAACCAAGGGCGAAAACAAAAAAAAAAGGGTGGGGCATCTGTTGGTTTGCTTGTTAAACACTCATAATTCGGAATATACCCGTCCAAAGTGGATGCTCTTCGACATATATCAAGTTAAACAGTTCAAGCCCATGAACCATTATCTCCATCGTAAAAAATGTGGAGAAAATAATGTAAAAAGGTCGATTAGTCAGGTAAACTTGTGAAGCAAAGCTCTATGAAATTTGATTTTTTTGTCATCTGGCTTAATTAGAAATTCAAGCCCATAGTCCGGTATTCAGGCCCGTTTTAAAAAATATTTATTTTCCAAGTTAGAGAACTTTTTATGGACCAATTTTGAAATATCCATAGTAATAGAATCGCTAGACCTAGCCTGTTGGTTTTAAAGACAATTGAAGCACATTGTTGGAGTTTTTTAACCACCAAAAGCCGCATGGTTGCAGGCAATTGATATGCGTAAAAGTTAAAAAGAAAAGTTCAAACTTCTCTGCTCAATACATTAAACAGTTTCAGAAAACATTAAAACAAGCCCGCATATACGTATATTTTTTTATTTAAACATACTACTATACTAACGTGCTAATCAATCATCTCAAAACTAAAATAAAATGATGGTTTTTAAATGCCAAACTATTTTTTAAAAAACTACACATATATTTTTGGTGCCGCTATTTTTTGTTTCAAACTGTTTGTGCATTATCAATTCAAACCAAAATCCACTTAAAACATTCATAAAGTGTTTATTTTTACTTCTTAAATCCAGATCTAGAATAAGGCACGCAGGAAACTATAAAGATGATAGGAGAACTTCAAGATCTAAAGCGTTAAATTGTGGTTAGCCCTGAGTTAAGGTATAAAATATTAAGTATACGCACCTCCAAATAGGTAGGCAATGAAACTGTTGTAAGCTTATCGGCATGCAGTACATGAGGTTCTTTGGAACGCTGCATAAAAATAAGCAGCGTCTTTCGATAAGCCAAATTGCCTTCATACCAGTTACTATAGAAAGCTGCTGGCAATAGTTTTTCACTCTGCAATAATATATAGATACAAAAACAGGTAGAAAAATATACACAAATGAATTAGAGATAAGACTTACCGCTGAGGTAAACTCGTTGCCCATAAAACAAATGAACAGTGTAAAGACCAGAAATGATAGCAGTCCCACGAAGTATTTAATGGCGGATGCCACGTCTATCATGACCATAGAGATGGCCATCAAGCACATAGCAATAGCTGAAGTACAAAAGTTGACCACAAAGGTTGAATTGAAAAGGCTATTGATACGACTCGCAATTCGCAGCAGTCGGCTATGATAGGCAACCAAGTCCTTCAGCTGATCGTTGGCCAACGAATGGGCGGCATCTATTTTGCTAAACGCATTGACCACGGCATCAAAATGCAGCTGTATTTGGGTGATGAAAAAGCAAAGCAAAAATTCTCCGGCCATAATGAAGGCGACGCCAGCCAGTGAAGAGATTGCCTGGCAAAAATAGCAGAGTGCAAAGCTCCAGGACGAGTCTTGCGCCATCAACGGCTGCCATGGATACCAGGTATTGCTTTGATACTTGTACTTTACCTGCTGCGTTTCGCTTAACAGCTCATAGATCAGCTCCACAATGGGCAGTGAATTATAGAAGGCATAGGCGGACATGAAGAAGATGGCGGTGCACTTCATAAGTCTGCTAGACTTTTTATAATAATGCCTAATACGATATAGACGCGCACTTGCACCATAAAGTATCTTTGGGTATAGCTTCTGTAGCTCGGTTAACAAGGACTCAACCTCTTTGCGATGACGCAGCATCATTCGCATATTGAAGGTACCCACTAAGGTCAGACCCATAATGCTAATTGTCTCCGCGAAATTTACAAATTGGTCCGAGAGCTGTGATTGCTTTGGCAGCGTCAGGCATAGGTAGATGATCATTCCAAAGTTCTGATAAACCAAATTAATTGCACCAAAAAGAAAACACAAGCGCATGAACTTCGTATAATAAATGGGTGATGAGCCTCTGCCGCTCCAATCGTAACGCCGCATCATGGCCAGTCGACAGGCAATATCTGGATAGTACATAAACTGGCGTAACTGCATGACTTGAACAAAATACTTGGACTCTGGATAGCATTGGTGAATGCCACGACTTTTATAGTGCTCGCAATTGTAATTGATTGGACACACTTCAAACGAATTTGCTAATCAAAGGGCTCATTATGCAATTTAGTTATTTTAAATTAAGTAATTACATCGATCGTATATTGTATAAGACCATAATAATGGGATCTGGAACATATGTAGTACTGACCAAAAGCTAAAAGTCATTGCTGTACTTGTCTTTACTTGGAGACTGGGGATAATTTATTACGACTTAAATTATTGGGTGGTAATCTTTTGCGTTTGAAGACCTGGTTAAATGAGCTCGCTAATGGATGGCAATGAGCGGATGTTTTGTAATGTACAGATTCTTCAAAAGGCTTTTATTGGTAAAGCACTTAGGTGACCCTGTAATTGTTGGTAAAAGTTTTCATTGAGCGCATTCCATGATGTCGATGTTGCTATTCCCTGCATTGCCCTAAAGTTTGAAACCATAGGTCCATATTGGCTTAAGTTCGGACTAACATAAGAAGACCTTGTACTTCATTTGCAATTATTTGCCAGTGGAGGAAGCGCTTGTAGATCTTGGTTATTCCAAGAGCTAGGATAACCAATCTTGATAATTGTTCTCCTTATATTGCAGATTAAGTTTTTTTTTTACTGCCACGCATCCTTGTATCCAACACTTTTATGTACACTATGCCGCTGAATGCGAATCCGAGTTACAAAAACCGCCATCGCCCAAGAGATGAGACCTAACCTCAAAAACTTTCATATAACGTGGTAATTTGTAGGTTATCCCTTTTTTTGAACTCGAACTCGTATAAAGCAACCGCAAAACACTAAAAAAAATATAAAAATTTGTGGCGTTTTTTTAAATTATTTTAGAGCCGAGTCAAAAAAAAAATATTGATTGCAGGGTTCAGGTATTTACTAGACGTTTTTAGGGTCGCTGAATCCAAATTAACAATTAGCCAGAGAGGCTTCTGTCAAATCCTTAAAAACCCAGGCTATTTATAGTCATTTTTGGACCTAGGATTCAGATTCAGCGACCCCAAAAAATTATAAAAAAATCTATGAAAACCAGAAATCAAAAAAATATATGTAGGATTGATGTTTATCCCAGGTTTATTTAATGTAGTGTATGCATACAACAGAGTAAAGATAGTGCAACTTTGAATCATTTAGCGACTTTACAACTTTAGACGACTTTACAAATTTAAACGACTCTAGCTAATTTAATTCTCGGCTGCTCTGACTACCGCTTTGACGACTGACTCTTTCGACTGCTCATTCTCGACTTCCTGCTATCGGCTGCTGACTGCTGCTTCTTCTTCTCTCTCGTCCGTACTGCCAACTCCTGCTAACCCTCTTTACATATAAATCCAAGCATCTTGGATCTGCCATTTTGAAATTTAGGAAAACTAATAATGTACTTATAATCAGCCATCTCAAAATTATCTAAATAGCTTATAACAGGAATTGCAATAATGTTTTTCCAAGAAAAAGATTAAAAATAGTGATTAAATTATGGAGTTACTTTGCTTTGGCAGACATTGTAGCTTCGTCATTTTTAAATATCAAAAATAACCATACGGCTTTAAAAAGTAGAAGTTATTCAGCTCAAAAACGTAATTTATCTTAAAAATGTAAATATGAGGAGGGGATGGCTGATTTGACAGAGAATTACCCATTCATATGGTGTTGACATTTGAGTGCTGAAGATTTTTGGATCTCGGCTCAAAATCTACGATATACCATGTAATAAAACTAAAAAAATTAAACATTCAAGTGTTTCCCTATCTGTTGCCAGCCATATGCTTTTTACTCTAGGCAAAATAATCTTGAAATTTAAATATTTGATTGGAACCCTAAAAACAGCGAAGCACAAACAACATTTTTAGTAGTAAACATTAAAATAGAATACTAATAAAAATGGAAAAGCCCCCTTAGTTCCATACCATTAACACCTGGGTGTCATCAAACTAACTTTGGGCTAACAGTTGAGGCTAAGTATCCGAATACGGTTCATTAGGCACATGTTTCCATGGCAAAATATGCGTTTGGCTTTTCCAAACCATTGCATACCTCAAGGCGTCATACTCGGCTGCTTAAGTCAAGTGCTTTAAGAAGGGATTTTCACTTGTCACATTAATACGACGCAGGCCACAAAAGTAAAGCCAATGAAAAATATTTGCAAAAAAGGCAAAGGCTGCATACCCAAGTGTGTAGCGGAAGCTTTGGGCAACTATTGTTTTTACTAAATACGCCCTGTGGACAATTTGAGCTCTAACTTATGATGCAAAAAGGAAGTCGGCAGTTTTGTTCGGATAACAATTGTAAATAGTATATATGGGCGAAAATAAGTGACGCGGATCACTTTTTAAGTCGAGCTCTTCCTTTTTGCTGATTTTTACGTATGTGGTATAGGTACTCGCCAATATTAAACTCGTAATTTTTTTGTCATAAATCCGATTATTTATCGAGCTTTAAAGACTTTTCTTCGACAAAATTATTTGAATATTTTTTTAATAAAAGCTAAAACTATTATTAAAGAAAGGTCTTTTTTTTTTGTTAAAATTTCGAATACAGACATGGCTATATCGACTGTCGTATACACTCACCATATTCAATTTGCAGTATTTTCTGCCAAACTTCGCAACGTACAAAATTCTGAACGTCTCTAAAAAAAGGCGTAGGCGCAAACTCTTTTGTCATACTAAGGCAGTCAGAAATACACTTTTCAGGGTATTCCATTGTCGAACAACTTCAACAAAAATTTATTTACTTACGGCAAACACATAATGACATGCCTTAAAGCTAGTTACCATTCCATTGTATACTTATAGGTATATCAGCTGTCTGTATATCTGATTACTTGAATCCGCCGTATCCGCCGGAAGCGTTCTGACACACAGACAGACATGCTCGTACGTTTCCTCATACCGTCGTCTTCATTTGTTTGCTTAGCTCTTTGAATATTTCTGGATCAAACGTCTTCGTTCCCTCTTTATGTCTTATGCTACTTTTCACTCGTCAAAATCTGAACGGATCAAGAAATAATGATTTTTTTATTTATTTTTGATTTTTGAAAAACTCAAAAAAAAAGTGTAAACAGAATATTAATTATTTGTAAGATTCTTTGAACATTTGTTTTTTTCAGTCCTGACCAACCCGTACATCTCTTTCATTATTTATTATTATTCCATTATCTATTCTGCGATGGCCGTCTTTGAACTAGGCGAAGTACCATACTAGTGTTGGTAAATGGTCGAAAAAAAGATTAAAATGGTAAGTACTGAATTTGAAAAGTATAAGATCAGAGTTTAGCGTTATTGCATTGTCTAGTTTGTTTTAGGCCGCTATTGTTGGAGAACGCTCTTACTGAATTTGGCAACATGGAAAAAAATCTGGGACAGACGTCGTATACATAAAATTAATTTTTAGACACCATCCGATCGATATCAAACGTGAACATATTTCTTTAACGGAAAAACTACTTTGGTATGACCTCTAGACAAATTTATTTTTATAATTATATTTTTGAGGTTATGTCAGCAACCTGACGTTATGGTCTCAAGCTCTGGCCATTTTCATTCTGTAGATACAAGATTTAGTGAAAGCAACTGAGTTTTCCACAACAATTATATTTTAACTTATGACGACCAAACTATACAGCTACAATTACCATAACTACAAAGTTGAAAAGTTGTACCAATTGTCAAGTACTATAATATATTAGTTATGCCTTAAGAAACTTGCCGCAGTCGACATACAATTAGAACAATGTGTGCATCTCGAGCTCAAACAAAGATAAACAACAAAATTGCAAGAAAAACAAGCACAAAACTTGGCTATGGCTTTGGCCAATATAGACTGTTCATTGTATCAGTTAGCCATGGAAAGATGAATTCCTAATGCTGCCAACAAATGCCATGGAACGCATAGTAAACTACGCCAATTGCCAAGAACTCAAATCGTGCGGCAGCAGCTGCGAAAAATGGACAATTTGAATTATAACCAAGTAAAAAGCGGAATCACGATGAATGGGTGCGTGAGTGTGAGTAATAGTTTTGGCAGCCTGTGAGACTTCTGCAATTTATGGAAGCCCTGCAAGAGGCGAACCCAGAAGCAGTCAACGGAAATATTCCAACAACAGAGTATTCCACTTTGAATACTTGGCAACGCAGGCGTACGCTGACAACTGTGGATTGAAGTGTGACCAGATGTGGAAAAGGCCGAATCGATTTGCCGTTTTCTCTTCACACTCTTTGCCTTTTAAAGTAATTAAGCTAAAGCCCAAAAGATTGAGCCACCATATGCTACTATACCTAATTTGTTAAATTAACGTTTTTGTTTTGGCCACAACTAAAATAAATTACTAAGGAGGCTAGCAAACCTTTTTACAGACCCAAAACCTCTCTGTGCCAAAGGAATGAGTGCGGCATTGATGTATGCACGGTCACACTAGGGCCGTGGGAAAAAGCAATAAATTCAATTGAAAAGGAATTTTTCACTGCAACTTTCCTTTGCCTTGTTTACAATCGTTTTGGGCACGGTCCAGTTGCAAGAAAACTTTAACAGTCTGCTGTCTCACTTGCAACCCCCTAGCTCTGTCTCACTAGACAGCTTTTGTTTTTCCTGTGAAAATTATAGCCAACTGGAAAATTTATGTGCGAATTCAAGCAAATTAAACGCCTTTAGAACAGCTGTTTATGCAACTATTACTTCTTTTTGTGCAAAGTAGTTGCAAAAATACCCTTTTTTACTTCAAGCTTCGCAAGACCGGGAACTTCTAAGAAGTAGCAAAATGCGGAATTCGTAATTCTACTTGGGTTGTCGGAAAATCATTCGATTTTTGATTTTAAGTCGAAAATCCTATAATGACACTCAAACCGAGTATTTTTAGGAACTCTGCAATAAATATGAGACAATTATGTTTAAGTGCGGACAAATATTTTTGATTATTACTAAAATATAAAAATTTTTATGAGCACAAAACTCAAACTCCAAAATTTAAAAAAAAAATGTAGAAAATAAAGAGAATGGTAGAAACAAATGCCAAGTTAACAACGTGAGCAACAACATTCAGCTTGTTACTAATACTTTATGGCAAGAGTCCTCTACTTTCCGATTTTTTTTATTGTTAGTTGCTCAACACTTTGCGCTTTGACCATTTTGCATTTTTTACGCGTAAATGTGAATACCCCAATTATTTTTGCCAAATTGTTATGAAAAAAACATTAGTCTTTGTCTATGTTAGTCACATTTACAGAAATGTAATGTACGCCTTATTTGAAGGTATTTGTATTCGTTTTTTTTTTTCTTTTATTAAAAATAAATATTATTCAAATCTCTTTATTTGCTTACGAGATATGTCTTGTCAACCATAACTTAAATATTTGTTTTCAATAATTCGATAAATAATTGTTATTTTGCAAACAAGTACTCTATATATAGATTTTTCACGTACTCTTCAAATTATGTATACGTAATGATTTTTTTTCCCAGAAAAAGCATTTCCTGGAGTTAATCACATTATTTTTATTTTAAAACTTAACTTTTTACTAACTATCACAAAAATATTTATTTTTTATTTTTTTGCATTTATTGGCAAATATAATTTAAAAAAAAAACATATAAATAAGTTAGCTAAGATTCATTAGACAAATTTTTATAATTATATATTATTTTTTTTCCATGAGAAATAATGCAACGATTCCTAAAGCTCTAAAGATAACACTAAATGCTTCCAAAATGCCAAGACAAAAGGCCCACTGTCTAAGCTGCCCAAATAAAGACAATGGCCAAATCTAATTATTTAAGTAGTAAGCCTTTTAGCGTTTACAAGCCAAAAAACGTAAAGTTTGTGTCAAAACAATAAAACTGTCGACGCAAACACTTTTACTGTCATCGTGCTCAAACCAAAAGCTCTCCGAGAACCAAATCAAGACCCAATTCAACCCAACCCCCATTTGGGGCAGAACTTTTATGTCTTTTGCTTTGTGCAAAATTAATTCAATTAAAGTAATTCAACTGATAAAACACCAAACAAGAGGAGACGAAAAAAAAAACACTAGACGGCGGCAAAGTAATGCCAAAATTGAAGTTGAACATAGGAAGGAAGGAGCACTGCCCGGGCACAAATGCCCGGAAGCGGGTTGGAACACGGATCGTGCACACGAAAGCAAAGCAACTAAACTAATTTGCGCACCTTTGGCTGGCAATAAATTTGATACTAATTAGGTAATGAATGTAACTGATACGGGGAAATGAGAGTGTGCTGCTAGCTTGGTCTTCTGCCCCAAAAAGTGTCTGGAAAATTCTTGTTGAATGTGCAGCAGCCAAAACTGTTTTGAACTTGTAACTGTAAGCAATTTTCGTTGGACATCAAAGCTAAAAGCAACTTGGGTGTTCCTCGGGATTTCGACTGCTTAAATCTAACGAGCAAGTAAATCACGTGCCCTGACTTATACACACACACACAGGAAGACATGTCAAGGACTGCAAGTGTACAGCACTTGAGGCATAAATCACAATTTCTTAGCCATTAAGACGAAACCGCAAAGATTTGCGGCACTGCTAAAGTTGATGATGAAGCATTGAAAGCCATGTCTGGCTATGTTACAGTACTATAAGAATATTTCTCTCTCTGTATATATGCATGTATGTGCGTGTGTGTGCGAGCCAAAATGGGTGTAATACTTGACATTTCTCGCAGTGTAATGGCGCATTCATCACACTGCCATGCCTCAACAATTTCTTGCTTGTTGCGGACACTAACAGAAAACTCAACAATTTTGGCACTTGCCAAAGGAACAGCTCCAACAAATGGGCGAGCCAACGGTGGAGAGCAGCAGCAACGGATTGAGAGAAGAGAGAATCATAGAGAGGCGTGGAAGTCTCGAGACACATTTGTATAAGCGACCGCAGCAACTCAGCTAAATAATGGCTTGACTGAAGATACAATTCACTTTAATACATAGTACATAGTAAGGGAATTTGCATGCAATAGCTCTGTATATGCATACAGTAGGTACAAGTTAAGCATATACTTTTGCTGTTGCAACGATTTGTTTTCGTATTATACCTAAACAAATAATACGTGTTTTTATATAAAACCATGTTTTTCAACCAAAGCTAGCTATCTGATATAATATAATCAGATTATTAGGTTCCTATTCAAATTTGGTAGGGCTGCAAGTCATTAAGTTTAGAAGACGGAACAATAGGCTCGTAGTGCCAACCCAAAACTCACTTTAAAACAGCCGCTTGACTTAAGCAGATTGTTGTACAAGGTCTTACTGTACAGATGCTTTGGGCTTACTTTGGTGTCGGCAGTCAACTTATTGCATTGTTGCTTCTTAATGCCATTCAGACAAATGGCACCCAAAAAGTTTTGATTCAAATACGAATTAGCCAAATTTGAAATTTTATTATAAGTAAAATTGAAATTTTTGTTACAGCAAAAATTGCAAAAAACTCACTTGCCACACGACTTTAACCAAAAGCCTCTGCCCAAAATGGCCGCAAATGAATTCCAGACCCAGAACAGATCCAAAAATACAGACAAAGCACTAAATTACATTTGTACGATGCTCGAGCTGCTAACAAATTACAAGACCATTTTGTTGTTTGGCCCAAAAACAGGCAGAAGTTAAATGATGGGCTACCTACAACAATTTTCTGCTACACTTTATTTCACACTTTCTTTCCTCACAGATAAACACACAAGTGCAAAACATATATACATGCATACAAACATACATATGTGGCGTGTCCATTTTGTCTTGTTGGGAGGGGGCTTACAAGAAACTTTCTACAGACACCAACCCAGTTTTACTTTCAAGCTCCCATCACCTGTATTTAGTTGTATGTGTGTGATTGTGTGTGTATGTGTGGGTAGCTCAACAATTTTTGTAGCAGTCTACGTGGCCAAGAACTGACAACAAAATAAATTAAGCAAAAGTATTTTGCCCTACTACCCAACATCAAGATGGCCGACCTAATGCCATTGCTAAGTCACAGTGCCCCGAAAAGTGCGCTACACTTTTTATACTTTTCAAATTAAAGGCCCATACGCAGCATGCAAAAATTCCGCACGAAATGTCAAAACTTCATATAACAAAAATATCCCACCATTTGAGATTTTTTTTTAAGATTAATTGGAGTTATGGGTATACAAATAGTTTTTAACCCAAAACTGAATCTTTATCTAAACTATGGTATTCCAAAGTTTTCCCTTTACTATTTGCAGGGATTTATAGAAGTCAGTCCAGAACGTTGTTACCTACCAAATATTTGTTAGCTATTATACAAATTCGGATGCTTTCTTGGCGCAGCGTATTCTTAAGTCAGTGTAGCCCAAAAGCTAGAAGCTTCTACCAAAATTATGTGCAATTTTGCTTCTCGGCCAAAGCAATTTGGCCTTTAGATATGTGAACGATATTTCGAGGCTATATAATTCATATGCGGCAATTGCCGTTATGGCCAACTAATTGCACGCAAATATCTAAGCCACGTCAGTAACGACTTTGGCCAATACAATTTGGCCCATATTCTGGCCACAGCACAAGACAAGTGTTTACTTCAGTATTGAAAATGCTTCCCAGGTAAAATTAAAAACTGCCATCATTGCATTTTACAAGTATTTATTTATTTTGGCCAAGTTGAGTATTTTAACTTGATTTATTTGGGAGTGACCGGAAAACGCTGTGCTTCTGCTTCATTATTGTTGATTTTACGGCAGTATTGAAAAAGTTTTGTTGCAGTTAAGTACGGCGCATGGCATTTTAGTTTGTAGTTGAGTTTTTACTGAACTTTGTAGAGGACCCGGCAGTTTTTCAAGTGCTGAGTCCACACAAATGGCCATTTTCGGAAAATGCAAGCTGCCAAAGTTTTCAACAGCAAGCATTTTTTTCAGTGTTGTTTAATTTCTTTTGTTTTTTTTTCTGTAAACGTTTTTGTATAATTTGAAATATGTATTTTATATAATCTTATTAATTAAGAAAAATATGACGAAAAGTTAAATTCGTTCAAAAAGCGAATATTTAAGTTTATTTCAACTAACGAAAGTATCTTTAAATGAAATATTTCGCATTTTATGCTGCATTTTCCAACACACAAATTATTAAGCTAAATACTACGCCAGGGCCAAACTATGAAACAAAGAAACATTTGGCTTTTCTTACAGCCATTTATCCTTTTGTTAACCACCAAAATGCCAACACGTTTTGTTATTAAAAGCAGCTAAAACGCATTGTTATACAGGTAATAATAGCGCAGTTTTTTTTTTGACTTCATTGCTGGAGCTACTTTGTTGCTACCCTCTGGTTTGGAATGCAGCACAAAAGTAGCGATAATTTTCATTTTCAGAAATTATATATGACCACTTAAGTTGTCATTAACGTTAACGACCTGGCGCCCGAATGTATGTCGACCCATTATGAAATGTTTAACAGTTTGGCTAAAATTGGCAGCAGCTGGCAAACTACTGCAACTATGTGAGTTCCAAGCCAAGCCAAGCCAACCTGCCAAGCCAAGCCAACCAACCAACCCACTTAAATGCAACTAGCCTCAACGAACGAAAGACTGTTTGCCTGGTATTATGTCTGACTGCCAATTTCGGGCTGGGCCTTTGGCTTGCTTGGGTAATCCAAAATTAATGGCCTGTCAGTCATGTAGCCCGTTTACTAACCTTAGCCACGTGTTTGGCCTTTCGACGCCCTTTCAGCCTGCCTCAATTTCGTTACATTTGCCCAACTACAACACTGCGACAAGTATGGCTGCAACTAGTATGACTACGAATACAACGAATACTACGACTACAAGTACATCTTTACCAATTTTTTTTTCTCATAAAATTTCCGTTTCCTTTTGGAAAAGTGTTCTCGTTCTTTTAAACTATACTAGACCACGCTACATTGTTGTTTTTGTTGTTGGCTAGCTTCCTACTACCAAGCCAGCTTTCTTAGTCCAAAGAAAACTCTTGCAAGCGCCACTGCGCCTCTCTTACCAGCCAAAATATCCTTAAAACCACTGCACTTAAGTCCAAGCTCCGTGTTGCCTTTGCCGCTGTTCTCTTCGTCTATCATAGTGCACTGCCAAAGCGGAGAGAAATGCTGGGAGTACGGTACGGTACAGTATTCAAGTTATTGCAACCACAAAAAAAATATTTTCCTTAAGTAGCTGCTACTATTTTGCTCAATTTATTTCTACATCAAGATCTTTTTAATTTTACACATTTTTTGTGTTTGTGTGTGTGTTTTTGTGCTGTAGTATTTTCTTTTCAAAGTATTTTCCCCGGCAGTGTCTGCCATTCGAATTATGTCTTACACTAGGAGAAAAAAAGGTGGTTACTTATTTATAGGCTATGAATAAGGTATTGCTTTGATAATTATTAAGACATTAGCATTATACATTATCTATGTATCAGAGTATCTATGTACCTATGTATCTATATATCTATGTAAATATGTATATATGTAACTATGTATCTAGGTATATATGTATCTATGTATCTATGTATCTACGTATCTGTGTATCCATGTATATATGTATCTATGTATCTATGCATCTATGTATCTAAGTATCTAAGTATCTATATATCTATGTATATGTATCTAGGTATCTATGTATCTATGTATTTATGTATCTATGTATCTGTGTATCTATGTATCTATGTATCTATGTATCTATGTATCTATGTATCTATGTATCTATGTATCTATGTATCTATGTATCTATGTATCTATGTATCTATGTATCTATGTATCTATGTATCTATGTATCTATGTATCTATGTATCTATGTATCTATGTATCTATGTATCTATGTATCTATGTATCTATGTATCTATGTATCTATGTATCTATGTATCTATGTATCTATGTATCTATGTATCTATGTATCTATGTATCTATGTATCTATGTATCTATGTTTCTATATATCTATATATCTATGTATCTATGTATCTATGTATCTATGTATCTATGTATCTATGTATCTATGCGTCTATGTATCTACGTATCTATGTATCTTTGTATCTATGTGTCTTTGTATCTATGTATCTATGTATCTATGTATCTATGTATCTATGTATCTATGTATCTATGTAGCTATGTATCTATGTATCTATGTATCTATGTATCTATGTATCTATGTATCTATGTATCTATGTATCTATGTATCTATGTATCTATGTATCTATATGTCTATATGTCTATGTATCTGTGTATCTATGTATCTATGTATCTATGTATCTATGTATCTATGTATCTATGTATCTATGTATCTATGTATCTATGTATCTATGTATCTATGTATCTATGTATCTATGTATCTATGTATCTATGTATCTATGTATCTATGTATCTATGTATCTATGTATCTATGTATCTATGTATCTATGTATCTATGTATCTATGTATCTATGTATCTATGTATCTATGTATCTATGTATCTATGTGTCTACGTATCTGTGTATCTATGTATTTAGGTATCTATGTACCTATGCATCTATATGTCTATATGTCTATGTATCTATGTATCTATGTATCTATGTATCTATGTATCTATGTATCTATGTATCTATGTATCTATGTATCTATGTATCTATGTATCTATGTATCTATGTATCTATGTATCTATGTATCTATGTATCTATGTATCTATGTATCTATGTATCTATGTATCTATGTATCTATGTATCTATGTATCTATGTATCTATGTATCTATGTATCTATGTATCTATGTATCTATGTATCTATGTATCTATGTATCTATGTATCTATGTATCTATGTATCTATGTATCTATGTATCTATGTATCTATGTATCTATGTATCTATGTATCTATGTATCTATGTATCTATGTATCTATGTATCTATGTATCTATGTATCTATGTATCTATGTATCTATGTATCTATGTATCTATGTATCTATGTATCTATGTATCTATGTATCTGTGTATCTATGTATCTATGTATCTATGTATCTATGTATCTATGTATCTATGTATCTATGTATCTATGTATCTATGTATCTATGTATCTATGTATCTATGTATCTATGTATCTATGTATCTATGTATCTATGTATCTATGTATCTATGTATCTATGTATCTATGTATCTATGTATCTATGTATCTATGCATCTATGTATCTATGTATCTATGTATCTATGTATCTATGTTTCTATATATCTATATATCTATGTATCTATGTATCTATGTATCTATGTATCTATGTATCTATGTATCTATGTATCTATGTATCTATGTATCTATGTATCTATGTATCTATGTATCTATGTATCTATGTATCTATGTATCTATGTATCTATGTATCTATGTATCTATGTATCTATGTATCTATGTATCTATGTATCTATGTATCTATGTATCTATGTATCTATGTATCTATGTATCTATGTATCTATGTATCTATGTATCTATGTATCTATGTATCTATGTATCTATGTATCTATGTATCTATGTATCTATGTATCTATGTATCTATGTATCTATGTATCTATGTATCTATGTATCTATGTATCTATGTATCTATGTATCTATGTATCTATGTATCTATGTATCTATGTATCTATATGTCTATATGTCTATGTATCTGTGTATCTATATATCTATGTATCTATGTATCTATGTATCTATGTATCTATGTATCTATGTATCTATGTATCTATGTATCTATGTATCTATGTATCTATGTATCTATGTATCTATGTATCTATGTATCTATGTATCTATGTATCTATGTATCTATGTATCTATGTATCTATGTATCTATGTATCTATGTATCTATGTATCTATGTATCTATGTATCTATGTATCTATGTATCTATGTATCTATGTATCTATGTATCTATGTATCTATGTATCTATGTATCTATGTATCTATGTATCTATGCATCTATGTATCTGTGTATCTACGTAGCTCTGTATCTATGTATCTCCATATATATAAATCTATGTATCTATATGTGCTTAGTATTTTTGCACCTATGTATCTTTATATCTGTGTATCTTTGTACCCATGTATCTTTATATCACAATATCAGTACAACACAAATTTCATAATGAATTTTTATTATAGAAAGATCATTTATGTATATGAACCAGGCGCGGATCCAGGATATGGTTATAGGGAGGCTTTTTCACTTCGAAGTGTATTTATATCAGAGCAACAGCTTCACTTTTGGGATTTCCGGACCCAAAAACCCTTCTTGGATCCGCAACTGATATTGACTAATTTTTTTATTCAACGAAATTAGACGGTCTATCTGGATAAAGAACAAAAAACTAATGATGCAGATCAATTTATAATATATTGTTTTGCAAAATTTCAGTTTTTAAACTTAACGTGTTACGGCTTAATTTAAAAACCGTGTTTACCACTTTTTATTAAATTGTGATTTTTTTTTTAAATGTATTTTTATTTTTTATGATAAATTTAAGAATTTCTAACATTGCAAATGGGTAATTTTTTAAGAGAAACTTTTTGTGTTATAGGTAATCCGATATTATTAAAATTTGATTGAAATAACATCATTTAATCATTTTTTAAAAATTAATTTATTAAAAAGAAGGTTAAACAAATAAATACTAAACCTATGTAGGAGCACTATTATTTCCTGTATTTTTGATGAAGTTTTTTTGGTCAAAATATTAGCCATCGTCGAGCATGATACTGTTTCCACAGGCGGGGGTAGCAAGGCAGTTCTCCAAGAGTTGAGATTCAGGCGGTCAGTGAATATGTGGCTTATTGTTTGTAATAAAAAAAAATTATGATTCACATACCTATGTACATATTTAAGGAGCTAATTATGAAATATGGAATTTTTTTTTAAAGAAAATGTGTTTACTTAACAGAAATTATATATTTTTTTAAGAGCCTTAGAAATAAAAAAAAAAATAAATTAGTTTTAAAGTTCTGTTGTCTGTTACGGCAGTGCCTTTCGTTAATGACTGTATCTTGATTTCAAAATTAATTCAAAATTTAAAAATAATAGTCAATAATTTGAAAATTGTATAAATATAACAAAATGACAGAATTAATTGTGCTCCAGTATGTACAATCAATATTTTCAAATTAAAATAAAAAAAATAAAAACATTACTCAAAACAGTCTCTAAAATATATCCATTATAAAAGAATCGGCAGCCGTTCTGAGAAAACGCAATTTATTCCGCTTGATTGGAAGGGTCACATTATATCCATCTGGTTTGGCTTGTTACACTTCATAATAGCTCTGAAATTTGAATTATAACTCATTTAATATTTCAATTTGTGAACATTTACTTAATAGCCTTGCTTGGGCTTAATTTTGGGCTGATGTCTTCATTTGTAACGCCAATTACCTTTAATTGCGTGTCCATTTAATAGGCAAAATTAAAACAGCTACACGCCTTACATTTATATACAATGCCTACATACATCTAAAATTATAAAAAACTGTCGTCCTTTATTGGAGGCACCCTGTGGCGCCTAGCTGTGCTTGGGATTTTCCAAACCGCACCATATATCAAACACCAGGTGTTGCCTGTCACTGCCTTTGAAAGCTACAGAATCAAAACAGTAAACGGACAACTTTTCAAAATGTGATATAAAAAAAAAAACTAAAAAATATTCATCATAATTAGGAAATGTGTTGGGACTGGAACTGGAACTGAAGCTAAGCTCCAGCTCAGAAGCTGGCTTGCTAATTTCTACTACTTATTATATGTTATTAATTTTTTGCTTTTTCTACGCTTCTGCGATTTGATGTAGCATTTTTTTTTTTCATCTCCTGCTGGGATACAAGTTTTCTTTTCCTTTTTCCCTTTTTTTTTTTGGTTTGGTTTTTCACGCTCTTTATTAATGAATGTTGTTATGTCTGCCAAAGGAGCTTGTTGTTAGCCTGTTTTGTGGCTGTTTTTGTTGCTGTTGCTTTATTTGTTGTTATTTATAACATTTTCCGCTTTGCCATGTTGATTGTATTGCTCTGGTATTTTTTGGACGCCTCTCGAGCGCCGCGTACTATGTGGGCCGTGCCACCAATTTGGAACCATAAAAGCTAAGAGCCAGAGCATTAAGTGTATACTCATTTTGTCTGGGCATGAGCCTTAATTAATATGAATTAATTTTAGTGTTAATTGCAAGTAGATGGGTGTGTTCTTCGCTCTGGGGTTGGTGTTGGCATTAAGGTTTGCCTTTGGTTTGTGGCTGTTATTATGAAAGTGTTAACACTGAACAAGAGGCGGGCAAAATCTAAATCGTTGGGTGGGGCTTATAGCGAACGTAGTTGATAATTTAAGATTTAATAAAATGTTTTGGGTATCGATTTTCAAGAGGGCTATAAAATCTGATCGTTTTTTTACATGCTTTAAAAGTTTTTCTAGCAGCTCTATTCGCTAGCAATTTGTGAACTTGAAAATTAAGAACAAAAAAATGGGAGCTATAAAATGTCCTTGATGATTTTGTAGCAAGTTTTTTGAATTATTGTTTTGTTAATAAAAATAAATTGTATATTATAGAGATAGCGCAGCCTTCTGGTATGCTAAAGAAAATACTTTAAAATACAAAATTAGACGTTCAATTTGTCTGATGGAAGCTATATCAAATAATATTTAGGTGAAAAACTTGTAATTGCTAAATTGAACGATTTCGCCATGCTCATGAAATATTATTTTTAAGCGATCTATAAACTATAAGCTAGAATACGCTATATGATATATATTATAGGCAATATGACTCTTAAACTTTAACTTAACTTAACTATAATATAAATTATAAAAAACATTATCTTCATTATTATGGCTTAAAAAATTTTTTTCGACCAATTGGTCCTATACTGGGCTGAATTACCAACTTATTGGAAAAAAAAATCGTAAAATGCATGTACACAGCTGAAGCTTGGAGGATTTGACAATGAATCTGTATTGCGTATACGTAATTTTTTCAACTCACGTTATGATTATTTCATTTGTAATTTTATTATAAAAAATGGGGTTTTTTATATATTTATGCATGATTATAATACAATTTAACAATAATTATTTATATTCTTGTAAAAAGATTGGCTTAGTAGTACAATATTTTAAAAAAAGGAAGACCTTTGGCATTGTGGTAGGATTTCCTAGATGTAGCGACTAAAATTTTCGTGTTTTTTTTATTTACATACGTCTTTAAGCACGTAAGTATAACACTTGCAAAAATTTGTTTCCGATCTGACCAAGCTTATCTTTACCGTCCATGTAAGGCTTCATTGCGTATACGTATTTTTATTGAGAATTGTAATAATTTTTTTTATAATTGTCGATTTTCGTAGTTATAGACGTTTTTTAGTCGACGCAAGCTATCTCCTTGACAATCCAGTCTAAAATTGGGTGAAAAAATAGCAGGATAGACCACACATTGTTTTATTTATGGATATGTTATACTTGCTACAAGAAATTAAAAAAAAAAATATGATGCATTAATTCTATAAATATGAAGAGTTTCAAAAGCTTTAACCTAAATTTAGTTTAGATTTGATCTATAGTTTTCATATAAAAATGTGATGAATTCTTTTTTTACCCTTTGTATGGGAAACAGAAATTTTTTTCGATAGTACAACTAATAACAATTTATTTAGTTTAATTTAAAATTGTTGTAGGTTAATTTTGATTTAGATGTGACAAAAGAGAAAAACAAATCAAGTAGTGAAACAAGTTTCAAGGCCATTGTATGTTTTTTCTTTTTCATGTTATTCTTTCGGAACGTGTTATCTAGTATGTAATTAATATTAAGTATACGCTGCTTTTAGTTTTACTCCGTTAACAAAAGCCTTCAAATAGGCACGTATCACATAAAAGGAAGACCCACTAAGCCTGCGTCAATATGACAACAAACGATGCTTTAGACAGTGACAACGACAACAACAACAGCAATAGTGAATAACAATAACAACAACACGATACATCAATTTTGGTACCCTGTTCCCATAGGTTGATGGGTATTATAGGCTGTTGCAATAGATAAAAGTAAACGTGGCAGATCATAAAGTTATATATATCAAAACCTCTAACAGAGTTTTTGGAGACCACTAGAATAAAGGACAGCAAATCTTACGAAAAGGTTTCAGATGAATTTTCTTGAATTGTATTGATATTTTTTCAAAAATTACGCATACGCCATGTTATAACTGTAAAGCTAAGCGTGGCTTGATCCGACAAAAATTTTGTGTAAATATTGTATAAATGTTTGTATGCTATGAATATAAAATTTTTATTTATATATTTTTTAGGAAAGAGTATCCAACTGTCAGTCAACGACACGGCTAAGGCATATTTCCTTTCATTGTTATTTTGGCCAACAAGCTCAAGCGCCAAAAGGTGTGCAATAAAATGTACAAGAAACGTTCGCACACAAATAAATAATAAATAAATATTTACAGGCGTGGCCAAGCATCCTATTGCGCTAACAGGACACGTACTGAGAATTAACAAAAACAACAACAACACTAAGCAAGGACGTGCTGTAAATATGACAACAGGCCTAGTCAAACCGAACCAAGTTACTAAAGTTTCATACTTTTATTTTTTTCTTCTTTTTTATGTAATTCTTCGCCATAGTCCTTGCTTTCATGTAAGTTTAAAGATCAAAGTGACAGCTGGCTGTGTCCAGGAAACCAAAAAAAAAACTTCAAGCGAATGACCGCTAAGCGCCAATAACCGCAGTCTGACCCCATATAAGCACATACGTAGATATGTTTGTATATAGGAACATAAAGTATATGTAGTGAATGTCCTGCATAGATTTACAATCAAGCTCCGTTGCCAGGCTTCATGCCACAAATCAAATCAAAAAAAAATATAATAATTCGTACATAAGTTCAAGCATGGCCGACTTTGACATACCTGTTACTAGTTCTGGTGAACGACATTATAATGCCCTTCATCCTTTTATCCAAAAAAATAAATCACAACCAGCAGTATAGTGGGAGCTTAAGCCCTTACGTCTGAATATATTCTGCATAGAAAAGCTTAATTTTAAGGTAGCAACTAATGCATATACGCTCAAAACATTCGGTAATATATCAATTACTTACAGTTGTCTATGTTTATCTGTTTACTCCTAGCTTCTTAACCGCTTATCAAAATTTTACAAATGAGGTAACTTTGGAAGCGCCTTGATAGTCCCCTGGTTATAGACTAAATGACGTAACATCAAATTACATATGACGCTACTCTAGACAGAGAAAGAGAGTCATGAGCTAAAAATAAATAAATACTTGGGATGGCAACATTACTCTAGCTTGTAAGCTTGCCTAGGTGCTTGCAAGCCAAAATAATTAAAATAATTATTATTATGTATTTAATATACATTTATAGTGATGTTCAGGTGATATCTGTGGTCATATTCCTCCTATATAAGTTAAAACAACGTTTATTTTTCAGGAAGCTCTTCCTCAATCTCAGCTTTTATACCAACTTACCCACAGATAGGCATTTCGATATCGATGAGACTTTTCAAGCTGTTTATTTTTATAGCCTTAACTTTTACTCGCCCACAATTGCTTCTTCTTGTTACATTCATTTGATAGAACCGAATATACCCTTCCAATCTACGAGTATCTGCCACAATAACGCATATGCGTCTCTGATTCTTGAATTGTGCGTGTTTGTGTAAAAGCTCATCATATGCGTGTGCGTGTGTGTTCTGGACTTTCCTCTGCTGGCGTCCTGGCAATTCTGTGCCATGTACGTGCTATTTTATGGGTCACTCGTTTTGCAGTCGTCTCATAATTTTTAGAACAAAAAAAATCCGGAACATCAAAACTCATGCACAAACACACTTTTATAATGCCCAGGAACTAGACTTAGGGCTATCAACCTTCTAGGCCACAATTGTCCTTAGGGAGTCCGGTAATAAAATCTAAGCACAGTGTGAGCTGTTAGTGTATCCCAAAGCATTTGATTTACAGATAATCAAAATGTTTGGCACTCGATTTTTTAAGTCGCTTTCTGGTGTATTGTCATAAACACCTTGGTTTTTTATGGCACCTTCCAAATGCTTTGGCTTAGCGTAATGGTCCAATTGTTTTGGTCACGCTTCTCATCAGTCTTAGGCTATTATAGATATGAGCTCATTTATTAGAGTGGGTTACATAAGGGGTGATTTGCAGTGTCTTTAATAAACTATTTTGTGCAAACAATTAAGGAGCATAGTCAAGCGTAGATGGGAAGTTTTTAAGGATTTGTTCAATATTGAAACGCTTGGATATCAGAGGGCTATATAGTGTAGTATAACCATATGTAAATATATGAAAAGAAAAAGTCCTTTTAACTTAGAGGTTATCAAAAGTTCCATGAGGCAATATTTTCTATTTACTTTGAGACTCTTTTGCCTAGATCCAAGATAAATCACATTTTGAATCATTCGGCCGTGTTTCGGAAAACGAATAAGAATATTTTATTCGAATGAAATACTATCTCTATATATATAAAAGAGAGTTGAGAGTAATGTTAGTTACACCATTTATAACTCAAGAACGGCTGGGCAGAGTTTGATGATCTATGGTTTGTTGGATTCGTCTCCGCACTGGTTAACAGAGTTAAGCATAAAATATCGGAAAAATTAACATAAAAATAAGTTAACCGCGAAATTCTCTTATGGAGGCTGGGGTTCAGATATCGACACAAATCGAAAATCTTTATCTGCGTCACTATTATGCGCATCTTTTGGTAAAATTTCAGCTCCATAGCTCTTATAGTCTCTGAGATTCTTTTACTCATACGGACAGGCAGACATGGATGTGTCGACTCGGCTGTTGATAGTGATCAAGAATATTTATAGCTTAGATATATACATTTGCACGAACTTAACTCCTTTGGTATAGGGTATAACAAAGTTGTATTAGATTTTTGAATCAAGATCGGCTGGACAGATTTTAATGATTTATGATTTGTTGCGATTAGGCTTCGCCACGAATATCACCGTCGATTTGTCTGTTAAGTGCGACTGATATTATTAAATATTATTGAGCGAGTATTGCCACCACGAAGAAGATCAAATCTTTCTCAACAAATCCGTAACAATAAAATGCGTCGAGGAAATTTTCGACGTGCTATAAGAAATACTTCACACGTTTGATTACAGCTCGCATCTTTTCGTCGGCATTGGCCCAAAGGCATTGTGGTGCATTGAAATAATGGCAAAGTGAAATTGACTTTATTGACTCCGCCACCCGAGCCATTGCATTCATTGCTTCGTGGCGGGATGCAGAAATTCGGCGACTAGAGCAAGTTTTCAACACTATACTTACTTAGAACGCAGCACAGAGAAGACATGGAGTCTAAGATTGTAGAGAAGAAACACGATGCTTAGAAAACAGCTCAGAGAAAAGTTGGAGTTAAGGACTGCAGAGCAGGAGTGTAATATATTGCGTAGATCACAGTGCAGATAGATTGAAGATGTTGGGCGAGACGGGCAAGTAAGGAATACTCTGCAAAGAGGACTGCTCAGAGAATAATTAGATATCACCATTAAAGAGCATGATCAGGAAGCATTGCGTAGATAGCAAAACATACAGGTAGGAAGATGTTAAGAAACAGATAGATAGACACGTAAAACAGACCAATAACAATTCGCTTTTTGAGAACGAATACGAAATAATTAAACAGCGTCCCGATAATATTTACTTTTGCTTTAAAGACTTGATGTTCCCTTATCAAATAGAAAGAACTAGCAGGGATTATATAGAATCTTATATGCTTAGTTCAGATATGCTTCATCTGTCAGATCTGTTTTCTTTTATTGACGGCATATTAACATTTTGTAGAACTTGCAGCCGTACAATTAAGGCAGGTGGGAAGCCGAAAAATTCCATTCTAAATGGCTCAGATTTAACAGATTTACCAGAATGGTTAAAAAGCTTAACATCATTAAAGGAAAGTTTAATGTCCCCTCGGCTACCGTTTGTGATAATTAAGTCATTGGGATATAAAGCAGGAGAGTATCAAAGGAGCCATTGCAAGCATTTGTATTCCAATTGTGAATCCGAGCAGCGACCTGCATTGTTTCAGGGTATTTTAAAGACGGGCCGATGAACATTATGGAAATAGAGAGTTGCACAGGGTATAACCTGGATAATCTGAATTTAATAAAGCAGATCGTATGGGGGTTGGCGTGCGAAGCCGCCTAGTAAATATATAAATTCGTTAGCTGAAATAAAGCATTAAAACCCAACAAAAAAATAATATATAGAGCTAGTTTCGCTTTTGGATTTCATGTTTTGCTTAAAATCAAGGATGAAATGGAATTTTCCAAAGCCCTGCAACAAATCGCAATGGTAGTTGCTGTAAATTCCTGCAAATGAATTTATTACCTCTTATCTTAGAACCTATACTAAAGAAAATGTACTATGAATGTTGTTGTTGTTGTTTAAACTGCTGCTCCGTAATGACTACCGTACAATTTGAACATGGTTAAACGACATTTTGCCATTATTCTGTTGTTGTTGCTGTTGTTATGGGTGCACGGCATTTGGCACTTAAAAGCAACAGCAACACCTGCGCATATTGTAACTACTAAAGGTGAAGCCAAAATTGTGGCTATATGTATCCCAGAAATTTGGGATAGGCAGTCATTGGACTTTTAAGTAGTTTAATAACGCTGTAATGTTTGGGATTACATGCACATATGCATACAAAGTATATACAGAAATACGTCCATTAGCTTCAGTCCAAGCATATTTGAAATTTGTGGATATTAACTTCAATCAAGCCATTTGTTTTTAAAAACCGAAATTGGGTCTTTTATGCTTACAATGGTAGGTATATGTTTAGGTGGCTCACCATAATTTGCAGAAGTTTTGAATATACATTTAGACTTACCAAAACACGCACATATAGTATGCGACATTTTGATATTTCGATTGAATAAATCTGCTTCAACCTGGAGTATCATCATTCGTCAAACCGACGACGCTCGATTTGCTTTTATATTTTTATTGAGTCTATTCGTCTCATTTGTTGTACAGCGATAGTTGTTGTCAAGAAGAAACAAACGTAGTCAAAATTACGAGCAATGTAATTTGTGTACATTTTATGTGTTTGAGTAAAGTTTTCTTGTGGTATCAAATGTACAGCTTTGAATAAATCTTAATGCTTTATAGCACCATTTTATTACAGCCAGTATAACAAAATTCGAAACTATTTGGAAACTAGCGATCTTTGTGGTCTAAGTATCTAATTATGAGTTATGTTCGACGTATGTCAGGGTTTCTTTATTTCGATTTAAAATAAATTAAACATAAAAAATTCAATTTTTTTGCAATAATAAATTTACTTCGAGACTTTGTTATATAGACTTTAAAACCATCGTCGTCGTTTGGACGAACGACAATCTTTGTGTAGAAAAAATAACGATACTTTCCAGGGTTAAAAGAACTCTATTTTCTCACTATAGATATGAGCTTGCCCTCGGCTCATAAAAAAAATCTTCAGTTTTAAGCAGTTTCAGCATTCAAAAAAAGTAATCGATTTGGCCATTTTTGTCTATCGGTTCGAAGAGCAAGAAATCTATGGAGCTTTTTCAGGCCCCTTTTATAACCTCCTTGCCTGAAGACTCCAATCAAAACCATCCATTTCATATTTATCAGCGTCCTTATTGTGCGAATTTAAAGATGCCCCTTGTTGTCTGGAATCTTCACATAGTTCAAGTTGTGTTCGTTAACATGTTCCAATGCCTTTTTGATTCTTTTAAGCAGCTAAAAATTCGAATGTCATCGTTTAAAAACACCAAAAAAAAAAAAAACTGCATTACATCAATAAGTTAAAGATCGTTCACAACGCTACGCTGCACCTTCTTTTTTATCCTGGTTTTATTTCATGCTCCATAACCTCAAGGATGGCATATAAACACAAAAAAAGGCAAACCAAACAAAAAAGAAAAACAAAGTCATGAATCACGCTTCGTGGTCGAACAAAAAGACAATCCAGACCAACAAGAACGCAGGCAGGAAAGTAAACCAAAGAAAAATAGTCAGAAAATGTTAAAAGATTAGCTGCGTGATGCGGAATTTCGAATGCTCTTTAACTGAACTTATTAGTACATTTTGTTTTCTAGTTAGAAAATGAAAACAAGCTGTTGTTAATCAGTTTAAAAATGTATTCTATGGCAGAGTGTGTGAAATTTTATAAATTCACGATTTGAAATAAATTTTTTTAAGGTTAATGCCCTACACCAAAAAAGGTTAGGTTGTGAGGCGTACCCACAATACAAATACCAAAATTATCAGTACGAAAAAAAAGGATTATGGCCTTGTCGGTCTAGTCGTTTGTTTTTTTTTAAGACCAAAAGATATAGCAGCACTAAATTTTCTCAGAAAGAGTTCATCTAATGGTCACTTTCATTTAGTTTTTTGACACTGACCGCCCTTACCTTCAATAGATTTTTTCGGCAAAAAATTTGATATATTTTTTTTAATCTTTATACTTGAGCTAGATCTTACTTTTTACCATATGCTTCACAGACAGCAGAAAGTCTGGTAACCCAAGGTTAACAATGAAATAAAGTCCGTTTGTTCACCCGTCTGTGTGTTCGTGCTTCCTTAAGAACAACTGAATCTTAAGACCTTATTTCTACAAGGAATTGCTTAAATATTCAAAGTTAAGGACCAAATTGTATTTTTTTTAATGTACTTTCCAGTAAACTGCAACAATAGTCCACATTCTGTGAAATGTGAGCCTAATCAGCAACGGAACGTTGACTTTTTCTAACAACTTCCTATCCCTCTAGTCACGTAAAATATTTTTTTTAAACTATCCTAAATATTACAATGTAAAATCAGATCAAAATTAGTTGTAAAAGTGTGTAAACATTAAATTAACAAAAAAATTTTGTAATTTTGTTTATAAAAATGTTATATATAATAAATACCAAGAAAAGTACAGGGTACTTTGTAGTCAGTATAGCTAGACTAAATTTCGAAATTTTAAAATAAAATTTTTGTCAATAACCAATTACTTTGTTATATTACAATTATTTTTTAAAATTAAGTCTTTATTTGATTTTAATTGTTTGCAGAATATTATGAAATAAATAATAAAATGTTTTTCTCACATTTGTTAATTAAAGAACGTTGGGATTGTATTTACAAGTGCATAAAAAAGTATTTCATAATCCATAGTTACTAGTCAAAGTTAGATCTGTTAGAAAATCTGTAAACATAAAATAAAGCTAAAAAAAAAAAAAAAATCTCGATGACCAAGCACATCCAAAAAGTATAGTAACATATGTCCCTAGTTTCAAATAATGTAGCCTGGTGTTATTTGCCAATGCTGGCTGCTCTAAGGAGCAACCAAATATTTGGCAACCCTAAGACAATTTTTACGAGCAGAGTGTAAAAAAAACCAAAGCAGCACAGGTAAGAAAAAAAAAAACAAAGTAAGGTTTGTAAGAAATATCTGCGCCCAAAATGATTTATTAGCCCAAATGGCAAGCAAATAGCATTAAAAGGTGGGCGGCTTTTAAAAGGGTTCCTGCATAAATTACCCAAAGGAAGATGCTAAGAAATGTAAAAACGAGAGTTTGCAGCAAAGATATGGGCGTGGCAGCACCAGACAGACTGCAAATAATTCGCACGAAATTAGTTTTTTTATTTTGGCATTCAGCTGACCATCTTACTTGGACTCGAAAACAAATATACCAAGTCTATCAGACACTCAAGCAACAGCTGTCCAGTTAACTACTGGAACACTATTATTTGTGGCAAGAGGTGAACCCCAAAAAAAATACTGCTAAAATAGCATAAATAAGTTAAAGGCGGCTTAAACTTGAAATTGTTGCATTCGATTTTTGTTTTTTGAAAATAGTTTTATCGCTTAAAGACTTGGTCTCGAAATGTACTTCCTGTTGGGGATAAACTTCGGGCACTCAGGCTTTAAACTAATTGCTTATATATGTAATTAAATTAAATAGTTCGGCTAAATTGTATACGGCACTTAAAAAAAAAACTTACAATCTTATGAACTATTCTAGTTTTCTTCTGAACTGGTCACAACAACCCATTAAGGGATTACGGCCAGACGTTAATTGTCCTCCTAGATGTCTCTGCTGCGCACACGCCTTCTTCACTCCCTGATACCAAAAGTAGCTAGTGAGCTCTTTCACTTCTTCTTATGGAGGCACAGACTACTCCTTTGACGGGCTCGCCCAACAACCGCATTCAAAACCTTACTCTGTGGTTCATCAATGCAAACAACATGACCCAGCTATCGGAGCACCTGCATCCGCTTGATTATGTCAATGTCGCTCATACATTTTGGCGTTCCATCGAAAGCGATAGTCGTTATCAAAGAGGAAAAGATACGGCTGGATAAGCGTCTTATACACTGAGACCAAAGCAGGTTTGCACCCAGGATTTGGTCTTGGGGGGGGGGTATAAATATATCAGAGCTCGCAAAAAACTGTCAATTAATTTCTCCAACATTTGGGTGGGGGGTTCGTCCCCAAAAACCCCCCGTGGATCCGCCACTGGTCCAGGGTATTAATGTTAGGCAAGGATAATTTCCTGCTCGATCTCCTTGCTGGCATCGTTGTTTAATGTGATGATGGTGCCAAGGTAGAGAGAGGTTTCTCTACTTCTCAATTTGCCTACTGAGCTCAAAGTAACATCGCATACTAGCAACGTGGTTTGTTGTGATGTTGGTGCCAAGGTAGAGAGAACTGTACTTCCCAAATGGCCACTGAGATCAAAAAAGCCAGAGTAAGCCATTGCTTGATCACCATGCTGACATCGTGGTTTGTTGTGTTGATAGTGCCAAGGTGAGCTTAATCCTTGACAACTTCAAAAGTAAAGTTTCCAACTGCAATCAGATTTTCTGATCGTCGCATCTCTCTACTCGAAGAAACTAAATACATTATTCGTCTTGCTCTCATTCACCAGCAGACTCACAATGGCAGATTTTGTTGCATAAATGCACAGGCTCTGGTATCACCTTGCTTGGTACGACCACATCATCCGCACAAGCAATTGGATACTTTTAGATGTACTCCGGTCTTCCATGAGACATCAAAAAATTAAGAAGGTTGTAGAAGGGAGCATCGCCTTGTCTGAAATCTTGAACGTTATCAAAGCTTTGGTGACGTCATTAACGTAGCGGCATGGATTACTCAACGCTATTTGAAAAAATCGCGCCAGTCTTGCAGCTATGCCGAACTCAGACAGTGCGGCGTATACGCGATTTCTCAACGGGTTAACAAATGCTGCTTGATAATCGACAAATACATGGTGGGTGTCGAATTTGATAACGTGGGTTTTGTACAGGATTTAAAGTAGTGTCAACGCAGGTCTTGCCAGACCTTAAACCGTACTGATTAGGCACGATCAGTGACATAGCTAATGTCTTGAGTATCTTTCACGAGAGAGCCTTGTATGCGATGGAAAGAACATTGATGCACCGGCATCTGGCGCATACCGTGGAGGCTACCCTGCTTGAGTACAGGACAAAGCATACCAGGATTCCAATTATCGCGCATGTTCTCCTCTAGTCATACAGCGCCTGCAGCTTTGTTGTTCTTGAGACGCCTGATACCAACCCAGACATTGTTGACACATCAACACCATCATTTATATTATGATTGAGGGCTTCAGAAAACTTGCTTCTGTGTATCCGTCATCAACTAATTATAAAGTGAAGAAGTTTTTTTATATAAACTAAGCGCACCCAATTCATTCATAGCCAATTTTTTATAACCTACAACTTATGAGGTTACTATTGAAAATGCCAAACAAATTCATACCAATTAACACTTATAGCTATAAATTTAGTATTTTTTTAATATTTATTGTTAAAATATGTTTTATTAATTCTTTACAATACGCTGTTCTTCAAAAGTGCAAAAGGTAAATATGTAAATTAGCTGCAATCCCAATTTTATTTGAACAAAAAACGTTCTCATCGAGCAATATATTTTTTTTTTTTTTTCATTTTGTAAGCTGTTGTGAAAATTTAATTAAATGTGAATTGAATGCATGCACATTATTTGTTTGTTTCTGAAATGTTACGCGCATTTTAATGAAAAGGTAAAAAAAACCACAGAAATAAAAAGGCGTTTTTAAATACGAATATTTACCATTTTTTATTGTAACTTTTTTTCTGTTGAGAAATTTAAGTGAAATGAAATGCATGTGTGCACACATGGGTAAATATGTACTTAGTATTTGTATATAATGCTATACCCAGGCACAGACAACCAGCTTCATACTATCTGTACATCTGACTCTGCATTCTCTTTTCAGTCACTGGGTGGGTCTGCGTTGTTTTCCCCTTTATGTGCTTAAATGCAAATTACATTTCATTTCATTACAGTTTGCTGCATATTTCAGGCTGGGTATAAAATAAAAATGGCTGAACTGCTGCATACAAAACGAGCTAAAAATGGCGGCTGACGTGTTTTGCAGTTAGCTTCACCGTTGCGAATTAAGCCTGAAGGTGTGCATTAGAGACCGGAGAACGTAGTATTACCAACAAACAGGTGGCATTAAGTTTTTGTATACGAAGTCACCCATTAGCATAGCAACGGGTATTATAAATATAATGCATTCTGAATACTGTCTCACTGTTGACTATAATTTGCATACCCTTCAATACCTTTGGTTTGGTTTGGTTTGTCTCTCAGTAATTAAGTCATTTAGGGAACCATCATGGGGTTATTATAAATAGTTTTATAGGAGGATAAGCAGACCCTAGATTGTTATCGATTAGTCCTTATGAGCAAATATAAATCCAGTGTTGGGCAGAACATTGTCTGTACTACACACTTCTTAAGAAAATTTGCTTCCTAATTTCTTCACATATAGTTTTCTAACAAGGGTATGCAAATTGTTGACTTATGGTAACTTTACAACTATTTTTTGCTACGGTGGCTGTTACCAGTTAGTATGTGCCTTGGACATTCCTCTTTCTCTAGATCAGTGTAATCTGTGTGGGTTCTCACTCTCTTCCTATATCTGCCACTTCTTTCATAAAAATGTCAACGCATCTCTGCACTGTTATCCTTTCAACCCAAATACCCTCCACGAATTCCATAGAATGGTAGGTCTGTTATGCACTTTGGCAGACTAAATTTTTCTCGATGTTGCCAAGAGGAAATTGTTTTTAATTTATGTCTGTCTATTTAAATATTCGTCTATTGACCAGTCCGTATGAACAATTTAATCTGAAAAACCATAAAACCTAGGGTTCTTGAGGACATTAATCATACGCAGATAAACTTTGCCAAATCATGCTGATAAGTAACCCTGAAACCATGAAAAGAATTTTGTGGCTTACACTAACACAAAAAAACCCTAATGTTTTTGAGTCAATCAGAACCATCTTCCAAAACCTGGCTCACAAAATATACCCAAATGGATTTTAAGCAACTGAATCCGAATACGTGGTTCGGTCCAAAAAATTGAGCACTTCTGGGTTCTGAGATAAACTCAAAAAAACCCAAATTGAAAAATTTAGCTACGAAATCGCAAATTTGAACTTCCAACTTTATAAAATAAAAACATAGAAAAGTGGCTAACGCTATTAAAACGATAAGTGGCACTAGTACCATATTCCATAGCTTGCCTTTACAACCAAAATATCTACATTATAAACTTGTTCAACTTAAAACATATCGATTTTTTGACTCATGTACATGCATGCGTATACTTTATGCAAGGTTATAGGTGAAAACCCGTCTATCACTGATATTAAGCATACGCAGTCTTGCTCTGCACAACTGTTGCTAATTTAGCAACATTTGCCTGCCACAAAAATATGCCATATAAAACTTTTACAGTCAGCCAGTATAAGCCCAAAGCACGCAGTGCATTTCATTTCTGAAAATCCTTGTAAGCCACAAAAGACTTGAAAATTCGTGCACATTTATAAATTTCATGGGAATAAAATTGCTACGAAATAAACACGCACACTGACTCAGAGGCCCTGCATCCAACAACAACCACAACTACAACCACATTGTAAGAGCTCCAAAATAAAAAAAAAGAATGAGGTTTCGAGTATTTTGGCCACAGTTAAAAGTACTCGAAAAACAAAGGCAAAAGCAAATGAATTGCAGTCAATCGATTCCACTAGGTATGGATGGATTGGGCAGCCTCTGCACGGCTTGTAATACTTCAGTTCCCAGTAACAACAACAAAGCAAAAACAGCAAAAAAAAAAAAAGCAAATCGAAATGGCAATGCGTACTAGTTTCCAATTAAAAGTTTACTAATTATTTCTAAACTTTTGTGCACCAAGCAATGAGTACCGAGCATGCAACCAAATAAACTACTAACGAAACGAACCAGACTATCGCGTGGGAGTCCCCATAGTCAGATAGCCTTAGAATCCTGCCACAAATTGGTTACGATTGCGGAAATACGTCTGTGTGTGAGTGTAGCCATTGCAATTGACACTCTTCACAAAGTGCATGAAGCTTGGCATGAACTTTGTAGCTCCATCTGGATACACTAGATGAAGATTATCAATTATCTGTATCTAAATTATACAAATTCTTTGGAGTTTTTTATAGTTTGTTTTTGACACTGATCCGAATCGAGCTGATGAGTCGTTTTCGTACATTTTCGGCGTGTTTAAAGTCATTGGAAAGAGTCTTTAATAATCTGTTTGTTACGGTTATATGCAATATCCTAAGATTCAGTTCGGAAAAAAAAAATAAATGCTTTTTTTTAAATAAACTAGAGGGCTCCGCATCCTGTGTGCTTCCTAATAAATTGTGTAAAGAAATGGTTGAGGGGAGCTGGGGCTCCGCGCCCTGTGTGCTTCCTAATAAATTGTGCGAAAACAAAAAATGAAACGCGTTTTATGAATAAGCTAGGGGGCTCCGCACCATGTGTGCTACCTAGTAAGTTGTATGAAAAAATGGTTGAGTGGCGGGTGGGGCTCTGGACCCTGTGTGCTTCCTCATAAATTGTGTGAAAAAAAATGGTTGACTGATGTTCACGAATAAACTAGGCGACTCCGCACCCTATGAGTTTCCTAATAATTTTGAAATGGGTTTTTCCAATAAACTTGGCGGCTATCCTCCGGAAACAGCTGTAGTCGAAACATCCCGACTGAACTATAACTTTCCTTAATTTACAAACTACTTAATTTTTTTGAAAAAATGTACACGTTTGGATCGTGACACAACAAATCAAAAAAAACAGAGGATTTGAATACACACTAAATTTTTTTTGAAAAATATTTTCGCAGAGTATTTCACGTACGGATAGTGACCCGACCTATTCCAATTTTTTTTAACCTACACTACAGACAGAGCAACAGCGATTCAGGACACCAATTCAACACCCGCTGCAATGTTGGCAAAGTGCGATGAAGCGCCATGATTTCATCATCCGTGTTTCAGCCATCAGGCCAGTCAATAGCCATGCCATCGATATTTCGATCGCTGTCCCCGTCGATGCCATTCCAGAATTGTATGCCTTTGAGTTGACTTTTGTTTATTTCATGCCAAGATATCATATGTGTGTACATGCCAACTCGTTAAAGTGTCACACGAGCCAATGAAAAATCGATTTCATTGAGGAGTCACTCAAAAAGCAAATCGAATGCTTCGCTGTTTACCTTTCTTCACAGCCCAATACATGGAACTATGGAATAAAAGCTGTCAGCTTGATGGCCGAAGCAGTACACTTAAAAAAACAGTTGAGCAAGAAACCAGAAATGATTTTTTCTAGCGATTAAGCAAAACTTGTTGTAACATTACATCTTAATTATCCAAGAATATACTAATTAAAACAAAAAATTAAAGAAATTTCGTATCAAATTCTTTCATTTATCGTTTGAAGTTTTTTCGATATTTTTATTTACAGCCATCAGATTTATAGAGGATGGTTATAAATTTTGAAATTCTCCTACAAGACAACAAGGTCACACATTTCTAAGGAGCAACAAATTAACTGCTTAAAATGATCAACTTGTGTTAATTTTTTATCTAATGGTCTCGGAGGTTTAGGTGGCTCGCTACCCGAGCCAGTATAATATCCTAAGTTTATGCTAATTTAAAAAACCTTCTTCGTTTTACTTCCAACTTCATAAAATATTATTTTTTATCATCGATAACTTAATTTGTTTTGTAGTTTATATTATGCAGGGTAGCATTTATAAATAAATAAAACTGGGTTGTGTTTTTCTAAAACACTACAAGAATTTAAATTATTTGAAAGCTTGTGCGTAGGAATTTTGGACAAAAAAAAAATTTTTTTACTGCACATAGGATTTTTCTGTCCTTACACTGAAGCCAATATTATTGGATGGCTCAATCGATACATCTATAATGATACGAACTTCTGAAATATCGCATAAAATCGCTTAATTAGAATGCCATTTATTATACCTATAAAAAAAAAACTGTTGATAGCTACCCTTTCTGGACAAATTCTGCGCTGTGGTTTCCAGTTTAATCCGATTATCTGGTTCGACATGGTCTCCACAGTCCTCTAGTTCAGTTCGACTAGTTTTTGATTGTTGCAAAAAAATGGACTTGGCCTGCTTTAGTTCCTGATTCATCTCCGTGGCCAAGTTGTATAATTTGATCATATCGCGCACGCTTAATGATGCTTCTTCCGGAGAAGTAATTTCATTATCAACAATAAGCGACAGGTCAGAGCCTCGGTCAGAGCAAGACATTTTTATGAATAATTTTTGGCAAGAATTAAAAAATATGTAGTAAAAAAATTTACTGAAACTTTGAACAAAATTAACTGAATTTTTGTCAAGTTCCACTTTATAAAGCAAATTTTTCAAAGCCTACTTAGTAAACCTAACTTAAAAAAAATTTATTACATTTTTTATGCATTTCTATATAGGTACTTTTTATTCATTCAGAACTCTTAATTCATAGAAGTCAATAGTGAATTTTTGATAATGGCTTGGAATATGTGGTGCCAAGATAAGGGGAATATTAAGTTTGGGAAACATGGAGAGAAGACATTGGATATCCTCAAAGTTACCTCCAATATTCTCGTGAGGACAAAAGAAATTTTTTCTTAAACATGGCAGTCAAGTTATTCATATAAATATTACATTATTTTTTTTTATCCTTTTAAGATGGCGATCTAAGTTCAATCAATGCTGGAATTTCTTCTAAGTCTATGAGAACTAGTCCTCATTAATGCATTAAGAAGATTTTTTTTCTAAATTATTAATTAATCGATGACAACTTATCGCAAAATATTGTCATATAAACTTAATTCATACTTGCATAACAAACTTTATATACGCCTTGCCTTAACGCACAGGGCTTAATAAACAATTTCAAATTATTCACACATTTGTTGTCAACGATCCACAATACCAACATAGATATTATAATGCCAATAAAAAGCTCATATCAGATGACAATTGAAAATGTTTCAACGCTTCTCCATGACCAATATTTGTTATTGTTGCGTTGGTTGGACGCGAATTAGCCACCAATTTGTTGCATGCTTTAGATAATGCTACACCTCTCAAACCCACACCCTCTTATAACCTTCCATGTTGTCGCACTTGATGTTGCAATTTGCTGGGACTGCTCTATTTTCTGACATAACACGTTGCGTATTCGCAATGTAAAGCAAATGCACGTGTATGCACTTATACACTCATTCCTACAGACACTCGTGCATTCATACTAACATACTCACATGCACACAGTATATTTGTCTTTTGTTTGGCAATGTTTGTATGTCCGCGGTCGCTTAATTATTTTTGTCAGTGTCGAGTTGGCAAATTTTATGCTCTATTACCAAACGCAGTCGTCAAGGGCTGGAAAGATTTGGACTATGATGAAAATATGTTGAAAAATGCATTGTGCATTGGTTGAATTTTAAACTAAAATCCTTTTAATGGTCATTTTGTTAAATTGACCAACG
Source organism: Chymomyza costata (assembly GCA_018150985.1). Classification (NCBI taxonomy): domain Eukaryota; kingdom Metazoa; phylum Arthropoda; class Insecta; order Diptera; family Drosophilidae; genus Chymomyza; species Chymomyza costata. The sequence continues at coordinate 2,996,084 of JAECWU010000001.1, read as the reverse complement.
CATTGCGTGCACTTTGGGCTTCACTCTATTTTAATTAAAGAAACCCCTAAAGCTTGTGTATAGCCACAATTTTTAGAGCAAGTGCGCTTGCAATCCAAGATGAATGATCTCTTGACCACAGTTGGAATGTTTAACCAACTAACGAACGTCCATGGTCATACGGCTTCATTTCTGCCGGCAGCGCAATCTTTTACGCATGCAGTCGGATTAAAACTGGCGTTACCCAACTCTGCTGATCAGTGTTTTGATTCCCAAGAATTATTTCGAACAAAGTTTCTTTTACAAAACTTGTACTGAAAATTAGTGAAAAATCGTCACGTAACAGTGTAAGGTATGCTGTATTTGTATGCGTGACAGAAAAACAAGATTAGCTGAGTTGATAGAATTTTGGGCTTGAAAACTTTTAAAGTTGGCTCAAACCAAAATAATACACCAGCGAGCTATTTGGATAGCAAATCAATTAAGTCTGATTAGTTACATAGCTAACTAATCAATCCTCCTTTATTGACATTCATTCAACTTTCATTTCGATTTATATGTCCTAAGATTTTTTAATTTTTGGATACATTCAGTTTTGTAAAACAATAACATGCTTTTCTGATTTATAATCGAAAAACCATTAAATTTAGGTGCTAAATCAGCCAAAGAAAATGGGGTCGGGTTAACCCCTCCATTTTTCATAATGACAAAAATTGACTTTTTTGAAAAATTTTCATATCTCAATAGTTCTAGATAGTTGCGGCAAAGCGTTAGCTTCAATTTGGTATATCGGGCTAGTTGATCCGATATCAGATAAGCATTTTATAGCCAAAAAATTACTAGGTCGTAGTTGCCCCACCTTACCATAATTTTTTTAAATACATATTGTTTAAGGGACTCTTTGAAGGTAAAAGAGAAGAAAAAAGATTATTTATCTAACTCTGTAAATTTCAATAAGTAGCGTTAAATAAAGCACATTTATTATAAAAATAAAGCAAATTGTTAGCTTAATTTAATTTACCAACGCTCAGAAGAAATCAGTAGTTCTAGAAAGTTGCTGCAAAGCGTTAGCTTTAATTTGGTATGTCGAAAGAGTTGATTCGATGTCAAATAAGCATTTTATATCCAAAAGTAAGTACTTGGTCGGGTTTGCCCCACCTTAACCAACAAATATTTATTCAAGCTACCCTGCAACTTTAATATTTTACAAGTTAAATTTAATCACTTTTTTAAATTATTTTACTATTTTATGTATAATAGACTGACTTTCAGATTTTTGCAAAAACTTTCCAACTAATTTCCTACAAAGAATTAAAAAAAAATACAAATATTTGAAAATATGAAATTTTTGTATTTTCGTTTGAATTTTCAAGGTATTGCCAAAGTACTCGTTGCAGACTTTATGGAATACAAATAAACAGCTCTGAGGACCTAGGCTAGACACGTCAACCACAACATTAAGTTCAATGAAAAAAACAGAAAAAAACAAAAATACAAATTGCACTAGAGTAGGTATATGACCGCAGGATACTCTCTACCATTTAACACCAACAAAATTTATTCCTGCAAACATAAACAGGAGGTTGGTCAGCAGATACATAGTGATGTTCTCCTACAATCTAGCTACTTAGTTCAAATGGTTTGCAAGATCTCAGACTCGTCTATGGATATTTTTTAACCAAACTTAAAGAATTCCTTACTGTGACAAACTTTTGCTTGAACTTAATATACACTTCACTCTATGTGTATCCGGTATAACAATAACATATATGTATGCATTACCAGAATAAATAAATCCCATTTTTATGATTCACATTGCAAAGCGTTTAACTTCTCACTCACTTTATGTTTATGTCTAGTCAGATAAATTCATGCGTATGCATGTTTTTGTTTTTTTTGTACATATACATATGTTTGTGAGTATATGTGCTTGTTATATACCATATTTGGTACTTCTGTTATGGTAGTTGTTAAAGCAATTCCAAACAAAGTTGCTTGTTGAACGCATTCTGTTTAGACATTTTACTGTTGCCTACTTTTTTGCGCAGCAGAACGTGTAAGAGAATTTTGTAGTCCTTCAACCGGCAGTTGTTCGACAAACTGCACAGCACGTGATCATATACACAAACACATATACACACACACGCACACCCACAGTCATTTTCACATAAAAATCCCTTATGTATGTACATACGCACGTCTTGCGCGTTTTGGCATTTTATTGGCAGCATTTTATTTGAAACGCGTGTGGCGCACAGCAAGCAGCTTTTTGTTTGAGTTCCTTGTTTTGAAACAAACCGCAAAAAGTTGATTCGGCTTGGCTTTATATTGCATTACATGCCCTACACATACAACTGGGATTTGACTGTCACGAACTCAAATCAGCGAAAGCTAAGTATATCATAATAAATATATATTTTGAAAGGGTATTGAGTTTTTAAAGAAATAAATCAAAAATTTTTGAAGCTTACTTATTTGTTTTGAGCGTTTTTAAAAATTTGAAAAATTGTATCCAAAAATAACATAATACCCTGTAAACATAGTGTTAGGTTAGTGTCCATATGTGAAATATTTGCAACAGGCAATAAAAGATTGATCCGTGTGCGTCTGTGCTAAAACTTTGAGACTTTTTTAGAAATTTTAAATAGTGTGCTGTATTAAAATCATAAGATTTATTAAGAATGAATAGTCATCAAATTTGATTACTTAAATAATGTGAGCCTAATAAAATCCAAAAATTAATGTTTCCTTAATATACCATACTCTCTCATCTATTCAACCCTGGTGTTAACCATTTTTCCATAAAAATGCCTTGTAGACATCGTATCATTGCACAATTTCGCAAATTACATTTTATTTTAGAAAAAGTGAAATTTTTCATTCGCTCTGCTCACTCTAAGCCTTATTTTGTTTTTTTCGCAATCTATTTCTATATTGTAAACAGAATTATATGGGGTGTTTACGTTGTCGGGTTGTTGGTGACCCTCGATAGCGTAGTGGTAGCGTAATGGCTTCGTAACCCGATGGTCGGTGGATCGTTTCCACGCAGAAGCACTGACATCGCTAGCTCAAAGAAGCTATTTGCTTAAGAAAATCTCTATTAATTCAAGACACCGTCGTTCGGATTCGGCTATAAACTATAGGTCTACCTGTTCTCTTCGAACAGTTATTAATGAAGATCCCCTATGTTACACCTAAGGACGACTGACAAAAAATAGTCAAGTCAGCGAAAATTATTAAGTTGTTGTAAATGACGTGAATGACCCTAACAACGAGGCATGAAGGCAAATATGCCCAACCAACGAGGTTGAAAAATAACCAGTGTTCCTATACTATTGTTTTCACAACATTTTTTTTCGGGATTTTCTACTTTTCGTAAACGAGAGTCTGCGTCGGGCTTAAATGACCATTTTTTTGTGTAAATTATTGAACCCTTTTGTCTTTTGCCATTTTGCACTTATGCCAAGTGAACAACCCAAATATGTTATTATTGTGATAATATGGTAATACAATCACTTTAATCCACTTTAAAAACTATTTTCAAGTAGACCCAATTCTGTTTTTACACTGTTTTCTAAATAACACGGTGTGGAAAAAAATTTTAACACAATTTCATTCAATATAGCACGATTAAAAAAAGCTATTTGATTGAATTTTAAAGAAAAATGTTTTTATGAACCTAATCTTTTAGAAATTAAGTTAGTGAATTCCCATTTCTAATTTATTTTTTAAGAACTTACTGCGTATTTTTTTATTGTTAATTTAATATTTTTTACTAAAAATAATTTCTTTTAGAAAACTTAAAACTAATTTTAATCATTGGACTTGTCTAATCCAATGAAGCGCATTATAACCATGCCAGCTGCACGGCTGTCAATGAGTTCATGAAAACCTCATACATACTAGTACATATATATATATAAAGTCAGTAAATGAATAAAAACTTTGTGTGTATGGATATGTGTGTGCGGGTTTTGCTGAAAACCCATAAAACTGAAAGCTATGGCTTGGATCATGTGCAGCTATATACATATATGTTGGTTTTATTTCATTTTTGAAGCCATAAAAAGCCGACTAGTCGGCATATAGACATAAAAGAGACTCATCAATTGGCTTATTTTAGAAATATAAAATAAAATTTAATAAATAATTGGCCAACTGTGAACCCACCGACACAAACACAAACACACATAGACACACACTGCTGTTAAGCAAACTAGAAGATTGATTTCAATCAAGCTGCAAAATTGCGCATACGCCCCATCAAACCAAGAGGAAGATCGCATAGTCGCTTGTCAGAAATCTCAAATCATTTAAGTTGACGCTAAGAAATGCTTCCAAATATGTTTGTTCGTACGTATATGCATCTTTATAGTTTGACAGTTTGACTATTTGACTTAAGTACGCCCGGTTGCCTGGCGGTCTGGCGGGAAACGCAAAGATGCAACTGGCACAAGATGACGTCGCATGGTTGCAATGTACATGCCGCCATTGCAATGGAACAAGATGAAAAACGCAAACATTTAGTTTGCCTTTTTTTTTAGTTCTCGCTTGTTTTCTTATCTTATTCACTCTCATCTGGTGTTTGAAGTTGTATGTGTGCGCATTAAGCTTAGAACGTTAATACAGTGGAAAAGATGTGTGCGTGTGTGTGTGTATGAATCATTTTCTTTTAACAGAGGCGCAAACTGAACTGCATACAGTTTTGACATACGTTATAGTTTGTTTCTAACTTTGTCATACATGCGAAATAAGTTAGGTAGCCTGAATTTGGTCTATATCAATTAAAGTTTTTAATCGATCTTAAAGAATAGTACTCTTAGCAATAAGGTTCATAACTGTGACAAGTTTCTATGGCTTTTAAAGTGAACATGCGTAAGAATTTTGAATATGTTTTATTGTTGCCATCACCTTAAAAAGAAAACAGGCACGTAAATTTGGGGTGAGCTATGCCTCAAAATCGATAAATAACTGTTGAGGGTGGGTAACAGTCCGATATGACAATATCGATTCTTCTATTATAATTAATTATTGTTGCAAAGTGGAACTGCCACATCTTCTTTCAACTTTCGCGCAAATATGTACATAATAGCCGTAATGTTATGGGTAAGATATAGAAAGCTCCAGGCCTGAAATTACCCCAAAGCCCTCCATTTTTCTTTCCATTAAAATCTTCCTTTTATGCTTCTAAGATTTAATTGTGTTTTGTTTTGACCTCTGCTCATGCTCAATTTCATGCTGTCCTCTATAAGTCTACCATTTTTCTTTGCTACTTACCAACTTTACCACTGATTAATTGCCGCTTGTTAACGCCGCGGCCAACCGCGCACAGAACACCATCAAGAATATGAAATGCCGAAACATCCAAAATCAAGAGCCCTCCAGACATCCATCCCACAAACTTCCGCTCTGCAGCAGCGTCAAGTAGCTGCTTTAATTTCACATTCCACTCGTTCTCTCTATTTACACTTGGCATTCCATTGTTGTCTGCTTAAATGTTCAGCTGTTAAGACCCAGAAGTCGCTTGGGTCAAGTCCCTTGACGCGCTTGTCAGTCAGGGCCAACGTCACTGAAACATCAAATTGAAAGTGACCCTGGAAAAACGTTGAAAATTCAACGAAATAAAACATGCGTTCAGTTTTATTTTTAATTAAGTTATATACATTTTGCAAGGACTGCAAGGTCGCACGTTTGTGCAGCCCTACGGCATAATGCTTCAAAAGTTGTTAAAAAAAAGTGGGGAAAAAATTTAGGTTAACTGCATTGCAATGGAAAAATGTGAAAAGTTATGCAGGCCAATTGAATTTTGCTGCATTTAAAACACGACAGTTGAATAATTTAATAAATATTTAAATAAAATACTTTTTTGGTATTTCAAAGTATTTGCAACTGATGTGGGCAACAAAATATTTATAAAAACGATTTCCCCAAAAAAATGTCAGGTATTTCTTTGGGTTAAAAGTGTGAAAGGTTAAATAAATATAAACTTGCTTACCTTTGGCCACAAAATGGGACACAAATTGTCAAGCGTGAAAATCAAATCCTTTCTCAGTTACAAAACTCAAGATGTCCAATTGTTGTGTGAATTTATTTATTTTGTTTTTACCTTTTTCACTTTTTGCTACAGCGAATTGACAATCTACAAGAGGAAGAAAATTTACCCTAACTAAGCCAAAGACAAAAGAGTCTTATAGGCTTGTGGCTTATGTACAAGGTGGCGCAAAAGAAATCACCCTATTGGAAGATGCTCTCATTTTTGTAAATGGCCGCCAATATCAAATCTGTTTTGACATTTGTGGACTAGACAGATACAGAATACAAGTGAATAAGCCATGGAGCGATACACTCCCCAAGAACGCGGAATAATTGTGTCTATTTTTTTTGCGTAACAATTCGTCTGTGGTGTTGGCGCAGCGCGAATTCCGTCGCCGATTTCCCGGCCGTCCGACACCAACTGCGCAAACACTGCGCCGTTTAGCCACTAATCTTGAAGAGTATGGGACCACACGAGACGTTGCCAAGAGTGGCCGGCCCCGGAGCGCCCGTTCTGCCGAAAATATCGCCGCTGTAGCCGAGGACGTCGAAGTGAGCCCCGAAACATCGACCAGACGACGTGCCACGCAATTGGGCCTCAGCCGGCGGTCCCTGCAACGAATTTTGGTCATTTTTGGTCAATTTTGGAATTTCATTTAGAAAAAAAATAAGAGCCAAACAACATCGGATGACTTCTTTTGCGCCACCTTGTATATAACAAGCAGGCGTGCCGCAAACTCATATTATCATCTTTTCCTTCCATCCGTATAGTGCACGACAAATGTGATGCATTTAGGATCCTATAACGTGGTTGCGATAATAAAAAGTTAACACTTCTTTCTTCATTAGGCTCATATGCCTATCGAACGATTTAAGCTTATTAATGATAGTAAAATAAAAAAAATAGCGCCTCTAGCTTATGTGATCTTCGAGATCAAGTAGCTCATACGCGGAAACGGATAATCGAAACCCAAGTCTATGCTGATTTTTGTATTATCAGCAACAGCTTATATATTTAAGCACCCTTGAGTCAAATTTTGCTCAAAGTTAGCCAATAGAATTTGGGGATATTACTATATTTTATAAAATTAATTTGTTATACAGCCCCAAAAATAAAAAAAATGTCGTGATCTGGAGACATGACACATTTTTTCTTATGTATTTCAATGCGCAGAGTCTGCATCCGCCAAAAGGATTCATACTATTCTCTAAGATAGATAAGACCAGTTTTACGGCAATGTTTTTTTTTTAAGTTTTTAGGTTCACTAATCAAACTCAGCACGAAAGAGACCTGGACATCTCTTACGGCAGTTCACCCAATGAAACCACATACAATAAAGTGGTACACAGACGGATCACTCACCGATGAAGGGAGTGGCCTGAGGGTAGTAGGACCCAAGATCAAGTATTACGAATCACTAGGCAGACACACCAGCATTTTCCAAGCTGAAGTCTGCGCTATTGGAAGATGTGCAGAATTCAATCTGCAAAAGAACTACCATGACAAGGATATCTCCATCCTGTCTGACAGTCAAGCAGCGATAAAGGCATTAAGCAAACCCAAGATCACATCAAGGCTGGTCAAAGAAGTGAGTGCTTCACTGGACAAATTAGGTGCCATGAATAAGCTCACTATTAGGTGGGTTCCAGGAAATAATAATATTCCTGGAAACGAGCTGGCGGATAAACTGGCAAGGACCGGTGCGGCAATACCGCTAATCGGACCTGAAGCACACTGTGGGATTGGTAACCATGTGGTACGGGACCTACTGAGAACGGAGGAGGAAAACAAACGGCTGCTTCACTGGGCACTGACACCAGGACTTAAGCAATCAAAAACCCTCCTCTCTAAATACAACCATAAAAGGTTCAAACGAATGATAACCTACGGGAAAAATACCGTGAGGATCCTGACTGGACTCCTGACGGGACACTGTAGGCTCCGCAGTCACCTTAATAAAATTAGTATAGCGGACAGTGGGCTATGCCGCTTCTGCAGCATGGAGGAAGAAACTTCAATGCATTTACTTTGTGAATGTATGGCACTCGCCAGTAAAAGAAACAAGCTCCTGGGCATGTACGTTCTCCCACCGGAGATCGTTGTTACCCTAAGTCCAAACAAGATACTGGAATACATGCAGGCCATGGGACTTTTGGGATAGCTCTGAGCCGCGAACCGGGTACAATAGATCCGCCTGGGTCGCAGCATACTTTACACCCACATGTAAATATATAGGTTCACTAAATCCGTAGTCTGAAACACAGCAGCACGACAGCTTTCTGATGTATTCTTCAATTATGGAGATTTTTGAGGTTATGCCAGACCTCTGATGTGTTGCAGTTTATTTGACCACGACTGCGGATTTAGCGACCTCAAAAGTCTCTGGACCCGAAAGTCAGTTTTTTTTTGTGTCCAAGGAAAGTGGCATCAAAAAGCTTGGCTCAAAACAAAAAAATGTTGAATATTTTTTTTTATACATCAATTTTTTAATTATAAAATAACTGGTATTATTTATTTATTTATTTATTTGTGCTTTATTCCCCTTAAATATACATTTTCACTAAAGCTAATGGTATTATTTTTTTTCAATTTCTATTAAAAAATAACTTTTAATTTTTGACCTAAAAATAAAACATATAAAATAATAATTACTTATTAATTTTAATTTAAAAATCGTCAAAAACTTCTCAATTTTGAATATAAAAATAAAATATAAAATAATAATTACATATTAATTTTAATTTATAAATAGTCAAATAACTCTTATTGTTCAATGTTGTTTTTATAAATAAAAAAAAAAATAATATAAAATAATAGCAATTTTTATTATTTTATTTTTAATTTTTAATACCTTTGAGTAATTTTTTTACAATCATTTACAATGATTGTCGTATTTATATGGCGTACACCTCAATACCTTTCGATCGTTGCCAAATATATCCTTAGAGGTTCAATATTAAGGATCACACAAATAAAATTAAATTTAAAAAACTTTCGAACCCTATAACAATGGTCGGCGCATTTATAATTTAGAATTAACAAACATTTTATAATTTAGAATTAACTTCTACTTTATAGATATATAAACAAATAAATAAACATAAAATCTTTTTTGTACAACTTTATTTAATCACGTCTAAAATATTCTCAGCTATTCAGACAAGCTATCAAAAAAAAAAGAAAAATTGCAGTTCATAAAAATTTATGTATTTTTGATTCTTTGCAATAAAAAGTATATAAAAAAAATTTTGATTTTAATTATGTCTTTTAATCACTACTTTTATACCGTTTTTTGAAGTAAACATATTTATTTTAACTGCCCACAAATATATCGTAGCTCTAGCAAAAATAAGAGTATACAAATTTATGGGCTGCTCTGACTTTTAAAAGTTTTCTTAGCATTAACACTCAACTAAACGTAAATTGTTTAGAGTCAACATGCATGCAAGTAGAAAGAAAAAATATAAAAAAATGTGAAAATAGACTTACGCAAATACTTAAATTTCCCCTTTCACAAAAAGACCCAAAAAATTGTTCGACTATGAAAATGTTGCATACTTTTGTGCGCAAGTGTTTTGCTGTTTCTTACCTTTTCCAGCGAAAAATCAAACAAAGAATCGGGGTAAATGTCATGACATGGGTCGTTTTGTTTTGATTTTTTTTTTTTTATCAACTTATTTTGTTTTTCAAAGAAAAATAAAAGTTAATTAATTGCTTTAGTAATCTCTCTTAATTAGATAGCACAGCTTTATTCAAATTAAATAAACTTTAAGGCTATATGAGAAAATGCTTAGCCTGTTTCTTATGCAAAGTCAAAAACTTTTTTAATTTGCCTTGAGCATGTCCCAAGTTTGAGGCATAAATATTGTTAGCTTGGCCAGCATATGTACTTTACTGGCCAAATTTGATATGGGTAACAGCTTGAAGCTAAGCCCACTGACATATTAATTCCCCAAAGCACACTATATATGTGCCCCACCATGTGTAGCCTCCCCACACATACAGGTCAACTGCCTGAAGTTTAATTTAAAAGTATGCGTCCTTTTAGCAAACTCTACAAGTAGTTGTCAATAAATTTCTAGGCCACGCTTTTTAACTTTATTGACAACCTGAAGTAAGTTCAATAGGTGTGTGTCTAAAGTAAGTTGGCAGGCTGCTCTGATTGGCAGCACTGTAAAGAACGTAGGTCTGTTAATTGAAAAATGGCAAGCAATTTAAATTGCAAAGCTTTTTTTAAACGAAAATGACAAATACTTTGATTTTACAGAGAAATGTAAATATTTTGTTTACAAAAGCTAAAAAAATATTTGTACTGAGCGCAAATGTTTAACTTTTTTTGTAAGTCACATAAAAAAAAATATAAAGTTTTGCTTTCTTTCACTAATAAATAAGCTAGAGCAATAAAATTTAGTATGTAGACTTATGTGGGCCTCATAAACAACGAAGCGTTGACCTTTTTATCGGTACTTAGCTCGGAAAAGATCTTTTATAGGCACAATATTAAGTATTTTCTGCTTTCTTAAGTTGTCGCAAATAGTCTTAAAAAATAAAGGCGTTTTACAACGACATTTGCATTTTAATTTAAAACACTTTAGTTTAAAGTGACTCAATCAACTTAACAAGCACACGCAGCCATTAGAAATGATTGATGGACATGTCAATTTTAAGTCCTTGACACAAACACAATTACAATGCCAAATTGATGTGCAGCTTGGTTTGAATTTGAAAGAGTTATTTAACACTTTGCATTTATTGGCAGCACTCAAAATGGCGTAATGAAAAATACAATGGCATAATTAGCAAGCCAATGAATGAAGTGTTGTGTGGAAAATTTAATTCAGATGCAGAAACAGCTGCATTCGAACTCATTTACATACGAGTATACTCATTTGGGCACATACAAACAAATCAGGGCTTCAAGCCGACATTTTTAATATTGAATGCGGTTAGGGGTACCCGCGGTTATTTAAAATTTCGAAGAGATGGGTTTTAGTTCTTAGAATTTATTATTCAACATTTCTTAGATAAATTTTTTAAGAGAACCCTATAGAAGTTGCTGATTTAGTTAATAAGTAAAAACCTTTTAATTTTAACCAGTATATGTTTGAGATATACGAAACAATTTTTTAGGATTATTGAAAAATAAAAATAGTACTTCACTGAAAGTACATTGCTATCCTACCAAAAATAATAAGTTTTCAAGAAGCCAGCTGATTGAAATAAGGAGTTTGTTAACTGAATTCTTTGAGTTAGTTCCAATAAGATTATAAATCACAATTTTTTTATAGGGTCCAAAGTTTACATTTTAAAAATCCCAATTAATCCCAGCTTAAAGTTCCTTTTGATTATTTCTATGAGATAGCTTTAGTAGAGTACTTACCTCAAATTTTCATATTAAATACAGAGATGCACTTTATTTTATTTTGATTATTTTGCTCTAAAACTCATTCGGAATTACGAACCTATTCCTTTTTTCAAGGAAGAATTAAATTATAAATTTTATGTTTTACATACAAACAAAGAATAGTTCAATTGACAAAAAATTTGATTAAAAAATACCCTTAGAAGAAAATATGATTTCCTTAGAGGAATATAATATTTCCTTAGAAGAAAATATAGACGTAACTAATTTTTTGTTCTATGGGTTTGTTGAAAACTAAAGACATACATTTTTTTTTTATTTACTCCAAAAATTATTATTATTTGTTTATTTATCAATTACAAGTTGGCAGCCCTGTTGTTTACAACTGCTGCTACAAATTTGGTATTTGGGGGCTTGCTTCTAAGATACTCTAATTTTCGATAACCTGTAGATGGTACTAATTGACATAGATCATGATTTTGATATTTTAGTTACATATTTGGTTCAAAATTATTTGATTGAGTTGTGACAGCCTATAATGCCAATGAAAACATAAAACTCTTTTCCTTTTCAATTTTTTTATTAAATATTGTAAAAATGTCAGTACTTAATTGAATTTCAACGAAATCTGTCAATCCATTTCCAAGATATCTTTGTATAGTGCCATTCTGTGCAAAATTTTTCAAAAAATTATTTTTCTTCACACATTATTTTTTTTGTGATTATAAAATTTATTCTGCTATTCGGGGCGGAGACAAATCCAACAAATTAAAGATCTTAAAAATCGATTTAGACATTCTTGAGTTATACATGTAATTTGTTTTAAATATATGTATATCGATTGCCTAAGGTCGTTTAATTTTTTTTCAAATAAAATTGAAAACTTGTTAAGTTACTGTTTTTAGAAATTAAAGCAATTCCAACTCATATAGGTACTCTGCCACAATTTTGCTCATTTAAAACAGTTCCGGTTCAATTGTGGTTCCCTGAACCACATACTTATGCATATAGTACACCCACACTTGCATGCACCTAATATGTAAACAGGAGCTCTGTGCGACGTTGTGACGTTGAAGTTGATTGCAAACAAGAAGGATGCGTGTCTGTTGCCAATTCGATTTGAGCTGATTTGGTACGCCTACAATTTGTGTTTAATTTCACTGTGAACTCAACCAGATTTTCACACAGAGCTATTTGTTGCTATTATTGTAAAATCCGTCAAAGTGTAATGTACATTTGTAGGGCAAAGTGTGTTTACGTAATTAGAGCTACCATTTTGAAATGTAATTATGCCCTGGGAGCAACAAATTTAAACGATTACTTATATTCCATAGTAGTGAATACAGTTTTATAATATGCAATTATATTTATTAATAATGTAGATTTTTTGAAAAATTTAGCTTAGTGTGGAAGCTTTGAAATGTTGATATCGTATAAGGTAAAAATTATCAATTATAGTAAAAACTATTAGGGGCTCCGGTTAGAGTCAGTGTAAAAAATTTCTTATAGAAGTCTGCAAGCGTATAAAGTCCGACTTTTAATGAACGAAGCTTTTTTCCACATATTCAGTATCACTTGGATAGCCTGAATTTTTACAAAAAAAAAAAGAAATTTTTAACAACAAATTTTTGCACGAAATCATAAAAAAAGGGCGCACGGGGCTTGGGGAAGAATTTTGAGAAAAAGTCAACGTCTCGCTGCTAATCGGGCTCACATCTGTGCACTAAATTTTCATACCCGATTGATTGGCCAACGCACAGCCTAAAGAGTAGGAATTGGAGGGGAATTTAATATTATACTATATTTTATATGCTATCGACTAGCCCAATTAGTTGGAGCTAGAGGGAGTGCATGGAGCCTCATTTCATGGTGTAGGTCATGGTATAATAAGTAAGGTAGAGTAAGTTTGTCGCAACGTTCTCTTTGCTGGGGCCATACTTTTCATTCTCGTTGCGAATGTATGAGTCAGCTTGTCTGTTGCTTCTCTCTCTCTCACATTTCTTTGCTCTCACAAAATGTATGGCCCCGAGTGAGAAAATCTTACTATACCTTACTTATTATACCATGGGTGTAGGTCAGCATTAAAGAAAGCTTTTGTATAGAGCGGTCTTAAAATCAAATAGTCTTAAAAAATTTAGTTTAGGCCAGAATTACACCTTGCTAGGACCACTTTGCGTCGAAGATTCAAGTGACGCAACAATGGAAGCCCACGGACCATTATAAGCGTCACTTATTCGTTTAATGGATCGGAGAACAGCCAGATGAGTTTTCGTCAAAAAAAAAAGTCATCGAAAATTATGATGCTCCTATGAGAGCCAGCAGTGGTGGGCATTTCATTTTTTATACATAAATGAGTAGTTTTAAACTTGCATTTGGTGTATACATTTTCTCAATCTTGTTGGAAAATAAACGAACATAGATACTATAGATACATACATAGTTCTTTTAAATATTTATTTTAAATGGTATTTAAAAAGTAGTGCTCTATTGTGGCTTAGTCTCATCTAAGAAAAATGTCTCGGATCGCTGACTTAAAAGCTCTTCATTAGCATCATACATTTCGATAGTGTCATTGCCTGGTTTCTGCGTATTGTTAACAAACTTATTAGATTGGTTCTTTTTCTTCTTGCCATTATTGTGCAATGGAGCTACACGACCCTGCTTGACCGCCTTAATGGCCTTCTGATGCTGGTTGTAGCACCGAGGTGGCATTTGGCCCATGTTCAAGAACATGCCAATAGGAACGGGCATGTTGAGCACAGAAGTTGAACTATGTGTATTGGATATATAGCCAATAGCATCGTGAGGCAATTGAGTGGTTGACCAGCTGCTATTGCTGCAAGCAGCACGACCTCCTGGCCCTTGTAATTTCTTGGTAGCGTTTACTTGGTTTGACATAAAGGGAGCGCCTATATTCAATGTGTTGGCTAAGTTTTTGGGCTTCTGGAAGTGTAAAAGTGACTCTTTTAGATTGTTAAGTGATCCATCTACCAAAGCTTTACGATCCTTAAAGAAGCTTAGTAACTGATTCCATAGCTCTTGCTTGGACAAGACCTTGGGATTGCCAACTATAATAAGACCGTATTTGGCACGTGTTATGGCAACATTAAGGCGGCGCGGATCCTTAAGAAAACCAATGCTGTGTTGATCATTAGAGCGAACGCAAGACATGATGATAATATCCTTTTCGCGCCCTTGAAATGCATCCACATTGGCTATCTCAATTTCCTGATACAAGCGTGAGTGTAAGCTGCCCTGGTACAGCATATGTTGCACCAAATAGGAGCGCTGTCCCTCATAAGGTGTGATAATTCCTATTTGTTCCGGCTTGACGCCTGCCTTAAGAAAACGCGTTGCAATCTTTTCCACATTGGTTGCTTCCATGCGATTGAGATATGATGTGCCCGATCCGGCAATTTCTTCCTGCCCCTGTGTAACCAAAAAGAACAGGGGACGATCTGGCTGTGGCCAGGGAAAGTCTATTTTTAGACGGCGATCTTCAGCGCAGACAGCATTTTGCAGTGAACCCTCATAGAAAAAGTTGGATGGGAACTGCGATAGCTCGGGATGCATGCGATACTGTACCTCTAAGCGAAATGGACGTACGCCCAGCAAAATCAAACGCTCAAATAAGCTCTGGGTGAGTCCAGCACTTGCGGCCTTTTTGCACATGACCACTGGGCCCAGCTGACAATGATCACCCACCAAAATAAGCTGCTCTGCGCCCAGCACCACAGGCACCATACACTCCGGTTCAGTGGACTGCACAGCTTCATCAATTAATATGGATGAAAATTTGATACGCGACAAGCGTTTATCGCCAGCGCCTATGCAAGTGCAGCAAATAACATCTGCGGCATCCAGCACCTGATTCTCACAGCCACGCTTAAGTGCCCAATAACGTCGCTCGTCCGCCGCGCTAAGTTCTCCAGTTTCATCCTTTAGCTGCTGCAGCTTCATTAACTCTGTATTCGAGTCCATATTGCGTACCTGGTTATGTAAGGCCAGGAAACTCACTGGACTCTCAATGTCCTCACGGCTTTTGGCACACACACGCACTACCTTCAAATTGGTACGATGTATTTTCTCGGTCAATTGATCTACGGCAGTGTTACTGGGCGCACAGACCAAAATCGGGCCGCCACGATGCTTGACCAGTTGATAGATAACGGTTGCCGAGGTGATGGTCTTACCTGTGCCTGGTGGTCCTTGTATCAAACTTAAAGGATGCTGTAGCGCTTGCTTAACTGCATAAATCTGCGAGCGATTAAGTTCCGGCAAATTGGGTGCACTATATGATTTGGGTCGTGGTCCCTGCAATAAACTCTTATCGCTGTTGTCAGAACGTTCAGTACCCAGCAATTGGGTATACAAATATGTGGAAAATAAATGGCGACTCTTGGCAAATTTGTGTAGCGCTGCAAGCTTACGATCAAAGGATGTGCTTTTCCATAAAAAGTCCACAGAAAAGTTGCCAGTGTCGTTAAAGGTAGGCGCATTTTTTAAACGTTTCATCTCGAGCCCCACATCGTCGCCATAATTATCAGGCAATTTGATGACATGGCCAACATCATGGCAAGTATTAAACATTTCGTCCACATAACGCAGCCGCAGCTCATCGCCATGCATAAGCTTCATGTCTGAATCTGTCTTGGCCAAGGTAAAGTAGGCAATAGTTTTCTTATTTAGACCAACGTCCCAGCGAACTTTTATGTTATCCTGTGTGGCTGATTCCTTGAGTTTCTTATCATACTCTGCTTCCAAGCGTACCAGCGGCACGAATGTATTCTCGTATTGAAAACCATTTTCGTAGCGCTGCAGCACTGGTGATGGCATGATGTCAGTGCAAGGCTTTTCCAAATCTTGAAAAGTGGCCTCAGTATTCTCCTTCCAAAGCTCTTCCAGCTTGTTTATTTGTGCAGCTGAAAGTTGACGTGCATGCAGTTGATCCTGCTCGCTGGGCTGCTTGACCAGCCAGGACAAAAAGGAACGTTCCGATAGTAGCGGCTTCCACTGGCCCGGATTCCAGTTCATGTCCTTCAGCGAATTTTGAGCAGCGCATGGATGGCGGCAAAGGATCACCACCACTGCATCAGCCTTGGCTGGCATAAAGCCCAGAACAAAGACATTACGCGCACCGCATGAATAACACTCCAGTACGGTCTCGCCCAATGGACCATCGGCGTGTAGCGTAACCTCACGATGCTTGGCACGCACCAAATGATTTACAATATGCGAGCCCGTGGTAAGGCCACGTCCATTACAAAACCATTTGTTGCAAATGTTGCACAAAACAACCGTAGCTGGATCGTGTAAGCCGCAATACTTGCAGGCATGTGCCGGCAAAACTTTGGCAGCGGCAACGGCTGCCTCCTCGTCTTCGAAATGCAACTTTCCCAAATCGTTGTTTATGGAGGCCATGCGTTGATCGAACTGATGGCAGCTTGCCTGCAAAAGCTTCACTGAGTAACAAAGCTTTGCTGGTGGTATAGGCGCTTACCTGATTGCCTTCATGTAACTGCGACACCATTGTGACATCAGGATAATTGTGTGGAGATGGCTGCGAGTCTGTGCCACGCAGCAAATCCATACTGACATTAATTTCCAAGAATGAAAGCGGCGAACTTGGCGGATCCATGTTCACGATTCCCTGTTTCATATTATTTTTATTTTTTTTTTTTTTAAACACGACTGCAATAATTCCGATTTAATTGTTCCAGGTAAATGTAAAGTTAAACTGTAAAGTGTTTTTTATTTTAAAGCTATACAAATTGTACTGTCGACTTTTTCGTAGCCTACTAGTTATGTGATTTAGTTTTTGTTTCTGCTACCAAGTGAATTTGACTAATGGAAAAAAAGTTGGCGAAAAAATTCGGCACACTTTCATGCGACTTTATTTGAGAAAGGCAGCAGGACTGTACGGTGAATGGTCCTTGAATTCGATGATTTCGATAATTACAAAAATTATTTGTTCGAGTTGATGTGTGAGAGCGCATAGCGTCGTGATGGACAATGAGTCGTGTTCGGCTTTACGATTACCTTTACTTCACTGAATAGTTCTTGGAAACAAATGGTTGTATACCTTTCGGAATTGACCGTCCTAGGTTGTTCAAGTAATACAGTGGCGACATGATCGATTACTGCTAAAAAAAAAGGACGACCATTTGCGTCAAAGTGCTTCGCCCGCATACAACTTTTATTATGTTTGGTGCGTCTTGAAAGCACCATGTTTTGACGAGTTTTGTTTAGTTTCAAGCTCAGAGGCATAAATTGAAGATTTAACACTTCTGAACGTCTTTTGAAGCAGCACGGTTGAGTTTCTTTATTTTTTTTTTTTTTGCATCAAACGAAAAGAGAACGCCAATTTATTCGGTATCCAAGGCGAACAAATTTTCCTGACGCCCATATTTTCTTGCTATGTTAAGTGTGAGATGATGTAACTAACCCAAACCATACAGATTGCGACTCGACTGTTTATCGAGCAGGTTGTACAATCCATTGTGTCGTATGTAGAGTCGTTTGTATGAAATTTGTATGGTTGTACGACAAAAAAAAAAAATTTTAATTTTTCAATAAACAACCAAATTGTACAAACAGTCATGCCATCTTGTTTGTTTTATCATTTGACCCAAGGCATCGATATTTACGATTACGTCCAATTTTGGACAATATTCACGAAATACAGCGGGGATAATTGTATTGTTCCTTGGTCGTTACTTTGTCGCTCCTAGGTGGAGCATAAGGCGTTTGTTTAGTAGACCTGCTGACTCGGTCCATATGCGCCGCCGTTGACTTCTGTTAATTAAGTTCCTCCGCCGCCGCGTTATACCACTACGCCCTAGACTGTGCAATGGTCTCCCACCATAACTCCTACTCGTGGTCGGAACACAGTATGGTTGCTGGGGTTGGCAGGGTCCCCACGTGCAGGTGCGATCAGGAATTTTGAGAAGGAGATGTTAGGAGATGATGTCTACGACAACTTCTTATATTTCTATCACTTCTGCTTGTGTGACCATCAGCGATTTATAGTGCATTAAAAGGGACTTGAGCACTAATAATCGAATTAAGCTGACCGCTGCGCTCTTGTCGGAATAGTCTTCATCGAAAGTCGCTATAAATCATGGCATGAAAATTTCCCATTTTTTTTTTTTTTTGACGCGACAAAATCTTCAAGTCACTGTTAAACTGTTCAATGAAAGTGTCAGCAGGCAACCGGCACCATCAGTCTTGCCAAAGCGCAAATATAAATAATGACCCTCGTTGTGGTTACTCACTGAGGTGCTTAATATGCATGTAGTGAAAAAATTTAAAAATATAATAATATTAAATTGCAATAATCTGTTCAAATTTTAATCTGTTAAACTCTCAAATTCTATAAATGCACATATTATTTTAAATGAATATGTGGGCTGTTGTCATCAAGTCCTAAAACTGCGGCAAAGCTTTTAGGACTGCATTTTGTTGGCACCCAAATGACAAAAAATTACAAGCCCTGCATTTAAGTTGTGGCAACTCTACCAAAATGGTTCGTACGTAATATGTTAAAAGCTTACTTGGAATTCAAGGCAAACCTTGTTAATTTTGTGCATAAATGCGCTTAATTGGCTAAATTATGTGCAGGCAGCAAAGGCAAAAATGTAAAATATACAGCAAAAAGTGCAGGACCGCACCGCGCCATGACTTTATATGAAAAAAAAAAATACATAAACTAGTCAGGGCAATGCCCGACAGTGGCATGCCCTTAACATGCTTTTCTTAAAAAAAAAATTAATTCAACATTTTTTGTGAAAATGTCAACTGTTTGTTCTTTATAGGACTCGCATGGTTCTATGCGCATATAAAATTTAAATCTTTCCGATATAAAAAAAAAAAATCTATAAAATAAAAATATATAAATAATTTTTTAAAGCTATTTGTCTCTGCAAAGGAGGTATGTAGAGTAATTGGCAAGATATTGATAGCAAATTCATTATTTTTTTTTTTTTTGTTGTGTGAAGTTTATCGTCTCTGGATTTTATGGTCTCTGAGCACTAGGTGTACTGATGGGTGACCAGATAGCAAAGACAGTTTTTCTAATTGCTAAGTTTCAGAAGCTGTTAATTTTAAAAATGACATCGAACCATGAATAATTCTTAGCGTGACGAGCTTAAGTTACCATCAAGCATTAGATTGCTGAAAAAAGAAGAAAACATAGTCGCCATAGCTATTATAGAAGAAGACCCAGAAATATAGTTTCAGATGCCCTGCATCCGTATAAGATTATGCTGCTGCAAGAATGGTCAACAAAGCCTTGAGTTCCTTGGGCTACTTGCTCAACGATACGGATTTTAGCTATTGGCTATTAGTTGATATTTTTGATATCTCCTAACATTGATGTTTAACGAGGGCTGTTTGATAAATCAGTGGCTTTTAAAATAAAATAATTTTTTCGGCAATTAGGAGTTTATTTTTCAACAAAGCACCCTTTTAGCGAGATACACACAGTACATTTTTTTTATTTGTTAATTCTTTGTAAACTAGAGGTGTTCCCAAGGCCCTCAAAATATGAATTTCTTTAGTTATAACTTTTTCACTCAATTCAAATCGCTAACCGCCAAATCGCTTCTTCAGTTATGGAAACTTAAAATAGCTGCTTAATAGAGATCTGGAAAACATTGTGGTTGGGACAATAACTCACAGCCAACATAGTGACTACGGTTGCGCTGAGGGTTAAGTTTCAGCTATCCATCGCTCAGATAGCTTCTACATGTCCAAAAATTCTTATAACTTTGATGCAGTTGGAATGTCCAAAGCCTCAGGCATCTCTAACATTAGAATGGATCTATTTTAAGAGCGATCTTAGAACCTTGTATACAACTCTTTAACTCCGTAGTATTTATCAAACCTTCGTTTTGAAGATGGTTTTTTTACTCAAAATATAATGCTCCTTTATATATAAACGGAGTATACTCCGGGCTGTTTATTTTTAATGGCTATGCAACACAAACTAAATAACACATATTGCCTGAAATCTTAAAGAAGTTCCTCAGAAGATGGTACTTCGTTCGAGCAGTATTGCATTTACAGATTAAATTTCAAAAGTCACTGACTCTTTAGACTGCCCTCGTAGTTCAATTTCAATTGCTCTTATTTCTATTTGGAAACCTACAATATAAAAAATGTTGAAGTTCGCCACGCCTTCTTTGTCCCATTACATACGTTGGACAAATCTTTAATAACCGCGACCCCATGGGTACAGGGTATAATAAAATAGGCCCCTATGAGCGGCAAAATGCTGCAAAGCCAGAAAACTGCAAAACGTTGCAAATTTAATTGCATGGCGGCTTGTGTGTTGAATGCAATGATGGAGCTATACCATATTTGGGGGAGAAGGCTCATCAAGCGCTCAAGTTAATGCATTTAATTTAAAACAAAATACCCCACAAAAACTGCTAGGCAATTATTTCAGCAATTGTGTAAATTAGTGGCCCCAGGCATTGCTGGCGAATTCATGCGCTGGCTGAGGGTAATTACAAAAAAAAAAAAAGTAAAAAAGCAATTTTCAGCCAGGAAATATCTTCTAAATTAGGATCACCGCGACACAAAGTGAACACAATTTTCGAAATGAGTTTGATGAATGAAATTAGACCCACTTAATACATAGGTATGTCTTTTTGTTTGTTGTATAGGGAATAGAAAATAAAGAAAACTGTTTAAAATCCAATAGGACTGGATTTGGGTAGTAAGTGTCAAATAGCAAGGTGCTGGAGTTTTCTAAATATTCCGTAAATTTGAAAAAAATTACTTCGATACTTTGGAAAAAAGAGTGCGCTGAGGGCAAGACGATAAAGCCCGCACTTTTCTCTGGATGGCACTGCGGAAGCTACACGGATAAGGATCAGTAGAAGATAAAAATTGAAAAATTAGACTGAGTATAATCATTGCACAAATCTATAATGATCTTGATCTTCAGAGTACCCTACTCCTATTAACCCATTTTCTTCCTCTGTTGCGTACACGCAACACCATTTTCAAAAAATTCTTATGCGACCTGTGTGTGAGATATTTCTACCATTTTTGTTTTGTTTTAAAGGTATATCTTTTATCTTCCTTCTTCTCCATAATCTGACACCCTGCAAAACACACACTGACACACACACTTGCGTATGTGTACACACCTTTTTTGGACAAATTTTGAACTGTACACTAAAAATTATTGAATGTAAATTCTTTGTCTTTTCTACATCAAAACATGTTGACAAAAGAACAACGAAGAATTTAAATTATTTTATGACGTATCCAGAAGTAATTGTGAGAGTTCTAGATGAGGCTGAAAGTTAGTGTTGCGTTTACGCAACATTGGCGCATTGCTCGACAAATGGATTCGATATTGCCACTAGTAGGATCGTTGATTTTCAGTTATTGACACGGCTATTTTATCATTGCATTTCTAATTATATGTTATTTTTAGCCAGTGAAACCCCATTAGAACAGTTTCGGATATTCTGGGATGACGAAACCATCGGAATTATCGTTTCTAACTGAAAAATCTACTCTGTAATTTTTACCACCACTCGACAACAAGTGTCTCGATTTATCAAGCTTCTTTTTTTTTCTGGCTAACACAAACTTCGTCAAATAGAGTAAGTACTTTTGGTAGGTTCAACCGGATCTTGGGCTTCCGGCTTTGAAAAAGAAGTTCAAGAAAGTTGGGATTTTCGTCACGCATTTATCAATTGATGAAAATATTACTCCATATTTCGCGCGACATAGTTAATCAGAGCGAAGTCAATTCGCATCGGTTTCAAAGTATGATGCCTCTATTCCGATTCAGGATATATTTTCCATACCATTCCATACGCTGGCAAAGGAAGTTCATTTGACAAAGCCATAAGGTTCGGTGGTGCGTCAATGATTCTCTCTATAATCGAATCCATGAATCGAAGAATCAGAGATACATGCATTTTATAATGACAACTTCTTCACGTAATATTGTTTACATTGCTTGCTGAATGAAATAAATGTTCGGGCAGTCGGTGCTGTGGGATCAAACCGACTAAGAGAAGCAAACTGTTAATTTGCAACAGGGAAAAATCTGAAGAAGCACGATAAGTGTTTCGAAAAAACTAACTCGATATCTGTCGTGGGGCAGAACAATGCCGAAGGCCCCTACAAACTTCATTGCAGCGGAACCAGCAAAAAGACTCCATATATTCGCGAGAAGAAAGAAAAAGAAAAGAAGCTTACAATCACTCTACCTAGAATAATATGGGGGTACAACAAACATATGGTAAGAGTAGGTTTGCCTCACAAGCTGTCTGCAACTACATATTTCCTATTATTTTATTGTCTATTGTTCAATTTCATTGCTTTCATGTGTTTTTAATAATTTCTGTTCGAATAAATTATCAAGAATGATACGTTTTGATATAATATTTTACTCATCCGATACTATTCTATTTGTCGAGCAATGCGCCAATGTTGCGTACACGCAACATGACGTCACAGCGTTCCCTGGTGTCAGAAAATTCTAAAATTTTACAAATAACTTGTCTAAGGCCAATGTAACGCCACTACATTGATTTCATTGGAATAAAAAATTTTTTCGCGAAAGCAGCGAAAATGGGTTAAAGTTTTTTCTAAAATCTTTTTTCCTGGGCAGTTGAAACTTAATGCAAAGAAAAAAAATATGCTGAAAGACGCGTAATAACTTGATGAAAATTTTTGTTTTTTTAATTTTATATTTTTATAAGCAAGGCACATTAAGAATCCCAAAGATGTTATTTTATTGACTTTGGAATTTATGTGAATAAGCTTTTCTTTAAATTCAAAATTTTTGCTTAGGCATTAATAATTTCGAATAACGATATAAACCACTTTTGATTATGGCAAATCGTTTTATCTCTAAGCAGCACATATCTTTTTTTTTCGGAACAGCTTTTTTTTTGAGCATGTGGGTATTTAAACACATTTCTTTGTTTCGCAAAAATAAAAATGTAATGTAAGTACTTATTTCTTGCTTTTCAATATTTCTTCTTATAACAATTCCTTTATTTTTAACTTAATTTATAATATTTACATTAAATTGAAACAATTGGTTTATTCGAATCTGATTTAAAATAAATAACTAAATTCACCTTATGTGGTAAAATCTTTAAACATATTTATACCCTGTACCGTATGGTACAAAGGGTATATTGTGTTTGTGCATGCCGAAAACGTATGTAACGTACAGAAGGAGACGTCGGGGACCCCCAAAGTTACCTAAAGTATGATCAGAGTGACTCGAGAAGTCGATATACCCATGTCCGTCTGTCCATCTGACCGTCCGTCCGTATGAACGCCTAGATCTCAGAGATGGTAGGAGCTAGAGCAACCAAACTTTCAGATTAGATCCCTTATTAATCCATTGGACACAAGTTTATTTTATGTTTTTGATATCGGGATTACATTATATAGCTCCCATAGGGGTGTTTCAGAGGACCACAAAAAGCAAAAGTCTTAGATGGATAATTCGTTTGTTTATGAAGATATCATAATCAAATTAGGCAATCGGAAGTTTTTTAAAGGCCCCCAGCATTGTAGCAAATTTTATCAAAATCGTTTGACTATATCATATAGCTCCCATAGGATCGATCGGTCGAAAAAATGTTTTTTGTGCAAAATTCGTTGTGTTTCGTTTAGTTTTGAAGATTTCGGAACCAAACTTGGTATTGCGCAACTAAGTTCTCCTTGTTTTTTTTGATGAAAATGTAACTTTATTGTAAAAAAAATGGTTACCGATGACTCATTCGAAGTATTGCCCATCGCTAGCTACAACTTTTTCCCATCTTTCTGGCAGAGTTCGAATACCTTGACGGTAGAAGTGTTCGTCTTTTGAGGCTATCCACGAATCAAGCCATTTTCCGATATCTTCATATGAATGGAACTGCTGATTAGCCAGACCATGTGCCATCGAGCGGAACAAGTAAAAATCCGACGGCGCAATATCTGGGGAATATGGCGGGTGGGGTAGGACTTCCCATTTGAGCGTTCCCAAGTAGGTTTTAACAGGATTGGCAATGTGAGGCCGAGCGTTGTCATGCAGTAAAATCACTTTTTCGTGCTTCTGCTCGTATTGTGGCCGTTTTTCTCGCAGTGCTCGGCTCAATCGCATCAATTGAGTTCGATACCGTTCCCCAGTGATGGTTTCACCTTGTTTCAACAGCTCATAATAAACAACACCGACCTGGTCCCACCAAATGCACAGCATAACCTTCGCAGCGTGAATATTCGGCCGAACCAGCGACGTGGAAGCATGACCGGGTTGTCCCCAAGATTTTTTCCTCTTTGGGTTGCTGTAATGAATCCATTTTTCATCACCCGTCACGATGCGATGAAGAAAACTCTTCCATCTTTGTCGCTGGAGCAGTTGTTCACAGGCGAAAAAACGACGCTCAACGTCCCTTGGTTTCAAATCATAAGGAACCCAAGTTCCTTGCTTTTGAATTATTCCCAACGCATGCAATCGCTTGGAAATGGCTTGGCGGGTAACTCCTAATGCTGAAGCAAGCTCTTCTTGCGTTTGGCACGAATCCTCATCGAGCAATGCCTCCAATTCAGCGTCTTCGAAGGTTTTGGGTCTTCCTTTACGTGGACGGTCGTCAACATCGAAATCACCGTCTTTGAAGCGACGGAACCAATCACGGCACGTTGTTTCGCTTGGAGCAGCATCTCCGTACACTTTTTGGAGCTCTCGATGCGCTTCAGCTGCCGTTTTTTTCGAACAGAACAAGAAAATCAACACTTTGCGGGAAATTATGATTTTTTGGCACAAAACTAGACATTTTCACACAACCACAAGTAAATAATGCAAAAAGAAATTCACTAATGTGTCATAGCAGTTTGCTTACCATATGCCTAAGCTTCGTTTATGAAGTTTTGGGTATGTCAAAATCGACCAGAACGTTCTGCTAAAGCCATCTATTGACAAACAGCGAGAACTTAGTTGCGCACCTAATAGTTTCCAATCAGTGTACTAAATTTGATCAAAATCGGTTGACTATATCATATAGTCCCCATAGGAACGATCGGTCAAAAAAATTTTTGGTGCAAAATTCGACTGATTTCAGTTTGTGAATGAAAATATCGTAGCCAAATTTGCTGAATAAAATATCTTTTGGAAGTCTTAAGCAATATTTCGGACTTAATTGCAATGTGGTGCTACAGGGTATCCCAAAGGCGTCTGCGCCCGACTTTAATGTACGCCATCTTTTTTTTGTTAAGTTTATAATATCTGATTATCTTCAAGTGGAGTGCAATTGGTTAAGCTGTCACAATAACAATAGTAATAGTTCTTTAATTATGTAGGTACTTTAAAGAAAGTTTATATTGGAATTGCCTCAATTGTTCGAATGGCTTGCTTTAAATCATTCAAATTTGTTGGTTTTACTTTGTAAACTTCCTATTTGCAATGTTCCCAAAGACAAAAATCAGGCGCAGTAAAGTCTGGAGACCTGGGGGACCAACGGAATATGGAGTTTCTTAAAATCAACTTTTTGGGAAATTTTCGATGCAACTCTGTCATAACATGCCTGGCTGTGTGAGGAGTTGCACCATCTTGTTGAAACCACACAGATTTGAAGGCGATTCTCTTTCGGCGTAGTTCTGGATAAAAAAACTCTTTCAGCATCTTTGAGTGTCGGTCTGCAGTGACCGTAACAGTACCAACGTTCTCCTCGACGCGAAGTGGATGCAAATCCCGTCTCATGAAGTATCTGTGGGGTAGAATAACTCCATACTCGACAATTTTGTTTATTAAAAAGGCCGTTTAGATGGAAATGTGCCTGCTAGTCGGAGGAGTACCAATTTTACAGAGTAGTGCGCCGGGAAATCAAAACTCTTGCCTCATTATCCCAATTATTAATTTTCATTTAATTTAAAAACCAATCTTTAAAATAAAAAAAATGAAACTTATTAGATAAATAGAAAAAAGTTATTAAATTTTTTCTGGAAGCGGCTTCCATCAGCCACCCTGTATAATCACATTGTAATCACAATTTATTTCCAAAACAAAAATATGCTTTCAGATTTTTCACATTTACATTCATAATTATCATTATAAAAAAATACATATTTGCTTTAAGACTTTGCTTTTTGAGATTTGCATAAAGTAAATACAGACCAGTTATATTAAGTATACGCCACATGTGTTTTTGCATAAATACAAAACAATTGCATAAAAAGTTGATACAAACAACAAAACGACAACAACAAAATACACAACAAATCCCCAGCCCAAACAATGAAATTTTAATTAAGTCTGAGCTTCTTTTGTGATGATGCAGCCAAATGAAAAGACCACTGATTATGCGAGGGTTGGCTGGCGGTTATTTATATTTTTGTAATAATTTTCTTAAATATGAGATCGGTCAAATTTTTAGCGTCGAGGTTAGGATGATAAAATAAAATTTCCTTAGGAAGGAGTCAACGAAATTCATGGAATAGTCATGGACGCCAGAAGAGCAAAGTTGAGCGCGATTGCTGAGGACGTTTGCAGGGCTTCCAAGTCCATTTTTTTTGTACTACCCAAATTCATATTTTCAGTCAGGATTTTTTGGATACTGCAATTGCTTGCCGCAGTGGACTTTTTGCGCTCTGGATTACCTTGATGATAAGAGGACCCAGAATTAGTCGACCTAACTTGTTTTGGAAATGAACGAAAATAAAATTAAGAAGTTGGTACCATCTTATACTTCGGTGGCCCTCAAATATGGACAACTATAAAATAAATGCTTATTTTGAGGAGCTTGAAAAATCATATATTTTGGAAGGAATAGAAAAATTTGTGGACATCTGTATTAAGTGTATGGCTCAAAAGAAGATTATGCAGCTTAGTTAAATAAGTATTTTACATAAAAAGTAGCCATTATTCTACCATGGCCGTTACTTATAAGCCTGCCCTCGCACACACGCGTATCAACTCTTTTAAGTGTAAATATGTGTGCATGCTTGCGTTGCTATACGCTAAAATATTTTACAGTTGTATTTGTTTTCACTTTTTACATCTTTGTATTCTATTTATGTGCATATGTATTTACTGTCATATTTTTACTTATATGTATGTTTTTTTGTTTCTTTTTCATGTCTGAGTGGATGCACAAATACAAAAACCTCTGTCTGCATTTTATGGTGTACCTATGTATTTAACTCTTTGTTTTTCTTGGTCTATGTGAATCATAAATACATTTATATAATTACTAGCAAGGGTATGTAAGTGCATGTAATATGCGCTTCATTTACTTGTGCCTACTCTTAGCTGTATTTAGAAGCTGATAAGAGGCTTAAAAGTTATATAACCTGATACGCATGGCCAGCTTATAAAACATAGTCTACTTTTTGTTGTACAAAGTTAAGGATTTTTAAAACTTAAGCGCAACTATTTAGACTTAAATGAACACGATGCAGTTTATTGTAAAATGTTGTTTCAGATCTGTGCAATTAACATAATGTTAATTTAAGGTAGACACTTATATAGGCTCATAAGAACTTTATAAGGAAAAAAAATAATTTTTCTCTACAGTGCCGCCAACTATAGCTGTATAGATTAACGGGCTCCTCCGACTTTTCCAATTAATTTTGCTATAATTAACATATTGGCAGTATAGCAGTTTTGCAAGGATAACAACCTTTTTAAGTATAAGAGCAATTATAGTCATATTTTGGCGTGACTTTACGTTTGTAAAAAAAAAAATATAACAAAAATGTTGGCGCCCGACAGTCCGATACTCTATATTAGAGGTGGGATACTATCGATAGTGCCACCACTCGATAGTTTAGACTTCGATAGTTGAAACTATCGATACTATCGATAGTACTATCGAACAAAGTGAAATATGGCACACAAACAAGAGCACAAATATGTACCATAGAGCAAATGGGGAAAATTCAAAAATTTCTAAAAGAAACGTTGTATTCATGACATTGTAAAAAGAGATAGTTTTAAAATGATATCTTAAAAAACCATATAACCATATAAAAATCTTACTTACTTAAATTATGTTTTATGGTCCCCATCGGATTTGGTGACTCTAAAAGCGTCGGATGGTCAAAAAGGTTCGACGTGTTACCATTGGTTTTGTATTCTATTTGACATGTTGCCAATTTTCTGTCCGTTGATTTGTCAAAAAAAGTTTTTTACATACAAAAGTATACTATCGATATATCGAACAAAACCATCGATAGTATCTTTAAAATTAAACTATCGATACTATCGATAGTGCCATCGATAGTATCCCACCTCTACTCTATACCCTTGTTACCACAAAAAAAAACATTTTCCTACATATCAGGTGCGGATACAGGATTTGAATTTAGGGAGGTTTTTCACTCCGAAGAATATATATATCAGAGGCCGCAAAAAACGATCAAGCCGTTTTTCCAACTTTTTCGCGGGAGGCCGGACCCGAAACCTGCGAAAAATGCTGAAGCAAACCAGGAAATTCTTTTGTAGAAAGGGGCGCCAATATCAAAAAATCTATTGCCAGTGAAGAATTAGATCTGCACCTATTGACAACATTTAAAATTTAATTGAATTTTTTTAACTACCATCCTAACCTACCTACCTACACACAATTTGTTTTATCATAAACTTAATTAACCCTCAAAATGACAAAAATCGCTCTTACCGATTAAAATTTATAAGAAAAAATAAACTTGGCGTGACGTTACATAAAATAGAAGTGGGTTTTAACTTGAAATACATACATGATTTTAAATAATGTAATTGAATTCTGCAAGTTAACAATTTTTTTCGTTTTTTTATCAGTCGAAGTGTACGTTACATGGCCTGACGTTATTTAAGTATACATTAAACAATTTTAATAGTAATAGCTTTGCTTGAAACTATCTAACTAAAGAAAAACAACTTTTTTTTCTTTAATAATAATAACATTAATGCATATCTTTTAGTACTTGTGGAATATAATATTATGTTATCATTATTAATAAAAATTATAAATTGTAGATGCTTTTGGAAATATGTAAATATGAACTTTTGGCTTTTTAGTTATGAGCAAAGCTAAAATCATTTAATTTGGCAACTTTAAAGTATTTTTTCATTTCATAATACAACTTAGAATACTTTCTTATTTACATAAATTTTATTTTTCGTTCATGTTGGAACTTTCGGTGAAAAACCCATATAAATATGAATTGAGTGGATGGCCGGTATTCCCCCGCTCATTATTCATAGTGTTAGATATCATAATTTAAATTTGAATTTGAACAATGCAGACAAGCAGCTTGCAGTAAAATACTAAAGTTTCCAAAGATACTCCACTTTTGGGTAGCGCCTCAAAAACCATACTCACATTTAAAATGTATTTGCTTAGTTCTCCAAGTGCTGTATAAAACAATTTAAAAACTAATGAGAAACGTTATAATGGGTCAGTTAAGTCTTATCCAATTTTCATTACACATTTCAGTTGAAACGTGAGGTGCATGCCACATGTCTATGCACCGCAAAGCTAACTACGAACTATAACTGGGAACAGCTCGCTTTTCTATGCATCATTAGCACATGAAATACAATACAAAAATTAGTCGATAAACAGACTTAATGAAGATCATTATGAAGGGCTGAACTAACGTTGAAGGCTTTAATGTGTCCATTGCCTTTCCCCACTGACCTTACTTTGGCCTTACTGATTTAATTAAGCACTTAATTATTTAATGCGCTGATTGTGCAATATTTCGAAGAGCTGTTCATATTGATTCACATGCTGTGACCTTAATGACAACGCATCCATTTGCAATGGTTTCCTAGGTGTCAGAATTATCACTTGCAACTGAAATTTAATCATTCAACCTCATAGTCAGCAAATCAGTGTGACCAGCTGCAGCTTTCTCTTTGACCGAAGTGCACGGTTGAGTTTATAATTAAAGCATTGTAAGGTGATTGCCAGCACGTGATGCAAGTACACTGACACACACAAGCACACACATACGTACATATATATAAATGTTGCAAATACTGAAAGGGGTATAACTTGTAAACGGTGATAGCAAAAAGATATCAAATATTTAAAAATTCAATACCGACTTGATTCGATACTAACTATTGGGCTGTGAAGTAGGAAATTAATGTGGCCCCCGTTAATCCGTTGTGAAATAAATCCAACAGGGACGACGTTTAATATGTTGTTTATTGTGATTAAATTGATTACTTAAATATTAACAATGATGCTTAAACTTGTATGTACTTTGCTCTGACGTTATTACGTATGTGTGTATATAGGAGGAGATACCGGCAACGACTGTTTTTGTGTGTACGCGACATTTACTTGCTTACTCGCTTATCGTTGGCTACTCTCGATAGACTACTCGCTCATTATCGATGCTCATTATCGGTTCCCACATTAATACATGGGAAGTGAATTTTCAATCGGTTTTTTTTTTATGTCTAAATTTTTTTTTTAATCAAAGTATGCACCCATACTATCGACACACTTTTGCCATTTTATCGGCAGCTCATTTATCCCTTTGCTATAGAAGCCTGGATCACGAGAGTCGATGAACTGCTGGAAGGCACTTTCCACAGCTTCTTGGGAATTGAATTTTTTTCCTACCAGAAAATTGTCCAAATTTCTAAAGAAGTGGTAATCGGTTGGTGCAAGGTCGGGTGAATATGGTGGGTGACGGAGAATTTCTAACTCAAGTTCCTGTAACTTTGCCACAGTCATTCGTGCAGTGTGTGGTCGCGCGTTATCGTGCAAAGGGATTGGGGTCGATCGATTGACCAGTCTCGGCTTTTTAATTCCAAGATTCCGCATCATTTCGTCCAGTTGACTATAGTAGACATCCGCCGTGATCGATTCGCCCGGTCTCATGAAGCTGTGATGGATCACACCCCCGCCAGACCACCAAACAGTCACCATCAGCTTCTTCTGGTGGATGCCGCGTTTCGGTACTTCATCTCGATCCAACCACTGCGACGAACGCTTGCGATTGTCGTTAAGGATCCATTTTTCATCGCACGTCACAATTCGTTTCAAAAGTGGTTCATTTGTGTTGCGAGTAAGG
The DNA here is from genome assembly GCA_018150985.1 of Chymomyza costata. Taxonomy (NCBI): domain Eukaryota; kingdom Metazoa; phylum Arthropoda; class Insecta; order Diptera; family Drosophilidae; genus Chymomyza; species Chymomyza costata. Next base: position 2,964,669 of record JAECWU010000001.1, on the reverse strand, counting down.
AGCGAAAGGCAAGCTTCGAGGCGACGGCCTTTTTGATCATCGGTCAATTCGTGCGGCACCCACTTGTCTAGCTTTTTTACCTTTCCGATTTGAGCCAAATGTGTCAATATTGTTTTTTTCGACACGTTAAACAATAACGATAAATCGAGTGCACCTTGGGCTGGATTTGATTCGACTGTGGCTTTCAGCACGTCGTTATCCAGCTTCGTCTCCGGTCGTCCACCTGGCTCATTGGTCAGTTCGAAGTCACCAGAACGGAATATTGCAAACCAACGGGATACTGTCGGCTGTGAAGTGACTTCAGTGTCCAACACAGCGTTAATATTGCGAGCTGTTTCTGTCGCTTTAGTTCCTAGGAGGAACTCGTATTTCATTAACACACGAATTTCTGAATTTTGCATGGTTGCTCTCAAATGGAAATAAAACGAAAAGTATACAATATTTTCAACACAATAAAAACCAATTAATAAAGAGGATAACTGTACATTCCAAGCAAAAAAAAAATGGCGTAAAAATGTTGCGTACCAGCGAAGTTATGTCACATTGAATTTTAGATTCTCACAATCTATTCATTTCATACTTCACAACCCAATAAAATATCGATATAGACGATATCTACATGGATGTTTCAATATATAGCGGCCAAAATACGTGAAATATTTACATATTTTATTTTTGATGATTTTAACATATGGGGCAGAGCTACTAGGCAATAGTAACCACGCCAAATTTTATTGCAAAACTCCGATTATTTATCGCGTTATCGATAACTAAAAAAAATAAAATTTTTCATTTTAAAACATTTCTTTGACAAGCTATATATCCAAAACGAATAAAGATATTGACGGAAATATTTTTTTCCATGAAAGATCAAATATTGAATTTGAAAACACAAATTTTTATTTTTCAGAAGCAATAATGTAGGTATAAGGAGAGAGTTTTTTGTTTTGATTATATGCTACTGATTTATATACAGCTTAGCAGAAGCTCGGGCTTTAGCACAAGACATAGGGAAGATACAGTGGGAAATTAAAATGTATGAAAGACAGTTTACTAAGAAAAAATTGTTGTATACTTTTTTTTGTAGTTTTATTTTTGTTTTCCTTCACAAATACGTTTTTTTTTAACTTAAATATAAATAACGCATGAATAAAACAGAATTTTAAAGAAATTACAATTTTTTTTACAGTGACTTATATGTTTAACTTCCATAAAGATTTAAAATTTTATGAAATTATTTAAAATTATATGAGTTATTACTTATAAAAACATGTGTATGCGTGCTAATGCTGCAAATAAAAAAAAAATCACTGAAACAACCTACCTCATGAGCCAAGCAAGACCGACCTCGGTAAACTTCTGTAATGTGGGGTTACTCGAGTACATTATGATTTTTGCAAATCAACAGCTCAAAAAATACACAACTCATTTTGTACGCAAATCACCAAAAGCTCGTGAGTGACTTTTGTTAGCTCAAAAAATACACATACATGTTTTGCTGTATGGATTTACAATGCTCCAAAGTTTAAGTCACGACTGAGTGCACTCAAAAATGTTTGTACTCGTTGCAGCTTTCTGGTTTGTAACTTCTAGAATTGCGGAAGTTATGCTTATTTTAGTGATGGCACCATGCTCATTCGCCTTAGTAAATAGTACCTCGAAAAATGACAAATAAGCATAACTCCTCAAAATTGAAAGATAAAAGGTTCAAACTTTACATGAATGTTAATTTTTACATTTAATGACCAATTTTGAAAATAACAATGAATATCATGACCCCTTCTTTCCATCATGGTCAAAGGTCACAAAAATCGGTTTTTTGCAAATAACATTTTACCCATGCTTCAACATTTTTCCAAATGTTCTAAAAAATTTTAAGACGTAAAATTCTCTACAAAATTGGTGTACAACAAAATCTTTTACAGATAATTGTTCTTGAGAGAGAGCTTGGAAAGTGGGCAGTGCTTTGATACGGAAAAATGCGTCTTTTATCGTTGCACACTGAACACTTTATCTCGTAAGAACAACAACAAGTGGTTTCCTCATCCTGTTGCAAAATTCAGATGCACTTTATATGAACTTCTCTTTAAGTAAAGGTTATAAAAAGACACACTTGCACAGTTAAGCTCAGACATTAATTCTTCTTAGCATTTGCATTAAATTTCTTTTGTTTGCATTTGACATTTCTGTGACCATATGGTCACACTAATTAAACTTTATTAAAATTTACAATGCGGACACAATTTTAAGCATTTCTCTTGTCCAAACTTGGCATACTTTTACTCTAAGCACTTTAATTACTTTGAGCATTCGGCTCACATGACTAGAGAGCCCGGGTGCAAATAATACCTAACCTAATACCAGTTTTACTTTATTGGACTATTATGCTCTAGCATGGATTTGTTAATATTAGTGGAAAATTTGTAAAGAATATTTGAATTTAATTTGAATGTAAAGCAAAGCATATGGTGACCCCATATAAAATAAATGAAATGATTCACATCAACAAGTTCAGTTTAGGAGCTTCTTTTTTGAAAAATATGTTATACGCGAAGCTCATCAAATTTTAACAAATTTGATGCAAATAAAAATTACTTTTTTTTAACAGCTTTTTTAATAAGATTGTTAATTTTTTTCGCGTTGTAAAGTATTTACCAGTCTTGGAGGAACGACGGCTGCACATAAGTTTTATAGAATTGGTGCCATAAAAATTCTAAAATTTTTTTTTTTTTGCATTTTATACGCACATATTTATTCATGAAACAAGCAATCAATTAAAATAATGTTCTGTGCGCAAATATTTACTGAAAAAAAAAAATCAAAACTCCCGCATATGTTAATTTACATATTGCTCAAATATATACAAAAAAAACTTTGATATAAAATAAAAATGTTTGTTACGGACAAATGAAGAATACAAACAAATATGCTGGCCAACAAAAGTGAGAGCAAATGTAAATGTAAATATAAACAATGGCGAATAAATTTGATTTGTATGCAAAAATGCATTAATTTATGCGTTTAAAATTTTGTATATGATAAACGGAAAGAATTGGCAAATACAAAAGCAACCGCAAATAGTGCACATAGATACTTCCAAGCACATAAACACACACAGATAACGAGAAGCATGTAAACATTTAGACTAGTTTAATACTCTGTAACTACAGTAAAGATTCCAGAATTGAACACATACATGTCGAGCTTGTCGATTTATTTTGAAATCTTACCCCGTACTGCATTTAAAAACTAAAGGTAACTTTGTTACAGCGCTGTCATCGTAGGACTTCGGCTAAAAATTTGAGATGTTAACCCTTAATAGAATATTCTTTTCTAAAGATAACAGCTATAAATTTCAAAAAACGAAACAAATTTGGTACGGCCCTTACCATATTTCCATATCAGGTTTTTTACATAACCCCAACCGATTTTAAAATCTGTGTATATATAATTATCCGATTATATACGAACTTTATGTTAGAAAATTCTTTTTGTTTTTTTTTCAGTTTTTACGCACATAAAACAAGTTTTTTTTTAAAAACGGCAGATCAATATTGTTAATTACTAAAAAATGTTTTAAAAAAGTTTTGAAAAAAATTTTAATTTTTAAAAAAATTTTGTCCACAAAAAACTTTGAATTTTTTTTTAATTTATAGTTTTATCTTGCATTGTACAAAAAAAAAATAATTCAAACAAATATCTTTACTCGTCTACGAGATATGAATTGTCAAAAAAATTTAAAACGCAGTTATCGATAACCCGATAAATAAGCGGTGGGCAATAATAGTAATATGTACAATTTTCTCTGCCTGTGTGCGTAAACTTAAAAAGCTTTCCCAAAGATCGAGGTACAATGGGACAAATTTTGTTATTTTGGCATAGATAAAATTTGTTAAATTTCATTTTGGATTGAAACTTTGCCTATTCACATAAATTATTAATAAAGGCTTTCCAATTTAATCTATCTCTCGCTATGTATCTTAATTCACTTATGGACTTCTTCGTTTCGCGTTCTATGGTTCTACGCCAAGTATTGCGTGGACGACCTTGTGACCTTCTGCCTTGGGGGTTCCAGGAGAGTACTGCATGTGCTGCCTCGTTTGTATTTTTTCGCAGTGTATGACCCAACCATCTTAATTTTCGAAGTCGAATTTGCTTTACAATTGGTTTCTGCATAGAAGCACACCATAACCTTTCATTTGCGATTACGCTTGGCCACCATATCCGCAAGATGGACCGGAGACACCTATTAACAAAGCATTGCAGTTTATGAGCCAACGCCATTGTTAAGTGCCATGTTTCGCTTCCGTATAGCAGCACAGACTTGGCGCAAGAATTGAAAATTATAATTTTTGTATTTTGCGTTAAAGTCCTGCATCTCCGAATTTGCATAAAACTGCTGAAACTGGCTCTAGCTTTCCGAATGCGGCTGTCGATATCGTTGGTTACTCCTCCAGATTTTTTCACTCTACTACCAAAATATTCAAATTCGCAAACATCCTCGATCGCTGTTTCATTGACGTAGAGCGGTGTTTGGTTTGTTGTCTTAATACGCATACATTTCGTCTTACTTATGTTGATTTTAAGCCCGATACGTTGCGCCGCACTTGACAACGCACTTAGTTTGTGTTGCATTTCTTCGTGGTTGTTGGCAAAAAGTGCGACATCATCCGAGTAAGAGAGCTCGCTTAGCTTACTGAAGAGACGAAGGAGTTAATGTATCCAAAATACAAAACATAATTTTCTTACACTTGAGTGTGAAGAACTACAAATTTTCTTTTCAAAATTTGCATTTCAGCGAACAACTTAAAAATGTTTTTGTTTTTTTCCCTGGATGACCAAATTTTATTGGTTCAAAGTTTATTTCCATTCGCCTTTGCTTTGCTTTCAATTTTCAATTGTAAAGCTCGCTCACACATACCCCAGACAAATAATTATATGTGCATTGCTTCAACTACATTTTTTTTTTGAAAGAAGGCTTAACTTATTAATGTTATATTTTTTTGTTTTAGTGTTTGTTAAGAGCTTTAAAAAAAATATAAATTGAATTTTTTATTGATATTCCTTAATACTAAAAAAAAAGGATGCAGATTTTCTCCATAGAAAATAATTATATGTGCATAACTCTATTTTGCTTAAATAACTAGTTTATATTGCCTATTTCCATAACTTCAAGTAATGTAAGTTAGATATTGTATTTCCATTTACTTTATAAACAAATTTTAGGCTGCGGGGCATTAAGTGTGCGAGAATTTTATAGAGTGAAAATGTGAATTTTGGGCTTAATCCAAGGTCATTTTATAGGTCTTCTTAATAGTCATACTTCGTTATGATAACAAAAATGTTTTTGAATGGCATCTCTAAGATATTTTCAATCAGATTTTGGCCCAAGTTTGTCGTAGGCCATTCCATAAATGCAACATTTTGCACCCTAAAATATGATTTTGGAGCTTCTGCTCCGTGATTTAAAGCCTCAGCAGGCTGAAATATCTTGTTGCGGACGGTAGATCCTTCAAATATGGTACCGAATCGTAGCTCGTGTAATTTAATATATTCCTGTGCATATATGTGACCAGGTAAAAAACATTTAGGATCCTTGCAAAAAACGATAATCGCAGACTTTATTATGAGGGATTTTCCGCAACCAATTCGTTCTTAACATATGTTAAATTTATACCTTATGTCTTGTAATTCTTGTTAAATACCATCAAAATCATCGAAATTCGACGTTTTCCATCAAATTCAGTGTTCATTGATCCCTTTTTATAAATACTTTGAGCAATTATAGATTGTAGTGCTTGCAACTTGGCATACCATTGATATAACATGGTTTCCGGCCTATGGACCTTATATTACGATTCGGTCCACCTCATTTTTTTACACTACATGCAGTTTAGTAACAATAAGGATTGATCCCGACCTAGTCTTCTTGAAATTCATCATGTAATAAGTATCCAACTGCCGGATGGCCCATTTGGATCATCCGGCAATTTTAGGAATTGCACCCATGCCGTTGTTAATTGAGTACGTGTTGAGGCTTTCGCCTCGTTCGTGTGAAAGATCTTTGGCACGCATGCCATCCAAGTGCTCAAATACATTTATTTATTGCTATATTAACGAGCAAGTTAAAAACTAAAGAAAATACTAGGAAGACTATAATCTTGTTTATATATTGCTTTTAGATTGTTGACGATTTGTATTAAAAATCGGCTTAAATATTTTTTTTCACTCATTTTCAATGGAGCCCCCTGCCTTCTACGGGCTAAACACATGAATATTAGACATATTTTTAAAAAAGCCCTTTTATTCAGATTTAATATTGAAAACAACTAAGAATTGTGTCTGTGGAAGCTGAAGAAGCAGCAGCTGAAATTGTTTGGATTTGCAAAAAATTTTAGCATACTTTTTGAGCTGCTTGTTAATTCTTTGGTATGTGTATAACTTTGAAATAAATAATTATTTTGAAAGCCTAACGTATTGCGTTTAAACAGACTGTTAATTTAATATTAGGAACTCAAAAACCATTTAATAAACATGGTCTTGTCAGAGCAAGACCTGTTCAACATTTTTTTGTGCAGCTGCCTTATCTAAGTCACTGTAAAAATTAAGCTCACTATATAAATTCTGGCTATACAACAGCTCTGCATAAAAACTCACTTTAGTTAAAATTTTAACAAACATTCAATCATAAGCTAGAACTAGCACAATTTAAAATATTGTCTTATGTGAGCCTTTAAAACAAAACAATGTTGACTTTTATCGAAACAGTTTCATAAACCACACAAATCATTGACACCTAAATACCCTTGCAACCAAATACGTTTTGATACAAAACTTGGCACAGCTACAATTTTTTTTTTTGAAAAATAGAGTACAGGAAATTGTACTGTCGGGCACCGCCTCGACTGTGCTATCATATATATTTTTGTTATTGTTATGGAACAGAAAATTTGCGCAATTAATATTTGCATTCAGCTGGCAAACGCAGCCGCAGCAACAACAAAAATAACAACAACAAGAATAAAAAGAACAACAACAGTTGAGCTCTTTAGAAGTTTCAACACATTTGCCAACGGGATTGTCAGCTGACAATTCATGCGGCAAGGACAACTACGGAGTCAACGCCATTTGCCACTGGCATGTACATTTTTTTTTATGAGACACTGTGTGCATAAATGTGTGTGTGTGAAAATGGCACAAACGGCACTTAACTTATTCTCATTCCACTTGCCTATGCGACACAGTGGAACAAATTAGATGATTTCTTCGAATAAAAACTAAAAAATATTATACAATCAGCGATAGGTTGGTTTTTTTAAGTGTTGACCTTTTTAGACGAGCCGAGTTTTTTACCGCCGTGCCATATCGTCAGCTCTGAATGCAGAAAGTGTGATAACATAGCTAAATCGGAGAAATATGCTTAATGGGCTACCTTCCAATTTGTGCATTTTTGTCATGGCAGCAGCACACAAAAGGATCTACCATATAAGATTTATACCAGATGCATTCACTACTAGATTTTCGTCTGGATCCCTAGCTCTCCAGTTGATCTGATATATGTGCGAAATATTTTGAAAATAGTTTCAAGCATGAACACAAAGGGCCACCACTTAAAAAATCAATAGCTCCGAAAGTTACTGAAAGTGATACAACTTCAAAACGATATCAGTGAAAATTTCTAAATGCATCAGAGCAGCGCCAAAAAAACATCTCGATATGTTGGCGAAGAGAAAGTCTTCCGTTGCATGTTGTCATTGGGAAAAAAGATTATGAGGTGTTGACTGCCTTAAAGGACCATTGAAGAAAGTCCCCTAAAGAAAAAAAAAACTCAAGGCCGCGATCTTAAAGCTGGTTAATTCAGAGTATTTTTGGTGTGCAACGATGTGAAGTTTCAGGCATGAACAGGAGATGCCACATCAGACTCAGATGCTCAAGTCTTGGGCAAAAGCGCTAAATTTTTTCTAGTCAATGTAGAGAAAAAATGCAGGACTTTTTCAGTGTATTTAGTTGTTGGACATTTCTGCCGTTCTGCACGACTAACTGAACATCCAAATTATTATTATAAATACAGGTAAGAAAAGCGAAAATTATGCCTTTTCAAGACTTGACTACCCTAACTTAAAGATTTAGTTAAGTTTTGTAAAGGCCATGTTTTTTGTAAAGTGCCTCTTGTAAAACTTATTAAGTTTTTATTAAATTCTAGTAATAAAGTACCCGAACACTCTTATTTGAGGCTGTAAGCTCACTAAAAATGCAAAAAATATGTAATGAAACTTTTTTGTACATTTTAAACTTTAAATAACATTTTTTCCCACTGTCCCATGCACGCAAATTGTTGCATTGCATACTTTTGTGCGCATCATGTATGACGGTGCGTAGCTTGGCGATGAGAACTAAATTCTTCCGCTTAATCGCGCAATAATAGCTCGAGGGTGTTAAATATGCATACACAGTCACAACAACAACAACAACACCAACAACTGCAGCAGCGATTACAACTAACTAGAGCCATAACACAAAACAACAACAATGTCTGCGATCCCGAGAATGACAACAATTTTATCGTTGCTGTTATTGTTGTATGGCCTTAGTACCCGAGGCTTAATATAAGTCAAACATAAAACATGCAAAACTCTGCACTTGAAGAACTTTTCGATGAATTGTTGAATTAAATTTTTCAAACAAGGCAAGTTAATGGGCGAGTAGCCCATTATATCAGGTTTAAAAGAAAAGTATAAAGTATAAAAAGAGTGCAATAGTGTAGTTAAAGGAATATTAGGGAATCAATACTTGTAAAAAGTTGTAAGTAAGTGTGCCAACTTCTCTCGAGGACCCGACTACATCAGCCGTGTGCTCTCCTTAATTTTCATATTAAAGCCCTGCATGGAATATTATAAGTTTGGGTAAATCGAAAATGTATATAGTATGTGTATAATTTTTTATATTTTACCATACCACCTCGCAGCAACAAATAGTTCTAAAGCGGTTAGTTAGAGTAAAACGTGGTTGATAAGCAAATCTTTCCATTAACACCAAACGACTTATTCTCTCAACCCTTTGAGCATTGACCTAATCTACTCCAATAACCGGCCGCACTCAAACTATATTGCCTATCTACAAATATTAGAAGCCAACGTTTTACAAATGCCTAATGCCATTAAGGGCCTTTTGCTCCAGTGGGAGATATAAGAAATGATGATGATGATGATGTCATTAAATTATCCTTTTCTCCTGGCCCCGATGCCAGAGGTGTTTTCAAATATTGCGCTTGCTTCCTCTACTTGGCCTTTTTTCGCAATTCCTTAAATTTTTCTTACCTTCCGGCCATCTGGAACGAGCTTTTTTATTATCCCTATTTTTAAAAAATGTTCCACGTTTAATATGGATGGTTTATTGCCCAGCTTTCAATAACCCCAAAATATTTTGAAAGAATTGTCACATCATAATTGCAAAACTCATGTCGTTCTTTAATATGGCTATCCTAACGTCGGTCCGTTTCTGCCAATATTTTAGAACTTTTGTCTCCTGTCTTTAATAAACTATAGTCTTCTTCTAGTTAAACTATAACGTTTTGGGCTTCAATCTTGTCTTCTGAATTAGAGCCCGTCCTATCCGAAGGTTGTTTTTAAGGACTGCAAGTCAAAAGTAGGGTAAGGTGGGGCAAACCCGACAGTGTGGATAAACCCGACCTCCCACTGTTTCGCAAAAACGACAATACTAAGCGAGCTCATATTAGTCTTGTCTTGTAGAGCATTAAAAGTAACCAAAATGGTAGCTTGACTATTTTACTAAAGATCTACCACAAGTAATTTTGTCTAAGCCATGAACGAGACAACTATTGGCATAATTTTGTTGTTTATCGAAAAATTAAAACTTTTTGTGCAACCTGCTTGATAAACAGCCAATATACCAAGTAGCTGCTGAAAAGATAGTCAAGATATTAACTCAATTCGACAAACTTCAGCTGCTTTGGTATATACATACGTATTTTTTGAGAGCAAATTTGTATCTACTAGATCACAACGTTTTGCAGATGCACTCTCAGACGGGCTGGAAATTATTCCTTCCTTGTTGTCTGCTTATCATTTAATCAACTTAGTAGAACTCCCCAAAGGGCATAAAAAGTATTATGTATACATATATTCATTAAGCTCGTGCAGAATCTTTGTGCAATTAATGTCTATTATTATCACCAAGTACAACATTTCGCATGCTCTTAGTGGCTGATAAAACAGTACAAAAGCAGCAAATAACAAATCCCAAATCCCTTTGGCCAACACGCGCACACCGTAATTAAGAGACATACGCAGCAAAGCCTGTTCCAATTGAGAACTCTTCTGCCTGAGGGCGAGAGCAAAACAATGGGCCCCATGCTTGCCCTCAAGTTGACCCAATTAGGAGAACGACGCGTTGATGTTTCTTTTTGAGCCTTGACTTGATTGTAGTTACTGTAGCTGGCTTCTATCGATGCCAAAGCCCTTTACACTAGTTGGTTCCACATTAATTAAATTATCACGTGTCAATTAATGCTGCCGGAGTGCAGAAGTAGTTGACGTACTATGTCATTTGTTTTTTGTTGCAAAGGCAACTTTCAAAGCGCAAAAAGCGTCGCTTTACTTTAACATATTCCTAGCTGTCAACAGTGCGTATGACTGACTTAAATGCTGGGAGCGATGTTTACCATTGCATGATAGCCCACTCAACTGACGTTTGTTGCAAACCACATAAGGCACAAGGTACATACAAAGCCGAAATAAGCCAAATGACTTAAATCCCTAGGATCAGATACGTTATATAGCTACTCAGATAAGGGGAAAACTAACTTTTAATTTCACAGGTACGTGCATGATTACGATTCTATGCAAAACATTTGAATTTGTTGGATCTTTAAAAAAAAAAAAGAGAGTACTAGAACCTACTCAAAGAAAAATCATGTAGTAGAAAGTGTACGTATACAGCGGGCGCCCACAGAGGCAAGACGTCTTCTTAGTTACATATTCAGGACCCTCGCGACTCATACCAAGCCCCTTCTTTGAAAATATTAAAGTGGTATAAGGAGTAATCTTGAAGCAAAGGGCACTGGGGCTTCAGTCCTGGCTGCGCCCCACTCGCGACGGCCTATTGCATAACAGGCTGTTTACTGTCATGTTTCGTAGTTGGATGCCTTAAACAGTGCCCCTGTCTGGAAATTGCCGATGAACGCAGTATAGATTTTGAAATCTTGCATTTGAGCAATGGATCAACCAGTCCCACTAATTATCACCAAACTCGAGGTCTAAGAGGTAATGCTTTTTTTGAGATAAAGAAGTCGCAACACCTGGGTACCATTTAAGTGATCCACCCAAATATTAAATGTTGAGTCAATTTTTCGCGTATTTTTGACCTACTCTCACTGATAACATGATAACATGTACAAAGTTATCACTGGTTCATAGCGAATCCCCGAGTAAAATTTTGCAAGCAAAATTCACTATTCCGAAAAAATAAGATGAACCTCTGACCTAACTTATTTCGCAATTGGTTTTACGTTCAGCTTCGATTTTGAGTGCCATCTGGCTAAAACGCAGCTAATTTCCGGTCCTCGACTTATTCTTATCGTTCCCTTTGAAATAGTTTTGTCAGTCAATCTGCAGGAAAACATATAAACCATACTGAACAGTGCATTTTTTGTAACCATATCCATGTAAAAGTACCTGTTGATTGATTGTGATGCTCAAGGTTCGCAAAGCACTTTTTTTACAGTGCACTATGGGCCCAGATTTTCATATTTTGGCCAAAACCCTGTCAATTCCATAATAATTTTTTTAGAGTGATGAAATTTTACACACGCGTTTCTAAGGGATTGAACTATTTTTCTGGGAAGTTTGAGCCTCCTTCGATTTTTTTGAGATATAGAGATTCCAGACCGAAATTGGAAAAAATTTAAAAAAAAACAAAAAAGGTTTTTTTAGCTTAATTAAAAAAAAAGGGTTCATTGGAATTGGACCATATTTTACACAGAGGTAGATATGAGCTCCTCATACATAGCCTATAACTAAAATATTGAATGGTTTTGGAGTTATAGCCCCAAATAGTTTCAGCTTTCCAAGCAAATTAAAAAAGACAACATCACCAATCCATCTGGTTTTTAAAAGTTATAATTTTTTTGGCATGCTCTTTTAATTTCCGAAAAAATAAACTTCAAAAATCCATATTTAAATTTTTAAGTTTATTTTTCGTCAAAATTGATCATTTTGACATTTTTTGTTTTGCATCTTTGTAATTATGCTAAACAATTTTCCAATTGTACATTTTAGTACAACTTTTGAAAAAATAGTTATTAAAGCGTTCTTTTAGGCAGCTAAGAAATTCAAAAAATAGTAAAATTTCTTGAGGGTCAATTTTTAAAACTTATTTTTTAGAAAAAATTCAATTTTCGAAAATCGGGAGGAATTACATTTTGTTGTAAAGCATGCGAAGAAATTTATCAAATATAAAGTGGTAGCCAAATGATAAAAAAAACCAACAAAATCTTTATAACTACTCGAATATATTTAAAACCAAAAAGTTTTTTAGCTTAAAAAGTGAATAAAGATTTCTTACCTATATGTATCATGGTAAATGCATTTTTTTTCTGTAAATTATTGCGAAAGTTCAAAAAATTCAAAATGTCAACTTTGATGGCTTTTTTTTTTTTTTTTGTCCCCGTATGGGTTTCCTACAAAGAGGTGGGGCACTGCGACTAGGAGATCTTTTGTACCATACCCATAAATTACGGCAAAAGACTTTCCGCTTTCCGCATGTTCAGTAAGTCTTTTGTTGGTATTGACCTAAGATGGAAGGGACTAATCCGTTCCTTTCCCAAGTGACAGGCTCTGTCCCATAACAGCGCTGGGCAGTATCAGAGAATATGTCTGGTGGTTTCATTGTCCTCGAGACAGAGTCTTGACTCTGAAGAGTCCGAGAGGCCTGGTAGGTATGCTACCAGGAGTTTTAAGTCCGCCCTGCCAAGACCTTTTGTCTTGATCATATCCAGAGGTTTGACAAGCGCTTTTGCTTGACGTAGCCCCGGTAAGGAGAACCAGTATCTCCTATGTTCTTCTGCAGCCCATTTGTTTACCATGGTTTTGATTGTGGACCAACCAATACCACTGAAATGCGCAGGGGCAGTGGTCAGGATAGAGGCACCCTGTCGTGCTAGATCGTCAGCGATCGTGTTACCATCCACTTCTGAGTGTCCAGGTACCCAGCATAGCACGACTTTTTTCCGGGAGGACAGGGTTTAGAGGTAATTATGGCATTCTTTAACCATCCTGTAGGAGATGCTCCATGATGATAATGCCCTAATAGCAGCTTGGCTATCTGACTAGATACAGATGTTTGCTCCCCTAGTTCCCTTGCTAAGAATACTATGGACGCAGATCTCTATGGCATGAATCTCTAATTGAAAGACGCTGGGCCAGATGCCCATTGCACTAGAGATTCTGGTGTTGGGCCCATCCGTAAACCATTGTTGCCACCGGAGGTTTCCACAGGAGCTGCCATCAGCCCAAGTCTCCCGACTTGGGAGAAGAGATCTAAGTTTCTTATTATGAAATAATTCCGTGATCATAAGATCTGATCTAGAGCAGATCGAAACGTCAGGAGGGGAAGATATAAGTGCGGTATGACCAGTGTCGCTTGCTAAGAGTCCAGATGTGATCTGAATACGTAGTAGACTTTTGGATGAAAATGTGCAGTGGCGTGAGTCCAAGGACTGACTCCATGACAGCTGTTGGACAGGTACGCATAGCTCCCGAGAGAGATAGGGATACTAATCATTGAAGCTTGCTGCACTTCTTAATGGCCACATTTTGCTGCGTCTTGGGCCACCACACAAGGGCTGCATATGTGACGATAGGCCGTACCATATGGTATATCCATTCCATAATATTTGGGCTGAAACCCCAAGTGTTGCCAAAGAATTTCCTACAAGCCCACATGGCTCGAGTAGCTTTGGAGAGCACTTGTTCTAAGTGGGAGTTCCAGTTGAGTCGTTTGTCTAGGACCACACCTAGATATTTGACCTGTTCTGAAAACTCCACCTCAGTGTTATTTATTACGAAGTTCCGAAGGCTAATGTTGTATCTCTTCGTGAAGGGAACAATCATAGATTTCAGGGGGTTGATGTTAAGCCCTTCGCTTAGACACCAGTTCAGGGCTATCTATAGAGCATCCATCATCTCTATGATGGTGTTCTCAAATTTACCCGTCACTATGATAGCCTGGTCATCTGCGTAGCCAATGACTTTATAACCAAGCACTGTCAGCTTAGTTAACAGTTCGTCGATCACGAGAGACCATAGCAGGGGAGTTAACACACCTCCTTGTGGACAACCTACAGCTCTTATGCTAACTGCTGTACCATCTAGAGATGCAGTTATGTTCCTCTGTCGGAGCATGGATTCGATCCATGCGATCACGTGTGGTTCTATGTTTCTACGTGCCAACGCTCTAGAGATAGAACCAAAGTCAGTGTTGTCAAAAGCTCCCTCGACATCCAGCAAGGCGCACTAAGCTATGTTCTTGGAGTCCAAAGCGTTTTCAATCTTTCTGACTAGGTGGTGTAAGGCAACCTCTGTTGACTTCCCATTGGAATAAGCAATCTGCATTGGATGCAACGGGGTCGTGACTTGCAGTTTGTTTTTAATATGCAGGTCGAGAAGCCTCTCTACTGTTTTCAGAAGGAATGATGTTAGACTGATTGGTCTGTATGACTTGGGCTTATCTATTGGCCTATTGCCAGATTTAGGGATGAAAACCACCCGAGCTCTCCTCCAAGAGTGAGGTATATATCCCCAGTCAAAGCTTTCTCTAAACAGACAAATCAGTGGGTTCAGAATGAAATCCAGACAATGCTGGAGAAGAGCTGGGAAAATTCCGTCCCCACCAGGTGCCTTGAAAGGTTCAAAGGAGCCAATTGCCCATCTGACTTTGTCAGCATCAAATATTGTGCCAGATATTCTGGCAGCCCCTCGGAAGTTTGGCTCGATCCAATCTGAGAGTTGGTCATCTCCATTGCAGATTGAAGAGCCTGGAAAGTGTGTTTGGAGTAAGAGCTCCAATGTTTCCTTACGGTCTGAAGTGAAGCAGCTATCACACCTGCTCAGCAGACCTACCCTGTTTGAGGACTCTTTGGCCATGACTCGTTGAAGTCTAGCCGCTTCTGTTAGGTTTTGGATACTATTGCAGAAGTTCTTCCAGGTTTCCCTTTAAGAATTTCTAATGTCCTTGTTGTAGTCAGTGAGAGCAGCCTTGTACTCATCCCACTGTTTGGTTTTCCTAGCTTTATTAAAGAGTTTCCTAACAGTTCTCCTTTTAGCCGTTAGGTTGGCATTCCTCCAGGGAACCTCACGTTTCGACTGGTAAGAGCTCTCAACTGTACTGGCTAGGAAAGAGGACATCAGCACATCTTCAAGCTGGTTAGCAGCCAAATCAATCTCGTCCACCGAGTTGATGTTGGAGACTAAAGAGTCGACCGCATGTTCGACCAGTGTCTGAAAGTAGATCCAGTTGGTCTTCTTTGGATTGAAAACCCTCTACCTTAACTGCCCCGGCAAGTCAAACCTGATGTGCTGATGGTCTTAAAGTGTGGCCTCATTTGTTACCCTCCAGTTACTTATAAGGCCAGACAGGGAGTTGCTAGCCAGAGTAAGGTCTAATACCTCTTCTCTGGTAGCATTGATAAAAGTGGGTTTGTTCCCTCTATTTACAACATTTAATTGACAACACAATAAATATTCCAGGAGAAATTTGATGGCTTAAAAACCACTAATTATAATTTAAAAATTTTTTCTTCACAGGATACCTTAATATGTGTAAAATAATATTAAATTATCATTTTGACAAAATTTTGACTTTCATCTGGAGGGCTTTTGGTCAAAATCAGGCACCCGGGCCCATTGTGCACTGTTTGTAATGAACTGCTTTTACACATGTTACGAATCACGCGTGAGCTCTCAAATAACTAAACAGCAAAAAAACACCCTATATATACAGAAATAATAATCAAAAAATTAACTTTCTCATATTTCTTCTTCATACTATTTTTACCATTATTCTTATCAGAAAACAATTTTTAAAGTTACCAAATTTTATTATAATTTTCAACGAATTTTTCTTTTTCTCTCATTTAAATCCAACAAAGAGCCTCTTGAGAGCATAAAAATTTCCCAGCTGCAATTCAATTAATTTCTTTTTTATTTTTCTTTGTAAACCGCCAGCTGGCATCCTTGCTCGTACTGCATAATTACAATTTGTTTCGTGCTCGTGTCCAGTGCCATTTAACCATTTTTTCCACCGTTTCATTACATTCTCTCCAGGTTTGTCGCAGTGGCAGCCACCAGAATGCCACATGCTGGCAATGCAGCTAGAGACTCAAAACTATTAAATGACACTTCAAAACAGCAACCAAAGGCGAAACGGGAAGATATCCAGGACTACCTGACTGCCTTGTTGGCAGCTTAAATTTTCGGTTACGTGCACTGGATACGTGGGGACTACACCTTCAAGCTGCGAAATCAAATGCAACCTATGCCATGAGACAATGGGCGGGTCGAACCAGAGAGCTGTAATTTAATGTTTTTTTTTTTACACATTTGGCCGCATGGCGTATACGTAATAACACTCACACGTCGCGTCACGCGAACTCTACGTGCAACATTTAGCCTGTGTTTTGTTACAGGTTAAACGCGAAAAAAAAAACGTTTACATATATACAGGAATAAGAAATTAAGCTAATTTTAAGCACCGAATTTCCTAAACTCTTACACTCAATAAATGCTGAGGTCTGCTATATTTATTTATTTTTAATGCTGCTATTAATTAAAATTTAATATTAAGTACAAAAAATTATTTTAAAAAAATGTATAAATATATTTTAATAATCAGTTAGCTAAGCTGTTGAATCCATTTTTTGCAATAATGAATTAAGGCCAGTTGGCTTAGATAACACTAGCTTACAAATTTTAAAAAATTTTGGTATCCTCAACATGTTTTAGTCACTGCCGTAGTAAAATGGCACGCTTAAACCGAAAATGAAGTCCAACATTTTTTTCATGGAACGGATTTGGAGATATTTTGACAAATCAATTTTTCGAAATTAAAAAAAAAAAGTATCTTTACTTAAAAGCAAATATCTCTGTTTTTTACAAAGCTGTAGATAACTGAATTACCTATCGATTATTTTTGTCAAATTTACAGCATGGACGCTGTTTATGCATTCATATGAAATTTTTCGTAATTTTTAGCAAAGTTTTGAAAAAAATTCTAATTCGAACATGAATTTAAGAATTTAAGAAAATGTTTTCATACAGTTTTTTTCATGGCTCGTAAAGTCTGATCGATTACAAAAAAAATGAGTGGTGGTTTATCAAAATCGGAAAAAAATGTGAAAATAACCGATATTTTTTTAAAAAGTGAAATATGTAAATTCGTTTTATAAACCAAAAGTTTAAGATGAATAATTTGTTTATTTATAAAGATATCGTAACCAAATTTAGTATTCGAAAGTTTTTTAGAGTTCTTAAGTTCTGTACCAAATTTATATCATATAGCACTCATAGGATCGATCGTTCAAAAAAAACGTGTTTGGTGCAAAATCCGGTATATTGCTCAAAAATTTGTAAAGATGCATATATATTTGCCAAATTTGATTACAATATTTACAGAAACAAACGAATTTGGTACAAAAAAATATATTTTGACCGATCGACCCTATGGGCGGTAAATGGTATATACACCGATTTTGATCAAATTTGATACAGTGCTTGGGAGCTATAAAAAACTTCGAAACCCCAAATTTGGTCACGATATCTTCAAAAACAAGCGAAACGACGAATTTCGTTAAAAAAATGTTTTTTTGACCTATCTGTCCTATGGGAACGCTTTTTTCATCACATAATCACTGATTACACTGGCCTACAAATACCGGGGTCATGTCAGTTGTTGGAAAGCTAAGGCTCATTTCCGAAGTAATTTGCTGCGTAGAATCCGAATAGGCAAATTCTGGACCCGGATACGGATTTTACGCAGCAAATTACTTCGAAAATGACCCATAGCTTTCCAATAACTAAACTATGTTGGTCTGTGTTATAGGTACAGTATATGCTGCTAAATAAAAAATTTAATTTTTACGTCAATTGACAAAAAAAAAATATTTCCATACAATTAAAAAAAAAAAAGCACAAAAAATTCGTTCCTTTTATTAATGTTGCAAATCAAATTTGGGATTTGATTCTTATTTGCACCATTCAAAGAAGGGATAAAAAGTCTTCAACTTCTTCAACTTCAAAAATTGGTTCAAAAGCTATGCTGATAATGCTGGCTTCTCGTCTTTCTTCTGTCAGTCCGTCCGTGTAAACATTTAGATTTCGAAGACCACAACAGCTTATAAGTCATAAATTTAAGGAACAGATCCACACATAATTCCTCTTTAGGTGAAATTTCTTGATTTGAGTCGATATATTTTCTCCTCCCTTAATTATTTTCACCTGAAACTTGACAGATTTATACGTCATCAAGGCCATCGATTGAAAATTGTAATTTTTTTTTAATTTTTAATTTGGTATTTTTTTATTTGAATAATGAAAAATAATGGCATGGGCATCTCTATTAATAACTGCTCAAAGAGAACAGGGACCTACAGTTTATAGCCGAATCCGAACGGCGTTGTCTTGAATTAATAGACTTTTTCTTGGGCAAATAGCGGGGATTCGAACCACCGACCTTCGGTTTGTAAAGCGAGTACGCTACCACTTTTAAATCTTTGGGCTCCTTGAAAAATTTCGGGCCCTCTGTCTCCTGATTTATTTTAGTAAAAAGTATGTAAGGGTCGTTCACTAAGTAATTTCGTTTTTTTTTAGTGCAATTTAAACACGATTTTTTTATTGTGTAAAACATTTTATGAATTTATATATTCTCCATTTTGATCCAACACCGTTTGCCATTTTTCGGGCGATTCCACGCTCATACAATTTTTGATCCTTGCCGGCAAAAAACTGGTCCAAGTAGTTTTTGACGTCCTGATTTGTGGTGAAGGTTCTCCCATCCAAAAAATTTTGCAGAGACCGGAACAAGTGATAGTCCGAAGGTGCCAAGTCTGGAGAATATGGTGGATGTGGTAGCACATCCCATTCAAGCTCCAAAAGCTTTTGGCGAGTCATCAAACTTGTATGAGGTCTCGCATTATTCTGGTGGAACACTACACCTTTTCTATTGATCAATTCTGGCCTCTTCTGTTTGAGTGCATCAATTTTTCCAGCTGATCACAATACACTTCAGAATTAATCGTGGTATTGTCTGGCAAAAGTTTAAAATAAACGATCCCTTTGAAATCCCACCAAACAGACAACATAACTTTTTTTGGTGACTATCGGCCTTCGAAGTGGTTTGAGCTGGTTCATCCTTTTTAGACCATGATCTCTTGCGCTTTACATTCTTGTAAGCAACCTACTTTTCGTCGCCAGGAACAATGCGCTTCAAAAATGGATCACTTCTTTAACGTTTGATAAGAAAATCACAGTCGTTAATGCGACGAAGCCAATTTCGTTCTGTAAGAACATGAGGAACCCATATGTCAAGCTTCGAAATTAATCCTAGACGTGTCATGTGCTTGTGAACGTTCGCGTTAGACAAATTTAATCTTCCAGCAATCTCTCGATTTGTTATTCGACGATTTGCATCGACCATTTTATCCACATCGGCTTTAAGAGGCCTTCCAGGACGTGGTGCATCCTCAAGATCGAAATCACCGGAACGAAATTTTGCAAATCAATTTTGGCATTGGCGTTCGGTCAACACATCTTCTCCGTACACATCACATAATTTTCGCCTTGCATGAACTGCATTTTTACATTTTGATAGTAAAACAGAAAAATATGCCGAAAATGCTGTTTTCGATCTTCCATCTTTGATAGGGCACCAAACAAAAACTATTCCAAAAAAATTTAACAACATTTTTTACAAAAAACCCTTACTACATCAGCTGTTCAAATATATAAAGGTAAAGCGGTTAAGTGTGAAGTTGGCTGCGAAAAAATTCAATAAGATCAGCTGTTGTCATCAAACGAAGTTACTTAGTGAACGACCCAATATTTATCTTTGGGACTCTACAAACCTAAACTACTAAAATAAAAATAAATAAAATAAACAGCAAAATAAGAAACATTATCCAGCTGAAAACTGCTTATATACAGAAATAAAATTTTTTTGGTTAAAAGCGGGTGCAGGGTATTCCACTGTCGTCGGTCAGCACCCCGTCTAATTCACAATTTTTTTTTTTAACTGAAGTAATTAGTGTTATGTGTTGCTTTTTATAGCATGCAACGAGTTTGACTTCTTTACATTGACTTTGGTGTTGTTATTGTTGTTGTGTCTATTGTTATTTTTTTTGCCCCAACTACATGTTAAAATCAAATGTCAACCCCAAACGTAATCAAACATTCATTTATTTACTTGTACGTATAAAAAAATATTATTTGTTGTTGTGGCAATTGTTGCTGATTGGAGTTGTGTAGCCAAGTTGGAACCCACATACCAGGTGGGGGATTGATGCTCGAAACTTGGCCTGGGGTACTTTGCTGTTTTGTATTAAATTTGCAAAAATCAAATATTTCTGCTTACAATTTGAATATTTAATTAGTTGATTTGTTTTGATTTATGTGAGGGCATTTTCCATATTGTTGCACAGTTCTAATATTCATTGTTGTGGTGGAATTTTGTTACTGTTGAAGTTATTTGCTTTGTTTGCGCATTCCGTTGAGGGTGTGAATGGAATCTCTAGATGGTTTTGTTATAAGTTGAATGAGAAATATGTAGTTAAAAATTAAATTTCATCTTGCTCATCATTCGATTTATTTTTAAGTGTGCTTTTTGAAAAAACAGAATTGCAGAATTTACAGGTTTTGTTTGAGTGTCCAGTGGCTTATCTAGAAATCCGTCTCACAGCAGCTTTTATCTGAGATGCTAAGGCCTGTCGGTTTAATTTTCAAGTTCAATTACAATACTATACCGGTCCATCCATATTGGGCTACATTGTGTATACGTAATTTTATTTAGAAGTCTCATAACATTTGATTGGGAAAGGAAATTTTTTTGAAAAAATGTGCATAAATACTTATTTTAATATTTTTTAACTGATCAAATTTCTGTTTTGTAAACAGACGGTATTGATAAAATTTGATACAGTAAGGCTACATTACGTATACGTTTTTTTTTTTTTTTTGACAGCATCATGGCTTTAGTTTGCACATTTAAAACTTAAAAAAGGGTTTTTTTTATATTTTTGGACATAGCTATAAAACCGTTTAATAAGTATAATTTATAAATATTATTATAGTACAGTTGGCATAGTAATATGTATTAATTAAAATAAAAATTAGTTTCTTGGCATTGAGTAGATTTTTCTCAATTTAACGAGTAGAATTGTAAATGTTTTTTGAACAACACCTATGCTATGGCAAGTAATTTACAATCCAGTCTTAAAGGGCTTATGAACACCTTTTGTTTTCGAGCGTGACTGAACTCAAACTTTCCAAGAACCATGATATATACAAAGCATGAGCACATTTGGGTAAATAGAGTTAGTATCATGTTGGAACAATGAATAAAAAATTAAAAATATAATAAAACTTAGCTTAAAAAATTTAAAAAATTTTTCAAAAGAGTACAAATGAATAAGTATCGAAAAAATGCCCACAAGTTTATTTAAAACTAATGATATAAATCGAGTCATAGATAAAAAATTATTTATGAAAAATTTATTTTTTTAAATAATTTATGAAAATTTTATTTTTTAAGCTTAATACATTACGATTTAATTAATATATTATAAAAATAAAAGAGTTCTTTTCTTTTTATTTAATTATGACTAAGTTACTGCACATTTTTGACGCAGACCAACATGGTTTAGTTGTTGGAAATTGGACCAATTCTGGCCCCGGATTCGGATTCTACGCAGCAAAATACTTCGGAAATGACCCTTAGCTTTCCAACAACTAAACCAGTTGGCCTGTGTTATTGTCTCATTGGCTTAATGCAAATGCTAATGCCGTCGAGGGACAGACTTCGTAACTTTGAATAGCCATACCTGAGCCAAAAAAAAATCGTAGATGATCGCTTGAACATTCAAATTAAAGGGTAAGGGTGCTACTAAATGATGTAACTGGAGTGACAGACCACAAAAACTATTTGCACCCTGTAAATAACCTCAAAAGTAGAAAAAACGCCGTTTTTCGGGGAAATAACCTCAAACATCTCAAAATCCTGACGTGATGCGCCAATTCTGGCCACGGACTCGGTTTCTACGCAGCAAATTACTTCGGAAATGACCCCTAGCTTTCCAACAACTGACATGACCCTGGTATTTGTAGGCCTGTGTAATTAATCAAATCTTATTCTATTTACTGTACAATTGAAAACTCAATTGTATTGATGTTCAAAGGCCCTAAGAAATACATATGTCGCTATGCTGGAAGGTCGTTGCGCTGCAGTCGGCTGTGGCTGCAAACTCGGGGTAGAGATCTTGCAAGACAGTTTGGATGAGAGGCGAGTTTGATTTTATGTTTTTGCTGTTTTTCGGAAATCTCTTCTTTGACTAGATTGATATGCAGGTCTCTGTGAATATACTCGTTCCGGAGATACCACGGTGCCCCCGTGATTGTTCTCAAGATTTTGAACTGTGCCCGCTGTATAAATTCAATGTTGGATCTGCTTGCGTTGCCCCATAACTCGGAACCATATGTGCAAATTGGTTACAGCACGGAGTTATACAGAAGGACTTTATAGTCCAGGCTAAGGGGAGAGCGAGCGTTTATAAGCCAGTGAATGCTACTTGCCTTGAGTTTCAGATGCGTCTTCTTGGCTTCTATGTGCTTTCGCCAGGTGAGCCGCCTGTCTTGGTGAACGCTCAGGTACGTTACTTCGTCAGCTAGTGGAATGCGTGCGTTGTTCAAGGTCAAGGGAGGGCATTTTTGTTCGTTGACTTGTATGCGCCAATCTGCAAGCCATCTTTCCACAGATAGAAGGTGGCGAGCCAGTTGAGCTGTTCCTTTGCTGGGCATCTGGAGCGACTAAGAATCGCCGTATCATCAGCAAACGTAGAAGTCGTAAGCTGGTAGTCTGTGGGGATTTCCGCCGTGTACAGGATGTAGAGAACAGGTCCGAGAACACTGCCTTGGGACACTTCAGCTTCGATCACGTGATCCTGGGAGGTACTTGCGTTACATCTTACTGCGTAGACTCTTTTGTATAGATACGACTCGAGCAGCTTGTGCGTATTTTGTGGCAGCAGATTTGTTATTTTGTACATAAGGCCGTCTAGCCAGACTCGTTCAAATGCTTGTTTAATTTATAGCTGAAAGTTTTTTACATTTTTTTTTTAAATTACAAATCTATAAGGATCTAAAAACTATCCCAAAGATAATTAAAAAATAGTGATAAAAAACATTTCATAAATAGCAAAAAAATAAAATTGTTTCAGTTTTTAAACTTAACGAGTTACGTCTGACTTAAAAAATGTAATACAGTCTAGGCGGTGCCCGACAGTGTAATACCCTGTACCTTTTTTTCTCAAAAAAAGATTTATTCCTGCATATTCTTACTAAGAATTTCCAATTGGAACATTTTTTGTTGGTGCAAAACGATATTGATACCTATAAGTTCCGCAAATTTTAACCGATTTTGATGAAAATCGAAATTTACGTCAAAGGTGTTATTTAAAGTATATGGGGTAAGTTTCAAGGCGATATGTTGAGGGGTGTGGGAGAAAACACGGTAAATCGATTGCGGGGGGTGGGGGGCCCGCATTGATAAAATTTGGATGTGTATTTGTTCATTAGAGCCACATGAATCAGCTTAGCAAAATTGGTGATTCTAGTCCATTTGTTACTATAATTACGTAGAGTCAAATGTTGTCGCAGTTTATAGGCAAGGGGAGGTGAAATTTGTACATTTTAGACTATAACTTTTGTTGTAATTGTCCGATTTTGTTTATTTTTGATACACAGATGCATGTAACCACAACGCATCGCTCTGTTAAGTTTCAGATTGAAATATCAAACGGGGAAACGGGGAAAGATATGGACATGATTCAACAAACTTGATCTTCTCAGGAAATATGCGCATCAGCTGGTAAAGTTTCGTATCTCTAGCTCTTATAGTCTACGAGATCTAGGTGTTCATACAGACGGACAGACGGGCGGACGGACAGACAGAAAGACGGACATGGCTCAATCGCTACCCGAGGTTATGATAAGCATTTTGGTATAAAGGACTTGGGGTCTGCCACGCCTCCTTCTTGCCGTTACATACATTGCACAAATCTAGTATACCCTTTGTACCTATAGGTACAGGGTGTAAAAAACGTTTTTTAAGTGTGGCCAAAATAATAAAAAATAATTTCCAATCGACAAATTTTCTTAATAAAAAAATATGACATTATGTAATTTTTTGGAAGTATGTTACTTAAACACGCAAAAATATGAAATAATAAACAAATAAAAAAAACATTTTCTAAAGTTTTTTTTCAATAATTGTATGAACAAAAATTTTAATAATTTAATTTACTGTTTTTCACCTATACTAACTTACTTTTAATCACAATTTATGCATATATTATTTCAATAACGTTGAAGCGAATTAATTAATTTACTGTCTTAATCACTTACATATACGTATATCAAAAATATTACACATTCGCCCTGCTGACAAATGCATATTAAAATTTATAAATAGACACAGAATCAGCTTGAAAACATCAAAAGCTTACCTTCTCGAGATTTTCAATTAGCAACAATAAAAGAAAATTGTCTTTTATTCATACAATTTTATTTACAATTAAACGTAATAGCTGTCTGCTTGATAAGACTCATTAACACCATCCAATTTACTTACAAAAGGCTTTAATCCAAATTCGTTGTTATAGAAATGGCTAAGACATCAGGAAACATAATCTGAAGTGACTTGCTGCAGGGTGCTTAAGTGGATTTAATTAGAAGCATCTAAAATATAGGGTGGACCATCTGTTGATTTGGTTGTTAAACTCTCATAATTCGAAACGTACCCCTCCAAGGTGGATGCTTTTTAAGGCATGGATCGTTTAACAACCGAACAACGCGTAAAAGTAGTACAGGCGTACTATGAAAATAGTTGTTCTGTGAAAAAAAAACATACTTGAGGTCAGTGTCGACGAGTCGCCGGGAACATCAAGGCGCCATCGTTTGCAAGAACTACACCTTGCTGGCACCACTTTGCGTCGAAGATTTAAATGACGCAACAATAGAAGCGCACCGACCATTATCAGTGTCGCTTATTATTTCAATGGGTGGAAGAACAGCCAAATGAGTTTTCGACAATCAAAAATTAATCGAAAATTACGATGTTCGCATACGGGTGGCGGCCATTTGGGCTATATTATTCTTGATACGTAAATAAGTAATTTCAAAACTTGTATTTATTTTATATACATTTGCGAAATGCTGTGGGAAAATATACGAATAAAATGCAATTGACAAACAAACCAACAGATGGCCCACCCTATACATGCTAGCAGATACAAGTTTATACCATCTGAATTTTATTTCATTATAATACATACAATTTTTTTTTTACTAAAATTTTGTAGCTGGAAATTTTTACATTATTCGATATCATATATCAGACAGTATCCAAGTTCTATTCCAAACCACCAAGGTTGTTGCTTGAAACTGAAGCTTTGCTTTCACTTGGTCTAACACTAGCCCTTTTCATGGCAAATTCTGCCTCATTGCAACCAGTGCATGCATCGATAAAAGCAAGAAGATCTGGTGAATGCAACTTGGCTGCAATATTGTGCGCTTTTACCAAGGCCTCTCTGGTACGTTCCATTTTGTGCAAGGATGCATGGCATTTTACAAGCAAAATAGTACTAAGAAAACGCCAAATGTAGCTATTACAATTTTTAGTTTCTACAAAAAGAAAAAAAACAGATTTATATAACGCTGTCAGCTGGAGCAGATGGAATATCAAACAAACCTTCGATACCTTTACGAGCTACTAAACAGCATTCATCGAAACGATTTGCTTTCAAATGAATATTACCAATTTGATGAAGTAGATAGCACTTTTCAATTGAGTGCTTGGCAAAAAACAAACGTCTTTCTAACCTTGCGCTCAATTGTCTGGAAATAATGCAGAAAAATTAGTGTAAATAAGCTGGTAATGTATGTAGTTTAAATTTGTATTACTTAGCTTTAAGCGTACTGACATCGACACGATCTGTTTTCTGATGTGTTGATCGATCACCAAAAACATAGGGCGCAATATCCATAGTTTTTTCCATTGGTATATGCAGTAATTTAAATAGCGCATTTTTGTCAGTTTGTTGAAACTTTTTAGGAACTTGGTACTGCTCTACTAAAGCTAAGGCCAGTGTATTATAGACTTCGTTCATAAATTCAAATTTCCAAGGCATTATGCGATGAGTTTTCAGCACAACATAATCTCCCATAAACTCTTCTATAAAGTTTTCAAGTCTCTAAAAAAAATTTGAAAAACAAATTTGATTGGATTGTTCATATTAATGCAGTACTGCCTACCAACCTGTATCTGTTTATTGGCACGAAATTGTCGGATATTGCATAATACGGAAATCATATTACGCCTTGTCTGGTATTGTATACGATACAAAACATCTTGCTTAAATTGTTCTCTCATTTTTTTGTTGGAATATTTTACATGCCGCAAATGGTACATGGGTGCACGTGCTTGCAACATTTTCTAAAAGTAACAAATTTCGATTTATTTATTAAATTTAAATTTTTGAATTTAATTTACCAGAAATTTTTTAACCACCATATATTTTTGATTTGTTAGAGCGCCCAAATATTCATTTGAAAGTTTACACTGATCTAAGAGTAAGCTTGGGTTTTTGCGTAAATGTTTCAAAAAAAGTACATCAATCCAAGATTTGTCAATGTAAACTTGATTACATACATCAAATGCACGCCGTCTTCGAGCAATTTCAAATGGCGATAGTAGCTCTTTCTAAATGTAAATCCATAAAAACATTAGTTTATTAAAACCTTTTTACTAAAAGGCGTAATTTTTATAATTTTAAAATACTAAGAAAATAAAGTTAAAAAACTAAAGCTTATTGTTGTGTCGTGAAATTGCAATATTCCACAACGCGCCGACTGTTCCAATAATTCCTACTGGGTTGCTTGTCTAGAAAGAGACAAGACTAAGAGTGAGCGGCAAGACGGAAGACGGTTGCGGGCACGGCTATCTGTTAGTTAACAGATGTTGCAGTGTTAGTTAACAGATGTTGCAGTGTTAGTTAACAGGATCGAAGATCGAAGGAGAACAGAAATGCATGCATAAAATTGTAATTTTGCACAAATTTGAAATTTGCAGGCGTTGTTATAATTTTTTTTTTAATTTTACTGCTTTAGTTTGTAGTTTTTGGAGCCAGCCACATGCTGGACCGTTAGTGAGTGAACTTGATTGAGTGTAGAGTTGGGTAAACTTAGTTCATTTCACTGAACAAGTTCAATCGCTCTTTTTTTTCACACAATACACAAATTATGTCAATGGGGATATTTGCATTTGCGCGCAATAAAAACAGTAACAGCGTTGCCCTACTAACAAAAACGAGATAAAATGTGGCCATACTAAGAAAAACAGACAAAAACAGAAGCAAAGCAACGACAAATAAGAACAGTAAAGAATAGAATAAGAACGAACAACTGTATAAGAATAGTTTAAGAACGAACAACTGTATAAGAATAGTATAAGAACGATTAACTGTATAAGAATAGTAAAAGAACGATCGACTGTATAAGAACAGTATAAGAACGAATAACTGAATAAGAACGAACAACTGAATAAGAACAAACAAAGAACAAGCGAACGAAAAAGAACGATGTAGGTGAACTTATTCAGTTCGTTCTTTTAAGTGAATAGTTCTTTTTTGTTCGTTCGTTCATGAACAACCCAACAATAGTCAAGGCCGCATATTGGGGTGCAAATAGGAAAATTATGTCAAAAAATGGAATAGAAAGAAAATAATGAATAAATAAAAATTTTAGTCACTGTGCGAGCCCGGATATTGAAACTAATGTTGAAAACCTGAACATACTCATACGTTTCAAACATATAGTTCATGACTATGAACTCCAGAGAGCGCCATACTCAATATGTTGATATGATACATAGCCTATAGCCAACGGACTTTCAAGACACTTCCAAAAATACCTCGAATTTTAAATTATGATCAGCGATTAAGAAGTTATGATTGAACAGATAAATATAGAAAATAAAGTTAAAAAAAACTAAAGCTTATGATCACTTAGTCTATAACCAGCGTACTTTCAAGATGCTTCCAAAGATACCTCAACTATTAAATTATCCTTAGCGGCTTAGAAGTTATGAGTGCACAGATGAACATATTCGTACATGTCAAACATACGTATAGTCCCCCTTTTTTCGACTTTATTTTTTACTTACTTCAATATCGGGTATACTTAAAACATCGCATTTTCCTTGCTCTCTCAATATTTTCCATAAGGGGCGATTATCAACTTTGCTTTGCTCATTCATAACATCCTTTACATGAAAAATTAGTTTTTCATATTTCGAAAAAAATGGGCTTAGACCCTCGCCGCAAGCATCCTTAATATTTTCGTCCACCTAAGCAAATCAAATATGTAAGTATTATTTAAGTTACAGTATTGTCTTTTTTTTCAAATACCACAACAAGTCGTTTATCAAAATTCTTGGTCTTGTTTCCGGAAAATAAACGTATATTTTCGTGCATCTCCACTTTGGCATTTTCAAACTGGTTAAGTTCATAGATTGCGTCGCATATTTCCAAGTTAACAGGCGCATTATCAATTTTTGAATTTTGTAGAATTGCTAAATCCATTTGATACTTGCGAAATTAAGCACAAAAAGCTCAACTATGCATACATACCTTTCGCTTCTCTGGCATCTTTCAAAGCGCCCTCGGTAAGGCCAGTCTTACGTTTACTTTGACTCCGGTGATAAAAAGTTAGAAAATCTTCCGGCGCAAGTTCCAGTGCCTTGTTATAATAATGCATAGCAAAGTTTTCTCTGCGTCTACGGGAATAATATGCTCCCCAGTCCTTATAGATGCCCTGCTCAACTTCTGGCGGCCAATCCACTATCACCCATGCTGGCAAATCCTCCTCAATGCCCGGTTTGGGCGCCAAGTTTTGCACTATTGATGTCATTTTTCACGTGTTTTTTTGTAATTATTTTCCTTGTGTAGTGTATTTTGTGAGTTGTGTTGTAATAATAATAAAAATATTTATACGCCAAGATGACAATTCTAGATATTTTCAAAAGTAACTTGATTTGTATTTAATAAAAGTTCAAAGACTTGAGTGTAAAAATAATTTTATAGTGAATTTCAGCAAAATTAAAAAAAAAAAGAGAATACGCGATATCTTAATAAATAAATAAATAATAAAATAAATAATTTATCTTGATACAATTTTAAAAACTGCAGGGAACTCCCCCGTGGGCATCGAGCTTTAATTTAGTGGAACTGTAAGTTTTTGATTGCTGTTTTCTTTCTTTGAGCTTGGTCTGATCTACTGTTTTGTTATGTATGTAATGAATTGTGTTTTAGTTAGTTTTTGCTTCATTATATATATGTTTTAATTTCATTACCCTGTGCATTTTTTTGCTATAGGAACATCCTTTCAGTGTGAACTTTCTCGCCAATATATTTCAGGTATTTGGTGCTCTACCCGAAGTTAAAAAATGAAAAAACTAGGAACGCTTACGGCTTAATTCGAGAAGATAGGTATAAGTTCGGATTGTCTCCTCTGCATGCATACATTCGTTTTCTCGAAAACTTCTTACATGTGGCTTATATACTTCCTATTAAATAATGGCAAGTAAGAACGCAAGAAGGAAGACAGCAAGTTCAGGAAAGAAAATTGCACATCCAATTAGAATTTCGGAGAAAAATGGGACTAATTGTGCACAAACCAAAAACTGCTGGAAGAGAAAACACAGCCAGAGAATTTTTTAAAAATAGTCTATTGTCAAATGAATCAGCAGGCCTGCATAGAAATTTAATAGAAAGATGTGCTAGCATATTACAAGCTTTATCTTCAGTATATCGTATTAAGTTAAAAAATGTAGAATTAGAAATTACAAATTAAAGAATATGCTTGGTATTACCTCCCAGCTACAGTGCATAAAATATTAATTCACGCTCCTGACATAATAGAAAACGCTTTAGTGTCAATAGGAGAGCTTTTCGAAGAAACTGCTGAGCGAGGGAAAACGGTAGAGGTCGTAACCATGCATATTTCATAAATATAATATTTTTACATTGTTAGAGAGTCATAGAAAAATTTTAAGCCGATATCTTTACTGAAAGTATTTTTGGCAGCCATGCACTTGCATCCTTACGCATTCACAAAATACATAACAATACAGCAGGAGACACCGTCTGCCATCTGCCATCTTTACTTTAAAGGCCACCTAGCACCTATTGGCAAAAATTTGCACACATCAGAGAGTTGCGTTATTGATTACTGTATACGATAGATTCTTCGCTTCGCCGATTTTGAATTATTTTGGATCCTATGGGGTCTACACTTTGTTTCATACAAAATATGCATAAGCCTAAAACGCAGTACAATAGCTCAGTACAAATTACAGTGAACTCGTTGCAAGTCCAGTGCAATGTGTCCAGCATGATGAGGTTAGGCTTTTTTGATGCAAGTGGGCATTGTCTCTCATAGATGACTGTGCGAGAGTTGCGTTATTAAATACCGTAAACGAGTTCATGCAAAATATCCATATGCCTAAACAATAACTCAGTACAGGATATGTGAACTTGTAGGCGGGCCAGTGCAATGTTTTCAGTATGATAAGGTTAAGCTTCTCTACTAGATGGGTTCGTGGGAGTATGACGCCATTGTTCTAGAGAGTAAGTGCATTAGGATTGCACTTGCTGCGTGTGTCTCTTCACGTACTACTGAGACACGTCTCAACTCGTTATTGTATATGGAGCCCTGCCTAACCCTTCGCGTTTTTTCTAATGTGTGCTTGGCGATTTTGATTTTCAGCGCAAAAACGTTTCCAAATTCACGCAACATGTCAAGTGTGGAAACTCAACTTGGCAAAGTAAATAAACGAAGCGCTTATGTAAAACTGTAAACAAACTAGTTGACAGATCGTGCTGGTTTTTGACATAGTAATTAAGGACAGTCCTATCAACTTAAAAAAACCAAAATTGCTGGAAAGTATTCCGCGCGGGCAAATAAATTACAATTTCCGGAAACTACATTGTCTTAATGTATGTGGGTGGGTCAATTTGTATGGAGCCGAAAAAGTCGATTCGCGGCGCCCCCTTGGTGTATTCTATGGACAACTCTAAGCAACTTTGCCGAAGGCCATAGGTTTTATTTTTTGAATTTCGAGCCTGCAGATTTGTAAAAACTTTTTTAATGCAACATTTAGGTTTTTAAACCAAAACTTACAATCTTTTTACGTGTATAAGGGGGGCGTTGAGGGGTCTATTCATTTTGATGTTTATTTTTACTTATGAGTGACGCCAGAGGGCGTTTCATGCATATTCTGCCATTTTTTCGCGTCTTTTTCGAGAATTTCTTGTGAAAATAGACAAATATTTGACTTTCTCGTATTGCAATCCAAATTTTTACTATCCCAAAATGTTCAGCGTTGAAAATTAGGTTAAACGATCTGGGTCATTTCATTTTTGTACTGTGTTTGCAGAGAAAGCAAAAAATAACCCTGATAATATAGCTATTACTGAGTCTAGTGCCGAAGTGGAACTTCAAAGCTTGCTGAATCATACAGCTACACGTATTATAGAGTTGCAGAGCGAAGTTATTGATGAAATTGATGATTTTTACAAATTTTAAAGCCGATATCTTTACTGGAAGTATTTTTGGCCGCCAGCTCCATACAACAGCAACCAGCGAGTCAAAGTATACTTTAAGAAACAAAAACATAATCCCACACTTTTCAAATAACTGTGGCGGCATCTAGTTTATTAAAATGGAAACTGTGCGTTCGCAGCGACAGCTGTTGGGCAAAAACAGAGTTTACCTAACGGCATAAAATTAACCTTGTTGAGATTGTTGATTATTGACTGTTGCAAGGCCGTAATCGATGTTTAGACAAATATCGATAACAGCAAATCGTTGCTTATATTCGTTTAACAGCACTGTTATTTTGACAGCTCACAGCTGTGCAATTTGCAGCATCGGTATTGTAATTTAACAAGTTATTTAAAATTTGCGTTTTATTCAAAAGTTAAGCAACCATGGCTAAAATACTAAAAGCAGTAAGTTGTTAAATTGCACTTGGAATATCGCAGCACAAAGTCGATGCTGTTAATAGACAACATACCAAGTTGCGCTCATTTGTTATTGTTATGTCATCGCCAACACCAAATACTGCCTAATTTGTTCTGCACAATATGAAATTACTAAAATACTCTCAATAGTCTACAGGTTTAACTGGCTTGGCCGTGTCCAGTAATCCGCACCATGTCCTAAGCGCGCTATATGGCAAGATCTTGCGTTCTGTAGCCAAAATGCCGCAAGAAGCCAGCTATCGCAAATACACAGAGCAATTGGTCAAGCAGCGTGCTGATGCAGTGGTAAAGGTACGTTTAAAACTCTTGTGTAGATTAAAATAATATAATAGCGCTTAATAATTTTAGAATCAGGATATACCTGCTTTGGAAAAGGCTATAGGCTGTGGCCAAGTGGAGGAGCTTATAGTGCAAGCCGAAAACGAATTAATATTAGCACGTAAAATGCTCGGTTGGAAGCCTTGGGAGAAATTGGTACAGCCCGCACCAGCAAAGCAATGGAATTGGCCACCAGCAGAAATTTCTGAACCCAAAGTTTAAGCTGTTTTTTGCTTTAGTTTATTGATTAGTACTTGAATTATTAGTTTGTCATATGCCTTGCTTTTGTTGGAAGACTTTAAAATACAGCAATATGAAAATATGCCCACAATCTCTTACGTATTTGTAACAACTGATAAGCGTGCTTTAAATCGCGCTTCTGTCTGTGCTGTTTAAAGGTCTAGCACTTAGTCTTATTTCAACATGCGTACTCTCAACTTCATGCTGCTGCTATGTCTGGTTAGCTTAGCTGTAAGCTGCATTAGTGCAGCACCAGCAACGCGTCTACGGCGACAAATTGATTTGACAGTATCCGCGGACCACAAGCCCGAAGTTGATGAAACAGAACTGGCTTTGGAGGCAATTGCTGGACTCTGGAGCAGTGCTGATAGTCGCACAAAGGTTGATGGTTCGGCACGACTAGTGCATCGCTCAAATCAAATGCAAACGGGTACGAGCTTCACAAGCTATTCAGCACGTTTGCATGTACATCATGATTATAAAAACTCAAATTAACATCTTGCGAAGGTGCGGAGCAGGATTGGCGCTTGGGCGTGCGTGTCGTCTTCAGTTAGACCAGGAGCTGGGCCATGTAAATAGTGCATTACACTAATTGGAATTGCGCAATTGCGTGCGCCGAATGATTTATGGCAATACCAAACCAATAATTTAGCTAATTCTTTAAAATTTGTCAACTTCTTTCTATTTGGCCTTCCCCAGCACCGTTGATTGATAACTTTTTGACCTTTTTTATATATATTTTTTTTTTGTTTGCGTTTACTTGATAACTCGCACGCATAGTGCTCGTTTGTAAACACGTAAAAATATGTAGATAATTAATTCAATGCAAATTTTAATTGTGTTTGGTTCAATGATACATATTTATTTTGTAATTAAATGCAAGCCGTTAGGCGGCAACACATCATACTTATTTGTTTCTATGTAAGCCAACAACTTTAAGCTTAAATTAACAACAACAAGAACACAACATAAATGCATCAAGCTAAATTCGGCGCACCGAAGTTCCAATACTCTTAGCATATTAATATAAATTATTGCGTTTCGAAATCTATACGTTTGAGAGTGTTTTCTGAAGAAATCGAAAATTTTCTTAAACATGCATACAAACAACTTGAACCATATAAAATTGAAGAGTAGCCCGAGTAAAGTAAGTCCTGCCTGCCTCTAAGTCTGTTAAGAAAATTTAAAGAGCTTTTAAAAACTATTTATGTATTCATTTTAGCTTTAGTTGCATTTTTTGTCTCTCTCGTTTGAAGCTTTAAAAAAAAACTAAAATTTGAATAAAGTTTAGTTGTTTACAAAAAAGTCAAGATTTTTTTTTAAGTTACCCACAAAAATCTCATTCGGGGTCAGATATACGATGACAAATCTAACTTACTGCTGTTTATTATTGCTATAGTCCCCGAGTTTTATGTGTTTATGTCGTGACCCGATATTATTATATTTAATGGGAAAAACCTGATATGCGACGCTTGCTACTGCTTGTTGCCTTGTCTCTAAAGATACAAGAGCCTTCCTTGAGTACGGACAGACACGGTTCCGACTGGACAAAGATTCTTATTCAGTGGGTATAAACATACAAAAGTCCACAAACTATCTTGTGGGTATTATCTATCACTACGCAAGAAGCATCATAAATTCGATGCATAAGTATATATGCCATCAGTTACTTAATATCATAATTATAGAGTGATACGCACGCCCTCGGACGCTTGAGTTTTAAGCTCGTTGATAACAAAATCGCGAAACTCGTTGTAGGCTACATCCATGTCCACATTATGAATAATCTTATGGAAATTACCAGGCGTCAGGCCATAAGCAATCTCCTCTTTGGCTGCATTAAGGCGTTTACGCATGGTTTCAACTGTTTCGGAGCCACGTTTAAGCAAGCGACGTTCAAGTTCCTCGATTGTTGGTGGGTTGTTGAAAATTAATATAGGATTGAGGTCAGTTTTCTTAATCTGTTCGACACCTTTTTGCTCAATGTCCAAAATGCACACGCGTCCCTGATTCATTATTTCACGTACTGCAGCTTTACTAGTACCATACATATTGCCCGTAAATTCGGCAGTCTCAATAAACTCATCATTTTCTATAGCACGCTCCATATCAGATCTATCTACAAAATGGTAGTGCACCGCGTCTTGTTCACCTACATATGTAAATAAATTAAAGAACTAAGTAGCGTATCCAAGAGAGCAACTCTAATATTATTACCTTCGCGTGGCTTGCGTGTGGTGTGGGATACGCTAAAACCAAAAGTATTCGGATACTCCGCAAAGAGTCTCTTGAGCAGTGTGCTCTTGCCGGAACCGGATGGACCGCAGAGTACTAACGGACGGGGACCTTGCGTTGCTGACATTCTACTGCTGCTGCTGAGCGCACGATTTATAATGAACAATAAGCTTATCATGTTGCCGGTTTTTATTTATACACTATCCGAAATTGGCTAAAAGCTAGCGGCTAGCTATAAAAAAAAAAACAGCAGCAATTTTTGTAATACAGAAGCGTGCAATGCGTTAGAAAGAGTCAGCCAGCAGACATGCGATACACTTATCGATGTTTACTTTTCATAGGTGCACGATAACGATAACAAACAGTGCTGCCACTTGAATAAAACACTAAAAATCGAAAAATGAATTTGAAAAATGCCTTTTATGGTTTAAAATCTTTATGTATTTTGTTTTATTATTAGCATAGAATCTCAAAGTTTACATATAATGTATGCTGTTTTAGTTATTGACTGTATTAAGAATTACATACATTTACTAAATTTAGTTGCAATGTATCATATATGTAGCACAATTTAATCAAAAAGTTTTCTTTTAAAATGTAATTTGTTCTGCACTGCCTAAAATATTAATGGTTTTTATTTTTTTTTTTTTTACGTTTTTAATTTGATCACAATTTGATTACGCTTTCGCTTTTCGAATTTTGTTTCTGTTCCGAACGACTATGCCTGAATGTTACCTAACTTGCCTGCCGAAAGAGTGTCTTACATATTTGTTATGTATATTTTCAAAAATTCATAAAACCTAGCTGCTGCATTTGTTTACATTTTAAGTTTATGCAAAAAAGTTTTAGCGCATTCTTATACAAAATCTTTTGCATTTTTATCTAGCCAAACATGTAGCCTACTGTGTATTATTAAAAATTAAAATATTCAGTCAATATAACGTATGCATTTATACTCTTTCCATAAACTGCAAGTCTAGCTACAAATTGACTTTTAAATTAGTGCACAGACTTTTTGTGAAACACTGAAATAGGGACAGCTTTATATGTATAAAGACTACATTATTTTCGTTAAGCTGTAGTAAATTGATTTACGCTTTTCCTCAAGTGTGAACCAAATAGTCTATTAGACTATTCTCAAATTTATGCACAGTGTATGAAAAGAGTATGTAAACTTCGGTATGCCGAAGGTAGTAAATTTTATATTAAATGTAATAAATTTACTTTGTTTTACTGCTTTTCGTATAAACTGGCTCATCAAATACTAGTCTTATATTTTTCCAAATAAATGCTAAGATTTTAGTTAAATCCTAGTTATATGAAAAGAGTATATAAACTTCGGTTGGCCGAAGCTCATAAGTTTTTATATTAAATTTTATACGTTTACTTTATTTTATATACAATTATATATTAAGCATTATATTTCGATGTATGATGCTAAGTGAAAAATGAACAGCCCTAAATGGGGGAGCCCACGTTTTGGTTTGGTATAACGGTAAAGTTTTCAACTAAATAACAGTATTAACTTGGAATTGTAACGGCATAAGGCAGTTGAGTGTTGTGAATTGAATATAAACTGATGGAGCATCCAAGGGCGTAGCCAGAAAGAGGCAATGGGCCGTTGCCCTCCCATAGATTTACATATTTTTATGTATACACAGAACATTTACTATATATACAAAATTTTTAAAAGAATAGTGATAAATTGACCACGACCTTGGAAACATCAAATTAACAGGCTTTTAAATTAGAAACTGTCGCCTATAAATTGCTTGCATTTATAATTAAATTTGTCTTTAAATTGTATTGTAATGCTTTTGTTGCTGCAATTTATTACAACTAAGAATTTGTTTACAACTTAGGCTAAATGTATACATTAAATTTTATGAAATATAGTCACAAGGCTAATAATAAAATTAAAATTGTACCAAAGTAAAATATGACTAATTTAAAGATTTAAGTTATAATAAGAGCAGCTTTTCCTGGGATAGGAATTGCTGTTGCTGCTGCTTAGATAGAGGCTTCTTTATATCGTATTATCAATATACAATTTCTAGTAGGCAAAGCGCACAAATACTAAAAGATAACAATTACTTTTCTGGGTGCTGCTGTGTGGGGAATCCATCATTAAAGTGCATTGTAATTGGTTCAAGGTAGATGCACCCAAAAAAACGGGGCAAATCTGCTTATGGGACTATTATCAATAATTTTACATATATATTTATGTCTAATACAAATATATTCAATTACTAAGTATAAGAAGCTTAAAAGTCTGCTTCTTTGTATGCTTATGTTTTTCGATTAAAATTAAATACGAGACAAGTATTAACAAAAACCTCTAACAATTAAATTTAAATCTGTATTTTTTTATGTTTAATTATTGTTTACAATTAGAATTATAATTACGTGTACATAGATTTGATGTTTCTTCAAAATTATAAAATTATCTAATGATAGTTGTTGCTTTTAATTGTTTTTATTTCTGCCTTCAGCTTTTTAGGGATTTGCTTCTAGCTTTTTTGAATGCTTTCAGTTGATTTTTTTTTTTTGTTGTCCAGCGACTGTGGCTCTTAAGCCTTCCAATTGTTTTGACGACTACCACTAGGTCCACTTTGCTGTTGTGGCGGTATCATCTCTAGCAGGTATTGACGCTGCATTTCTGCGGCACGTTGTATGTCGGCTAAGCTGGTGGTATTGCTAGAGTTCTTGGCGGAACTGGAGGACGAACTGCTCTTCTTATTGTTATTGTTAAAGGCTGTGTATATAAAGATTATCTATATATGAACTGCTCGCTAAATACTCTTGAGGGATGCAACTTACCGGCTACTTGAGCTGCTTGAGCCATTGCCACTTGATAGGAGTATAAGAGTGGTGCAAATTGCATCATATGCTGAGGATTGCTGCCTATACCCTGTCCCAAGGCTGAAAAACAATTTAAAAGCATATTATAATACCAAACCCTGTAAAAGTTTGCATAGAGTTCTCACCTCTAAATAATTGCTGCTGGAAAGCCTGCATGGCCGCAGCAGTCGCTGCTGGTGATGAGTTACCCAGGGCTGCTGCTGCATTGTTTGATGCGGATGAGGCTGCACCGAAATTACCCAAGCCGCCAAGTGCTGCCAAATTGCCCAGTTGACTTAGATTTCCCAAGTTGCTAAGATTACCAAGGCTGGCCAGACTATTGATATTCATGCCACCCAAAGCGCTTAGATGCGCTGCCGCTGCCAAAGTGGCAGCCGAGTATTTGTCATAGCTTTGTGCCTGCTGTTGTTGTTGTTCACGCTCACGTTCCCGCTGCTGCTGTTGTTGCTGCTGCTGTTGTTGTTGTTGTTGATGATGATGATGATGCTCGCGCTCAGCACGTGATGAGCGCGATGATGTAGATGGCGGCTCATGATGATGCGCCGCTTGCCCGGGACTGAGTATGCCAGCTTGTTGGGCGGCAATAGCTGCAGCTGCTGCTGTGGCCGCGGCACGCGAAGAACGTGGCGTGCCAGACGGCGGCGGCGTTGGCTGACTCTGTGGCGGTGGTGGTGTAGGACGTGGTGCTGGTGTGGGCGTTTGGCATTTAGTCGGTATGACGGTAACAGAGGGCGGCAAGTTGACCAGCGCCGCAGCTGCAGAAGCATGTGTGGCCTGTAGCTGCTGTGCAGCGGCGGACAATTCGCGTTCACGCGCCAACGCTTGTTGATGTGTGGAGGAATTCGAAGCGGCTGCCACGGCTGCAGAGAGAGCAGAGCTAGCACTCGTCGATGTATGTGTGTCAACGGGCGAGGGACTGCTCTGGCTGGCCAAGCGTTGTTCGATTTCCTGCTCCTGCTGCAATGCCTTGACAAATGCCTGCTTCAGTCGATTGGTGTGTTCGGCTTTAAGTGCCTTTTTAACGTTGGATGTAACACATTGTTCACAGATAACCTTGGGTTCCTTGTTGGCTGTTGAATGCATAAATATGTTAGCTTTGCTCGTTCTTATAATGCCAAACACTGCTTTTGACTTACTCTGTTTCTCCCATTTCCATACGGGCGTAAAATCAATCTTACATTGTGCGCAACGGAAAGGCGCTGCCACGGAATTAGCCTTCTTGTTGACGGTCAAATAGTCTACGACGGTCTCCAGACCCAATAAATACACAAAGTCCGTGTTGCTGGGGTTAGGTATGAAGTGCATCTCTGGTGGTGGGGGTTTAGGAGGCGGAATCTGGAAAGAGATATTTATTTTAATAAAGCATTGGATGTATATACTTTGCCTCTGCTTAAACTGCAAATCTTTTCAATTAAGAAGCGTAGAGACAGTTGTTTGTATGAGGTATCGGTTAAGTTTTACAAGAGATCATTTCACTTTTAGGAATAACGATTGCTTCAAAATTCTTTTAACGCACCTGCAGCAATGTTTTTTCCAGCTGCTTACGCAATGCCATTTTAGCAGCTGCCTGACGTTGAGCCGGGGTTTGAGCATCTTCACGCGGAGTCGAGCGATCGTTCTGAAATTTCATGATAGATGATAAAAATGCAATTCGTACTTTTATATTTATTTCAAACTTTTTTACACACCTTCATATCGTTGAGCTGATTTTGATGAGCCTGATTAAGCGGTGGTGCCGGCGTTATGGAAACAGAATTACTTATGCTTCCAGGTACCTTTGAATTATCCGAAACATTAGGCTGCATGTTTTTTAATGTTTAATTTTTAGTAGCAATGTTTTTTAATTTATTTTATTATGACAAAATAGATGTAGAGCAAATTTGAGTTACATTAATTAGTGTTTAATAAATCGCAAAAAGTTCAAGTTAGATAATATTTAAATGACGTACGTTTTTTTTTTTCAAGAAAAAATTTGGCTACAAAACGCAAAAGCAAACTTGATTAAAATTAAAGCGGCTTGCTTTGCGATGGCTTTGACAGTTGTTAGTAGATATGTAATTTTTTAAGTGTTAGTGTTGTATATGGCAGTGTTGGTAAGCGTGAGTTTTTGTCTTATTTTGTTTGTTTTAAGACTTACACCTAATTTACACAACAAAAAAAGATTATCGCAGGAAAAATATCATCATAAATATCAGTATCATGTTTATAGATTACTAGGAGGCTCCGCCCCTGCGTGCTTCGCAAGCCAACCCCGATGCGGTCTTCTTTATTCAATTCCTATAATTAAAAAAAATTCATCTATTCCACAGACTTCTATTAAAGTTTCTTATCTCGGACCTAACTATTTTTGTATAGCTCTCCGTACACTTTCTCTTCATCACGGCATAAATGGTAGAAAAAGACATTTCCTCTGAATCACAATCTAATATAATATTCAGATGTTGCTGTCCCTCTCCTCCTCTTTTGCCTGGACGTCCTTTTCTAAACCAGAAGCTGCATACATATCATTTAGTTTTCTAGTTGACCATGTGCCTTCTGCTACTGCAACGAAGGAAACGGATTCAGAAGAAAAAGATGGCGTACGTTAAAGTCGGGCGCAAACGAATTTGGGATACCCTGTACCACCACATTGCAATTATGTCCGACATATTGCTAAGACCTCCAAAAGATATTTTATTCGGCAAATTTGGCTACGATATTTTCATAAACAAACAGAAATCAGTCAAATTTTGAACCAAAAATTTTTTTTTGACCGATCGGTCCTATGGGAACTATATGATATTGTCAACCGATTTTGATCAAATTTGGTACAGTGCTTGGGTACTCTAAAAAACTTTTAAATGCCAAATTTAGTTACAATATCTTCACAAACAAACGAGACACAACGAATTTTGTACAAAAAACGTTTTTTTGACCGATTGGTTCTATGGGAGCTATATGATATAGTCAACCGATTATGATCAAATTTGGTACAGTGGAGGTCTGTAAAAAACTTCCGATTGCCAAATTTGGTTATGATATCTTCATAAACAAACGAATTATCCATCTAAAACTTTTGCTTTTTTTCGAGGTCCTCTAAAACACCCCTATGAGAGCTATATAATGTAATCCCGATATCAAAAAAATAAAATAAACTTGTCTCCTATGGATTAATAAGGGATCTAATCTGAAAGATTGGTTGCTCTAGCTCTAACCATCTCTGAGATCTAGGCGTTCATACGGACGGACCGACAGACGGTCAGACGGACATGGGTATATCGACTTCTCGAGTCACACTGATCATACTTTAGGTAACTATGGGGGGTTTCCAACGTCTCCTTCTGTATGTTACATATATTTTCGTCTTGCACAAACACAATATACCCTTTGTACCATACGGTACAGGGTATAAAAAATGAAGATATCCATTCTTCATTTACGTGGCGTGAATGTATTCTTGTAATTTTCCAATGAATTATTGTGTCTTGCCTGCTAACCGAAATTACGTATTGGGTTTGTTCGCCTCTTCTTAGTGCTCTACTATTTCGCACGTTTTTTGCATTTTTCGTTCGACGGCCCAAATCGGCAGCCTTACGTCTTCTTGACATTGTTTGCTGTAACACAAATTGTTGTACTAACAGATGAAAAGCGGTATGCCGATAATGTATTTCTTCTTTTAGTATTTTACTAAACTTTCACAGTCACAAAACACGTATGCACGCAGTTCGTTGTGATACATAACAAATGAAGAATGAAATGTTAAAGTGACGCGACACTGCTGGGTATTTTGATATTTTTCTTACAAAAATACTAAACAAAATTTTGGGTGGGGTTAAAAGATTGAAAAATACTTTACGATCTACCAAATACAAAAAAATTTCATAAAAATCGGTCGAGCCGTTTCGGAGAAGTACGAACACAAACACCAAACACGACAATTTGATTTTTTAGATAATCAAAGAAGAAACGATGTTGCAAGGAATGTAAAACATATACATTTGTTCCAAAACTTTTTCTTTTATCACCGTATTTCTTAATTTTATCTGGCTATTTCAGAAAAGCGAATAAACAGAATGAATATATATTCCTTATAAACGAAATTCTTATAAATATAATTTTGCATCTACTTTAAAAACAACTTTTTAGTATTTGTGGCCAAGGGTATTTTACCAAGACAAAATAAACAGTTTCAATCAATGGCATATTTACGAGTGGTTAAGTGTTCAAAATGTTTAAGAAGTAATTGCTATGATGGGCTGCCAATTCTCTATAGTGTAAATTAGGTATAAGCTTAACTTTTTTTGTTGTTGGTATTTTTCTGGTATTTTCAAGTGTTTGAGCATGTGGTGCTTAGTATTTCTAAGTGAAAACTCGGCGCTTACGGCAACGATTACATTACAATAACTCACATTGCGTGCTTTCAAGCTCGAGGGCGGCGCTGACGTTGGTGTAATGGTCACCGACGGCGTTATGGTGAGATTCGGCAGGTTTGTTCTTGGCGGCAAAGCACTCGATCTATGCGAGATTGATGTAGCAGGCGTTATAGTAGTGCCAGCGGCTAATGTAGCGCCAGCAGGCAAGGATGAACGTGGTGGCGGGAGTATGGAATTGCTGCTGCCACGCTGTGACCCAGACAATGCAGCCGTCGCGGCGGCCACTGCAGCAGCAGTTGCTGCAGAGTTGCTAACACCGCCGGTGCGACTGTTGGTGGCGCTGTGAAATAAAAAAAAAATTAATTACATTTAGTTAAAGGCTCTAATTAGGTTAAAGCATCAGAGAAATAGTGAAAGTTTCAAGTTATCCTAACGTTCAAGCTTTTCATCTGAAATCCAAGGATATTTAGCAGAATTGCCATTTAATACAAAGCAAAATTCGTGGAATCATATTGTGGATGCTAGTGCTCGGTGAGTATAGTCACTTCTTTTTATACAAACCGTTTAGAATGACTAGCTTTTTAACTTATAAGGGGTCGTCAATCTTGAGGGTTTTTCTCAATAGGCTTTTTTTGATAAATCACGCGTGAGTACTGTCAAGTTGCCATGTGTTTTTTATTCAGTTTTCATTGCCATTTCCTCATGAAAAGACTAACACCCGAACAACGTTTACAAATCGTACAATAATATTACGAAAATTCGCGTTCTGTTAAGAATGTTTTTCGCGCGCTTAGGCTATTTTATGGAACCAGTTCGGTGAACAATTAATTTCACCCTCCGGACCACCAAGATCGCGTGATATCACACCGTTAGACTTTTTCCTTTGGGGCTAAGTGAAGTCTAAAGTATTTGTGGATAAGCCAGCTACGATTGAAGCATTAGAGGCCAAAACTTGAAAGGTATTATCTTTAAAAAATGTGTGGCAAGAATGGTTCTGTCTATTGATATTAAAGATTTCCCGATTTATTTTAAATTTTTTGTGTTTATTTGCATTTAAAAAGAAAAAACACAAGATTGATGACCCTTTATATCTACAAATAGGATATTTTAACTTTAGCTTTTAGTCGAAACGGGTTCAAATTTTGACAATAGTAAAACTACTACAGTTCCCAAAGCGATTTAAATTTTTTTTTTCATAAAAAAATGTTTCTTCAATCGCAAATGTATTGTTTAGATCCTCAGAAAAAGGAACCCAAAAAAAACATTTGTCTTGCGTCCTGCTCGTCCTTTTGGTATAGTCTAAGGTGGGGCAAGTCCGACAGTTTGGGTAAGGCCGATACATATACTAACGCAAGGCGACAGTGTGCTGCACGTGTAAATGGATAAGGTTCTTGTTAGCGCTGTCGTTGTCTCCTCTGGCTCGTTGACGCACATGACGCACCTGTCTTTGTATTAACAAATCAGCTCGAAGGCGTTCGTTACGTTCATCTTTACTTTCATTTACACGTCTGTTTTGCAGCCTGGATTCTATTTTTTGCATTGTCAGCTGTTCTATTTAATCAACGGATGTGCACTTATTGCGAATTCCGCGTACGTCAAGCAATACTTCCGTCTCGTCCACGAAAGACGTGTCATTGTTTTGCAACAAACACTCAACACGTAAATAAAAGTTCAGCAAAAGTTTTTTCGATATCCCGATTTTCGATAAATCGTGCACTAACTGACATTTGACATTGATTTTGACATTTCATTTGCAAGTTTATAATTTAAACAAAGTTGAATATTTTTGCAGTTTAAAGCAAGGGACG
This sequence comes from Chymomyza costata, assembly GCA_018150985.1. Lineage (NCBI taxonomy): Eukaryota > Metazoa > Arthropoda > Insecta > Diptera > Drosophilidae > Chymomyza > Chymomyza costata. The sequence continues at coordinate 2,920,474 of JAECWU010000001.1, read as the reverse complement.
TCATTTAAGTATGTATGTATGTACTTTCCTTTTAAATTTTACATATACACTAGGGGGCTCAGCCCCCTGCATGGTTCATATCATAAACGCTACCCGAGGTGACACTACTCTTTCCTCTAGTGATGTTACCCTTTGTAAACATTCTAGTAAAGCTGTTAAATCTGAGCCATTTGAAATCCTACCTACCTGCTTTAATTGTACGCCTGCAGAAGAAACATATCTGGGCTAAGCACATGAGTTTCTATATATTCCCTACTTATTCTATCTATTTGATGAAAAACATCAAGCCTTAACAGTAAAAGCAAACCTTATCTGCAATGAAGGCAATGGCTCAGGTGGCAGAGTTGATTTTAAATCAACCCTTAAAGTATTTATTTTCTTCTTATTAGCTCGACGATCCCTCTTCGCCAACCGAGCCGTTTCACGGGCTGCCTTTCTTTAATCTTGTGTTTGAAAAACACGATGTCGGGTCATACTCTTTCGCTTTTCTAGTGCGATTTCCAGTTCTTCTACAGTAGATTTATTTGCAGTGTTCCGCAGCCTTATTGCATTACGGCGTCGTTAAGAAAGATTTGATTTTTTCGTCATGGCATTTTTTAATAATAATACTTGCACAAAAAGATTTTTTAATAACACTCGCGCTAAACAAATAAATCGACCGTTAACCTCTATATTCTTTAACGTAAAAAAATCACAGACAACAAGAAACAAAAAATATTTATACATTCATTGTTGTCATTTCTTCTCTATACTTTCGTTTACATTTCGATTCCTGTTTTTTATATGGTTGGATATCTCTCTGGATTACTTCTTTTTGTGTGAATTTTTTCGATAGTTATTCTGTTAGCGAAGAAGAGTTCAACAAATCATAGATCAGCAAAGTCTGTCTAGCCGTTCTTGAGTTTTGAATGGTATCACTAACACAGCTCTGTTTTATATATATATATAGATATATTGCATGCTCTTTAGTTAAACTAAACTTTGAGCTCAACCTATATTCCCTATATAGTACAGTAAAAATAGGTTTTGACCTGGAAAAAATTGCACACAGGAATTTCTCTTGCTTAATGTATTAAGGACCATCCAAAAGGTCTAAAGCCAAATTGGAGACCTCCTCCCCCCGTAGGGTTTTCCGTTATTTTGACATCTGTTTGAGACCATTTATCTCGAAATCTATAAGCCGTACACAAAAACTTCCAAGGTAGAAAATGTTTGAAATTGAATTTAAAATTTTATTTGCACTGGAAGGTATACCCAGAAGTTCATATTTCAGGCGGTAGAGCACGACAAAGTTACTTCAACGCAGTTTTTCCTACTTTTACCCACCTCCTTGCCCTTTTTTGTTTTTGGCGTGTATCAAAAAATTTTAGATCTTAAAAAAGTACGCAAGACTGGTTTTTGAATCATGTAAGTATCTTTAGTAGTTTCCAAGTTATAAAGCTTTGAAATCTTCCCGCACCTTGAAAAACAAGCAAGGGCTGCGCTACGTTCAGCACTTTAGCGCCCCATGCGCGCAGCAGCGGCGATGCGCTTGCATGTTTTTCAAGGCACGGCAAGACTTTAAAGCGTCATAACGTGGAAACTAATAGAGATACTTACATGATTCAAAGACCAGTCTTGTGTACTTTTTTGAGATCTACAATTTTTGGATACATACCAAAAACAAAAAAAGGGCAAGGAGGTGGGTAAAAATACGAAAAACTGCGTTGTAGTAACTTTGGCGCCCTCTGCCGCCTAAAATATGAACTTCTGGGTATACCTTTCAGTACAATTAAAATTTTAAATTCAATTTTAAACATTTTCTGCCTTGGAAGTTTTTGTGTACGGCTTATAGATTTCGAGATAAATGGTCTCAAACAGATGTCAAAATAACGGAAAACCCTACGGGGGGAGGAAGTCTCCAATTTGGCTTTAGACCTTTTGGATGGTCCTTAATACATTAAGCAAGAGAAATTCCAGTGTGCAATTTTTTCCAGGTCAGCCCCTGTTTTGGTCTATTTTTACTGTACTAATAAGTAAGCTGAAGAGTTTCATATGCTTACCTTATGCTCACTGCAGCTGTGCTGCCCGTGCTATTTCGCCCCTTATTATGCGCTGGCATGGGCATAGACGATGTGGGTGTAACACTTAGAGAGCCCTTGGACGTGAGTGCCGCTGGTATGGCCGCCAGAGGATTATTTGGTGAGACACTTGTTGGAGTGACCACCAGATTCTCCTTCATGACCTGCTGCGATTGTTTAAGCTTTTTAAGCAGCATCAATTTGGTCTCCTCGTTGCGCAAGTCCTGACGCAACTTACGTAAACTTTTCTCCCGCTCCTTGAGCTCGGCATGCGAAAGCTCTTTAATGGGCACGTAGGGTGGCATTTCTTCATCATCTGTTTCCGAGTCTATGTTGCCATTCTGTTGACGTCCATTGGTGCGCGCTGGTAACAGCACAATGTCTGGAGCTTCTGCGTAGGATTTGGGCTCAGTGCGTGGACGTAGCACTCTCCGTTGTATTTTAGTATCTTCCTGTATACTGGAGATGCCATCCAATGTTCCAATGCTGGAACATGTTGCCGCATTGCTATTGTTATTTGTATTGTTGTTAATATTATTTAGGTTGCTATTGCCATTATTGTTGCTGGCATTGTTGTTGTTATTGTTGCTACTATTGTTGCTCACTTCCGTAGTGCTGGATGCTGCACTTGGAGGCGCTGGCGTTATGGTCAGGCCCGTGTTATTGGCTGTTAGGGCGCGCAGATCTCGATTACTAAGCGCTGGCGTTATCGTTAAAGCCGGATCACGCCCAGAACTTAGACTCAAGTCGACGACATCGTCGACTTCCATTTTGGCCATTTTCGCGCGTCGCGTCGTCGTGGCTTAGTATTTTATGTAACTGTAAAGGTAAACAGAATATTCATAGCATGAGTTAACGTTAAATAAAAAAAAAAAGAAATAACAAATAAAAAGGACAGAAAAAATTATGTATATATAAAAACATAGATATTCAAGTTGGGGGCGTTTGGGCTCTTAAATTCTAAGGGTTGCTTGTGCTCTATACATTTTCGTTTTTCGTTTTGTGTTACCGGAAATAAGGCACTAACCCTTAATGGTTTGTTTTTCTTTCAACGTTTTTCGTTTGGTATGTTTTCGCACTTCTTGCTCCCTTTTTTTGCGTGTAAGGAAATAATAAAGATATCCTGATTTCAATTCATTTAGGCAATGTCACGGCAGGCGCGACCTTCTTGTTTAAACTGATAGCTTCAGGCGATCTCTGGCATGGTGCGCATTTGGCACAGACAAAGAACGGGCCGACGAATTCACTAAATCACAAGCACAATGATTTAATTATTTACCAGACACAGCTAGCAATCACTAACAATGCAAACATATAAAGGGGCTCCAATTTCGTTTTCTTCTGTAATTTCTGTTTTTGGTTATACATTCTCTTTAATTTACTTTTACTGGAAAAAAAAACCTAGGAAGCTGTTATTATTAAATTTTTTTAATATCGATTTTGTCCTGCAAAATTGAAGCAATTTCACGGATTCCTGTGTACAGCGACAAAACCACAGTTTCTACAAAACTATATGCTAAGACAAAATGTTTTACAAAATGTACAACAATTTAAACTTTTTATGCTTTACTAAGTTTATATGAAAATATATTGCGGTTAATAAGCTTTCAAAATAAAAAAGGAATTTTAATATCGAAGTAGAAAAGCAACAAATTGTCAATAATTAAAACTGTGGACAGTAGAGATGTTGCATTTAAAAACAAGCGAGCCATCCCAAGCTGGGAAACACCGACAATAATATACCCTAGATTTTTAGGAATCAAATAAGCTGAAACTTGTCAAATCGCATGAGTCAAGTTAAAGTATTAAAATTTATGGAAACATGTTGCTCCAACCTATCTTGAGAAATAGGTAACCCAGAGAAACCAAGAAAACTTAATCGATATTTTTTTCTCTTACTTACTCGTTTTCTTCTACTAGTTATGAACAAAATTTTCGCTACTGCTCCTTGCTGAATACAATAAACGGACACTACCTGATACATCACTGATATCTATTCCCAAAATCACCGAACTTCCACGATTTTCAATGTAAAACTATCTAGCAGGCACACTTTGAGAATAGCGCCATTTGCACTCAAGCTAGTCATCTAACGGAATCGGTCCCTACGTTGAATCAAAATTAAGTTTAAATGTAATAAAAGCTTAAAATTATTCGAAACAAAACCTAAGATACAGACGGCTTTAAATTTTATAAAGAAAATCATGACCGATTTTGTGACCAATCTCCATGGAAGCAGTCTTCACTGCTTTGTATAGCCGCCGGTGTTCGGTCATACTGCTAGTGTCTAGGAAACCGGCTTTGCCAGACCCAACTAAAGGGCATGTAAATCTGAATCGCAGCTTATATGCAAGTGTGTGTCCAACGACTAGCGCCAGAGCATTCACAGAAACTTCCTTCCACAAACAAGTCACGTTTTCGATTTGGCAAATTTTCGTATACATACAAAAACTAGAGAAAATTTGCATTGAAAAGTGGAGCAGTGCGGGAGTCGAGGTATGAGCAAATGGGTAAATCGACCAAAATTGAGCAGCCAGGTACTTTGCATGGAACTAGCAAAAATTCCTACGACTACTAACGACAAACACAGCTGACAGCAGCCCCATGAGAGGTGAATAAACTGTGGAGCAGTAGCAGAGCAAATTACACCTGTTCTTTTTTTTTGCAAGCTTTTCTTCAAATGCAAGCCTATGCAATGCACTTAGCATTATAACAGCAACAACTACAACATAACTGTCCAATTAAAATGAAATAAGCGCAGCTTACATACTACATATGTACATACATACATACAAATGTATATACAAGGCACATTAAATGATTTTGCTGCTGAGCAGTTCAAAACAGAGTAAAGTCGAGCTGAGCTAAGCTTACAAACGAACGGCCTCAAAGAAAATGCAGCGCGCTTTAATAAAAAGAAACTACAATAAATAATAACAACAAAAACACGAGCAAAAACTACAACACGAGTATTGTGCTTTGTGCTTCAAGTGTGTTTATATGTGTGTGTTTGTTTGTGTATTTGTTTGGCCAACAACGCCGGCAGCGACGGCGGCTGCGACAACGACGACGACCCCAACGCGCTATAAATTAACTCGCTTTGAAAGTTGGCAGCCACACAGCCATAGACATACATACATGCAAAAGCAGACACAGCGGCACACCAACACACACACGCAACTGTTTTTACTCGTTTGTTTTTTCTCCCATGCTGTCGGCTAGACTCGTTACTTTCGACACTTGTGTCGTCATCAAAACATTTGAACGTGCTCAACGATTGCACAGTGGATTAGGATTGCTAAAATTTGTGTTATTTTATAATCACACACAATAAGTTGTAATAAATTATTATCAAATTTATTGTCACTAATAAAAATAAAGAGAATCAAGATAATTCAAATAAAAAAAAACAAAATTCTTTTTTTTTGCACAAAACTGCAAGTTTTGTTTCTTTTTAGCTTTAGATGCATTTAATTCTACTTTAAAAACAACGTTAATGTTTTAGTTGCGATAAAGGGTCTTCAATCTTGAGGTTTTTTTTATGTATGAAAACACAAAAATTTCAAATGCATCGGAAAATCTTTACTATCAATAGATTTAATTAATTTTTTAAGAGATTGGGCTTCTAGCCTTTTCTACTTAGATAGTAATAACATTTTTAGTAAATTATTGAACAAAATAGATATGGTACTTAATTAACAAGATTATTAAGTATATTAATTAGTGTAAATATTTTAAATAATATTTAGGCTCTTTGTACCATTGTACTTTGTTTGTTAGCTTGCTGTACGCGATTCTATGCATATGTTTGTGTGCATAAGTGATGATTGTCAGTTTTATATTTATTTACATACACACAGATACACACAGCACATATGTATGCATATCTACATATATGTATTAAAATCATTTTTATAGACGCTTTTTAATGTTTAAATAAATAACGACGCAGCATTGTGAGTGTCAGCCTTGGCGGCAGCACGACAGCAGTTTGCGGTCTCAGTGTGCACCACTTTCATCGTTGTCTCGGTGGCAAACACTGTTTTTTATCGATTTGTTGCAGCATTGTCAGCACTGCCGCCATTGGCGTCGCTGTTGACGTCGGCAGCGGCGTTTGTTGGCCGGCTTTCATATTGCTATAATTGTGTTTAATAGCGCGCTAAATGTGTTTCAATTAGCGTTCGAAGCTTAGTTCAATTTGTTTGTATGTCAATGGGTTGGCAATGAGTTGCCGGTCGTTGCAGCAGCAGACAGTTAACAAGTTCAAGTTTACCAACTGGGCAGGCTGTTGGCAGTGTGGCGGTCGTTGGCACCTGTCGCGGGCAGAGAGCTGAATGTCAAGCATATTGTGGTATATAAAGATGTGCATACACTCATACATACATACATCATATGTATAAAACAGGCTGCATTAGTATAATTTACAAACATACTTATGTACATATGTACATATGTATAGGCTGGAAATAAAACTGACCAGCCGATAAGCCAGAACAAGAGGAGAGGTCAATATTTAAGAAAACTTCAAGCTGGGCAGCGTCATCTTAAACGATAACAACAACAACTAACAAGCTCTGATGATGACGACGCCAACGACGTAGAAAAAAAAGTAGCAGCTACAAAAGCAACACACACACATACAAACGCAAAAAAAAAGCAAAGAAATAAGGTTAAATCAAAAGTACAGTTGTGTACATAGCGGCGAGCAGCAGCAGCAGCACCAACAACAACACAAACAAAAGCAAAGAGCAATAGCAAGCAAAATGTGTTTGAGTACGGCGGAGCGCGCGCGAGTAAAAGAGAGAGAGAGAGAGCGCTCGTCGCACACACACGCGAGCCAAACAACAGCAGCAACAACAGCAGAGAGTGGCGGCTGTGGCTGGCGGTTGGAGAGTGCCGAGGAGATATCGTGGGGGTGTTGTCGTCTGCCTGACTGGGCTGGCCACCCAACAAACACCAACCCCCCACCCAACTCAAATGAAAGCCCACAGGAGCGCAACTTATACATATGTATTCATCTATGTATATAACCCAAACGCAACACCTCAGATACGCCTATGAACCAGTTCTAATACCAAAAGATTTGCATATTAGTTTTAAAAAAAAATACATACCGCTAAAACCCTTTTAATACTTTATTTTCTTCTATCTACTGAATACTTAATACTTTTTCTAATTCAGAATATGCATTGGCGAAATAAAACAAATATTTAAGTAAATCAATTCATTTCAATAAAAAAAATATAATCAAAACAAGTCGCACATAGCACATATTTACAAAATATACATCGTACGCATACATACATACTTATGTACATATAAGAAATGCGCATATCTTATGGCCTGTATATAAGCCCACCGCTCGCTTTGTGTAAGTTTGTGTATAAGAGAGTGTACGAGGTGCGAGCGAGAGCGTCAGCCTTGTACATGGCCTTTTCTATGTGCATGTTTGTCTGTATGTATGTAAGAACGTGCGCCTGCTATATACTCCCCATCATCGTACTAGTTGTAGTCGTCGTCGCACTAATACTTCATGAGTGGGTGGGGATGGGTTATGGGCTATTGGGTGGCCACTCTGGGTGCTGCAACATGCACTGGCGTACATACATAAGTATATATGTAAATCCAAAACAGTTGGTACAACGTATTTATGACGTCACAATTGCCTAATAGAATTAATTAAACTTGAATCAAGTTTTCATTTACATGGAAGAAAAGAATATACAATAACTGATTGCAAATTCTTTGATAGAACGAATAACTACATATGTACATATGTATGTACATACTTAAGTATATGTGCTTATTAGGATTATATTATATACTTATGTATATAATTGTATATTTATATAAGTTGCTATATGGCACAATTGTCCTCTGCAGCGCATTTAAAAAAAAACAAAAAGAAAGTGTCTTATAGCCTTAGTGTCATAGTCTGAGTCATAATTATACAAACACTTTAAAATGTAATAAATAAACCAAAATCAAAACAACAGGTTTAATATGTATAAATTTGTAGTCTCACTATTTTAAAAGTAAATATCAAAAGGCATGCTTTAATTATCTAAACTTTAATTTAATTATTAATTAATATTTCTTTCGTGTTTTTTTTTTTAAATCGCCTTTTTCGTATTTATGAAAGTTTGAAATATTTCTAACTTATTTCAAAAAAGTGAAACCATTGATTTGGAATTTGATAAAGTTCCTAGTATGTATGTAATGGTCGATATTTTTATTAAAATTTAAAAAAACACGAACAAAACCTTGAAATTCTTGTTGCTTTTATGAAAAATTGTATTTAATTATGTTTTGGGGTTGTGCCAATAAACTCTACGATGGGTTAGCCTTAAATTTAATATAAAGTAAATTTAAAAGAGATATCTGGCTCTTCAATTTATAACTTTTAGACTAAAATGTTCTTGAAATTGACTTCTGTCACATCGCTGATTATGCTAATATGAATAATAATTATATGTGCTTTTTTCTAATACTAATTACAAAATATGAAACATTGTCTGCTAAAGTCTTCAAACTTTTGAGTATATGATCTAATTACGCGATATATAATTACCGTGCGTGATAATGATATGCATTTTTTTTATATATATTTTTTTTTTGAGTTTAGGTTTTTGCTTTTGTCAATTAAATTTTTTCGATAATTTTTTGTTTTTTTATTTCGATTTTTAATGAACTAAACTACTATACGAAAACACAAAAAGTGACCAATAAATTTTAAGTTATATTTTAATTTGGGTTATAAAAAAAGTTTGCAATTGTACATGTATGTATGTATGTATGTTTGTGTATATTTGTAGCCCAAAGTAGTCTTAATTCTAAAAATCAAATTGCCACATTAAAATTTGCGCAAACTTTATTTATTTTATAATTGAAAATTTTGTTAAGTATCAACATTTCTGCTGAGCTTTGTATATTTACACATGCCAGAATGTTTATAAATAGCTTTCCACAGATAACAGCACAAACCACACACATGCATGTATTAGTGTATACATTTATACATATGCATGTATTCATATTCATGTGTATAAGTTAAAACAGTCTGGGAAATGGGTTAACACAAAAAATTAATTACGTGCGGTTTTTTTTTTTAATGCTTCTGAAAACTGCTGTACTAGGAAGCTAAAGTTTTTCATTTCACTATTTAACTTTTTGTCTATGCTTTTATTTAAACTGCAGGTGAATTGCTAATTGGAAGTGTTTTTTAGGTGAATTCAATTGCTACATTTTTTTTTTTTTTAAGACTTGTTTTCATTGTTAAGCATTATAAACTAACCAAAAATTTTTAATGGCATAAATATCAATATCAAAAGCAGCAATAATAAACAACAAAAACGCAAAGACAGCTAAATTAATGACTTTCAAACTGGTTTTTGTGTGTGTTTGTTTTTGTTGTAGCCTGCCTGTAGTCAAGAGCAATGGCAATAAAAGAAAAACACAAAACAAAAAAGAGATGCTGACGCGCAATATAATGCTGCGTTTGCGGACAAAGCTCACAAAAAGCACAACAGAAGAACAAGTATGATATTTTTTTTTATTATTACAAAATTTGCCGTTTTGAGATAAGCTTTTGCTACGCTACGCCTTGTTACTGTTGTTGTAATTATTGTTGTTGTTATTTTTAGTGTTTTAGTTGACACTCATAGGCAGAGTGCCACCAAGGCAGCAACTTACATGCATACATACATACATATGCAAGTGAACTGAGAGAGCATGTACACATGCACACAGTTAGCGCATAATTTATTCGTACACCTTACATTTTTATATTTAAAAAGTTCTTTTACTTTGCGCATTTTTATTAATTAGAAGAATTAGTGCATATCGGGAAAATAACATTAAACTTATTGGTGTTAAGCTTTTAATTTCATGACGTGGTAAACGACGAAAATCAATTAAAAATTTGCCAACTTTCATTTGATCCAATAATAATTAATAAAAAAATTAAAAATGTGGCTTTTATGATTTTGATAAATTTTGATACTCTTCTAGGGAACGCCAAAAAACTTTCAAGCGCCCAATTAAGTTACGATAGCCCAATAAAGAAACGAATTATAGTATGCTTCATGACTTAATCCCCATATTAATCTTAGTACCTGTTTAACGAGCACTAGCTTCTGCGTTCTTTGGCGCTAAATTGTATTATTTAAGATAAATATTCAAAAGTTATTTAATTAAACAATCCAACGCTTTTCCTTCGACTAAGGTGTTAATATGGCAATCTGGCTAAAAAAAAAACCATGTTTTGGTCTTTAAAAAACCTTTTCTTTTACATTATTATTATTTATATTTGAGCCAAAATTTATTTTTTATTTATTTATTTTTTTTCATGGCAGATACTAGCGCTATAAAAAAAGACAAAAGGTTTTTAAATTTAATTGACTTGAATTATTTCAAATCATACTAAAAACAATTTTATGCAAATTCTGACCCGAAATTTGATATTATGTTATTAGGCAAAAAAAAAACCTTCATTTTTTGTAACGCCACGCTAAGCCTATGTTTTATTTATTTATTTGCTAGCTTTAGACGACTGTTATCATATGCTTTTCTTAATATGTATACTGCTGCTTTATTGTAAGTACAAAAAAACTTTTCAAAAATTAAGTTTTTTTCTTTTATCATATTTTGTTGTAAAACTGTAACGTCACGTCAAAATGGAAGTTTCTTTTATTTCTTTACGATGATTGTTCGCAAGTTTACAGTGCCTTACAAGGTGTACGAATAAATTGTGTACTCACTGTTTGTACATACAGACGACGCACGTTGAAGAAAGCGTTTAGGTAAAATGATTTATGTTGAATTTGATGCGTTATAGTTTTAAACAGAGTTCTACGCTTAACTAGGCAGCTGGTCTATGTACTTACATACATACATACATATGTAGGTAACTCTTTACATATTGACAATGACAATTTGCATATTTGCCCATGTTATATGCATGTCATTTGTACATACAAACACACATATGTATGTACATGCAAAGCTACATAAGAACATACATACTATCAGTAGTCCATTTGCTTGCAAAGCAGCTTCGTTTTCTTTGCCATTTGTTGTTGTTGCTTTTATCGGTATGTATGTTTGTATATAAGCGGCTGCCACGTCTGTGACTCTGTGCATCATCTGTACATGCCTTGCGCTCTCAAACACACAAACCTATGTATTCGGTTTTACATAGCCATGGGTTCAATTTGTATATAAGTAACTGTGTGTTTGTGTGGCACTCGGTGCTGCTTTTGTCTATCCAACCGTGCGCTTGTGTGTTTGAGAGTTTTGTATCTGTGTGCGTGTTTATGTATATGTGTGTGTGTGCGTGTATTGCATGTGGCTGGTTTTGCCTGCTTGCCCCCTTACCATGCCACAACATTTAGCGCAAAGTAAAACAACGCATAAAAATTTACAAATACATATGTATGTACGTATATATTTTCTTAAACATCTTTGCACTAGACGCAGCAATCTATTTATTGCATTTAAACTTTTGTGTGCATTTTAAAGTTTGAAAAAAAAAAAAACAAGCGTTTTACGTACTCACACACATACACGCATGCAAAACTCTTTTTTTGCCGATGATTATTCGCTGCTGGTTTTAGCTATTTTTAATCTCTTAGGTTTACCTTTTGTTGTTGGCAAAACATCAAAATAAAATACCAATTGAATGCTGCATGAAAATGAGCTCCCGCTCTCGCTCTCTCTTACTCTCAAACCGACTCTCGCACATAAGACATCATCGTTAAAAGAATAACCCCAAAAAGTAATTGGTAAAAAAAGGTAGGCAGCGACAAAGAGACCGTTGCGGTGCTTTGCCTACTTGACAGTGTATCTGTATCTGTCTTTTGTATCTTCTTCTACTTGGCGTCGTGTGTATAAAACCAGTTGGGTGAAACGAAACACATGCACATCTTTAGCATCATCCTTAAACACCACCTATTGTACAGTAATATATATCATACATTTGTACAAGGTCCAAAACATATCAGCAGAAAAAAAGTTACACAACTCGCGTAGTTCTAGTTGATTTCAATTTCGTTTGTCCATTAACGTAATTAAATGCTTGTCAAACTTTAGCAGTTTGCTTGCTACAGTTTTGAAGTCCGTCACTACTTAAAAGTATCTACAAAAAAAAAAATACAGCTGCGGCTTTCCCTTACTTAAACAGCTGGAAAATTGTATAAAAACATACATTTTATTATATTTCAATATAAATCACATAAAAAATTTAGCCTTGAACTAAGCACAAACACAGGGACATTTCTGTACATGTATGTTATACTTGTATATACGTATGCATATAATAATGACGCATGAATACACTTGGTATGTACATTCAATATATATAATATTTATATAATTGCCTACATATACATGTATCTATTACACATTTTTACATTTTATAGTTTGCAAGTTGCATGCTTTTTAACACACATAAACGCTTCTATATGCAGCACTTATTGTATTATTTCTATATGTACATATAACTTGACTATTTGTAACTTTAAGGCATATATACTTTAGGCTTGTTTGTATGTACACAGCATGTAGCGTATAAAAATAAATGGCACGAAAAAATAAAGAGAAAATATATGTACTTATGTATGTATATAGGTATGTATTTTATTTTTTTCTATTGCTTGTAGTAGCTGATAAGCAGCGACACTTTTTTGCCTGTCTTTGTACATACATATGTATCTACATGGTCGGTACATACGTATGTATGTAACATACATAATATATGTACATAGTGCTACATTGCTGCTTATTAGTCTGTTGTATTCCTCCATTGCCATGAATCATTTTAATGAAGATTTATTGCATTTTATTAATTTATTATTATAAAAATATGTTTTATTTTATTATTTCTTTTTTGGCTAAGCTCTTTATTGACAGTTTTTTTTTTTTAAATGGGCTGCAACTCTTGCTACTCTATTGGCTTAATCTTTTCATTGGTCACTATTTGTAACATTTTCTATGTAATCCAAAGCAGCGTTTATATATATTATTTATATACATCAAATTTATGTTAATAGTTGTTATGAGCTGTTCTTATTTTGCGCTTAATGACGTGTAACTAGCGCGCGATTGTGTATATGCCTTTATACTATGTATGTATATATGTATATACATATATGTACATATAAAAGTATAGGTGTTTCGTTGCGCGCTAAGCATACATGCCATACATTGCATGCGTATGAGTGAGATGCCGCGTTTTTTAATAAACAGGTAAAAAAGGTAAACCAAAAGAAAACGACAACTAAAAGCAGCTTTGCCACTTATTTTTTTTTTCTGCTCTTGCTTTTGTTTTGCGTGAAATGGCCAACACAAATTAAGCAAAATTGACGATGTAGTTAATAATAATAACAATAAATAATTAGTGAGTGCGAGGAGAGAGTAAATGGTAAAACACAAGCGCGCACACACAAACAAACCGACATTTGTAGATACACATACTTACATAGTTACTTCAACCGAAAGAAGAGAAAATAAATTACCATGAAAACTATAAATTTCCAAAAATTAATGCAAAAATGTAAAGCGCTTATGCAGCAAAAGAAGCATATAACAAGAGCAGATATATACATACATACCAATGCATGTTTTTATTTATTAAGATATAATAAACGCTATGTATTTGTGCGTGTTAGTGCTTATTATAAAATTCTTGGGCTGCTTTTTGCCTGACAATGAAAAGAAGAAGAGTCAGCAAACCAAACAGAAAAGAGCACAGCGAAGCGCGACGCAGTTAGATGACGTAGGCAACGAGAGCAGTTGCTGCAAACAAGGAAGTGGCAGCCAATGCAACAACAAAAACAGCAAGCACTTGAAACTTGTCTACGCGTAGAAAGGAGCAGCTTTAGGAGTTCTCAATTAAGTTGGCAGCTTCATGACGCAAAAGGGTTGCCCAGATGGGCGGCTCTCACACACACACTCAGCTACACAGCACACAGGCACATGGACCTACACTTGCGAACGTAAGTTCGCGTACAGTGAAACAATCTTTTTGGCTTCGACTTTAAATATCAAAAAAAAAAAACTTTATTGATTTAGGATACAATTTCGGAAGAACAGCAAAAATAACTTAAATACTATGCAAAGCTGTAGGAGTAACTAATTAAAAATAAAAAATAAAATAAAAGTGTTGTACATGCCGCGAAGTTGAAACATGTAATACTAAAGGTTAAAAACACTTTTTTTTAATTTTTTGCACTGTGCATAGACTTACATATGTATGCAAGTGTGAAGTATGTAAACCTGAAAGTAAAATCAAAAAAGAATACTCTTAACGTGCCAAAGCAGATGCCGCAATTAAACAACTACAAAAACAACAAGCACAAAGCGAAACTCATTTAAACGGTCAATTGCCTCAAACAAAAGCCCCAAACGTGTGCATGAGAGAGAGGCAACTATTTAATTTTATATGTATGTATGTAGATGCTGAGCAGAGGGAGCAGCGCGACAACATCAACAACAACTGCGGTCGATTTTCAGAGAGCAGCGTTGCTGAGTTACTAGCTGCTATGTAAGTATGTATGGAGCTGTTAGCTGCAGCAGTGCCGAAAAATTATTTGTGTGTTGGCAAAATGTATAAAAAAAAGACAATGTATAACAAAAACAACAACGAAGCACATACTAATTTCTGGCTAGCGGCACAACGCTTCAAAATAAAACGATACACACATTCACATACAAAATATTGAATTAAGTATATTATCGACCATAAAAAAAAAAACAATAAAAAAACGTGTACAGACAGAAACGACATTATGCCAGACAAAGCTCCGTGCATAAATTAGCCAGCCAAGCGCAAGCCAAAGAGAGAACACAAGAAAGTGGCAGAGAGAGAGTGCTTACAGAACAACCGTTGGCAAGCGTAAGAGAGTGAGCGACTGTGCTTGTATAGGTGTTGGTATTGGTATTGGCAATAATCAGGCAATTAGAGAACAATTTGTATAAAAGATAAACCAAAAATATGTACTAAGCAACAAGAACTACTTACAAGAAATTGTTTTAAATGGAGCAATCGAAAATTACTGTACCGTAAAAAAGTATCTACTTTGAAGTTACGGCTTGTGCTGAATTATTGCACCAATAGAATACCAAAGTTTTTTACATCTTAGTGGCCAGCTACAATTTTGGATATAATCCATTTAGTTGCTTTTGATTTTGGAACTTTAACATCCTTTTTTTTTTTTTTTTTTTGCACTTATAGTAGAACCAACTTGTTCCTTAAATTACTCTTTTCTCAAGCAACTTTAATTTTCTAGCTTAGTTCAATGATGTTGCGAATGCATAGCATAGGGAAAGTATTGTATTTTGAAAGGTTAAGTTCACAGTATGTTATTACTACATAGTGTAGTTTTTTTTTACCGCTTTTAGTCTACTCTAGGGGATTCCGCTCCAAGAGTAAAACGTTGGATAGCAGAGTTTAAATGAGGTCGATTGAGCTAAACGAATAAAAATTGCAGCTATCGATCAAAAGAGGTCATCTCTTCCTCTCCACCACCTCTCTTTCTTCCCATTGAAAAAATAAACAAAATGATATTAGATGAGCATCGACTCAAAGTTCGTGAGTTAGCTGAATGTTTGGAAATTTGAAACAGTTGACTGACTCAACTCTGCGATCATCTGTCCGCAGAAAATCAAGTCTGTTAATTTTCATAAATTATAAATATAAATAAATATAGATGAAATAAAACCAATATGGATCATATGATATACTAAATACTGCACAAAAATCGATTCTACCCAACGTGTCGTAAGTTATCTATATACAGTGGCACACAGCATTTTTTATCGCATTTAAAGATATAATCTTCGTACTATTCTTACATTATTATATACAATAGCTCAGTATTTTTTTATTGAAGCTCCAACGTAACAGCCAGTCACCCCTGTTAAAAAATTATATTTTTATGTTTTGCAATCTTTATTGTTCGACTGATCATCATAAAAGATTTTTTGGATTTTTGGGGCCTATTGAGTAGCAATATTAGTACCAACTTTGTATCTAGTGGTCGTTAGCAATGGTTAGTACTTCATTGATGTGCCAGGATCCATTTTCGAAAAAACCGACCTTTTGGGAACTGAACATAAAAAGCATAAGTTTAAATGAGCGTAAAGCAATATATAAATAAGTACATAACTAACGTATTACCACCAAAAAAAGTTGTGACATAAGTTTAGCTTTAAATTGCGTCTGGTTCATAGGTTAGGGGGTTTTACAATTAAAAGTATGCACTGCATAAAATAAGTTTTGAGCAACCGTAAATACGTATGTATTTGTTATAAGTATTATTGTCAAAAATACTAAGGGCTATCTAGTCTATGTGTGACTCCTCCCAGGTGTCAACCGGTGAAACCTATTGTCAAAAATATACTTATTCCATTGTCCTTCGGCTATCAATTTGAGTGAGATTCGTCCAATTGGTTTTGCAGAAACGTGTGAGCCTGATTAATCAAATTGTGTGTAACCTTCAGTGAACCCTTTCCCGCGCCTGCAAAGTTTGTTGTACATGTTAATGCAGTATCAGGCACCGACCGTGTATAATATTTTTGTCTTCCTGTTAATAACATCTGATAGACGTTCAACCACCAAAAAAAATTACTTCAAAAGTTACTTTACTTAATATTGCTAGGGGTTGGACAAAAAAAATTGTTGAGGATTTTGAGGGCTCGTGCAACGCTTTAAGGAGCTTTTTTACAGTCTATGCTCTATACTCGCATTTTTTTTATGGCTGCTACCCGTTTTTGCATGTGGAAAGGCATGGGGGCTGCCAAGAGCAAATTTTTTACAGATTGCGTTCGAGGAGGTGTAGTATATTATTTAAAAAAATATTTTTTCTTTTAAAATAATTAGACGTATTCTCTATCTACCCACACCTCAGGAGGAGCATAAGCGAGTCCGAAAAGGGGTAAACAAGGGTTTGGGAGAAGAAGACGCATTCTCTATATAGCGTATTTAAGGGTACGCTAAATTGTATGGCAACGCTAGCTCAAAGACGCTATTTGCTCAAAAAAAACTATATTTATTCAAGACACCGCCGTTCGGATTCGGCTATAAACTGTAGTTCCTTGTTCTCTTCGAACAGTTATTAATAGAGATCCCCAATGCTCCGCCCAGCGGCGAGTAACATAATAGTCACTCACGGAAATTATTATTAAATTGGATGGAACTGCTTAATTTTCCAGCAAAAACCCACATTTTACCTATCGTAAATCCAACTAATATTAGTATCTTCTGTTTATTCCACTAAGTTGAAAGTACAGTGTAGCCTTTTCTCTCTAACAAAAAGGCTCTACGCCGTTTTTCAAGTATGTATCTATCTACAAATATTTTAGGCAGGCGGCAACACTTCAGTTAGTCGAGAGGTTTGCTTAGAGGAAAATGTATAGGGGGGGATTTACCTACATGACAGTGGCGGCAACAAGAGCAGCTGTTTGCTATGTATGTAGCTGCCATTATGCGTGTTGGTGAGTGTGCCGCATTGGGTGTGTACATGCAAACTATAGGCGAGTGGCGAGGGTTGCTCTTGTTGGGCCAAAAGCCCCTCGTGTTGCTTCGTCTCATCTGGCCTAAACTGAGCTGGCTTTTAGTCAACCTATCGCCCTGTCAAGACACATGTCCTCTATAATATAATTGCCAAATGCATCGAATGGGTTTAACATGCAAGCCAAAGCACTAACACTACCCATTCAGCAAGCACCTTTTGCACCAGGTACAGTTTTGCATGCAAATTTTAGTTAGCGTCGAAGTTTCTGGGAATAATGAAAGTGCCATAGTTAGCGTAGAGGGAGGAATCTATAAATATGAATTTGTTCATCATAAAATAAGGTCATTGTTAGTTTAGTGGCAAAACTTGATATTTTCAGGTATATATGAGTAGCACGACCTTATTTGCTGAACTTATAATCTTTGAATTGAAATGATAGCTTATCGTTACTTTTATTATTGAGCACGTTGACTTAATTTCTTATTTGTCAAAACTAAAAGTTTTTAGATTAAACATTTCAGTAAGTGGCATTTTAGTTGCACATACATAAATTTTCCTTCCACTAAAACTACAAATGTTGTAACTTTTCAAACTTATTTCTGTAATAATCTTCAAAGAAAAAGCACACAGTACAGATGGTATATCTATACGCCCATGTATTTGCAAGGTCTAAAATTTCATAGTTTAAACTTTTAAATTAAGTGTGTCTCAAAAATGAATGTGTTTGATAGTAATTGCTTTAATTTGTTTCAAAGGGCATCTTCTTCTGGACTCTATAATTTAACCTTTAATTAAACGGATAACGATTGTTTTACAAATTTTTTTGTGATTTATGTGTATTATAGCGGCTGACATTTAAAAAATATATAATAATGATTTTTATATAGTGGTAACTGGTTTCTCTGCCCAAAACGAAAAGGGTGCCTACTAATATAATTTGTCTATACATACTACCAAATTCGTGCAATTCGGCGCCCTTGTCCTATTCCATCAATATTGTTACGTTTCTAAGCCAACCAAATAACGAACCGGGCGAGGAACCAATTATTCAAAATAACCCCAACCTCAAACAGACCTGGGCATATTCCATTCCAGTCAGTCGTTATGACCACGAGTTCGTAGTTCAAAAACATACAGAAACTCACCTACTCGCACATAAATACACAGCTCAATACATAAATACATGTATATGCATATGTATGCGTAGGTGTATGTATATACAATGGCTAAAATATAAGCAATAGCATATCATCGCATAGATTACGCAACTATTGCGCATACTAGACTAATGTGACCAGCCAACCAAATGAAAAAGCTAGCCAGCAATGGTCCTAAAATTCAGATTGAAACACAGACAGAAACGTATATACACACAACGTTCTCATAGATACACGCCGCAACAAAACTCTCTATACATTCGCGACACATTTGTGCCACTCCAAAAGGCAAAAAGGGGCAGCCAAAAGCCACCGCTTGGTATTCAACCACCACCCACAGTAGCAAAAGCCCACTCAAGCACAGCCATACTCCACCCATAGAACTGCGAAACTACCCACTCAACCCCAAACTGCAATATCATCCGCTTTATGCAGCGTTGGAGACGACGCTGTAGGCTTTTCTGCTGCTGTAGAGCTGTTGGATTCGCAGTACTGCTTCGTTTTCGGCACCGGCAATGGATCCGACGACAGCCCGGATATTATATGCATACTTGAACTATGCGAGGAAGGAAGCGACAGCAGCCAGCGGTGTTGATGTTACTCTGCTTGTTGTTGTTGTTGCTTTGAATATGTATCTGTTATGTACGTATGCAACACACACACAAACATATATATATATATATGTATATATATTTTTTATATATGTATGTATAAGCAGAGAGCCGTTTGGGGCACTTTACAGCACTTGCTGCCACCCACAACAACAATGCAAAATGTCTGCATTTCAACTAACGCCACCCAATACAACAACAAAGCAACTCCAACAGCAACAATAGCAAAAGCAGCACTAGCAAATACACAAATCCCACAGCTCCACAAAAACCCCTTCCAATACCATAACCCAAAAACCCAGCAGACCAGCAACCATTGCAACAGCAACGCAACAACAACAACAAAAAATAGCAGCAGCTGCCTTCTCATATTGCTGTCGAAAAACTTTTATACATAAGGCCCAGACAGAACCCAAAGTAGGGGCTGTATCTGGGAGCTGGAAAACAGAAGGTACAGGAACAGAGCCACGCATTGTCGCTGGGCTGCTGCTCATTACAAAAATCAATAAGTCAATTTAATTTTTGTTGGTTTTTTTTGTGCCAAAAGCTGGATCTTTAAAAATAATTCCGAGTATAAAGTTTATGTCAGGAATTGAGTTAACTATCTACAAATTATGATTAAACCAAACAAATATTTATGCCCTGTAAGAAGCAAAACAAAAATATTTGCATCACATCTTTCCAAAAACAGCTGTTTTGCTGAAGCTACTGCTGTTTTTTAGTTATTTTCAAATCAGGCATTCCGCGCGTGTTTCCCTGTAAAAAGTCATAGCTTATTAATTTTCTTATAACTTTAATAGAAACAAAAACAGTTGTTTGCCTCAATTTAAAATGCAAAAACTTTGGTTTTGTACATAAAGAGTGTAAGTTATGGTGTATTAAATATATATAATAAAAAAAAAAACAAATAAGGGAAGCTAGTGATCGTAATTTAGAGAAAAATAATATATTTATTTGCCCTACCTTCGTAAAGGTGTAGCTTATTTTGATCTGAAACAAATGGCACTCTGGATAATCTAAGACTAAGCAGGGTCTGTTTAGGACCATCCAAAAAGTCTAAATCCACAAACGTGATCTCCCGTGGAGTTTTCCGTTATTTCGATGTTTGAGACGACTTATCTTGAATTCAATCAGTCGTACAAAAAAATTTTACGACTAAAGATTTTAAAGATTGAAGTTCATATTTTGCCTTCCCTTGCCCATCTTTTTTTTTTTGCTTATAAGGTGTATGTAAAAGGTTATACTAGATCTCATAAAAATACATAGTAAATCATGTAATTATCGCAAGAAGTTCCCAAATCAGGAAGCGCTAAGATTCTGTATTAATAATAATAAACTATGTATGTTCCCTATCTTTTTTTGAAGCTTCTTCACTTTTGACTAAAACTTCGAAGTTCTCAACCGAGATTTTTGTTGGTTGGGTTATGCTAAATGGAAGTTCTGTGTCACACTGTTACGTGACGATTTTCTATAATTTCAGGCAAAGCTTCGTTAAGAATTTTGTTTTAAGAAAATTTGTTTGTTTTTTTTAAATATGTTCCTGGAGAGGGATATCCTGACCTTATGTACATATCATGTGTAACAAAATCATTTTTCATTAAGGAATTTTTAAAAGGATTTGCATATAAATATCGGTACATAATTGCCAATTATCTTGTGCATTTGTTATCCGATCTTGATGATTTGTTCACCAAACATGTGCAATAAAAATGTGTAAGTGTGCCATGTTTCAACCGAGTAACTTTTCTGATAGAGATCGGAACTAGGTCATATCCAATTTTTATTACAAAACAAATCGTTAGAGTAGGTTTACTTAAAAATTATTAGCAAGGACGTACAATTCTGTTTCCACTAAAATTCGAGATTTCAACGCTTAACGGCTGATTAAAATACACATTAATAGTTCTTAAATCATCTGAAATCTGTCACATTCAATTTTTTTATATTATTAAAAAGTCAATCTTTTTGTAAAGTTGGAATTTATGCCTTATCATTAAAGCTGTTTTCAAATGTAGCTGGAAGGCACATCAGTGTGCACTAGTGTGTCACGTGTGTGTTTGTGTGTGTATTGGACTCTTGTACGTGCCATGTACTAGCAGACACCCTAACCACCCACTCTAGAAAATCACCCGCCCACCGAGCCTCTCCGCGGACGTTTGTTCGTCTTGCTGCTGTGCGATGTGGTTGATGTTTTTATGTTTTTTTTTTTTTTTACTTGGCTGAACTCTGACAAGCCAAGGCGCATAAAGGTTGGCAAGGGCATGTGCAGAAATATTGGTGGTGTGGGTAAGACTAAGGGTTGGAGGTAGGCACTTGTCTCTGCAAGTGCGAGGGAGTTTGCAAGCATATTTTTGTGTGGGCGGTTTCGTGTGGGCGAGGGCGTGTTTGTTGGGTTCCAAGACCACGACATGGCAAGTGAAAAATCGATTAAAATACAACGCAAACAACCTGGCTTATAACTTTAATTTAAAGCAGCAATATAAAAAACAAACAAAAAAAACTCGTCAACAAAATGTCAAAAACTGAAATCTGAAATATTGATTTAATATATGTACATACATATGTATACGTTATTTCCCAACAGCAGACTGATTGCTTTATAAAGTAGACAACCTTTTAAAACAGAGACTCCAGCTTATAGCAACAGAATTTAGTTCTTTTATATGCCAAATATTAGTTTTGCGATTAAAGCAAGAGAAGATTTGGCAACATTTAATTAGTTTTACTTAACATAATTCTCAAACTCGATTAGCATCTGAAAATAATAATGAGCTTACAAAAGTCATTTGAAATAAGTATGTAAGTTATTATTCGGTGCATGTTCGGTATACATATTTAGTCCAAACGATTTAAAGCAAATCCAACTTTATCTTTGTGCATACATGTTCTATAGATAACGCAGATAACCTACAATAATGGGTTTCTTCTGTACAAATGAATGATGTATGCAGTTGGCAGAAAGATTCAAATCCCGCTTAACTACTTCCTATATATAGGTTTTTTTTGGCATTAAATTGTGGAATTATTGTCAAAAATAAAATTTAAAACGATTTGAACTTGTTGCCAAGTAATTTTCCAAGTTTTATGGGAAATTTTGTAAATTTGCCCGAAGCGCGTCGCTGCGTCTCATCTAAGCTGCTGCTCAGCCGATGTCTGCAGCTAGGCGACCCACACACATACATATGTACATATAAACATATACATATAAATATCAATATATGTATGTTTGTGTGTATATACTACAGTTGTGCAATTCACACAAAATTTGCTGTTGCTGCTGCGACTCTTTCTCTCCTTCTCCTTCGCACAAGCGCCACAAGCAAAGTCTGGCCCCCTACTAAATCGTTCTCATTCGTTCGCTCGCTCTCTATTTCTCGCTCTCTAACTGTATGCGCCAACTACGGACACATAGCCAAAGACAGCGGGAACAGCGACAGCGACGACGACAAAATCATTTAATGGATTGCAATGATTGTGTTTTTGCTCTTCGTTGTTGTTGTTATTATTATTGTTGTTGTTGCTGGTGAGACTGATGCTGATGCTGGTGCC
Source organism: Chymomyza costata (assembly GCA_018150985.1). Classification (NCBI taxonomy): domain Eukaryota; kingdom Metazoa; phylum Arthropoda; class Insecta; order Diptera; family Drosophilidae; genus Chymomyza; species Chymomyza costata. The sequence continues at coordinate 2,897,585 of JAECWU010000001.1, read as the reverse complement.
GCTGCTTGCCTTTTGTTTTAGTTGTCAACAATGTTTGGTGTTCGTTGCGAGAGCTTAGGCTTAGGTGAACACACACAGATACAGCTACCAGCCCCAACTACAACGATGCTACGTACGTTGCAGCATAACAAAAACAACAACAACAACAAAGCTGCATGCAACTATTGAAGCATGAACAGGCAATTTATGTATATATACATATCTACATGTATACGAGCAAGCAGGTACACACATAAAACTATGAAATACAACCACAACAACAATAAGCGACTGTACTTTTGATATAGTTAAATCCCAGTCACTATACATAGAAATACAAATAGAAACACACATATGCATATAATAGTGCCACCCACCCACTGGAGCTCGATTTAGTTTTAGTTTAGCTTTAAACAGCACTTAGTTGCTTTTGTTGTTGTAAGTTGCATATAGCCCCATGCATATACACACATATACTTGCATTTGTATGTATGTACTTGTATGTGTGTTGTTTCTACAATTCGCATTTGCAACTGCGCTATTGAAATAGAAAACAACTGCAATTTGTGTTCGTCAGTATGTACATGTGTGTGTGTGCATGCATTTCAGCAATACATATGTGTATAGATTGGCAGAACGATACAGCAAGACCCGACCTCACAATCTCACCAAAACTGGCAGCCCTCCGACAAAACATGGAGCAGCCCCTGCCAAAATTTGCAACATTCAAAATTGAGCAACGCACAGTTTGGCAAGCATTTTGTTGTAGCTACAAACATGTACAACATACACATGTACAGATTTCTAACATAACATCAAGCACAGTTTTGGAGCCACTTCTAAAGTTACAAGAAGCTCAGTTTTAAATCAAATCATTAAAATTTTTAACTTGGTTGTGACTTAGAACGGTTTTGAAGTGTACGTATTACTTTTTGTCTTACTATATTGATATGTATACCTGACCTAGCCAAGCAACATTTAAGTTACATAAATTATGTACGATACCTTTTACCTATGCAAATTAGTTTCTGAGAAAGTTTTTTATGTAGTGTAGCCCACTTTGCCAATGCATTAAAGCTGCAAAATAAAAGGTAAAACAAAAAAATGATATAACCTAAATAAAAAAACTTTATCTAAGCACATTCTTATATACATCTATGTGTACATACGGCTAAGCACTCATTCACACACACGCAGACACACTTCAGGTGCGCAGTAAGCTAGCTGTATATACATGTATGTATGTAAAAGCCCCAGACATGGAGCTCGGTGCAACGGCTCTGTGGCTCTATGCTCTACTTGCACAATCAAAACGCATGCAGCGCAGCTTCAACGTACGCAGCACGCACGATGAGAATTTCGGCTATTGGGCTCCAAACATTCACACTCGTTATATACAAACACAAGCATAAATGGTAATACATAACGACGCAGCAGCCAGCCAGCCAGCAACAACAACAACAACGGCTAGAAATGCGGGTCTGGGTCGTCAACGTGACGAGACGAGACGGCGAGAATGCAAGCACATAAAGAATGCCAAAATAAGTTTAAAACTAACGACGACAACGATAACAACTGCTGCGCGCGACTCGGCCACTGAATGCGTAGAGCTCTAGTGTGTGTGAGTGTGGGAGCAGCAAGCACGAATGCAAGAGAGCGAGTAAGGCAGGAGCGGATTCAGAGGGTGTTCCTAGGGGTCGGTACCCCCCACGAATTATACGAGTTACTAATAAACTTTAAACACATTTTCTATGAAGCATTTTAGGTTTTATACTACTCAGTCTAAAATAACACTGTAAACGAGATTCGAGCAGGGGTGCAATTATTTCTGGATGCGCCCCTGGAGCAAGGTGTACACTTTGGAGCTATGGCAGAGCAGCAACAGCAGCATGCAACTTTTCGTTCATGTTTGGCAAATGCGTTCGGCTGGGCCTGGGAACGCAAACTGCGTAAGCCATAGCATGGGGGGCGGTGGTTGCTGAAGCCAGCAACAACACGAGAGAGCAAGGCTGCCGAACAAGTGCATGAGAGTGAGTGTATCTATGTGTGTGCGTGTATCTGTGTGTGGTGGGGTCACTCACAAAATATTCAAGTGTTGCAAAGTGTTATAAGCTCCAGCTGAGCTTAAGGGCAAGCTGGCCACTAATTAGTGACGTATTCTGTAATTTTTATGCAAAAAAAAAAAAAAAAAAAGTTCATTAACACAATTAATATGCCCAAGCACAGTATGCTCATTCATAATGATTCCCACGCACGCACGCTGCAAATAAACACACACACCAAACCGCAAATGTGTATACAGATAACGGCAACGCTCGCCAAACAAAAAAAGGGGGAAAAAAACCAAATAAGCAACCAAGCGACAAACCGATAAAGTAGCTAGTAGATAAAAGCGCCAAAGCATGGCGTCACTGTGTCGGCAAGCAGCAGCAACAACAAGAACTCCCCCCTACCCAAAACTGCTAGGAGTTGTACACGGCAAAAGCTGTAAAAATTGTCAATATAGAAAAAGAAAAAATAACGAAGAAATAGAAGCTTGCAAATAATACGCGAGTCTCGCTAAGTATGAAAAGAAGAAGCTGAAACGCAGGCAGCAACAAAAATGTGAGACGATGAACGACGCTGGCAGCGACGCTAGCAGAAGCAGCGCACTTTTAACGAGCCAAGTGACAAGCAGACGACGTCGACGAACATGCATACAGTAAGTCAAAAAAGTCTTGGCACAGTCGGCAATTTGACCAACTTTTTGATAAAACTGCTAGCATAAGTTCCTTGCTTTCAGAATTAAAAAGTTGCACTTAAAAGAAAAATTATTTTTATAGTGTCATTAATCAATTAATTAGAAAGCATAATTTTATGTTACGCAACAATTAGAGTATCTCGCGAATCTCGCAGGATTGGTTCTTTTGAGGCTTATCTAAAGTTAGTACTCTTAAGTATCAATCTAAAGTTAAGGTCTTAGTTTTAAAAAGTAGTTTAAGAAATTTATCAGCTTTAGGTTTTTTCCAATTTTCCTAACGAATTGTAATATTGTTATTTTAAACTTAATTTAATATTTTTAAAGATCAACCACTCAGTTGAAAAGCTAAGTCAGCTAAACTCTGCATATACATTTTATCTGTCAAAACTAAATATTAATGGAATTAATTAAATTTAAAAAAAATTAATTGATTTTTATAGTGAAGAAATGGAGCATGCAACTAAAAAACTATCCAGATATGAAGATCCATTGATCATATTTGCTATTTACAGGCGCAAAAAACGTCACATATTAACAAAGAATCTATTAAAACAGGCCATTGGCAAATATTATAACACCCTAGGCAGCACACTGGTGAGTTAGCTTTAAGTACATTTTATTATTATAATAAAAAATCTAGGAATATGTTTTTTGTGTAAATTTTTTAAAAATAGCGTGCTAATTAATTTTATTAGTTAAGTGGCAAAAAAGTCATTTCGAGCTAAACTTCAATAATACAAAAACTTTTCGGATTTACTGTTTATCCATAAATCCACACAAACAGAGCGACCACAGTATGCACAAGCGACGACGTTGGCTTTGGACGCCGACGCCGGCCGCAGCGCATTGAAGACCGGTTGAGGTTAAATTGGATGTTGTGAGAGAGAAAAAGAGCGCGCGGGTTTGGGGGAACACGCAAAAGTAGTGTGGCGCTTCACAAGGCATACATATTGAATTTTTCTTCAACGTAATGAAAATTTTTTACTTTTGGTTATTGTTTTTTTTTTGTTTGTGAACACTTACCCGTGTGTAGAGGGCAAAAAATTAAAGAGTTGAAGTAGAAAATCCGTTAAACTGCTTGTTGTGGGCGCTGATGCTGACTTTTGGAATTTATATTAATATTTCACAATTACGCACACACATACACACAAACTCACATATACAGTGCACAAAATTTGCAATATTATCTTTTATAGAAATTTCGCTTTTTCTTTGTGCTGCTTTGCTTCGCTTAATTTTGCGCTAATTTTTTTTTATTTACTTATATACTACTTTATTCACACACGGCCTATGTACTCGCTGGGCTCTTGCTTATTTATCCATGTATGTAGTATCTATATGTATATGCTTTTTTTTAACACCACTACACTTGCACGTTGTGCTTTGCCGCTATACTTCTACTTGCCTTCCGCGGCTTTTTACAAAATTTTTTGCTTTTTACACACACTTTTTTAATGATTTAAAAACTTGTTTTACTTAATATATTGCACGTATTTTTGTTTGCTAATTATAATTAACCTTATTTAATTTGTTTACGTTTAAAACAAACAACTTTCTTAAGCACAATATTTTTATTTGCATTATTTATTGCATTTCACTTGTTACACAGCTTTGCGGCATTATTTTTTGTTGTATATAAATAAATAATGCGTTAAAAATTAATTTTAAAATAATTAATTAAACGGCAGAGTTCCGCGAAAGTACGTTCGACCGACCGGTTTAAGAGAAATGAACAAATTGTTAAGTCTTCTATCTTGTATCTCCCTATGTCACTTAATGATGACTACAAACTGCTTGCTCTTACACTCGACTGCAATGTTATTTAAATTCGAAGAGCTGCTTGCGCTCTTATAAAATGTATGTTACTTAATGTTGTTGTTCAGCTACTCGCTAGGGCTGCAAGTTCTCATATCGCATATCGATAAGTTGAAATTGTTTTTAGGTTCAAAAATGGAACCAGTGAACTCTCTCTTAAATAACCACGATACGATTACTCACTTGTTGTTAAATATATTACAAACGAGGGCAGGCAGAAACATAATCGGTCTAGCCAAAAAATCACATTTCGTTAATTTTTGTTCTTAGCTTTTTTTATGAGATTATTGAAGATTTTTAACTACCTGTGCTGTTGCTTGGTGGGATTTGAAAGAGAAAGTGACTGCGTAACTTTTTCAATGCAGCTTTTTTTTCGAAGCTATCTGCTGATTTAAAACTTTGTTTTTAATATTATAAAAAATAAAAATACATATATTCTTTAAATGAAATTTGGAGCATCCTAAAAGACGTAATCCATAACTAAATCGCGGCTTGCCAAGAGAGAAAAAGTGAGTTCAGACGTTAACGCAGATGATTGCAAAACACACTAATACAGTTGCACCTTTGGACGTTTTTCCGCAGACAAACCTTGCTTCAAAAGAATAGATTAAATATAATTATTTTTCAGCCAGTTTTTTTGATTATATTAATCATTTTATTTTAATTGTTATATATCTTTAAAAATTAGAATTATAAATAAGATTTTTTGTCACGAGTGCTCGACTAGAGACTGTGATTAGTTTTTTTTTCTATGTTATACCGCTACATTTGTTTATTTATGTATCTATCAAAAAATTAAAAAAAAAATATTAAAAATAAACATATAAAAAAAAAAATAAAATCAGCTGACATGGCTGCCGTAGTTTTTATATTTATATAGTTTAGTACTTATATAAAATAATAATTAAAGATGGTTAAATAAAAAAATAAGCGGCTGTATGGTGGATAATATTGTTGATTATATTGTTGCTAGTTGCTATTTATTATTATTATTATTTTAAACACAAAACACCTTACGATATGCGATATGATAAATATCAATTATTTGCAATTTGCAAGACGATTTTTATGAATTTATCAAATTTTTAATTGCAAATTGCACAAACGCACCATTTTTGTAGATTTTTTAATTTTGGAAATGAAAACAAAAAACAAAAAGTCTGAAGATGGAAAATTTTCTCCCTGGCAAGTCTGAAGATGGTAAATTTTCTCCCTGGCAAGTCTGACGATCAGGAAATTCTCTCCGGTCAAGTCTGACGATTCTCTCTCGCAACATATCGATATATCGGTATTTTCCAAAAGTTTTTCCATGCATGAAATTCTTAATATCGATGTATAACTCACGATGTTATTGTGAATTATAAAAAAAATTTTGTTAAAAAAGTTTAATTCAAACAATAAAACAATTGGGTGGCACATCGACGGCTTAAGTAAAAAAAATCGCTTAATTAAGTCTTTTCTATTTGGTTTTGAAACCAATTAAAATTTGTAAATAAAAAAAAAAACATTTTGTTATAATTTTTTGTTGTCATGATTTTTAATCATCCATCCAAATAGTTTGTTGTATTAAATATTAAATATACATCAATAGGAGCAAACAAATCAAACGATAAAAAATGTGTGTTTTGTACTACTTCGCGCACTAAAATCTCAAAAGAACATAGTGTAAAAACGGTGAATAAAAATGGCGAAAGAACGTTTTCATGCATTTCTATTAACTAACACTGCAACATCTGTTAACTAACAGTAAGCTTTTTCCGAGCTTTTGTACAAATTGACACATAGATGGCGCTTATGGGCTTACACAGCCTGCCAACTCGATAATTGTTAGTACAATCAAAATAAAACCACTTTTATGAATTATTATTGCAAAATGCTTTTTAATATCAACATAAAATTCGCTACGCCTTGTTTAGATGCACAAATTTCTCCGACTGATGTTGCAAATAAGCCTTCCGGCATTCCATTTCGTCTGCAGGACGATTAAATGGGGACCAAACTGGCTCACCAATAAAATAGCGCACTGCCTTGATATAGTTCTGTTGATAAATGCAAGAAAACAGATTAAAAACTTAAAAAAAATATAATAAAAATAGATAAATCAAACGCACATTTGTGTCCAATGTAAATCGATGATAGATGCCCGAGGGTATTACAATTAAATCTCCCTTAACCACTTGTATGCGCAGCCAGTTTTCCTCGCCACTATTGAAATGTATACAATTATATAGCGACTTAACAGATCCAACGAATATTAACAACTTACTCGCGTACATCGAAATAGCCCGAACCATCTAAAACCAAGCGTATTTCTTCCATTTCATGCAAATGCTCTGTATAAAAAGATTTCAACTTAGCGGCATAATCTGGCAAGCATTTCTCGGAACAAGTAATCTATAAGTAATTGGTTTATGTATAAGTACATCTACATAATTAACTCTAACAATTTTTAATTGACTTCATCTTCATAGCTATATCCGCGCTTGGCACGCAACTCTTTCAGCAGCGTATCCTCTTTGTGGTTGTCTGCATTAATCTAATGAATTAAATAATAAAGAACTTATGAGACTCCATGCAAGTCAATTCAAGTGAGAGATAACAATGTGTTTTATGGAGCATAGGTTCAAGGTCACAATAAAGTAACCGACTTTAATTCTTACCTTAAAATATTCCACACCGGTTTTTTTAAAGAGTTCCGTCAATTCCAAGTACTCTGGCGGATTTCTATGATGTTCCAAGCGTTGATCGCTTATCTCTGCGTCCATCAACCACACTTTTACCATGATTTAAGTTTATTTAACAAAATATAAAAAAGACAGCTGCTGGCTTATAAATTCTGCTGCTTGCCGATAGCACTCTAGCTGAGAAGTAATCGTTTTTCTGAAAAACTTATCGATATGTCAATGATCAGAAGTGTTGCACATTGAAAAATTAATCAAACAGCTGTTTAAACGTTCACATAAAGTACACATATTTATAGTTTGAAATTTCGGTTAAAAATGTTCACATAAAGTACACATATTTATAGTTTGAAATTTCGGTTAAAAATGTTAGCATTGCGCAAGTGGCCTCGCAATTTATGGCTAGCGGCAGCATTTCGGCAGCGCTGTTTTTCCAGCAGCGATAAAGTAGAGCCAGAGGTCCTAAAACAACTCGAAGAAGGTTACGCCAAATTAAGTGCTTCCAAGTCCAACTCGCTACTAAAGAAACATCTAACCAAGGAAATCTTCGATAAACTGAAGACCAAAGTAACGCCCAGCTTTAATTCTACGCTGTTGGACTGCATACAGTCTGGTCTTTGCAATCATGATTCGGGCGTTGGCGTTTATGCACCCGACCCTGAGGCCTACAAAGTTTTTGCCGATTTGTTTGATCCTATTATTCAGGACTATCACGGTGGTTTTAAAAAGACGGACAAACATCCTGCCTCTTGCTTTGGTCATGGATCGGACTTTGAAGATCTCGATCCTGATAAGAAGTTTATTGTGTCCACAAGAGTACGTTGCGGACGTTCTGTAAAATGCTTTGCTTTCAATCCTTGCCTGTCCATGTACGAATACAATGAACTAGAGGAGATTATTGCAAACGTTTTAAACACTTTGAGCGGATCGTTTTCGGGCAAATACATGTCGTTAGCCTGCATGTCGAAAGAGACACAGAAAAAGTTAATCGACCAACATTACCTGTTCAAGGAGGGTGACCGTTTTCTGGAGGCCGCCAATGCGACACGCTTTTGGCCCGATGGTCGTGGCATTTTTTTAAATTCTGGCAACAACTTTTTAGTTTGGGTCAACGAAGAGGATCACATTCGCATAATATCCATGGAAAAGGGTGGCAACTTGGGCAATGTGTATGAACGCATGATACTTGGTGTTGAAGCTCTCAGCAAGCATCTTCAATTTAGTCATGACGAGCGCCTAGGCTATTTGACATTTTGTCCTACAAATCTGGGCACTAGCGTACGCGCCTCTGTGCATATAAAGCTGCCCTTGTTAATGAAAAAAAAGGCTGAAATGGATAATATTGCTAAAAAGTATAATCTGCAGATAAGAGGTACTCATGGTGAACATACTGAGGCAGCAGATGGTGTGCACGACATTTCAAATAAGCGACGCTTGGGATTGACGGAATACGAGGCGTTGTCCGAGATGCATAAAGGTATTCGCGCTTTGATTGATGCAGAGTGCGCGGAGATATCCAAGTCCAGAAAGTAGTGACCAATCTTATAAACTGTCTAGTAATAAAAATTTTCAAGTAGTTTCACATCCAGTTCTTGTTTATTGGTTGATGCAAATGGATTAAGTTGGTTTCTAAAAGACAATATAATATCTGCAAGATAAGCCGATATCTTTTGTGCTTTTCAGCTTAGTCTCCGAGAAGACATAGTTGTACCTTCAGTGCACGTTATAAAAGTTTCAAGTAAAAATATTATTTCACTAGCTTTTTAATTCATCAAATATATTTATACTTTAACTTAGTCGTCATCGAAATTCAAACAAATGAAACATAAAAATCCAAAAGTTAAATATTTCTCCATTTGGATTTATAGATTTTTTGAAAAAAGCTTTAAAATGTTTAATCTACAAAAGTTTCAAAGCCGCAGAGTTGCGTTACAAAATTCAAAAAACTATTTTTCCTACAACAGCTCAAATATCGAAACTAGCGTTTCGGAACAACTTGAAAAGGCCTTTTTAGAGTTGTCGAATTCCGATAACAAAACACAACTCAAGACATATCTTACTAGGGAGTGCTTCGAAAAATTGAAAAATAAGAGAACGCCCACTTACAGAAGTACACTACTGGATTGCATACAAGCTGGCATAGCAAATATGGACTGTACTACAGGAGTCCGTGCACCAGATCCAGAGGCTTACACAGTTTTTGCCGAACTATTTAATCCAATTATAATGAACTACAATAGCGGCGGTATTAAAACGAAATTGCAACCTAAAATTTTTTTTGGCAATGGCAAGGACTTTGAGGATCTCGATCCCCAAAAGCTCTTTATCATATCGACCCGCATACGCTGCAGTCGTACTATTGTGGGCTATCCATTTCCAACTCGCATGAACGAGCGTGAGTTTTTCGAGGTGGAGAGTATTCTTAAAAAAGCTTTGACTAATCTAGACGGTAACTATTTAAATTTTACCGAAAACAATAAGAAATTGCTGAAAGAGCTGGCCAGGAAGCACTTTGTTTTCGAAATGTACAATGAAGCTGGGAATATTAAGCAACATTGGCCTTCTGGACGTGGCTTATTCTTTAACTCGGCAATGAATTTTTTCGTTTGGGTCAATCACAATGATCATTTGTCGATAATATCAATGGAAAAGAGTGGAAACTTTGGCAAGGCATATGAACGCCTTATTGGTAATGTTGGAGAGCTGAGCAAACAACTTAAATTCAATTATGATAGGCACTTAGGATTTCTGACCACTTGCCCATCCAATCTAGGCACCGCGCTACGTGCTTCAGTGTTTATAAAACTACCCAAGCTAACGGAAAACCTAAATGAACTGATAAGAATAGCGCTCAAGCATAATCTTGTAGTACAGAGACCCTTCGAAAACCAAAACAAAATGCACATTTACCAGGTATCCAATTATGTGTGCAAGGGCAGAACAGAGTACAAAGTGGTACGTAACTTTTATAAAGGCGTTCGTGCCTTAATTGCTGCTGAACGCCGGGAAAGAAGTAAAAAGTATCAGTTTCTTAAAAGGAGACAAATTGATATGTTAATTAATTATTATCTTCCTTTATTAATAATTTTAATTCTTTTATAAACTTAAGACTTAAAATAAAAGTATTTAAAGTTTGTTTTTTTGTTTTACACAAATGTCAAAATGTTTTACATTGTTTTTTATGTTTCTTTGTAATATTTTTAAGCAAATATTATATGAAATAGTTATCCAATGTTCTTGTTGTGGTTGGTAGTGTATTGTAGTTTGTTCTTATTTAGCTATAGGCCAGCCATGCTTTACCCTCGACTCTCAAAGTATCCAAAATGCCGAAAATCGCCAGGTCAAACAGGGCCAACTAAGCTGGCTACAGTTGCTACAAACTAAAGCAACACGATCGTCAAACGCTTGCAAACGATCGAGTTGAAGATTTCTACGTGGTGTTGTTGTTGTTGCTGATGATCATTAAGGTGGCAACAGATGGTAGTTGTTGTGTCCACTAGTTTGTCACCTGGTACTTTGTGGTGTGATGCGAATTTACAAGCTCTTCTCCAGCTTGATCAGCTCGTTGATGCCATCGTACATCTCCTTGACGGCCTGGTATTCAGTCAGACCCATGCGACGCTTGTTGGAGATATCATAGACACCACCTTCAGCTTCAGTGTGCTCACCGCGTGTGCCACGCACCTGCAAGTTGTACTTGCCGGCAACTTCCTCCAGCTTGGCCTTGTTGGATGCCAGCTTGGGTACCTTGATGTGCACTGAAGCACGGATGGTGGTTCCCAAGTTGGTGGGGCAGAAAGTCAAGAAGCCCAGACGATCGTCATGGCTGAATGGCACACGCTTCTCGATCTCGTTGACGGCAGTAACCAGACGACGGTAGACCTCACCCAAATCACCACCCTGCTGCATGGAAATGATGCGCAAATGATCCTCCTCATTGCACCAGACCAAGAAAGTCTTGTTGTCGTTGTGGTAGATACCACGACCAGAGGGCCAGTAGCGGCACGCATTGGCAGCCTGCAGGAAACGATCGCCCTCCTTGAACAAGAAGTGATCATCGATCAATTGCTGCTGCACACTCTTTTCCATGCCAGTCAATGGATAGAATTTGCCCTTGAGCTCACCCTCCAAACCGGACAGAGTGGTGGAAACCTTGGATTCCATTTCCTTGTACTGAGCCTCAGTTAAGCAGGGGTTGAAGGGATAACCCTGCATGGAGCGACCGCAACGCACACGGGTAGAGATCACAAACTCGTTGTTTGGATCGACATTGGTAAAGGTCGACACATCACCGAAGTTGGAAGCGGGATGCTTGTCGGTCTTCTTGAAGCCACCATGGTAGTCCTCAATGATGGGATCGAACAGATCAGAGAATACTGTGTAGGCCTCAGCATCGGGAGCATAGATGCCAACACCGGAATCGTGATTCTCCAAACCAGACTGGATCACATCCAACAGAGTGGACTTGAAGGTGGGGGTCACCTTGTTCTTCAAGTTGTCGAAGATTTCCTTGGTCAGGTACTTCTTCAACAGCGACTTGGAGTCAGAGGCAGCCAACTTGGCATAACCTTCTTCCAATTTAGCGAGAACAGCAGCGTCAACCATGGTGTCTTGTTTACTGTAAAGAGTATAGAAAAAAAAACCACAATTAGTGGGCGTGGCATTTAACTTATGTGCTAGTAGTACTTGCTGAAGCGCCGAGAATATGCGCTAAACTTTACTAAGTGACATGTGGCGCCAAAAAGTTGGCAGACTTTAATCATGCTTTGCCTTGGGCTCATATAGTGTAATGCCTGCAATTAGTCAAATTTTGGTCGCACTTTTGTGTAGCACGCGACTATGCCAATATACACAAGTCTACCACCACCAACAGCAGCAACTAGAGCCATATGCCGGCACACTGATGTGGTCTTTGGTGGTGGTTGCTCTTGTCCCTTGTTGCGTACTGGTGGTAGCTCTTTAAATTTTTGCCGGTTTTGCGTATTCAGCGCGAGTATAAAGTATATGATGAGCCTGATGCGGACGCTCTTGGCACATGCGCAGCTAAACGCATCGCTTATGCCTTAGCTGGGCTGGGCAGGGCAGTACAGGGGCCTGGCTGAGACCAGGGCAATAATATGTTTATGACACTTTATTTAAGCCAAAATGTTTTAGGCTGTTGCTGTTTTTTGCCCTCTATGCTGCCCTCTGGCCAATGACTTTGCCCCTTGCTGCTTCGCCCCCTAACCCATTGTCTGTTTTGTCTGACTAGCGCGCGCGCCACATGACGTCAGCTTATAGAACAGACACAAATACAGATACACACATTTGTCTGCTAAGACCTATGACAAGTCCACAATTTTCTGTTCCTATTAATGTTCTTAACGCAATTGAACAATTACTATGGATATTTTCGGAAAAATTAGTTAGAAATTTGTATTAACACGCGGAAGACAACTTAAAGAGTAGCCAACATGGCGCTTTTCGGAGTTATCGATTTAAAGTTTATAGAAGCTGCTAGATCTTTGTAAAATAAATGTTTTTTCTCTTAAGTTATGTTTTCAAAGTTTTCTTATTCTTGAGATATAGTTTTTATATTCCATAAATTGTTATTTTTTAAACAAACTAAATAAATTTAACCATCTAGATTTTGAAAAAATTTCAATTCATCAAGTTTTCAACTTTAATTTGAATTTAAAAAGTCGGAACATATTTAAAGTTGCAGTTAATATGGTAACTGACTGATAAAGTTGTGAAACCCTTCTCCTACCCACAACCTGGTATACATAATGCATTTGTTTATGTTCCTCATTGGTTTCTGAGAGAGTAGCTCCCATTATCAGTTTTAAAAGATGAACAACAACACGGAACATGCTTTACATAAATTTATATTTGAAAAAAAAACAGTGTTGATAAACTTTGTCATCTTAAGTAACTCATGTGCACTTCTTTTAAAGAAGCCCTGCACCTTAGCGTTACTTTTCGCATACACACCCTTCAGCAGCTACGGCTGTGCCATTTGGTTCAGCGGCGCCTTCGCCCTCGATCACTTTCTCTTTTTTATCCTTTGAAGCGCAAAGACCCATTTTTATAGTATATTTTTATTTGATTGTGTTGTAAAGAGTTTCAAAAGTTTGTTGGACAAAAAAAAAAATTTGGCGTTGCTTGGTCACAAAAAGTACTTAGTTTTGCTTTCGTTTGATTGATTGTAAAAAATTCTTTTTTTTTGCTTTAACGTTTTGTATATAAAAAAGTTCGTTCGTTTTTGCAGGTAAAATCAAATCACAAGTTTAATGCTTTGTAGTAGCTCTAGTGCAGCTGGTTCTATATATTTTAAGAAATAAGCCTTGGATGAGACCAAACTCATGCACACTCGATTTTTATTGCTTTTGGTTTTTCTTTTTTAATTTTCTTTGTAGTGTAAGTTGGTGGTCGTTTCGTTGGTATCAAAATTACGGACGCAAATTAATTTTTGTGCCTCTATTTTTTGTTGTTGTTGTTGCTATTATAATTATAATATTTGGTCACAACTTTTGCTTTTGATTTTAAACGCGTTTTTTTTTTTATATATATTATATTATTTTGTGCTAAGCTACAAAAATTTGCTTTTGATTTTGGTTTAAATTTAGCGCGAGGATTTTTTGCACGCTTTGCCTGCCGCGCCCAAATGTATACTACACTCAATTCAGGAGCTCACTACGGGGACTTTACGCTGTACTACAAACTCTGTAACTGCTCTAATGTCTGGTTCTTTTTTTTCTTTTTGCAAATTTTGCGCGCGCGTTTTGTCTCGCCGAGCGGACGAACAAACACAATCGGAAAATTGAAAGGAACTGATGTCCTGCTTGTTAAAGGCAAGGCGGCAGAGCGGCGGACTGCCTACCCGTCTGTTATTCAGCCCGGCGCATAGAAGATTCAGCACAATTTGAGAGCGGCAAACGACCACTATAAAACGTTTGCCGAAAATTCCTTCTGATTTCCAGAGGGTTGTTCGGCTTTTGTTAGGGTGGGCTGCAACTGGCCAGTGCGATAGTAAAAAAAAAAAAAAACCATTGCCTAAACGCAGGCGCAGCAGCAGCTGCTGCAAAAAAACTGTTGCCGTATGAGTAAAATGCAAACGGATATATTTATTTTATGAGTCGCGTGCCGGCCTGGTGGTGGCTAGTGATATAGCACATTGTGCTGTTGGTGGTGCCAAAGCATGACTGCGACTAGCCGGCCGGCAGGCTGCACATGTTGCCCACCCCCCGCACACCACTTGGCCACAAATCAATAAAATGTATGGCACGCGTTGAAAAGGATTGCTGGCATTAAATTGTTGCGCCTAAAAGCTGAAGGCAAGTCAAATTGAAGTGTCCCTGCGTCATCGTTCATTTGGCTCAAGTGTGAAACGAATTTTGGCAAAAATTTGTGTCGTCAAGAGAGTTGCACTCGAAAGGCAACAGCAATTAAAATGTCTATAAAATGGGTTAGGCTAAGGGAAGACGACCATGTGCTTTTCCAAGCAAAAAAAACAAATAAATGATGAATCACGGCAGCTTGTGTCATTCCCAGCTATTAAGTCACTGGTAAGACTAAAGCGGGCGCTTTTTATAATTGTAAGGCAGTGTCTGTATACTCGATAAAATTAAAAAATTCTAGGAAAACTTTTTGCTCTTCTTTTTAAGGTTTTTAGCTTTTATAAGCAAATTTATTTATTTATTTAATAAGGACTAAGCAAGTTTATAAAACTAACTTCTCAATTGGCTGCTAAAGGCCTTTGGCTCTAGTCATGGCTAAGTAAGATATATATCTATATATATGCGCCACATAGAAGATGGATTTATTTTTTCCCAAAAAAACTTAAAAGTTGTTTAAATTCGCACAAAAGTAAGTTGAAATAATTTAGATCTGTACATGGCTGAAGTTTGTAAATCTACTAACTTAGAATTGGGTGAAGTTGTGACTCAGAAAATTCTATAGGGTGGGCTATCTGCTGGTTTGGTTGTTTAAAACTCATAACTCGAAACATAACCGTCCGAAGTGGATAAATCTTTGACATATGTCAAGTTCAAATCAACTCAATTTTAGCTATGAATCGTTTAACATCCGATCAACGCGTAAAAGTGGTACTGGAATAATATGAAAATAGTCCTTCTGTGAAAAAAACATAGTTAAGGTCAGAACATCGACGCGCCATCGATAGCAAGAATGACACCTTGCTAGGACCACTTTGCGTTCAATGCATAGAAGAGACAGCCGACGAGTTTTCGTCAAAAAAAAAAAATTTTCATCGAAAATTACGATATTCGCATACGGGCTTGTGGAGCCAGCCGCCGCGGCCATTTGGTCGATATTATTTTTTTTTTGATTTATACATAAATGAGTAGTTTCTAACTTGGTATTTATTATTATTTTGCGTAATTTTGTTGGAAAATATACGAATAAAATGCAATTAACAAAAAAACCAATAGATGGCCCACCCTATACTTTTGTCTGGAAAATGTTTTACATTTTTTTTTTTCGAGATAATTTTTTTGGGATTAAAAATTCATATCAGATTAAGGTAATAGAAGATGCTGCAGACTTAGCAAAGGACATACCTATGCTTCTGCAACCAAGGGATGAAATGCTGGCTGAGTACAAGTTCACTCAGAGCTTTGATATCAAACTCAGCACGAAAGAGGCCTGGACATCTCTTACGGCAGTCCACCCAATGAAACCACAAACAATAAAGTGGTACACAGACGGATCCCTCACCGATGAAGGGAGTGGCCTTGGGGTAGTCGGACCCAGGACAAAGTACTACTAATCACTAGGCAGACACACCAGCATTTTCCAAGCTGAAGTCTGTGCTATTGGAAGGTGTGCAGAGTTCAACCTGCAGAAGAACTAGCATGACAAGGATATCTCCATCCTGTCTGACAGTCAAGCAGCGATAAGAGCATTAAGCAGAGCCAAGATCACATCAAGGCTGGTCAAAGAAGTAAGAACTACACTAGACAAATTAGGTGCTAGGAATAAGCTCACGATGGGTTCCAGGACATAACAATATTCCTGGAAATGAGCTGGCAGATAGACTAGCAAGGACCGGTGGAGCAACACCGCTAATCGGACCAGAACCATACTGTGGGATTGGTAACCACGTGGTAAGCTGCTGAGAATGGAGGTGGAAAATAAACGGCTGCTTCACTGGGCACAGACACCAGGACTCAAGCAGTCAAAAACCCTCCTCTCTAACTACATCCGCAAGAGGTTCAAACTCATGATAACTCACGGGAAAAACACCGTGAGGATCCTGACGGCCCTCTTGACGGGACATTGTAGGCTCCGCAGCCACTTAAATAAAATAGGCATTGCAGATAGTGGACTATGTCGCTTCTGTAGCATGGAGGAAGAAACTTCGGTGCATGTATTATGCGAATGCATGGCACTCATCAACAAAAGAAACAAGATTTTGGGCATGTACGTTCTCTCACCGGAGATCGTTGTTACCCTAAATCCAATCAAAATATTGGATTATATGCAGGCCATTGGACTTCTGGGAGAGCTATAAGCCGTGAAGGTGGTACAATAGATCCGCTTGGGTCGCAGTACATCTTTATACCCATTAATAATAATAAATAAATAATAAGGTAATAGGTATACAGAAGCAGACCCCAAAGTTACATGTTTTGAGTGGATACGCTTATTAGGGCTGTTTCTAGTAAAGTAGTTGCTTGGTTTATTAGGCTCACATTAATGTAAGTTTCTATTTCAGTTGCTGTATTGATTTTATAAAATTTTAAGTATCATGTTGATTTTCAACAAATTCAAAGAAAACAAAAATTTTGCGTTTATTTTATTCCCAAGAGCAGCTTAACTTTGTTGAGCTTAATTTGTAGCTTTTCTCTCAGTTTGAATGCAGTGAAAAGCAAATAACTCATGGTATGCAGCAGTAGTAGCCCCAGTTGAAAATAAACCTTGCATGCACAACTCTCATTATTCATGCCACTTTTCATTCTGTTACACTTCGTTTCCAACTTTTTCAAGTTTTGCTTTGCTTTTAATTTATTTGCTTAATTCAATTTGCGGCCAAATTACTCAGCCAAAGCTAGTGACTAATGCAGTCGACTGCGACGCTGTATATGCTATATAAGCTAAATATAATACTTTATTAGTAAATAATAATAACAATTTACTATGATTACAATAAAAGTCTTGTCGCTTTCCAAGTAGCAATCTGTTCTGTAATTATTTATTTAAAACTAGCTACATATGCCTTTTTAAGTCAATTGTTTATTGATTTTTTGCCTTATACCATTTTATTTTTTGCAAACTTGAGAATTGTGGAAAGTTACGAGCATTGTGGCCCTGATATGAAGTCGTCATAGTGAAGTGTGTCATATAACCAAAGTATAGTTATATATAGAGCTAGCTATCCGAGTCTAAACTTTACGACTGGGTGCGACAGCTGATTAGTGCTACGGTTATTGATAGTTTAAAGCGCATCAATTAACAATATATATACACAGCACAGTAATTGGAGTGCCTCCAAACAAATCACTTGACTTGAGTGGCCAGCCAGCCAGCAGCAGCAAAGTAGCACAGACAACCCACACCAACTGGCTTCAAACTCAACCTTAACCAAGCCGACATACTTAGTTGGCTCATACAATGCCATATGCGGCAAGGACTTTATTAGTATTTTTTTCTTTATTTGCTGCAGACTCTGGCAACACTTAAAAGCAAAGCAAATCAAATTAGTCAGCACAATTGAAAAACTCATTTAATTATGTAACTTTGATGGCAATAAAAAATAAGGAGCGCAAAAGTAAGCAAAAGAGAAAAAAAAAGGAAGCAGCCTTATTCCGAGAAATGAGCTGACAAGGATTTACAAAAAGAGTACTTGTTTTTTTTTTATGTGTAAATGTTAGGCGCGATTTGCACACGATTCTTATTTTTTTTTCCTAGAATTGAGTTGACATTGTGTTTTTAATTACACTTATAAGGACTGAGTCATTAAGCTGATTTTAATAAATAAGTTTGGGCTTAATTTACTATATAAGGAGTCACTTGCGATGTGTAAGCTGTTTTATATTAACATTTTCGAACAAATGGTAATATTTTAGTAAGACTGTTTTAAATTCTAAACATAATTGGTTGGCAAAATATTTTGCTGCTGCTTGCTGATGTTTTCAATTTTCCAAAAAGAAAAAATTTTGGCATATCTGTTTGTACTAACAACTAAGAAAATTTTACTAAATAAAAACTTGAAATCTAATAAAATTCATCGTATTATTTTTTTAATTGAGTTTTTTTATCACGGAAATGTTTCAGAATTGTTTTGACTATAATTTTATGTTTTGTTGCATAGAAATTATAAAGCTTTAATTGTGGTTGTTAAAAGCCTTTCACTTTCAGAGAGCGGTAAAAAAAGCTTGCGCTAACTTGGTTTTTATTTCGCTTGTAGCGACATTTATTTAAAAATATTTTGCAAATATTTGTATTTTTTACACTAGTTTAAAAATATATGATTTGAGTTCAAGTGCTGAGTTTGGCCAGGACTTTTTCAACTCTTTAATATAAACACACACACACACACAAAAGCATTGAACTTCCTAGTTCCCTTGAAGATTATAAAAAATTAAGTCTATATTTGTGATAGCAGCAATTAATGACGCGCACTGTTAACGCGCAACCGCTAATGGTTAACTTTGATTAACGAATGCCAAGCTAAAACGTAATGGGATACCAACTGGAGTACAATTGTCTAGGTCTGTGTGAGACACCTGAGTGAGCTGGCCAGGAGAGCGAGTGCAAGCAGCGCACACAAAACAACTGATAAGCGTGCAATAAAGAGAGTTTGCTCAAACTGGCAAAAACTTTTAATTGCTTGACAATTTGCACTCACTGTAAGTTGATCTTCGAATTGGCAAACAGCTGTTCAGTCTGTGACTTTAACTGTCATTCCGATCGACATAGCGAAAAAAAAAAGTTACGATAAGATAAAAATAGCTAAAAAAAAAGGTTTTTTTTTTTTCTAGTGTCAAGTTGTTGCTTTAACGTAGTAACCAAATGATTGCAACATGCACTTGGCAGTTTATGCAACAGATAGGAAAAAAAACTAAAGTTTGAGTCGGGTCCAACCGAACTGAGTACACACTTTACTTCGTTTGTTAGAATTTCAAGTTTGCTGATCCTTTACGGCTTTAGATACTAGGTAGCATAGATAGACGGACAATAAATAATGTTAACCCGGTATCTACAAGTGGCGTCTAGAATTAGTCAACCTAATAAACTTGTGTTGGTAAATGTTAAAAAAAAAACATTAAATAGGCAATTAGTGCATTTTGAAAGCTTAAGTTCAAAGATAAGTTACATTATGTTAAGTTATTACATTATGTTAAGTTATAAAATTATGTTAAGTTATTACATTTTATTTTTTGCTGCTATTACTAGAGAACGCTCTCTCTCAGTCAATTTGCCAAAATGAATCAAATTGATCATCATTACCTTACTTTAAATAAATTGTTTTTTTTCGTAACATTTACTAACACTAGTCGGCTAATTCTGAGACCTCCTACGTCTAAATGTTGTAAAATTTGTGGAATGGCAGCATGCAATAGCCTTAAAATATTTGCTTTTGGGGAACAAGAAGGAATTTGGAACAGTTTTTAAATAAACGACGGCCTTTATAGTTAGTGTTGTCAACATAACTTTTTGTTACAAACACTCGGACAAAGTTGGTATAACTTTTTACTCTACGATTAACGAGTATAAAATGGCACAAAAACTAAAATCGAAAGTTGGCCCAAAGAATGAATGGCCAAAAGAGAGATGTTGTTGCAGTTGCGGCTCAACTGAACTGTGACTGCAATATAAAGTTTATGGCCAAGTTTTATGCGAGTCAGACTGCCTGCAAGTGCATTGACTTGGCTTTCTATGTGTTTTTAATTGCATAAAATATTGGCCGGCAGTTTGGCGCGTTGTGATTTTGGCCAAACGATTGCATAAAGAAATTGCAAAAATTACAAGACATTAACAATATATATATATATCAATATCTATGTGTTTTAAATTGGCAATGCTTTGGCAAGTGTAATGGAAAATTGGCCTGTGCGTATTTAAAACTGCATTCATGTTATTTAATTGCATTTAAATGATAAATATATAATTTCCGGTTAAAATATGTTATTATGATTCAGTTTACTTGTTTTATAAAAGTTAATCCTTTCATTATGCTCTTTCGATTAAACTTATAATCTTTAGTCCTGGTTTAGTAATACCTCTTTAACTACTAGCACAATATATTTTTGTAAAATTATATATTTTCTAGTTTTTTTTTCCAAAATAAGCATTACTGTCTCTTAATTCTAATTATCAACTCTTTAAACTCTTTAACATAAACAGTTTAAATTAAAACAACATACAATCACTTAAAGCAACAATTTTTTTGGTTGTCAGAAATGTATGCATTATTTAAAAAGACTCTCAAGGAAATCAATATTTGCTTTTATAAGCAATTCCTAAACAAACATGCCTTTTCTAAAATACAGCCTTTTTATACTTTTCAGCGAAATCGGGCGTCAACATACAAACATCCGTTTCACATATTTATATTCAGCACTTTTTATATATTAAAGCTAAGATGAGATGATTTCAGCTTTCCCATGCTGTTCAAACGTATAATTGTTTATGATTAAGCCATGTTCCCTGTTAATAAAATCAACAAAATAATGAAGCGGGTACAGAGCAGGGCTACTGTATTGGACTCATATTGGACACCCGCATGTGTGTTTCTTTTTTTTAATATTATGTTTTTTCTTTGCTCTCTGGTATAATTTAATTAAAATTCTTTTGGCAAACGTCAAAGCAGCTTACACTCAATTAAACCGCGCCACTAGATGCAGACAATTGAAGAACTACACATATGTACATATATACTTTTATATATACGAGTAAATATATTTATGTATGTCTGTTTGTTTGTGGGGACGGACCTACATCAAATAAAATGATTCGCAGAGTTGAAGTGCTGCAAAATATTTTGCTAGAATTTTGCCCGGATGTCGTTGATTTAACTTGTGTGTGTGTATGTGTGTGTGAACGTCTGCGAAGACAATTTATGAAATAACTGCAATATTACATGCCAGAAATTTTAAACAAGGGCTTAGGCTATAAAATAAAACAGCTAACTTGGGGTTTGCGATATTTAATGGCAACTGCTTTGTACTGCTTTACAGTAGGCATATCAAACAGCTTTTTTATGTACTAACATTTTTTAGCGGTACTAAAACGTTAACTGCTTTAACTAGCTTTGCTGTTAGCATATAAAAAAAAGCTTATTACGAAAGCTGCCAGAGTGCGCTTTAAAAGTCCTGCCAGCTGTCCATGCTTACAAAAGCTTGGCGCAAGCTTGTTGGAGTCGCGCTCACGCTCTCATACGCGCCATTTGACAGCTGAGCGCGCAGCAGCATTCGCACACATTGACAAGCAGCGCACACGCGCCTGTTTAATACAGTCGCTGCCAATATATTGCTAAACCTTTTGTTTATTCTGTGCGTTTAAGTTGCCAAGTTTGTCTGTTTGTTTATTTTAGTGCAAAAAACAAAAACAAATTTTATTTATGCCTTTTTTCCGACAAATTAAGCTGGCAAAACTGAACTAGACATTCAAGTGTTCACTCGTCTGCGCTTTAAGTTGCAGTTTTTCATTGAGTTTTTCTAGCTACATGCATTTTCATTTCCTGTCCCACCCACTCAACGATTATGCAACACAAAGCTGCATTGTTCGCACTAAATGAGGTTTCGCCTTTTATTTTCATTATTGACTGCTATTAAAAGGCAATCCGACCTGGCCCATACGTTTGATAGAAAACTTACAAAGGCGCGTTACTTTGTTAATTGACTGTTGCCCCTCTAGACTATGGGAAATCGTTATTTACTATTTTTCCGATTTTTAATGTATTCTGTGATAAGTTAATCCCATAAACAGCAGACTACACAGCTGCCTGTTTACTTTGTTATTTTCCCTATTTGGTTTTTTTTTTTTTCATTTATTTCGCGCTTTAATAGATTTCAATTGAATAATTAACAACATGTCGTGCCACATGTGAGTGATGCTACTACTGGGCTCTAAAAAACTTAACTGAAAATTTGTACAACAAATTTGCGCAATTTGTTTTTAGCAAATAAAATTACTTTTTATATTTAAACTAAATGGCTAAAATTTTGTAAATTATGCGCCATTTCAAAAGCACAGGTATGAACATATTTCAACCTATTATGTATACACATACATAAAAGTATGTGTGTATATACGTGCCTGTTTTTTTATACATATGCTCATTTTTTTTTCTGGCTATTGTTTATTTGAATGCGCGTAGCTCCTGGTATGGGGCAAGTCTGTATTTTTAGCAGCCGGCATTATTATATCAATTCGAAACCACAGGGCGCTATGGTAGCACTAAATTTAGACAAGCAAGAGGTGGGTTGACGGCAGCATTTTTGCCTAGTCAGCTATTAAAACCAAAGCAATTTGATCTAACGCGCGCCAGTGCTGCTCAAACTGTACGTTTTTTGGAATTTGTCGTCGCTTATGTAACTGAAAATAAGTTCAATAAACTGTCTGTTCAATTCTAAATAAATAATATTCGATTTATCATGACAAACAACATACGATTTGTAGATTCAATATCTATTTGTGATAAGGTCTTTTTTGTTGTTATGCAATCTTTGGCATTGACCGCGAAAGTTTATTTTCAATGTGCTTTTTCTACATTTTTGCAATACAGTAAATGCTTGGTAGCTAAAATCACTTAAAAGTTGGCAATAAATGTACTTTACAATTAAGTTTATTTTTTTTAAAATAATGAAATAATTTTATAAATTTATTTACTTAGCTATTTATTAAAAATTCTCAATAATTTTGTAGTTAGAATAGCTTTTGAAGACAAGTTCATGAACTGCACACGAGCGTTTGTAACTAAAGAAGCCGCAAAAAAGCCAAACAAGTGTTCAAGGTGTTGACTTAAGTTTTGGCACCAGCTGTCACAAAACACTAAAAGTTTAAACCTCTATAAAATTTTACAGACAGCAAATTTCTTGTGTCTTCTTGTGTGTTTTGCTTTTGCAAGCCAACGAACGAACGACCTTAAACTGCATGTAACCAGCCCCAGTAACCAGATTAATGCATTGGCGGCGACACCGGCAACGTGCCTTGGACACGGTACAGTCGTCGTTCATTGGCATTTGGCTGCAAATTGCACAACAGATACACACATACAGGGACAGATACAGACTCATCAATTGCAGGTACACTGCAGCATTGTGTACCATTTGCCTGCCCTGCCCCAAAGGTCTGCATCAAGGCAATTTTTGCAATTTTCATTAAAAACACAGCACGCCAAGCGACAAATGCAACAAAAAATATGTATATAAAGCTTAAAATGCATATAAAAAATTGTTGGAACTTTTGTTTTGCCGGTAACCGGTTTTTGCGCCGGTTTAAAACATTGCAAGTTGCAGCATTGAGTGAGTCAGCATTACAGTGATTGGATTACAACGGAATTTGCAATATAGAATTAAAATTGAGCTTGGTTTTGCGGAAACACACACAGCACACACAAGTTGAAATTGAGTTGCATAAATATTTTTTTGTTATATTTTAACAAAGATCTTTTAAAACTTTGAATTGGTTACCCAATTAAAAAAATTAAAACTTTAATTAAGCCTTAATTTTGAAAGAAATAAAATATTTTTCATAAAATCACAGCTTGAAAAATATTTCATCAACTTTTAGGCGCCACATACACTTGCTTCAAAATTGTTTAATTAAACTGTTTATATTTTAAATTCTCAGTCAATTGGTTTCAACGTGCAAACTTATTTCACTAAGTTTTTATTCTTTTTTTTTAAATATATTTTTTGAGATTTTTCTTTGCTTAGACGGCTCACCTTTGCAACCGTAGAATTCAACGTCCAACGTGACAATGATCAGAAAATTTTGTTCTTTCGTTTAGCTGGCTGCAGTTGGCAGGCTAGCAAGCAGCAGCGCAGCAGCAGAGCGTATAGCAGCGTTGCCCCTTCTTCTTTCACTTTCAATTCACACACACAACAGCAACAGCAAAAGCGCCGCAGCTATAGCAATACGCTTTAGTATTAGTGCTTGCTTTTCAATTTGTTGTCGCCTGCCTCCTGCTTTGCTCAAATTGCTGCGTATGTGTTAGTGTATGGCAATTGACGTAGGACGTGACGTGTGGGTAACGAAAAAAATACGAAAAGCTTTGTCGTTATTCATAAAATGTGAGCGCAAAAGAGCGAAAGCTCGCTACACTGTGCAACAAAAATTTGTTGCTGAGCGCATATACAGCTACATTTTTTTTTGCTTTGGCATCAATTTGTTAATGTGTTCAGTAGTGTTATATTTTACATTTGTTCTCATATAAGAAAAGGAAAGTATTTCTACTCAGGCACGCAGCAAACAGCTATAAATGTTGCACACATACACACATACACATTTGCATACTATGGGGTGCGCTTTGCGCTTGCATTTGTATGCGTGGGAAAGAGGCAGACAGTGACATGCAATTGCCTCTGCCGCTCACAATGCATATAACTATATACTAGTCGCAGCTTATATAGTTGACACACAAACTATAAAACACTTGGCTTCATGCCTGTGTGTATGCGTGTGTGAAAGTGGCTGTGTTGAAGTTGCTCACACAGATACAATACTTTTAGAAAGTGCTTCATTCTGCATGCTTAATTATTAAGGCACCATAGTCCATATATAAATTGTATAATTTATAACGAGCAAGTGTTTAAATTTCAGGAGACAAAAAAAGCAACCCAACACTTGCGTCCTGCTTACCAAGTTGACAATATAATCAAAATAAATTAAGATTTATAGTATCACTAGCACAGGCGCAATTTATTAGACACTTGTGCGAACAATAACAATTAGCTTTATATAGAATACGTACATTCCGTTCCATTTGCACATTTATTGAGCTGAGATTTGAAAAATTTTTGGAACAAGTATCTGGCATATTTGTAGCACAGCTAAGGGCGTAAAATCGAAAGTAAAATGCAGATGAGCCATTAAAAACAGAATTAGAAAAAATATTTTACTTAGCAAACGCATACTACTCTACTAAATATATTCTCAGATTCAAATACTTTTTTAGAAATGTATAAATTTTCCCTTAAAACATTTAGCTAAGCACATAATATATGCTATAGTCTATCTACCTTACAGCAAACGTGAAAATTTTCCTAAGAATATTAAGAACAAAACCTATAAATAAAACGAAAAAGTCGAAGTTGTCATGTTGAATGTAAAAATTAATGTGTTTGGTAACGAAGTGTCGAAAAGATTTTTGTATTTTTGTTTTCTTAAGTTTTGAGAGTCGTAAGATATTGAGTTATAACAGGGGTCATTGTTTTATAAACTTAAAAACTTCTTTATTTAAACTAAAACTTTAAAATATGGTATTGTTTTTAAAGTTATCAGGAATAAACTTAAAAGCGTAAAATGCGATGATTTTTTTTGCTATATTGTATTTGTTTTTGTTGCTTATTCAATTTTTGAAACTATAGTAAAATATTGAAAAATTAATGCGTAAACATATTTGAACAACCTCTAGCAAAAGTCTTGAACTTGATTTTGAATTTTTTAAAGCTGTTTGGTATAGATAGATGAAAAAGTTATAGTATATAATACTCGCATATGTACAAACATAAGATATCTATCGAATAGAACATTTTAGCTTAACAAAAAATAAAATATTTGAACAGTTGCCAACAAAATTTATGCAACAAGCAGCAGAGGCATCATATATCTAGAAGTTTATAGTATACTTTCAATATATTGTTTGTTTTTAAAAACAACTTGTTTTTTTTTTTTTAGTTTGAGGTTAGTGATTTTTCCATAGCGTACATATGTTTTATATATGTATATACAAAAAAAAAAAAAATAATTTCATTTTTTCATGTTGGAAATTTAAAAAATGAAAATTCATAAATGTATGTAGCATATAAGTAATAAAGTTGACATGAGTTGATGCTAAATTGTCGAAAACAGCAACATCAGATATATTATCTGATGCGACAGGAAATGGAAATGACTTACATAATACAAGCGCACAACTTTTTGCTCAACTTTTTCGCATTTTCAATTTACTTTGCTGCTTTGTGCTTTCATTTTCATTCAGAATTGCTGGCGTCGAGTGGCGCACAGATTACATAAAAATCCGTAGAAAATTCTACAGCTGAGTCTCAAAAGTCGTCCCAGCTGGCTGGGCTTTGGGGGCTGGTACGGATTTGTATAGCACCCACATAGAACAATATGCGTTAATACCTCTAAACAACAATAATATAAACGGAGAAAAACAAATACAATATTTATATAGTGTATATAGTGAGAAGCTGCTATGGCTGACCTTGAAAAGCTTTCGTAACATCATTCGTTGATAGAATATAATGTATATATAGTATGCCGCTGGCATATGTCGTTATACCATTTTGACATGTAGTTGAGAAAGCACTTAGTATCTATATACCATATACTAACTATATTTTTGAGCTACGTATATGAAAAGGCTGAAATGTACTTCAAAGTTGCGGCTTGGGCTGCCGCTCAGTAAATTTACATTTCTAACAACTCAATGTTTATGAATGGATATATTCAAATATATGCAAGTGTAATCGCAGAGTATAGCTCAAAGGAAAAGCGTGCTATATACAAACGAGTATCTATTTGCAATGAACTTGACTTTCAAAGCTTATTGCATAAGAGCTTAATTAGCTCAGTTTGTATGTGTTGCTGTTTTTCAATCATTGACTGATGACGGCTTTATTTATTGTTATATTTTCTGCTAATTTTTTTTTTTTTTTGTGTTCATTATCTAGAGTAGAAAAAAAGCCCAAGCCAAAACTGCCAAATTGAGTAAAGCATATGAAATGTATTAATAATTAGCTCAATTTACAAGCAATTCCGCATTGTTGAGCTAATTTAAAGCCGTTTGCTGTGAAATTAGAAAATTGCTGAGCAGTGACATCAAAACTGACTAATAGGTAAATGCAACTTATATACCAACTAAAATCTTTAAAACAAACTTAATAGTATAAAGTATATAAAATAAAAGCTTCTGCGCGTGTTGTCAGTCGGTTTTCTTTCATTTGTTTTTACTTTTAGTTTGTTTGCTAAACAATATTTTGGCAAGGCATCAAAAACGTAGCTTGCCAAAAGCAATTTGCATATATGCTAGGTAAAAACCAAACACAAATACACAAGCAAAACTTGAAAAATACGATATTTTGGCTCGTACCACTGCCAAAAAAAAAAACAACCACAAAAACATCAAATGAGCTAAGTCGAACCACCTTAACGAAATATGTTTGTACTTTTAGATTTGAAATGAAGCCCGGTAGACATAATGCCCAGCCAGAGTAAGAAAATTTATCATATAATTAAAGCTAAAAGGAAATTACAAAGCAAATCTAAGCAATTAGACATGAGGCGTGACATACGGATGTGCAGCAATGAAAGACAGCCAAAGTATCACAGCATAGACAGTTTCTAAAGTCATAGCCAGATTTAGAGCTGCTTTAAACCCAGCAGGAGTGCAGCAAACTGACGCATAGGTGTGGGTAGCGACGCAACCGACGCCTGATGAGCAGCCCAATTTGCTCTCGTCTAAACAATAAAACAAATATTCTCTATCCCAGCCATTTGCTGCGTTTTCAAATATGTATAAATAAACTTTGCATGTGGGGAGATCATGTGACCTGCGTTGACGACAAAGTCGACGGGTAAAACTTTAAATACTGCCTGCTCATAATGTCTTTCGCCTTTCATTTTGCAGTGAACGTAGCACATCATTTCATTTTCATTTGACTGCCAAGGCGCGACAGACTTGCGACACTTGCATTATGTTTGATTTAGTTTTTTCGAGAATTGCTTGGCAACTGGCAAAGCGCCAAAATGTTTGCTGACAGCAAACGTACTCTGCAAATACGTTAAATATAAATAATGCGAATAAATATAGGGTGTTTATTTAGGAACCATTTTGTAGTCTTATTTTTTTGTGTACACTGTATACACTAATGCAAATTTCTATGGAAGCAACTATATATGAACCTACCAAGCAGAAACTCCAAAGCTTTATATTTTAGCTAGCAGCAAATTGAAGTTTTTAATATGAATTTGTAAAAAATATTCTTGAAAACGTTTGCCTTGCAAATAAAACAAATTAGAAGTTATTCTTAAAAAAATCACCCTTTTCACACAGTGTTTATTTACTATGCAGTATCGTTGATTAATATTGGAGCAGCAAACCCAAACACCTGACGAAATCGCTCAAGGACAAAACTTTGCGTGCGAAAGTTAAGTTAAAAGCCGTGCTACAATATTTTTTGGTTATTAATATTAATGGAAAATCAATTGTTGGCAATTACGCGTAGAAGTTTAGTCAAAGGCCACTAGCTTGAACAATTTGTTATAGCCATATAAAGTGTATACATATGTACGAGGTACATACATATATAAAATATACAAACTGGAGCTGCACAGACAATACTGTTGGTGAACAGTGTGTGACATAAATAAACTGGGATCTGTAGACGTCGACAGAACGACGCGTTGTGAGCTGTCCGCCCAAGCACAAAAATATGAGCAGCACTGCAAATTGAAACTAAAATAACAAATAGCGACAGAATCACCATCATCGTCAGGCACGTTGCACATTTTTGCTTATATTGCGCGCCAAGGCTTGAGGTCTGTCACCAAGCGATAGTCAAAGCATATGGAAACTATTTTTGTGGCAAGTCATGCGAGTGCATTGAACTTAATGCCAGTGTGTTGGCTGCCTATGCGGAAGTTGAGGCCTATATGTACACAGTTTCTCGCATAATTAAGCCAAAAATTAAAAACTAAAAAATAAATGATAAACTTAATTAAATAATAAGTTGTTTTGCGCTTACCGTACGCCTGCCTGCTGCGCGTCCTTAATAGACTGCACGAAGGCATTGGACTCGCCTTTAACAAAATCGTTTGTAGCATCCTTAAGCTGCTCCTTGTCGATTTTAGCTATCTTGGCTGGCTGTTCGAAGAGTTTGTTATTTAAACTGTCGGAAATGTCGGTAAGCACATTGGCGGCAGTGCCATTGGTGTTGGCCTGGCTCAAAGCTTTTGGCGATGGAATCGGCATCTTATCAGCAGTTATGGGTGCTGCAGGAACGTTTGGTTTTGGTGTAACAATTGTCGCTGCTGCAGGTGCGCTGGGCTCTTCCGCTACAGGTGGAGCAACTGGTTTTGCTGGCGCTGGTGCTGCTGGCTTCTGAACGACCGGCGCTGGAGCTGCTGCGGGCTTGGGTATAGCTGGTGCAAATGTGGGCACTTTTGCAGGCGGCAAAGGTGCAGGATTTGCTGGTTTATTGTCTAATGCTGGCTGTGCAGGCTTGTTCGATTGAAATAGCCAGGCCAAACGTTTGCTAAATGTATGGCAAAATGTTTACGGCCAAACAAAAAACATACCAAACGAAAAATAAAAAAACAAAGAAAATCAGTTAAATTAAAATTAAGTAACAAAAAAATAAATAAAACTTTAATTAAAGTGCAATATAATGCATTAAATATGGCAGCAAAATAATTAGCTTCGTCATAGAACTTTCTAGAACGCTTGATTAGGCGGCGTCGCTGCTGCTGCCAGCGCAGCGTCTGCTCATTAAAATATTTTATTGTTGTATTTTAGCAAAGTTTTTGTTGCGCTTTTCCGCACCCACCTATTAAACTTTGTAGTTTTTGCAACAAGTACAAAGTGTATAGTATGCCGCTAATTAAAAGCAAGATTTTAGTCGAATTTTATTCTTCTGCTGTGCAACGAAAACTTTTTGCGATCTACGTCTTCTCCACTTCCAAAAAATATTAATGAAAAATGACAGGAGCAAAGGCAATAGGCAAAAAATTTGACAGTGTGACCCCCAATTATAAAATTGCATTAATTGGCAGGGTGACCAGCTTTTGTTGAATAATGTACTACAAAATATAAATTTCCTAATTTTGTAGACAAAAAAAAAGGGGAATTTTTTTTTTGTTCTATGCGTTAACAAAATTGGTTAAATACTTAATAAATTACACGGACTAACATGGTTTAGTTGTTGGAAAGCTAAGGGTCATTTCCGAAGTAATTTGGTGCGTAGAATCCGAATCCGGGGCCAGAATTGGCCTGTCACGTCAGGATTTGGAGATACTTAAAAAAACGCAGTTTTTAAGGTAAATAACTTCAAATATTTCAAAATCCTGACGTGATAGGCCTGTGTTATTGTCAAAGGCTTAATGCAAATGCTAATGACGTCGAGGGGATATACTTCGTAACTTTGAATAGCCATAACTTTGAGGAAAAAAATCGTAAATGATCGCTTGAACTTTTAAATTAAAGGGTAAGAGAAAAATGATGTAGCTGGAGTGATAGACCAAAAAAATTATTTGCCCTGTACATAACCTCAAAAGTAGGAAAAAACGCAGTCTTTCGGTTAAATAACCTCAAATATCTCAAAATCCTGACGTGATAGACCAATTCTGGCCCCGGATTCGGATTATACGCACCAAATTACTTCGGAAATGACCCTTAGCTTTCCAACAACTGAAATGACCCCGGTATTTGTAGGCCTGTGTTATAGTCAATAATCTACTATTTGTGCTTCTCAAATACAAAAATCCCAATAGCTTGGTGCTCAGCCAAATAGTGGGTACTATTTGTGGGCCCAACAGAACGCTTTTTTGAAATATGGCTACAACAAAAATCAAGTTGGTTGATACTTTTTTTTTGTCACGTACGCCTAAATCGGATCTCCCATACACACGAATGCACATGACAAACTCAAAATACACACAATTTTTTTTGATAAATAGATAACACAAATAAATGAGCGCACTCAGCGTAAGTACAAACGAATAAGAAAAACGAAAAATAACGTATACGCTCTGAGCTCAGCTGTTTCATGTTTTTTTCAGTTAATATAATTTCAGGCTTCAATTATCGCATTCATTATTACCTCAATTAACATTTCGTTGGCTTAGATAATAACAACAACACATGCTAAACATTTTTTGCCTACTTTTAAATATTTTTCATTTTGCGAGTTTGCAAAATTTTTATACATATGCGCATGTATGTGTTGCTAGCCCAGCTGATTGCACTTATCATTATTATACATATATATGTATATATACATACTAGCACATGCGTATGTATTTTAGCCGGCAAAAAAAAGCCGGTTGTTGACTCGTGCAAGTTGCGTTAGTTTTGGCATTGCTTTCAGCCGTTATACTTTATCATGTGATAACTAATGATTGTTGGTAAATGCAGGAAAGTATATAGTACATATTCGTATATAAGTATGTTTGTAGTATATTATTTAACACCGTAGGAAACTGAGAAGCATTTGCAGTGTGTCTGTGAACAAGTGTCTGCTGCAAAACTTGAACTTGGCATGACGATTAGATTAGATATTGCGAACATTTTGAGAAATTAATGACTTGCGCTCACACAATGTTGGCTGGCATTGACATGAATTAAATTGCATGTAAATTTTCGCGAAAATGAGGCATTTATTGTTATGCAAACAATTGTAACAAAAGAATAAGTTATGGGTTGCGATAGAAGTATGCAAAGTGTTGGTTTTTCATAGGTAGCCATAAGTGTGGACGACCGTACCTAGCACTAACTTTTTTGATTAATAACGTTATCCTGCCTTGTTCTCCTTTGGCTCACCAACAACTCCCCGCGTTCGGTGAAAGCCTGAATAACCGAGTCAAGGGCGAAATTCCTGCTCAGCTGCTTTTTTGAATGTCGTCGTGTGGCTCACAGGAAGTTGGTACCCCCAGGTACTGCGCAATCAAAAAAGTATCAACTCTCGATTCCCTTATTTATAAACTGAACCAATCATCGACTTTGTGACAATAATAAACAGGCTTGAATAACGTGAGTTTTTAACAAACATCAGCCATAACCCATTTACACTACCACCATCTTTACACCCAGAATGTGTTTTTTGCATCATTTGTTTTTACGATTTAAAAAAGTCAAAGCATTTTCTAGGCAAACATTCAACTTTTTTCAAAACCCAAAATTGTCGGAAAAATCAATTATTATCCATGATATATAAACAAGAAACAAACTATGTATTTCCAAAATCATTTAAAAAAATTGTTTATCGAAAAAATTTCCAAGACTAATAACAACACCAAAAAAGTACAAAAGGCATCTTTGGCGCATTTTTTGTTTTGTTACTTATTGTTACATTTTGAAGGTAAGATCCGAGATCCGGAAACTCATTTTATTTCCTATGTTAAATTTTGTATGTTAACTTTCGACAACAGCCTAAAAGTATGCAACACAGCATTGCCAAAGTGCAAAATGCTTGTCAAACTGTGAATTCAAAATGCTCTGTTTACAATTTTTTATACAAATTATTTGATATTAAAAACTTTGTTGAAGACAAAATCGTGAATCAGCTTAGACATGCCCAGACACTGGTTACTTTAAACACACTTACCGTATTTCGTCAACTGCAAATGTTAAATACCAAAGTGCGAACATTTTGCTATAAATAAAAAGAAAAATTAAACTGCATTTAATTAAAGCTCAATAGAAATAATTTTAAAAGCTTCTCATTACAACTAGATGCACTGAAATGAGCCTAAAACGTCGGAATAAATATTAACGAATGACGTTACGACATTTTTTACCCCTATATGAATTACGTAAGTACAAATGTTGCGAAAATCCAATTTACACATGTGCTTACTAATATATAAAACAAAACTTACAGGGTCTTTCATTAAGCGTGTCTGAGCTTTATATATGCCTAACTTGTAATTTGATTAAGCTGCCTTCTGGTAGTAGCAAGCAAATTTGAAATTATTGTTTAATAAAATATTCACATTCACTTTATATAAATATATAGTTATATGTATGTACATGTATAAGATATGGCTTTTCTCAGGAATAGTAACTCTTATAATTTTTAAAATAAAAATTATGAAATAATTATAATTTATTTCTTATTACTTTTATTTTTTGGTCTGAAAATACAAATTATTCATTAAAGGCCCATAAGCAGCATGCGAAAATTTCCCACGATATCCCAAATGGTGGGAAATTTTTTTTATAAGAAGTTTTGACATTTCGTGCGGAATTTTTGCATGCTGCGTATGGGCCTTAATAGCTAAATACAAATTTTTAATCAAAAATCGAAAAAAATAATAATACAAAAAGTTATTGCGCAATTTTTATTTAAAAAATTAAAATATTTTTATTTTAAAGTATCTTTAATGTTAGATCTTCAAGCAGATATGTATTAAGAGTCGATGGAAAGGTATGGAATTATTATAGTGATTAATTCAAAAGTTGTTTAAATTAAATTTTTATTTTATTTTTTATTTAAATTTATTTTATATATTTATTTTCCAAATTTTAAATAAAAATTGAGCAATAGCTTTTATTTTCAATTTATAAAATAGCAAAAAATAATGCCTAAATTAAATTCAATTTTTAAAATAAAACTAAATCATTTTTTTTACATTTTAATATTAAAATAAGAGTTATTTCATTTTTAAAAACAAATTCAACTATTATTTCGATATTTTTTTATGAAGCAACCACTTTTATATAATTTATAAATTAAAAACCGCGGAATAACTTATATTTTCAATTTATAAAATAAAAAAAGTATATTTATTTTTTTAAATTTTAATAATAAAATAAGAGCTTCGCAATTTGGAAATAAAAATTGAAATTTAACAATAATTTTTATAATTTTAATTTATATTCAAAATTTTAAATAAAAATCAAGCAATAACATAACTTAATTTTTAAAATTCAACTAATAAAAAAAGTTATTTTGAGATTTGGAAATAAAAATATAATTTTAATTATTATTGCTTAATTTTTATTTTGACTTGTACTTTAGTTTATACAATAAGACTCGCCAAATAATTTGTATTGACAATTTTTATAATAAAAGTAAATAATTTTTATTTACAATTTTACTAAAAGAATAAGTTATTTCGAAATTTGGAAATTAAAATTAAAATTTAAGTATTATTGCAAAATTTTTATTTTTTATACGAAGTTTCCAGTGAAACCTTCTTCTTTTATTTTTTTTATTCTCCTTGAGGAGCATAGGGCCTCCGTAGGTTTCAGCTGTATAGCATTAAGTTGTACATAAATTTGGGACCCCCAAAACCCTTGTGCCCGCCGCCGAAGCGGGGCAACGTGGGTAGTCCTTGGGGTATCCAGTGAAACTCACTATTGTATTTTGATAAAAATGAAAAATAAAAATCTTTCTTTTCTTTTAGGTACTCTTTTTAAAAATAACTTTTACTTTCATCCAAAACAAATTTTTCGCTCTGATTTTTTTCAGCCCCACAACTCTTTTTTGCGATTTCTGCTCTTAATTCAAAATTTAAGAATAAAAAATAGCAAAATATTTTGCAAAAAATTTCACTTATAGCTGACAGGACTTCATCCTAGAGGTGAAATCAGTCTGACTGAAGCGGTTATCATTTGCTTTTTTCACAATCAAGAGTTATTAGCTGGCTTTTGTAGGACCCTATAAAAATGTGTAGAAAATTCCGTAATTAAACTTGAAACAGTGCAAATAAACAATTGTTCAGCCAAATGCTGCTGCGTAGAGTAGCCGGCATTTTTCGTTAGCTATTCAAGTTATATTTATAAACAACAGTCGGGAGAAAAAAAAGAACGCTAAGTGTCTGCTGCAAAACTTGAACTTGGCATGACGATTAGATTAGATATTGCGAACATTTTGAGAAATTAATGACTTGCGCTCACACAATGTTGGCTGGCATTGACATGAATTAAATTGCATGTAAATTTTCGCGAAAATGAGGCATTTATTGTTATGCAAACAATTGTAACAAAAGAATAAGTTATGGGTTGCGATAGAAGTATGCAAAGTGTTGGTTTTTCATAGGTAGCCATAAGTGTGGACGACCGTACCTAGCACTAACTTTTTTGATTAATAACGTTATCCTGCCTTGTTCTCCTTTGGCTCACCAACAACTCCCCGCGTTCGGTGAAAGCCTGAATAACCGAGTCAAGGGCGAAATTCCTGCTCAGCTGCTTTTTTGAATGTCGTCGTGTGGCTCACAGGAAGTTGGTACCCCCAGGTACTGCGCAATCAAAAAAGTATCAACTCTCGATTCCCTTATTTATAAACTGAACCAATCATCGACTTTGTGACAATAATAAACAGGCTTGAATAACGTGAGTTTTTAACAAACATCAGCCATAACCCATTTACACTACCACCATCTTTACACCCAGAATGTGTTTTTTGCATCATTTGTTTTTACGATTTAAAAAAGTCAAAGCATTTTCTAGGCAAACATTCAACTTTTTTCAAAACCCAAAATTGTCGGAAAAATCAATTATTATCCATGATATATAAACAAGAAACAAACTATGTATTTCCAAAATCATTTAAAAAAATTGTTTATCGAAAAAATTTCCAAGACTAATAACAACACCAAAAAAGTACAAAAGGCATCTTTGGCGCATTTTTTGTTTTGTTACTTATTGTTACATTTTGAAGGTAAGATCCGAGATCCGGAAACTCATTTTATTTCCTATGTTAAATTTTGTATGTTAACTTTCGACAACAGCCTAAAAGTATGCAACACAGCATTGCCAAAGTGCAAAATGCTTGTCAAACTGTGAATTCAAAATGCTCTGTTTACAATTTTTTATACAAATTATTTGATATTAAAAACTTTGTTGAAGACAAAATCGTGAATCAGCTTAGACATGCCCAGACACTGGTTACTTTAAACACACTTACCGTATTTCGTCAACTGCAAATGTTAAATACCAAAGTGCGAACATTTTGCTATAAATAAAAAGAAAAATTAAACTGCATTTAATTAAAGCTCAATAGAAATAATTTTAAAAGCTTCTCATTACAACTAGATGCACTGAAATGAGCCTAAAACGTCGGAATAAATATTAACGAATGACGTTACGACATTTTTTACCCCTATATGAATTACGTAAGTACAAATGTTGCGAAAATCCAATTTACACATGTGCTTACTAATATATAAAACAAAACTTACAGGGTCTTTCATTAAGCGTGTCTGAGCTTTATATATGCCTAACTTGTAATTTGATTAAGCTGCCTTCTGGTAGTAGCAAGCAAATTTGAAATTATTGTTTAATAAAATATTCACATTCACTTTATATAAATATATAGTTATATGTATGTACATGTATAAGATATGGCTTTTCTCAGGAATAGTAACTCTTATAATTTTTAAAATAAAAATTATGAAATAATTATAATTTATTTCTTATTACTTTTATTTTTTGGTCTGAAAATACAAATTATTCATTAAAGGCCCATAAGCAGCATGCGAAAATTTCCCACGATATCCCAAATGGTGGGAAATTTTTTTTATAAGAAGTTTTGACATTTCGTGCGGAATTTTTGCATGCTGCGTATGGGCCTTAATAGCTAAATACAAATTTTTAATCAAAAATCGAAAAAAATAATAATACAAAAAGTTATTGCGCAATTTTTATTTAAAAAATTAAAATATTTTTATTTTAAAGTATCTTTAATGTTAGATCTTCAAGCAGATATGTATTAAGAGTCGATGGAAAGGTATGGAATTATTATAGTGATTAATTCAAAAGTTGTTTAAATTAAATTTTTATTTTATTTTTTATTTAAATTTATTTTATATATTTATTTTCCAAATTTTAAATAAAAATTGAGCAATAGCTTTTATTTTCAATTTATAAAATAGCAAAAAATAATGC
This sequence comes from Chymomyza costata, assembly GCA_018150985.1. Classification (NCBI taxonomy): domain Eukaryota; kingdom Metazoa; phylum Arthropoda; class Insecta; order Diptera; family Drosophilidae; genus Chymomyza; species Chymomyza costata. Next base: position 2,860,585 of record JAECWU010000001.1, on the reverse strand, counting down.
CTAAATTAAATTCAATTTTTAAAATAAAACTAAATCATTTTTTTTACATTTTAATATTAAAATAAGAGTTATTTCATTTTTAAAAACAAATTCAACTATTATTTCGATATTTTTTTATGAAGCAACCACTTTTATATAATTTATAAATTAAAAACCGCGGAATAACTTATATTTTCAATTTATAAAATAAAAAAAGTATATTTATTTTTTTAAATTTTAATAATAAAATAAGAGCTTCGCAATTTGGAAATAAAAATTGAAATTTAACAATAATTTTTATAATTTTAATTTATATTCAAAATTTTAAATAAAAATCAAGCAATAACATAACTTAATTTTTAAAATTCAACTAATAAAAAAGTTATTTTGAGATTTGGAAATAAAAATATAATTTTAATTATTATTGCTTAATTTTTATTTTGACTTGTACTTTAGTTTATACAATAAGACTCGCCAAATAATTTGTATTGACAATTTTTATAATAAAAGTAAATAATTTTTATTTACAATTTTACTAAAAGAATAAGTTATTTCGAAATTTGGAAATTAAAATTAAAATTTAAGTATTATTGCAAAATTTTTATTTTTTATACGAAGTTTCCAGTGAAACCTTCTTCTTTTATTTTTTTTATTCTCCTTGAGGAGCATAGGGCCTCCGTAGGTTTCAGCTGTATAGCATTAAGTTGTACATAAATTTGGGACCCCCAAAACCCTTGTGCCCGCCGCCGAAGCGGGGCAACGTGGGTAGTCCTTGGGGTATCCAGTGAAACTCACTATTGTATTTTGATAAAAATGAAAAATAAAAATCTTTCTTTTCTTTTAGGTACTCTTTTTAAAAATAACTTTTACTTTCATCCAAAACAAATTTTTCGCTCTGATTTTTTTCAGCCCCACAACTCTTTTTTGCGATTTCTGCTCTTAATTCAAAATTTAAGAATAAAAAATAGCAAAATATTTTGCAAAAAATTTCACTTATAGCTGACAGGACTTCATCCTAGAGGTGAAATCAGTCTGACTGAAGCGGTTATCATTTGCTTTTTTCACAATCAAGAGTTATTAGCTGGCTTTTGTAGGACCCTATAAAAATGTGTAGAAAATTCCGTAATTAAACTTGAAACAGTGCAAATAAACAATTGTTCAGCCAAATGCTGCTGCGTAGAGTAGCCGGCATTTTTCGTTAGCTATTCAAGTTATATTTATAAACAACAGTCGGGAGAAAAAAAAGAACGCTAAGTGCGCTTGTCTTAGAATTTGCTGCTGCAATTAGCGACCATTTATAGTCAAGAGCAACAAGCACAACAATTTAGCCAAATGCAATGCCAAAATGCCTTTCAGCTGTTTTTGAAATTGTTGTCTCCGGCAGTGCAGCGTTCGGGCATATCGCCAGCCGGGAAATCAATTTGGCAAGTATCGCTGCAAAAGTCAAAAATTGATGGCATGCAGACTTTGTCTTAAAAATAGCGCAAAAAAGACGCCTGCTAGCTAGTTCTATAAACTCACGGAAATACATAAATCTTTGGCGTGCTGCAAAAAACTGAGAATTCTCAGTTGAGTCAGACAAGAGTTTTTTAAATAAATATGTCAATTTTTGTCTGCTGAGGCGCGAAAATGTTGTACGTGTGTATACATTTTTGCGTTTGTTTTGCTTAGATTGCACGCGGCGTATGAGTAATGCGAAAAACGTCACTTGCACATAGAATAGGGGTGCGTTACGTCACAAACAGCGTGCTCAAAACACAAGTCACACACAAACACTCACATATGCTCACATAAGTGGCATGCAACAAATGCAACACGCGTTACTTTCGTGCACTTACCTTTTGTTTTAGAAAAACGTTAAAAAATCTTAATCAGCGCAAGGGTGGGTAATTTTCGTATCAAAAAAATGTTACACAAAAAGTCGTTGCGTTTAAATGCCAAATTGCTTTTGTCGATTGTCTCACTACACCTTGAAGCTACTGCAAATTTCGTTAAAAACCGAAAAACTTAATTCAAATATGAAAAATACACAATAATTTTGCGTTTTTTTTTTATTTATTTATTTCAGTTTTTTTTTCTCGTTACGTTTGTTGCTGCTGCTTGCTTCTTCGGTTCTTTTTCACTGGCCTGCTCTGCGCAAAAATCGACTGCTCAACTGCGAGCTGTCTAAACGGTTTCGCCTGCTGCAGCGTGAGCGAGCCGACATGGTTTGCAGAGAGCAAGTCAAAGTAAAAGAGACAGAGAGAGAATTCCTGCATAGACGGCCAGTGACAGTTTGTTGAGCTTTTCTCATAAGATTTATAAAGAAAAAAGTTTCTCTACATTTTTCATGCTATGCTCAATATTGGTTATTACTCATACGCAATGTTGAACGATTACGTTATATTTGGAATATTTTTATCAATCAGACGCAGTGCTAAGTGCAATTTAAGCAAAGCAAGATAGCTTTAATTTAATTCCAGAATCAATCAATTGCTAAGCTTTCTTAGAATATAAGCCAAAGTTTTGAATGCACTGGCTGCAGCTGAGAGCTAGTCAAACTGTAAGATAGCATGAAATGGTGTTACTTTTCAAACAAAGCTGAATGAAATAAAGAAATTGTTTCAGCGAGATCATTTTGTTTAATTTCTTATGTAAATGAAAATATTTAAAAAAAAATTAATAATATTGAACAATTTTTTTTCAACAGAAAGGCGATATTCTGTATTCTAAAATACATTATATTGCAAAATTTATATTTTGCTTACTAATTATTATAGCCACATTTTAAAGATTTAAAATAGATATATTTCTGGTACATCGATATATTAATTTAGGCATGAAACGCTCTTGCTGGATAAGGAACTAGAAACTGCCCAGTTTGAAGCATATGGGAAAAAACAAATTTTTTCGCAAAATTTTAGTTCCTAAACAACGTGTTACGGCTTAATTTAAAAAACCTGTTTTTCGTTTTTATTCAATTGTGACTAAGTCGAGTATTTATGAAACTTTTTTTTTTAATCCAATTTGGCTAGAGGGCTCTTTAAAAAAAAATATTACATTTCCTTAAATATGAAATTTAAAAAAAAAGATGAATTTTTTTTTTAACTCAATGAAAATAAAAATTACATTTTCTTATTTTTTTTAAGTATGCTTCTAAAATATGTCAATCACCATTTTTTTTGAGCACGTATTTTTGTACGCTCTTTATTTGGTGTAAATATGAATAAAATCGATTTGTTGGAATAATGTTAAAAAAATATTACAAAATTTCTTAGTTTTTTTTTTTTTAAAGTATAAAAAAAAAATAGTTTTTTTTGTCAAAAGATGTCAAAAATTATAAAACATTTTTATAATATTTATATTATATTTATAATTTGCTTTATTTGCCAATAAAATGAGAATATTGCTTAAAGCTAACTTTATGTATTAAATCAGAGCTTAGATAAGTATTCAATCTTTACAACAGAGAAATTAAGTTAAATATATAAATATAATGGAATATAGTAGAATATATATGATGAAAAAAATTTGATTTATTTTCTAGGTAATTATAAAAATTTTAACATTACTTAACAAACGATATTTTAATTATTTGCATTAAATTATGCAATTGCAATAAAAATGTAAGAGGTTACATTCAACACAAAAAATTAAACCAAATTAACTATTCGCAATATAAGAAATTCTAAATTTTGGTAAAAATTTTAGAACTCAGTTTTGCTGTTGACAAATTTTGTGTTTTGGGGTAACTATAAATAAAACTAAACATATTCTAGATTTTATGCTTTAATAATTTTAATTAAATTTTACATTAGTATCTCAAAAATGCATAGCAGACCATAACACCAAAATTAAATTCTGAATGAATTAATCAGAGCTTTTGGTAGGAAAAGAGAGTTGTTAAAGCTTATATTAGCTTCGTATTCTCTCTAATTGTTTTTTTTTGTGTATGTTATACAAGATTAATCTAACAATCACATTTCTATAACGCTGACTTGGCAGTCATGTCCAAGTTTAGCTAACAAATGTGACAAATTTGTAGATAATATCTCACAGCTATTATCTTTTGGCCGAGAGCGCTGCCTTTTGCAAAATTTGTTTATCGCTGTCGCAACATTTTTGCCAGTTTTTTTCATACAGTTTAGAAGTCACTGCTTGCATTTTTGAGATACTAGTATGAGTAGCACTGCGATAGCACGGCCCATGTTGTATAATCACAGCCAGCACTTGCTTACATAACAAGAATGTAAGGAAACAAAAACAAGGTCAACAGTTCAAGGACTTTATATCGTACCGAAAGCTTTTAGATACTTGACTGCGTGGTCCTTTTGCTGCGGTTGCGCATTACCATAATAATAAGCGGAAGTGGCTGCTGAGTATATGTGTCTGTATCTGTGCATATATGCATATGTATATGCGCTTGTGTGAGAGGGTGCGTGGGTGTGTGCGGTTTCTTTTGTTGATGTTTTTATGATGTAACAGCTGCTGAGGGCGCATTTAACATTTCAATTACAGGAAGTCTATGGGTAAAGCATTAAGTGGGCAAGGTGGTAGCTTCTCTTTGTAATATTAATGACGCTGCAGCGATGTGTTCGTATATACATACTTGTATTTATACAAGCATATCAAACCATGGGTTACTCTGTCAGCTGTGCGGCTTTTGAAGAACTCAGCTGTCCGAGTTTAAAGACTGAAAAGAATTTATGGCATGCGAATTAGCCCTATTTCAAAAAACCAAATGCGTAAACTAATTAGTCCGTGCTGATTTTCTAAAATTACTGAGTTTTGATTCGCATAAATTTTTTTTTTAAGTTTGAAAATTGTAATTTGCTGGAATTAAAGACCAAGTTAAAAACTTTAAGCGGCTGAACCTATGTATATTAGTTACCAGCGCTGTAGTTATGTATAAGAAATACATTACTTGCCGATTAAGTGTTCGGGTTCAATTTTACAATCCGCTAAGCTGAGGTTTTGGTCCCAGCCAGGAACCATCAAAGTGTTTTGATGAAGATATTTTTTAGCTTAAATTCACAAAATATAAAATCTAAGCTTAATTAAAAAAAAAATAATATCGAAAAATGTGTGAATAAGTTCCATCCACTTTTCATAAAACCTTTATATAGTATTTGCTCCAACTGCGTTGATACGTTGAGGATCGTTCAAGTAGATTGGGTTGTAGGGCGGTTAAACTGAAAAAGTCAACGTTTGATTTGACTTCTATTTACCAAATTTGATGGCTTAACATTGTTTATAAAATAATAATAAAACAGTGATACTCCAGTTTAGTGGAGAGAGAGGATCTTGTCCTCTTCTACCATTGAGGCATAGGTTCTCGATGATTCTCCTAAATCTGACTCTGTTGGCTGCTGCTGTGCATATAGTGCTTCAGCTTGTTCACTCTCAGTTTTTGCTGGTACACCAGGTCTTGTAATACCTTGCGGATTCCATGCTAAAGCTTGTCTGGTTATGGAACTCTCGGCTGTCTGAGTGTGTGCCCTATCCACTTCCACTTTCTCGTTTTTATTTCAATTTGTGCTGCTTTTTGATGAGTTTGATTTAACAGTTGTTCATTCAATATTTTATTTGGCCACCATATTTTAAGAATTCTGCGTAGGCATTTGACGATAAATACTTGCATAATTTTTCTATATTTCTCGAGTGCTTCCATGTTTCAAAGCCATAGTAGAGGACATATTTTACATGTGTATTAAAGATTCGCTGTTTGGCCTGCCTAGTGCTCGCTTGATCGCCATATGCTGCTTAAACCCAAAGGCACATTTCGCTTTATTGATGCGAACATGAACATCTTCATCAGCCCCACTCTTTTTCGTCTTGTGACTTTATAAAGACAGGCATAATTTAATCGTTAAAAAGGTCGTTCGGGCTGTTGTATAAACTTATATGAATCCCTTGTTTTAGAGATAATCGAGAAAGTTACACCTCCAAATATAAAAAGTTCAGATATTTACATAACAATACTCCTTAAGTTTGAATAAAAAATTGTAATAGACAAAAAATTTGAAGATGGTAAATTAAAAGTTTACGGACGACGAGAATGTCCTTTTTGTTTTCAGCAGTCAGTATGGATTCTGAAAATTATATTATGTACCACATTTGCTAGGTTAGTTTTTGAGTATACCCAATTATGTTTTTCCATGGTTTTTTTACACAATTTCATTCCATTTAGCCCAATAAAAAAAGCTATTTAATTGCAATTTTAAATAAAAATATTTTTAACCTCACCTTTAAGAAATTTAGCTGGGGAATTCCCCTTTTTGATTTATTTTCATAGCAGCTTAAGGATTTACTTCATTTCTTTTTTACACGGTTTCTTCTGAAACATCCACCGCGTAAAAAAGAATTGGACGTATAAAATTTTTTTTAACAGTTCGCAACTAAAACACAATCAAAATTAAAACCAGGTCTACAGTTTACAAGTGTTTTTTTAATTTTCTGATTTTTTCCTAATATGTACTATACTTTATCTTCCTTTCACTGCACCGTCTTCTCTTTCCAACTTCCACTCCCTCTTATGCCTGTTGCAAAATGTGCGCCAGGGAAGTGTCCTCATCTCGATGAGCCATCTCCTTCGCTGGAAATCTGTTGTTTTCTAAGACAAACTTTTTAGAACATGTTGGCATTTGACATATTCGGTTTGTTACAAAAAAATATTTAAAAAACAATTCGTTTTGAAACATTTTATTTATTTTCATTGATTTTAAGAGAATGCGGTTTCATTACTACTCTCAAAAAAACTTTTTATCATATTAATTATTTACTTAAATTTATGATATTGCATATGCCACGAATTTTGGCTTAGCTTTAAGCATAACATTTGCACAAAGTAAAAATTTGCAAATTAAAACGTTTTTTAAAACAATAATAAGTTTTCATTTTTTTTTTAGCTATGACTCTTTTTCGTTTACAACGTGCAATTTTCTCTTTTAATTTATTTATTCAACATTTTCGAATTTCAGTTTTGATCTTGAATAAGTAAAACATATGTTACGTTTTGTTGTTCTAGAGCTTAAACACTTCTTTGCTCGTTCTTAAGCGTTGATATTTAGCTTTTTATTCAAATTCATTTGCTTGTCTTATCGTAATTTTTTACGTCCTTTTTATATCCGGCTAAGCTAACTACTACTGTTGGGTCTGCGATAATTATATAATAGTTTTTTTTCATCAACATGATCGTTTCAATTCATTTCTAAACATTTTCAAAAGTTGTAAACCCTTAGTTGGTCGCACATGTTTTACATTTATTTGTTGGTTTGTTGTTTTTTGTGTGTGTTTATAATAGTCAACATGTCTCTCTTGTTTGTTTGTGTTACGTGTGTGTTGTTTGCCTTTTGTTGGATTTTATCACAGCTTTCATCTATACACTTTTCATCGCTTTCATTTTGTTCTTTTAACATTTTGTTTGTTCAGCATAACTTGCATATATATCAATTTGTTGTTGTTCTAGTTGTTCTTAATATTGGGTGCTAGACCGCTCTAAACTGCCACACCCACTGCTATATGACAATGTATCCGTTGTTCTTAACTTACTACATACATACATTGGATTAAATTTTTGTTTTTCTTACATACATAAAGTATTTAACACATTAGCTAATCTGCATTTCATTTACATTTTGGTGTGTTTTTTTTAATAATTGCGTTGCTTTTCTCTTAATTTGAAGCGCAAGCAACGTACAACATGTGTTACATATAGTTGTTGTTGTTTAACTATAGGATTGTTATTGTTGTTTGCTTAAATACATACGTTAGCTTTTCACTTTTGCCAACAAAAAATTGTGGCTAACTTGTTTTGCGTTTTTTGTAAGAGTTTTGGAATGATTTTTACAATTGTTTTCAATTTAAATACAATAAATGGCATAAAAAATATATTCATACATATAAATATATAATTGTTTTTTTTTTTATAAAAAAGAACGTTACTCATACGCAGCGTTGGAAGTGTTGCAGTTTGACATTTTAAATGTAACAAAATAATAATAATATAAAGTATTTTTGATAATTTTTAATACTTTTATGTGGCTCATAAACAAACCAAGCGCTTTTGCAGTGCTTCAAGTTAATTTCATATTACTGACTGCAGTAGGTTTAATATACAGCCGACAACGAGCACTTTCTTCAAAATTAAATTCGTTTTAGTGTTATTTTAGGCATAATTAAAAAAAGCGACTGAAATGCTTTTGTTTTGGTTTGTGGCTTTTGCCTTCACATTGCTGGCTTCATGTTTTGTTTATATGGTAAAAGTTGTTCTTGTTTTTAAATGGGAAGCAGCATGACACTTTTATCACATTTGTTTGTTTTTCATGTTGTTGGTATGTACTAGACTTAACTTAATTACATTGTCTGTTTTGTTGTTGTTGGTGCTTGCTGCATTTACATCTTTTTTATAAGTAAGATTGCTTCTTTTTCACATGATTTGCGCACATTTTGCCGTATATAATAGTATAATAAAATTGGGTTTTCTTTTTTAATTATAGTTTTTTTGTTTTTACAAATTAATATTCGCTATTGAAATTCATAACAAAAATACCACATACATTATCAGTGATTAGTGTGTGTGTGTGTGCTTTTTGTGTGTAAGAGTTGTTTTTGAGATCTTATTAGTTTTTATTGTAGAGCTCGCTGCACCAGATATGCCATCGCCTTGCCTCCTTGCCCCTCCTGAATTTTGGCAATATTGCAACGCGTTTTCATTTCTTCTTTCAGTCTTAAGTTTCAATAGATTTGTTTTGTTTTTAGATAGCTAGATTTGAGCAATGATCTTTGTGTCTTCTAAATGCTCAAAGTGATCTTCAGGTACCGTTTATTTGTTGTTGTTATCGTTGCTGTTTATTTATAATTAGGGCTGCAAAGCCCTGCTCAAGACAATGGCATCTGTTCGACATCTGCGATTTCTATCTCTATCACTTTTTTGTACAACTTCTTTAGTTTGGGCGTGCCGAGTTTGTGCAGTGTTTAAAAATATAATTAAACTGTCATTATAGTAATTAATTGTTATACGAAATACTCAAAGTGGTTGTTGGCTAACGCTAACGCATGCCTGGCGCAACACACGTACATAAATACATCTGCCTGGACTTCGTGTTGTTGATTTACATTTTGCACAAGGCGGATATTTAGTATACTACGTATTTTTTATACTTGCATACATGTTTAGCCTTAGAGCCCTTCACGTTTCAGTTTTAAAAAGCTATTAGTTTCTACCGTTTAAAATTACTTTAGACAATCCAAATATAACTGCCTTCGAATGATATTGAAAATAATTAAGAATAAAATGGACAGACTCCGAGTAGTTGGTTTGCCTCGTAACGAGTCAAAGCTTAGCCACTTGGAAGAATGGATTCGATTTCAGTTCTACGCATGAAAGGCTCTATTACATATAACATATATGCAAATGAATGTTTATGTGTTGAATACATATGCAATTATTCGTTTACAATTTGCTGGTTCATATATAAGCTGCTAATATCACTTTAACTTTACTGTTCTGACAACGATTACGTGAACCAAAGTTCTTTTTTGGCGCATCGTTGCCTTACAATAGCTGTTGTTTTTTTTATTCATGTTGTTGTTGTTGGAATCGTTCCATTGTTATACGATCTACAATATATCACAATTGAGCGCTAAGTTCTTACATGCGTTTCTCCATAAGCATTTTTCACAAAGATACTTTCATACAAAAGTTAACAATTTGATTTTACATGTGCCAATTTTTGAGCAGACTTTTTGCTTAATTGGTTGTTTAGTTTGGTCGTTGCTTATATAAAGAGAGAGATATAGTGTGAGAAAACGCTGTAGCGCTCGATTTACAAACTTTTACATACTTAACGTTTTGAATTTGTTTTCTTAATGGTTTAAAACAAACATTTAACTTAGCTAACTAGACAATTTCTTAACAATTGGTTGTTCCTGTTGGTGTATTTGTGTTTGTTGTTAATTTTGCTTGCTTGCTTGATGCCTCACACTGGTTTGCTACATAGCTTGCATTTTATATTTAGTTTAAATCACAGTTGTTGTTGCTTATAAAATGATGTTTTTGTTGCTGTTTCGTAGCAGGTTTCACATATTCAACAAACTTCTTTCCTTTTTCGGATGTTTTTTTTTTTTACAAATTTGTGAAGTGCTTAAGTCTTATACTTTGCTCTTAACATGTTTGCTTTTAACATTCATTTCTTTTTTCACGTGTTGGCTGGCTTAACATAAAACTTTCTAATTAATTATTCTCTTTTGATTTTGTTGTTGTTTGATGTGCTCCACTTAACATTAAAGAAATATATTCTATATATACGCAATTTTAAATAACGGTTGCCAATTGTTTTGGTAAATATGTAAATACAAAATTTTGATAATTTAACAAAATGTGTGCGACAGTTGGACTTGAAAGTCGCAAGTCCATTGACTAAATCAGAGTCTACAGGACGTCAAAAACAGTTTTTCGTAAAAGTTAATTTATGTTATCTACTATGTTAGGAGTTTTTATACGCTCGAGCTGATCACTTGTCATGTTCCTTGTGGTAGTTGTTGTGGCTAGTTTTTGCCATGACTTTGCTTGCTTTCTGATTTTTTGGTAGAATTAAGTTTGTTGCAAGCTTTGAGACTTAATCTAAGGCTTTTGTTCTTTATATTTTTTATTAATTGCGAAGATCGTTGCGCATTAACTCATAAATGAATTTATCACGCGTGTTGAAATTAACGGCACCGTATCTCAACGATGGATGCAGCCTATCCGCATTAATAGGAGCCCAGCTGCGCTGTCCAATTAATGTGCAAATTTCCTAAAGAAAAAAATGTAATTGTAATTGGAGAAAGGTATTGCGCGTACTCACCTCACTGAAAGCATCTATTGGACCATTAGACCAGTCCACCAGAGAGACTTCTAAACGTTTTAGCTGGCGGCCACGCAAACGTGCCATACCAACCAAATTATGCGGATCCATTACATAGCCGTGAATAACGATTTCCTCCAGTTGTTTACAACGCCAAGCCATCATTACAAAAGGATCCTGTCCAGTGCTCAAAATAATATGGCGAAAATATTCCGCAGTTGTAGAATGCTTGCATGCTGAATCTATATAACAGATGCTGCGCAATGTATCACTATTGTGCAAGGATATCCATTCAAGAGCCTCCGGGTTCATGTACTCACAAAAGAGTATGCGTACATGCGTGACTGGCATGTTATGCCGTAAAATGCGCATCTGCAACACCTCAATGGCTTCATAGGCATAGATAAGCGTCAGTATGAGTTCGATACCGGCAAAATGAGATGCAAAATTTGCCCAAGCCGACTCAGAGATGCCAGCATGCTCACGATCTAAGCCATGCACGGCTATAAGTAGTTTGCGCAATGGCAGCACTTGAATTGTGTGTAGAAGCTCGTCGTTAAGTGTATCATAGTCCAGTGAGAGCACCTGTAGTGCGGCACATTTCTGCAGCAGCGTTGTGTCCATGGCAAGTATAGGATAGTGACTAGGATCATACTTAATGGAGGCGAGTGTAAGCTGTTGCAGCTCTTGCGGTTTACCTAGAGCCTTGAGGAAATCCAGGCCATAGTATGTAAGCGCTTCGATGGCACCTAAATCCAGCGTTTGGCAAGGATAATGTTTGCGATTTAAAAACATTTTTAACGGCTCCACGAAACATCTGTTAACATTAAAGTATTATTTTGTGCGAAAGGCGTATAAAATAAGCATACTTACTGTTCTATATCGACCAAATACTCGCTGTGCAGATCCCCGGCCGCTACAAGGCCTACATTATGTGTTTGGAAACGCAAAACTTGAATGTTATCACAGCGGGCCACTCTGTGTCGCAAAAAAAAAAATGATATTAGTTTTTTCAGCTGTTTACATATGTGTTAAGCATGTTTTATTTTAAAGTGTATACAATGTAGCAGAGGAGGCAACATAGGACTCTGAATAGTTATTTGCCTTGTATTCAGAGTTTTCATTTTTTTTTGGTTCAGGCTGCTGATATAAAGATGGCGTACGTTAAAGTCGGGCGCGGACGACTTTCAGATACCTTGTACCACCACATTGCAATCAAATCCGAAATATTGCTTACGAACTCTAAAAGATATTTCGCCAGATATCGCCAAATTTGGTTACATTTTATTAAAAAAAAAAAAATAAAATTGGAATTTTGAACAAATCAATATTTTTTTTTGACCGATTGGTCCTACGGGGGCTATATGATATGGTCTACCGATTTTGATCAAATTTGTTACAGTGATGGGAAACTCTTAAAGACTTCCGAATACCAAATTTGTTTACGATATCTTGATAAACAAACGAATTATCCATCTAAAACTTTTGGTTTTTTTCTCGAGGTCGTCTGAAACACCCCTATCAGAGCTATATAATGTTACCCCAATATCAAAAAAATAAAATAAACTTGTCTCCTATAGAATAATAAGGGATCTAATCTGAAAGTTTGGTTGCTCTAGCTCTTACGATCTCTGAGATCTAGGCGTTTATACGGACGGACAAACGGACATGGGTATATCGACTTCTCTTGTTACCCAGATTATACTCTAGGTAACTTTGGGGGATCTCCGACGTCTCCTTTTGTATGTTGCATACATTTCCGGCTTGCACAAACTTAATATACCCTTTGTACCATATAGTACAGGGTATAAAAATAGGAACCCATATTCCTTATATCCGTATTCAATGCATAACTGCTGCAGAGATAATATAATGGCGTTTTTTAAAAATAATTTTTGCACTCTTGTTTTAGTAAAGGCTTGACAAACTGTTAACTTAAATAGGATTGATAGGATCTCTCCTGATACTTACTTGTAAAGCAATCGTCTCATTTTCTGTATATGAAAAGCATTTATGAAATCAAACTCAATGACAAGCTCCTTTACTAGACTCGCCATCCGCTGATGAAAAAACGATAATTGATCATCTCGCGCCATGTTCATATTAAAGCAAAAGTTCTTAAAGTAACTGAAACGAAAATAAACAAATTTATTAGTAAATTGCACACCAAGAGGCCACGCAACGCTTACATAAACCCTTGCTGCTGTAATGCAAACATAAATGGCATAAGTAAAGCTTTGTATAAATGTAAATAAAGTATGTATGCCACACAAGAGTGTACGTGGGGAAATTTGTTTGCACGTACGCATGCCTTGTGGGTGTGTGTGTACGTCAGTGTTTCGATTGCGTTAAGCAATGGCAATGTTTAATAATTACTGGCAGAAAATTTAAATTTGTTTCAAAAAAACATTTGTGGCCTTCTTAATTCTTAACTTAGCAAATGTAAATGCCCCCCAAAACCTGTCGCGGTGGACGCCAAAAACAGCTGTGCGTCATACAGCAGCCGCCGTTGTCATGACCACAACACCCTACCCCGCCTGCCTAACACCCCATTGCTTTTGCCAACAAAACCACCAGCAACAATAAAAATGTTTTCATCTGTTTGCCTATTGTTAGTGCTGATTGTTTTGTTTGCCATTTATTTTGCTGAAACGCAAAAGAGAACTGCTGTTTCTGATATTATTGTTTTAGACTTACCGTTTTTGGAATAGGCATTGCCGCCAGTGCCAGCAAGTGGCTGATGCGGATCGTTGATCCTTTGGTGGTAGGTACTCGAAGACGTGATTTAGGGCCAATGTTGGAATCGCATGCCATTGTGGTATGCTTGAATTCATAACTAGATGCAGCATACACTAGTGCTTTTGGTCTGTCTGTGTGACGTCGACAGCAAGAGCAATAGCAATCTGTGCAATAGATTTTTTACTTTCAACGTAGTTTTTGGCGTATTTTTATGGCTGCGTAGTAGAGGCAAGTCATTTTTCTTAGCGCTTTCTATGTAGCAATTATAAAGGTTTTGAGCTTACCATATGTTTTACCAGCTAAGCAATTTTTCTGTCTTGAAAACTCAATAATTTTCGTGTGGTTCATGCGTTGCCTTGTCATGTAGTAAACTGTTTTTTCTGCCGCACCAAACTGTGAAAATGAAAATCTTGCAAGAAATAAATTAATCGCTGCATGCCAGTGTGACCAAAGGTTTCAATCAGATATATATCGAAAAAAAAGCAAAACGATATTAGTGAAAATCGATTGAAAAAAACTTCATATTTGCCGCCAAAGAAATTTTATTTACTTAAACAAATAACCATATAAGTTCGAAATCGCTATACTATATATATATAGTTATTATAATTAATTACATTGTCATACCAACGTTTATTAAGCGCTCTTGGTTTCTGTTAAATTCTGTTATAACGAAGTCAGCTGTTACTTATTGGTTGTGATATTGGCTAAATAATAAAGTGCGTTGCCACTGGGGCCTAGCCGCTTATTATCATAGACATTCTTTTCACAAAATGTCAACAATGACAGTATAAAAACAGCTGGCAACCTCATGCAGTTGCATTGTTATTAAAGCCGGCGTATTTTTATTTTTGTCTAATTTATATAAATAATTAAGTTAATAAATTGTTGTTTTTACAAAATGGCAGCATTAATGCTACGACAAGCCTGCCAGCGTACGCAAATTATGTCTGTTTGCTCTAGAAACTACCAGTATTTGTGCGCAACAAGTTCAGTGCAAATTCTTGGCAATTGTGGACCGCAACAGCGATTGCCAACGCGCCGCTTGGCATCCACTGAAGCAGCAGCTGCGACCGCTTCACTTACGAGTGCCAGTGGCTTGACCGGCTTCTGGCAAACGCTTTCCAACAGCACTCCAGTAGCCTACATGCAAGATGCGCTCACATATATACATGATTTTAGTGGCCTTCCCTGGTGGGCGGCCATTGTACTCTCCACATTTCTATTTCGTAGCCTGGTAACGTTACCACTGACAATATATCAGTACAAAATTACGGCGCGCCTGGAAAGGATTTCGTTAGAAATGCCAGCTATTGTGGAGGAACTGAAACGTGAAGCTGCAATGGCCAAGCAAAAGTTTAATTGGAGCGATAAACAAACACAAATTGTCTACAGGCGTTCGGTTTGTCTTTAAAAATCATTAATTTGGGTTTACGCATTACATTTTCTTAATTTTAGATCAAAAAACAATGGCAGAAACTAATTGTGCGAGATAATTGTCATCCATTTAAAACTATAATTGTGCTCTGGGGTCAAATACCCTTGTGGATATTTCAATCTGTTGCTTTGCGCAATCTCGTTTATATGCTGCCTGATCCTACTTCGATACAAGCGCAAATTGTTGCTACCGAACTGACCCTAGGTGGTTTTGGCTGGATACCAAATCTTACAGTTGTTGACAGCTCCTATATATTACCTGTAGCACTAGGCCTTATCAATTTAAGCATTATAGAACTGCAGTCTATGTCGCGCACACGCAGTCCCACACGTTTACAAAACATTGCAAATAATGTGTTTCGCGGCCTAAGTGTGGTTATGGTGCCTATAGCTTGCACTGTGCCTTCGGCGCTTTGTGTATATTGGGCTGCCTCAAGTAGCTTTGGTTTGACGCAGAATTTGCTGCTGCTCTCGCCGGAAGTGCGTCGTGCTGTGGGCATACCAAAAACACAATCGGAGTTGGAGCAGCCCTATGCACAGCTTTGGCAGAAAATACAAACACGCGCGCATCTCCTAGAATCAGACAAAACCTCAGATAAGACAACTGGCAAGTGAGATGTAACTGCAATGACTATATAAAGTAAAAAATAGTTCAATTTAGGTAAGATGTTAAAAGTTTATTTAGACTGTTATATAAATACATACATATGTAAATAATTTGTAAAGCACCTACGGATGCGCCGCCATAAATCATCAGCAATAACTACTTTATGCTTTTTCATAGAATGAAATAAATACGAGAAAACCCCAAGAAACTGAATGTAAACAAATGAGTAGGAAGACTTGTCCCAAAAAATGATAAGCCAGCTTGTTTCTGAAAAGGTCTTGAGATTGTCATGACTGATAAGGAGCCAACAGAGATAACTGCTAAAGCGCTCAATTTATTGACTTTGAGCTGCAGTCTCATCGCAGATAGTTCAGACCAAAGCTAAAGCTTATTTAAAACGAAGATCGCTCAGCTTTAGTTAAAGCGCAAGTAGCGCTCGTGGCGGCAAGTACTCAACGGAAACAATTTCGTGATTCGCATTGTGTGTTATTTTTTGGACTATCAGTGAATTTGCACAAAGTGCTTTAAATATAAATACATATACTATATATCGTTGAATAAAGAGTACTGAAATAATCGAAAAAGAAAGTAAAAAGTGCAGTGGCAAAATGGCCATGCAAAGTGCGTCGTCCATTTGGATCGTTCTATTGCTAGCTGTTAGTATGATACACCAAAATATCGTCGAAAAACAAAAATAAAACCATATGGAAAATAATAATGATAGTTGGCTGATTAGCATGTTTTTCAAAAGAAATCAATTAAATTTCTGAAAAATATGTAATAGTCTTCCAGATCACTCATCCGTCCATCAAACCCATTAAATTGTTAACATTCGTTCAAAGATTATTTTTTTTTATTGATTTGACTTAAATAAATATCAGTAAGTTTTTCGTTTAAATGTATAACAAATCATGCTGATAATTAATGTTTACTTAATTAAATTCCTGAGAGTCGTTTTAATGTTCTATTGATAACCCTAAAAGATCAATGATCTCTTGGAACTTTGCCAAAAAAACACAAATATTAAAATAAAACAGCAATTTCGCATACGTTTTAAATTTTAAAATTTGTTTAATTTGCCAAATCTTTAAATTTTTTTTAATTCTTGTCTGATAACTTAAAAACGGAATACGCCATATTGTATATGAATCTAGTTTTCAAATAATTTACTGATCACTTAAGCAATACAGTATGATCAAATTGATATTCGTGCTACTACATTTCAATTGAGTTCATTCAATTTGAAAGTAATTTATTTCATAATTACGCATTCATTAGCTTTGTGGAACTTGGGCTTATCAACCTGAGCCACACTCAAGGCAGCAGAGTTATGGCGGCTATTATGACGGACAAGGCGCTGGGTTATCAACATCACATCAGCATCACACTACTTACGATGAGCACCACAGCAACAACAAAAACAATCACAATGACAGAATTCAAGAGCAGCCCATCTACGAGCGCCAGGAACCTCAAACAACTGAATACTTTACGGGCTGTCCTGCAGAGTTTACTGGTCTGTTGCCTTACGCATACGATTGTCATCGTTTTGTAAACTGTTTCAAGGGCCAGGCCAATATACAAAGCTGTGGTCCAGGCACGGCCTTCAATCCCACTAGTCTTGTCTGTGATCATGCCGATAAGGTTTCGTGTGGAGCCAATGCGCTATTAGGTTCACAGTCACAGCGCACAGCTAAATTAGTAAACGCAGAGCCGAATTGTGCACCAGGTTTGACTGGCTTGCAGCCGCATCCCACAGATTGCAGCAAGTTTCTGAATTGTGCTAATGGACAAACATTCGTACAGGATTGCGGACCTGGCACAGCTTTTAGCACTGCCATGCTAACCTGCGATCATGTGGAGAAAGTGGATTGTGGCGCACGCGCCTATGGTACGTACGCTTTTTATTCATGTTCCTATACCTACTAACACAAATACATTAGGCCTTACGGGCAGTCTAAGTTGTCCGCCTGGTGTGCGCGGTTTACGCCCACATCCAAGCGATCCTCATAAATATTTAAAATGTGGCATTGGTGTGGAGGCTCAAGTGCAGCAGTGTCAGTCGGGTGCGGTTTTCGATAAAAACAGTTTAAGCTGCGCTAAATCAGATAGTGGAAGAGATTATGAAAGCCACAACGAAATATCTTGTAAGTCCTACCCCAAGTTATCTTTTTCTTATTGCTTTGCTTTCTTCATTTATTGCTCATTTTGGGAACTGGTCTTTCATTCTGACTTTATTTCACACTTTGCTTTGCTGTTCTAGTTATTAGTCTGTTTTGCTCACTTTATATTTGGCCCTCGCAGCTAGTGCCCATATCAGCGATCTACTGTGTCCTGCAAATGTGGCGGGTCTCTTCGCACACCCCTTCGACCATACCAAGTATTTGAATTGCAAGGCTGGTAAGGTGTCAGTTCAAAGCTGCCTACCCAATCACGCCTTCAGTATATCGAAGGGACATTGTTTGCCCAAAATAAATTTGGCACACACTGACTATGTAGCCTATGTGGTTTCCGAGGTCAGCTATGAATACTGTAAGTTTTAGAAAACACATTTTATTGAGTAGCCCGTTAAAGCGTTTTTCGTGGCCACAGCTTTGATGCTTACTGGTTGTCCCCCGGGCACTGATGGTCTACACTTTTATCCCTACGATGCCGCGAAATATTTACGTTGTGCAACAGGGGGAAAAATTACCATACTAAGTTGTGAGCCTGATATGGCGTACAGCATTGGAAATCGCGCCTGTCGTTCGAGTCGCTATGTGACCAGCAGTGATCGCGTAAAATTCTTATACGAGTTGCAATCGGAGAACGGCTACAGCTATGGTGATAGTAAGAGAATGTTGTCAATTCTCTGAAACGACAAATCCTAAATACACTCTGTCTTGTTACTATAGCGCAAGCCTTTCAATCTTCGCTGTCATCGTGTCCTCCCAGCTTAAGTGGCTCCTATCCTTATGCCTTCCATGGTGGAAAATATGTGCTGTGTCAGCATGGTCTGTTGCATGTAGAGTCCTGCGCTACAGGTTCTGTATTTAGTTTTTCCAAACGCAAATGTTCGCCTAAATGGCAACTAACGAGCCATGATTATTTGGATTACACTTATATAACTGAGCAGCTGGAGCTGACATGGTCGAGTAAGTTGATTACTTAAATCCTAAATGCTTCAGCTCAGCTTATTTGCGCAATCCACAGCTGATCTAATGCAAGATCTGACTACGGTTACATGCCCACCTAAAGCACAAGGTTACTATCTGCACCCGTTTGACTGTACGAAGTTCCTGATCTGTCGCGATCAGCAGACACTTATAGAGAGTTGTCAAAGCGGCAGCGTCTTTAGCATATCAAAACGGCGTTGCGTTTCACGGGATCAGGTGGAGGCATTCGATCGCGTGGAATACTTGACGGAGACCCAAAATGAATTTTACGAAGAGAATGGAGCTTCGGATGGCCAGTCAGACCACTCCAAATATGGCAAGGACTTTTCAGAAGAGATTAAATGTAGTTCAGAAGGTGGTACATTGCAGCCACATCCAACCGATTGTAGCAAATTTCTGAACTGTGCAAATGGACAGACATTCATACAGGATTGTGGACCCGGTACGGCTTTTAGTGCCACCTTAATGACCTGCGATCACAAGGACAAGGTGGAATGTGGTGTCCGTTCCTATGGTGTGTTTTTGAAATGTTAAAATACTTGGTTCTTGAATATCTACAAACGTTTTGGTAATAGGATCAAGCGCCAGCCTAAGCTGTCCAAATAATGTGCGTGGCTTACTTCCACATCCACATGACCCGTACAAGTATCTCAGATGTGATGTGGGAGTGCAGGCTCAAGTAGAGCAGTGTCAGCTTGGTGCTGTTTTCGATAAAAACAGTTTAAGCTGTGCCAAATCAGCTAGTGGAAGAGATTATGAAAGCCACACCGAAATATCGTGTAAGTCTTACCCCAAGTTATCTTTTTCTTATTGCTTTGCTTTCTTCATTTATTGCTCATTTTGGGAACTGGTATTTCATTCTGACTTTATTTCACACTTTGCTTTGCTTTGCTTCTCTAGTTTTTAGTCTGTTTTGCTTACTTTAAATTTGGCCCTCGCAGCTGATGCCCATATTAGCGATCTATTGTGTCCTGCAAATGTGGCGGGTCTCTTTGCACATCCCTTCGACCACACCAAGTATTTGAATTGCAAGGCTGGTAAGGTGTCAGTTCAAAGCTGCCCACCCAATCACGCATTCAGCATATCGAAGGGCCATTGTTTGCCCAAAATAAATTTGGCACACACTGACTTTGTAGCCTATGTGGTTTCCGAGGTCAGCTATGAATACTGTAAGTTTTAGAAAACACATTTTATTGAGTAGCCCCTTAAAGCGTTTTTCGTGGCCACAGCTTTGATGCTTACTGGTTGTCCCCCGGGCACTGATGGTCTACACTTTTATCCCTACGATGCCGCGAAATATTTACGTTGTGCAACAGGGGGAAAAATGACCATACTAAGTTGTGAGCCTGATATGGCGTACAGCATTGGAAATCGCGCCTGTCGTTCGAGTCGCTATGTGACCAGCAGTGATCGCGTAAAATTCTTATACGAGTTGCAATCGGAGACCGGCTACAGCTATGGTGATAGTAAGAGAATGTTTTCAATCCTCTGAAACGACAAATCCTAAATACACTCTGTCTTGTTACTATAGCGCAAGCCTTTCAATCTTCGCTGTCATCGTGTCCTCCCAGCTTAAGTGGCTCCTATCCTTATGCCTTCCATGGTGGAAAATATGTGCTGTGTCAGCATGGTCTGTTGCATGTAGAGTCCTGCGCTACAGGTTCTGTATTTAGTTTTTCCAAACGCAAATGTTCGCCTAAATGGCAACTAACGAGCCATGATTATTTGGATTACACTTATATAACTGAGCAGCTGGAGCTGACATGGTCGAGTAAGTTGATTACTTAAATCCTAAATGCTTCAGCTCGGCTTATTTGCGCAATCCACAGCTGATCTAATGCAAGATCTGACTACGGTTACATGCCCACCTAAAGCACAAGGTTACTATCTGCACCCGTTTGACTGTACAAAGTTCCTGATCTGTCGCGATGAGCAGACACTTATAGAGAGCTGCCAAAGCGGCAGCGTCTTTAGCATATCAAAACGGCGTTGCGTATCACGGGATCAGGTGGAGGCATTCGATCGCGTGGAATACTTGACGGAGACCCAAAACGAACTTTACGAAGAGAATGGAGCTTCGGTTGGCCAGTTAGACCGCTCCAAATATGGAAAGGACTTTTCAGAAGAGATTAAATGTAGTTCAGAAGGTGGTACATTGCAGCCACATCCAACAGATTGTAGCAAATTTCTGAACTGCGCAAATGGACAAACATTCATACAGGATTGCGGACCTGGTACGGCTTTTAGTGCCACCTTGATGACCTGCGATCATAAGGACAAGGTGGAATGTGGTATCCGTTCCTATGGTGGGTTTGCTTTAGACTTTATGAAACTCATTATTTACTAACGCTTGCGAATAGGCTCAACCAACAGCCTAAGCTGTCCCTATGGAGTGCGTGGTCTACAACCACATCCACACGATCCACACAAGTATCTTAGGTGTGGTATTGGCGTACAGGCTCAAGTGGAGCAATGTCAGCCGGAAACTGTTTTTGACAAAAGCACCCTAAGCTGTATTCGAACTGCTGTTGGAGTAAATTATGGTGATACTGATGAAGTTTCTGCTCATGACAACGATATACTCTGTCCTGATACTGTTGTGGGCATCTTTGCTCATCCTTTTGATTATTCAAAGTTCCTTAGTTGCAAAGCTGGTAAAATAACAGTCGATAGCTGTATTCTTAACCACGCTTTTAGCTTGTCAAAAGGTTATTGTTTGCCCAAGGAAAACTTGGCCAAAAGTGACTATGTTGTCTATATGGTTTCGCATGTCAGCAATGACTACAGTAAGTTTACAGAGAAAATTTTGTTTTTAATAATTTACGGCAGCTGTTTTATTGCTGCAGTCCTAAGGCTTACCAGTTGTCCACCGGGCACCGAGGGTCTTCATGTTTACCCATACGATGCGGAAAAGTATGTGCAATGTGATAACTCTGGAAAAATGTCTATACTACGTTGTGAGGCGAATATGGCCTATAGCATTGGACAACACGCTTGCCGAGCTAGAAGCTATGTGACAACCCTTGATCGCGTAAAATTTCTATCCGAACTACAGCCGGGAACCGGCTATAGCTATGGCGACAGTGAGTTACTTAAATGCAACTTATTTTTGAATTTGTCACTTATCCGTCCACCTGTAGCGCAAGCCCTTCAATCTACGATTTCATCCTGCCCATCTAGCTTAGATGGCACTTATCCCTATGCTTTCCACGGTGGAAAGTATATATTGTGTCAACATGGCCTTTTGCAGTTAAAGTCATGTGCTGCTGGCTACGTATATAGCTTCTCACAGCGTAAATGTGCACCCAAAGCTCAGCTGTCTAGTCATGATTATTTGGATTATACTTATATAACTGTTGAGCTGGAGCAGGGTTGGTCCAGTAAGCACTTAATTCGTGTCTTAATTCATTCACTTTACCAACTTACAACACACAGCTAATCTTGAAATCGATCTGACCAGGATTACTTGTCCACCCCAAGCCCAAGGCTATTATTTACATCCCTTTGATTGTACAAAGTTCCTTAACTGTAGGGATCACCAAACGCATATTGAAAGCTGTCAGAGCGGTAGTGTATTCAGCATATCGAAGCGTCGTTGTGTTCTTCGAGATCAAGTGGATGCATACGATCGTGTCGAATATCTGAGTGAAACACAAAATGAATTCTTTGAGGAAGCGGCTGCTCCTACTGAACAGCCAGGCCGCTCCCAATATGGCAAGGATTTATCAGGCGACTTTAAGTGTAGCTCTGCAGCTGGAGTATTGCAGCCTCATCCTACAGATTGTAGCAAGTTTCTGAACTGCGCCAACGGGCAGGCAATCATACAGGATTGTGCACCTGGCTCAGCATTTAGTTCAACCCTACTGACATGTGATCATGTGGAGAAAGTGGAATGTGGTGCACGTATCTACGGTGTGTTCGTTTTGTTCTTTTTTCATTGTGCATTTTTACTAATTATAAGATAAGGTTTAACCGGCAGTCTAAGCTGTCCCTATGGAGTACGTGGTCTACGCCCACACCCACACGATCCACACAAGTATATTAGATGTGGTATTGGCGTGAAGGCTCAAGTAGATCAGTGTCAACCTGGAGCTGTTTTTGATAAGAACAGTTTAAGCTGTGTCTACTCAGTTGTTGGATCAGAAGACACCAGTCATAACGAAGTGCCCTGTAAGTTTTATACTTATCCAATACTTTTTGCTTTGCTTGCTTCATTGGCTTCTCATCTACTGACTTTGGTCACATTCTTAGCTTCTTCATTCGCTGCTTTGCTTTGCATGCCTAGTTTCTAGTCTGATTTAACTTTACTTCGCTCCCAGCTGCAACCCATGTTAGCGATATACTCTGCCCCGATATTGCTGTGGGACCTTTTGCACATCCATTCGATTACACAAAGTTCATCAATTGTAAAACTGGTAAAGTATCAGTCCAAAGCTGCTTACCAAACCACGCCTTTAGCTTATCGCAAGGCTATTGCCTGCCTAAAGCAAAGCTGGAACAAACTGATTACGTGGCATACATGGTCTCCGAAGTCAGCCATGAATACTGTAAGTTTTTGCCAGAACTTATGAAATTGTAGATTACTGTTCAAGCAACTTACTTTGCTGCAGCACTAATACTTACCGGCTGTCCACCGGGCATTGCTGGACTTCATTTTTATCCTTACGATGCGGCCAAATATGTGCATTGTGATACTGCTGGTAAAATGTCAATTCTAAGTTGTGGTCCGGATATGGCTTATAGCATTGGGCAACGCGCTTGTCGTGCTAATCAATACGTCAATTACCGTGATCGTGTGAAATTTCTGTATGAACTACAGTCTGAGATCAGCTACAGCTTGGGGGATAGTAAGTTATTATGTTTAATACGGTAAATGCGACGAATCTTCTTTACCTTCATGCCCCTTTGTTTATAGCAAAAAGTTTTCAACCTGCACTTTCGACTTGTCCGCTCAACTTAAGTGGCGCCTATCCATACGCCTTTCATGGTGCCAAATATGTGTTTTGCCAGCATGGCTTATTGGAACTGAAATCCTGCGCTGCTGGATTTGTATTCAGCTTTTCTCAGCGAAAGTGTGCGTCTAAAGCTCAGCTGGTTAGTCATGACTATTTGGACTATGCATATATTACAGTTCAGTTGGAGCAGAGTTGGTCCCGTAAGCGCCTTATAAATCTTCTTTTATGAGCCAAACTTTTAATTTATTCGCGTAACCCGTAGCTGAGCTTACGTTCGATCTGACTAGGATAACGTGTCCACCACAAGCGCAAGGTTACTACCTACATCCATTTGATTGCACAAAGTTTCTGGTCTGCCGCGATCAACAGACACTTGTTGAGAGTTGCCAGACTGGTAGTGTCTTTAGTATATCCCAACGCAGTTGCGTTGTACGGGATGAAGTG
Source organism: Chymomyza costata (assembly GCA_018150985.1). Taxonomy (NCBI): domain Eukaryota; kingdom Metazoa; phylum Arthropoda; class Insecta; order Diptera; family Drosophilidae; genus Chymomyza; species Chymomyza costata. The sequence goes on along the minus strand of JAECWU010000001.1, from coordinate 2,836,443 downwards.
GCTGCATACGATCGCGTAGAGTTTTTGACGGGGACTCAAAAAGAGCTTTACAATGAAAATGGCTCTTCAGTTGGTGGATCTAGTGAAAAGGACATACATACCATTACCACCATCACTAACAGCTACCAACTTCAATGTCCGCGCTCTGTCTATGGACTCTATGCTAATCCATTTGATGCTAGGAGTTATCTGCGCTGCGTCGATGGACGCACCTTGGTGCAACTGTGCATGACCGGTGAAGTGTACAGTTTGCCTCGTGGCCACTGTTTGCCATTGGATCAGGTACCAAACAGTGATCGTGTAGCTTATATGGGCAATGATGAGAGTAAACAAGCATGGACATGTGAGTGATCTTGTTTGTAAATAGAATTACTAAATATCTAGTTGTCTTGCAGCTCTCAGCTGTCCGCGTGACTTTGTGGGCCAATATGTGTATCCCTTTGATTGCACAAAGTATCTCAGCTGCGAGTCAGGTGTCACACTGTTGCTTAGCTGTCCAGCTGGCAAGCACTTTAGTGTGGCACAACGAAGTTGTCAGTCATTAGAACTCGTGCAGCGCGAAGATCGCGTTTTTACAGCCAGCGAGCTGTTGGCCTTCTTTGAGTGGTGGAAGCAGTGGAACAGCCAGCATGAAAGCAATATTGTTTGTCCTGTTGGTGTTGTAGGTCCCTATCAACATCCCACTGTAGCCAGCAAATTTCTCAAGTGTCATGCTGGACAATCTGTGATATATGACTGTCCTAGTGGCAAGATTTTCAGTATGTCGCGTCGTCGGTGCGTCTCTCAGCAAGAGGTGCCAGCCTATGATCGCTGTGATTATGCAGGTATCAATTTCGGATGAACTTGCTCCACAGTCAACTATTGGGGAAACGTTAAACAAAACCACTAACAAGTTTAAAATTTTAAATAAGTAAACTCCTTATTAATTATTACCGAACTTTTTCAGACAATCGAGAGTCAAAGTTTTACGCTGAATCCGGCGATAATCACTTGAATCAATGGGTCCATGGTGGTATTCATGGCCATAGGACAATCACAACAACAACAACATCAAATGGTGACCGCTGGAGCAACATGAACATGCAGCGGCCCTCAGGCGTAGGCTATGGACAGCAGGAATCGCAAACCAGTTATCATGAGACTCAGCAGCAGCCGCTGCCTGGTTGGTCCGGCATAGGTAGCTCCTACGATGCCTTGGCGCCCACACAGAGTGTGCTTATTGTGGAGGGCTCACTCCAACCAAATCGTAATTATGAACAAACTGCCACACACACAATCTATCAAGCGCCGTTGGCACCCATGGCACCGATAAGACCTTCTTCACCGACCACATATTACTATGCGGAGCCTGTAGATAGCTCGGAGTTGGAGTCTTCCAGCTGGCAGCGTCAGAACCATAGCCGTGATATAAATTATGGTTCGCATGCAAGTGAATGGAGACCTCTGCCAAGACAGCCTGTTACTTTACAACAACTAAGACCAAACTTAGAACTGACACCTCCATTAGCCAGCGAACCTGGACAGCAACCTCTAAACTTGGATAATCCTTATGCCTCGACAGATCAACAGCCTGGGGAAACGCAGCAAAGGCCATTGGAGCTCTTTGGCGGCTTTGAGCCATCAATACCCTTTAAAAAACCCCAACAGCCAAAATCACCCTATCCCACCGTACCACCAAATCATAGACCCACCTATGGTGCTCAGCCACTGTCCAATGAGTCAAATTTATATGGCGGCTTATTGCCTCCACCAGCAGCTGTTTCCCCAGCTGCGCATTCAACTACAACTCCCAGTCGTGTGCTTATACCACCCCCCAGACCCACTCCAAGCTCCAATGTTCGCACTTTCCCAATCTATCCACCTATAGCAAATGCACCACCGTCTCAGAAACCCAACTATCCTCACTACAGCCCAGGCTATGCAGGCGTTGCACACTCACACAACGCCTCCTGGCAAAAGGCGCCTCACGTCAAGCCCCAACAACCTCAAGATCCTTTTGATACCCAGCAGGTACAACAGGAAGATACTCAATATGAGTATGAGGATATATTTGATAGCGTGCCCCAACGTTCAGACCGTCAGCCCTTTAGTACAACAACTGCTAAGCGAGGCCTGTCCCCTCCACCATTCAACCATCAGTTCTACAATCCCGCTAAAACCCCAAACCCGTCTCTGAATACAAACTCAACTTCTCAGCTTCCCATAAGCGATGCTTTGCGCATGTTGCTGCGCCCTTATTTCAATCACAGCGGCACTGCTCAGAATGATGTAGCTCAGCGGGCAGAATCTACCATTATGTCGGTTATTAGTAAACCACCCACGACTGCTACAGTAACTACCCCAAAACCGACTACGACTACAACTGCTCGCACTCCTAGACGCCAAAGACCTGACGATGACGCTGAACTGATTGTGGCAGGCGAACAGGAGAGTCTGGACGATACTGACGATGACTCTGTTGTTGCAGGTGCTGGCGAAATAGCGCGCACCGAGCAGACCCTGCAGCCCACCACCTATGCCTCCAATGATGATACAAGCAATTTTTATCTGGGCGGACGGGGCACTCGCAAAGTCGATACGAATCGCAACAATTGGCGAACGCATGGTCACAGTCGTGATTTCCACCTGCGTCATCCAAATTTACCCGACCCCTATGACAAGCCACAACATCCCTACCATGGAAATCATGATCATCATCATCACTCTCATAGCCCCGAATATCATCGTCGTCATCCTGAGCTGCCCAGTCCTTTTGGAGCACATAGCATAGAAACAGAAGAAACAGAGATTCTAGCACATCCTAACGCAGAAGGCGTCACACCACACACACAAGTTGACGATTTCGATGTTAATTTGCGAAACAGCTTTGATGAGACTCCAGCCAGTCGTTGTGAATTTGACTGTGGGGGCGGAAAATGTATCAAGCAGATTGAAGTCTGTGATGGCGTCAACAACTGCGGTAATCGTCAGGATGAGCGACAATGCGATCACTTAGGTTATGCGCTTAAGATTACTGGTGGGGAGAGTCCTCACATGGGGCGCATTGAGGTCAAGGGTAAGTTGTAGGCAACTAAGAACTCCTTCATATTTATATGATCTTATTTTACTATGCATAGTGAATGGCAAATGGGGCTATGTTTGCGATGACAAGTTTGGACTACACGATGCGGACGTGGTCTGTCGTGAAGTGGGCTACAAAATGGGTGCTGCTGAGGTGCGCGGCAATTCGTTCTATGCGCCCAGTGAACAAAACTTTAATTATGCAATGGATGAGTTGGAGTGTCGCGGTAACGAAACTCAGCTTAAGGATTGCGATTTCAAGGGTTGGGGCGTGCATAATTGCGGTCCCGATGAAGTCGTAGGTGTGGTCTGTAAAGTACCTTTGCTGAAATGTCCAAACGACTTTTGGTTATGTGCTACTTCAAAGGAATGTATACCGCCTGCTTTTGTGTGTGATAATACTGAGGACTGTGCTGATAAATCCGATGAAAGCGATGCGGTTTGTAATGTAAGTTGGAGATTGGAAGTATTATGCAGCAATTGCTTAGTTTGTCTTAATTTTTGAAGGCACCTATTAAATTCCGCTTAGAGGGTGGTCGCAGTCCCGCTGAAGGCCGCCTGGAAGTTAAATACCACGGCGAATGGGGCAGCATATGCGATGACGACTTTAGTTTGAAATCCGCACAAGTGGCGTGCAATTCCTTGGGCTACTATGGACCTGCGGTATGTATACAATATTGCAGGAAGTAATGGAGGGGGATTTGAGATTTTACGCAGAGATCCTAACTGACTTACCATAAAATCTTTTTAGAAAATTGAAAAGAATATTTTTGGACCTGGTAAAGGACCCATTTGGCTGGACCAGGTTTCCTGCTATGGCAATGAGTCCGCTATTGATAAGTGCAGCCACTGGAACTGGGGTGAACACAACTGCAATCATACTGAAGATGTGGGTCTGCGCTGTCAGGCAGGACCACCACCACGAAGCCGCATCCGTTTGCAGGCTATTAATAATAATGGCGAAAAGAAACCGCAACTAAGCGCAAGCAGCTTGTCAGAGATTGGAATTTGGGAGCGCTCAAGTAAATCTCTCAACACACCGCGACGTTGCGGCATATTTAAGGAAGATCTAGAGGACGAGTATGCGCATCCAGAGCAAAGAGTGGTGCAAGGTGCTGTGGCGCGTAGAGGACGTCATCCTTGGCAGGCAACCATACGCACACGTGGACGTGGCGGTATCTCTAGTCATTGGTGTGGCGCAGTGTTAATCTCAAAGCGTCATTTGCTAACCGCTGCGCACTGTCTGTATGGCCATCCAAAAGGCGCCTACTTTGTGCGCGTTGGAGATCATTATGCGAATATTGCAGAGTCGTCCGAAGTTGATTCTTTCATTGAAAATTGGTACACGCACGAGAAGTTCCGTGATCAGACGCATATGAACAATGATATTGCTTTGGTGGTGCTAAAGACTCCTGTCAAGTTCAGTGACTATGTGCAGCCCATCTGTTTGCCAGAGCGCGGCTCACAGCTCAAAGAGAATCGCAGTTGCACAATATCCGGTTGGGGCTCCATCAAGTCGGGTGTTTCAAGTAAGCAGATGAGTTAGTAGTCTTTACTTTTTCTTACCATGTCTCAATTTGTAGCGCCTTCACAAATTCTGCGCTCGGCAAGTCTGCCTATTTTGGCAGAAGCCACATGTAAGCAGCCACATGTCTATGGTAGCTCCATGACTGATGGCATGTTCTGTGCTGGACACTTGGATGAGAGTGTTGATGCTTGTGAAGGAGACTCTGGTGGACCACTTGTGTGTTCCGATGAGGGTAAGCTCCACTGAAGAAGTCTTAAAAGAATTTTATATTGATAATAACATAAATATTTGCAGATGGCGAAACCCTGTATGGCATTATTTCTTGGGGTCAACATTGCGGATATGTTAACAAGCCAGGTGTTTATGTGCGCGTTGGTCATTATATTGATTGGATCTTTGAGAAAATCAATTTAAGCTTACAACGTAACTAATATCAAACAACAAATAAATCAGCATGCAAAAGTTAATCCAAGGCCAACTAGGATAAGCGGAATGTTGTGTGTACGCAAATAGTATATTGTATTCTATAAACTTTGCTCAAGCTGAGATCACTAATTGGGAATCAAATTTTGTATTTCTATTAATTAAGCATACGCCATGTTGTTCAATTCAATAATACAGCCTAAATGTATGCAGTAATTAACACCAAATTAAAAAATATATCACAACAACAAATTGTGTACATGTTTTTTTTATTTATTTATTTACCCGAACCGTTAGTACATAGGTTTGTACTCAAAGATAACATAATCAATGCTAATAAAACGCTAAGCGGCCACAATGCCGGCTTTGCTGGGTAGATTTAATTCACAAGTCGACAAGCTGACTCAGACAATTTGCTCAACTTTAATTGATGGTCAACTCGAGCGAACACACACTCAATTGACACTACGGGCACACTTGTATATAGCGTGTGTGTGTGTGTGTGGATGCCACACCAATAACGCAAAATGTGAGACAAACGCGCATGCCAGCCAAAATTTACGCACATTGTGCGGGCGTTGCACACTCACACACGCAAACACACACACACACTACCATTCACTCAAACACACGCATATATACACAGGGGAACTCATCAAAAGAGCTACAATTAAGTAAATTAATATATTATGGCTCCGTGGTACCCAATATTGTTCCTTACGCTTCTTTAATGCCCTTAAAATTTACTTTAAATGTTTATATTACCCATTTAAGGGGTAACACCAGTGTGGAGCATGCTTTTTAAAGGTATTATTTTTTTTATTTTATATTCAATATCAAAAATTTCAAATCGATCGGATAAAAATTGACTGAGTTATTCGTGAAGAAATTTGAAAAAACGGTTTCGAGAAAAACGCGTTTTAAGTTTTAAAACTACCGAAGGTGCCATGTGTCCGACACTTATAAGTAGGATACAAATTTTTATTTTCAATCACTTCGGGACATAATTTCTAACATAACATCTACGAATTTCGATAAAAAAAAAATCGATTTTCTGAAGATTCTACACTGGTGTTACCCCTTAACTGATATTTAATTTACTTTTTATTTATAGAAGTTAATAACGTTTGTCAGCAACCTAAATTTATATAGATTTTAATTTATTTATTTTTATCGGGCTGCGCTGGTCGTTTGTTGAACAAGCATGTTATATTTTTGTTTTTAAAGTACGTAAGGCCTGGTTTCATGCAGGACTAACTATCAAAGCCTCTAAATTCCTCTCAATTTTTTCTACCAATAAATAAATAACCGTAATGGTTAGCAAATCTTATTTACTTATTTTTTAAGGGAAATATTTTCTTAAAGTAGTAATTTTTTTGTATGATGGAATGCATTTTTTTATTTGGAAAAAATTGAACAGGGTATCCCACTGTCGGGCAATGCTTTGCCTGTATCACATTTGTTTACTTCCTTGCATTTTTGGTATGCTTTTTGCATTTCAATTTTACGACGACGTGTGTTTTCCTCTTCATATTCTATATTTATTTTTATAAAGAGCAGCGAGTTTTCGTATATTTATTTTTTTAATTTATTTGTCTGTTGCAAAAATTTAAAAAATCATTTATTTTTATATTTTGCATTTGTCTTAAGTTGGGTTGTCGCCAATCCAGGGTGTAGCTGGAGCCATCATTGGTCATGCCATAAGGCCACATCAGGCCGTCATATTAATAATGAGTTCAATTTTTTAATGATCGTCCTTTCAGTCAAGTTTTTTGCCAGCCTGTTTTTTTGTCTGGCTAGACGCTCATTATATCGTGTTTGTTTATTTCAAGGTCCGCGGCATCCGGATTGAGGTCGTGGTGCAAGGTCGAATTCCTTACGTACCAATCGCAATCAGTAATAAGGCGCAATGCCTTATTTTGGAACGTCTGTATACGTAAACGATTTGAGCGAGCCGCCATACCCCAGATCTGGATAGCGTACGTCCAAGTAGGTGCCACTATTGTGAGTTTTCGTCTGCCAATATGTGGTTGGTGCGATTTTTGCATGGTTTCATTACTATTATTAATTTTAAAGTATTGATTTTTAAATCAAAGTGGTTGGCAATACACCTTATTCTGTTTTTACAAAGTAAATACGTTCCAGAAAAAACCGTGTAAAAAAAGACATAAAGTAAATACTTTTACTGCTATCAAAATAAATTATTCAAGAAAATTCCCTAAAATTAGGTTAATAAAAATATTTTTCTTAAAAATTTAAATTAAATTGCTTTTTTTAATCGTGCTAAATCCAATCCAATTTTGCACAACATTTTTTTCTAGACCGTGTTATTTCAAAATCATTTAAAAACAGAATTGGGTGTATGTGCAAAAATTTGGAGGCTTATTAACCTGTTTATTAAAAAATAAAATTTAATATTCAGCCGTGCTCCGATAAGCGAAAAATCCAAACGGAACAATTTTATTTAGATTTGCGTGCTCTGAAAAAAGTATTTTTTGTCGATTTTTCCTCTTTTTATTTTTGATAAGTTCGTATATTTCCTTTATTTTTCTGATAAATTATAGTTAAACATTCGGTTTCAAACCAATCCGAAGAAATTGTTCGGAATCGTTTTCAGGAGCACGGTAGTTAATAATAATATAAACACGCTGATAAAAAAATAACCAAGAAATCTTGAAAGAAGATAATTCAAATTCTTGAACTAAGAAAAAAAAAAATTGTATTTTCCTAAATTCTTAAATTTAGGCAAGGACTGCGTAAACCTAATTAAATTTTAGTGAAAAAAAGTTTAAGTTTACATTTTTCAATTAAAAAAATATATTTTTTATATAAGAAAAAAAACTTCAAACCTTAACCAAACGTTCTTAAATAAAGGAAAAATTAAAAAATGACATTTTCGGTACTCTTCTTTTTAAGCGAACCAAAGTAATTTTCCATTTAGGTCAATACGCAGCATGCAAATATTTCGCTCGGAAAGAAAAAACTTCTTTAAAAAAAAGATCCCACTTTTTGGGGTTTTTGGCCCAAATAGTATTGGCCTTTAATAGTAAAAGTCTTGAATTAAATAGGAAATTTATAATTTAAGATAGCATAATACGTTTTATTGTGCAAAGCGTTTAATTTATTAACAACGCTGATGGTCAAAATATTTTTGAAAATTTTGAGACATAAAAAAAATAAAAGAACAAAATGGATCGTGCTAACGATGTTAGTTAAGAGTTTATGTATTTTGAGCCTGAGATCTAAGTGTTTAAAGTTTAAACTTTAAACGGGCGGATGGACAGACGGTCGCAAGCACGTACGGACATGAACATGGACGGCCATGCTAATTTGCTAAAAAAAATATAGAAAATATAAATATTTTTAGCTCGAACAATATTAAAACAATAATTAAAAGAAATATAAAATGACTTAGGAAAAATAATTATATTTTTATTTAAATCGAACAACTCTGTCTATAAAGATGCCACCATGTAGAGCATGTAAACTAGTCTAGCTACTCTTTAAAATTAACTTTTGTTTTTTGTTTTCATTTTCAAATTTCATTGAGCGAAAGAGTGCAGACTTCTACAAGCTCAGTTCATTCCTAGTGCGCTCTTAACCCAACCCTCCAGCACACAGACACGCACTCATACATATACACTGATTACGAGCAATTGTAATACCCGGCTCAAATGCGCTCAACGCTTATTGTCATTGGCTCAGTAAAGCTTTGAGCGCGCATCGTTACGGTAGTTCTAGTGCGGAACAATCGCTTGGTTGAAGAGTTAGTCATCTTTTGTGATCCGTTTGCGTGGTTTGTGGCATCCGTTTAGCAGCTAGTGCAGTTGAAATAGGGAATACACACTCGAAAAAAAAAATTAAGATTTACAAAAAATTGAAAATGTTTACAAAATTTGCATTCTTAATAATTTTAAACGCTTTTTGCTGGCATGTTCAGGGCAGTGCCTTGCAACAATATGGCATTGCTATAGATGGACAGACAAGCACGGAACGCTTGAATTCGGCAGTGCGTTGCATGAACATTAACCCACAACATTCTGTTGATCTTCACCAGGTAAACAAGTGCTATATATCCATACTACTATATGTGTTATATATTTCTCTGTACGAGTAGCTTATAAGTATGAAATCAGCATTGGAATTATGGCAGCTTATTTAAATAAAACGCTAATGCAATTAGAGTTCATTTGAACTAATTAACCCTTTGCGCCAAAAGAGCGACCAATGTCAATGCTGGTCCACTATTATTTGACTCTTGTCCGCATTTACAGCGTTTAATTGAAGGAACGCACAGTGCGCTCGAAACAAATCGAAAATAACATGCAAATTGTATAAATACACTACTAATAGTTCTCTGTGTATACTCTGTAGATAATGGGCATGTGGTATGGCAGCGAAATCATTGTGCATAGCCAAGACTTTCCCGGCGTTTATGAGTACGATTCATGCGTGATTATACATTTGGCTGATGTGACCGATCGGGTGAGTTGAGCTTTAGTAGCATACAAAATTTTCATACAATTTTAGCTAATGTCAGCTGCCTAGGTTCGCAATAATAACAACAACAACAACTATAACAATCGTGGCTATAACAACGAGGGCGTAGACAACAACAACAACTATAACAACAGAAACCGAAACAACTATAGAGATGTACAATACCCTACAACGACAACGCCTCAGTATGTGGATAATGATGATTATCTACATCAAACATATGCAGCTGATCAGTTAAGATACTTGCGTTTGGTTTGGAGCGAAAAAGATAGCAATTTGGAATACACTCTGAACTATACGGCCAATGCGCCCGGTCAGTGGTTCAACGTGGGCGATCAGCGTGGCTCCTTGTCCGTCTCGAACTCATATACGCAATTCACTGGCACCATACAAGTGGTCAAGGCGGTTAATGATCATTTGGTTTTAACTTTCTGTGGCAACGATGCGCGCAGTTCTATCTATACGGTTGTGCTCTCACGTAATCGCTTGGGATTAAGTGCTGATGTAAGTAGTCTATCGTATACATAGTTTTAATCACACAAAAATTGCATCAATATATTTATACGTACATTTAAAGATCCGCCTGATGCGCTCATGATAATATATAACTACATAATATTATTATGAGCACTTTTTCAGCATATAAACAACAATCAGGGCTCTCAAATTTTTGCAAATATTGCCATAGAACTAAATCAATGAGTTTGTTTATTTATTTGTTTATTGCATTTTATTCGTATATTTTTCAACAAAAATTGGGCAAATGTATATACCAAATGCAAATCTAAAACTACTATATGCGAACATCGTAATTTTCGATGAGTGGTTCCCCTAACCATCGAACGAATAGCGCCGCTGATAATGGTCCGTAGGCTTCAATAGTTGCGTCATTTGAATCTTGTAAGCTTGTAAACGCAGATCTACATGCAAAATTCTACACAAAGTGGTCCTAGCAAGGTGTAATTCTTGCGAACAATGTTCTCAGAGACTCGTCGACACTGGTTTCAACTATTTTTTTTTGTACGGAACGACCATTTTCATATTAGGCCTGTACCACTTTTACGCGTTGTTTGTTTGTTAAACGAATCCTTACTAAAATTGATTAGTTTTGAACTTGACATATTTCGAAGAGCATCCACTTTGAACGGGTATGTTCCGAATTATGAGTTTTTAACAACCAAACCTACAGATGGCCCACCCTATATCAAATGAGGCGCCTTTCGTTGTCAAATCGAAAATTAGTTTTGAGATGAAACAGAGTATTATAATAATGTTTTACATATAATCACAAAAGTTCCTTTTCTCCGGAAATGAACATTCATAGTTCATAACTCATTTTATTAAAGTCCCGAATTTAATTTTTTTTGTTAACTTATTAAAAACTCATTATTAATTTTAAAATAATTTAAAGTCATATAAGTGTTGCAATGAACAGGTTATTGAGAAAAATCGGTGAAGGCACAGACGAAACTTTTAAATTAACTAAGGCAACGCAGTAAACAATCACATACATACATACATGTCGGGTAGCTTTTATTATTTGATTATCTCATTTTCGGACAAAATTGAAAAAAAGGTGTGGTCAAACAAATCAAATATTATCCGCACCGAATTTTTCTTTAAGAATTTAACTGATTGGGGAATTAAGGTAGTCATCCTAATAATTTATATTTTTTATGCTCTGAAGGTAAACATAGGGACTAAACACACTTAGTTAGCATACAAAAGCCGCTTGCTATAGATCTTTGTTTGTTTTCAGTTTTTTATATTAGCCCTACAGACTTTCGTCTTCTTAATACGCAGCAATAAGAAATATGCCAAAAAATGCTTGTAATTTCGCAGCCCAACAAGAGCCATAATGTTTGTATAAAACCTTCACATATAATATTTGTTTTTACTTTTTAGATATAAAATTTATTGAAAGCAATAGCTTTTAATAGAAACTTGAAACTTAGCATATAATCGTAATAATCATTTGCAATCTAAATGATGTAACTAAAAGCTATGTGACCTAAATATATGTAGTATAGTGCAGTCACTCATCGAATGTACACAGTGTACTTAAGTCCAGATGCGGATCCAGGATTTGGTCTTTGGGGGGTTTTTCATTTCGAAGTGTAATACATATATACCATATATCAGCGGTCGCAAAAAATTGTCAAGCCATTTTGCCAACTATTGGAAGGCGTCCGGACCCGAAAACCCTCCCTTGGATCCGCCACTGCTTAAGTCTGCATGTACCTTTCGTAACCGACCCACTTTGAATAAAAGGATTAATTTAGTACAAACAAATTTTGTGTGTACCATCTAGATGAAAATGAAAGAGACCACAAAACCATTATACCTAAAGATTATGGTGACAAATGAAATCGATTGAGCCACGTCCCTCTGTCTGTCTGTACGTCCTTCAGTCAGCCCGTAGAAAGAGCTTGCAGCTTAAAATTTTGTCACAAGGTGCGTTGATTACTTCACTTGCTTTCAGGTTTTAAATGCTGAAATTTTGCGGTTTGCACTCACATTTTGATACGCTGTGCCTTTAAGGTACAAATGCTATATTAAGTTAGTGCAAGCCGAACACATATGCAGTGTAGAGCAGAACACATTAGAGACTCCCAAAGTTATCTAAAGTATGACAAGAATGACTAGAATAGTAGATATAGACAAATCCGTCTGTCTGTCTGTCGTTATTGTAAAAGGTAGAGTAGCTTAACATTCAATTTAGATCCCTTTTTATGCCACCCAACAAAAATCGATATCGGCGATCAAATAATCATAATCAGTGGCGGATCCATGGGAGGTTTTCGGGTCGGGACCCTCCAAAAGTTGGAAAATTGGGTTGACAGTCTTTTGTGAGCTCTTATATAAAGGGTCATCAATCTTGAGGTTTTTTTTTTTAAATTTCAATAGCAAGAACCAATATTATCAATAGAAAGAACCATTTCTGCCATTCACTTTTTAAAGATAATCCCTTTCAAATGTTGGCCGCAACTGCGTCGTAGCTCGTCCATGCGGAGGTTCCAATTTTCGATGACACGTTAAAATAACACGGATAATATTAGCCTCTAATGCTTCAATCTTAGCTGGCATATCCACAAACACTTTAGATTTCACGTAACCCCAAATGAAAAAGTCAACGGTGTGATATCACACGATCTTGGTGGCCAATTCATCGGTCCGGAGCGTGAAATTAATTGTTCACCGAATTGATTCCATAAAATGGCCTAAGCGCGCGAAAAACATTCTTTACAGCATTTTCGTAATATAATTGTACGATGTGTAAACGTTGCTCGGGTGTAAGTCTTTCCATGATGAAATGACAATGAAAACTGAATAAAAAACACATGGCAACTTAACAGTACTCACGTGTGATTTTTCAAAAAACCCTATTGAAAAAAAAACTCAAGATTGATCACCCTTTATACCCCCTAAGGCCAAATCCAGGAACCGCGTCTGGGCATAATTATTGTATTTTGTTTTATGCAGATAGCGTAGCCTAATTTAATTCCGAAGTTTTTTAGAGTTACCAATCATTTGTACCAAATTTTATCAAAATCGGTTGACTATCTTATTTTTGATCTGCTATTCTTGACTGCCAGTTGAGCACAGGGCCCGACTCTATCTTAGCATTCCAAAAGGAACGATTGGCCAAAAGACGTTTCAAGGCATATGTAAATATCGTAATCAAATTTTCACTCACAAGTTTCTTTATGTTTTATCAAAATCCGTTAACTATGTCGTATAGCTCTCATTAAAGCGGTCGCTCTAAAATTTTATACACTGAACTTCCATTTTTAATTTTTTTGGTTTTGAACTTCAGGGGCAATAGGCAAAAGTGATCTTATTTGGGATTAGATTCTAGACTAAAGTCTAAGTTTTCTTTTTACTATTTGGGTGTATCACTCCCTAGTCTATGAAACATTTTTTTTTCACCACCAAAACTTTCCGTGTAGAAAGTCGCGTTGTCCAAACTATAAGCGGATCACTTGTTAATGATGATTTCAAAAAGTAACTTTAGACAATAATTTTTTTGAAATTAACTTAATGAAAATTGGCATAATTATCTTCTTAAACATAAAATAAATAAGAAATATTATAAAATAGTCTCAAGATGCGAAGTGCATCGTACCAGAAGAAATGGTTGATTGACCTTTGTGGTAATCAAAAATGTAAACAAATTCCAAGTTGGTTTTCTAATCCAAGGCTTAAAACCAATAACAACTTAAAACTAAAAAAAAAACAAGGCTCTTAAGCTATTATAGCATAATATAACTTTTTATTGTTTTAACTATACTTTGCAGGAGCTGCGCAGCATACGTAATTTGCTCTCTCGCCGTGGCCTCTATACGGAAACCATACGCAAGGTTTGCAACGGAAGCCAACGTCTGACCATTGGCTCCTTGCCCTTGCTCCTGCTGGTTTTGCTGTGCGCCTGTTGGCGTAAGTGAATCACTTTATGTAGCAGCATAAAAGGCTTCCAAGGCAATTGCTGCAATTTACCAATCGGTCCAGCCATATTTTATGTTAATTTATTTAATGTGTACAACTATATATAAAATAAAACCATGTAACTAAGGTATTCAGCACTGAAAGCATAAGTAAAGCAGCGTGGAATTCTTAACCAAATCTATTTAAATGCTTTGATTCTAGGGTTGCTGCTTTGGAAAATTGTTTACTTCGACTGGGCTTAATTGCTTGTATTGACAATTAAATTCAATTAGTTGTAAGACCCCCAGCCAGACGATTGGACAGACGCTGAATTGTCTTAACTAGCTGTGGCAGCGATTATGTGTGCTTGGTTTGACTCATATGGAGCACAGCATGTAGGCGTTATATGTGCTTTTAATTCAATTAGAAGTTTTACAAGAACAAAGTTTTGCTCTATAATTTCAACTTTTGCCAATAGAAACTAATGTAAAATTAAAGGCAGTTGAAGCGTTTTTAAATAAGCAGAATAGTGATTAATTTGCTGCTGCTTTATTTTCTTTTAGTTCTGCTTATATCCGAGCTTTTAGCAAGCAAAAGGTTTGTAAGCGAGCTTATCATGATTTTTCAGAAATATGAATAATATATAAGTTTCGACTTCAAAATTACTTTTTCTTTCAAAATTTAAAGTCTAACTTAATTTAAAAATTTGTTAGCCCTATTTTAAGGCCGCCATTTATATTTCTAGTCAAGATCACTTATAGCTTTATTAGGTCCCAGTTGCTACTTTAGTCAAAAAGCTTGGCATTTTTGTTTAGAACAAGCATACTCGGAACTTTATTTTCTGCAAAGGCTTTTTATGGATTTTTCATCCGTTGGGCACCGCACATATGTAGTATATGACAGTTGCCAACAAAAAAGGCTCGTTTAGATTGATTCTAGCAAACGATTTAAAAGTAAAACCATGACACGACTTTTATGACGTCAAAACAAGCAACGAATCAGGAATCTATAAATGTTCCTGGGTGCATGCCTGACCTACTATATACGTATATGTATAATCTATACTGTTCAGTCAGTCTGACATCGGCAAGTGAATGTAAAAGTCATCTTTAATAAGGTTTCTTAGACTCACTTGGCATACCATAAGTTCTTTATACCAAACTGCCTCCTAGGCTCATGTAGCGATTGAGCCCTGTCCGCAGTGTCGTAGAGAAAAAATCCGGGCCCGGGGGGAAATGTAGCAGCCCCTTGAATCGCGACAGTACGACAATAATTGCAGCGCGTCCCTGAGAAAACTTTGAGTCCGGGGGTATTCGATCAGTTCAACGAAAGACAAAATTCTATCATACGTACGTAAAGCACTAATGGATATATAATTTCTTCATCCGTGACTGGACGCCACTGACATGACCCGACATGTTGTACGCTCCGCTTGCCCAATACAATGCTTCATGTTCAGATTTATCTCCGCGCAACGTTTCTTAATAGCTTCAGGCTATGGCTGGCTAAGTCATTGTATCTGGAAATGTTAAATAAATTGATCTGGGGTTAGCTGGTCAAAGGACGCAGGTGTGAATAATTACCGCATTGTTTTAAACGCGAATATCTTGCGCAAAAGTATCTTAGCAAAACGACAGAAATCTATTACTTTTATTAGACCAACGTTTCTTTAAACCATTTTCGCTGCTTTCGCGATAAAATTTTTTATTGGAATGCAATTATTATAGAGGCGTTACATTTGCCTTAGAATAGATATTGAGAAAATTTTAAAATTTTCCGACACCCAGGAGTGCCGTGACGTCATGTTGCGTGTACGCAACATTGGCGCATTGCTCGACAAATGAAATTGTCTCAGATGAATAATGCATAGTGAAAGAAATGATTCATTTTTGATGATTTATTTAATAATAAGTGATTAAAAACGAATGTTTACAATGAAATGAAGCAATGGAAAATAAAACAACAATAAATAAAAGTAAATTCAGAGTTTCCTGTCGTGATAAAGAAAGACATTTGGTTTTTTGGTGCTTGGAAATGAGGCAATGTAATTTCCAAGCATTTACTGAAGCAGTGTTGAGGCAGTGGCCACCACCACTTTTTACCCCGAATGGCGATACGATAGTTGGAGACCGCATTGTCATGTAAGTCTACTCCTCCCATATGTTTATTATACTCGCATATCAATCGAGGTTGAGCAATCGTCATCACCTTTTTTTCTTTTCGAGAAAATCTGGATGGTTTTTGTGCTGGTTCAGCCGCGAGAAAGTTTGAAGCGACTGTCACTTCAGCATTGTCCTGCCAGCGGCAGACAGATATCGAATTTTTTTTTTCAAAGCACTCATCATACGCATATTTTTTCAGATTCTTTCCTGTTGCCAGTTCACTGTTCGCTCCTCTCAGCCGTTTTGATCCGAACAGAGACACCATAGTTTGAAGCCGAAACGAATTGGCTTCCCTTTTATAAACATTTTGCAATAATGTCGCCCAAAATACGGAACCATCTGTGGTGGGCAGTCTCTCTCAATTTACATAACTCGCAAGGATATTGCACCAAAATCTGCCGCAACGCAATAGGCTCATGCACGGTCTCTCTCGTTTTGCTTGATTGCGGTTCTTGCTCTCTTCATAGCCGGCGTTCTGGTCTAAATACCACCTGCAAGAACAGTTTGTGACCAAACGTTTGTGAGCGTTTTTTTTATATGAAGTTTTGTTTATTTTTCGTGTCTGCGTAGGGGCCTTTAAAAAAAAAACAAAAATGGTAGCGATATCTCACACACAGGCCGCATAAGAATTTTTTGAAAATGGTGTTGCGTGTACGCAACGGAGGAAAAAAATGCGTTAAAAAGATTAACACAGCAAAAAGTTAGTAAAATATTGAAGCAATTTTGTATTAGACATTGTAAGAGAGCTAGCGCTCATAAAGCTGTCAACTCTAAATATTTTAAATTGAGATGCGCCTAAAAGTATGTGTGGTAAGTTTTAGAAACGAATTATTGACCAAAATTAGGTTTTTAATCGCTTAGTAAATTGAAAAAATACCGTAAGTTAAAGTGCCCGACTTTGAGAACGCCCTTACCATGACGTTATAAGACAACATAATATTGCAAAAAAATGCGTATTAGGGTGGCCGCCGCTGGTATGGAGGATTTTTAAACCGTCGATATCAATAACGCCACCCCCTAAAAAGTTTCCTTTTTGCAGGCGCTATATGCAGGTAAAAAGGAAACTTTTTTAGCGGGTGGTGTTAGTAAAATCGTGAGATGTTGCAAAAATGGCCACCCTAATGCGTATGTATATTATACATAATTGTTTCATAAAAAACAGCAGTACAAAAAAACAATAAAATTTTCCCGGAGTGGGAAGATGTAGTAGTACAGTAAACGAAGGCTCAAAAAAGACGTCTGCTGGGAAAAAGTACTTAAGGACCTGGTTCTAAGTCTAAAGCCGAGTTTTCGTGTTTGTGGGTGGGGGCCTGGCACCGCCCCTGGCAATAAATGTTGGTACGGCTTGTGCATGATAAAGGTCAAAATTGTTGTCTCTACTGTACTAAGACGTCGCGAAGTAGAGTTTTGAGGCCAATACTCTACCAACTCATCTATCCTTATGTATGCTTTGTCCACTCGAAGCCTTGCCTTTAAAGTAAAGGGTCATCAATCTTGAGGTGTTTTTTTCAATTGGGTTTTTTGATAAATCACGCGGGAGTACTGTCAAGTTGTCATGTGAAGTCCAAAGTGTTTGTGGATAAGCCAGCTTCGATTGAAGCATTGGAGGCCAATATTGCGCGTGTTTCAAATATTTTTTTTCGTTAATAAAAAGCAATCCGAAAGTTTGTAATTTTGAAAAAAGGTAAACATTTTCGACTTTGGTTGCTTGTAACTTCTATAATTTTGACTCAATCTGTACATAATTATATATCACTGTAATGAGCAAATCAATACCTTTCGATTTAGTTGTCTTTCATGTCGATACAATCACGAGATATTGAAAAATAACTGAAATAAGTGCCCAAAAACATGTTTTTCGAAAATATCTCGAAAACGGTGCTTAAGAAAAAAAAAGGTTGCCATTTTCGTGTTTCTCGACCCCAAATTACCCTAAAAAACACTTTTTTAAGAAGGTTCACTCGATGACCCTTAAATTTGTAAACTAGTGTTATACTCGTGCGCGTCATCGAAAATTGGAACCTCCGCATGAACGAGCTACGGCGCAGTTGCGGCCAACATTTGAAAGGGATTATCTTTAAAATGTGAATGGCAAGAATGGTTCTTTGTATTGATAATAAAGATTTTCCGATTCATTTGAAGTTTTTGTATTTTATTGCATTTAAAAAAAAAAAACCAAGCTTGATGACCCTTTACTATATTACGATAATATCCGTTTAGAAAAGATTTTAATCTTTTTGATTCGTAAGAACTAAAGCTATAACTTTAAAATTACAGTAAATATTCGCTTTAAAGTTATTGTTCGGCCAAACAACCTACTTTCAGATCACCCCTCGCAAGTTAAGACTTACTCAATGTTAACATAGAACATACATAACATACACATAACATTTTCTCTCACTCTCATTATGTTTTGCACTCTGTTAATCATAAGCCTGCATGTTCCCACCCTCACTTATAATAAATCACATCGGTCGTGTCGCTCTTCTTATTTCGTTTTGTTGCATTTTGGCCTAATAGTCTCCAAGACCTAGGCGTTCAGCAGATTTACAGATGGCCGGACATAACATATCAAGATCAATTTATTTTGTTCTCATGATCATGTTGGAGGTAACTTTGTAACTTTAATAATAATTAAATATATATTGAGGTAATGTTGGGCGGTCAAGCATGTTTCCTCCCCCATGCTACATACATTATTAATAATTGAATATACTGCTTAACTCAAAGTGCAGGGTATAATTATGAACATAATCACGAATTATCAATAATAGCGCACAAAGAAAAAAACAAGTCTAAAGCAAAGCTAATCAAAAAATAGTACAGGCCTATATTTGACCCACCTAGTAACTGGTCTTATGTTTGGGAGTTAAGTATTTATTATTTTCTACAAATTATGCGTGTACAACTGCCGTAGAGCATATTAGTTTTTTAATCAAGACAAATTCGTAAAATGTAAATATGATAAATAGTTACAAAAAGCTTAATCTATCTTACCAAGTTCGTGTAATAATTGTAATAGTAATAAGCAATTCAAATAATATTTTATTATGTCAATGAATCTATAAGGGATTGGATTACGTCAACCAACCAATTTTCAATTGAATGTTTTTATTTTATTTGCTTATATAAATTTAAATTTTTGCTAGAATTTTAGTTGATATAGTTGAAAGTATGCAGAAAAAAAAGGCACAGATCGATATCAAAAAATGTAATACAGTCGAGGCGGTGCCCGACAGTGTAATACCCTGTACCTTTTTTCTCGAAAAAAGTTTTATTCCTGCATATTCCTTCTAAAAACTTTCCAATTGGAACATTTTTTTTGTTGGTGCAAAACGATATTTATACCTATAAGTTCCGCAAATTTTAACCGAAATTTATGTCAAAGAAGTTATTTAAAGTATATGGGGTAAGTTTCAAGGGGATATGTTGAGGGGTGTGGGAGAAAACATGGTAAATCGATTGCGGGGGGTGGGGGGCCCGCATTGATAAAATTTGGATGTGTATTTGTTCATTAGAGCCACATGAATCAGCTTAGCAAAATTGGTGATTCTAGTCCATTTGTTACTATAATTATGTAGAGTCAAATAGTGACGCAGTTTATAGGCAAGGGGAGGTGAAATTTGTACATTTTAAACTATAACTTTTGTTGTAATTGTCCGATTTTGTTTACAGATGCGTGTAACTATAACGCATCGCTCTGTTAAATTTCAGAATAAAATATTAAACTGTCTAGCTAAAAACCGCGCAACCCTGCTACGGGGGATCGGGGAAAGATATTGACATGATTCAACAAACTTCATCTTCTGAGGAAATATGCGCATCAGCTGTTAAAGTTTCATATCTCTTGCTCTTATAGTCTCCGAGATCTAGGTGTTCATACAGATGAACAGACGGACATGGCTCAATCGCTACCCGAGGTTATGATAAGCATTTTGGTACAAAGGACTTGGGGTCTGCCACGCCTCCTTCTTGCCGTTACATACATTGCACAAATCTAGTATACCCTTTGTACCTATAGGTACAGGGTATAAAAATAATAATTTTTCTATTTTGGAAGACTAGCGCAAACAAAATAGTATCGTGGTATCTGTTAAAAAAAATTCCATAATCTCTCTCTAGTAGTGGTCACTGGTAAGTATTTGAGAGTTCACCAAATACCAGTAACCAATACTGGTGAGTTCACCAAATACCACTCACCAATACTGGTTACCCTCTGCAATACATCACTGATGAATTTAACACAGGCATGTCATTGCCGGTAATGCCTCGGAGCCTTCTTCATTACCGGTCAACAAACAGTGATTTCCCAACGATCTATAAACCAGTCAAATCAGTGAATTCACCAGTGATTTCACCACGATCCTTCACCAGTGAATTCACCAACAACCACTCATCAGTAAATTCATTATTATTTTTTCAACATTATTTATTTATATAAAAATTGCTCAATTGCTTTTGACCTGTACCAGAATTAACAACTATAGTGATAGCTTCTGAAATGTTTATTTTGGAGTAAGCGCAAAGTTGTTTTTGTAATTATTAACGTATTTACCAATGAAATCGTTATACAAATTATTATGGCTTTTTAACGAATGCATGTGGAATTTCTGAACAAAATTTTCAGATAAAACGTATTATATGTGTTTCACTATACCCTCTGGTTCAAATTCCATTGTTTTTATCTTCTGTTAACAAAAGAGATAACTTAATTAGTTAAAACAGAAAAAGTAACCAAAAATGTGTCAATGCTAACATACGTAAGCAGAGCGGTTGTTGTCCTTAATTTCTTTGGCTATTCTTTCCAACTCCTCATTGCTCTTTATTGGAAATTTGCAATTAGAAGAATTTTTTGTATTTTTTTGTTCGTAAAGTTTTTCCACTACCACGTTAACGTCAGCAATTGCTTCAATCGCTACATGTAGTAGTGCTTTAAGAAAAAGAGAGATTGAACAAATGAATTAAAAAAAACAATGCACAACAATTAAATGAATGGTTACCTTTTAAAGTGTTGTTTTCCTGTATTAATGTTTCTGAATTTGCGTTTAAGACATAATTACTTGGTTGTTTTACTTGTTTAAATTTAAAAACACTTTTTTACCTTTTATTTCTGCAAGCATTAGGTGCATTTCTTGCTTCACTTCCTCACATTTGCATTGCTTTTTATCTGTAATACCATTTAATTGGTGATTGATAAGCACTATACAAATATTTTGATAACTTAAAATTGCTTACCCTGGCTATTGCAGTCCAATTGCTTAAATTTCTTTGATAGATTTTGTGGCATTGCTTTTTTTTTCTACAAAATATTGCAAATCAAATTTAAACACTTACACTTTCTTGTTAGTGCTTAGTGATAACAAAGGCAACTGAGAAGTAAATAACAGAAAGTAAACTGAAGCAGCCGTAGCAAAAATTTGAACAAAACATGCATGACCCACTGCAATACCACTGCTTGGTGAATTCACTCGCTATAATCATTGGTGCTATCTGCACTATTGCATACCAGCCGTACTAGAGGATAATGTTCCGAAGCCTGATTGCATTAAGGCTTTGTTGACAAAGATTAGATCTTCGTTGCGGCATTTTTATTAATAAGATTTATTAACAACACTCGCACTAAACAGAAAAATCGACCGTTAACCTTTATATTCTTTTTTTTTTTTTTTTTGTAAATCAACATAAAACAAAACAAAATTTATACATTCTATTTTGACAGCTGTTGTCATTTGTTCTCTTTATTTTTGTTAGGACATCTTTCTAGATTAATTCTTTTGATGTGAATTTTTTCAATATTTCAATATTTTAATAGTTATTTTGTTAATCAAATCATAGATCATCAAAATCTGTTCAGCCATTTTTGAGTTAGAATTGGTGTATGTAACACAAAAATAATGCAAATTTCTAAAATAAAACAAGTTAAGCCCATGAGTGGTGGATCACGGTTTTTCGTATACCTATATATATATACACAGGGTCATAGAGAGAAAATCCGGGCCCGGGGGGAAATGTACCGACCCCTCTATTCCATCTTTAGCTTGAATCATTGTGTTTATGTAA
The DNA here is from genome assembly GCA_018150985.1 of Chymomyza costata. Taxonomy (NCBI): domain Eukaryota; kingdom Metazoa; phylum Arthropoda; class Insecta; order Diptera; family Drosophilidae; genus Chymomyza; species Chymomyza costata. Next base: position 2,814,285 of record JAECWU010000001.1, on the reverse strand, counting down.
GTACAAAAGTAATTACACCGGGTCCCTGAGAAAACTAACTTTTGACACCCTCTCTCGTTGGGCCTGTATATATATACATTAGGGCGGGTATTGGCCCGTTTTTGTATGGGGCTGAAAAAACGTTCTGTGGCTCACAACGATTTTTATTCTTTGGGTAATTTTAAGCAACTTTGCAGAAGAAACTATGGGTCTAAAAAAAATTTCGAGTCGCCCAGTTTTTCAAAATAGGTTTTTTTTTTTCGAAATATTCAGAAATCGACTTAGACAATGCATTGAAAAGGCCAAAAAATGCTATTTTTCTCTTTTTGGGGTCGAGGAATCCATTTTTGACATCTATTTTTAATTTTGAGCGCCGCCAGATAAAAACCTATTTTGAAAAAGTGGGCGACTCGAAAATCATTTTAGACCCATAGTTTCTTGGGCAAAATTGCTTAGAATGACCCAAAGAATCAAAATCGCAGTGAGCCTTTATACCGAAAAAAATGTAATACAGTCGAGGCGGTGCCCGACAGTGTAATACCCTGTACCTTTTTTCTCGAAAAATGTTTTATTCCTGCATATTCCTTCTAAGAACTTTCCAATTGGAACATTATTTTTGTTGGTGCGAAACGATATTTATGCCTATAAGTTTCGCAAATTTTAACCGATTTTGATATAAATCGAAATTTACGTCAAAAAAGTTATTTAAAGTATATGGGGTAAGTTTCAAGGGGATATGTTGAGGGGTGTGGGAGTAAACACGGTAATTCGATTGCGGGGGGAGTGGGGGGCCCGCACTGATAAAATTAGCTTAGCAAAATTGGTGATTCTAGTCCATTTTTTACTATAATTACGTAGAGTCAAATGTTGTCGCAGTTTATAGGCAAGAGGAGGTGAAATTTGTACATTTTAGACTATAACTTTTGTTGTTACTGTCCGATTTTGTTTAATTTTGACACACAGCATCGCTCTGTTAAGTTTCAGATTGAAATATCAAACGGCGTAGCTAAAAACCGCGAAACTCTGCTACGGGGAAACGGGGAAAGATATGGACATGATTCAACAAACTTGATATTCTGAGGAATTATGCGCATCAGCTGGTAAAGTGTCGTATCTCTAGCGCTTATAGTCTACGAGATCTAGGTGTTCATAAAGGACTTGGGGTCTGCCACGCCTCCTTCTGTCCGTTACATACATTGCACAAATCTAGTATACCCTTTGTACCTATAGGTACAGGGTATAAAAATTGACCCGCCCTTATATACATATATACACCACTTCATGGATATACCTTGTATTTGTCTGAAAAGCTAGATTTAAGACGAGCTTTAATAATTTTCAAAGATAAATTTTAATATAGTCTTGGCTGCAGCCTATTATCTTTAACCCATAATTAAGCACACTTATTACTAAGTATAATTTATTTGTTGAAATTATATTAGAGTAAAAGGCCAAAAAGCCTTTTGAACTATAAGACCTATAATTTGAAAGCAATATAAAAATTAGAAAAAATTTAATAAAATAGAAATGTTTTTCTAAAAATATAACGTTGAAAAAGAATTCTCGTAAGTATATACTTACATAAAACAATATAGTACTTATTACTCGAATTACTAGCAATTATAATTTGAAAAAAGTCGATATCGGCAGAATCGTTTGTTTTGAAAGAGTATCTGTGCTGAGATTTTTTTAAATTCAATTTTCGTTGCATGTTTTGTTTTCACCTGAAAATACAGCCACTAAATGCCCTATTAAATATTAAAGTTTAAAATTAAATTCCCCCGTTTTCACAAGTGTTTGGTAAAAGCGATAAGCTCAGCGTATTTTTTTAAAATATTTTTTTTTTGTTATGGCCGAAAGAGTTTCACGCGAGCGCGTCGTCATAATCTCAGCTGTTATACGTGTTTTGGTGCAAAAGTCTGGCGAGTGCTTTTGTTTTTATTTATTTTTTTCTTTTGCCCTAAGTCAGCGTCGTTATTGGCCCATTATCAGCAAATACTCACAAATCATAAAATTGTTTGTTGTCGCCTGCATTTAGAGATAGAGTCAACTTACTCTACTCATATGTTATTGGCAAAAAAAGAAATTTTTTTGTAAACAAGCATGGAAAAATTTTGCCAAAAAATATTCCAGTGATAATTCAACTTTAAAAGCGGTGTTGGCTTTTGAACAGCAGTTTTGGCGTCAGACCCTGTGCACTACTAGACAACGTGTTATGCTGATAAGGCCGCCTAGTGACCAGTCACCAGTCACACCCACCGAAGTTCCCCAGTAATCACGTTTGACCAGGCTGCCTTTAATGGCATCCTTGAACTTGAAGCAATTGTTATTATTTGTTTATTTTGCTACTTGTTTTTTTTTTTGCGCATGCCTTTTTTCTTTACAATATTTTGAACTGCATTTTACTGATATATAAAAAAGTGCATGCACTGAGAAAATAATTTGACTACTTCAAAACTCGAAAGAGTTTTTAAATATACTTTGATATTCTTAGATTATATTTATGCCAACTTAAAGCTATATATTTATTTAGTTATTATTTTAAATTTTTTTCTGACAACCCAAAAATTGCATGCACAAAAAGAGGAATTTTTTTTTGTGTTCGTGTATGCACGAACACATGACGATAAATGCGACAGGGTTCTCGCACTACACAAAGAAAATTTCCCTTGTAACAAAAATAGTTAAGTCGTGTTTATTTTCAATAAATTTTGTTGGTAAGGTAATATTTGTGTATAATTTAATTTAAAAGATGAATTAATAAAGAACTAGCAATATTTTAATGCAAATTAAATGCAAACAATATGTAGCGATAAAAAGGTGCAGAGCTGCGGCAACCATGTCAGCTGTTTTGTATCCAACAAAAATAATTTCGCGCCAACTCAAGAGAAGAATTTATTGGAAAAATAAGAGAAATATACGAATTTATTGAAAATAAAAAAGGAAATATAGACAAAAAAAAAAAATCGTTTTCCGGAGCATGCAAAAACGAATCCGAATAAAATGGTTCGATTTGGTTTTTTCGTTTTCCAGAGCACGGCTGATTCATTTTCTTGGTTAGTAATACGTTTCAAAAAACCAAGAATCAAAGTCGTAACTGCAAATATTTTCGTAAATAGTTTCCTTTGGCTTGGTTTCACAAAAACTTATATTCAATACAAAAGTGAGCTTTTCTCAGGATTGTAGTATAAAAATAATTATTAAGTCCATTTGGTTAACGGTCATCTTTTGGCTTATTGTTTTATTTTTTGTTATTTTTATTCGCATATCTTTTTTCTTAGTTTGTTTTTATAAAGTCTAGTATCTGGTCCAAAGAGGCTCGGATTATTTTTAGACCCTGTACCTTTGGGTAAGGGAATGTAAAGTTTGTGCATATATATATAATATGGTATAGGAGACTGCAGAGACCCTCAAAAGTTACCTAGCATATGGTCAGGAGTACAAAAGAAATTGATCTAGACGCGTTCTTGCCTGTATCTTGGAGACTGAAAGTGCTTGGGAAAACTAACCAATTTTAGACTCATGTTGCCAGCCAGATCAAGACTATCAACCGTGCTCCGGAAAACGAAAAAAACAAACCAAATTTGTTTTTTTTGAAACCTTTTTTGGCGATGCGTTTTAATTCCTCTTGTAACAAAACGTTTCGTTTTGGTGGAATTGGGTAACCAAACATGTCGTTTCAAAACGAATCCGAATAAATTTAAGCTACACCAAAATGCGATGAATAAAAAAATCTTGGTATCAAGCATCATTGTAGCAGAACCATAAATATATGAGATAATCGCAATATATTTTTGAGGCGGCAGTTCTAGTGTCCTCAGCGGCAGAAACATATTAAAGGGTAGCTGAATAGGTGTTGACCTCAAAACTTAACGTCTAGAAACCAATATTTGAGTCCCAGACGAAGGAATTAGATTTATCGTATTATTTTTTTTTGTATTTAAAGTCCTGTATGTATACTTCCTTCCTCCTCTCAGTCAGCCGATTTGATGTCTCTTTTTTTTTCTTCTTAACTTAAATCTGTCATTGACATTCTATTCGCATGCGGACACTAAGTTGTGACGTCATAGTTTTCTCAAAGTCGACCAATCACCCTGGCATTATAAGTTTTCAAAACTACATTTTTTGTTTTATTCATCATTTTCAAATTAAGAAAACTTACTGATCTAGATATATGATTGCTACATTTCTCTCAGTGTACAAAACGCTGCGTCAGCCGCAGTTGATGGCCCGTTTTGGAGAGCTGAAAACTGATAAGAAAATAGTCTAATACGCTGTAATAGCACACGTTGGAAGCTCATGATTACAACACATATTACATGTCGGACGGTCTGTGAGGAACAGATACATAAAGGGCAATACGCAGTAGATCGATGACATAAGCTCAAAATGATTTGATATTTTGATCGGTTAATCTCTTCAATAAGCTAGCAGGATCTTGTCTATATATTTTGTATGCATCATTGTTTGTTTGGATCTATCTATGGCATGAGTTCGTACTTTGACGTTTTTATATAGCGTAAAATATGTCAATTAGGCGCGTTTTACGTCAGCATATTATAGTATACTATAGACCATATAAAAAATATTGTAAACAAACAAACTCTTAAAGCTAACAAGAATTACAGATCTTAGACTTTGAACTTTGCATTATAATGTGCAGTATTTAAAACTATTGTAGTTTTAATCAAAAGTTGACAATAGTTGGTCAAGTTCAAGTTCCATAAACAAAGCGAAATGCGTAACTCAAATTGCATTGAAATGCATAATAATTAATTTATTTATTAACCAACTATATAAATGCAATAGCATTAGCTCTATATACTATATGTTTAACAGATAAGTCCATAGAGCATGTACAACTTGCAAGTTAATGGTCTAACCTGCACACACATACACACACATACCAGCCAATTGTGACTCTGCCCAGTTGATACGAGTTTCCTGATAAGCAGCGCGTCACTTGCGGCACTATAAATGCCAGCTGCTGAGCCAAGCAGAACCACAGAAACCGATCGTTCGTACAGCCAAACGCGTTCAGTGCTCGTGTAATAATCTAAAAAAGAAAGAACAAAACAAATATACCATATAAAAGCAATCCAACTGTGATACTTTGGATATCTCTAAAATACAATATCCTTATAAACATGCCTGCCGCAAATAAAGTGAATCATCTGGTTAGTGCCACCTCTCGTTATCTTACCGGACGTAATGCCGTCCAGACTGTCTACTGGCGCGCCTCGGCTGGACCCAATCCAAGAATGTTAAAGACCAATAAGACCTGCGAATTTGATCGCAGCCACAAGACACCGGAAAGCATCAGATTGCAGAACGTCAATCAAAGTTTTATTCATAAGTAATGAGATACATTTGGATCTAAAATAATTGACAAGTTCCTAACAAGTAGTTGTCGTTTTTTTTTTCGTGTGTATTTTATATTTATTTAAATTAGTATTCTTGGATCGTTAAATGTAATGTTTAATTAGCTTAAATGAGTCAAAATGTAAAAAGTCGTTTAGTTGACGAAATGGAGAGACACGTACCTTGGTTTCGCTTGTAAACGAAATTATGTTAACTAGAGTTAAGAGTTTTACTTAATTATAATACATACTAAAATGAAAATCTATACATTATTGCGTTTATTATTTGGATCAATTGGCAAAGGTTTATACAGTTTGCGGTAGTGTGGTTCAAAACTTCCTGCATTGCTGACTTCCTAAGTCGCATTAACCCTTTCAGGCCCGAATTAAATTGGGAGTACTTAAAAAATATTTGACCCTAGAATTATCTTATTATAGCCCCAAATAGTCACTGAAAAAAATTTCAAGGTCCTGGGTATCCTGGTTTGGCCCCACTGAAATGTTGCCTATAGGCAACATTGGGCCTGAGTGGTACATTTTCATATTGTACGTATACGCAATTGATGACAAAAAATTTTTTTAATCTTGTAAATATTTATTCATTTTTTAAATGGTTTTGGTGTGTTTTTAATAAAGTTTGATTAAAATTTATGTGTGATATGAAACAAAGCAGTTTTTTAGTGTATTTGAGCACAAGTGAACGTCACACTTAGAGCATTTTGACCTGGGATATCCAGTTTTGCATAGCCTGCATCTCCCTTTTGTGCCCCATTGAACCCAATGTTCACTTTTGTCGTATCTGACCACTTTAAGGGGATCCGGCACATATTTTTTTTTGTATTTGGGAGATGAGCTTTCCGAAACCGGTGGTGATGCTGCAGCTGAAGAGCACGGCGAAGTGTCAAAATTAAAAACTAGCTGTGCTGGACGACCTCTTTTTCGTGATGACTGTTGATAAGTAGAGCGGAGCAGTTCGTTCGCAATATCAAGCTGAAAATTTATAAGGGGCATATGCGTGGTCTGGTCTTGTGCTTGCTTAAGATCACGGCGGTATTGCAGCCAACTATTCACCACTGCCATGTTTATGCACCAAAACACAATACGCATATACCACTTATTGGAACGATGATGGATTTTATATAGTTCCAATAACATGTCTGATAGATCAACGCCACCCATGTTCTTGTTGTAGCATTCAACAACAGCAGGGCGCGAAATTTGAATGCTTTTTTTTTCTTTTCGACACCATCGAGTGCATTGCGAAACGGGTTGGTCCCCCATATAATTTGATATAAGCTGCACACTTTTGTTGTCAAACCAGCGGCAAGCAATCAAATTGTATGAGGTCTCAACCTTTACATCGAAGTATGTCGAAAGTATGTTTTTATTTTGTCAAACCTATTTCGTGGCATTGAATCAGCCACTGCCGGCAGTCTGAATTTCGAGGACCATGCCATTCGCCATACTGGTATATTGACGACACCTAAGTACAGCAAAATACCAATGAAGCGTCTAATTTCGCTTACATCGCACTTAAGCTCCTCTCCATTAGTTTGTAAGGCGTACAAATTAGATTCGTAACAGATTTTCTCCAAAATTTCGTCGTCAAAATACATGGAAAAGTATGATATTGGTTCCTTGAGTGTTGAACCATTTAACCAATTTTTCCATGTAATACTTTCTGCGAGATCATTTGACTCTTTTTTTCTCCACCTTAAACTTTCAAGATTCACTTTTTCATAACTTTCATGAACTGTTTCATCATTAGATTCCCGGTTACTGTAGTCACTCCTCCTCATCAACTCATCTTCAATAGTTTCGCCTTTGGCAACAACCTCCTGAAGCGTCACCTCAATGAAATGTTCCAAAGTAACAAGTGCTTCTGATTCCTCTGCATTTTCTCCATCGTCTTCGTCTGCAGAGTCATTCCAATCAAACTCGCAAATATGTTGTATTTCTGACTGAGTTAAGCCCTTTGGTTGCATTTCTGCCATAAAAAATATGAAAAAAATTTGTACCACTCAGGCCCAATGTTGCCTACAGGCAACACCGACTTTGAAAAAATCCAGACACCAAATTAAACATACTTTGCTTACAAATTTGGTTTTATTTTATTTTCTTACCTGTTTTTAACTTATTTAATCACTTTTCATAAATATAAATGTTCTTTACTTTATATTATTTAAATAAAAGTACAATCACTTTTTTTTGAAATTTTTGCGCACGTGATGCTTCTACGAAAACAACAGCATAACTAATTACTAAATATATATAGCTGCATTATGTTATTTATAGAAATGCACAAAATAGAACAGACGATTAGAAAAAAACAACAAGCACTGCAATACATGCCAATATAACTGTTTTTTTCCCGTTTGAAGTCAATGTTGCCTGTAGGCAACAGTGGGCCTGAAAGGGTTAAGAGTGATGAGTACCCATACAAGATTTTGCTTGCCCAATGATTGATTAACGAATTGGGAGCTGAAAGTTTTGGTAAAAATTACGGATTTTGGCCAAAAAAACATATTTTCGCACTGCTAGCAAAACCCAGGCGGACATTTGAATAATGTGCTTATCATCTAAGCATAAACCTAAGTTAATCTGGCATCTTTCAAAGTCAATTTATTTGATCTCATATTATTTTGTTAGGTTTTCTTTTTTAAAAATCTTACCCAACAATTGAATTCAAAATATGTGTTCTGAAAAAAGCTGACAACAATGTCAATCAATCTGCTATAAAAAGAATTTAAAATTTACAATAAGGTTAAGGTACTGTTAAAAGCAGGCTTCAACTTTTGCGGTCAATAGCTTGGAATTCATATATTTATAAAAAAAAAAAAATGATGTATGTAACAGTCGGAAAAAGGAGGAGTGGGAGATCATACATTTCTATCCAAATATTATCAGCCTCAATGCAGTTTTCATTCGTAGTCCCAAAGTTGAAGTTGAGCTGTTCTGGCACCACATCGATTATTTTTGCAAAAAAGTATGCATTTCTTTTAAACAAAGAAAATACAATTATTTTCAGATTTTTTAATGACTAAGATTTTTCTATGACTTTCACTTCCTTTTACATTATTATTGAAAGCAATATTTTTTTTGACTTATTTTTATACCCTGTACCGTATGGTACAAAGGGTATATTGTGTTTGTGCAAGCCGAAAATGTATGTAACGTACAGAAGGAGAAGTCGGAGACCCCCCAAAGTTACCTAAAGTATGATCAGTGTGACTAAAGAAGTCGATATACCCATGTCCGTCTGTCCGTCTGTCCGTCTGTCCGTATGAACGCCTAGATCTCAGAGATGGTAAGAGCTAGAGCAACCAAACTTTCAGATAAGATCCCTTATTAATCCATAGGAGACAAGTTTATTTTATTTTTTTGATATCGGGATTACATTATATAGCTCCCATAGGGGTGTTTCAGAGGACCTCGAAAAAAATCAAAAGTTTTAGATGGATAATTCGTTTGTTTATGAAGATATCATAACCAAATTTGGCAATCGGAAGTTTTTTAGAGACCCCCAGCACTGTACCAAATTTTATCAAAATCGGTTGACTATATCATATAGCTCCCATAGGATCGATCGGTCGAAAATTAGTTTTTTGTACAAAATGCGTTGTGTTTCGTTTATTTGTGAAGATACCGTAACCATATTTGGCATTAAGAAGTTTTTTAGAGTTCCCAAGCACTGTAGCAAATTTGATCAAAATCGGTTGACTATATCATATAGCTCCCATAGGACCAATCGGTCAAAAAATCGTGTTTTGTACAAAATTCGTTGTGTTTCGTTTATTTGTGAAGATATTGTAACCAAATTTGGCAATAAGAAGTTTTTTAGAGTTCCCAAGCACTGTACCAAATTTGATCAAAATCGGTTGACTATATCATATAGCTCCCATAGGACCAATCGGTCAAAAAATCGTGTTTTGTACAAAATTCGTTGTTTTTCGTTTATTTGTGAAGATATTGTAACCAAATTTGGCAATAAGAAGTTTTTTAAAGGTCCCAAGCACTGTACCAAATTTGATCAAAATCGGTTGACTATATCATATAGCTCCCATAGGACCAATCGGTCAAAAAATCGTGTTTTGTACAAATTCGTTGTGTTTCGTTTATTTGTGAAGATATTGTAACCAAATTTGGCAATAAGAAGTTTTTTAAAGGTCCCAAGCACTGTACCAAATTTGATCAAAATCGGTTGACTATATCATATAGCTCCCATAGGACCAATCGGTCGAAAAAATCGTGTTTTGTACAAAATTCGTTGTGTTTCGTTTATTTGTGAAGATACCATAACCACATTCGGCATTAAGAAGTTCTTTAGAGTTCCCAAGCACTGTACCAAATTTGATCAAAATCGGTTGACTATATCATATAGCTCCCATAGGACCAATCGGTCAAAAAATCGAGTTTTGTACAAAATTCGTTGTATTTTGTTTGTTTGTGAAGATATTGTAACCAAATTTGGCAATTAGAAGTTTTTTAGAGTTCCCAAGCACTGTACACTCGGTCCGAAGGGAGAGGTCCGAAGCACTGTACCAAATTTGATCAAAATCGGTTGACTATATCATATGGTCGCCATAGGACCGATCGGTCAAAAAAAAATTTTTGGTGTAAAATTCGACTGATTTCTGTTTATTTATGAAAATATCGTAGCCAAATTTGCCGAATAAATTATATCTTTTGGAGGTCTTAACCAATATGTCGGACTTAATTGCAATGAGGTGGTACAGGGTATCCCAAAGTCGTCTGCGCCCGACTTTAACGTTCGCCATCTTTCTATATAAGTTTGCGATTCGCTGTTATTTAACGAGCATCAAAAGATCTAGATCTGCTTCTTCTGTAGTCTGCAATAAAAGTAAGGGTTTCACTGTTACTAATTAATAAATAGCGAACATTTTTGTTAAATTTTCGTATAAACACCCAATTAAAAAAAATGTGTAAAAAAAGACGAAAAAGGAATTCCCTAAATAAATTTCTAAAAGATTAGGTCAGTGGTGGACCGTCTCTCAATTTACATAACTCGCGAGGATGGGGCACAAAATTCTGCAGCACAGCAGTCGGCTCACGAACGCTCCAAATATGTGAAATCTCTCTCGCTTTTGCTTGATTGCGATTCTTGCTCTCTCGTGCGCTTTTGCTTACTGCGCTGCATACTCACACAAAGAAATGCTTGCTTGTAAGAGTTTTGCCCACCACTGGATTAGGTAAAAAAATTTGTTTCTTTTAAATTTCTGGACCGTGTAAAAATACAATTTTCCAGAGGACCCGTAAGACGTTATCCTCGAAAAGGTTTCGCGGCAACTGTATTGTCTAAAAATGGTTACAATTTTTTGGCATCTTTCTAATAGAGCTCAAGCCATTTTTAGATGTCTTCATTCATGAGCGGAACACATGGCTATCCATGTGTTATCGAACGGAGAAGGAGCGGAAGTAAGAATATGACGGCGCCATATCTGGGAAATATGGTGGGTCAGGCAGGACTGCTCATTTGAGCGTCTTCAGGTAGGTTTTAAGGGTTATGGCGATGTGAAGCCTGACGTTGTCAACCTATAAAAATTTTTTTCCTGCCTCTGCTCATATTATGAACGTTTTATGTGCAGTGCTCGACTTAATCGCATCAATTAAAGTCCATACCGGTCCCCAAGTGATGGTTTCGTTCGGTTTCAACAGCACATAATATATATGTCTGGCTTGGTCTCGCCAAATACACAGCATGACCTTTGCAGCGTAATAATTCGGCCGACGCGAAACGACGAAACATTATCGGACAGTCCCCATGACTTTCTTACCTTTAGATTGCTGTCAGCTGCAGCAGTTGCTCTTATCTTCAAATTATAAGGAACTCAAGTTTCTAGCTTATGAATCGTCGCTGGCATGTTATTCTTGCTTTTGGCACGGATCCTCATCGTGAATTTTTTTCAAATTCAATATTTTATCGTCGTTTAGGAGATATGGCTTGTTAAAGAAAAGTCTAAAAATTTAATATTCAGTTATCCATAACTCGATAAATAATCGGAATTTTTAAATTAAAGATGGCGTACGTTAAAGTCGGGCGCAGACGACTTTGGGATACCCTGTACCACCACATTGCAATTAAGTCCGATGTATTGCTTAAGACCTCCAAAAGATATTTTGTTCGCCAAATTTGCTACGATATTTTCGTAAACAAACAGAAATCAGTCGAATTTTGCACCAAAAATTTTTTTTGCCGGTCGATCTTATAGGGGCTATATGATATAGTCAACCGATTTGCATCAAATTTGGTACAGTGACTGGGAGCTCCAATGGGGGCTATATGATATAGTCGACCGATTTTGATCAAATTTGGAACTATAAAAAACTTCCGGCTGCCAAATTTGGGTATGATATCTTTAAAAACTAACGAAAAACAATGAATTTTGCACAAAAAACGTTTTTTTGACCGATCGGTCCTATAGGGGCTATATGATATAGTCAATCGATTTTGCGATGATGACATCAAACATCGAGCCACTGTTGGGTGGATAAAGTGGCGAGAAAACTCTAGCGTTTTCTGCGACAAGAAAATGCCACGGAAATTGAAAGGCAAGCTGTACGCGACAGTCGTTAGACCCGCACTCTTGTATGCGTCCGAATGTTGGACGATGTACAAAACGTACGAGAGTAAATTATCTGCAACTGAGATGAAAATGCTAAGGATGACGGCGGGTGTGACCAAGCTTTATCATATTAAGAGCAAACACATCCGAGGCAGCCTGTTTGTTAAAAAGCCTATCACTGAGAAGCTCAAAGTAGGTCATGGTATTGCCATGTTCAAAAGCGACCGCCGGAGAACCCCGCTAAGAAGGCAATAATTACCGTAGTTCCAGGTAACGGCCGTAGGTCAGGCAGACCGAAAAATACGTGGATCGGTCAATTGCAAAAACATCAGCAACGAATGGGTCTCAGCGATGACATGATCTAGGATCGGAATGTCTGCAGACGAATGCTGAGATCGCATACCCACACCTCAGGAGGAGCATAAGCGAGTCTGAAAAGGAGTAAACAAGGGTTTGGGAAAAGAAAAATCGATTTGCATCATTGGTACAGTGCTTGGGAGTTCCAAAAGACTTCCGACTGCCAAATTTGGTTACGATATCTTGAAAAAAAACGAAACAACGAATTTTGTACATCGTTTTTTTGACCGATCTGTTCTATGGGAGCTATATGATATAGTCAACCGATTTTGATCAAATTTGGCACACTGATTGGGAACTATAACAACTTCCGAGTGCCAAATTTGGTTACGATATCTTCAAAAACAAACGAATTATCCATCTAAAACTTTGGTTTTATTCGAGAACCTCTGAAACACCTCTAAGGGAGCTATATAATGTAGCCCCGTTATCGAAAATATAAAAAAAAACTTGTCTTCCCTGACATAATAATGCATCTAACTGAAAGTTTGGTTGCTCTGGGTCATATCATCTCTGAGATCTAGGCGTTCATACGGACAAACGGACAGACAGACAGACGGATAGACGATCACCGGAATATCGACTTCTCTAGTCACCCTGATCATATTTTAGGTAATTTTGGGGGTCTGCGACGTCTACTTCTCTATGTTATATACATTTTCGGCTTGCACAAACTTAATCTATATAATAAATATATAAAAGAGAGATTTATGTTAGTTACACCATTTATAACTCAAGAACGGCTGGGCCGATTTTGAATAAAATATCGGAAAAATTCCATAAAAAGAAGTAAACCACGAAATTATCTTATGGAGGCTGGGGGTCAGATATTGATATAAATCGATAAAATCTTCATCTGCGTCACTATTATGCGCATCTTTTGGTAAAATTTCAGCTTCATAGCTCTTATAGTCTCTGAGATTCTTTTACTCATACGGACAGACGACAGACAGACATGGGTATGTCGACTCGGCTTTTGATAGTGATCAAGAATATGTATAGTTTAGGGGGTCTACCACGCCTCTTTCTGAGCGTTACATACATTTGCACGAACTTATAATTCCTTCGTGGCGGGATGCAGAAATTCGGCGACTAGAGCAAGTGTTCAACACTATACTTAGAACGCAGCACAGAGAAGACATAGTGTCTAAGATTGTAGAGAAGAAACACTATACTTAGAAAACAGCTCAGAGAAAAGTTGGAGTTAAGGACTCCAGAGCAGGAGCGTAATATATTGCATAGAACACAGAGCAGATAGATTGAAGTTTCAGGCGAGACGGGCAACTAAGGAATACTATGCAAAGAGTACTGCTCAGAGAATATTTAGATTTCACCATTACAGAGCAAGATCGTGAAACATTGCGTAGATAGCAAAACAGACAGGTAGGAAGATGCTAAGAAACAGATAGATAGACGCGTAAGAAGGCACAATACCAATTCGTTTTTTGAGAACGATAACGAAATAATTAAACAGCGACCCGATAATGTTTACTTTTGCTGTAAAGACTTGATGTTCCCTCATCAAATAGAAAGAATTAGCTGAGATTATATAGAAACTTATGTATTTAGTTCAGATATGCTTCATCTGGCAGATCTATTCTCTTTTATAAACGGCATATTAATATTTTGTAGAACTTGCAGCCGTACAATTAAGGCAGGTGAGAAGCCGAACAATTCCAATCTAAATGCCTCAGATTTAACAGATTTACCAGAATGGTTAAAAAGCTTAACATGATTAAAGGAAATATTAATGTCCCCTCGGCTACCGTTTATGATAATTAAGTCATTGGGATACAAAGCAGGACAGTAGTAAAGGAGCCATTGTAAACATTTTTATTTCAATTGTGGATCCGAGCAGCGACCTGCATTGTTTCAGGGTATTTTAAAGACGGGCTGATGAACATTATGGAAATAGAGATTTGCACAGGGTATAATCTGGATAATCTGAATTTAATAAAGCAGATCGTACGGGGGTTGGCGTGCGAAGCACGCAGGGGGCAGAGCCCCGTAGTATAATATAATATAAAAATCGTCAAAATCGAAGAAAAAGTGTCCCGCTTCACCTATTTTCGCCGATTTATTTTAGTGGCGAGAGTTCGAATTAAGTTAATCTAAGTTCCTAAGGTGTTAAAACTTAATTTCGTGACGTCTAAGGCCCTTTTTTTGTACTTACTTTTAAGCTTTTACACTGAAAAACATTTATCTTATCCAGTTTAATGTATTGCAAGCTTAAACAAACTTCGAGATTTTTTAAGTTTGCTAAAGACTGCCAGCTATCTTTTATAAAGTTTCAAAATATTATACCCCTTTTATTTTGGTCAACACACAAAAAGTTGTATAAACAATAAAAACACAGTTTTAGTATTTTATGTATTTTATTTAGTTTCATGTTTAGTACATACATAGAGTTTTCTTTTTGTTTTGTATATTAATGTGTATATATTTTGTTTTACATTCTTTTACCTTTACCTTTTTTTATTTTTATTATTATTTCGTTTTAGATATCGTTCATACTTAATTTTTTATTAGTATGTATCTTTTAGTTTATATATAATTTGCATCGTGGGTGAAATATGTTTACGTTTTTTGTTTTGTGAATGAATTTTAATTTTTATTTTTTTTTATTATATTTTTGTATTTGTTTAATTTTTGTTTTTTTGTTTTTTACTTAAAATTACAGCCTTTATGAATAATTATTTTTTAATTTGCATTTGCTTTCGTTTTATTTACTTCTTTTTGTGGTTTTCTCTCGTCTTTTTTTTTATATGTATGCTTTGCTTTATACTTTATATTTCGCTTGCCATTGTACTACATATTTTCTTTGCGGTTCGTTATAATTTTTACTAAATATATTGTATATATAGAGATTTTTTTTCTGCATCGTTTATGATGTTTTTGAATAATTTGCACACATGTATATAATATATAATAGTTATCTAAATATATATTTATATAGATTTTCATATTTATATTTATTCATATTTGACAATTTCAGTTGGGCTTAGTGTCTGGCTTTACTTTGCTTTGCATTTTGTGTAGTGTAGTGTAGTTTATTTCTTGAATTTGTTGTACAATTATAATAAATCAAAAACAAAAATACAATGTCATTAATTTTATTACCAAATATTACTTTGTAATGTATTTGCCTTGACTTTGGTTTTTATTTTTTGTTTAAGTTTACTTGAATCAATTCACATCAATAACAATTTATCTCAAAAGAGAAAAATATATTTCAATATTAATTTGTTTATTATCTTTAATCGTTCTTTTTTATTCTATATACTTTTAATATGTAAGTTTTTCGTTTGGTTTTGTTTTTGATTAAAAAATATTGCAGCTCGAAATTGTAATACTTTTTTGTTTACACGTTTACGTTTAAGTTTGTTTTTATATAATTTTGTTTTTGTTTCTGTAAGTTTTGAAATTTTTGTTTTTGTTTTCTATTTGCCTAGCATAGAACACAGTAGAGATCAGTTAGTTTAGAGTTTATGTCTCCGAGCGCAGTTAGTTCTATGCCATGCTGATATATGTTCGAGCGCCATTTTGTAGCGGCGGCCATTTTGCTTGCAGAACAGCTGTGTGTGTGTGTGTTTGTGTTTGTAGGTTTTGCTCATATGTATTACGTATTTCTTGACGCTAAACTTAACATCGTTTCCGCTACACATTAGCATGTTTTAGTAGTTTATATGTTAGTACTTGTATATATATAGACTGTATGCATGGTAAATTTTTCTTTGCTAGAAATATTATTTACTTTATTTTTACGGAAGAATTTGGATACCTTTTAAAGTTTTGCTAAAATTATAATTCGTCTAGTGTATTGGTAATCTATATGTCTTTTTCTTTTTGCTCTTTTATTGCTATACAGTGTAGTATTTTTTCAGAGTTTTTCTTTTTATAGCACATTTATTTTGGGCTTTAATTGGCTTAGCTTAATTTTTGCATAATTTACGAATTTGAGCGCAAAAAAACTGCACAGTTATTTGATTTTGCAATATTTAGTTATTTACGAATTTGCATTCAGCACATGTTCAATATGCACATATAAAATATAGTTATATAATATAACGCGTATAGGTGTTTAATAATTTAGTTAATTTAAGTTACAACTCACTCAGTGGAGTAGCAGCAGAATTTTTGTTTGTATGTATATTATTGCTATTTTTATTATGAGCATGTATTGGATACTTTTTTTTAAATAGGCTAGCAAAGAGGAAGAGGCCTAAACTGAAAAGCAAAATTTAACTAAATAATTGTTTAACAATAATGTTTTTTTTATGAAATTAATATTGTCAGCAGAATTAAAAAGTATATAGCAGTTTTAAAACGGCAAGGAAGCACAGACAGCCAATAGCTGTAAGCTGCAACGCTTTAATAAATAATAAAAAAAAAATTGTTTTAAATGATGCAGCCTTATAAAAAGGTATAAAGCCAAACAAAAAAAGAAAAGTTTTTTTCAATCAACGTTACATATCGTTATTAGAGCAGCGATAAATAACAACAAACATACAAGGCGCTTTTACGATTTTTTAACGCTTTGCTTGTAGTTCACAACCGTTTATGCGTATCGACAGCAAAGAGAACATGCACTTACTCTTAAATTTTCTCTTAGGCACGTTTTGCAAGTGCTTGCTGTTATTTATTGCATAATCTAACTCACTTGTTTTTGTTCACATACATGAAATATTTAAAAAATATTAGTAATATGTATTTTCATAAATTCTTTACATTTATTATGCTTTATGTCTGTTTGTCTTTTGTTTACATTTCAATAATTTTTGTTCAGTTGTTATTGATTTATATTTAAGTTTCGACTAAAAATACTCAACAATTTCGTTTACGTGAAACCATTTAGCTACAATTTATATTTTTTGTATACATTGTATTAAATATTTTCTACGCTTTTTTTTTTTTTTTTTTTGTTACAATATCATACAAAAATGTTTTGCTAGAAAAACCATTATTTTTATCTTTTCATTTTCTTTCACCATTTGCCATAATTTGCCTTATCCTTGCCCCTCGCCCACCTTGAAATTGCTTAAAATTGCATTAAAAGTTTCTAAATTTATTGCTGACAACAAAGATTCAACAAATTGGTAAATCCCATATGCATTTTCCATAATAAAACATGTTCAGCTACATTGTATATAAAAATAAAAAACTTTTGGGGGCGTTTTCGGTGTAACCTCAACTAAACTACATAATATGCCAGTGACGACTACTAAATGACTAGGTTTAATCGTACTACATGCACATAGGTATATAATATATATATATGTGTGTGTGCACCTTGGTTTTAACTTAAGAGCTCAATAAATTGCTATTATCTTTGCTTCCTAGCCTTGCTTGTATGTATGCATGTATGTAATGCACCTAAGTATGGGTTTATCTAAAAAAGAGTGTTCGTTGCACGTTTATTGTATTTTGTAGTGTACATCTAGGCGCTGTTGCATTGCCATTCATTGAATTCAGTTTTTTTTTTTAATTCTGCATACTAGTTCAGTTTGTGTTTTTTCTACGTTTTTTTTCTATTGCAAAAACTGAATATTTTATTATGTTATATTCTTACGAATTCCATTTTATAGTCCAATTTAAATGAAAAGCAGTACTTAAATTTTTAATACCCTTTCCAAAGTTCTTAAATATTTCAATTCTAGGCCTGTACCAGAGTTTGTAAACTCAGCTTTATTGTTGTTAGCAACAATTTTTATAAATGGAACGCAG
This sequence comes from Chymomyza costata, assembly GCA_018150985.1. Taxonomy (NCBI): domain Eukaryota; kingdom Metazoa; phylum Arthropoda; class Insecta; order Diptera; family Drosophilidae; genus Chymomyza; species Chymomyza costata. The sequence goes on along the minus strand of JAECWU010000001.1, from coordinate 2,796,281 downwards.
ACCTTTGCCTAAGACCCATGCATGTTAGTGCGTAAATCCCTTGAAGGTTTGAAATTCTCTTTGCACCTGAGCATAATTTAAGCACGTTACGCTTTCAGCGTTTGTGAAGCTGCAGTGGTAACAAAACCATTTGTAACTAACCCGTGACTTAAAGTATTACCCAAAAGTCTCTTAATGAATTCGGCATTTTCTTATAGATACATTAATCAGCAGACAAAATCTGATTTTCGACCAGTGCACAGTGGGCCCAAAAAGTCATATTTTGGCCAAAAATCTGTCATTTCGTTAATATTTTTTTTTGAGAGTTGAAACTTAAAACAAATCTTCTTCAAAAATTGAACTTGTTTTCTGGAAAGTTTGCGCCCCTCAAATTTTTTTGAGCTATAGTTATTCTAGAATCAAATAGGGAAAAATAAAAAAAAAAATTTTTTTTAATTTTATCTAAAAAAAAATCAATCAATGGGTATTGGATAGATATGAGCTGCAAGTACATTGAAAAATAGCCTATACCCAAAATATTGAATAGTATTGGAGCTACCAAAAGACTAAGCCTATCCATTTATTTTTCAAAATTTCCGTAAAAAATATTTTAAAATCATATAATATTTACCCAAAAAATGATAAATTTTTCTGATTTTTGACCTGCGACTTTGAAGTATGCTAATAATTATAGTTTAATAATTTTTGGCACAACATAACCAATTTCTTCCTCTCTTGCGTATACGCAACACATCATTTATTATTTTCAAAAAATTCATATGTGCCTTGTGTGTGAGTTTGTTTTAAAGTTATATATTTAGGCTTTCTTCCTCTACATATTCCGGCTCTGACACACACACTAGCGTCTGTGAACACACTTTTTCTTGGACAAATTTTGAACTGTACACTAAAAGTTACTGAATGTAAATTTTTTGTTTTTTCGACATAAAAATAAATAAATTATCAAGAATGATACAATTCTTAAATTATGCTTTGCTCACCCAAGACTATTCCATTTGCCGAGCTATGCGCCAGCGTTGCGTATACGCAACATGAAGCCACGGCATTCCTAGGCGCTGGAAAATTACAAAGTCATGCCTCTATATTGATTTCATTCCAATAAAAATTTTTTTCGCGAAAACGACGAAAATGGGTAAATGTGCCTAAAATCATGTTGAAGTCAGTTTTTGGCCAAAATCTGGCCCATTGTGCAGTGGTAAATTTTTGCTTAAGCCTTTGGATAAAAAGTGACACCCAGACAAAGGGTATGGCTAACGAATCGACTAATGATGATGGTAATTCCTACAGAAGCAGTCTGTTGTGTGTCATTACTTCTTCTGCCCGTAACTTGCAACTTCTTTTCATCGTCTCTAGAAAGTTATTCTCTCTACTGACCAGTTCAGTAAAGCTTCTACACAAAAACTGCAAATTGCTTGCTTTTACTATTACCTATTTTCATTTAGTGCAGACAATTGATCATTCACCCAGAATTAATTCGGAACAACTCAAGTATAGCTGGTTTAGGTATATCTCATTATGTACTAAAGAACTGCTTAGAAATAAGCTGCGCAATTCAAAAATTTCTTTATAGTAAAGTTTTGCCAAGATATTAAAACCCGTCTTTTTATAGTTGTTTCTTTAAAATCGTAGCAATTCCCATTTATTTAGCTTTAAGAATTCCTTGGAGGGGATATGAAAGCTTCGTCTAAACGAAGTTGTATCTCTTTACTTAACATATAGGCCTTTTTGTTTTAGTTTTTGCTTACTTGGAAAAGTGTATCTCATCACATTTTATTGTGGATATTACTAGCGTGTACGTCGCGCCTTGAAATATAAATTAAGTTTTCGACCGCTTTTAATTTATTTTAGACTCGTTCTTGTTGCTGGATTCGTACAATATCATAAAAATAACACTGTATATTATCTAAATTTTTGTTTACTTTACCATAAGTAAAATTATTTTATATTATTTAGTTTTGCTTGTAAATATAAATATATAATATATCTCAGGTTTTCCATTTAATAAATATAATATAACCATATATAAAGCGCGCCCCTCTGCCTGACCCCGGCCAATCCACGACAGTTCCTGGCACTGACTTTGGCCATGGACTGCTTTTGCTGCTTCCCGCTCTCCTGCTGCGTGTACGTGTGAGTGCACTTTTGTGTTTGTATGCGTGCTGACTGCGTGCTTTGCCTGTGTTATATTTGGAAAATTCGTAAACGTTTAGTACACTTTTTTTATACTTGTTTTTTTTAGTTATTTTTTTTTAAGCGTCAGTCTTGTGTAAATTAAATTTTACCTCAAAAAACATTTTAATATGAACACAGGACTTAACGCACGGACGCGCACTCACATAGTAACAACAGAGACAGCAGCGCAGGCAGCGTTTAGCTGGGCAGCCTATTATATAATGCACGCCTACAATGTTTTATAAAAAATTGCTGCTCGACATTTACGTATATATATATACATACATATATATATTTAATAAAATGTATATAATATATATGTGTATACACATAGTATAAGGTTTATTCAATTCACACGTAGACGTTTTTAAAAATGCATTTTTTCTTATGTAAAAATGTTTTATAATTAATATAAATATTTATCATATTTTTTTTTTTTTAGACGCCATCGAGATATTGTTCTTGTACATTTAATTAATATTTTTGTATATATGCAATTTTTTTACTATATGTATATATATATTTTTGTTATTTTTTTTTTCAATTTCCTGCCTTATAAATATAATATATGCCTTGCTCTTTTTATTTTTGTGGGCCTGGGGAAGAGTTTAGTTTGATTTGTAAAGTTTAGTTTAGGTTACGGCGAATTGTCGTGTTAAATAAATTAAAATTGAATTAGTTAGTACATTGAGAATTAAGAAGTGTGCTACTGTTTAAATTTAGAGCTAAGTTTTAATTTGCCTAGTTGTCTCTATTTCCATGTTTGCGTCGGCCAGTTGCTTTCCTTTTTTAATTAGAGCTAATTTGACACAACCGTTTAATTCAACTATTTTATTATTAATTTTTATTCATTTTTTAATGCTTAAATGTATGCTTTGCATTTTTGCTACAACTTTGCGTTTCATAGTCATTTATATAGTTACATTTGTTTTTTTTCATGCTACTAAAAGATTCGTTGCACTTTTTGCAATTTATTTAAAATGCGCGCCTGAAAGTATGCTACACTTTTTTAACATTTCAGCTGAAAAATGCGCATACGCCACGTGCCCTAAACAAACAGAAGCCAGCATGAAATGTTAATAATAAAAAATATAAAAATTCAACAGTCAGCCATTTGTAAGCAACGGGTTAACAGTTTGCATAATTCATAATTAAATAAAGTTAAATTTTTAGTTTCGGGCTTTTATTTTATTTGCTTTACACTTTGAACAAGACATGAATACATCAATGTTTGTAGCTTGTGTTTGCTCAACTTGAACTAATTTTGAATGAATTTTACACACAATTTAAAGAATTTAATAAAGTCAACTGCAGCTTATAAAATTATTAAACGACTGCTAAAATTTTGTAATTATTTTCAAAGAAATTGATATTATAAAACTACCAAAATAAGTTTAAAATATTAGCTAACGAAATATCGGAACACTTTTTGCGATAGCCCGAAACATAGTTTTTTTTTTTGCTATTATGTTCTGCGATACGCGGTGTCTAAAGTGTTAACTGTGTACAAATAAGCTTAGCGTTTAGCCAGCTAGGACAATTGGTGCTTTTTTACAGTTGAAACATGCACAAAATGCCACAAGCTTTAGTCGAATTTAAACTTAGGAAGTGGATATGCTTTGGTTTTTGGAACTTTGAAAGATTTGTTATTGTTGTGTAACATTCGCGCATCTGCACAAAATCCAAATTGTGAGATTTGGACTATGTTCAAATGACGAATGCTGCAGGTTTATGGGATTGGACTGCCTGTAAGGGAAACGACGTTGTGTCTTGCCAAACTGCAGCCTGTGGCACCTGTGGCACCTGTGTAGCTTCAACTGTTTACGGAATAGAAACAAACAAAACTATGAAACTTAACTAATTAACAATTTTAAAAACAAAGTAACAATTAACAACAACAATTTTTGTTGCCTGCAGCTTGATCTTCAAAAAAATTCATTCAAACTTATTGAACAAGTCTAGTAGTGTCTATTGTTTTTGCGTTGTACAACACAAAAAGATCAACAACACTGTGTTGTGCATGCAGGCGTTGTTTTTGTTTTTTTGTGCTGTTTATGTATCTCTGTTTTGTTGTATGTGATTTTTTTTGTTAAGTGTTGTATAATATTCAATTTTTTTTTTTTTTCGGTTTTGTGAATGCGCTGCGTGCTCTTACACCCATAGTTCTGCTTGAATAATTCTTCTGTATATATATATATATGTGACGGCAGAGATCTAGATCGTTTGAAGAGAGTCTTAATAACTGTGGAGTTCGGTGTTGAGCGTAAGAGCAGCGTTTCGTTTCAATTTGATTGGATTTATTTATCTGAGGAATGAAAAAATTATTAGCATATAGCATGTAGTACATAAGAAATGCGTTAAAACATAAGCAAACTATAAGCTGCAACAAATGGCCAACAATTTGAAGTAACTAATATAATACCAAATTAAGTAAAACAAAATATTTTGCATATGTTCGTGTTCTTGCATTTTGCTAAAGTTATTAAGTAGCTGTTGCTTTATTGTTATTTCTACTTTTGTTTTTTTTTTTTCTTTTTTGTATTTATTTTCTAATATGTATATACTATATATATGTATATTTTCAGTTGTTAAATAATTATTTTTGCTGCGCTTATTGTGATGATCATGTCGTTTTTTAACACCTCTGTTTTGCTTTCCGTTTTAGTTATTATCATTATAATATGTATATAGAGCTGTATATATAATTATACAAATTAAATTATACATATAAGTTATTTGCGCCTGCTTAATTAGTTTTTAACTTGTATAATTTAATATTTTTTATTTGCATTTTTTTTTATTTTTTTTAGTTCATTTAGGTAGGTAGGTACTTAGTCTAAAAACATTTTTTGTGCTCTTAGTTGAGCTGCACTTAATCAGTTGTTTTTAAGTTTTCGTTTAAAATATATTTATATATATGTATATTGTATATTTTTGTTTTTATTTTTGCTATGATATATATAATTTTTTGACTAATTTTTTTTCATTTCTTACTTGCCATTTTTGTTCATTTAAATATATATAAATATTTACTAAAATTTTTTTATTTTTATTTTTAGTTTTTGTTTTAAATATATATACTTATATAAACTTAAGAGACTTTTACGATGGGACAATCTGCTTGACGCTCTGTATTGACGCTTTTATTCTGCTGCACAGTAAAAAAAAACTTAAGAACTTTACGCTTTTAAGTAATAAATTGAGTTACAAACAGTTTACTTTATATGTATATTTTTTTTTTTCAACTTTTGTCAGCAAAAATTTCATTCATTATTTTATATTATGCTTTTTTGTTTTGTTAAATATAATATGTATATATTGTATATTAAATATTATTAAACCTAAACAAATTTATTTATGATGTTTTTTGTTTTTTTCTTTTCAAAATATCACGTATATACTTAATTTATGCCTTGGATTTTACATAGTTATAAATTGTATGAATTATATAGAGGCTGTTGGTTAGTCAAATCAATGCTTTGTTTAGCTTTTGCCGCAAAGCTATGTACAGCACTTTGGGCATATATTGCTTGCCTTAGCCCCTTTATATGTATTTTAAGTTTTCTACCTTTAAGCATTTCAGTTTCAAACAAGGGCTTGTATATGTGTCTGTGTTTGTGTGTGTGTTTCTGAGTATCTGTGTGATATTTGCGTCTTTCGACTTATGCTGCTTTTTAAATACATATATGTTTTATATTATACATTACTTTTCGATATTAACTATTTCTGGTGGTTGCTTCTATGTATAACTTTTGAGTCGATTCTTTGTTTAGCATAAATTATTTGTATATATGGTATATAGCTTATGTATGCATTTTACATATATAGTTTCATGTAAATGTCAGTGTGTGTGTGTGTGTTTATTTGTGTTTGTTCATGAGTCATCAATTATTGCTTTCATTTTCATTTCGTTTCAACAAAGTTTCAGTTTATGTTTTGTTTTTTTTTGCATTTACTAATTATTGTAACAAATTGTATCTTTAACTATGCAACAATTAAAAAATGTTTGCTTAACAAGTTTAAAAAATAAAACTTTGCATTTACTTGGCAGCTATGCTTTTTGCTTTACTTATTTTTTTTGCTTTTTGCAGGTATTTTTGAAACCTCTGTGTTCTGGAAATTTACATATACAACGTTTGTGGCCAAATTAATTCTGTTCATAAGGCAAATAGTACATAAGTTTATTTATATATATATTATTATATCATATTCATATACTTGTTTAAATTTTTTTTTCAGCCAAATTATGCACCAATTGTATTTAAATTTTCATTTGCCAAGCGTTGCAAGTGCTGCCAAGTGCCGCAAAATTAGCTTAAGCCCTGTTTAAACTGTGCCGAGTTTTCAGATCAGATTTGAAAACTTTATTCATTATAATAGCATGTTATGGCCTATTTATTATTATTTTTTTTAGCTTTAGCCAAAATTTCAAATGCATTTTTATTTACTATAGACAAATCTCATCTAATTTCTCAGAGCTTGTCTAAACAGGCACTTTCAAAATAATATTGCTTAAATTTTTTTGATTAGTTTTTGAATGCTGGATCGCAACAACAATAATAGTTTTAACAAAAGTTCAATAAATAGTTTGTTGTATGTAAATATACTTTCGAAAAGAGAAAATTGAAAAACGATTTTTATACTTTTGAGAGATTTTTTAGCTTATTTTAGTTTAAGCAACGTTTTGTTCTCGTTGTTGTTGTAATTTTTTACTTTTAGTTCTTGCTATTTCTTTAATCTATGTATTGCTTTAGATTTTTACTTTGTTCTTTTAATTTTATTTATATATATTTATTTTTGTGCGTGGCAAGGCCACTGTTTTTTTTATTTTTATTTTTTTATTATTGCTAGATTTGAGTTTTAGTTTTAACCATTTACGAGTTTAATAGTCTCTATATATATATATATGTCTCTATATATGTTTTTGCTTTCTGCTAGCATATTTTGAATATCTTTATTGTATAGTACTTTTTTTATTCACTTTTACTCTTACTTTTGCTTATGTGCTTTTTTTTAGTATTCACTTTTAGACTAAAATTTCGTTCAGTTTTTGTTTTACTTAAAATTAGTTATATCTTTATATGTATATAGTGTGTATTTAGTATGTATGTATTTAATATATGTATGCTTGTTTTCGTTTTTTTTTTTTTTTTTTTGTATATATCTATAGCTTGCGCGCTTTATGTGCTGCTTTTTTTTTAATGTTTTTAGCTTTTTTTTTGTATTTGTATCGCTGTATGTGTGTATATAACAGTTACATTTATGTATGTGTATATAAATTAATTTATGCATAATTTATGTCTTTAAACTTGATCTGCTGCTGCAACAACTGTATTGTGCCAACTGTTCTTTTACATATGTAATTATTATATATGTACTATATATATGTATATATTTTATGTATGCATTGTGTAGCGAGCATTTAATGCACAATGTTGCACATAGCATGCGCTTGCATGTACTCGTATGTATGATGTTTATAGCAGTGTGTGTTGCTTTTCTTATGTTCACATTACTGCTTGCCTATATAATATATAAAATATGTATAACATTAATGTATTTTGTTTAATAAATTATTATTTTAAATAAATAAATGTATCTAACTTGTGCGACAGCCTTTAACTGTGTAAAAACTGTAAGGGTAATTTTTTGCTATTTGGTTTTTCAATCACAGCTCACGCGTGATTCATGGCATATGTCAAAGTCAAAAATACTCAGCATTGACATTTCATCATCGAAAGTCTTACGCCCGAACAACGTTTACAAATTATAGCATCATTGTCAGAACAATCAGGTTGAAAAACCAAACAGCAAAAAATCACCCTTTATATGTAGCACATAATGCCTTGAGCTGCAGGCCAAACCCATTGCGTAGTTCTCTCCTCTCCCGCTCCTATAACATATGTATGTGTGTGCCTGTGCATTTGCAATATCTTTGCTCTGATTTTCTGCTTATTTATTTTTGTCCTACAGCTGTTAGCTAGAGCCAAAGCAACAATGTCGCTCTCTTTTGGTCTTCTACTTAGTTTGTCACACAAACGAGACACTTAGATAAAATCTTTTAATTTGTAGTTGTCAGTTTCCTTTTACGCTCTGCTCTCGTATCATAAAAGTTGCCAAAAAGTTGCAAGATAGTAAGTCGTTATTATCATGAAATGCTCTTTGCTGCAGCTAACAGTTGCCAGTGTTGCCATTTCTATTTTTTGTGCTCTACTATTAGATTGTTTTTAGGATAGATCTCTTAGCTTCTTTAACAGATTACATTACTGGCAAAGTATTGCTAAACGATAGGCTGTATTTGTAGCAGAATATGAGAAGCTGCTATTATATTAATTAATCTATTACATATAATTCTCACAAATTGTATACTTTTTGGATTTTTCGGCTATGTAAATAAACACTCTTCGATAATGACGCATCAGCTGTTATGGCATTTTTCAGAAAAGAGCAGCATAAGAAAATTCAGGCTTAAAGCCAATTGTTACGACTATTTGCAAATTTTCAAAATCATAATATCTAACAAATTGTTGTTTTTGCTATTGCTGTTTTAATACCCTGTTCCTTGTGCCTGCAGCTCAAAACATGCCGGCTGCAACTTCTTTTGGGCATGTACTTAGTACAGCTACTTCTACTCTCCATTTTCTGCACTCTCTTTGTTCAGCTTCCATCTTCTATTGCAAAATATAGTGCATAAGCAGCTTACTATGCAACAGTGTGCGTGCTTGTGTGTGTTTAGTCTATGTACCTGTGTTTGTATGTATGTGTTTCGTAGCTTTTAATGTCTTAAATTTTCATATGTTTTTATTTTAAACTAAATTTTAATAAATAGCTGCTGCTTGATGTCTAATATTTATGTTTTTCTTACTCAGCTTTATATATTATGTATATATACTATTTATGCGTTGTTTTTGTTGTAGTAATTGTTGTTGTTGTTGCTGTTGTAGTAGAAGCAGTGGCATCACTATTGTTGTTGTTTATTATTGGTAGTATCCTCACAAATTAACATGGATAAATGCCTACAAAAAGAGTTGGGAACAACAAATTTTTTATAGACGTTACGTTAAATTTCTATAATTTTGTATATTGGTATATGTTATGTGTGTGTGTGCATTTATTGGACAACAACAAAAGCGTTGACTACTTTATGTCATTTACAAATACATATATAGTAGTACTACTATTTACAGCAAGCATACAACAACAAAAAATGGCGCACTAATATACATATTGCATATTTTTGTTTGTTTGTATGTACTACGAAATAAATCGATCGAGCAATAAACAAAAGTCTTATAGCAGCTGTGTTGAAATAAATATATAGTTATTAATTTACATATATATATATATATAGTACAGTATGTTGACTATTAATTTATGCGCAGTGTGTTGCGTGACATTTATACTAAAAAATAATTATTAAAATTAATTAGCCAAAATCAAAATGATATTTTATATGCACTTCAGTGACTTGTCTTACATAGATATAGGCATAAAGATAAATAGTTCAGAGTATAGTTTTTAAAGGTTGATTTTGTAAAGGAAGATTTTTTAGGCGGTTGTTATTAAAAATTGAAAAAAAATATAAAATAAAGATGTTTTCGATAAATTTGTTTAAATTTATTTAAGCAAATGTTGGCAATGACTTAGTTTTGAGTTATTTGTAGAAAAGCTGCCATTTCGAGTAATTTTTCGAGTTATTCGGCTGCAAACTCGCTAATACAACGTACAAGGGCTACCAAGACCGGAAACCAAAATAAGATGTAGACTATTTTCAGATCGCAAAAAAATCGAAAATAATTGAAGTACGAGAATGTACTCGATACTAAAAAGCAGCTTCCTTTAGCATTTTTAAGCCGGGTTATATTAAGCGCGACGCTGTGGCTGGTCCGTCTGTTTTCAAGTTATACTTTGTACAGGCTTAAACCAAGATCTTTGGGTTCCAGCACAGAAGTCGGTGACTTGATGTTCAAAAGAGTGCAATTGGTGAGAAATTTAGCCACTTTGGCTTGAAAAGCTCCATAAGTTAAGAGAGAGAGAGAGCATGAATTGAACGCCAATTTAGGCCAGGGTTACATATAATTTTGCGTCTAAATGACATAATCATGCAGCAGCCGTCATGCCCCAAAAAAGTATCCCAAATTGAAGCTTAAAACGTAGTCGCGCTCAACATTTTTTAAATATAAATGACAAGATTTGTTTTTCTTTTTTTCAATTTGAAAAATCAAACGCTTAAAAAGCACATTATATATACATATATATGTATATAGTAGTTTAGAAGGCTTAAATTAGACAACTAAATTTGCATAAATTATATAACATAATTAATCAAGTTATGTTTAATTACAAAAGAATATAAATTAATAACTAGTGCAGATTGCGCTTCCAACTTAATCGGGTTGGTCAGGCCTAGAGTGATGGCTGTTGTTGTTGTATTTGTTGTTGTTTTAACGGCTGTTCTAAATTGTTCTTGTTTTTTGCTGTTGTTGTCAGTTGTTGTAGTTGTTTTAACTTTGTTAATTTGTTGTTGGCAGCGCTCACAGCACACAACAAAAATTTGCGACTACAAAATTTTGTTTACTTTTAACCTTTTTGGTAAGCGCGCGAGTATGTATAGAAAGAAAGAAAAACGCAAAAAGTGTAAGAGAATAATTTAAGTATAAAAAGAAAGCAACAAAATAAAATGTATATAACTAAATATTAAGTACGTACAATGTAGCAACACAACTTGTTACGACATATTTATTATATAGTATACGAAATACATTTACATATACGAGTACATAAGCACATAGAGCGCGTTTGGTATATAGGGCTGTACTACAATATAAAATGCTTTCTTTTAATTACCTTGATAATTCGGAGGCCAAATGGTGGGCACATTCTGTGAAATAGCAAAAGGTGATTGCTTTTTCTTTTGTTAAATGCATTTAAATAAAGTTGAGGTTTTTGGGGCCTTGGTTTGGCTCCGTTTTAACTTACCATTGGCACACTGTAGTATTGATAGAATGGCTGATATTGCATGGCCGATGGTGGATAAATGGCTGGCACTCCAGCAGCTGTAAAGTCAGTTACTAGTTGTGATTAGTTTTTTTTTTTTTAAGCCAGTACCAGATTCAGTTTGTTGTAGTAGTAGTTGTTGTTGTTGTTGTTGTTTTGTGTGTGATGATAAATTTATGAAATACAATAAATAAAAGAAAAATAAGTTGTAAAACTTAAAAATAACAATTTTTTTAAAATAAGTTCAAATAAATGAACATAATGTAAGAGATACATTCTATTTTCTTTTTTCTACTCTGCAGTCCCTGGCCAAAATTGCATTTTTGTTTCAGCTTTATATGCCTCTAATCTTTCATGGTTTCAGTTAATAAATGTTAAAATATAGCGCTTTATATATATGAGCTTTACTAATGAGGTATTCACTGTTGCTGTTGCAAAGTTGCACAAATACTAAGCGTGAAGGTCCTTTTTGTTATTAGTTTTTAAGTTTGGTTGTTGCACGTAGATTTTAATTAAACATATTTTTCTTAGTTTTAAACGAATGTTAGAAAAATTTGAAAGGATTAATATAATTTTAAAACGAGCCATTACTTTCCAATTACCGGGTCTTACTTTACTCACAACGAACCTGCACTATGAAATAAAATCCTTTCCAATGTGTCAAAATATTAGTTGTACAACTTTGCTTCCGCCGTAGAAATACGTTGATTAAATTGGTGCAAAATATGCTTAGTTATCTATCAACATAACGACATAACCACATTAGTGAACTTGTTTTTACAATAAAAGTTATTTCCGATTGAAGATGGGTTTGTTCGGGTCAAAATTCCGTCATTTAAATAAAACTGAGGTGGCTCTTAGTAAAAGAACATGTTGTGAGTGGTTTCAGTGTTTAAAAATCGGTGATTTGGGCGTCTAGAACAAGCATAGCGGGTGAAAGAGTTTTCGAAGACTCCGAATTAGAGGAATAACTTAATGAAGACTCGTGCCAATCGCAAAAAGAAATGACAATATCATTGGGAAGTGATTTCGAAACGCCTTAACGCCATCGGAATGATTCACAAACAAGGAAATTGCGCTCCTTATGAATTGAAGCAGAGATTTTGAAACAGCTGCTTCAAAAACAGAATCGGAAGGGGTTTTTACATCGAATAAAGAGCGGCTATTAGTCATTAGCGGCGCAAAAAGTCATGGGGAATGCCCCCACGTCGACGGCCAAGCCGAATATTCACGGCGCTAAGGGTATGCTCTGTATTTAGTGGAATCAGCTTGATGTAGTATAGTTTCTGAAACCATAACATAGGATCGGTATCGAATGCAATTAATGCGTTTGAACCGTGTATTGAAGAAAAACGACAACAGTATTAAGAAAGACTCGACAAAGTCATCGCCTACAGCATGACAGACAATGCTTGGCCACATGTCGCCAAACCGGTCAAAACATAGCATAGGGTTGCCCTACCTCACGAGCCGTACTCTACAGATATTGCTCCTTCAAATTACCATTTGTTTCGAATTATGGCAGACAGTCTAGCTGACCATAATTTTCACTCTCGTGAAGTATTAAAAAAAGTGAAACGCCTCAAAAGATTCATTGTTTTAGACAACTACCATTAAGATGGAAAAAAGTAGTCGCTAACGACAGGTAGTACTTTCAATAATAAATATAATACCACCTTTTAGCAATAAAGCTTCAAACATTGGGAAAAAATGGCGGAAGCAAAGTTATAAACCTAGTATTAGCCGAGTACGTATTGATAAGTTAGTTAGAACTAAACTGTCCAATCTTTTAAATAGAAAACAATTTGGCAATAAAATTAAATTCTGGGGAACAGGGTATTTAAAAAAAATCCCTATCTAAAATCAAAGTGTCAACTCAAACTACATAATAAGGTAATTCAGAAAAAAACTTACCCGGTGGATAGACTGCCGCCGCAAACTGATCCATTGGTATATTGCCCATGGGTGCCTGCGGTGTGGTTGTGTAATATACAGCTCCATTAGTGGCCACGAGAGACTGTAGTGGATTTGGCTAACGCACACAAAAGGAAGACAGATAATTAGTTTTGGCCTATCTGGCAATGCTGCTACATGCACTTACCTGTTTCTTGATGGCCGGCGCAATATTCAACTTGCGATCACGTAGTACCACACACTCACCCTGTATATTTGGAGTTGAATGGAGTATGGAATAAAAAAAGAAGAGCATAAATAAAGGCGCATAAGTTGTTTAATTTTAGTTATTTAGCACACACAAGCCGAACGAAATTCAAATTCTCAAATTCAAGTTTTAAATTCAAATTCAAATCGAACGCAGCAGCATTAAAAAGACTCAAATTATTGAAATTACAAAAGGAACAAGTATAAAAATGCGCCTTGGCTTTTATTTAAATATGTTTTTTTTTTCTAGTGAAATTTGGCACGGCTGTCTATGCAGAAGAACACGTGCCAAGGCAAAATACCATTACCAAAGTAAAATTACATACTTAAAAATTTATGTCATAAAATGTCATGTACAATATTTGTTTTTTGTTTTTTTTTTTTTTTGGCAAACAAATCCAAATTCAAATTTGAATCTAAATTTAAATTTTAATTGCCAACACATTAAAGTTACAAATATTTTTTGCTTACGACGCGTGCGTAAACGCAAAAAAATAAAGAAAAATTTAATAAAAAGGAAATAACAACAAAATCATTTTAATTAACAAACAAATATTAAAAGTAAATAAATATAAACTCATTAAATTGCACAAAAGCAGCAAATAGAAAATAATTTTCAAAAATAATAAAACTGAAGCTTCTGTTTAATATTCAACGAAATCAATTTATCAACAGAATTTTGTTTTAATGGTAATAAAAAACGCAACACATTTAAAAAAAAGTATATATAGTATAATGTATAAAGAAAACACCAACACCAATGTAAATTATTTAAGTCTTAAAAAAAATAATATAACACACAACATAAATTGCATTTAAATTATGTATTGCAAAAACAACAACGAAAAGTACTTCAAATGAGCCGAAGAATATAAATACATATAATAAATTAAAACGTAGCACGAAAGCCTCTCTACTTTTAATCGGATTACGTGTTCTTATTACAGGTAAAGTTGAACAATAGTTTTATTGGCTTTTGGTAAAAAAAAATAAAGCATATAATACTGATGGATTAACCACAGTTGCTTCAATTATTAAATTTACTCAAGAGAGCATTAATTTATTTTGATACATATGTATCAAGAGGCAGATATAAGACGTAAATACATATGGCAGATGGTTGCACTTATGAATACAAGAGCATCTCTAAGATAAATATATAGTTCTAGAAATATATTCGAATTTTTTCGATTTTGAATAATTTTTGGAATAGCCTTTTTTTTAACTTTTTTCAATCTTCTGATTAAATTTCTCTTATTATATACCAAAACGATATTTTGTACAACCTTTCCGCTTTTAAAGCCTTTCTTTAATGTCTACGATTAACCTGTAGTTATTTTTGACTTTCTCCCAAACATTCCCATTTATTTTTCTACAATGCTAAGCAAGTATGAAACCCCACAATTCTCCAGAAGTTTAAAAAATATCTTTATAATTACAGCGGCTATATCAGCATAATGTAGATTTGTAAAACATCGTTTAATGTTGTTGTTTGATTAAAATCGCTGAGTAATAAAACGTTTTGGTTAACATCGTTTAAGAGAACCATTTGTTTAGTAAATAATACGAACAAATTCAAAAAACAAATGGGGAAGTTGAAGCCGGCTAAAGTCAAATCACGAATCATTACATTTTTTTGGACTTGGATTGTAAACTTACTACAAAACTTTTTCTAATCTATTATTTCTTAGCTATTTAGAATGAAAGTAAATGACTTTAAATCGTACTAAAACGGACATGATTCGTCTTGCCCGAATTGCATTCAAATATTAAGGGTGTTCAAAGAGTCGATTGTTAATGAATAATGTAGTACAAAGGCAGAGTTTCCAACACCAATTTACACCAAAAATAATTTGCCTTTATGCCCGACTCAGACCCTTAACTACGAAAAGAAAAAACAAAAGAACTGTTTGTATACAAAAGCTAAAAGTATATATATATTTTTTTTTAAATATAATTAAAGTACACTGTATGACTGTTGACAGATGTTGTTAGACTCACGTCATTACTCGGGAACTTTTTTCCTGTATGCATTTATGCTACGAATGATAGGATATGAACACCCCAATTGTTGTTATAACTGAATTTTGGGGTACGAGTATTCGATAAACCTATACCCCTATTGACTTATTATAATTTTATCGATTAAATTTTTTTCGTTTTCACTGTCTCCTTTATCAATTATTTTTTTAACGTCAATAAAAGATTTTGTCTTACATTAATAAAAATATATAATAGATGGTGTTGCGGATGCAGGCACCAACTGAAGTATTTGAATAATTTAACCCTGCCAACTGTTGTCGAATCGTTGATGTAGTCGCCCCTTTTTGTGTTGCAACTCTGCCATTGCTAAATTATCGAAACCGAGGTTCGGCTTGGCGCGTTATCGACTATCGCGTCACTCCGATTTTACGTATGAAAGAGATTGGCGGCAAATTGTAATTACAGAAAAGATACTTTTTAATAAGCCCCTCCTATACTACGCATTTCACTTTGAAATTACTTAACCGTGTTTTAATTTAAAGAGTCCGTTGTATTTTTGTATCTTTTAACACCGCTTCAAGGGAAGCGGCAACAGATGGGATTCCTAATATCAAAACCATTAAGGATCTATTTCTTTATATTCTTATGAAATCCAAATCCATACAGCTTTTTGTGAATTGTGTAAAAAAAGCTTCAAAAGGGGACTAGCCAGTCTGGAAGGGCACGACTCTCTAAGTCATTCATTCTTCATTCCATATATTTTATTCAACTAAACATATTCCTCCAACTGTGCCAGCTAATCGAAAAAAGATTTTTCATAGAGGGTCGACTTAATGACACTGTTCGTGACAAAAAGTTTAATGGTATTTCGATCAACTATTCGAAGCTCTCGTTAGGTACAAATTTTAGAAAAACTGTCTTTTTTTTTACCCAAGCGAGAATATTTTTCTGTAGTAAATTACTAAATAAGCTGGCCACCATTTTTAAATAACATTTAATAGACCAATTTGGCACTTAATATTCAAATTTGACTCGTGGGAACGCTTAGTAAAAGTTTACTTATATTCCCTGAACTAGTCTATTCATTGATGTTCATTATATCTAATGCATTTCTAACCACACAAGAAGTTTCTTGCGTCAATTTCTTTTGCTTAGGTTAGCTATCTAACGTATTTTTAATTGGCAATTAGTTGTAGCTAATATCCTGGCAATGTTCGCTGTAAATGTATGGAAAGCTTTTGTGCGTTTAGATAAGCACACGCGCCAGAGAGACACAGGTCTGACTGCCATTACCCTAAGCAAATGTTTATCCTATCGTTACTGAAACAACAGACTTTAAAATTTAATGTAAAGTATTTGGAAAAACCTGGCGCGCGCATCCTTTTATAGAGCTTCAGGGGAAAGCATTCTTTTCATTTAAATGCTACACACCAAGCAAGTACAAAGCACAAGAAAAAGGACTAAAAACAAAACACATAAGGACCGTAATACAAAAGGCCCACAGTTGAGCAAATAAACTAGAGAAACGTATGCAGCCAAGCGTCCAACCAGCCGACCAAACGAACAACTTGTGTCCCTAGACGAATTTAATTAAGAACCCTTTCGCATCCTTTCTTTCAATTTTTTGCCATTGTTTTTGAAGGCTTTGAGAGCTGACAGCCCTCAATGCTCGACGCATAAAAAAGAACAGCAAACACTATGATAAAAGAGAGCACAGCGGCAAAGTAAGTATTTAAAAATCTTTTTTTCAGCATAAGAAGAGTCAAAAATAAAAATATGAAAAATATTGTTTAAGGAGTTAAAGAGCACCTAGGCAAGATAAATGCGGAATATGCGGAATATGCTAAGGAACTCTGCGTAATCATTTTTAAATAAGCTTCAGCTGAGCTAGATAAAATTCTCTCATTTTTGCTTTGAAGTTGTTGCTGCATTTGAAGATGAAAAAGGTTGGCCCAAAAAAACTTTTGACCATTACAAATGCCTACAAATTAGCAGACCCCGCTCGGCTTGGCACGCACGTTTCTGGTTTACTAATATGCGGCAGAGTGTGCGGGTGTATGTGTACGTGTACGTGTTATGTTAGCTTTGTGCTTGTGTGCTTTTGAATTTCAGTGTTGGTAATGCGCATTAAGTTGGTAATTAGATATTGGATTAGTGGGCAACGGGAGTGTTGTAAACTTCCAACTTTCTCGTTATGACATGCACTGGCTTAGTGCCGATGTGAAATTCTAGTAGCAATAATAGTTAAAATATATAAGTAAAGAGAAGCCTGGCGTGCTTGTCTATACTTTTTTTGGGCATTGCGTAGTAAGGAATTTATTGTGGTGGAACTATTCTATAAAAGAAATATATAACTAATTCACAATTACGTCTTTCATAAAAAGAAGTTTAACGGATATTGTGTCAGACATGACATAGGATCATTTAAGGAATTTTAGTGAATAGTTTGTTTTTGGTGAAATCAGAGGAGATCTCAAACGAATTGGACGGAGACACATTTTTGATGAATGCCTCACAAATAGTTGACAAGATCCTCGAGCTGGCTTTTCACGCGAACGAATCCAAAATAAATGGTTCCAATAAGTATTTCAATATAAAGAGAATATTTGGCAGATGGATGCCGGGTTTGCTTACAGTCGAAGGATTAGTTGACGATGTTTTATCGTAATAAGAAAAACTTTAAGCTTCATTTGGCAATTGTAGATAAAACTTGGTGAAAATCAATACCGAAGAAAAAACAAGGCAGGTGAAAACGGTTTTCGGATTAGGAATATTTTTCGGAGTTATGGAACACAAAAAAGTATAAATTTATTTTTCACCTTAGACAATTGCATGTAATGCGCTACGAATCATTTCTTCACCTAGCAAATTTTCCATATTTAAACTCGTGGATTGGGACAGGTTCGAGTCTGTTTGATCAGGTATGAGACCCAACATTCGATATTTTATGACCGCTCTTTTCTTTAATACCAGAGAGCTGTAAAAGGTATGAACGAATTAATCAATTCAATCATGTTTGCTGAAAATGCAGTCGCAGTTCAACGAACTCTCGACAGGTTTGGGGTTGTTTGAATAGCACACCAAACGAAATGGGTCGAGGGTTTGTTCAGGTATGATATCCAACATTTGATATTTTAGTTCAAGCAGTTGGCATAAGGGATGCTCGATTCCAAAAAAATATCGAATCGAAGTATTAAATATTCCAAAAAACTCGATACCAATTCGATTCGTTTCTTTAAAAAAAAAAATATCTACAGTATATAAGATATCGAGATTTTGTCTTTTTTTTTAAAGAAAGAATTAAACAAAATGGAGGCTATCGCAAAGTTTATTGCACCGGTGATCACGCAGTGGTTCTTTTTACTTACGGTGTTCACTTGGCCATTTTTTGCAAATGGTGCTAGCCAGACCCACAATCAGAATGCCAGGTTGATTTCAAAATCGCATGGGCAAAAATAAAGACTTTTGCAAAAATAAAGACTTTTGCAAAAAATATTTCAAGCGCTAAATATAAAACGAAATTTAGCTTGATACCGATGATTAATCGAGAGCCAGAATATCGGTATACAATATTCCAAATGCCGGATCGGTACCGCGCATCCCTAGTTGGCATATTGTGCTTGATACGATAAGTCTGACTCAGGTTGCAAGCGAACTCACTGCAAACCTATCGATCTGCGTTCGTATCATGCAAGTAACCGAAGTGCCATGGTCTGAGCAACCCAATATTCACATCAAACCGGCACTCAACCGTATTTGATTGACTATGAGCGCATACCGCAAAAGGCTTGCTTGTCTACCGTCTGTCCACAACCAAAAAATGTTCAAGCTTCTAGCTCCAAACAATATTTTTCTTGTGCATTACCGAAATTCGTTATGTGGAGCAAAGGCTAAAGCATTTCTTGGCAACGAACTTCATTTTACAGCTTTTTTTTATCTAAGAGACTCTTTTAAATCGGGATTTCTTATACACAAAATATTTTCTGCTAGACAGCCAATGCGTTTTAGCATTGTTGTTATTCTTTTTAATTTAGAATACCCATAAGGGAAAATGTACATTTTTATTGCAAATCAAAATCAAAGGCAAAAACTTTTGCTATGTATAATTTATGTATAAAAACATTTTCAATCACTCTATATAATGAATTTTGTATGCAACAAATTAACAGGCGGCTGCTTTGAGTATTCAAAAAAAAGTTAAGTTCTACTGTGTAATTAAATGGGGTCTATCGGGGACTAGTCTAATATATATAACATTTTTTTGTCATGTTGAAAGTTTTAATAGGAAAAAAGTACAATGTGCAGTTAGAACGTAAAACAAAAGAAAATTGTAAACTAGAGTAGACTAAATATAACGAAATTTAATTAGTGTAAGCATTTAATGTGTTTACACATGTGTGTGTTTGTGGTTCGGTGTGTGTGTGTGTGTGTCTTTTCCTCCCTTTGGATATTATGTGGGTGAATTTTGGGCGTTATGGTTGGCTTTGTTGTTGGCTTGCCGCAGCAGCACCACTGTGCCAGTTTTCATCTAACAAGAGCGCTTCGTTTCTATTTGGTTTTGAAATGCTGCATACCACCTCAGGCATTGTTGTTGCTGCTACTGCTCCTTGGCTTTCCACAAGGACACTTGCTAGCTGCCGCCAGGCATAACAACAACAACAACAACGGCAAGGAACTGAAACGGCTGGGAGCCACAACAACAATGCAGCAAAACGCATTAATGACAAGTAGAAAAGTTTTTCACTTAATGTATGCAAAACAACAACAATAGCCTACAATAAAGAAAAGAGAGAGCAGGGTGCAACAACAAAAAAAAAAAAAAAATTACAAATTATAATAAAATATTCTTAACAATTGCTTAAGCTGCACAAAAATGGTCAAAAGTTGCATCACATTTGCCCCAGCAGCTCTCGAGTCTTTAAGTGGGCGTCAGGTCGGCTTGGGACAGTTTATAGTTAAAAGCCGGGCCGTGGCAGTAGCAGTTATATAATTATAATCAATTAGTATGCCAAATAACAAAATAAGGCAGACAAGCTAACTTTTAATAAGGTGCAACAAGCACACACCTAGAAACTTACTATTATTTCCAACGGGTACTACACACAACTTTTACTTAAGCTGCGGTCAGACGTTGAAATTGAATTATGTTATCCATCAACTTATTAGTTGGACAGCTTAATAAGTGGTTGGTACTCCCAAGATATAATTGAAACTATAAATAAGAAGCCGAGTACTAACTCTCAACAATTTGTTTATGCTTTATATATTGTTGTTTTTCTAAATATTGAGATAAAAAAAATTCTCTAAAATAAATGGATGCATATAAATCACCGTCAGTTTCTTGCGCTCTCTTTATTAAGGCAAAGATGGTCATATGGAAAGCTGGGAGATGGTTTTTTTTTTGTCGTCCATACCACAGTTGTGTAGCCCGGGAGAGCAAAGCACTATTTTCAAATTTTAATAATTTGAATAAAAATAATTTTGAAAAATCAAAGTAAATAATAACATGCCCTGTCACATAATTTCATAACGTGACGATTTTTTATAATTCAACTTAAAGAAGTTGCTTACCAAAAAAGCAAAGCAATATTTAAATCGAAAAATTTGAAATGCCTCATGGAAATAAGTATTTGTGCATAAATATTTGAATTGGTTTCTTCCGTAGTTATATTCGTAATCTTATTGCTGGTATGCAAAAATCTGCTGTTGTAATCTATTATACTATGGAAAATTCTTCCTCGAAATTTTGAATTTTTGCGTGGCGATTCTTTCTAAGGAAATAAATATATGTGCATACAGGGAAATTTTGACCGCAAAAACGTAATTTTTTTATTACAAACTTAAATTTGCAAATTCAAGTCAATATTTTTAAGGAATAATGTAATTTAGTTGACTTCATCGTTAGAAATGCAACGAGGCACATCTTTCTGAAGAAGAACAAGACACGATTAAGGAAACGGATGAAAATGATATTAATATTAAAAATCCAAAAAATATTTGGTGACCGGAAATACAATGTCATTTGGGTCTAATAATATCCAGAAGACAGATAAAGCAAAAATTAAATGAGAACGTGCACATTAAGTATGCTTCCAAGGAGCATATTCCCGAATTACAGAGGTGCCATATGGCCGAACGTTAGGCCTTTGCCAAAAAATATATATGTATTTTTTTATTAATTTAAAAATTAGATTTACGCGCATATATTTATTTCCATGATGTATATCAATTAAAAATTTAATTGAATTCAATTTTATTTGTATAAACTATTATTAAAAATATACAAAATATATAAATATCTAGTAATTTTGATATGTTCTTATATTAGAGCATTAGCAACAGATCCCAAAATTCGCATACATGCATGCGATCGAGTAAAACAGCCTCGATTTTGGCAAAGCCCAATCCGTGTAACACAATTAGTTTTAAATTTGTTGTGTGTGGCAACCCTAGCCATAAAATACATAAAATAAAACTTTTGAAGTATCACTTGGTTAATAATATGAATGTGACACATCTTTTGCTATCACATAATCAAAAGTACAACGTCTGAACGTAGCTTAGGAACCAAAGCAGCTGAGGGCCAGCTTTTGACTTTATTTAGACAAGTTAACAATTGTCGATTGTCTTGCTCAATAACAACAGTGCCTCCTATTCCAAACGACAACCCATTTATGTCATAGCCGACTAACTAACTATCCAACTGAGGGAGTGACTGACAACATGTAGGTTGCACTTGGGATCATCATTATTGCTGACTGGCAAAAGATTTGCCATTTGTTGATTGCTTGCCAAGCAAATCCCTGAGGTCAATCAATGAACTTACTTGAGAGATGTCATAACGGCGACCACTTGGCTATACATTTATTAAATTTTTTTACAAGTAATAGCCAAAGTTCAATACAGTTCAAACTCAAATCAAATAAAATTTTAATAAAAAATTGGGCCAAGTCATAAATCAAATTCAAATTTTCAACTTCAAATAAACAAAATTACAAACATTATATTAGTTTAACAGAATTTTACAAAATTTTTTAACGCACTAGACTAGAAGACGGCGCACTTGCAACTTCAATTGCAATAGCCAGCAAAATGTTGCAACTCTAAATTGTAATTCAAATTTTAATTTGAACTATAATTAGTTAAATGGCATGTATAACTTGTTTAAATATATATATTTTTTTGAATATATTTTGCAAAAGTAAAACGGTGCAACGAACTCAACTCAACAAAATGTTTGCGCTTAGATTTTGAGTTTGCATGGAATTTGTTTTTATTGCTTCTGGTAACTTTCATCAACTCAACAGAACAGACGCAAAATTTACAAAATGCCAACCAACCGCTTACAAAAACAAAAAAAAAAAAAAACGAGAATATGAAGCTAACTTCGATGTGCCGAAGATTGTATACCCTTGCAGATACCAATGAAAACTAAAACGTCACTTAGCAGCTATCTACACAAAAGGCAATCAGGATTATGTTTTTATCATATATTCAGAAATATGTTCCGGAAAATCGATACCTTATGCACAGTGTGATTTCGGACAGTAGTACTACACCACATAAGAAATCTCGGGGGCTCCCCAGAAAAAAATTAGATCGATAACTAAGATAAGAAGTTATACGACTATGGCTTTGTATTTAAGTACTGGCATCTTCCCTCTGATAAAAGATCTCCCAGAGATCTACCTACTACTGCTTTCTTATCCTCGATATGGAGAAAACTACAATTAAAGGCTTGATTATTAATTTTGAGGTGGTAACTTTTGGAACTTTGTTCTATTTTAAGGACATTCGTCAGGGACTATTACATTCCGGACACACTTATTTCAAAGTATTGAAAATATCCTCTGCTCAAATATGAACGAGACTATATAAAACGACGAGCGGATGACATTCATTTGTTTACGAAAATATTGTAACCTAAAACATAATCAAACTGACAAAAGTAGCCAATATACCCTTGAACGTCTACATCTCAGAGACAAATTCATTTTGAAATCGAGGCTACCAATAGCTCGGGGAAATTGAATTTGGGGCTGCCAATAGCTCTCATAGGGGTATTTTTTGCCTCTCAAAAAAAGGTTTTACTTTTCGTTTTCGTTTGCTTATGAAGATATCGGAACCAAATTTTGCGTTTAGTATGCCAAGCACTGTAAGGAGATTTTGGAGATTTAAAGAAGCCATTTCCGTCTACGTATCTGAGATATGTTTATTATTTTGAAATCGAGGCTACCAATAGCTCCGACTATTCAGAGAACCTCATGTAAAATACAAAAGGAGACTTTGGAGACTTCGAAAAATTACCTAAACCATAATCATGGTGATTAAAGAAGCCAATATAACCATGTCCGTTTAAACGTCTTTATGAACGTCTACATCTCTGAGATGATATGAGCTAGAATGGCCAAACTTTTAGATTTGATGCCTTATGTCACGGGAGACAAATTCACTTTATTATTTTGAGATCGAGGCTACCAATAGCTTGGGGTATTCAGAGCACTTTTCAAAAAAGTCCACAAACGACTTGAACCAACAGGTAAGATCGAATTCGAATTTTGCTATGAAAAATAGTTATTTATAAAGTCTCATTCTGATTCACATATTTGAAAAGATTATTGAGGATATCTCAAAGCATCAGAAGTCTAGGAAAACTGTTCAAATTTAACTAGTAATATAACTTGAGATATAGCTTCGATACTTTAAAAGAAGAATGATTCGATCATTTCTGTAGAGTCGTAGTCCTAACAAAGCTTAAAGTAGGCTCAAGATGGTAACTCCTATACTGGAACATACCCTCTGCAAGGGTATAAGAAATTGCATAATTGTTGCAATACGTAAAGTTATAGAGCAGCCGCAGCAACAAAACGGCAGCTGTCCGGGCTAATTAATATATGTACATATATATACATATATATAAATATATATATAAATATATATATAAATATATATATACATATATAGTATATACTAGTGAATATGTGTATGTATATTATGTATTTATATGAACTTGCAATTGTTGGTTATAGGTGTGTAATTGTGTGTATGTGTTTGTTTAACAAGTTAAAAAGTGTTTAAAATAACATTAAGTAAAAGTTGTATACAATAAAATTGCTGTTGTTGTAGTGGTTTTATATGAAAAAAGATAAACGTAACGCAACGGAAACGTAAACTCAACAAACGTAATGAACGCAATAAGAAGTTGTAGTAGTATATAAGGTACGGTACTTTTTTGCCTGCCTACTAATATAGTAGTAGATAATAGTAGCAGTAGTAGAATAGTAGCAGTAGTAGTAGTAGAATAGTTGGTACTAGTAGCAACTAGCACGACAGCTCAGCACACAGCTGTGTCGTTCTCATGTGTTCTGTGGGTCAATTTGGCAACTTGGTAGGTAACTTGGCAACTTTCACGTAATGCCCTAAAAAATCGGAGCACATTATAACAGTAGTTGTAATTGTTGTAGTTGTTTTTTTTTTTTTTTTGTTGTAATAGTAAATAGTAGTAGGAGCACAATAATATGAATATTGTATGTGCGCATGAATTTTTTTTGTGTTGTATATGTGTGTGCGTTTACAACCCACTGAAAGCTTAGCTTTGATTCTTAAGATTCCCAAGAACAAAAGAAGCGTCAAAATAAAATTATAAACTAATTTACAGGCGGCATTAAAAAAAAAAGGAAAAAAAAAACAAACGGGCAACTACTTACATCAGCCTGTAGTCTCTGTGCTTCTTGCTCCGTCTCAAATGTGACAAACCCGTAACCTTTGCTTACTCCAGCACGATCCACAATGATCTTTGTGGACTTAACAGTCCCATATGCGCTGAAGACGCGCGTCAAATCGGCTTCGGTGGTATCACCGCTGAAATAAAAGACAATAAATGAGATGTGTGTTCAAGTATAAGATATTCAAAGACAAGGGTCAACGGCTACAGTCGGGAAAAGCCCATACTATAAAATTGTACCGGCATCGTCTATAATTTCGTCAGTTTTCATCTAATTTTAGTTTTGAAAGAACAAATATTTCATTTTGATAGAGAGTAACAGACGGTGCAGAAAACTGGAGTTGCTATCTCCAAAAAGTAAAAGGAAATTGTAGCATACAGTCCCTATGAGTCCAAGTACCCATGTTGGTGTTTCTAACCCTTTTTATTAAGGCTGAAGATAGTTTCTATGCGTTCTACGAACGAGAAAATCTCCACGCCCAGCAGTTTTCTATCTACCAAACCTTACGCTTACATATGGTTTTAGCTTTCTTTTATGTACAGTCCATCTCGTCTACTTCGTCCCAATAAACATGCTGCGTGTTTCAAACGCAATACGAATCCATTCAAGCTTCTCTTGAAACACAAATTTTGTTTATAACTTACCTGATGCCGCCCACAAAGATGCGGTTTGGTATCAATGTGCCATATTTTGGTCCGGCAAGTGGCGCCTCCAATCCGCTGGCCGGCGCTGTGGCCGCAGCTGGAGCTGCTGTTATTTTATGCATCTCGGACGGTGTCGCCTCGAGACGAAAATTGGCTCCGAAGGGCAAAATCTTGAGGCTGTTTGGTTTTCACGTGGGGTGTCAAATAAGTCTTTAGACTGCGGCCGTTCTCTGTAGGCTGCTTCTTTCAACTCCGAATGCTGCACCAAAAGATTGCTTTGGCCAGTTAGTTGACACTCTTGATGTATCCGTTCTATATATAACTAACGTCTTGCCGTTCTGCTTTGTCTAACTGCGTCGCCTTGCACACATATATTTATATATATGTATATATATGCAGATGCGTGGTGTATATATATAGTAAAATACTTAGCTATATATTGCCTATGGGTGCGCTTTGTTGCTTGCTCTGAATTTACTTATATTTGCTTTCGAAATTTATTTTAGTTTACGTTCTACGACTCATTTTTATATACTGTATTTTCTTTTCAGTGACGTTTATATTATAACTGATTGCTTTGTTTGTTGTCGTTTTTAAAATTTCCTTATTCGAGTTTCCGACGTGGGATTTAGTTTGGCAAATATCTATATAAAAAAATGGATAGAAAAAAAATACCAAATGATTACTTAATCAATTTATATGAAAATTTATTGTATTATATTTTATAAATTGCAGGCACACCAGCTCATTAATAGGCCATCAAATTACATGTGCCACTTGAGCTCAGCAGCTATGTAGCACCAAAGAAAAATCACTTGAGTAGTATTATTAAGAAGGCAAGCACAAGAGAAAGAAGCAACCACATGGCTGGTTCTTTGTGTCTATTTTCTTCATATAGCACCTACGGCTGCAGCCAGAAAAAAAAAAATGCCCCCTACATTTCGAAATGTTTTTCTATTTTTGGCACTGCAAACGGACGACGCCGGCGACATATGTCACACGGCGATGTTGGGTATACTACGGCTAAAAGAAACCAAGAACCAAACTAACACAGCAAAGCAAGCAAAGAAAATTTTAAAAGTGAAGAACAAAAATCCACGACTGTCGAGGTACTACTAGAAGTGGCGGCCATATGTGCGCCATAAATTCACCTTCAGAGAGGCAAAAACTATAGCAACTACAACAACAAAATCTCGAACTACAGACCACGAACACTACCAAAGAGCTCAGTCAGAGTCATAGTCAGAATGGCAGCTAAATAGAACGCACGACAAAGTTGAAACTAAACAAAAAGAAAACCATGCGAACCATTAAGAAGCAATTTAGTTATAACGAATAGCATATACACTACCTATCTAGAGAATAAATAATAGTGTATTCGAAGCTGTACTACAATATATAATATGTTCTTATGTAGGAAACGTATTTGTAGCCTGAGCTTAAACATTCAAATACCCTATAATTAAGTTTAGGAGTATGTTAGGCTTACGCAAATGTACCTAATAAAAATAAGAAGCCAAAAGAATACACTCAATATGGCTTGTCCGTCTGTCAGCCTGTTTTTAATAGCTCCTAGATCTTGGAGCTACAGCCACACAGGGAACACTACCCTCTGCATCAGTGGTGGGCAGTCTCTCAATTTACATAACTCGCGAGGCTATTGCACCAAAATCTGCCGCAGCGCAGTCGGCTCATGCACGGTCCAAGTGTGTGAAATCTGTTTACTCACACAAAGAAATGTTTGTTTGTATGAGTTTTGTCCACCACTGCTCTACATGCTTTGCAAGCCCCGGACTACTTTGGGGTACCCGTACCACCACATTGCAATCTAATTCGATATATTGCTTACAAACTCCAAAAGATGTTTCTTTGCCAAATTTGGTTATTCTTTTAAACAAAAAAAAAATCTCGCACCAAGCACGTTTTTTTGACCGATTGGTCCAGTGGGGGCTGCTATATGATATAGTCAACCGATTTTGATCAAATTTGGTACAGTGCAAAACTCTAAAAGACTTCCAAGTGCTGGTTACGATATCGTCGTAAACAAACGAAACCTCCAAAATCCATCTAAAACTTTTGGTCTTTTTCGAGTTCCTCTGAAACACCTCTACGGGAGCTATATAATGTAACCCCGATATCAAAAAAATAAAGTAAACTTGTCTCCTATGGAATATTAAGGGATCTAATGTGAAAGTTTCGTTGCGGACGGACAGACAGACAGACGGACATGGGTATAACTACCTCTCTAGTAACCCTGATCATACTTTAGGTTACTTTAGGGGGTCTCCGACGACTCTTTCTATATCTTTCATGCATTTTCGGCTTGCAAAAACTTAATATACCCTTTTTACCATACGGTACAGGGCATAAAAACACCGCTACCGCAATTTCGACTTGAGGTATTTAAAAATTCCCTTAATAGGACATGCTTAGATACTCCCAAATGGGTGACATCGGGTGCGGAACCACGGGGGATTTTCGGGTCCGTACTCGCCCATAAGTTGGAAAAATGGGTTGACAGTTTTTTGCGAGCTCTTATATGAACTATATATTGTATATATATTGAAGCTATTAAACACGCAATTCTACCAAGCTACTCATCGGTATACACGGCAGAGATAATTGCTCTACTTGAAGCAGTAAACATTGCAACCAGAATGCCTGAAAAAATAATTATATGCTCTGACTCATTGTCAGCAATTGAATCTAAAGAGATTGTGGATAACTACTCTTTCTATCCATCTACCATTCGAACGCTGCTAATTAAACATTATCCAAAAATTAAAATACTGTGGGTTCCCAGTCACGTCGGAATAAGACGAGACAGCAAAAAAGGCAACAATATCTCCACTTATCACATCATCAAATATAAATCGAACAGACATCAACAGACATGTTAAAAAAACACTCCTCAACAAGAACACAGACTTAATACACCAAAATCTCAACCAAAGCAATGATAATATTGACAATTACCTTAAACAAAAACAAATTATTGGACTGCCAAGAAAGCATCAAGTCAAACTTATTAGACTACGTCTCGGACACACAAGACAATAATCATTGCCAACTTTGCGACACTGATGCTACTCCAACAATTGATCACGTTTTAAATGAATGCACAGCGTTGCAAACTCATCGAAATAATATTCAGAACCAAATTTTAACATCCCTCCTTGCCGAACCCTCAACCAAAAACCTCCTAAGCATCCTTAAATTCCTCAAAACAACCAAAGTTATAAAACTTTTGTAGCTATACATTATACCGTATATCAAAATAAGATCTTAATCATTGTAATTGTATTTATCTATTATATACTTCTAAATCCTTTTAATATTTTAATAGTAAACAAATTGTTATATGATAAGATCCCAATAAGAACCAGCCGAAAGCCTTAGCAGCTATGGCTGTCCTCTCTGTAGCTTTAGTTTTAAACTTTAAGCATACAGTGTAAAAATAAAATAAATAATATATTGCGTATATATTATACGCTTTGAAGTGAAAAACCCTCTATGAACAAATCCTAGATCAACGCCTGGGCGACATACCCAAAGAGTAAAAAAAATTGCATATTTTAGCGTACATGATATTAATTTTGGCAGCACAGTATAAAGTTTCTTCTAGATAAAAAGAGTAAAAGTTTCTAACAGATTTAAATAAAACATACATTTTCGGATAGTTAATGAAAAAAAGAAAGGTATATGGCGAGTTTAGAAAGAAACTATTGCGGGAGCGTCATGTCAAAACATTTTTTTGCATGACTGTAGCTACACTTATAATTTGAAAAATATATTTATCTTCTTATCCTGATCACTTTGGTTTGATGTTACACACAAATTTATGTTGCACTAACTTTTGCGGCATTCTATAATGCCTATTCTTAGAAACAGAGTTCAATTGGGTCAAATTTCGCCCGGGTAGCCTTGGTGTAGACCGCAAAGTGCTCCTTCTGGGCAAGATATCGACATAAAATGACAACCTTGATCTGCCTGCAACAAACGCATATCTTTTGAAAAATTTTGACTCCAGTGATTTTGAACATCTCCGGGACTGACAAACAGGCAGACGTACAGAGAGATAAAGCTATATCGAATCTGCTGTTCATGCTGCATTTGGTTTATTTCAACCCAAATATTAAAGATTTTTTGTATTTACTGGTAGTATTGAGAAATCAACCTTTGCTGCTTATGCTTTAACCAATAAATAACTTAAATCGACAAGTATATAAATTATTTGTTCATATTTGCCAATATGACAGATAGTTAACGAATAACTTTGGTCAGTGGTTCGTTTAATGTATTTCCACTAACTATAATAACTCAAAGCCAAAGACGATAAAGACGAATAGATAAGATACATAATAAGAACGCGATTGCTGAGAATTCTTAAGCATTGTAAACTATAATTTATTAGACTTTATGAACATTATATTTCTTTGATATTTCCTATGACTTTTTTTTTTGGCGGCAAGACATATTAAATGGATCTACAATCCAAATTATATTTCCAGAATTTAAATGTACTTCATATAATTTTTTGTATCGATAACTAACTCCAAGTTACGTCTTTTTTAAAGATTATCATAAATTTGAATACAAACTTCAAAAAGTGAAAAGTTTCAGTTTACCTCTTTCATTAAACTTTCAACTCTTTTTAAATGCGTTTAAAATTGGCTTAAAAATATGTCTGGCCAACAATAAGGTTGCTTTTGGCTTATAGATTTCTTTGTCGGTCTAAAAAGTGGCTTAACAAGCTAAAAATGGAGGTAGTTGTTATATTTTAAAATATTATAAAAAAGA
Source organism: Chymomyza costata (assembly GCA_018150985.1). NCBI lineage: Eukaryota > Metazoa > Arthropoda > Insecta > Diptera > Drosophilidae > Chymomyza > Chymomyza costata. Next base: position 2,765,800 of record JAECWU010000001.1, on the reverse strand, counting down.
TATAGATAAAAATGTTAGTTGCTATGGCAAAAAATTAAAGATGGACGCAATTTGTAATCACAATTAATTAATTTACAAATAAAAAAAAAAATAATAATAATATTAAAAGATAAGCAGACAAAAAAAAAATGATTTTAACAATTTTATAATATTTAAATAAAAGCTGAAATCTCTCATGAAAAAAATTTTAATTTCTGCATTGAAAATTTAATTTTCTTGTCACAAACATTGACAGCAAGTTATAATACTCTCTTATCCAGATCTCTTTACAAAAAAACAAAATATGAAAAAAAACAGAAACAGTCTCGTTTTTTATGCTTTTTCAATGGTTGAAAGTAAAATAAACAAAAATAGGCAAAGCATAAGCATGCATTGGACCATGAAAAAAATCAACAGTATATGAAATAAATTGTAATGTAACAAGCTATGTATCTCCCATCTATCTATTAAGTTTGTTTTAACGCATTTGCATGTTTGTCATTGCATGTAGACGGTTTGACCAACCGCCTCTATAAGCACTTAATAATCTTTTCATTTCATATGTTATATGTAAGGCGATATTTTTTGAAACAATTACTGCTGTTCGTGGTTCTTATCGCCGGACATTTATCAATATGAGAGTGGCGCACGTACATACTTATATGTATATACTATCTATCATGCCAAATAGTGTAAGCATCTCACTCACACATCTGTGCTCAGCGGTTACACACATATAGAGCGTTCAAATTAGTAAGCCAGTTATAGTCGGGGCAAGCCGACTATTATATACACTCCATCATAATATGCTTATATTTTTTTTGTGTACTTAAATTTTAACGTTCTTTGTAAAAAGATTCGGATTTTTGAGAGACTATGCTTGGGATGTCCGTTCTAGAAATTAAAACCTTATATTAAGGTCCTTACCATTATTGATACCTTTAACTTTGTGTTGGTTTTTGTTGAGCTAATGAGCGTCTTAAACCAGTATTTACGCTCAGAGAAAAGTCGCAAGGTTAGATTCGCTCACAACTTGATCACTGGAAAGAGGGCAGGCTGTGATATCGATAGACGAGAATGCGATCATTTCTCGTATTGTTGCCATAGACACCATTCCATCTCTAGCTTTTTTTTGTCAGATACAAAAATTTTTTTTTCTGTCTTAGCGACACAGATGGCGCTCGTAGACAATCGATTACTTTTCATCGTCCCGATCAGTAATATTACAAGGAGAGCTAACCTAATATGCTTCTTAGCCTTCAGCTGCAGGGTACAAAAAGAGCGCGAATGAGTGACAGAGGCGGCGAATAAGGGAGACCAACGCAATTGTGCGTTAAATTGGCAATGTAGCTCGTATACCAATGAAAACATAATTAAATTTTAATTAACAATGAAAATGTCAAAATTGTTTATTTCTCTTTGAGCTGGCCTTTTCTGTGTTTTCCGTTTTTTTTTTTTTTTTGTACAAATTGTGTATATATTTGTGGTCATCAATTGGACGGCTTTTATCGATTTAGTAGCCTCATTATTTGATATGTATACTTTTGTGTTTGGCATATCGCTTTAATGGGTTTATACATAGATATATATTTATATATAGAAATATTTTTTTTGTAAGTAAATTGATTTCAACACGTGATTATTTTTGTTAAACATGGCAAAAGCTTCTACATGTCTCTATAAATCAAAGTGCGAGTTCTTTTAATAAAATAATTTCCCCTGCTGTGTGAATAACTAATAAATGGTTTCGAAAACTAATCAAATATAAACAGAGCTATATGTACTACGTATAAGTATACACAAACAAGTATGCACAAACAAATTAATATGTATCAAAAAAACAAAAAAATGAAACACGTCATATTTTCATTTTAGATATTTTTTCTTCCTAAATATTTTTAGCAAAAATAATGTGAAAATATCTAGCAAAAAAACATGAAAATACATTTTGATTAAAAAAAAAATAATACTTAAATTAATTTTATGGCAAACATACAAAATATTTTGTATGCCATTATTTTTTCATATCTTCAATATTTACATTATTTTTAATACAATGTACCTTAGTTTAAGCTTGTGCAAATGAGTCTAACCTAGAAAGGCGACTACTGTGACTCAAATATGGTCAAGAAGTCAAAAAAAATGTATATGCCCATGTCCCTTAATCTTGGGTATTTTAAGAGCTAGTATGATACGCAGATCAAGTTTATTTTGTTTTCTTCCGCCACGCTACCTTCCGCCGTCAAACAATATCAAATATTTTCTTTAGTTTTTATAGGAAATAAAAAAATTATTATTTTAGATTATTTCCAAAAAAAAATGCGATTCCCAATTAATTTCAAAACGTTATATATTCTACAATTTTAAAATGGCTGCAGGAATAAATGTTGCAAAACAAACTTTCGATATCAATTATAATCGCAAGACATTTTTATAGAGGTGAGAGAGCTCGTAGCTCCCCATGGGCAAAAGCTTAAAAAATTGCTGGCTTCAAACTTAAAATCAACTCGAGTCTCAGTCGAGACAATTTTTTTAATTTTGTAGCTTTTATGCATTAAAGTGACCTTATAATTTGATGCTACAGAGTATCTCAAGGTCGGCCGTGTCCTATTTTAAGTGTCATCAGGCTTTATATAGTGTGTTTTAAAAAAAAGTAACAAATTTCAAACGTTTTTAGTTTCAATTTGATATTTACACAATTTAAAAAAAAAAAAACATTAAAATTTATTGATGCATATAATAAATAATAAGTTATTTTAGAACATTAGGTTAACAGCACAAACTGAATAAATATTTTGTTGTTTTGTTAATAACTTAATCTGTTTTGTTTTGCAGCCAAAAACCCTCCGCCACTATTTTTGTTTGCACTAATTATTGTTTGCGCATTGTTTTTATTTTTATATGATAAATATACATATATTAATTTCTATAATCACCGGATTGATAAAGATAAAGGACTTCTAGAAACTTACAAAAAACGAGTCGTTTATAGTGATATTGAAATATTCACTTTTAAATAAACTTGAGTCTACATTTTTCGTACAAGTGACGAGCGAATGTCTCCGTTGGCCATTACTGATGGGGCCAAGTGCGTCTGACATGATTCATATGCATGTACCTACGATTACTACTTATAGATACAGAAAATTTATGAGCTTTATAATTATGAAAAAAAAAACATTTGCTCATTTTAGCTCAGCCAAAAATACAAATTTTCAAAAATGAATAAGCAAATATTTGAAATAAGTGCGCAAAACATACATTGACGGTACTACATATAAAAGCAAGCCAAGCGTATGAATTATAAAAATTTTCATTAAAGGCTTCAACGTGGCCAAAAAAAAAAACATAACGTTGCCAATCAATGGAATTTAACCAGTCAGTGAGGGACTGCCCTTACAGCATTATTGAAAATTCCACGTACCAAATATTGCACGATAATTCCACTGTAATACGATTCGAATAAGGAATTTAATAAACCATAGCTGCATGCAGCAAATGTGGAAGCCATTGAGTTGGCAATGCTGCAAGCGCGTTGAAGTATTTTCTGAAAAATCAAAAAACGCAAACCAAACTGAAAGCAAAACTGAGCTTTTGCAATTGGATTTTCATTTCTTTTTTTTTTTGGCACATTTTAAGTTGAACTTTGGCAATTAGAGGCTATGCAATTAGTGAACAGCAGCAAACTATTGAATAACAAACAATCAGCCAAGCAGGCCTAAGGCGTGGGTCGTCAGAGAGTAAACCAAAGCCAGCCTAAGCACTCAGACAAAGGGCAGTAGAGCGAAAGAGGGGCTTTTAAAACTAGAGCGACTGAGTTTGAAGTGGTTATAAATGCTACGTTGTGACCTATTAAAATTCGCATACAAAAAAGCAGGCGTAGGCGCTGCAGTTGCTAACAAAAGCCACGGCAGCAGAAACTAAGTGCAAGCGCCATACATACTTGTATAATATTACGTATACGGCAGATGTGTCGGCGTCCTTGCCAGAAAAACAAAACCCCAAGGCAAGCGATAGTCAAAAGCTGATAAATGCTGACACAGAAAATGACAAAAGGCACAGTCAGGGCAGTCGGGGCAGCCGGTTCTCAAGGGATATTGTGCGAGGTAGTTCTATGTAGCACTGTTGAGCCAGGTGTAGTCTCAACTAGGCAGACAGGAAAACAACCGAGCATAACTATCGCAACAGCAAGGAAAAGGAAGTTGATGCACTAAACAGCGCCTGAATGTATGCTACACAAACAAAAAAAAAAAAAAAGAAACAACAGACCAACAACGGACCACACAGACAGAAACACAAACTTGTACATAGAGAGCCTGTAGCGAGAACGGGACAGCGAAGCTGATAAGCGTATGTAAGTCACATAAGGACAATTAGCCAAAAGCTCAAGAGTTTAACTCTTTTGGTAGCAAAGTAAAAAGCAAACAGCATCAAGTCAACCAGAAAGCGACAATGATAATGATGATGATGACGATGATGACGTTGGGAACAAAAACCTTATAGTGATGACTTTGTACGTGCAAGCGAATAACTTAACTATAATCCATGTGGGCACACCCGCCAACACAAACTACAGTAGAACCTGAGTAAAATGAATTTCCAAACTTTCTCAGCTACTACAACTAGGACAGTTTAAAAAAAATATACCAACACATAACAGCTGAATGTACCGCTCTAAACAGAAGAAAGAAGAAACTATAATACTAGTCTATATACTAGTCTTACTCATAGCCAGAAAATAAAAGGAACAGGGAAAAAGAAGAAAGAAATCCCTATATTTAATATATATAACTGACTAGTATATGGACTAGTGAACCTACTAAAGACCATGTAGTGGTTGCATTGCCTGGGTAGGTTCAACTGTCGCTCTCTGCCACCCAGGGCAGTCAGTCAAAGGTCAATTGAAGTTGCGGCTTACAAAAAAAAAATAATAAAAAAATAAACTTAGCAGAGCAACAAGAGCAAGCGCAGCTAAAGAAAGTCAAGAGAAAACGTGAAAAAGCGTAAAAATGGCACAACGCCAAACTGACACACACACACACCCACACACACACAACTTCATAGCTGCACATGCACAATGACTGACAGCGCGCCGGAAGTGCCTGCCAGTCAAACCTCAACCCCAACCCTAAGCCAAGGCAAGGATATTTGTGCACAGGACAAAAAAAAAAAATATATGGCGAAAAAAATACGAAAATAAGAAAAGACTGCTGGCAAGCACATGTTACACAATCCTTGAGTATATATATGTATGGCGAGGACGTTGGTGGTGTCACTCAAGTGAAAGGAAATTGTTACACACACACACATATGCAGCCCAGACACAGATACAGGCAAACATCATGATGAGCTTGACGCGCACGAGACGTGAGCGTTGATGCAAAGGGGACGCCGCACACTCATCAGCGTCAGCGTACAAAATTGATGGCATGCTTTGGCATGTGTATTAGTGTCTGTGTGAATATCGGTGTGACACACAAAAATCCATAATCCTCGCAGCAGCAGTAGCAGCAAAAGGGAAACGCCAACTACAAAAGCATGCAACAACAAAAACAAAATGGACGCTCTTGCTGCTTATGTATTTTGTATGTGTGAAAAGCCAAAGCAAACTTTTACAAAACAATGAAAGTTGTTGCTATTGCAACCGTAGCGAAAAGCGTAAAATAGTTTGATGTGTGTATATAAATCCACCCACCAGACGCCCACAACACTTTATATACATCTTTGTTGGCATGCTGCCCAAGTCTGGCTTTATATAAGAGATGGACGGCATTGCTCGATCGCGCCTTAAAATTGAATTTTGTGCGTGAGCTAAATAAAAAGCGCAAAGAAAACTGGAAAACACAAACAAATGCTCATTAAATGCTTCAATTATGTTTAACGTACATACTTAGTAGCACATAACTCTTGTTCAACAAAATGGACGAGCTGAATTGGTACTTATGCATAATCGCAATAAAAGCCCTTCTTATTTACAAAAACTAGTGACGTAAGCAAATAATATGCTGATGCAAAAAGAATTTGAATTTTAAGTTTACTTTTATCAACCTTGGTTTTGAACAGGAAACTGTGTCGAACAATAAGCGGAAAAAAAAGTATATGAAGGATTTTCTTAAGCGCTTCTTCCAGGGAACACAAATGAGATTTATGGAGTTAAAAAAAAAAAAATCAAAGAAAAAATATATTTTGGATGAAAGTAACAAGTCGCAATATATAGGGTCAGTCGGGGCAAACCCGACAGTGTGTGTAAACCCGACCTACCACTGTTTCTCAAAACCGGCAATACAGAGCGAGCTAATATTAGTGTTATCGTGTAGAGTATTAAAAATAATCAAAATGGTGGCATGCAAATTATCTGTCAGTCTACATTAAGATGCTCAAACGACAAGAAGTCCAAAAATACGCCAGCAAGCTATTTGGACAGCAAATAAAGGAGCTCTAAGTAACAGCTTTTCAATCCAGTCATCCATTATTGAAATTCATTCAACTTTCATTTTGATTTATATGTTCTAAACATTACGAGTTTTTAAATACATTGTTTTTTAAAACAATAAACGCTCTTTTGATTTTTAATCGAAAAACCATTAAATTAAGATCAAATCTGTGCTAAAGCAGCCAAAAAAAAGGCGGTCGGGTTTACCCCACCATTTTTGAAAATGACAAAAATATAGTATCTTCGGTTTTATAAAATTTTGTGCATAAAAGTTTGAATAAATGTGTTTTTGATTCAAAGCAATACAGCAGGCAGATAATTTTGGCAAAGTTTACGACATTTTAAAGGATTTCTAACAGCTTTTTTGAACAAAATTTAAAACTACTCAATTCTGTTCACTTAAAAGACTATAGAAGGATAACTCCATTAAAGCAGCTCAAACGTTTTTTTATTGTTTGCCCCAAAACATAAGTTCTTGGCCAACTCTACCGCCACACATTCAAGCCAAATTCAGCTCAACGCTAACATTAATTTCAACAATATGTACATAAATCTATACTCTCCAAAAAGGACATGTGGTTGTTATCTAACATTGAATATTGTTTGTGTGTGGTTAAAAGTTTCCCCAGATTGGTTATGGCTGACGCCCTGGTTCTGTCGTTGCCATTGCCGCTAAGCTCAGCTGAGCTAAGTTGTAGATATTTATGTGTGCGTATTGTGTGTGTTTAATGCTGAGAATGATTTATTGCCTTCAAAGACAACGCGGCGTATGAGCGATGATGGAAAATTCTTTTGCTGCTGCTGTCTGTGACACAAACTAAAGGCACAAGGCTACAAAAGGGTTTAAGTGGAATTTGATTTAGTAGATCAACCAAAAACATACAAAACCACGTACTTTGTAAAAGTTAAGGATTGCCTATTTGTAGGTCACTCTTATCTTTTGGACCCTGCTATTAAAAATCGTTGCCAAATTAAGTTATTAAAAATACATTTTGAAAGTGCCTTTTTTATTGTCGCAGTTAGAGCATGGGAGCCACTGCGGCGTATGCGTAATATTTATGCATGGCAATTCCTTGGGTAAGCGCCATGCCATCGCTCGCACACACCTGAGCTGCATGCCAAAAAGTTACATTTCTTCACTTAAGCACAAAAATATGTAAATAGTATATGTATCTGTGTGCTGCTGTTCTGTGGTTTCTGTATACGACTGTACCACTATATCACTGTATCTTTTTGAGTGTAGCTGTGTGAGTGCGGGAGTTGTTGCCTGCCGAGCAAAGCGAGCTATAAAAAACAAAATGCAATCATGAAAAAGCAGTTGTCGTCCTGACAAAAACAACCATGATAAGAAAAACCAGTGGGGAAATTATGACTATTTAATGCTCTGTAAGCGTTTGTAAATTAAGCAGGACTGTTCCGGTTTTAGCGCCTTTTGTTGAAATAATATTTTTTAAACATACTCCCTAGTTAATTAATTTTCACTAAATAAGAGCAGAAATAACTTCTGTGAAAGTCCAACTTATAGCGCGTTATAGCTATAGGAAAGAAACTATCTCGTAGTTTGATTTTCAAATAAATTTCAAAAAAAATTTTCAAAATAAAATGCATTAGTTCATATATATACTATATATATTTCAAGAAAGACATGTGTATCCGAAAATTATTTTAAATCTTTGGGCCAAACCCATGATCTATGAAATCTACTAACATTTCAGCTTTTATCATCACAAATTTGGAGCTGATTTAAACGCCTACCCTTTCGCCAACAAGTAGAGTAAAGTTAGATATGTAGCGTTCCAAAATATGGTTACAAAATAGTAGAAATTTGTAACAATTTCTGGTACATCTTGAGTGTTGGTTTTGCGAATTGCATACCTTCACAGAAACGGAACATGTTTGTGTATTCAACAATGCTTTGAGTATTTTGACAGAGTACAAAAAAAAAAAAACCAAAAAGGGATAGCGTAAAAGTAACAATATCTTTCAGTCTGCGTATTTATGAGCCAGCACAACTAGAATTTGTAGACGCAGCTGCCTTTCGTATGCGCGTGGAAATTAAAATGCAAAAATGCAGACAATGGATAGGCACAGAAAAAAAAAACACAGATGCAAACATACACATACAAAGAAGTGCAGCCTTTCTGTGAATATGCGAGTATCTCGGAGTATGCGTATCTCATGTCCGTGTGGGCGGTTGGGTAAAAGTGAAAAAGCGCAGCTGAGAGCACATCGTCAGAAGCAGCTCTCTAGTCGTGCAGCCTCATGGCAACATCTAACGTTGCTGTTGTTGTAGCTGCTGCTCTTGTTGTCAAAAGAATGAAATGGAAATTCAAAAAACCAAGCTAACGAAGGGGGGGGTAAGGTAAGCAGCAATAGCAGCAACAAAAATAACAGCAGCAGCACTTCAATCAAGCGCTGCCAGCGCGCTGCTAACGTCAAACTCAACTGACGCCGTGTCGTTGGTAGCTCTTCTAGGTATCTATAAGGCACACACCTGCATTTGTATCTGACTCTGTGTATCTGTAGCCAAGATTTTCGCTTTTGTTTCGATTGCAGCGAATTTTGGCATAGACAACAGAAACGAGAATGAAATTTAAACTTTTGAGAGAAAAAAAATTACTTGGCAAGTTTTACTCATAGTTCTCTTTAGTATCTATTATATGAATTGTCAACAAGCTTAAAGTCCATGCTGCATGCTTCAAAAATTTATTTTTTATGACGTTCAGTTTGAAAAGCTTGCAGTTTCGAGCAGAGCTTTAATCAACGCTTTGGTTTGCAGCACGTTTTATTAGCCAACCGGGTTTATCTCTCAGTTGAATTTGACTTACTTTTTTTGGGTTGGTAATTAAAAATATATATAAAAAAGTGTCTCACGATTTAAAATGTTTATTTCCATATTAGATGGTGAACTGTGACTAGCAAAATTCAACCACAAATTATTATACCTATTATACCTAACTAGGATTCTGGAGCATAAATTTTGTCCCGATCTACCTACAATGATGTCTCAACATGAACTCAATAAATTTATTTATTATTTATTTTTTATACAATTTTTCTGTTGGATTTTGTTAGATAAGGGAAAATTTAAAAAAAAAAGAACTCTTATTGGAATGGCGCAGAGAGATTCCGTATGACGATGTCAATATTAATAATAATAATATTTCGACAAAAGTCAACATTATTTGTTGTAGTTTAAGCCTCATATGAGTCTATCCACTCAATTTAATTATTTATTATTTAAGGAATATTAAAAAAAAAACGACACAGAACAATTTTGTTAGAATAAGACAAAATATTACAAAATTGGTCAGAAAATAAACAGGCTCTTGTCTTATTTAAAGGGTACAATGATGTTCAGTTGGCCTTCTATAGAAAAAAAAATAAATAAATAACTATGAACTAATTCGTCTCTCTAGTCCGATGAGCGAAAATTTTAATGATATGCATCAACTCACAACATAAAGTGGCCAGTATATATGTATTATTATAAATATTATTATTATGTACCTACATTATTACTACATAAAAACGCCGTTGACCAATTGTGTGCCTCTCAATTCAGAATTGGTTAGGGATGATCCAAAAGACAAGTGAGGATAGAAGAAGCTATAGAGAACACAGATAGTTTGAAAGAGAGGAAATTATAAACGCCAGTGTAGATAGGGCATAAGATACGGAAACGATTATGCAAAGCAAAAAAGGACACGATAAAAGTAACTTTATAAAGAAGTTCGCTAGAATCGATAAGACCGAGTTAAAGATTATGCAAGAATAGCACGCCGTGGCATGCTCAAAGGTTATTTTAGGAAGTTAACTTTATAATGTCTATCAAAATAAGGTGGCAGTCGTATATTTGGATCGCAATTTAAGCCATGAACTGCAAAAAGAAGGAATTGATTTTCTTTCGGCTTTATCTATATAGATATAAATATAAAGAAGTTGCTCGTAAACGTTTGATAAGTGCGAGAACTTCTACAGCCTTATTAACAGTGGATTGCTTATAATAAAAGAGAATATTTTTGGTAGCAATTATGCCACATGAACCTACACATTTGTGTAGGGTACAACAACTACTGTAGTAACAACTATAGCGAGCAGTGACAATTAGTTATAATTTTTGGCTCATTAAAAATTTGTCGTCTTTACAATTTGGCAAGTTTAAGTTCATGGCTTTTGGCCCAGTTAAGAATAAAATATAAGCCACAAGAAAGTGAAAAAGTTTACCAAAAACTAATTACGAAACTTGTAGATAATACGTTTAATCTACATAAAAGTTATGCAAATGTAAAGTTTATAGTTATTTGTAGCTTATCTAAACGGCGGTAATTTCTACATACACATAGCAAACGCATATAAGGAAAAATTTTTGATATTGAAGTCGCAAAGTAAGATGAAAATGATATCTTCTAGTACGCATATACTCATAGTATGAAGACTAGCTTTTCCAGTCATCACACATAAACGTGAGCTCACATATAGCTTACGTGGTTGAAACGATTTTGCATGCTGCAGACATTTTGTGATTTTTGGCAACAAAATTGTAAGCCAACAAGAAAATATATTTCGTTTTGCAGAATATGTAGTATAAAGTATACTTTAAGAAGCTTATTGATTTTATCTACAAGTAATTCTTATATTACGCACACAAACGGAATTTCAAATATATAGAATGAAAGTGTTTTATAGACGCCAATTGAAACGTTTTTTTTTTTTTTTTGATTTCTCGAAATTCGACTCTTAGCAGCTGGGTTAGGCAAAACGGCTAAAAGGTTTTTCTTTTATACCCATGTAGAGCATATGCGCCAAGTTATAAGTAAATTTTATTTCGAAAAACCATCATCATAGAAAGTTCGACTCTACTTGTAGGTGAAATTTTCCAAAATTCTTTCTAAGTGCTCATCTACACCATTAATTTTCATTTAAATAGTTGGGTATATATGTATGTATTATTACCCAATAACCATGTTTAAAGTCGCATCTCGGTTAATCGTGCCTTAAACAATATACAATACTACGAATATGTGTGTTTAATCGAATAGGTTTGAATTGCCTAACCGGACCAAAGTTTATAAACAACTTGAATCGCCTGCAAAGGAATTTAAGTAACGACTACGAAATTAGTCATGGTAAGGAACTTTTCTTAGCTTGATTTAAAACAAAAGGTATATAACTTTCAATCAAATTTTAAACCAAACACCGCAAAAGGCTAAAGACCGAATGGAAACACGTCATGAACGCTTTTAGCCGATTAATTTCTTTAGGAGCTTTACAACGTAAAAAAGTAAAAAAAATATTTGCCAATTAAGTAAATATGTATTAAAGCATTGCCAAAATGCAATAAAAATGGCAAAAAAAAAAGGTTTCTGAGTCCTTCAAAAGTAAGCCTTCCAAACCTTTACCTAGTAAATACCAGGTAAAAAAGTTGAACAAGTGGTTTGCTGGTGTTTACACCGGAAAAAATCAAAGTCAAAAATATCGTTTTGGAAAAGCGTAAAGATATCAAACGAATGAGTTGCAGAAAAAACAAGGGGGTTCCAACCTCTGCGTGCTTTGCCCACCAAGCGCCGTAAGGCCTTTTATCCGTATTTCGAGACATTCCGAGCACTTTTATTGATTTTTAAGAATTTAGAATGCAACAGTCATGCCGGCCCGACTCTAAAATACCCTGTACCCTGTAAAGAAGGTGTAAGAGGGTGCCAATTTGGTAATTTTTGGCAATAACTACCGAAGTTCAAAATCGATTGTTGGGCCCCCAACGACTGTTACCTGTTCGCAAATCTCAAAAAAATTCTCGTTCGAAACAAATGCCTGCTTTGAGGGCCTTGACAATTCCATCGAATTCGCTGAAATTATTGATGTTGATAAACAAAGTCAAGTTTTTCCAAAAATAAATGTGTTTTTTATAGAGCTGTCAGGAATAGCTAGAACCTAAGCGGAACGACATTGGGATATTGCGTCTTGTTGTCTCCCGAGCATTCCAGTGAACGAAAACCTAGAACATTAAGCAGCACTGCAGCAATGTCTCTATGGCTATTAGGATGCATGTTTCCTACCACGACTGCTGCCATAACTGTGGAAACAGGAAACTAGTTTTTAAAGAACTGGTCGATATGGTAAGTTTAATACTGGGGCAATATCCCAAATACGCCCACCAGCTGGGACTTTGTTTGATCACGGCATGCAGCCCGAATAGCTTGTGTAACTTAAAGCAAAGATTAGCGTGCGTAAGAGTCTTTAGAAGAGGCAGCCAGCCATAGATCCTAAGTGCCGCGCGAATCTTTCGATTTCTCACTAAGTCTCAATTGTGTTTGATAAAAATATTCGCAGCAATCTAATGAATTTGCAACTCACCGACTAGACAGTGTCTCAAAAAAAAAAAAAAATCGCTGGGAAATGATAAAAAAAATTAGTTTGTTCTACTCCAATAGTTAGAGATCACAATAGCAAACCCTACATGTGGTGTATTCAAATAATAATGCAAACATCCCATTATTACAAAATTACTAACTTTTTATGTGCTCGACATTGAGTTTATGAATAACTCAATTAAAAAAAAAAAAAGATGTATCTTTGAAATTGCTATTGACATTTTTGTTGGCTGTGTATGTTTGCAAAAAAGTTAGTTGCGCATCCGTTAGTGGGCAGAACATTGGCGCGTTATTGAAACCATGAAAAAATGTATATATGTAACTAATATTAAGTTAGCTTGCCTGCCTTTAAATTTAAAAATTTTTTTTTTTTTAATAATGAATGAAGCGTGGAAAAAAACTACATCGTAAAAATACTACAAAAAATGCTACAAAAAAAAAAGGCACATGTTAGATGAATGAAAATTATTACGCTGTTTCAATGCAGCCGTTTCTATTGCGGCCTGTCTGTGTGAAGTGGCGTTGAAATCAAAGTTGCCGTCTACACTGCGACTTAGGTATATGCAAACTAAAATAATTGGTCATAAATACTTTATATACATATAATATACTATATAGCGTATAATGTATACGTATAACGTTTAAGCGCGGCACATAGACAGAAATAGCTAAGCAGCCAAAAACTTAAACTGGCGCAGTGCGTGCAGCTTGGCTAACTATTTATGGCAATTTCCATACCAAAAAAAAAAAAAAAAACAAAACTTAATCGACATTCGGGTAATAAAACTGTTGACCCATAGTTGGAACAGTTGGACGCTCGGTTGGCCAGTTGAGGCAGCTGTTATTGTTTTTGTTGTTATTGCTATGATTATTGTAGCCATAGTTGCGGTCCAAATGGCTCCGTCATGGCCACGCTACACTGGCCAATGTATGGGATGCATTTATCTATTTTGCATGTGGGCAGTCGGCAACGTTAAAGTTCAATGGGCAAGTGCTTTAGATACATTTTCAATAGGCTGCACGGGTGTAGCCCAAAATCAAAGTAGTTTCAATTGTTTTAAATTCAATTCCACATGATTGAGATACCAAAAAATAAGCAAAGTTAAACGAAACAGTTTTCAAACTATTTCGTGTCAAAGAGGAGTTCTCCCATTTCATGCATACTAATTCGTTGCTGTGGTAATGTTAGCAGCAGGCAAAATGAATTTTATAGATCGGATATCGATTGAGCTATATCCCTATAAGCAGTAGAGCTGGGAACACCATAATATTTCAAATCAAGCAGTTCCGAAGCAGTCGTAGCAATGCTATAAATGTGTGTGCCTTATGTTAGCATAATAATCAAATTCATGTTGACCTTTCGTCATTATAGCTGCAATGACTTTGCTCACCACCTTTAATCTATGATTTAAGAAAGAGCAAAGTATTGCAAAAAGTGCTTACAATCGGAGAAGTGTCGAGTTACATAAATAAAAATTTTCCCTTCTACCGTATGCAAGAAATAGTTTTTTTGAAAAAAAGGTATTGTATGTTTTAATGTCGGGCACGGTCATAAGTGTGTCACATCTTTTCTTTTGTTAGCTGCGCTATGAATAATTATTAAAAAAATAATAATAATAATTCCAAATTTTTGCATTTTGCATTAAGTTGCCTCCAAGGTGTTACCAAGATACAAAAAAAAAGAAATTAATTTTTAAATGAAAATGCAACAGATGCCATCTACAAAGTCATTTTTTTATTACAATATATTTAAGCATATTTATTTTTTTTAATTACCAGAATGCAGCAAGCAAATGTTCAGCTTTTATATTTAATAAAAAATGGCGAACATTAAAGATGGCTGCGGGCGACAACACAACATATAAACCCATTTTCGATTCAACTTTCAATTTCCGAACTTAGTAAAATTATCTTCATTAGCAAAAGAATTATGCACGAAACAATTTATTTCGACGGATTGGTTCTGTGGGGGCTTTATGATATGATAAACCGGTGAGAGCCTAAAAAAATGTCGGACGCCAATTTTGAGTAGGATATCTAAATAAAATAGGTGAAGTGGGCCACCTTTTGGGCGACCTCTTCGATTTAAATGATTTTAAAATATGTCAGAGCTAGAAATTAGTAACCTCATAAATTTTTATTGCAAAATTTCAACTATTTATCGAACTATCGATAACTGAATATTGATAAGCCAAATCTTCTAAAAGACTAACGATATCGGCGCAAATTTTTCTTTCCATAAAAAATAAAATTTTAAGCTTGAAATATATTTTGATTTTAACAAAAAACAATAATTTTTTAAGAATTTTTTTTTTATAATTTTAAATTTTAAAAAGTAATCTCCCACGTTCTATAAAAGAGCTAATGCCATTTGATGCACGTAAATTCAACAAACAAAATAAAAAGTTAGTAACTCCTATAATTGTGGAAGTTATGCTTATTTTAGTGATGGGACCTCGCATGGTCGCCATAGTAAACAGTACCTCGAAAAATTAAAATAAATAGATCTCCTAGGAATTTAAAGATAATGTAAATCGAAGAGGTTGACTAAAAAAATGGCCTGCTTCACTTATTTTCGCCGATACATGTATATTTGCCCCGAAATAGCCTCCATGGGCGTTATATCATATATTGCCGATATCAAAAAAAATAAAATAAACTTGTCTACCAGTGACATAAGACATCTAATCAGAAAGTTTGATTGCTCAATGATTGTTCAATGCAATGTTGAACCAATCAATTCGAACGAAATTTGTGATTTCGATTGAAGGCTGGGCTGGTTTTAGAACAAGAAGTATTGCATAAAATTGAGTAAGTCGTTGTAAAATGATCCACAGTATTGAATACTCAATTTTGTTTTAATTGCGTTGCATGCATTCTTCTAACTTTCAAGCGTAGTACCTGCTAATAGCTTTGTATCTCATACAACTTGGCGGTTCGAGGCATTTTAGCTTCATATTGCTAGATAAAGTCAACTAAATCCCGACTGTCAAGTATAAAGCATGCCAAGGATGTCAAATGTTATGCCAACTGAAAGTCAAAGTTGGGGTCTAAATGTAGCCCCCCGCCCAATCCAGCATCAATTCCGTTGGCTCATAAGGCGTTAAAGTCAAATCCGTTCTGTATGTATGGATTTGGTTTTTTTTTTTTTTTTGGCTTTTGACTTTTGTTGCCTTTTTCTATGGCAATGATGCCGGGGCACAGATTTTCTTTATAGCCAAAGGCGGCAGCCTAACAGTAATTCGCTTATGTATGCGTATGAATATGTGTATGTAAGTGTGTGTGTATGTGCATGACATACCCGCTGTTATCGCTTTTGGGCTTTATGTTATTTGCGTACCAGCAGCAAATACCCAAAAAACCGTTTCGATAAACAGCCCCAACGCTACAACTTTGGTGGCATAATAATATTTTTATGGTCCCCAGCAGCAACAACAACAACAACGGCTAGAACATTTTCCATGCCTCCGCCCACAAGTAGAACAGCTGTCGCCAATGATGCTACCAACTCTCTGCCAAAAGCAGCAACAACATCAACAACAATATTGTCGAAACTTTTATTTTTTGGCTCTAGAGCAAAAGGCAAAAAGTATCTTTCACTTGAAAATTAAATGAAAACATATAAGCGCCAATACACACATAAGAACTTTTTCGTATAAGTAGTATGTGGAAGTGTGGGATTTTGCGACTTTTGCCTTGTTATAAAGAAAATCTCAAAAGTAGCGAAAATTCACTTGTAGCCTAGCGACAGCAAAAAAGACAAATAAAATATAAAAAAAATGAGAAAGAAAAACTGACTAAAGCTAAAGTTTCCATACTCTTGAATGATATACTAGTTGTTTCTGAAAGACCCAAGTTTTGGCATGTTGCACTTTGAAATTCCCCAAACAGTGATCATATTTAGCTAATGTTCACAATTTAATTAAAGCGTTGGTTTAAATGACTAAAACCCGATTAGTGGAAAATTTATGTACAAACTACAACACATTGTTTAGTAGACAAGTAACTTCTCGTATACTAAATCAACTTAATATATATGCTTATTGATTTTCAGAGGATATATGTATATATATATGCATATATACCATCTACCCTAATGCTGAAGAGTGTATTGATTTATGGCATCCTCTTCTTGAGGTCGGCAAGTTAAATTTGATGTGACGTCACATAGTCTATAACCAACGGTCGATCAAGGCGCTTCCAATGATTGCTTATTTATCAAATTATGATAAGCGATTTGAAAGTTACGAGGGAACAGACATACATGCACGTCAAATACAAAGCCCATAGTCGGATAATATAACCAGCAATACATATTCAATATATATATGTGCTTAATTCGATCATTTCAAAACTTTCGTTACACCAATCCGGCATGTGCTGCGCCCTTGTTAGTCTTTAAAGGGTTTAAGGATGACTCTGTTAAGACTAAAAAAAAAAATAAAAATATGCTCCCATATTTTCAGTTCGCTCGAATTTCCTACTTGATCACTAAGCTAATATACCGTGCAGTGGGTATATATATACGAGTATATATAACCCAAAATACAGAAAATAAAATCCTACGACCGCTAGAAATGAATATATGAAGACCAGCGAGAGGCGCATATAATTTTAGACTTATGTACAGGGTGTACAATTTGAGGCACAATGTCCACAAAGTTGCGAACAAAACGCCTCAAAAAATTACAAGTAAGCAACTAGAAGTCATAAAATTCGTTTATTTAGATAATAAATCGAGTACTAGCCAACCAAAGCATATAAATTTTTGGCAGAATAGATATGCCCCGGAGCTCTATATCAATACAGAGTTATTTGTAGAGCTTCAAAAGTCACGTTTAAATGATAAATAATGAGAAATACGAACTGAAAATGATAAAAATGAAATATAGTACAAGTTCAGCTATATGCATGTACTATCCAGCTATATCATCATGCATTGAATTCATATTTTTTTTAGTTTTGAGAGCACACCCCTAATGGGAGATGCCACTGCCTGTTTGGGTAATTTTCACAGCACGGCGTGGGCTAAAAAAAATATTACTATTTATATTTGCTTGAGACATTTTCATTTCATCAACAAATGCAACAAAATATATTTTTGATTTATTTGCCTAGTTTTTATTTTTACCTGGTAGCTCTTGACTGTTACGTAGTTGATTTTTCCTTTATTGTTTATTTATTTTTAATTTTTGCTCACTCCAGAAAACTTTCCACAAGACTCGGCAATATTGCCAAGTTCAACTTGAAATTTGTTGTACTTATTATTTAAACAGATTTTATTTTTTTGTTACTTTTGTTGCTACTCGGCTGCGGCTGATGCTGCATAGATTTTAAAATTATTAGCACCTTATTTTATGTATATTTTTTTTTTCTATGGTTACGCGTGTGCTTTAATATTTATTTTGCATAATTTTTCTCGTTTTTTTTTATCACTTTGAAAACTTTTCAATTAACGCGCAGCTGCTTGAACGAGCCATCCATATACACATTAGAATCAAATCAAAATTATTTTAGGTCAACTATAGTACATATATATGTTTAGGTGTATGTATCTGTGTGGGTGTGTGTTTGGGTGTACGTCGAAAGCATTATTGAGTTAGATCCACGAGCGTATTGTGTTTATCGAATCATTAAACGGGCACGAACAAGGAACAATGCTAACAGGCGAATACGAATACAGTAGGCGCTTCAACTGGTTGGCAAACTACTATATACATATAAGGCCATATTTGGAAAAAAAAAATATTTGGTGCTGTTCCATTTCGTTAACCCAAGAGCCATTTCCATTGATGTGTCAGATAATTTGTTTTTAAAGCGAAAATCCGAACAAAAAACTATCCTTCCATCGTAAGAAATCGAAGATTTCGTTTGATATAAGTTTTTTTCAATTTTAAAATTCAATGTAGGTATACTAGTATTGTATGTATTGTATGGCAATAAGGTTTGTATTGTATAAAATCCAAGGGTTACAATTGACTAACGACTGGGTATGGAATAGTTTAAACTAAATAATGAATTGATGTTCTTTGTCTCATTTTTAGTTCTTAGTTATTGTGGTATATACTACCCCGCAAACACGTAACTAGGTGGCTCTGCCCCCTGCGTGCTTCTCCCGCACAAGTCCGATATGGCCTTCTATATTAATTTCTCCAACACTTTCATTAATTTCCAGTGTTCATCGTATTGCGAAGGCAATTCTGCTTGCTTGACTCTAAACTTCACTACGTTTTTTCCTATTTAAGACACCAGCAAAATTTTTCTTTTTAGCCTTCATGAACATACTAATTTTAAATAACTTTTTGCAAAGAGTTTCATAAACAATTTATAAAATTTTAACATTTTTAACATGCTTTTATTAGCTTCACAGTGTAGTTTTCACCAATTTCGAGAAGTTTGATCATCTTGAAAATTTGCCCTGATGACAATACAATTATTTAATAACTTTGTTATAATATCCTGACTAGGATCATCAGGATTAAAAAAATAACTGTACACTTAAAGTATGAAACAGTTTTTCAAAATAATTAGCAGGCTTGTTGTTTTTATAACCTCTAAGATCCTTTTGTTCTCTTATACAGCATTAGGTTTGCCCTAAATTACTTGCAATGTAATTAATTTCTAGTCCATTTCATTTGCCATTTTTGCATGTTATGGCAAAACAAAAAAACGCTAACCAAAACAGGAAAACAAAGTTAACTTTTCCGGACTTCAATTAATCGATTTAACATTACAATTAACACTTCCGTTTTTTGGCCTAATTTAATTTGTTAAGGCCCATACGCAGCATGCGTAGTGTGGAGTCATTTTTTTATATGAAGTTTTGTCATTCCACTCGTAAATTTTGCATGCTGCGTATCGGCATTTATGCCAAAACCGAAACTTAGCTGCAACTTTACTTGATTATAGGACAATAAATTCTATTTGCTGTATCGCTATACCTGTATTTTTAAAAGAAAAAAACATTTTATAATTATTATTTCCGTCTTAAAGTAAGACTGACACTATAGATAGCTATGACATTTCTTTAGTTGAATAATTTTAATGGCTGCAAATCTTATTTGCGAACGTTTACTGTATTTCTATAAACGAATTTTCTCGCTTTTCAAATGGGTAAATGAGTAAATGGATGTTTGGTTGGATGAATGCGCCTCTGCATGTGTGTTTGTGTGTGTGTGTATGTCTGGGGGTAGTGGGGGAATTGTGTGTGCGTATGTTGTACTGTCTGCCTATATGTCTGCGTGTCTTTTATGGCCAAGTGAGTTTTGTTTATGGCGTTACGTATACGCCGCATGTGCCAGCTGCTGCTGCTGATTCTGTTGCAAGGGTATGGAAAGGCTATATAGCTACAACTACGTTTACATCGGCCAAGCATCGTCGTCATCGTCGCAAGGAACGTTAACGACGATGACGACGTCGAGGACGACGAAAGCGACTGCGAAAAGTTGCCGAGCCGTCGATTGCTCTTTGGGATGTGCGGGGGTGCTGGTATACACAAAAAATTGTTACAACAGCAACTGAAACTACGGCGACAACAGCAACACAAATTTGTGTGTCACGCATTCAATGTTTGCTGTTGCCTGTTATTTTATTTTTCGGCCATTTATACAAATACTTGTACATATGTAAGCAAGTATCTGCGTATGTGTGTGTGTAAGTTGGCGTAATATATTTCTGCGAAAATCGCCAACAAAAGTCACACAACAGTAGCAGCAACAACATCAAGTATAACTAGACTCATAATAAGAACAAGTAGAAGTCGTTGGTTTAGCGAACCAAAATCAAGTACGTTCACACAGACTTCTTGTTGTTTTATAATTTTTTTTATTTTATTATTTTTATTATGCGGTTTTTCAGTTTGTTAACACACACATAAGGTTTGCATTTTTTTTTTCTTTGCGCTGTCGCTCTGGTCAACACTTTTTTTATGGCTTTTTGGGCGAAAAAGACACAGAACGCATTTTATATTTTTAAACACGTCGACAGTGTGTTAACTGTTTCGGCTGTTATTTTTGTTGCTGCAGCTGAAAAACGCGCACAAAACGCATGAAAAACTGGCACACACTAACACACATACAAATACTAACATGCACACATATACTAACACAACAAACACACACACACAGTGCTATAACACTCACACAGAGTTAGTTGTTTAAAGTTAGCGAATGACGGCGGCTGCGACGTTGACGTCTCGTAGAATTCAACGAACCAAAAAAATAACAACGTGAAAACGTGAAAATTTTTAAGCAAAGGCAAACCGACGACGACAACGATAGCGACAACTGCGAGACAAAAACTGAGTACTGATGCGGCGTGTAGTACTATGTGGCAGAAGTGTTGCAATCACGACGACGGTAGAACAACGACTCAACCAACTGCTACAATGCTAGACCCCCACAAAGCGTCAACCAAAGCGACGACGTTGGCAGCGCGACGCTGACTTTGACGTCGACGTCAGAAACGAACATGCGCGCAGTTTGGCGCTCTTTAAAATGTGGCGCTCGTTAGCCCTCTCTCACTCTCTTTAGACCGCAGCGCACACGTTAGCTGAGAAACACGTTAAACGCAACGAGGGCTGCATATAACAATACATGGATAAATGCACGTGCGTGTGCGTTTGCGTGTAATTGTATGTGTAAAAAGATTACAATAAACACATTTTAGCGATACATATTACATATTTGGCCTATTTATTAAGCGACAGTAGTAACAACAACATTACACTGTTAAAATCAAAACTTTTGGTAAAAAATGTAGAAAATGCAAATACGTTTGCTAAATACGGCAAGCTGACCGAAATACACTTAGAGAAACAAATAGCTCATAAAATATTAAATGCAATTTCTTTATTTTAAACTGGGGTTTAAAATTTCATAAACAGTGTTAAAAAAATAAGAAAAATAACCGAGATAATCCTTAGGCTTATAGTGCGAAAAATAACTTTTGTGTGGGAACTAAAACCAATGCTAGACGTAACATAATTTTTCAAAAATCAATATATTGCTGAGAATGTTTTGTAAGCAACACTGCTAATATCAAAATCTACTTTAGAACAAACATTCTCTAGTCTAAGGCAAGCACGACAATTTAGATATTTATAAAAAACTCGAAAAATCTATTTGAATTTTTAGTAAGAATTGGTCAACAAAAGTAAAAGGTATCCAATTCGTAGACTTTTTTCTTGTGTAATAGAACTTTCGAAAAACATGTTAGTACCAAATCCTGGTAGCTAAGCTTAAATTTGTACACTAAAAAACAAATAAAAATGGAAAAAATAATAATTTTTGTTCTTATTATTTATAAAAGAATCTTTCGGATTTGCTTTTTGAATTTAGTCTTTAGTAACCTTTGTACCGGCTTCTGTTCACAGTGTATACGCCACATTGGCAGCTACTTCGACGTTAGCTCTCCCCATAAACACTCACATACACACACGAGACACGCACATGAGCAGAGATTAGGGTTGCCATTGCGTTGCATTGTTATGTTATACTTGTACTACGTAAAAAGTTAACGTCGCGTTCTGCGCTATGCCTGACCGACCAAACACAGTTATGTAGTGTTTGTTACTCGGTTATTGTTGTTCTAAACGATGATGTTGTTTTTGTTGCTATTGCTACTGCTATTTTGATTCTTTGCTTATTGTGCAATGAGCCATGGCAACTTAATTGCTTTTGGGTTTTTTGGGTTCTATAAAAAAAATAAAGCTGGCCGCACCACATTTTTAGTTAGTTTTCCTTTTCGCTACGTTGCACTTCGAACAGTCCCAGTCAAATAGTCAGTCAGTTAGTTAGTCTACTAGTCAGTTGGCCAGCTTTGATTGTGCTCCATGCTGTTGTTATTGTAGTTACGCTGTGGCTGACATGAGCGCATAAATTACGCGCTGATAAAAATGGGCGAAGGGCGCGCAAGTGTAATTATGACCAATGCTTTTATCAACGTAACTTTTTTTTTGTCTGTGAAGCTTATTTTTGTTATTACATAAGCGATGGAAATCTACGCTGAGAACGGAATGGAACATACAATGCGGCTGAGAGTGGGAGTGGGAGCATGTGTGTGTTTTTGAAGTTTCAACAATTTGAATTTTAGCAAGCGCATGCATACATACTTGTAGGGAAAACGTCAGTAAAGACAGCGAGAAAAACAATCACGATAATTAAATTGAGTTCACTGATGCGTATACTTAACATTAAATTCAAAAGCCAGCAGCAGTAACAAAAGTTTCATCAGCATTTGGCCGACAACGAAGCCGACGACGCTCTAAAAAATGTTTTATATTTTATACATATATATACACATATATGTATATATGTACTAGCAATACATAAATAAAAAAAGAACCTTCAACTGCCAGCAACTAAAGAGCATCGGCGTTTGGGTTGCAAATAAAATAAAAAAAAATTATATAGGTTAGCGCTTGTTTCCTTTAAACACGTATACAAAGTATATAAACATACATATATACACGAAGTATCCAGAGTTTTGGTATCCTATTGGATGTATGTAGGTGGCTTTACTTATATACAAAAACGGCAACATCTACAAAATGGGAGACCCATGCAAATGGGCAGTAGCCCCAACCACAGAGAACCGCCACAACTACACACACACATACGCTAAAAAATCAAAGCCACATTTTGCTCTTAAGTGCAAAAAATCATAGACGACAACCCCCAAAATTGCAGCGTTGCTCTCATTTGCACGCTCTCTCTCTCTGGAGCGGCTTGTGACTCTTCAAATGAATAATTTATTGCTCTTATACAGCCGACGACGACGATGACAACCTCGTCGCCGACGAACAGTCACTGTCAGTGTCACACCAACATGTTTGATTTCATCTGTGTCTGTGTGCGTGTGTGCGTGGGCGACAGGAAGCAGCAGCCCTAGTTAACTACTAAACCAGCAACCTATAATAGGAAATGCGTTCGGTTATTTCGTATTGTTATCCTGTTGGAGCGTACGCTGCTAAAATGGCGTCGCTCTCTTTTGCTACCTTGCGCGTTACATACACACACACACTGACTCTTTACATATACAATCGCAATCACTCTCTTTTTTCTTTGAATTTATTTACATGGCGCGTGTTTACTTATATTTTGTTTTGGGCTAGCTTCTGGTTGTATAATAAATAATTTTGAAATAAATCACAAATCGTGTGAAAGTCGCCTAGCTCCCTTGTTAAATGGACTGTGTAAATGTAAGCGACGCATATGATATGAAAAGGTTTAATTCGTGCTTATTGGGTCAGCTTTGACAGCCGCGTTAGTCAAACATTGAATAAATAGAAGACGCTATAATAAGGAAACTTTAAGATACACTTCAACGCAACGCTACCGCAGTTTTAATATCTGTTTACTGCATTTCTCATAGATAACAAATTCGTCCAAATGTATGTAACAGTGTAAGAGGAAGCAAAGGCTGCTTGGGGACAGCCACGAAATATTTGAACTTCTTTATCACTTTGAACAAATTGAATTAGCTATTAATTCGTGCATGAAATTTGGAGTCATCCGAATTAGTAATATACCCTGTACCTTTAGGTACAAAGGGTATACTAGATTTGTACACAAATGTTACGGACAGAAGGAGGCGTGACAGACCCCAAGTCCTTTTTACCAAAATGCTTATCATAACCTCGGGTAGCGATTGAGCCATGTACGAGGGTGGTCTGATAAGTACTTAGCCTACGAAAGAAAAACGAAATTTTGGATTCGCCGTCTACGAGAATGTACTATACGATGGTAAATTTCTCTTGCAAAAGTAGGGGCTTACATCGGGCTTACTTATCGCACTACCCTTGTACGTCTGTCTGTCCGTCTGCATGAGCACCTAGATTTCGGAGACTATAGGACCTAGAGACACCAAACCAGACCTGATGCGCATATTTCGTCAGAAGATGATGTTTGATAAATTATGTCAACATCTTCCACCGTTACCCCTTAGTAGAATTTTTCGGTTTTTGGTTACACCGTTTAATATTTTGATCTGAGACTTAATAGCGCGATGCATCGTGGTTACATGCGTCTTTGTGTCAAAAATAAACCAAATCGAAGAAAAACAACATAAGTTACAGTCAAAAATTCACTATCTTTTGTAACTTTCGATTTTCATAAAAATCGGTTGAAACTATAGGTTCCTTTAGTAATAAATATCGTAGTGCACCAATTAAAATTAATTTTCCAATTGGAAAGGAATATGCATGAGTCAATAAAGGGGACCAAACTGTTGGGCACCGCCTCGACTGTGTCACATTTTTTCAACACCATTATGTCGATTCATAAAAAATCAGTGAGCAACGTGGCAACTCTATAATCATCAATGTGGTTTTGTATAAACTAGGCGCACAACTTTCGTATGGTCAAATCTTCTGCAACCATTTATTGGACAGTACTGTACGAAATCCCCAGCTCATTAACAATCAGATGTTTGTGCGCCGGTCATAGACCAAAAGTTTATGAGCTTATGCCACTCGAACACTGTTGACACCAACACCTATCTTCCTTCATCATTGCGAGGGTTGCGGCTTTCCCGAGTATGACTCAAAGCTTAGAAAAAATAAACAATTTCTAATCCGTTGACGGGTGGATTAGCGTATCCGGGAGGTAGGCTCACCAGATTTAATACAACCAATGCCTTCTAAAATGCATTAATACTTAAGAATAAGCACAATTTTTGTAGTTTTAAGAACGTCTTGTAAGCGGTTAAATTTTAGAAGTACCACACATAACATACACCTTATCTGTAGGGTACAGCGAATAAAAAATGACCTTAAAACGCATTAGCGGCTGTAGCTTTCGGCCAAGTTGTAATAATTTTATTAGCAAACATCAAAAGCGGCGAGCATACACGCACACACACACACAAATTTTGAAAGGTGTTGGCTTCATTTTAGAAGTTCAAAATCAAATAAGAAACAGACGAGGCACACACGCACACACACACAACTAATGAGAACGACAAGTGCAAGCAACTTTGAGGCAAGCTTCAAGGTAAAAACTTTATAGATACCAGCTGTCAGCAGCTCTCTCCGAGTGCAAGATCAAGTGAGCTGAGAGAGTTTAAGAACGAGAGAGCTAAGAGCGCAAAACAACTAAAAGAAAAACCACGCGCGGGTGACACAAACACACACAAATACTCAATACTCGTAGGCAGCAGATTTGGAAGCTGGCCATGCCGGTGGCTACGACGACGGCGGCGCAGTCAAGTGTTGACGCAGTTTGACTAGTTAAAAAGAACAAAATTAGTTATTGGACGAAGCCAACTAGAAAAAGATACATTCACGTTTATCTGGCATGCTCTTGGTGTGTGTGTGTGCGAGCAGCACAGCGGGAGCAAAGCCAACTAGCAAGCTAGCCAGAGCTAGTGAGACCGAGCTACAGAGCTAGCCAAGTCAACTAGCTATTGTAGCAAGAAGCAAGAGGAAGCAGCAAGCGAACGTCGCGTAAGTTTGACATACTGACCCAATTCCCGGTTTCGATTTTCTGGTTTTTCTTACGAATACACGTTTTCCGTGGTACAACGCATATATACACACACACACACACACGCCATGCGGCATTCACAATTATACAAACGAGTTGCAGTCCAAGAATTTTCGCCATTTGTGCAGGCATTTTCCCATTTCCCCTAAAGATACATACATTTGTATGTGTGCCCTTTTCTTTATTTTGTTTGTTTTACTGTTTGTCAAAATTATGTTTTGGTTTCTGCTCACCGTTATCTCCAATGCTTATGAATTCGTTCTTCCCGTGCGCCTCCTTTATGTGCTTTTAGCGTTTTGCTTGCTTTAAGATTCTTGTTGGTTGCACTTGCACACACACGCATAGATACAGATGCAGATGTTTGTTTTTTTTTCCTTTTACACGAGCAAATTCACGTTATTTTATAAAAAATGCTTTATCGGTTGCTTTGTGTGGTTTGATTGTAATATTATTATTTGTTGTGTTCCGATTTTTCAAAATGATTTACTATTTATATTTCTAATTTTTTTTCTCTAGAGAACTTACTTGCTACAAATCACAATTACAACTGACTTTGAAAAAACTTCCGTTACAGAAAGTAAACAGCCGACTGTTTTGTTTTAATTTATGTAGTTTATAATTCTCCACAAACGTATATATATTTTTTGAAAAGAAAATATATATTTTACGCACACTTGTACTTATAAAACAACGTCGCTGTGTGTTGGGCTCTGCTCGGAAAATTATTCACTTTTCTGCCGCACAATTTTCTTTACTAAATTTGTTGCGTGTGACGTAACAATTGCGCGCTGTTTTCGATTGCCGCCACTCGACTAAAGAATTAAAGAGACTGCTGCGCACGTTTTTAAACGCGATTCCCATGCAAATTTGTGTTAAAGCACTAGATAAATTTATTACTGCATACTAACAGCTGTATTGTGGTCATAATTGTTTAATAGCGTAAAGTTAAGAAACAATTTTGGTAACTTAATTGCATTAAACTATTTCATTTGCTGTGCTTCATGCATGTATACAATTTTTTCAGTTATTGTACAAATCTTTAATAGCTTTTTTTTATCTGCAAGTTTAGATTTATGTCTATCGATAAAAATGTATCGGCATACAACAGCTGTTTTCAAAACGCGCATTTAACAGCACTTTTTTTTGTGCACTGCAACACTGAAGCACACAAACAGCTGTTGCTCATTGTTTGGCTTCGTCGATGCGCAAATTTTTCATTTAATTGATAACAAACCAAATTATCCCACAAATGGCGCTGGTGGATCATGACTCATGGTATGCATGCTGCAAGAGGCGTTGTTCCGTACTTTGTAATATAATCTACGTATTACAGGGAAATTGAGTACGAGGGCTGCGAGCGCCTTCGCCACCAATTGCTCGTGCAATTCAACCAAAGGAGTCAACTTGCGACCAGTTATGCTCCAGAATATATAGATCTTACTTCGACCATACACTTGGGACTGGAACAGTTGCGCAAGGATGTCTCGCATTTAAAAGTAGTTCTTGACAATGCCATAATCTGGGAAACCTGCACACCGGATGAAACACTCAGGCGGCGCAAGCTTTTGGAAAAATTAACGCTTCAGCTGCAGGAAATCAGCGCAACGTTCAAAAGCCAAACACCTACTAATTTGCTACCCGGAAATCCATTTATAAACAGCCCAGATGCAGGCACATCAACGACTATACAAATTCCCCAAGATATGGAAACTTTAAGGCAAAGGCAAGAAGAAATGTTGTCTGAGCAAAATCGTGGTTTGGACATGCTATCGGCCACCATATCTCGACAACGTCAACTTGCCATGCGAATGGGCAACGAAGTAGAGGATCATAACAGCATATTGGATAATCTAGCCAATACCATGGATCGTGTGGATACGCGAGTTAATACCGAAACGCGTAATATAAGCCAGGTAAATCGTCGGGATAGCACTTGGGGCTATTGGTTGGTTATAATAGCGCTCTTTGTAGCCATTTTACTTGTAGCATTTATATGAGCGGTATTTGTAATCTTTATATATTTAATTGTTGTACGTATGTAACTATTCTATTATTTGGCCTATTGTTTCGTACATATGTTTATTTAAACCTGTATCAATCATGCTATTGTGAAATATTTTTATAAAAAGTAAAAAGTATTAACCTTCGATTCAAATTAATGGGTTTCAAAAAGTTTATTTCGCTTTAGACATTTCCATTTTGAATTAAATTACATTTACAGTTTATAGATTTATTAACTTAAGCCAAATCAGATGCATAGGGCACATGCGCCAAATGACCAATAGCGCCAACGGAAAGCTTTGAACCAGCAACCTTCTTGGCAGCCTGCAAAGAAATAACACAAAGTTAAAATATACCTAATGCTTTGTAGAACACGTACAAATTAGCCAAATCTGACTCTTATAAAATTAAAAAAAGAGTATTATATAAAATAGAATATTGTATGATATATTGCAAGACACATGAAAGACTGCTTTCACTGATGAACTTCGTCTTGTCAGTTTGAAAAAAACAAGAAACTTCCAATACTAACCAGACAGCAAATTCAAAGTTTTATGACTAAAAATTGTGAAATCAATTGTGTCCTTAAGTTAACATCTTAAACTCTAGCAAAGATAAAGTTACATGATTTTAAAGGTTCATGTCTTTCACTTACGTCTTGCACTTGTTGTTGTGAAATACCATCAATGGCAGCAATCAGAGTATCAGCATCCAGCACGGTTCGGCTAAGTGCAGCCTGACGGCCTATTTCCTTTATTAATCCACTGTCTGAAGCGTATTTAGCCACAATGCGTGCTTTCAGCAACGCCTTGCCGCGGGCCACATCTTTCTCCGACACGTTGCCCGATTTCAGAGCGCGTACCAAAAATTCCACAGCCTTGCCAATATCCTTGGCATCGCCAGACACAACAAAGCCAAAGAGGCCGGCATCAGAGTAGCTTGCATTGAGAGCCTTAAAAGACACAGGCGCTTCACCAGCACAAGCCACAGCCTCACCAAAAATGCCACTAGGCTTGCCACGCTTAGTGGCAGCGCCAGCGCCTACAACTTGCTCCAAAATAGCAAAGGCCAAGGCCTCCTTGTGGTTGAGAGCAGCAGCACCCTGGCCAGCTACAGCTACTGTGGCACGATGACCGGCAGTATCCTTGCGTGCATCTCCACCATAATAATTGGCCGAAGCGGACTTGCCACCGCCGCTACCACTGGGCAAATCAAGAGTTTGCGCAAAGCCAGACAAGGTATTATTGTCAATGCCAACGCCTACGACAGCTGCACCGCTGGCGCCGAAATTGTTGGCAACATAGTGCAGCAAGCTTTCGGAGGAGAGTTTGCCCAGCTGGAAACGTGGTATGTAGATGGAGTTGCCCAGGCCGGAGCGGAAAGCCGCTTTGTGTACCAGCTCGATGGCACGTTGCTGCAGAAGAAATTTAAAATGCATTTTTTTGTTAATGAAATAGGCGTTTACCGCTGTAATACACGCACCTTTGTAGAAACAGCGTCCAACTGGTTGACCAGTGTCTTGGCATTATCTGTCAGCTCCCAGGGCTTGAAAGCTGGCTGGACCAGATCTTGCAAATAACGCAGACCAGTCTCGACATTGTCCGATGTCGTCTCGACCGTATAGCCAACAACTTCGCGATCGCCCCAGGTGGTCAAGGTACCGCCCACTTGCTGAATGTGACGTGCAATAGCAAACGCTGAGGAATTTTTTGTGCTCAAGCCGCCAGCAAGACGCAGCAGATGGGAGGCACCCTGGGTATCGTAGCTTTCGTTGCGAGAACCAGCGCTGTGTAACCAAAAAAATAATTTTAAAACTTCGTAAAGTTGAGTCCATTAAACTCACCGCAAAATAAGCGACACACGCGATACTGGGAGAGTGGCATCAGCTGTGGCCACTACCAGCTTATTTTCCAGCACGTTCACATTGATGGCGGAGGTATCACCAACTGGACGTGGACAGGAGCTGGCGGCATAGCCTCGTTTCTAATAAAAAAAATAATAAAACTTAGTCATATGTGGATTTAAATCGCTTTAAAATGCAACTTTAAGTTTTACGTAACACGAGCGCAAAAAGCCAATAATAATTTTGTTCCCATGAATTTTGTGGTTAAGTTGCACTTGATATATTACGTTGAGTGTGTCAACTTACGGTGATGGCACGCAAAAGTGGAGTTTTGCTAGCATTGCAGGCCATTGCGTTAAGGGATTTAACTAATTTGAGTTTATTTTAGAAATTTCACTACAAATATTCGCAGCAAGCGAAAATTTTTACTGCTCCGCTGTTCGTTCGGTCGCCAACAATTCTTCAAGAGCTACCAGATCGTTACACTGTCGTAAAAACAGCGTTGCCAGACAAACGTAAAATACCAAAACGTTAATACTACAAAAATACTTTGCTTAAGTTTAATATTATTGTATTTGATAAGCATTTAAGTTACAAAGCTTAAAATTCTGTTTAAACTTAAACTATCATCTCCAGATCACGTGCATAGCTAAGCACCTGTTCAGCCAGTTCCTCTGAAGGTAGGGCCTCCTTCGGCTTAATGCTTTTATCTGTAAAACTGTAATTGCCATCGCTTTCCAATTTCCATTTACGCGCCTCACCAAAGGCCTTGATTTCGTTGGGTACACGCAGATTTAAGCGCTTGGCAGCATCCTTCGCAGAGATTTTCTCATAGGACATCTCTATGCAGGCTCCAATTTCATCGCGCACTGTCTCCACTAGTCTGTCCATAAAGTAGTTGTACACTTCTGCTGGCATGGAGGATTTAGCTTGGAAAATTTTATTGTAGCGTCCCTCCATAATATACTGCTCCAATGCAAGAATAGGACGAATATATTGATTATGCTGTATGATATCCACTGACAGCAACTCCAGTTCAGTATGGAAATCGGACACGCGATTGCCCGACAACAAGTACAGCAGATTGAGACCCAGCAACTTGTATTTGTTCTCTGATTCACCAATAATCTTGGCGTAATCGTAGTAGTAGCACTTTAACTGCGACATGTATCGTTGAAATGCCATCAAGTCCTTACTCAATACGCTGTGTTCCACGGCAATTTCAAGTACGCTACGTGCCAGCAGCAGTTGCTTCTTTGAGTTTTGTGCGTCGGTGCCATCAGTAGGCAGAAAAGGTAATTTAACAAGTGCTACCTTTAGCTGTTCCAAAAGCTGTCCACATTTGGTGGTATTTGGTGGTCGCTTAGACCACTCAACACCAAGATCCTTGTATAGCGACTCAACTGTAGCCATTTTAAACAAATTTACGCAAATAAAATTAAAACTCAAGTGTACGTACGAGAATGATTTTTGCTTTTGCTCTTCTTCTTCCAGGCCGAAGAAACTCTTAAGCTGACAATTAAAGCAATGCCGTTCGAAGCAAGTTTATCAATCGGTGTGGTTACACCAAAATGACTTATCGAAAATTTCTGCCTGTAAGTTGAGTACACAAATGGAAATTAATAATAGGCTGTAAATTCAGGGAGTACAATAACATATGCAGACAGATTTTTTAAAATTTTTCTTGAATATTTTCATCATGTTTCATACGTTGCGCAGTCGACTTCAACAATCGATAGCAAACATGCACTTTAATAATCGATTCTATCAGTACTTCTATCGATAGCTCTGTTGCACTGTGCTTGAATTCTTTCTTTTCGAAAATTCACCAAAACAACATCAAAATGGGTGATGAAATTAAAAATCTTGCCTGGGACGACAGTCTTCTAATTAAGGCATACGACACATCGGTGAATTTGGCACACGAAGACTTGGCGCGTCGCATTGCCGACTCTACCAATAGCCGCGCTGAAGCTAACAAAAAAATGGCAGACACTGAAACGCTAACTGGTACAGGAGCATCGACACCCGAGCAACTCAGCTTTAAAGTGGGCGACTTTGCACGTGCTACATATACCGATGGCCGCGACTATGAGGGCACCATAATATCCATTGAAGAGGAAACCGGCACCTGTGTGCTACGTTATTTGGGTTATGAAAACGAGCAGGTGGTGCTGCTTAGTGAACTTTTGCGTTCTTGGGGAGAAACCGCACGCAACGAGCAATGTATTCAGGCAGAAAACGATGGGGAACATGAAGAACAGCGTGCTAAAGTATCAAAAAAATCGTCCAAGGCCAAACATGCAGCATCTGGTAATTTGGCAGCTGGTTTGCGCATGCCACCGGCTCCGCCGTTGCCACCATTATTTAATCCAGCTGGTGGCATAGAAGGTGAAACTGGACAGGACATGGCTGCTATGCTTATGTCCTGGTACATGTCGGGCTACTATACGGGCTTTTACCAGGGAAAAATGCAAGGTCATGCTTCCAAGCAAAAGAAATCCTCTAAAAAGTAGAAAAATCTCTGAAAGACTTTGTTGCATAGTTTAAGGCAAAATAAAAAAAAAATTAATTATTAAACATAAACTAAAATTTATTGTTTACATTTTTCGATGTTAGTTTAAAA
The DNA here is from genome assembly GCA_018150985.1 of Chymomyza costata. Lineage (NCBI taxonomy): Eukaryota > Metazoa > Arthropoda > Insecta > Diptera > Drosophilidae > Chymomyza > Chymomyza costata. The sequence goes on along the minus strand of JAECWU010000001.1, from coordinate 2,733,063 downwards.
TGATGCGTACGATAAATAGTTATCGGTAGGTACGATCTTTGTCGCTTGCCAGCACTAGACGCAGCGGTAATGAACATAAAATATGCCGGCAAGAAGTAAAATATTACATGAACATATTTATTTGGAAATTAATGTTTTTACATTATTACAGAGCGTACAGTGCATTTTGGCGACCGTATAAAACCCATTGAATTAGAATACAGTGATACGAAAATCTACTTCAAGTGCAACAGCTATGGGGGCCGATCGCATAATTTATGTTGGCACGAGTTTACTATACACCACAATGGCCAACTTGATTATCTGGGTAACCAACAGCAGGTTATTCTAAATGGTCTTTGGGATGCTGTGGATGGTGAGGAGTTCTATCCTGTGGCTTATCAGGTATGTTAGTTCGCTTTGATCTTCTGATTATTCTTATATTACGTTTGTGTTAGAGAGGCAAAAATGTCGACACATTTCTGGCACGTTCTTGCAAAGCGGCGTTGGACAAGCTATTTGGCTTGGGTCTTAAACTTCAGATTTCATCTGGCGCTTGCCTGCTTATAAGCGTACAATTTAATGTGGCCATGTACAAAAGTGGCCAAATTTCACCGCCTATTCTTATTTCCCAAGTAGTGGACCGGCAATTGGTCAGTCTGGAGTATTACCAGGGCGAACGTGGCATACTAAATCTAAAAAATTTTGGCAGTAATCCATACTTCACGCAAGTGGTTGTAAGCCTCTCCAATTTGGCAACGTTTAGGCATGTTTGTCAAAATATTTATGACAATGATGATCGCTTTCGTGCTGTGAATGGTTTAATACTGGCTCAAAATCAAATACGAAGCTTGGAGCCGCTCAAGGTGTTTGCTAATGTAAACTATGCGCTGCTGGATCTAAGCGATAATTGCGTAAGTCATGACTTGTTTTAAATTAACTATTGTTGAACAAATATTTGTTTGGTAGCTCAACTCAGCCACGCGTTTGTGTAGGGACTTGGCCCATTTTAAGGCAAATGAGCTAAAGCTGGCCAATAATCCTATAACGAAGTCTTCGAAGTATCCTGGATGTCTACAGCCCTTGGAAAACAATTTTAAGTTTGTGGTAAGTTTTAGCTAAATGGTAATGTTTCAAGTTTACATAACTTTTCCCCTGCAGGATGGAGTACCTTTTGATAAGCTCTATAAAACCTATACGCCACTTAACTATGAAATCGACCTAGACTCCGATGGCACTCGCATTGACTGGACCAATAAGCAGGACCTACAGTATTTTAAAGAAAGTCAGGGCTGGCACGCCATTATGGTAACCAATTTTTAAATATATATACATGTGCAGGTTGTTGCGGCTTTATCATACCGATCATTGGCACCTCATAGAAACATCTTTAGTTTTGTCTATTTATGTTGATTTGCGTTTTAATCCTCGCACATACGTTGCCTAAAAGTAATGCCATCTGTTTTTATCATTCTTGACCCCTAACCTTGAAGTTTATGGCTAACAACATTGTATTCAAAAGTTTCATATTTTATCAGATACAGATATCAAAACGCTTCTAGGTCTGGATAAAGATGCGTATCCTTTTTTGCTGACGTCTATAAAGCGACTGAATCGCTTATTCTCTAATCTTCGGCTTAGAAGGTACTAAAAATCTACCTGATTCGCGTTTGAAGGCTCTTACTATAACTGATCCTACTGCATTACTGACTATATCAAATAAGGGAAAGAATTGGCTAAGGTTTATCGATGGCTCTAGGCTAAGTTGGTAGAGAATTTAAAAGACAACTGTTCTATGAACTGGGCAACAATTGCTACTGAATCTTGAAAAGAAAAGAATGTCTAATTGTTAGACATTCTCAAAGCAAAAATTTAGTAAAGATTATGGATTTTATACATTAGGTGGTTAGCAGAATGAGAATGAAATTATAATTTCAATGGACCGATGTTAATTTCCATTAATTTCATAGAAATAATTTACACAGCGTAAGGTGTACAATTACTTATTAGACGAAGAGGCAGGCCATATACAAATTAGAATACAAAATATCTGGAACTCCAAACTACTTGGAATTTAGAGTTTATTTTCCTTAAAAAAATTTAAAGGGACCGTACTTGAACTAAAAAAAGAGTAACTTGAATGTTTGAAAGAGATTTTTATTACTTTTTGTACAAATTTTAGATACCTGACGCCGAGAACGAGTTTAGCAAGGAGGGACTGTTTGATTACTTTTTCATTTCCGTGGATCAGACGCTTAGCGAGTTTTATCCTTGTTATTACAAGGTAAGTTAATTGATAAACTTTTATACTTTGTACGTTAATAATTGTTTTCCAACAGTTCGAAGACGGCGAGCATCGGTTCATAGTTCGAGACTGTTTCGATCAAATTCAACACTTGGTCAATGATTGCAACTTGGAGCTCAAAATACCAGAACTGCTGAACACAGGGGATTCGCCAGAAGTAACCTTAAAACGCTCCATATCGTATTATCTGCGTATGAATATTAGCCGCTTTAAAAAGGGTCAAGTGGAGCCGAAGCAATTAATTGACAAGGCCGTACAAAAACGATTCAACTGTTTAAATCGTTTGCTTAATCTTGAACAGTTCCAGCAAACCGATGGCCTGGAAAATGTCATAATCAATATGAGTTCGCCCAAAATTGTAATGACCGTTTTAAGCGTATCTTCGCGAAAGTTTCTGGGCAACTGCACAGAGCTACGTCTTTGCAACAACAAAATTATGAGTCTTAACTATCCGCGCACACTCTCCTTGCTTGCAAGCTTGCAGGCACTCGACTTGGGTCACAATTGGATACACGATTTGAATGATATCAAATCACTAGGCGTTCTGCCGCTGAAGTCATTACGACTGCATGGTAATCCCCTGTGCAGAAAGTACAGCCTACCCAGCGAGTACATTCGGGCCGTATGTGAACACTTTCCATTGCTTACCAAACTAGATGAAGTGGACTTAAGCACGCAGCCTGGTCTGGCAATGCAAAAGGATTTTTTAGTTAACACAGCGGCCTATGAGCTGGTAGGCGAGTTCTTTCTTAATACTTATCTGCGTGAATTTGAGGATGCAGAGCAACGCGTCAATTTGCTCAAGTTTTATACCGAAGAAACTGTGTTTACCATGACCTGCAGCTATGATATGAGTCGCATGTCGCCGCAGCTCTACAAACGCATTGCCAAGTACAGCACACACTCGCGTAATCTTTTCAAGATCGCGGATTACTCGCGTGCAGCCAACAGCATTTATTTTGGTGCCACGGAAATAATGGGCGTGCTTATGCAGCTGCCAAATATAACACATGATTTTGTGTCATTACAAACGGATGTTATGCATTATGATGGCAAGTCGGCGTTCATCTATGTGACAGGTTTGCTGCGCGATGAAGCACTGTGCAGTGCAGAGCATCAGGAGGTTTATTTGGCGTTTAGTAGACAATTTATACTTAAAGTGGAAGCCGAAGCGCTGGTAAGTGAAAAAAAACAAATGGATTGATCCTAAAACTTGACTAACCATTCTTAATCTATAGGGCATAGGGGGCAAGGCCAAACGTTTAAAGATAACAAACGAGCGTTTTAACATTATGAACCCAACTCAGAAACAAGTAAAAAATGCATTCAAATTTGATGCCTGCTCAACTGCAATAGACGAACCAAAGAATGACGATGAAACTGATGTTAATGTTAAGGAGCACAAGTTGCTTATCTTTCAGGAAATCACTGGATTGCGGCCTGTCTGGTGCACACGCTGTCTCGAGGAGGCCAATTGGAATTACGAGCAAGCGCTGGAGTTATTTTTAAAAATGGAAGCTAGCAATGAACTGTCCGATAACGCATTTATCTAAGCTAATCTTTGAAACGTTTCACACGAACCATGCAACGCCTTTTAATGACGCAAGCAAACTCTCATATTTTTGTTCTTATATTGATTGACTAATCTCGATTTATAATTATTATTTTGACAGTTATATGGTCATTTCTAAACGTCGATTAGGAGTTAGCCAGAATGATTCAACTTGCTGTCTTTTTGATTTCTCTTATCTCAAGTGCTTGTAGCAGTCAAATCAATTACGTTATAGTGTCCAATCGGATAACAAGAAAACTTAAGTACTCAGAAAAAAATTTGCTTTTGCCAAAGTTTATAAAAATAAGCCGTAATTTAAATTTGTTGTACTAAAGTTGAATCTTCAGCTAAACATTTCAGTTACAACAATATATCTTAATTTTAATGTGTTTGATTTGTTTAAATAAGACAGTATGTATAAGGTTTTATTATACGCTATACTTTATGTATAGCATAGGGTATGTTAAATATACTATATTTCCTAGAGTTCCAAGGCGGAACATAGGGCCACTTATAGGGTAAGTTAGGTTTGCGCAAAAAAACAAAAATGAGTGAAGCAATGATTAAGACCCCACAACTTTATACCAAAATTATTATGACCAAAAAATTAATTAATTACGCCGTATTCGTAAATATGTTTGTAAAGAAGCTACATGCACCAAAATTGGTTTATACATTCATCTGGGCGTTTCTACATTTTGAGGATTCCACGCCCCAGTCTTCCGCAACTGTTTTTCTCTATTTACCCCCCTAGCCTATTTGGTAGCTTTGAAATTCAAGGTCAGAATGTCCCGACCATAACCAACCCCCGGAGGTTGGCGTGCGTAGCACCGAGAGGGTGGAGCCCTCAAATTTTGAATTTTTTTTAGAATTGCTTTAAATGCTAAAGATCCATGATTTGAATTGATTTGATTCATAAAAAAAAAAACCAGCAGTTTTTAAATACATTTGTGATATAGAAAACTACTAAATATACCAATGCTATAATAATAATTAAATACAAAAGGCTAATATGTTTTTTCAACAATATTTACTGTGTAGCTTCGTTTTTAAATCTCTATTTTAAAGGTCCATACGCAGACACGAAAAATAAACAAAACTTCATATAAAAAAGATAGCGTACGTTAAAGTCGGGCGCAGACGACTTTGGGATACCCTGTACCACCACATTGCAATTAAGTCCGACACATTGCTTTAAACCTCCAAAAGATATTTTATTCGGCAAATTTGGTTACGATATTTTCATAAAAAAAAAGAAATCAGTCGAATTTTGCACCAAACAATTTTTTTGACCGATCGGTCCTATGGGGACTATATGATATAGTCAACCGATTTTGATCAAATTTAGTACACTGATTGGGAACTATAAAAAACTCCCGACAGCAAAATTTGGTTCCGATATCTTCAAAACCAAACGAAACACAACGAATTTTGTAAAAAAAGCGTTTTTTTGACCGATTGTTCCTATGGGAGCTATATGATATATCCAACCGATTTTGATCAAACTTGGTGCAGTGCTTGGGTACTCTAGAAAACTTCTTAATGCAAAATTTGCTAACAATATCTTTACAAACAAACGAAACGCAACGAATTTTGTAGAAAAAACGATTTTTTGACCGATTGGTCCTATGGGAGCTATATGATATAGTCGACCGATTTTGATCAAATTTGTAACAGTGCTTGGGAACTCTAAAAAACTTTCTCTTGCCGAATTTGGTTCCGATATCTTCAAAACCAAACGAAACACAACGAATTTTGTAAAAAAAACATTTTTTGACCGATCGATCCTATAGGAGCTATATGATATAGTCAACCGATTTTGATACAATTTGCTACAGTGCTGGGGATCTCTAAAAAACTTCCGACTGCCAGATTTGGTTATGATATCTTCATAAACAAACGAATTATCCATCTAAAACTTTTGGTTTTTTTCGAGGTCCTCTGAAACACCGCTATGGGAGCTATATTATGTAATCCCGATATCAAAAAAATAAAATAAACTTGTCTCCTATGGATTAACAAGGGATCTTATCTGAAAGTTTGGTTGCTCTAGCTCTTACCATCTCTGAGATCTAGGCGTTCATACGGACAGACGGACAGACAGACAGACGGACATGGGTATATCGACTTCTCGAGTCACACTGATCATACTTTAGGTAACTTTGGGGGGTCTCCGACGTCTCCTCCTTCTGTATGTTACATACATTTTCGGCTTGCACAAACACAATATACCCTTTGTACCATACGGTACAGGGTATAAAAACGCTCACAATCGTTTGGTCACAAACTGTTCTTGCAGGTGGTATTTAGACCAGTGTTGCTCGTTTTTTTGTTTTTTTAATGCCAGTAGCAAACCATAGATGGCGCACTCAGCAAAAACAGCTGTTCGGTTTTGGCGCCACAAACAAAACTTATGTGCAGATAGTTAATTTGTACGCGAAATTTATGGCTGGTCGACAAAATCGATACGTATCGTTGGGAAAGGATGACAAAATAGCCATAATAATAAAATAGTTCAATTTTAACATTAATGTGCGTTAAAATACATCTATGCAATTCGCCCACACTCAGCTCTGCGCATTTAATATGGGGTCACCCAAACACTCTGCCTTTTCCTGGATTCGATTGCAATGCATGTCATTATTATTGCATTGTTTACACACAATAGCAAAAGAAATGTCTTATTTCGCGCCTTTTAAAAATTAGCTATTTGCAAACAAAAAGCAGCTGATTATCGATAATAATTCCGATAAAATGCACATTTTGTTACTAGAGACACACTGTTCCTTTTGTGACCAAAACAAGTCTGTATTTTTGCTAGGTGGCTGTTTTCGTGTCTGCGTAGAGGCCTTCATATAAAAAAAACGCTCTCAAACGTTTGGTCACAAACTGTTCTTGCAGGTGGTATTTAGACCAGTGTTGCTCCTTTTTTTTGTTTCTTTCACGTTCACTCCAACATTCCGCCTTTTCCTGTGTTTTGCCTCCTCTCGTCGCTTTTTTCCACATCCAACAATTCAATTGCAATGCATGTCATTATTATTGCATTGTTTACACAAAATAGCAAAAGTAATAAAAGTTGACGATAATTCATGTTTTCATGTTGGGATGGTAAACCCGGCTCTCAGCCTCCTAGTAGCACTTTGTGCGGGCACATCCTGTGCAATGCGAGAGCGGTGCACGGTCGCGAGCCAAAGTGATCGTGTCTGTAGGCCAAAACGGCGAAAGAGGACTTACAGTATAGCACAACATCAAAACCCTGGAGCGTTTCTGGAAGCCAGTTAGCCCCCAGGTTGGCGTCGGATCTCAGGTTAGAGACGGCCTGTTCACCCCACGTAGGTTTGGATGCGAAAATAGCAGCCCTATGACCAAACTAGAGACTATATAATATATATATATATAATTCATGTAGGTGCCTCAAAGTACTAAACCTTGTTGATCATAGAGGACGATAACATTTGAAGTTGTAAGAGTCAAATAAATAATCAAAGAGAACAACAGTCCTGTAAATTCTGTGTTTAAAAGTGACTCTGAGCTTATTGACGATTATTTGGTGCCAGATAATGAAAAAGCAAGATGCCTTTGTATCTGTGAAATGTGAAAAACAAGCAAAAAGTTTATAGTTTTATGTAAAAAGTTCCAAAAACCCCAAAATTTAGGCAAAGTATAGGATGGGCCATCTGTTGGCTTGGTTGTTGAACAGTTATAAATCGCCTAAAGTGGATGTTCGCATACGGGCCTGTAGAGCCAACCGCGGTAGCTATTTTGGGCGATATTATTTTTCATACATAAATGAGTAGTTTCAAATTTGTATTTGCTATATTATATATTTGCCCAAAATATACGAATAAAATACAATTAACAAACAATCCAACAGATGGCCTACCCTATATGATCATGATTTCTAGAGAAGTCGATATAGACACATCTAGACTTAAGAGATGTTAAGAACAGGATATATTATGTCGGGTGAAAACAATTTATTTTATTTTATTTTTTATTACAGAGCACCTTAAAAAAAATTAGAAGTTGTAGATGAATAATTCGTTTGTTTTTGAAGATATCATTACCAAATTTGACAATCAAAAGTTATTTAGAGTACCTAAGCAATATACCGAAACATTATACCTGATGGTACTGGGTATCTCAAAGTCGTCTACGCCTGACTCTAGTGCAATCCATTTTTGTATAGAATGGAGTTCTTCGGATCCTGTGCCATTTTGTTTGATGCAGAAGCAAGCTTACCCCAAATAAAATCGATATAGACAATTATTTATAGGGAAATCATAAAAGCAGTGCACTTGAAAAGATTTCTTAATATTCTGCCAAAGGTCGAATTTATTTTACAATATAGCAATCAGTTCGTTGCAAACTTAAAGATAATAGTTTTAATAAATAATCTCGTAAATATTTACTTATTGAAAACAATTAAACTTGAACGTCTGCTTTATAATAGGTATATATATAACTGGGAGTGCACTATATTAGATTTGCTTATCAGTTAAGCAGCTGTTAAAAGTTTATAAACAATTTAGCTGATTTTTTTTTTTTTTATATATAATAAGGTAGCTACTTATTAACTCATTACCAACACCAAGTGAAGAATGTTGCTAGAAGAGCGGCGGAGGAATACGTTCGAGCGTAACAACGGCGGTCACGTTGTAAACACATCCCACATTCTGTTGCAGCGTTTGTTCACCAGATCAGGTTCGGCTCCGAGCGGGCGTCTGTCTAGGATCAAGCGGTTCACTATATAAATCTGCATTATTTCTCTACACTGGAGTACCCATATTCGCGACACAGACCTTAATCCGACCAGAAAAATCCCTTATTCAAGAAACGGAATTCCGCCGTACCAGCAGTGACATGCATTACGTAAGTGTTCAATTTCTTGTTTACTTAATTGTGATATGTACCGCATGTCAAGGAATAAATAATAATAGAGCCTTGGTATATTTTTTTTCTTTTTAAAATATTCCTTCATCGCCGAAGAGAAATTCTTGGAAACCAAATAACAAAAAAAATTTTTTTTCTTTCAGGGCGAAATAAATGTTTTTGGCCCTTAAATGAAAGAAGTGTACAACGTGGGTGTATGCCAGCACCGTGTGCAGGCTTTATTCGTTTTTTGTAGGACAGTAATATAAAAGCTCAACTGGCCGGTGGTCGTGGGTTCAACCCTAAAAACCCTGGAGCGCACGTCACTGAATGTAGCACTTGAGCTTACTTGCAGCCCACTATGTAGAACCGCCCTAAACCGGCTTTAAGGGACCGCACCGCCATACTTAAAGTCTACACGCACCTGCTTGGAAACGCGCTCCCACGCTTATGAAGCAATTTGTTACTTCTAGCTGCTCGCGTCCCTTGCGCCCGCGTACCTTGCATGAGCATATCTCTTATCGTTGTATCTAGTACACGTGTGCGTGTGTGTATGTGTGTGCCCAGTGGTTTTTCCGATAGACATGAAAAACTATGCGCGCTCCCTTACGCTCAACGCGCTCTCACACTACGTACGCTGAGCGAGCGTTTGAGACATCAACGCGCGCCACTAGCTGCTTAGCACAATCATTCGCTTTTGGAACGCGTTCGTGTGCGGTTGTTACGGTGCTCAGTGCGTGTGGCGTCGATTTTGAAAAATATTGTGAATCGGTTAAAAAATTAAAAAAAAATATATTTGCGCAATAGTTTAAGTGCTTTTTAATTAATAACATAAATTAAAGGTGCGTTTTATGTGTTTAAAATGTAATTTAAAGCTACATTTATGTTTAAATTTTGTGCAATAAACTAAGCGTAAAGCATTGTAGTGGGCGGAACGAAATTTAAAAAAAATGGTTTATGTAGCGTTAAATGAACATAAAAAAACTATTTAATATATTTGTGTAGTGCAAAAAAATTGTTTAAAACACTGCTCGTAAATAATGTTTTGCGTTTTTTTTTTAAATTTAATTAAATTTGCTGATCATTTAATACGAGCAAACACAAAAAGCTTGTATGGCAATTATAATAGTTGGAATTTAATTGTCAAGCTGTCTATTTGCCAATTTGTATATCAGTATTTGCTGTTGTATTTGTTTTCAAATTGTAAATAATGTAATTTAATTGCATTTTATTTTTAAAATGCTGTCATACTTGGCATCTAGCGCCAAAATGTTAGCTTGAAACCTGTTTTGCTTACCTAATTTGTTATTAATCAGTTGGCTTATAGCGTATATGCCACAATTGTTATATAACTTAGGTATGTCTTTGTGTTTTGATATTTGTTGTTCTGCAACAATGTTGACAACAGCAAGATATTTGGTAATAATAAAAACTTGGTTAGCTAGCATAAACATATAGCAACAAAATATCTGATGAGCTCAACAAAATGTTCACCCATATTCTGGCTCTTGAGGTTTGTGGCCACAACTTGACTAATTTTGCATATGAATGAAAATACTTGAAACTTGATGAGGCCACATTAATCGGTACGGCCAGGGGATACCTTTGCGAAACTATTTTTTGTTCTTCCCACTTTTGTATAAATATTTTGGTCTGTCTTATAGCGTGTGAAGTTTTTTACTCTAAGACTTTAACTAAGCACAACTGTGGGTACAGGTTGCGACTGAGGTTCGTATTTTTCTAGTCACTTGGGTTCAATGACTTGAAAGAATCGCCGACTTGCTTAATTTTCTCTGTTCACTGGGAAACAAAATTACTAGCTTCATTTTTTTTTTTACTTGGCTGGCTACTAAATAGTTTTGAATAAATAGATAGAGATTGACAAAACATATTGAAATGACTGCGTGGGCGTGGATTCCAGCTCAAACAGAAATGGATAATATTTTTATAGAACTGTTGTTTTTTACTTAGATAAAAAATAATAATAAAGTACCCACTAAAGTTGTTTCTAAAATTTACACCTGTTCTATTGGCAGCCGAAAAGTTACTTAGTGTATTATTTTGATTTTCAAACAAATCTTAAGTAATTGGGTAAAAACCTCAGGTTATTGGGTTACACACTTTTTTAGAGTAATTTATATTTTAATGACTAAAATTGAGTAGTTTTTAACTTGACATATGTCGAAGAGCATCCACTTTGGACGGGTATGTTCCGAATAATGAGTTTTTAAAAACCAAACCAACAGATGGCCCACCCTATACATTAAACAAACCGTAGTAAATGTTCTGAGCTAGTTTCATTCCTTACATTGCGTGTTCGTATTTCATCTTTCATCTTTTGCAAGACTTTATCTAATAATTTTTTAGCTGTGAATTTAAATAGTAACGAATTTTTTGATGAGAAGAATCACATTCGAGTAAATGATATCTATACAAATGTTATTGCCTTTAATGGCAGTGTTTGACAAAGCTTATCTACAAAAAAAATAATTTTTTCAGCAGAATTTTGTATCATTGATTTCTACAAAAAGCTACACTTTAGTGGCTGCGTAGTCTTTAAAATGATTGAAGCAAAAGAACAATGCTTTCATGCAAAAGTTTGAGCTTACGATAAGTAACTAACTATACAGCTGAAATTTTTTTTAGACACAAAATAATTTTCGCATGTTTTTTGGGAACGTCTGCAAATGCTTAATGTTACCTGATTTATATAAATTAAACGAAAAAAAGTAATCTCTGTCTTTGTTACTGCCCTTTACAATCAAACAAATTGAGCGCGTTTTACCGGCGTTTTTAAACGCTCATTTATCTCTACCTATACTTACCGGTACCACATGGCTACTGCCAGGTAATGTATGTCACTTTTCCTTTGCATGTTGAGCTTGAGTAACAATCAAAGTAATTAGAGACAGCGGGCGCACTCAAATGAATTAACAAATCCACAAAAGGGCACAAAAAAAGAATAAATTATACGGCTAGAACGTTTTTTTTTAGTTTCATATTTAGGTATTTCAAAAAAACTAAAGAGTATGTTATGCAAATATTGTTAACAGGCAGTTTAAATAAACTTTGTTTTTGACTATTTGCACAAGTGTTGGCTGTCAAGTTTCGTGCCAGTTTCCAGATACTAGATAATCCTGCTGGATATACGCAGATTTATGATGTGCAGCGGCACGCGACCAAGACAAACAAGCTTAACTCAACTGACTTAAGTAATTACTGAAACACGCTAATGCATAACTCATTAAAGAAAATTAAATAGATAAAGATGGCCAGATTTGTCATAGTCGTTAAACAAAAATATATCCATGAGATACTTTAAACAACACAACAACGCCAACGCATGTTAACACGTTTGTTTTTCCGCCGTACTGTTTACCTGGTAACTGCCTTTTGTTTAGGCCAACTGCAAGCGATAACTTGAAAATTTGTCTAAAGGAAAAACAATAATAACAGCTATAATAAACTGTCAAACCGGTTTTATACGTGTAGCATAGAGCGCATTTACCTTTTGAGCCAGTTTGGTTTTTGGCCTACTCTCTTGTGCTCTGCGGCTTAAGTTATTGCTTGGAAAATTTGTGTTCCAAATGCCTTCAACTTGTTTATTTACTTACTTATTTCATAACTCAACAGGCAGGCGTTTTAAAATTTTATTTAAAAAGAAAATATTGCAAAATTTGTCAAAAATAAACAAGCAACTTTTTGTTGGCCACAAAGTTGGCCGCGATGCCAAGTTCATTTTGGCATTAGTTTTTGGCCAAAAACTATTTTTAATAGCGTACTTAACCTTAAGAAAATGCTTTCTACTATTGCTGTTGTTGCTTTGAAATGCTGAAAATAGACAACATGTAGCTGTTAGAAGACTTAGTATTGGAAAAATGGAAATACCATGATGACGGGTTTTCCGCAATTCCAAAGTGCCTGACAAATATGTAAAGCATTTCTAGATTTGTGCCGTGCCTGAACATAGCACTTCAAAATTCTTTGCTCAACTCATTGGACCAGAAGAACTATTTGAGAAGCAAGACATTTGCTAGAGTAAAGAAATACAATGGAATGAAGAATGTGTGTCTACCTACGCCGGGGATTACTGTCCTGATCTATGCAACATGGATAGATATACCTGTACAGCGTTTTCGAATGGTCGCAGACATTTGAAAAGGTTGGAAACGAAAGACAAAAGTTGAAAATACATTACAAAGCAGCTACAGTTTAAAATTAGGGCATCTTAAATGCTCTTATTGTGGAAGGGTCTTACTTGATCAGCTCAACAAGCACTAAGGTTACTTTATGGTTCTGTATTTGGGAATATATGGGTAGTTCCCAAATGAATGGTTACCAAAGGGGTATAATTTTAAAGTTGTTAAAACCAGATATATTTGTTAATGGTATAATAGCCTATATATTGGGGTAAAGGTTAAGGTTACCATTTATCAATGGTAGGTCTTTATCTACCAAAACATCGGACTTTTATTTGTTTTTGGAAATTGACTTTTTGTTCAATTTATTTGGACCACAAAATCAATTTAATTTTTTATAAATAAATTTTAAAAAAGCCTTGGAAGGATATTCGAAGAATATAAATAATGTTGTAACGTCCGCGAAGAAAAAGTGTAGAATTATATTTTTATTGAAATGGCATAATTCAATGCAAATAACTAAGAAATCGTTTGTTGAGGAAAGCTAAAATTTTTATACATATTCATCTACGAAATAGATCCATCTTTATTCATCATATAAACAAGAAGTATGTATTCTATTAAATATTATAAAAATGTATTTTCATTTTTGACATCTTTTAAACAAAAATTTGTTTTTCATATACATATTTAAAAAAAAAAGCCAAAAAATGTATTTTTATTTTTTTGTTAAATTGTTTCACCAAATAAAAAATGCATAAAAATACGTGATTAAAAAAAATGGTCATTGACATATGTAAGGAACACACTTAAAAATAAATAAGAAAATCTGTTGGTTAAAAGAAATGAAATATTTTTTTTAAGGACTCCCATTTCCAACTTAGATTAAAAAAAAAAAATTGGTTCAAAAATATTCAGTAGCTTAGTCACAATTAAATAAAAACGATCAGTTTTTTTTTTTTTTTAAATTAAGCTGTAACGCGTCAAGTTTAAAGACTGCACATTTAGAATTTTTTGCACAGGATTCCAAGTTAAAGCCCATGGACCATTATCAGCTTTGCTTATTCGTTCAATGGATGGGAGAACAGCCAGAGAGAGCTTTCGTCAAAAATATATCTTATTCAGAACGCCAATGGTATTAATATCAGTAAAAATTTTGCGAACGAATGTAACATACGCAGGATTGGCCCATAGACGCGATATTTTAACTTAACATTCGGTCTACATCACAATATTAAAATATGCGGTTCCTTTAAACATCATACTACCAAAAAAAAAAAAATGTTCAATTGCACTGAAATATAAAATCTAGATACTTAAGTTGCAATGATAAAGTATGCGGGCAGAGTATCCACTGTCTTGCAGCGCCTCAACTAAACCACAATTTTGGTTTTTATAAAATTTATAACCATAAATCATAACAATCAAGCTTGAATTTTTTGTTCAAACAAACAATAAATTTCTCAGCTTTATACAAGTTTTCTTTAGTAAAAAAAATCACTATTTGTATGCTTTGCAACCGCCTGACTAAAATTGTAATATGCCCCCCTCCTTGAAGAGTATTTTAAAAGATCTTACAACATTCCATACACACAAAAACAAATATGTTCTCTTACACTCAAAATATTGTATTGGGAAATGTGTTTATGTTTATGTGTGTATGTTTTTTTGTTTGTGTGACGCCACCACGCCCTCTGCGTATCGATCAGGTCAAGCAGTCAACGCCAACGAGCGGCTTAATTTTAAAAACTTTGAATGTACGAACATGTAATGCATTGTCTATGCATAGCTATAAGATATATTATTTTGCTGCGACCAGTAGAGATCCCAAGCGTCTAAGGTCGACTGGGGTCCATCTATCGCTGTCTTCCTCTTTGGCTCTGAGCAAGTGATAAATTAAATGTCTAATGTTCTTTTGGGACTGTATATAGAGTGTACCAAAACTTGGAATTTCGTTTTGTATTCCTCTCTGGCAAAAAGAGTTGAATCTCTTTTCCAGTTTTGGGTGTCTGTTTTGTTTCTTGGTTTTAATAATTATAAATGCGCGGCATTATCGAAGCACTTCCTAAAGGGCAGCATGACGAATTTATGCTTTGCATATTAAGCAGTTGAAATCGACTCAGACCTGCCCTATTACTTAAATTACATACTTCTTATTGTCTAGACGTTGTCTTTTGGTTTCGGCAGTAAATAAATTTATGGTTAGTTTAACCTTCGGCTCGGAATACAAAATCCCAAATGGTGCTCCATCGCGCAATTGTTTTGTGTGAATCATAAGAGTTTCTTAAAAAAACAAGGGGGAATTTCTTATTATTTTTTTTTTTAATTTTCTTTATTGAAAAGTCGTTAAAAGTAATTTTGCAACTATCTTTTGGCGTTTATCTAAGTAGCTTATGTTTATAACTTTTTTATACCTTCTATTACTAACTAAGTATTATATGTTCATCGTATACGTAACTAGGTTCTCGAAGGCACTGAATTCCTAATAACCAGCCGTCCGGTTAAGACTGAGAATGGGTTTGTAATTCCCTTTGAAAAATAATATATAGGCATCACAGAAGTCGCTGTTGCAGGACTGGTGTGCGTCCCAATTAAGCTACCGAACCAGCCGGCTCGCTCAGGTTCTTTGGAATCTTTTACATAAGAAACAAAAACCTCCATGAGTTTAATTTACTCTTAATATAAGCTTTGCTTGGTCAGTTAGTCAGTAAGTTAGTTACATTTTACAGATCTGCAGCTTATGTGGAATTATTAGCTTCAGTTTACAGGCTCGGACTTTTAAGCAAGTTTTAGTATGGAATATATGCCAAAAGATTGAACCACTATAGTAATAAGGTAAAACCACAACTTTGTTCTTCTATTCGAAAGAATAAGGACTTAAGGTAAAGCAAAACGAACACTGCAAATCCTGCATTTCGAATTATCCCGGAGGTCCTGCTTGTAATACATACTTCGTTTTATATAGAAAACTTGTTTGGAGGATTTCGGTTCAGAATCATTTGAGTTATTTTTATTATAATATATTATATATTATATTATTATGAACTTGGCTTCATAATTTCGTTGTTGACGTGTTTCGCATATTATGTGTTTGTTCATCTACATATAATTTGCTAAAGCCCATTTTTTTGGTTTCATTCCCAGTTTTGCTAAACATTTCTCAATTTGCTGCTAATTAATATGCATTGGTTGGTTAAGTGTAAAGTAATTTTCAATGACAAACAACAGCTGCTTTGGTATATAAATGTATACCATATATACACACATGTAAATTTAGATACAAATATCTATTCAAATGAATGAGCCAAGTGGGTCTTGTTGTTTATGGTCGGACAAAATTTAAGTATAGACAAAAACATCCTGTCTATTACTTTTACTTTTCATTGTTATGCACACTATAAATGCTTGATTAACATTGAATACCAATTTTGCTACCCAATGCCGCAAATGGATCCAACGGAACGGATTTACGGAAGCAATCCGTTTTAGACAAAGACATTAAAATAGGAAAATTTTCTTAACCATTGTAATGTATCCTCCTTTTAAACATATTGTAAATCTTTTTATAATCTATTAAAAGTTTTGTGCAGATTTAAAATTTTTTTGGGAATAAATATATTATTTTAAATAATTTAGGAAAAAATATAATATTTATTATATTGATTTTTTTAAACTCATAAAATATTTTAAATATTATTATTATTATTTCCTTGAGTTTACAGAACTAGTTTATCCATTTAAAAATTAAATTAAATAATTCTGTGTTGTCGCTCTTATTCAGAGCATAGGGCGGTAAAAAAAAAAAAAAAAAAAAAAAAAAAAAAAAAAAAAAAAAATATTTTAAATAAGCTCCGACAAATCTTTTAATATTCGGCCATGCATCCTAAAACGAATCCGAACATTTTTTTTGGATTCGTTTTAAAACCGAATGTTTGGTGCACCCAATTTGACCAAAACGTTCGAAGAATATATTTCGTAACTTCGAATAGCCATAACTTTGCGAACAAAAATCGTGACTGATCTCCTGAAATCTTAAATTAAAGGGTAAGAGTGGTACTTAATGATGTAACTGGAGAGACAGACCACACCCCGTACATAAACTCAAAAGTAGGAAAAAACACCGTTTTTTCGGGTACATAGCTCCAAATATTTCAAAATTCTGACCCCGGATTCGGATTCTACGCAGCAAATTACTTCGGAAATGACCCTAAGCTTTCCAACAACTAAAAAATGTGTTATTGATAAATATTTTTAATTATTTTTTTTCTGAATCAACCCAAAAAAAGCATGCACAATTCAAACCGAATTTTTGTGTGGTCCATGTCTTTTATAAATAAAAAAAATGTACCTTGTAATAGGAATAGCATAGTCGTGGATAATTTCCCTCAAAGGGTGTTAAGCTGTGCCAACAATTAGCAAGAGAAATATGAGTTGATGGCGACAGCTAAAAATTCGGATTTGGGAGCACGCGAAAACGAATCCGAATAAAATTGTTCGTTTTCCGGAGTTGATTTTTTTAAACCCATAACCTGTCATCCTATGTTAGTAAAGGCGAAACTCCTGGACGTCACCACCGTCAGATTAGGTGTTCGCAATTTCCACATAACTATTAGAAGCTAAGTCCAAGACATTGCGTCTTACTACTAATTTTGAGTGGTACGTAAGAAATTCGACCTTGCACCTTGACCTCAATATGAAAACCTTAGAGCTCCAGATAAATAAGCATACTAGTCGCTACAATGATGGACTCAAAAGGCAACGTAATATAAGTTTTTAAAATATGATTAAACATGATATGATCTGTATCTGCACCTAAAGATGCCCGGTAATGTTGAACATTTCTTCTTTTATGATATATCCAGCTAATCAGGCTGGATTGGTGATCAAAAATTTCAAAATTGCGATTCATAAAAATATATGTAAATTTATATTTTTGCATTATAGAATATAACAATTAAAAAAAAAAACTAGCTATTTTTATATAGTTAAAAAAAAAATCCCAAATTGAGGGACATTTTTTTTTATATGAAGTTTTTGCATGCTGCGTATGGGCCAATTTCAATAGGCTTTCAAAATGCACCCATTTATAAATCACAATTTTCTTAGTTAAACGGATGTTTACCTTTTATTTAAAAATTTTTAGCCACTTGGAAAATTAAAAAAAAAAAATTAAATTCTTTATGGTGGATTTAAAAAAACTTTTTCCGCTTTTATGCTTACCAAAATCGGATATAAAAAATATTTTCTTTAGACACATAATTTAAGTAGTTGATCTGTGTATTCGATCACACATTAATATAGTTACATAATTCCTTCAATCTAGGTCTAAAATCTTGCTCCTTCGAAAATCACCATCTTCCCACTCGGTTGCTTTAAAGTAGCATCGTTTTTTAAAGATCAAGCCCTAAAACAGCGCCAAATATAACAAGTTTTCAAATTCCAACAGGGCATGCATGTAGTTAGTAGTAAATAACACGTCTTGGAGTGTATGTAATTGCTGTGTTATGAATTTTTAGCATGCCTGCGTAAATTGCTTAGCAGACTGCGACTAAAACGCGCAAAAACCGCACACAAATCGCTAACAAACCGCACACAAAACGCAGCACTTTTTTTGGCTCCAGTATTTCTTTTTTATGACTGCTATCAGTGCACAGCAATTGCATAACACCGAGATCATTTCGTATTCAAACATAAAAGAATCTTTAGAGTACTTTATAAGTAGTTCCGCGCACTTTGTTCCAATCATGAGTAACCCAAGCATTGGCAATCTGTTACTGCAAATGCCATAACAAATCAATTAAACGCTTTTTGTTTTCGTATGATTGATTTGATTTCATTTTTTGGCCATGACTTTTGGCTGCCAAAGTCTAGTGAAAACAAAAAGAGAAGCTACTGTAACAAGCGAAAAACTATTCTAAAAAGATTTGCACTTGTGGAAAATTCTGAAACAATATATTATGCAAAATTTGGCGGCAAAGCATAAAACTCAAATGAAAATCTGTATTCGATTTGATTTATGTTATGCTCCAAATACTTTTAAAATGTGGCGACGTCTCGGCTAAGCGGCACGAGGGCGTTTAAATTACTGCATCTGTTATAGTTAGGAAAAACAAATGGCGAAAATTTGCCAGCGTCACGTACATATAAATTCAGACATAAATTAAAATATAAATAAATGCGAAAAATAGGACTTTATTTAAAATTAACTATGGGATTTAAATTTTCAAAGATTTTTTATTGCGGCCCACAGTTTTAGTTCGCATAAAAAAATTAATATACAATAAAAGGCGATGGCTGATAAACATGAACATAAAGTAAGCTTGAAAAAATTAACGGCAGTCAGCCAATTTGGAATTTTAATTTTGAATAGCAAAAAAAAAAAAGAAAAACTGCAAAGAAAACAAAAGTGGCAAATGCGAAAACAAAGGCAGCGCATTCAATTGCAATTCAAGGGGCGTGTGAATTTTTGTTGCCAATTAAAGAGCGCACGACAAACGCGAATGATGCATAAGCTCCATTAGATGCAATGCTTACTCCCACACAGATACATGCATCTAAAGTAACCCAGCAAGCAAATTTGCAAGCAACTGGCAAAAGCAAACAATACGAACTTTTTAATAAGCTGGTTTCTAAGCATGTTGCTAGTCGGTTATATTTACCTTTATGCCACGTTGTTAGGTTTGCTGCATTTTTGCCTTTTTGCATTTATGAATGCTCTAAAAGTATTTTTCTAATCAAAGGCAGTTTTTTCGGTGTTAGTTATTTTATTTTTATTTATTTTACATACTAGGCTCAATGTTAAAACCTTAGCGCGATTGTCTTAATCAAATAAAACCTAATTATAAACATTTCATAATAAAATAATACACACGGTAATTTTTAATCGTTCATTGGCGATTCCAGAAATTCTAGCACAATCACACGATTATATTCTTTTAGGGCTAATACTTTACTGACTTAGCTACTACTGCTTTAAAATATTAAATTTATCGCATTTTAAATAAGCTGAACATATCATTGATAAAGACTGATTTATTAATATAAAAAAACTACTTTTAAGAAGAAAACGTTGACTGACTGAAAATTCTGCGTTCTCGTTTTTAGCTTTGCATTTAACTTTTGCGCAATTGTAAAATGTTTGCTGGGTAATTAAACCACATCCATTAGATTCATAAGGCGGCGCGTGACGTTTGTTTGAAATTATGCAGCGCACTTGAAATTTGCGTAGTTGGGAGCAAAAAAAAAAATGCGTGCATTTAGTCTTGTAAATTGCAACGATTGTTGCCCTTGACTGAAATGGCGGCTAATTGGGCATAGAGCCGCCTGTGGACTGTCAATGCAATCAATTGCTTAAGCCAATTGATAGCCTATAATATTACTTGAACGTATCTGACAGATATTTTGTGCTTATTTGCTTACTTGACCTCTGCAACCGCAACAAATGACGACCTCAATGACGTCACATGTCGTTATACTGCGCGTTACTCTCACAATTAATAAAGGGTGACCAGCTTAGAACGATACTAAAAGAAATGAAAACAAAACAACAATTGTGAGAGATTTTAAATTAATTTTGGGAGCTGAAAATTGAAGGATTTGTATATAACATTTGCAGGTCCTGCCTATGCCGTCCATATAAGACAACATTGCGTATACGTAAATTCTCTTAAATGTCTCATCATTTTTGATTACATACCTGAAAGTTTAAAAACAAACATGGTTATAGATTCAAACACAATTATAATGTAGATGAACAATATTTAATTGTTATAAAACAGTTGGCGTAGCAACCCATATTAATTGTAGTTAGTGCTTTTGTATTGATTTTTTTTAATTTGTATCCAGATATTTTTTAGTCATTTAAGATTTTTGTAACTAATTTTTAAAATGCAGACTGAAGTGTCTTCTATCCCAATTCAGCAAGAATTCCCTAAGGATACTGTCGGGGTTGCTTAAGTGATACTATAGAAACAGGGAACACCTGAGCAATATTGTCGTCGTAAATTCGAGCACTGGTCGCAGTGCAGCTTTTTCAAACTTTATTTTTATAAGAAACACAGAATACATTTGATTTGGTCAAGATTTCTCTATTTCTAAGGACAACACAAAAAAACAATTCACAACAAAAGCATTAAAAAAAATGTAATACAGTGGAGGCGGTGCCCGACAGTGTAATACCCTGTACCTTTTTTCTCGAAAAAAGTTTTATTGTTGCATGTTCCTTCTAAGAACTTTCCAATTGGAACATTTTTTTTGTTGGTGCAAAATGATATTTAAGTTCCGCAAATTTTAACCGATTTTGATGAAAATCGAAATTTATGTCAAATAAGTTATTTAAAGTATATGGGGTAAGTTTCTAGGGGATATGTTGAGGGGTGTGGGAGAAAACACGGTAAATCGATTGCGGGGGGTGGGGGGCCCGCATTGGTAAAATTTCGATATGGATTTGTTCATTAGAGCCACATGAATCAACTTAGCAAAATTGGTGATTCTAGTCCATTTCTTACTATAATTACGTAGAGTCAAATATTGACGCAGTTTCTAGGCAAGGGGTGGTGATATTTGTACATTTTAGACTATAACTTTTGTTGTAGTTGTCTGATTTTGTTTATTTTTGGCACAAAGATGCATGTAAGCACAACGCATCGCTCTGTTAAGTTTCAGATTAAAATATCAAACGGTGTAGCTAAAAACCGCGATACTCTGCTACGGGGGAACGGGGAAGATATTGACACGATTCAACAAACTTGATCTTCTGAGGAAATATGCGCATCAGCTGGTTAAGTTTCGTATCTCTAGCTCTTATAGTCTCCGAGATCTAGGTGGACGGACAGACGGACGGACAGACGGACATGGCTCAATCGCTACCCGAGGTTATGGTAAGCATTTTGGTATAAAGGACTTGGGTTCTGCCACGCCTCCGTCTTTCCGTTACATACATTGCACAAATCTAGTATACCCTTTGTACCTATAGCTACAGCGCATAAAAATATATTAAGAGATTGCTATATATTATTTTTATTATCATCTTAATTTTTCTGTCCGTCCATTTTTCTTTTCAAGAGAATCTTAAATTTCGTGTTTTTTTTTTTTTTAAGTAAATAAAAATGTGGTTTTTTATCAGAGTATGCAAGCTCATTAAAATTTCATGGTTGTCATCATATTACTTTTATTTGTGCATCCAGCTATGCATTCTAAGAAAATGTAGCTTAAATTAAAATATAAGCTCATACAAATTCCAACTTCTTCCAAAAATTTAGGATCAGTGTGGGCACAAATCCAATCGCAAAATAAGCGGAATTCAATTCCGGGTCTGCTCGATACTGACCGCTTTGGCGGCTATGTTTTTTACATTTAGCAAAAATTCCTGTCTGGTGGAAGGTTTAAGGTCCAAAAAGCGTACTCAAGCTCAAAATTTTTCCACGTTGCTTTGTCATTGGTAACTTTGACAGCTTTTGCAGCATAAAAATAGTTGAAACTATTATTAACATCTGGTCACCCTGTTCTCGTAGTATGAGCGACTTAAAACATGTAAAGTGTAAACAATTTGGCCAAAATGAGTCTGCCGCCGGCTGGCCATTTAATTGAAATCGGGCGGAACAGTTTTTGGGCACAGATATCTATGCCAACGTTTTCCTATTTTTAGTTGTTACACTTACAAATTGTTTCTATACATTTGCCTTATTTATTGTTTATTGTTATTCCGTTTCTGATTTCGTTTGTTTTGGGTTTATAGTTCTGCCGACACGTACTCGTTTTTTTTTCTTTTTCTTATTTTGACTGCCTCTGTACATAAGATTGCAACGATATGGTTTATTTATTTTTGTTTTCGGCTGAACGAAAGATGAAAATGTATTTCATACAAAACGATTTTTGTTTAAAAAAATTGTAATTGGAATTTTTAGTTAATTTAATTTTGATTGGCAATGTTTAATGTACAAGCAAAATAAGTACTTATATGTTATTTATGTATGTATGTATGTATGTATATAACACAATAGGTTTCAGTGGAATTATACATTTATTTTATAAATTACACTAGTTTACACGAAAAATGAACCTTATTACAAAAGTGTATTTCAGGGTAATTTTGGGTCGAGAAACACGAAAATGCCAACCTTTTTTTTTCTTAAGCACCGTTTTTGATACATTTTTGGAAAACATGTTTTTGGTCACTTATTTCAGTTATTCGTTAATATCTCGTGAACAAAATTAAAAATCTTCGGATTGCTTTTTATTAACGAAAAGCTTTCAGCTGAAAGAGAATTCTTTTACGAACATTTCGAGTCGAAGACTTTTCGACTTTGGTTGCTTGTAACTTCTATAATTTTTACTTAATCTGTACATAATTATATATCACTGTAAAGAGTACATCAATACCTTTCGTGTCGATACAAAATTTTGTTCACAAGATATTGACGAATAACTGAAATAAGTGATCAAAAATATGTTTTTCGAAAATATCTCGAAAACGGTGCTTAAGCCATTTTCGTGCTTCTCTACCCAAAATTACCCTAAAAAAACACTTTTTTACGAAGGTTCACCCAAAAATTTGTAAACTAGTGCTATTAGTTAAAAAAAATAAAAATATTTACAAACATACATTTGTATATAAATAAACCCACATGTTTCTTGTGTTTGTTCAGCTGGCTAAGTGTATGCTAAATAATTGTCTAAGCGGGTTGCCAAGGAGTCTAAAATTTTGGTTGAGTTGATACATAGGTATTACAATTTACATAATTATAAATAAGACAAGTTTAGGTTTAAATTATATGGAAATATACCCTTTACCAACATACATACATATATCGCTGCTCGAATTAGCTCCCCATTATGAAAATTCTAGTCGGGGAAACACCACGTCCCAGCTCTGGTGTTCGATTTCCCAATACAATTTAAATTTTAGTGATTGGTGTTAAAGTAAAACGTGGTTGTACAATTTGTTTTATTTATTCTGTTTAATGCGTGTTGTTTCATTGACCGTCTTTTCGCAAGTGAAGTATGTTAAGTGTATGTATATTTTATGTTAAACCTATGTTAACGTTAACATTTTAGTGTTGCAGAAGGCTTTCACATATTGTAATTTTTAGATCATTTTAACAATAGAATTTTCTGTTTTCTGCTGATGCTTTTATCCTTAAACAGAGGCATTGCATTAAATACATTTTAGTCTTCACGATTCTACATTCCAATTTTGGCAACAGTAGCTTCTTCAGTTTTATAACTTCAGTATTCGAAACAACTTCTTTGTAAAGGACATTCAAGACAAAGAGTCTTAAATTTTGTCATTTTGGGCTATTGCTCCAAAAGTCCCACATTCAAATATAAGTCGAAAAAAAGTATACACGCCTCTGCATCCAGAGAAAAGTATGTTTCGATTTTGCGGGACATTACAGGATTGTATGCCTTAAAATATAAAAAGAAGATGGCGTACGTTAAAGTCGGGCGTGGACGACTTTGGGATACCCTGTACCACTGCTTGCAATAAAATCCGGTATATTGCTTAAGAACACCAGAAGACATTTGATTGCCAAATTAGGTTACGATACCTTCATAACCAACCAAAAACAGTCGAATTTTGAACCAAAAATGTTTTTTTGACTGATTGTTCCTATGGGAGCTATATGATATAGTCAACCGATTTTGATTAAATTTTGAACTTGCTGGGGTGCTCTAAGAAACTTCTTAATGCCAAATTTGGTTACAATTACAAACGAGACACAACGAATTTTGTACAAAAAACGTTTTTTTTACCGATTGGTCCTATGGGAGCTATAGGACACAGCCGATTTTGATCAAATTTGGTGCAGTGCTTGGGAACTCTAAAAAACTTCCGAGTGCCAAATTTGGTTATGATATCTTCATTAACAAACGAATAATCCAACTAAAACTTTTGGTTTTTTTCGAGGTCCTCTGAAACACCCCTATGGGAGCTATATAATATAAACCCCGATATCGAAAAAGTAAAATAAACTGACAATTTGGTCGCTCTAGCTCTTACCATCTCTGAGATCTAGGAGTTCATACGGACAGACGGACATGGGTATATCGACTTCTCGAGTCACACTGATCATACTTTAGGTAACTTTGGGGGGTCTCCGACGTATCTTTCTGTATGTTACATACATTTTCGGCTTGCACAAACACAATATACCCTTTCTACCATACGGTACAGGGTATATAAATATATTTTATTTCATATGAGTCTACAAATCGGTGATTGTGATTGTAGCTTCATCGCTTGTAGTTTTACAAATAGCTTGATTTTTGTGCAGTATATAGGGTAGTGGATCCAAACAAGACTTATTTTTACCTGTAAACTTTGAAGTTTTTATTCAATTTTAAAAACTAAATCAGCTTGCACATTTATTTACTATTTCGATAATGTGCGTCTTGTAGTCAAACTTGGTTTGTCTCGATGCTATAGTCGCCTACGAAACACTTTTGAATTAAGAGCCATTAGAAGTGGGATCATATATCCTTCACCAACCAACTGCCACTAATGTGATGTTTATGTTTATTTGATAATTACTTTTTTTGGGAAACTGTGTACAGCATGCATGGAAAAGAGCATAAAGGCTTTCAATTTATTATCCATTGTAGTTTATTTATAGGTAATAAAATTCGTATGAAAACATATTTGGGATACCAATATCAAATAATTTAACAGCAACAACAACTTTATGAAGTGAGAAAGGGATTCACTGTTCATTGCGTTCTTCTTAAAATGTCCAAGACTTATTTAGCAGACTCCTCTTCGTCCTTCTTGAATTTAGTATTGTATATTGGTATCCAGCCTGCAACGACTTTCCAATCGCTGTAATAGACAACAGCCAAGAGACCAGCTAGTCCAAAACAACCGGCAGACGGAGCGCTAAATATAAAAACAACTCAGAATTGATTTTTGATAAATAAAATATTTATGTTAATTATCCACTTACAAAGCCATGGCCGTGCCAATTTGACCCGGTGAGGGCTTTAACAGTTTTTTTAATTTTTCAAACTTGCTCATAATTGCAATTTATTTTTAAGATTGTTATTAAAATTCTATAAAAGTATTATGTTATATAAGTCAAGGCCTGCTTGACGAGCTAGACTTTAATTTAATTAAGCAATATAGGGCCCAGCATCAGCATGAGAACATGTCTCATATTACGCTGCCAGAAAAAGCATCAATTAAAAAGTAATCAACAAATGAGCAACTATTGTGTGCACATTAACTCGAACTAGGAAGCAGTAGGAGCGGGGTAGTGCTATGTTCTTTTTAATGATAAATCAATTTTCCGAGCGTTTAATGCGGGCGCATCAAACTAGCTATATAACTCGACACTGCTACAAATTACACATTTAAGGGTTACAAATTTTATAGACCAACTGTCAGCGGAATGGTTGGCACGTTTCTAGAGCCATTTCCTCATTTTAGGCGATGACTAAAGCAGCGCTTAAAACTGCAGCAATTTGTCAATTGAAACGAACGCCCAAAATCCAAGAAAACCCCAGCAAAAAATAAAAAAAAATCATTAGCCTAATTTTAGGCGCCGTGACATATGCAAAGCTTGCTGCGTGAGTTTGGGCATTTTCTTAGCCTTAATTTCTTCGATTTTCACACCAGGCAGACAGTCCCTTGTCTGCTTTTATTTTACCGGACACGGCAAACTCCTTGCTGAAGCAATTTAAATGCCACACCTTAGGCGAGCCATCCGTTACATATGACATACGAGTTTGTCCATAATGGAGCACGTCAATATGCAGCCACAGACAGCTGGAATGTTCAAGGATAGCTTTATTCAAAGGCTGGGCCTGGAACACTATAATTTCATGTACCTGCTTTGTTTTATGCTCTTGCAGCTATGCGTTTTCTTTTGTTTACGGCGCTGCTGGCGCTATGGTGCCTGGTGGAGGCGCAGGATGATTACTGTTTTGGCAAGGACGCGGAACGCACACAGACGCGTCAGTTTACATCGAAGACAGCTTATCAGATCATCAAGGGCACTAACATAGACAAACAGTATCAGGTGCCCGGCTGTGAGCCACAGAAAATGTGGATCTTTCATAGACATGGCACCAGACTGCCAACGCCAAACACCATTAAGCAGGCGCCACGCCTAGAGGAGGTAAGATCCAAATAAAGCTGAAATAACCTTAGCTTATGCCATAATTCACTCTCTTTTTGCCTAGATTCGTGATAATATTGTCAAGAACTACCGCGTGCTGCGCACCAAGCCCGATACCAATGCTCTTTGTCAGGAGGACTTCATAGCCATTCAAATGTGGAAATGGAACAATAGCATTAACGTGGATATGGCCGAGGATTTGACTAGCCAAGGCTATGAGGATCTGCGTGGTACTGCCAAGCTTTATCAGCGTTATTATCCCACTGTTTTGCCAAAAAACTACAATGACACTTATTTTTTGGTAAATTTAATTCCTCCTATAGATCTTATCCCAAAACTACTTACATTTTTTTTCCTACAGTTCCGTCATACGAACACTCAACGCACCAGGGAGAGCTTTAAAGCCTTTAGCGAAGGTCTGTTTGGCTCCGATAATCCTGCACATGCTGTCGATATACCCGATAAAGATTTGTTGCTTCGTCCCTATGACTACTGCAGCGCCTACTCGGAGCAGAACTACAAGGGCGAAGCCTCGGAGAATAACAAGTATCACAAGACCTCTTTATGGACCAATACCATGACTGATATTTCCAGGCGTTTGGGGTGAGTTAAAAAAAACCGGATTTATGAAGGGACACAAGAACATTATTATTTGAAGTATTTTAAATGTTCTTCCTGAAGCTGTGGTACTTAAATTTCGATCGTCTTCTTTTTCGCAGCTTCCAATACAATTTGGCCGAAGAGGACATTCAGTTGATGTACGATATTTGTCGCTATGAACAAGCCTGGCAGGTGGATCGTACCAGTGTCTGGTGCGCTGCCTTCTTGCCTCAGCATATCACCGTGCTGGAGTATGAGGACGATCTCAAGTATTACTACAAGTCAGGTTATGGTTTCGAGGACAACACGCGTCTTAACTGTCGCGCTGTGCAGGACATGCTGTCACACTTAAGCAGCCCCGCCTCACCACATGTAGTGGCCTACTTTGGACACTCAACAGGCGTACAGACACTGATCAGCGCTCTGGGCATAAACAAGGATGATCTCAAGTTAACTGCCGATAATTCCGAAAGACAAACGCAACGTCGCTGGAAGACTAGCAACATTGATCCTTTTGCGGCCAACTTTGTAGCCGTAAAATACGCGTGCCCGGCCGAATTGGACAAGGAAAAGGTTGTGTTCTTCCTCAATCAAGATGCAGTGCATCTAGACTGGTGCAATGTGGGTCTCTGCAAGTGGTCGGACGTCCAGCAGCGCTACAAGCATCTAGCCGAAGCCGACTGTGATGAATTCTATTGTCGCTCGGGTGCGCACAAAATTGCAACAGGCGCCTCGCTGCTGGCCACCACGTTGATCGCTGCGATTGTTTACTTAATGCAATAAATATGTATATTATAAAAGTTGGTTTAGCTTTTGTGTTCTAGTTTAGTTTAAATATTAAAGAAATGTACAAAGTTCTTACCAAAATGGCGAAGAATGAGCAGAAACTTCGCTAAAAGAGAAGCTGAAAAGTATTTTTTGATATAAAAAGTTTTTCAAGAAAATAAAGCACAAAAAACTACGTTTTAATAAATAAGCCCAGCTAAACGCACATATTCATTAAATATTAATTATTTGCTAATTTTTTAAATACATTTACAATTAAAAGCGCATCAGTCAAATAACTTTAAACTTAAAACAAATATTTAAATAAATTTTACATAATAAAGATAAACTAAAATACATACTGTGAAATTATTGATTCAAACGATATATAAAATAAGCCCTTTGATTTTTTACTAAAGGTGTTAAAAAGCAAAAGTTCAGGTAGAACAAGCAGCGAAAAATAATGTTTGACAAAAAAATTAATGCATGCCCGCGCTATTTTTAAATTTTGGGTTTCTTAACACTAAACACTACACTAAATTACACAGCACTTAACGCAGCCAGTTGCCAGTCCATGCGTTTTGGCGGCAGTTGGCAGTCTCAGGCACAAGTCAGCTGTTTCATGCGAATAACAAACGTAAATAAATTTTATTTTTAGCATAAAATAAAAAAAAATTGTGTAGTTCTAAGCAGAATTACATTTTCTATGCAATTTGAACTTTGTGTTTAACTTACTACATATATGTAAGTAATGTATGGAAGTTGGTAACAAAAAAGGTAAATACTTATTGTTTAAGCAGCAATCAAACGGGTACAAACATTTGATAATTAAGAGCCAAATCCCATTCTAGCTTTGTGGTTTCGATGCACTTCAGGCGGATTTGCAGTTGCTTCACAGCCATATAATGTCATTGTTTCCAGCTTACGGTGATAATCCGCTGCCAGAGAAAAACTCTACTAAGGAAAGCAGCAAAGAGAATTTGGATTGTGGCATATTAAAAACTTCAACTCCAGATGTAGTGATCCCTAAAACTTGGCAGGAGAATGCTAGTTTTGGTGTTCAAGCAGCTGAACATTTAACAGCACTTGTACAAGCAGCCGAAACTAACGCTCCAGACAATGAATCAGTTTCAAGTTCCAGTAGTCGCAATTCTAGCCTCGAGCCTGAAATCGATGTTAGCACTGCTCAGCACTTAGCTAAGTTGTCCCGCTTGGAGTTTGATAGCACAGATGAGTTCTACGTGGATAAAAAACGTAATACGACATTCAATTGTCTTAAAAGCTTGTCACGTTTGTCGCGGCCAAGATACAAGACTGTCCTGAAGCGCCTAAACAATCCACTTGAAAAGCGCTTCGTACCAAAAACTACAGCGAAATCTAAACACTCATGGAATCGTCTAATGGAGTTGGAGAAACTTGCTGCAGCTCCAAAGTTTTCTGAAGAAGACATAATACGAATGCAAGAGCGCATTGGAAAACTAAAAAAACTTGTCTTTAGAGAGCCGAATTGCTTGGATCATTGGATTGAACTGCACGAGCTGCTTAACCACAATTTAGACAAAGCGAACCGTTTAGCAGTTGCTGAGAGTCAGTTGTATTTTCTGGAAAATGCTTTAATGCATAATCGTTCTAATGAGGCACTAATGCAGTTGTACGTGCGCACAGCTAGTGCTACCTATCCCGCCAGTCAGGTAGGCTCCATTTTCAATTATCAATTACAACGCACTTAGAAATATTTTCCTCCAGGTGGCCACCAAATTAGAACAGCTGCTGGAGAAGGATCCCTTTGAGTATACCTTGTGGACTGCGCTTATTATGACCACACAGGGCACTCTAGAACGCTGCAACGTACCAGGCGTTTTGCACATCTATGAGCAAAGTATGAGTCGCATGCATTTAGGTTATAGCGACCAACCAACAACGCCTACACATAAGTCACTGCATGTGGATACCGATGGTATTATGCTCAAACTATTTCACAATTGCGTGCTCTTTATGCGTCAATCCTCCAACAACTGTCAGGCCTTTGCCTTATTGAAGCTGGCTTTGGAAATCAATTTGCCGGGACTAACCTTTGATTGCTTTGAAGCCAACGCCGCTGACGAGCGTGCGCTCATCGACTATGAGGAATTGGTGCTACAATCAGGACTGCCCATGCCAGAGATTTGGAAACGCATAGAGCTCTTGCGTCAGGCCTTTAATTTCCTGCCTTATCCACTGTCAAACAGCTATACTGAAGACATTGCCGGCACTGGATTAGATCCACAGCGTTGCATATACAACTCGGATGTTTGTCATTATATTTATCCGCTAAAATCTCCAAACAATAATCTGCATTTGCTGTTGCTGGCCGTTCAGCTAACCAAGTTGCCATTTGTGCGCACCAATTCTTTGGCTGAACGTCTTTGTGCGCGCATTGAGCAAATAGGCGACTCGGATGATATAGAAATGCTGCTGGCGGGCCTAGGCGATCGTTATACTTATGTGTTTCCTTTAAATCAGGAGTCCAGCTTTAATAATGCGCTGTTGGACTTTGCCAAAGAAATGTGTGTGGTGCCAACGTTCATGCCACATTCCATTGGTCACGAGCTGTATGTCAAGCTTATTAATGCGCTGCTGCTCAAGTGCAGCGAGGCTTTTTTGCAGCCGCCACAGGAACCCAAGCGGCGTGTCTTAATATTGCTTTGGTTTCGCTTTCAGCGCATTCAGCTGGTGCTGCACAAGCTCAGCGGCAATCTTACCGAGCAGTACTTGCGTGAGGCACGTCAAGGAATACGCAAGTTGATGCGCAGCGAGCTGAACCGACAAGTCACACGCTTCTACACCGAGCTGGGCATGTTCGAGTACGAAGCGCTGGACAGCAAAGACTCCGATGAAAGCTACTCCCGCATCTTTGAAAATATTATAAGCTCCCAAGTTGACAGCGATAGTTCCTATGACGACGTGGATGTCATGCATGCGTTTGTTGTTTACTCAGAGATGCTGATTGGGCGTGGTAACCTCAAACATGCGCTGCACGTGCTTACCAGCCTGGCGCTGAAGCGGAATGCCATGAGCAGCAGTGCCGTTATAGAGCTGCAACGCGAAAAGGCTTTGGAAAACAATATGTTCATGATTAATGCTGAAATTGCAGTACAGAAAGCTGCGTCAGCTAGTTTACCTTTGGAGGATTATTTTCTGTCCAACAAATTACTGCTGCTTCTCAGATTACGATGTCTTATGCTTTGTATGTTGGGCCAATCCAGCCAGGCCAGTGATTTCCTACAGCGCGTGCTTACCGAAGACCTTTTACAATCCGATGAGTCTAATCAGCGCCTTAGTTTCTTAAGGGAACAGCTGCTGGAGCTTAGGCTGAT
This sequence comes from Chymomyza costata, assembly GCA_018150985.1. Taxonomy (NCBI): domain Eukaryota; kingdom Metazoa; phylum Arthropoda; class Insecta; order Diptera; family Drosophilidae; genus Chymomyza; species Chymomyza costata. The sequence continues at coordinate 2,701,381 of JAECWU010000001.1, read as the reverse complement.
TGTACTACAGCTGTCATTTACAGCAGTACTACCAACAGTCTTATCAAAAAAATGTGACGGCAATCCTTTGGTGTCCCTGCTAGAGAGTGCGCTCACTGAATTTCCGCGTAATCTTGCAATGCTACAGCGTTGCGCTACTTTGGTCACCGTGCCCTGGCATCAGCTGCGTGCACGTTTCATTCGAACCAAGGCTGGAATACTTTCGCTGGTGCATATGATATTAGCAGGACGTTGTCGTTTTCTAAATACGCTACAGCATAGCGAGGATATGCATCATATGCGTAGCCATATGGAAGCAGTCGTTCGCAACAGAATTCTTTGGATGTTTGAAACTTTTTTGCCAACCAATACAAATCGCTCCGCCATTGAGGCTTCTCAATATGAGGTGCTGCGGCGCAATTCGCTCTATTGGCGCTGTTATTTGCGTTGTCTTTCCGATCAGAGCACCTCTTTCGACGATAGCAACAAATGTTTATTGACTGCCTTAGATGAGTGTCCTTGGGGTAAAGCCTTGTATATGGATGGCGCCGTTTATGTGCCGCAAGAATTAACTCATTTGCAGGACTTGATGACTGAAAAACAAATACGAATCTATGCTATTCCCGAGGAGTTGGACATATTGCGTGCGAGCTGAGAATATGAAAGGACTGGCTATAAAATAATTATTTTTTTACTGTATAAATTACTTTTTTTTATATTAAGCTCAACGTTTAAGATTCAATTTAATATTTGAAAGTTGCAAGTGTCCATTGGCAAAGTTGGTTTTTTTTTTTTAAGGTGAGTTAGAACTCTACAACAAATATGTTTTTCGGCTTGTAATTCACTAGCCTTAATTCTATCCTAAAGGAGATACTTACTGTAATAAATCAATTTATTTTTAACTTAATAAATTTAATGATAATTTCGAATGAAATTTGAATTTTTTAGATAAAAGTTCGAGAGCTGTGGCGAGATGCAGCTTTAAGCCTATATGAGTGTATATTTCGATTTTTTTTGCCTAAAGCCTTTTCACGAACAGGTAGAGATTTTTGGCAATAGATGTTCAAATTTTAACATTTTGAATAAAACTCTAAAACTAAGAAAACAAAAAGTTTTTAAATATTTAATTGGGCTAGTCAATGAAAAAAAAACTGAACAAATAATTTTTCAAAGTTACTGGACAAATATCACCAAAATGATGTTTTCCGAAAAAAGTGTATAAATTGTTATATGAATTTCAGTATATATATTTTTTATTTTTTTAAATGAAAAAAATTTTTAATGAGAAAAAAAGTTAAGTTTTTGAAAGTAGATAAATTAAAGTATCATCTTTTTTAACTGGCTTCGAAAGCTGAAACTCATGCTGCGGACTCTAAGACAAGAAGTGTTCGTAAAAACTTAAAAAAAGGGTTAAAAACATGAATATTTAAATTTAAAAATAGTTCTAATAATGATGAAATCGAGTATACAAAAAAAAAATCTGTTTAATTTATAGCTGGTATAAATGTACATATTTACCAATTATCATGCAAATAAATAATTTATTTATGATTATGTTTTCATAAGGAGAAATTATTGCATACTTTAGTATGTCAAGAAAGGACATAGATTAAACATTCATTTTGATTTTATTTGGTATTGCACTGAAGTTGAAAAATTTTTAAAACTAACACTAGCGCAAAGTATTACAATTTGTACGATAAAAAATGTGTGTTTTGTATAAAAACTACTTCGCGCACTAAAATCTCAAAAGAACATAGCGTATAAGAGTATAAAAGAGCGCAAGAGTGTGAGAATAATATAACAAATTGCGTATACGCCGTGGGGTAAATTACCAAAACCCACTCATAAACGCACTCGCTCGCCGCTCAACTAACTCATTGTCATTCGTCATTCTGTCGGCGGCAGCAGTAGTACAACGACGTCGCGCTATTACGACGGACTCGCGCAATCGCATTCATACGTAGTAGTAGTAGTAGTTTTAAGCGGCGCGTTAAAGCTTTGGCGACACTTCTTGTCGACTGGTTCTGGTACAACTCATCTACAATTGTGTATTCTGTCAGATACTACTTCTTTATTATTGTTATTTATTATTATTTCTCAGACCCAGTGCCGTGTGCTGTGCATGTTTGGGTTTATTTTTAACGTTGTGTAAGATAAAGACGCGCCAAGTTTTTTGGTACGTCGCCAACACGTCGTCACCGTTGACGTTTACGTAGACTCAACACAGACGTAAGCAGCGCTGCTACTGCCGCTGCCGCTGCTACTGCTCTGCCTACTGTTGAGTGTCTTTCGGTGGCAGTCATTACAGTAATAATGCGAAAGCTCTTTCTTGTCGTCTTCGTTTTGTTGAGCTCTTTTGCCGAATGCGTGCGTGCTCACTCGCTCTTATGCTTACTGAATGGCGCGAAATGCGCAATTGATAAATAAATAAAGTTTCTTTTTGTTTTTGCGCTCTGCGTTTGTTAACTGTTCAAAACGCCAACCAAACCCTGCCCCCGCAAAGGTTTTGCTGTCTTTTATAGCAGATTACTGAGTTCGCTCTTGCTCGCTCTCTTACCCGCTCTCAATGTCAAAGCTCTACGCTCTTTAAACTCAACATCAGGCTGTCTGTTTCTTGCTGCTTGGCTGATTAGTTTAGTTTCTGATTTCAATATAATTAATTTCCGTAGCGGCTTCGTTGGACGTGCAACGTTCTCATACGTCGCGTTGTCGGTTGGTTGAAAATTTTGTATCTTTTTTGTGCTTTTTGCTTTGAGTCGTTTTGGATTTCGTGTTGAATTCGTTGAAAGCGCGAGCGCGGCCAAAACGGAATATCAACTATAATACATATACACACACATATATGCTCACGCTCGCTCACAAAAACGTATTTAATAAAAAAAAAACAGCAAAAACAAATAAATGTTTTTTTAAAAAATATAATTTTGTTGTTGTTGGCATTTTGTCTTGTGTGCAAAAATCAACAGTCCAATAGCATTAAAGAGTGCGACAATGTTTCAATAAAAAGTAAAGAAAAAACTAAAAGAATTATGAATAAAATATAAATAAAATATTTGTGCGCCAAAGAAAAAGGCAAGTGTGTGTACAGGTGTGCTGCAAATAATAAGCGCCAAAAAAATAAATATATATAAAAAAGAAGAAAGAAAAAAGTCAGCTGTGCAAAAATTCAAGCTTGAAACCGACTTAGCCAACAAAAGTCAATTTAATATTAATATTAATTGTCGCAGCCAACAAAAAACAACAACAACATAAGCTACAAATTTAGCTGCAAATAAATGCGAATTAAATATTCATGTATATACGACACCTGTGTATATGTGCTTGTGTGTGTCGTGTATATACTATAAAAATCAACAAAATTAACATATTAATGAATTTCCAGTTTTCTTTCATGTTGTTTGTGTTTTTTATTACAGTTTGCCTTTTATTTTCATTTTTTCTTTTCTGGCAATTTCTTGCTAACTAAATGCTACATAATTTATAAATTAAAATTAGCTGCCGCTGCAGCAACAACAAATAGTCGTAAAATCAATAAAAAAAAAATATTAATAGCAAATTAAAAAATATTTCAACCAAAACAAAAGAGTTTGAGGCAAAATTGACGACAGCAAACAATAAAAAAAGATAGCCAAAAAAAAAAAACAACAAAAAACAAACACACACCAAACGCACTCATTAAAAAACCGATAAAAATTTCAGTTTTCAGCATTTTTGTTGCATATCGTTTCCCACTCAAGGTTTTGGTTTTTTTTTTTTTTTTGCTTTGCGCTATTTTATACAGTGGCGCACAGTTTATTTTATAAACAAGCCAAGACTCGATAGTTAAGGAGTTTATGTTTATATTGAACATTTTATGTGGCCTTGAAACATCTTCAAAAAAGATTGTAACCAATAAAAAATATTATTTTTATAATTTTTGGAAGTAGCTTACTCAAAAAGCATTCGTTAGAGCGTGCAAAATTACAAAATTACAGTAAAAATAAGCTTGTATCAATAAAAGAATGCATAACTAACGTGTACAGAAAAGAAAAAAAAAAATGTGATCAGAAAGTTTCATTTTTGGCAATCAATGACTCCACAAAAAGTTGTTGCATAAAAAGTGCTGTGACATTAATTTAATTTTTTGTGCCTTTGGACTGCTAAAATTTTAAGCATTTATTTTGAAAAATATATAATATTAAGAAATTATATAAAGCTTAATTTCAACTAGTTCAAAAGTTATGACCCTTTAAAATAAAAAGTATATACTATATAAAATAAGCTGCGAGCCACTGTATATATTATTTTTTTTGTTTTTTTTTTTTACAATATAAACTGTTGTATGGCTGCTGGCAACGGTTTTTTTTAGCGCCTAGTTTCTGCGTCGCTTGTCAAAGTGCCGACAGCAGCGCAGTCGACGTTGACTGTAGATTCTTTGCTCATTGCGTTTAAAAGACTATTAATAATTTTGTGCCACAAGAAATGGAAGCAAAAAAGAAAACAAAATGTATCTTAAAAAAATTAAAAGCAACTACAAGCTTACAAAAAAATACTGCTGACGTCGCAGCAGCAACAAGCACGTACAAACACACGCAAACATGCAAAAAATTGCCCATGTTTGTTTGTATGTATCAGATTCAAAGCACGACGTCAGCTTAAACTATGTTTGTATGTATGTCAATTGTTAGAGCATAGCGGCTGGCAGCAGACGTCGGCAAATGACACTATTAAAAAAACGTAGTGTGTTCGTTTAGATAGACGGGAGTACAGAAACCTCAAAAGCGACAGCAGTATATATTTGTAATATCTCTTGTCCAGCTCAGCTCTCTTCAAACTTTTTTATCAACGCAGATCTACAAACCATAGCCTTGGTTTCCCGCCTTAGACCCATCACTATTTTATACTCTTGAATGGGCTATATGTATTTTAATGTAACTTGCCAAAGTGTATTCCAAAATCAGCACTGTTTCAAAAGTATTCCATATGTAGGCCTGCCATCGCTATTTTTCTGAAAAGCGGGAATTTCAAAATTCAAAAGCAGGAAAAAAACGGGAATTTTTAAATAATGATTTTTTTTAACATAAGTACGTATTTTATTTATTCATAGTAAATAACGATGGGTTTATGATCGCTCAGATGGTGATACCGTTGACAAAATAAAGCCCAAGTTACGCAGAATCTTCGCAGAGCTTCGAATTCGGAGAGAATTTTCCACTCTGTCTATTTCAGTTCTCTCTGGCTGTAATGCTGTTCGACACTGTTACGTTAATCCTTTCTCCACTCTACGATTCGTCCTCATTGTTGCTTGTGTTTGTGTGCATAATACGTTTCTTTTTTGGTTTCAATTTCAAAGCTGTGCGTTATATTAAGAGATGGCAATAATAAAATACTTAGATTCACAAATTAATTCATAAAGAAACAGATTTTTAAAACAAATAAGAGCGAAATATTGAACAATTTCTTTTCATTCTATTTTCTTTAAATGCATTTTTTTAATTGATTAAGGGAAATTGAAAAAGGGAATTCCCGTTTTCCCAAGGCTCGATGGGAGGCCTATCCATATATATTAATATCGTAGCACTTTAGTTGAAAACCAACACATACACACAACATTTTCTAAATCAACGGAAATAAACCGATATGGTTGAAACTGCGCCTTTAGGAACGAACAGTTTTGAAGCCGCTTCAGCTTTCATTCTTGGGAACAGCACATATGTATAAAAATGCCAGCGGGAATAAGTCGTTTATCGTATAAAGAATTAAATAAAAACATTGCTCTGTCAAAAAAAAAAGTTGAACTTTTCATACGTTTGGAGAAGACTGTTTGCCATTTTAAGCAGCCAAAAAGAAAATTAGAGTGTAAGGTCACTCTGTTCTAGTTTTTGTCTGTATTACAATATTGGATTTCTTATGCATGCAAACTTCATCTATATTGTTCCATAAAATCATTTTCTACTTACTCAATAAGTGTATTAAAATATGAGTGCTTGAAAATAAGTTATTATTTATTGTTTAATTTTTATTGTTACCGCTCGCCATCGTTGCCTATTGAATGAACTTAAATTGAACAACTGATCGTTGATTATTACTATTAGAGTATAACAACAACAACAAGCTGGTATATATGCACAGTGTGGCTGATATTATGTTTTTGCGTATGCGTAATATTTTGGCACTCATAGCATATTAAGTATACAAAGTGTTGAATGAGCAAAAAATTAATCCAAAATTTTAATTTTTTTTTTGCTCACTAAACAAATGGCTTTCATCTGTTCGGCAGCATCAAATCTGTCAAAACTCAAGTGCAAATTCATAATTTCAGCACACTGTGCCTTTGATTTTTAGTTGTGTTTGGTGTGTGTGCGAGTGTGTAGGGGTTGGCAAGGTGCACGACGTAGACGTCAAATTTGATTTGCTGCTGCTGCTCTGCTTCTCTCGCAGCGTGAAAAGAGCGCAATAAAACATTAATCGACAAATGTCAAGAGGCAAATGGCGAAAGACAAACGGTACATAGTGTAAATAATTAATATAAATAAAGTTAAGCTAAACAACTTAATACAAAGACAAGAGAAGCAGCAACAAGAAAAACAACAAAAAGATACAAATAGAACGTGCTAAAGTGAGCAACTATGCAAAGTCTATGGCTATGTGTGTGCGAGTGCGTACATGTGGGCGTACATACACTGGCAGGCATAAGTCTGCGTACAATTCAAGTGTGATAGTAATTATTTAAGCTTGCCTTGGCTTCTGAACTCTTTAAAATATTAAAAGAAACAACTTATTTAAATTGTTAATATTGTATTCTTGTATATTGTATAAACATTGCTTGTGCTAATCAAAAGCTTAAGGCTTAAGCTAGAGCTTAAACTAGCTCGTATTGTAATTTTAATTAGGTAGAAGCTGTTAAAATATAGTTTATTGGAAATGACTAAATATAACTAGTAAAATAAAATAGTCTAGTAGTACTCTCTACTTTACTCTTATTGAAACGAAAAGTAAAAAAGGAGGTAGAACTTTCAAAAGCCTATATTTTTTTCGTTGTATGCAGACTTATGCGCGCAAGTGTTTTTACAATTATGTGTACGTTTTTGTGCAGCTATTTACGGATTATTCTCTAGTTTCGGACTTGACAGCGGCAGCAGCAGCAGCAACAACATCAGCAGGTGCCGATGGCGACTCTGATAACAATAATAAACAACAATAACAAACAAAAGCACACAAAATAATCAAGAAGCAAAAAAAAAAAACACAATAACAACAATATCAACAAAAGCAGCTGTAAATACGAGAGAGTCGAGACAGCTCGTTAGTTAGGCCAGGTCGCAAAAAGCGCACAGCAGCTGAGCGCGTTACAGAGAGCAAAAGGCGAGAGCAAAGCAGCGCGGCTTAAAGCCATAGCTACAATACAAGCAAAGCTTTCTGTCCATTGGCATTTTTGATTTCGAAGGACGTTGTGTCCACTTGTCGTATATGAGTGAGTGAGTGAGTGTAAGTCAGTTGTGAGTGAGCGAATATGTGTGTGTGTGCGTAGCTGTGTGGGTGTTTACGCACATTGTGTAAATGTGTGTATTACACCTTTGAAATGTGATCAGCCGTCAATTTGTGCGTACCTTTGAACGCGTATTGAATTTGACTCTTAATTTGAAGTGGTCTCAGTTTTCATACATTTACCTAATAGTTAGGTTAATTGAACTGTAATTATGTTTTACGCCTTGCTTAATTTGCGAGTGTATTTTATATAATACGAGCATGTAACATAAATATTTTTTACATACAGTAAACGCAGCTTCTAAATTAAAAAGTTTACTTTTGCACTGTGTACTCTTGTACTCTTGTGTTTTTGCTACATTTAAATGATTTATTAACTTTTTTATATTTTTTTTGTATTCTATTCATTTATTTAATTGCGGAAATTCTGAGCAAGAGCTTTGATTTTCATACAAATTATAATTTGATTAACGAAGATGTGCTAAACGTGCTTTTGATTACCATTCCTTGGTTTTGAACTCTGTACTATAGCGTTTAAATGACTGTTGTACATACAATGTTTGATTACCTAATCGGTAACTTTGTTGTACAATTTGTACATTTTTAATTAATTCACAAATATTTACTTAATTACATATATTTATTTTTATATGTATTTGTTTTTTGGTGTACATTGGTTATTAAGCCTACTTATACCCAGTTGGTTCATAGTTACTATTTGGATTAACTACTATTGCTGCTATGTACAACTAATTTGACTCGTACCTTATTTTGAAATTAATTTTTTTCAAATTGTCAAGTTTCTTAATGCATTTTAAATCTTGCCAGCATTTTTTCTACAGCTGCTTACTTAATTACTTTGTCACGGACTGAAATTCTTGGTCTAACCATAGTATTTATAGATAAGTCGACCCATAGCTTACTGAACTGCAATTCATCATAGTTCCAAACTGCCATATCACAAAACTATGCGTACAGTTGTGGCCAACGTCGCCAACTTTTCTGCTTATGTCTCTTATGTATGTTTCTCAGCTTGAAAATGTATTCAATCATTCGTTGCGCAAATCGTCACATCTTTGCTCTATTTTTAAAAAAACCAATACATATATAAGCATCACATAGAAATACGTGCAGAGAGTAAGTGGTACATACTACAATGCCGCAGCTGGCAATTTGTCTTGTGTATGTTTCGTAGCTCAAAGATACGTAATATTCCACATACGCCCTGTTGTTTAGCTTACTGTAAGTGTAACGGTGGCTATTGACCGTTTGCATTTAGTTTTAGTTTGTATTTTTGAATTTTTTTCAAGACTATTTTCTATCGCCCATGTAAACAGAGTGAAACTAATCAAACTCAGAGAGCAGGAACTGCAATCGTAGATATTATATAATAGTTTATTTAGTTTGCGCTCTTTCGCAATTTCATTCTTTAAGATTTATTGTAGCTTTTGTTATGCCTCCCCATTTTTAATCAGTGCCGTTTAAAAATAAAAATAAGGTTCTTGGTCTCCTTGGGCTTGCGGGGTAGCAGGGTGATTAACCCAAGTTATATTCATTGCCCGTTTTTATGCTGGCCTTGGATTTTTATTGGGTCTCCAGATGCGTTAGCAAAAAGTGCTTTATGTTGTTGCGGGCGTGTATATATGTATGTGTGTGAGTACGTTGTTTGGTAACCGCAACAAAAAAAAAGTTTGCCAAAGTTTTTTTTTTGTTGTTTTCTCTTGTAGTAGCTGTGCTTGTTGTTGTTTCTGCAGCGTGTCCCTGAAATTCGTTACAAACAGACAAACACACAAACATGCAAGCAAACAGCGGGCGCATACAATATACATTATTTGTATGTATATATATATATGTATGTATGTGTTTATGTCTGTGTGTGCGTAAAGCTCAAAGAACAACCCAATAAAACAGGCCATAACATTTTGACAGTCTCGGCAAGGACTCTATGCACAAATCCAACCCACGCCGAACCACTTTTACCCCGCCAAGAAGTGTAACTTAACGTAGACATCAATATTTTATGGTGGCATGTCCCTCCGCTGCCATTGTCCTGCCGTGTAGCTGTCTTTCAGTGTAGTTATGTGTGTGTGTGCGTTGTATCTGTGTGAGCTTTTCATATTTTGACGTAGATTTGGTCCCACACCAGCTCGAAAAACTCTCTTATACAGTTTATATGCTTGGCTTGATAGCGTGCGCGAGCAGAAAGAGAGTGTAGCGAGCGCTCTTCCTCTAACACCCTTCATTCTGTTTCTTTGCGGGCCAAAAGCCTAAACGAAATCGCAACTTTAACCGGTTTTCATTTATATAAAATCCACAAAACGTTAAAATTTCAACTGTTGACCACAATGCTTTTAAAAATGTCTAACAAAAACAAATACAACAACAATAGCAACAATAATAAAAAAATAAGAGAAACAGCAAAATCAACAAAAACGCACCAGTTCTTATTGGAATCTTTTTTTTTGCGGTTAGTGTGAAAAAAATAATAAAAATAAATGAAGCTGGAATTCGTTTAATTAACGAAAGGCACTGAAGAAAACAGCAATAACAAAAGTCTACAATTAACGACATTAAAATCAAGCTATAAAGAAATGTATTAAAAGAAAAAGTGTATATAAGATTTAACAGAAATTAAAAAACTATTTTAACGTTTGTTTTTTTTACAGCCCGAAGCAAGTTCAAAGTGAAATCCAATAAAAGCCGAAAGCTCAATTTTTTAAACATATAATTTTTGAGTTTCTAATGGCTTGCATTTACTCAAGTGTATTAAAAAAGTTTAAAGTTATTTTTTAAAACCAAACAGCCAGCAGTCAAAAATAAAAATAATAAAAAAATAATATAAAAACGCAGGAATGATTTCAATTAACAATCGTACAATAATTAAATGCTTCAATGTGTGCGTGCGTATATGTATATGTGTTAATATGGGCACTGGCTTGCCAAAATTCGTAATAATAAAATAAAAAATTATTAAAGTCACAGCGCTCATCAAGGAAGTTAATTACAACAACAACAACAACAACAACAAATTGCTTAAATATTGTAAAACGCTGAGCAGTACAATAAAATACAATTAATATGAATACAAAGAATAACCGATACCTCCGAGTCGCAACAGCTGTACAAACTCAATGGAAATGTTTATGTAACAACAACAACAACAACAACCAACAAAAATGTGGCATACAAAAAAAAACAGTCAGAACTTTTTGAGACACTTATTTGCATACAATTTTATAAACAATCTATAAGATACTATTTTGATATATAACTATATTTGCTAATGGTATACAACAACAATTTAAATAAACAACACGAATAATAAACAAAACAAAAACTAAGTAAAGAATAAATAATAAACACAACAAAAAAAAAAAATACATTAAAATAACAAGTAAAAATAACTCATGCGCAAAATGTAAATATTAAAAAAAAAAATAGCTCAAAAGTGACAAATTATTACAAAAATAAGCAACATTAAGGGGGGTGAAAGCGGAACGTCGCCCCCGTAGGAGTAATAAGTAGAGTTCAGAACGTGAGAAACAGCGAAACAACAGCGCATAAGAAATAAACAATAAAGCAGGCAGAAGCAGAAAAAACACATTTAAGCAGCTGCAAGCAACAAACATCAAGTGGGCGGCATAGAGAGAGAGAGAGTTTGATTTTGCGAGAGAAAGAAGCAGAGAGAGTCTTTTATTTTTGCGTGCTTCTTGGAGAGCAAAAGCTTCAGCTGAGCGTCCGCAGCAACAACAACAACAAGTGGAGCGCTTTGGCGCGACTGCGGCGCCTGCTTCATGCAGACAAATAATAAAACATTGCAAAATATGTAAGTAAAATTGATTATTTTTTTATTTCTTTGGCCTATTTCCTTTTTGTTTAATGACTTCTTAGCCAAAAAAAAAAAAAAAACTTGGCCCGCAACCCCTAAACATGGCTAATTTACATAATGCGTTGCCTGTCTGTTTGTTGCTCATACGCAGCGTCTGCCTGTTAGCTAAGTACCAGCTTAACTCTAGCATTTAGGCGCGTGCCATTGATAAGCAAATCGTCTGTAATAGAACATAATACCATCTGGGGTTTGCGGGGGTGCTTGTTGTTGGGGCTTTTGTGGCCAGAGCCATTTAACCCAAGCAACTAACAACAGAAACACATCGTCTGCGGCTTATCATAGTAATTTGATGTTTTATGTCTGCCCGAAATAATTATTGTAGGCTATAAGAGACCAAAAAAAAAAATAAAAAATGAAAAGCAAAACAAAACAAATACATTAAAACCACAAATATAAACGTTTGCTTTTTTAAGCTTATTACGAATTGAAGCACATAGTGAAGCCTCTGTAAAACGAAAGCAGCACCTAAAGGGGTTTGGATTAGGTTAAATTTTTACCCAAGCAATACGTTACATTACGTTTTACAACGAATCAAATTATTTGAATTTTTCCATTAATAACCAATTTGTACAGCCAGTCGCATCTTGTATGGCTTGGATTAGATAAAGCCTTTTTTGCTTCTAAAGCATGGTTCAAAAATTAAATGTCAAGAAATTAATTTAAAAAAAAAAAGGAATTAAATATTACGATAACAACTTAAAAATCAGAAATTGCTCAAATCTAACAACGCCTCGTACAACATTGTGCGCACACTTGCCTAGATACGAAAATTTTGACTTAAATATTCTATATTTAAAGAGTAATGCATTAAAAGTATACTTCTTTGAAGACAATTTTCTGTTTGAAATAATTATGTTATTTTATACCAGCTTAAAGTTTTACAAATATGAAAAAACACCCTTTATATAAACAGACTTAAAGAGGAAGCACGTTGCATTGGTTTTGCCCAATTGGTAATTGAAGTTATCAGCATTTTAATTAGTAGCGATATATGTATATCAAAATAGCTCGTCATATAGGAGAGCATTTGTCTTGGAGCGTTAGCATAAATGGCTTTATACATTTTTCGTTGGCGTTTAACCGTTTTGCTTTAACATTTTCACGAACGAATTACAATGGGAGGCTTAAAAAATGTTTGGGCTTGGAATTATGTTACTGACTTAAATTTCAAGGTTCTATGAATACTACTTTGGCGCCACTGAAATGCGGTCTTGGGCCTAAATAGTACATTTTTATACTGCACGTATACGCAATTTCTACAATTTCAGAGAATTTAAAAAATGTTTGGGCTTTAAATTATATTACTGACAAACATTTTAGAGCTCAATGGATCCTAGTCTAGCGCCACTGAAATGTGCCTATAGGCAGCCTTGTGCCTAAATAGTACATTATTTTACTGTACGTATACGCAATTTCTGAATGTAATTCAAAAGTGTTCCATCGAATTAAAATGAGAGGATTTTTGGCTACCGACAAAAATTTTAAGATTTAATGGATCCTAGCTTAGCGCCTGTAGGCAACAGGTAGCTTTGGGCCTAAATAGTACAGTTTTATACTGTACGTATACGCAATTTCTGAATATAATTCAGAAGCATTTTTTTATGTGTTTATTAATTATTTAAATGTTTTTTATTTCTATTTTTAGGAACGTTTGATTAACAATTACGTGTGAAATAAGACTAAACAGTTTTGATGTCAATTTGAGTAAAGTTTTTCATAGTAGTTTCAATGTTTGGTTTTTTGATAGCTGATCGCTTTAAAAGGATCCTTAACATACTTTGAATTCAGATTTTGTAGTAGAAGTGCAAATGATATGTGGAAAATGAAGAAATCTTTTTACAGTCAATGCTTGGCTGTTTATGGTAACTAAGGCACAATAAATGTTTTTCTCGGTTGACTGATTTGGCTTGAGGAAATAAAATTATTAAATCAGTTCAGCCAGGCCAAATCTATATCTTTTCTATCACTTACTTGCTACTTGTTGAGATTAGATTGTCACTATAGACATTGGGAACCCCCTACTATTCACCCGTTTGAAGTTCCCTTAATAATATATATTACACGAAAACTATTTAGAATAGTTTTAATAATAAATTTTAAGTTTTCATAAGAACAGAAGGACGAACAAGGCTCAAACGCTACCCACGGCATATGGTCTCTTACGTCGGCTTCTGCCCCGTATCTTAATTTCACAAGTCTAATATGCCTTTGACGCGATTGGGTGCAAAAAGTATCATAAAAAAATAAAATTAACTTATCAACAAGCGCTCAATATTTATTGTATTGTCGTAAACAGTAAACCTCTTTACTTAAAATTAAGTAGGATCCACTTTGTAATATCTATTATTGTGTTTTTTTGTGTGCAAAAATTGCTGAAGTAGACAAGCTATGTATGCTTTATATACACATACATATTAGATGTTCACTTATTTATAGACTTATTAATTGCTCTATCAAAAAGTCAATAAGTATATCAGTTAATAAATAAGCGCACTTCCTGAAAAACATTCACACAATGCAATCAAATTGCAACGTTGAGCTGATGCAATTATGACTATGAGTTGCACTCTAAAGAAAAAAAGTTAAGGGCACTCATACTCACTCATCAGAATTACTTTGTTTTTAATAATTATCAGTATAGTATTACTATGGCAACGAATTCTGGTACATGATGTCGCGCAATTGCTTCGCGTAGACAGCACAAAATGTTGCTCATACGCCCCATTGCACTGCTAACAAGCCGTGAAAAGATTCACCAAAACGGTCAATGTCTGAGAATTTTGTTTTGTGATTTTGACTGTTGACTTTCTAGTCGTTGTTATGGCTCTTGTTGTTTTTGTTGCTTCAGTTGTATGTGTTTATTTAGCTCTTGGTTATAACCAGTACAAAGGCTAAGCTGACAACAATATTACAATAACAACAGCAGTAACAATTAAAAGCACTACGATGAAGATAATAAAAAGCACTTGGACTTAACTTTTTGTAGTACTACATATATGTCTGTTTGCTGTTGCTTTTGTTTGCTTTAGAGCGTTCTAGTAAATATTTTTTTTTTGATAAACGAGGCTAGAACGAAAAAAAGAAAACCAGCCAGATGTTGGAGGTGAGCGCAGATCATCGAAAGGGTATTACACCCGTTTAGCCCGCACGATGACGTTATCAGCTGACTTGAATTTCAAAAAATTTTGGAAGTTCGAAAAAATTTGAAAATGGTCGAGGTGTTGTTGTATATATTTTTTTAAGTTTTCTAATGAAACGTTGAGGAATTTACATAAAATATTATGTTGCTATGAGAATTATGTCAATGTTTCGTTGTTTATCAGGCTCACATGAGTCTACATACCAAATTTGGCCTTTGCATATGATATATGTATATGTATATGTTGCTGGTAACGTTTATCTGCTGTTTCTGAAGCATCATCCAAATCTTTCCATTTGGTATTACCTCTACTTACTGTTCTTCTATATGCTGTTGGGTGGGTGGCCAATAAATTGTTCATGCATGCAAAGAGCTCAGAAAAACCTGTTTTTTTTTTGCGGCAATTTACCAAGTCCATAAATCTTTTCTTATGCATACATAAAATACTATTTACTCTATTTGTATAGAACTGACCACACTCATTTGGCCGCTGAGCTAAATACTATTTTGTTTCAAAACTTGATTGGAACACTTTTAAATAATTACGCATAAACAAAATACACATTCACAAATTTAAAAAAAAATATATAAAAAAAAAACCCAAAAACATTGGTGGCCACGTGTTGAAGCTATAAATCAGCTACAAAGTTTGTCTATTGATGCTGTGACTTCATTAATTGCCTGCCTACCTCAATAGCTGAATATCAGGTAACACATGAAAAAAAAAAACAAATGAATTCTATTTAACACATAAAAAATTATATTCTTAATAGCAAAAAAGCTTAGCGAAATTAACAAAGCTTGACTGTGAAGCTAGAATAAAGCAAACTAACAAATTGAATAACTGATTAAAGACTTTTGATTTTTATAACGTACCATGAACTTTAAATATCTGTCGGATTACACTGCAATGAAAAATTTCAGAAGCTAGAAGGCAAGAACAGAAAAAAAATATATTTCTCAGTGTAGAAGTGCCACAGAGATGAATTATTTAATTTAAATTTCTATTACGATAAACAAAATTAAAAATATTATTAAAGGCTTTTATTTAATTGAAGTCATTAGATCTGGATGTTTAGTCACATATGATTTTTATTTTGTAAAAATATTTATTACTATACAAAGTTCGGACTCTTTACCATTCAAAATTGTAACGTATTAAATTTTTTTAAGTTTTTAAATTTTGTTTTTTAATAATTAAATTTTTTTTAACGATTTAAATTTTTTTTTTTAGCGTAAATAGTTCCATACAAAATTTTTTTAGTTTTTTTTTACATCGCTTCATGTCTCCAATATATAAGTATGTTTATAAGATATAGTTACATATTTGTCACTGAGGTTAATATTTGCACAAAATTACATTTCTATTAAAAAATTCTAAATAAAAACTATGTACTTTTATAGATATTACCCTAAAAACTAGAAAGAGTACAAATATACAAAACTTTATATATTTCTCAATAGTTCTGGAATACCGATGCATCGAGGTATCGAAGTTAAAAATATCGAAAACATCGATGTATCGAAGTTAAAAATATCCAATACATCGATGTATCGAAGTTAAAAATATCGAAAACATCGATGTATCGAAGTTAAAAATATCGAAAACATCGATGTATCGAAGTTAAAAATATCGAAAACATCGATGTTGGCCAACAGAGATGTTTCTTCAGCACTAATGCCCTCATCAAATGGGTGTTTAGTAGTGCTGGGGAGAAAGATCGATGTTGGCCAACATACATATATACAGATATTTTTAGCTTCGATACATCGATGTATCGATATAACATCGTTCCCTACCACTATTTCTGATGCCTCAAGCGTGCAGAAACTTCGTCATAAACATAACTTGTATTTTAATCTTTTGTTTATTACTTTTTTTTATTATTCTTATTTTATGATTCAGAAATGGTTTAATGAATAACAGTCGTAAATCGGTTAGGATACATTTATATATATGATGCAGTATTGTTAGCATTTCTTTATTTAGAGTTAGACATATGTAGGTGCAGACAATATTTTATAAAAAGTAAAGTCGTTTATAAGTACAAACAGCTTCTACATGTTGTTGTTAAAGTCGTTATCGCAAAATAACAATGGTAGCTCATTTCATAAATTTAAGTAGGTGGCGCTTTCTTAATAAGAAAAATCATAGTCGGCCACGTTTCCTGTTTAAAAAAATTTAATATCTAGAGGATGTGAAAGTTTCCTCAAGCTTGTCGACTTATTTCGACATATTTAAATATAAAACATGCAGATCTTGAACATTGTCAGTGGCTCTGCAAGAGAGCTTAAAGATACACTAATGAAGTTTGCCGATAAATCAATATTTATATACACATATATCAATACACATATAGCTATATGAATTTAAATTTTTTTCGAAAAAGTCGTGAAATTTATGCACAGAGCTGAAACTTGGTGAATTTTATAACAATAGTACGATTTGCAAATGTTACCAAATTTTTGAACAAGCTGGCAACGCCTAACTTTACCGTCCATATACGCGTACATTGCGTATACGTTATTTTTTTTTTTTTTGAAAGCCCATGATTTCTAACTGCACAAACAAAATTTTGAAAAAATAGTTTTTTTATAATCATACTAGTCTGTTTCTATCAAAATCCAAATAAAGTAATAATATGGATTTTTAAAAACAATTCGAAGATTTAAAAAAAAAAAATATATATATATATATATACATATCACACACTAATTTATATTTTTGTGTAGCAATTAGTTATGATCCAAAACAAAAAAAAAAAAAAAAAAAAATTTTTCAAATTAGAAATTTTTAGGCTTCCTCAACATCAACTCATTTGGAATACAAATTCGTTTATAGCTAACACGTCTTAGCTTATATATTTATTTCCTTTTTTTTTTGGATAGGACTCGCATGTACATATATAGTATATACGTATGACAAACTGCGTTTATATATATTAATAAAAGCCGTAGATAAAGTATTTGCTTGAAGTAATAAAAGTACCTTCAGGCCAGTTTTCCACAAAGTTCAAATTTTTTGCTGCCTTGTGTTGCGCATAAAAAACTGTCGTTAAAATAAATAAGAAAAACAAAAAAAATGAAAATATAGTTCAGAAACTATATTTTTAGCACATAGTTAAAATAATATAATGTATATAGAAATGCCTATTATTTATGGACAGTGTTTTTTTTTGCTATATGCAACATACTACGTGTACTATGTATACACCATGTGACAAGCAATGTTATGGTATTTTTTATATTTTTTTTATAATGACTCAGTTATAGTGGAAATTTTAGGAAATAAACGTGAAATCTTTAAACACAAATACCATGGCTCAATTAATTCGTTATTTTTTTATATTTTAATTACCAATTTATAACAGAAACAGAAGTATGTATAAAAAAATAAAAATATAATTTAGTATCAGCATTAAAATTCAACAACTGGTTCGACAACAACAGCAACAACAACAAAATATAATTAAATCACAAATATTCAACATTAGGTAATGGAAATATAAGCTGCTATGAATGAAATAAGCTCAGATAGACACCCTATATTTGCACATATACATAAATACACGCCATCAATGCAATAATAAAAATCTAATCAGCTTTTAACTATATTTTGTTTTTGTACCCTGTATTTTATGTTAAGGGGTATATTAAATATGAGTAACAGAGAGAAGCAGACGCAAAAGAAATTGATATAGATATGTTCATTAGCCTAGTCTGTCTGTCTGTATGAACGCCTAGAACTTGCATACAATAAGAGCTATAATAACCAAACTTGAGGCAGTTCATGTTAAGTTTTATTTTGCTACATTGTCTTCTAACCCAAATAAATTTAAAGCGCTTAAAGTAAATATAGAAAATAATCGCAAACTTCGCGTCCCAGACAATTCAAAATTTGTTGTTCCTATTTATTGCTTCCATTTTACATAACCCTTTGCATACATAAAGTTGCCTTATAATTTAATACTATAGGGTATCCCAAAGTCGTTGTTACTCACCACAATTGTGTTTTTGCTGCTGTTATTGTTAAAAGGTCAAATGCATTGCGTAACTGCAGCAATGGCATGATCCAGAACTGATAATAGCAAAAACAAAATTTTATTCCATCCGGTGACGTTTAACTAAGTTCTACCTTTTCTATGCCATCTTGCAGCCCCGCTTCAAAATGGATGCCTTGGAATCCTACATTGCTTTACCCAAGGAAGACGCAGCCGCAGAGCCAGCTACTTCCACAACTAGCCCAGCTGCTTCTGAAGATCTCAAGACAGACATTCCCTACTTTGATGAGCAGCCAAGGCAGACGGAAGACAAGTCCTCGCAACTGTCCAGCGTGGCTAGCGGCGCAAACAATGGCAATGCTGACTTTGATCCCACACTGTTGGCGCTGGGCAAAACCGAGTGTGAGCTGAGCGATTATTCGCCCTGGAATGAGTCGGGCGAGGCTAACGATGAGAATTATATGGATGATAGTGTTTCAGTGCAGAGCTCCGAATATGGCTCTTCCTGTGCGGGCCATAGTAGTTACTATCAGTCACCAACGCCAACGAACGGCGATCTGTTAATACGGCCGCCTTCACATGCGCCCTTTCACTATAACTATTCATCGCCATCACCACCAGGAGCAACGGCAGCACATGGTATGCCTATGCAGCTGCCTTCAAATGCTAGCAGTCGTATGCATGCTGCCTATCCACATTCCCAGCCTATGCATGGCCAGCTGCCGCCCACACCGCCAGGTTTTTATCCCAATATGTGGTATCCAAATGCACCCTATGGCTCAGGCGCTGGCAGAGCTGGCCCCATGCAGCCAGGCGTTTCATATGCACGTTATGGCGGCTATGGTGCAGCATATCCAACACATCCAGCACATCCTTCGCATATGCATGCGCATCAACCGCCGCATCATGGCCATCATACAGCGCATCATCAGCAACATCCGCTTCAGCATCAACATCCACATGAGACAATGATGGAAATGTTTCAGCTCTCAAATAGGTAAGTGGCCCAGTTAAGCTAGCTATTTGTGGAATTGGAAGTAACTTCGTGCTACCTGCTGTGCTAATGGCAATCACCAGTGCGCGTCACGCGTCATTGGTAGGCGAAGGAGGTCGCCAATAGCAACTAATTTGGGCCATTCACAAAACGCCGCAGTTCTAGAGCTGTCCCACTGTGCGTCATCTTCGGCTGATTGCAGTGCGTTTTTTTTTATTTTTTTTTTTTTTGCAATTAGTGTGTGTATCCTTTGCCCTTGGGTAACCAAGCACAGCTTGGCTGGATCCACTTGATTACCACAGTGCCCTAGAGTTTCAAAGCTCTACGGGATATTGCTATGATTTTGATATTTCTGTACGTATTTTTATCAAAGTTGTTTTCGCTGCTTATGTTTATTTATGTCCCGACGCCCCCATAGCTCAACACCAAAGCAATTTAACCATTCTGATTCTACCCTTCCCAGATTTTCCGGCAATCTCTTGTCGATTTATAACTCTGCTGTTATCGCTGCCAATTCGTATGCCACAATAACATAAAAATAAAATTCGAAAGTAAACAACAACAAATTTACAATATTATATGTATATGCAATGCAAAATGCAGCGAGAGTGGGTCGACTAATTCGGCAAAGCCCCTCATACCCATAGAGCACTATTTTCGTCAATCAAACGTTATTTTATTTTTGGGCGATTACTGAAAAGATATTTTAAACATAAAAGTAATAAATGAAATTTTGATAGATATTTGCACATAAGGATTTTCTCACGCCTTTGTACTTGAGTAAGCTTTTTATTTATTTACCAATATTTATTTTCGATAAGACAGCTAAATGCATTTAAATAGAATTTATTTTTTTACACACAAATACACTTGAATTGTTTTTGATTTCTGAAAAGATTAAAACTTGTTTACAAACGATAAGCAATTGTACCATAAATATATATATATTTTCAAAAGAAATATATTTGTGTGATAGAAATATATCGTCTTATATATTACATAAGTTATTAAATCTTTCTTATCATTTTTATTGAGTAAAAGGTAAGGTACAAAAATACCATACATTTTTTTCGATTTATGTCTTTCAACCATGGTTTTATACATAATATTTTGTAGCCTGACATGAAGGGAGCTTTAAGACTTCGACCCAAAAAACATACAGTAAAAATGGTGTGACCTCCGTACCCGAGAACCGATTTTTTCTGGGGCTATGTTTCAACATAAATTAAAAAAACAGCACAAAATTTTGTTTCGCAATCGGAGGTACGGTGCTGTTTTAATATATTTTTTGGATCGCTGAATATAAATCCGAGGTTACAAAAATGCCAACAAGTCAGGTTTCAGTGCTAGCCGTTTAATAGGGTTTTTTGGAGGTTTTTTCACAACTCTGGGATTCGGATAAAGCGGTTCAAAGTCTATGTAGGTTCATCTGACACAAACGAAGGACTTTGAATTCTTAATTTGTTATTCCTGAATTCTTATTACTCTCGCTAATGGTAAGACGCAATTATAGAAAAGTCTTTTGATTAAACAAGGTCCATCCCACAGTAAAAAGCTGTTTGCAATAGGGAGTGAAACTAAGAATTCAAAATCCATGTTGGTTGACCTGGCACATACGAAAGACTTTGAATTCTTAATTTCTTATTCCTGAATTCTTATTACTGTCGTTTATGGTAAGACCCAATTATAGAAAAGTCTTTTGATTGAACAAGGTCCATCCCAAAGTAAAAGCTGTTTCGAGCGGCGCCATCTAAACGATATCTATATCGTTCTCTATCGACTTCCAGTTAAAATTGAATGACATTAAGTTCTGTGAAAGCAGAGTTATGGCATTTTAAGTGCTAATCGTTAGGTTAGGTTAGGTTAGGGCGGCTGCTGGCTTAAAACCAGCACACTTAGGCCTGGGCTGGCCCGTTGTGACACCGCACGGATCTCTATGCTTCCCGTTGCATTTTTACCCTTCTCCTATATGGTATGCTTAAAAGGGGTCCCATCCTGTTGCAGCAATGTAGCTTGCAATCTTTCTCGGACAAATGAACTCCAGCCCTGCTAGGTTCTGAAGGAAATAGTAACCCAGGTGCTTTTTCCTGCGTCTGCTGAGAGCTTCGCAGGAGCAGAAGAAGTGCACTACTGTTCCTATCTCTTCTTCGTCTCTGCAGCTTCTGCAAAAGTCATTTATAGGAACATTAAGTCTAGCAGCGTGTGCTCCAACGAGCCAGTGCCCAGTAATCGCTCTAACGACTGCCGAGCACTGTGAACGGTTAAGACTGCAAAGTTTTCTGGAGCGTTTTGCGTCAATAGTTGGCCATATTTGGCGGGTGATCCTACAGTGAGGTGTGTTGTTCCACATACTTTGAGCATGAAGGCTACACTTTTCACTAGTATGTAGCTTAAAAGTAGCCATCGGCATACGTATATCCTCCTTATCAGGAAGGAGGGTAGTGGTCGTGCCGTTTCTGGCCAGTTCGTCTGCTATTTCATTGCCTTTAATACCTTCGTGCCCCGGCACCCAGATAAGGCTAATAACAAACTGCTGTGCCATCTCTTGAAGAGATGGGCGGCAGTTGTTGACTGTCGTCGCATTTGAGGATAACAAACGAAGTGACTTAATAGCTGCCTGACTATCTGAGTAAATGTTTATTACCCTGTTGTCTGGGCTGGCGTTGCGCAAGCCTCGTTGATAGTAAGTACTTCTGCCTGGAAAACACTACAGTGATCCGGGAGCCGGAAGGACTGCCTGATATTTAGTTTTTCCGAGAAAACCCCTCCCCCGACTTGATTGTTGAGTTTGGAGCCGTCCGTGAAGACACTAATGGAGTCTTTTTGACCCGGCTGATTTCCTATCCACGATTCCCTTGAAGGTATTATGGTAGTAAAAAGGGTTGAGGTGTGTTCCTTAGGGATACAGTAATCGGTAGCTGACACAATAGTGTCTTCTACAAGAATGGACGAAACCCATAACGTAAGACTGCCCAGCTTTGAGCATCCTTTAGGCGTCTCGCTGTTGAGGTAGCTAATTATTTTGCCACTAGAAGGATTGGAGAGATATTGGTGATGGCATTTAGTGCCTCACTTGAAGTAGTTCTAATGGCACCTGTGATACATAGTTGTGCCATTCTTTGCACCTTATTTAGTGCTAGTCGTTACATCGGTATAAAAATGTGTTCGATGCTCATGGAACCTTTTTTTAAACTTGGCAAATTTTACCGAAATATTGCAGTTGGTGAAAAAAGTCGATAAAGAAGATACCTTCCAACGGTATAGATTACATATAGATGGCGCCACCCTAAATGTTCCTATTGGAAAAGTCCTCTTAACTTTTAGACGAACTTTGTACTGCTAAAAAGTACAGTGCCGGGGGCTTTGCTTGTCAAGTTACGGCTTAAGTCAGTGTTACTTAGCAGAATTCTAATATGAACTAGCCTTTCTTCGGATTTATGTTCCAACTTATTTACATGAGGCTAACTATTTTTAATTAATCGATCTTTCGATGTGACGCAGTATAAAGAAAAAAAATGTTATGTGCTTTGAAAATGTTTCATCTTTTGTTTAATCAACTAGTTTAAGTTTCTAAGATTTGATATGGCTTACATTCTGATGCAGGTGACTTAAACTTTTTAATTGTAGTACGCAAAATGGTTACGGCTTCGATTAAAAATTATAGTAATGATAGCTTTATTATTTTAGTTGATGATATTTCAAGCCAACCTCTTCTCGATATACTATGTATATGAATTTAGATGTATTTAATCTCATCCACTGCAGCCAAGGTCGAGTGCATGAATTCGATTGTATATGTTAATGTATCCATGTGCAGCTAAGCATTTCGATGTAAAATATACATTTTATATACTATACTTATCGTTTGCGTCGCCGGTTTGTATCGCATAGATACAATGTAGCGCCAAAACAAAACTCTGTAAACACTCACAACAAACGGAAAATGCAAAAAGTTAAATAAACAGAAATGTTATACTCAAAATGAATGCACTCAAGTATAAGTGAATGCAAAGATAGCCCTAACAAACGCCACCTGCGATACACTTGGTCAGTATTTATGTATACAGTTGGTACACTTTAAGGGATTATAATCGCATGTTAACCATCTGGGTCAACAAAACTAAGCAATTATGCAGTAAGGAGTTTTAGATTTAATCAAAACTAATTGCAAGGGCAAAAGGAATGTGCTAAGTACATGAGGGTGTCAAACATAACATGCACAGTGGGCAAAAAATGCATATTAATTGCACCAATCTGAAAGGAGCTTAACTTCAGTTCAATGACAAGAATCTTGCAGATTTTGGAGCTGTTTATGGTATTTCGCTAATCGAAACATGAAAAACTTTATAAAAAGTTAACTTACGACAAATGGACATGGCGTATAGAGTGTATATTAAATCTTTAATAATAATTGGAAAAGGTAACTCAGCTTTACATGTTTACTTCCAAACAACGTATATTTTGTAATGAAGTCAGACTGTGAGTTTTTTTTTCGCAAAAATATTGCAAGAAATTCTAGGTGTCGAAGATCTTTGGTGCACCACATATTAAAAAAAAATTATGATTTTTATTTCAAGACAGAGACGCTTATGTTTAGACGAATTTTTGACCTTACCTGTTACTATGCATTGTGTTATGAAAATTATGAAGTTAGAATGAAAACTTGAAAATATATAGACAATCGTGTATAATTTCAAGCTGTTATTCCTTTAAAAGGTGCACAAGTTTTTTTTTTTTTAAATTTTGCCTTAATAAACAATCTAGCGGCCATAAATTCAAACAAGGAATCGCCCAACGAGGAGAGAATAATTTTTTTTTTATAGCTTTGATCCAAATTTTCGCTTCCCTCTGTAATTATAGCAGTATTTAAAATTATAAGGTAAGTTGGAGCAAATCCGACCTAGTAATTGGTTTTGGCTATAAAATATAAATATGTATGTATATATAAATGCGATATACCAAATGGAAGCTAACGCTTGGTCACAACTTTCGACAACTGCCGATTTCTCCTGCCCATTATTAATTTTTGAGATATGACCATTTTTCAAAAAAGGCAATTTTAGTCATTTAGTTGGGGTAAATCCGACTCTGTTTTTTCTGCTGATTTTCCACGGATATTCAAATTTAATTATTTTTCGATTATAAATTAAAATAGCATGTTTTGGGTTTAAAAAACTGAATTTATTTATTAAGAAAAAATCGTAATGTTTAGCACATACCTGTTTATAAATCGAAGTTCAGTTGGTTTTTTAATTTTTTTCCACAATCTTGAAAATCAAAATCCTATCATTGTACATTTTTTAAAGTCACAATATTATAATTAAGTAGAAAAGGTTATTAGCACCTGAACTCTTAAATTTATATATTAGAAATCACGTGAACTGTATATATAATAAAAAAAAAGCTGTGAAATAAATTGAACTGAATTGAATTAAAAAACGAAATGAAAGTTGATTGCATGTTAAAAAAGGATGATTGGATTGAATAGCTAAGTAACTACTCAGATTTATTTGATTAATAACTAACAAATAGCTTGCTGGCGTATTTTTGGTTCGAGCTGGACGTCTGGTTGGCCTCACCATTTAGAGGTCGGATTTGCCCCACTGTGCTATTTTTCATAACGACGCGAATAAAAAAAATTATACGAAATTTCCAACCAATACTATACATGCACTATTTAGGTCGTTTATAGTATTTATATAAGCCACTTAACTTAAAAACACTTATTTAGCAAGAAAAAATGTGTAATCAATATTAGAAAAACTAAATTGAAAATCGTTAAAACATTCATCTTGTCGTTTGAGCATCTAAATGTAGACTACTAAATGTAGACAACTGTGATGCTACAATTTTGGTTATTCTTGAGAAACAGTGGTAGGTCGGGCTTACCCACACTGTTGGGTTTGTTCCACCTTACCCTACCAAATAATTAGGAATTTATTAAAATATTTAAAATCGTGTACCAGATTATATACATAGCAGCATAGGTTTAATTACTGCTGATATTATCAGCGTTTTTTCCCTCATGAATAGGGGGTATTTTTGAAGTCCTGATAGGAGGTTTTGGACTCTAAATTTAGCATCAGCCAAACCAAAAACATATACAAAAATATCATTGAAGTCGAAAAAAAAAATCTTTGGTCATTCGGAGGTTATTCCAATGTTTTGTGGGACCTAGGATTCGGAGTAAACAGTTCAAAATCCATAAGGCTAGCCCTGTCATAAGTAAAGTACACACCACTTTTTTTTTTGTTTCAGGCCTTCAATTAAAAGTTCATTAGTATTGTATTTATGATTTACGTTGATATTAATTCCACTATTATGAAAATCACTTAATATTAAAATTAATTAAATGTATGCGTGTATATTTTTATTTTCGTTCTATAATCAATGTTAATTATACATTCTAATAGTGTGAAATTGAAAAAAATTCACTGGAATTGATATTAGAATATGACGTCTAGGCTTAGTATGTAGCTAATTTCATTCTATGCTAATTACAAGGCAATAATTAACAAATACATGCCTACTTTGTTTTATAAACATATATTTTACTATAAATAAATAAACAATGCTTAAATTGTAGCAACAACTATTTAGATCAAAAATATTGTATTATCTTTATTTACCGGCTTAAAAGCTGTTAAATACTCGAAAAACAATCAAAATTCTACCAATGTGCAAATGCATTTATTTGTATGAGTAATCGGTGTGCGTGAGTGGTTGCACCAAGTCAAATAGTTATACCTTGTACTCTAAAATAGAGTGAATATTAAGTTTGTGCAAGTTTTTGTGATATGCATGTTAAAGATAATTGCGTATATAGTTAGGAGAATAATAGAAAATGATTTACTTACTTACTTGTTTTTTCGGTATAGAATTTATGCGAATTATTTGTTCTTTATTATTCTTAAATTCAGAAAAAAATACTCTCAAGCTCAGATTTAAGCATAAATATACTTAAAAAGAGTACGAAATGTGAGCACTAGTTCATTAAGAATTTTTGTCTTCAAACCTATACTAAATCAAGTGCCCTAACTCTTCAGCATGAAATACTGAAATTAAGAAATGCTGTGATTTTTTTTTTGTTTTTTCAATATATCCTGGCTTCATAACTCTAAATCTGCTCATGATCCTGTCGAGACAAATGTTTTATTTTTTTTTTTAATGTTGTTTTTGTGCTTAGTTAGTGGAGTTAAATTATTCAGCAACTACGTATCTATTATGATGGTCAAATGTTGGCCTTCTGATGGGTATGCGTCTTAGATATCTCTCATATAAATAAGGTATGTTTTAAATTTTGCACAAAAAAAAAAACAAATACGTATATAGGCACTAATATGCAGATTTACAGTTGCCTTATGTTGGAACAGTGTATCTCAAAGTCGCCAGCGCTTAAACATTCGGCATGTTTTGTTTTTCTTTATTTTTTTTACAACTTAGATACATATAATTATGAAATATTTTTGTATTTGTGTTTGTACAGTAGTTTTTGTTGCTGTACTTCATTTCGCACTTGGCGTATTGCATTTTGCGCCGTTCCGTACATATTGCGAACTTGTATTGAAATTGCGTTTCAAACTTAATTGCATTCGAGATGGTAGGGACTGAGTGTAGCGCCAGCACCAGCAACGGATTTAATAATCACATTTGCTATGGGCCCTTTGCCCATACAACAGTCTCAATAAGTAGCTCTCACATTTCCATACGAATTACTCATAGAACTTCGATGTAGTATCCCGGACCCAGACAATCGTTTGGCTACTTGTTTTGACATTTATGTAATAGGCCAAAGCTTCGCGTCACGTCATCGTCGTCGTCGTCGATTACGTGCCTGTTCAGTGCTCAATACTAATTTGATAGCATTTTAAGTATTTATACAATGTTATAATATATGATATCTGTAGACATTCTATTCAATATATAATTCTACATATTTATGACATTCTGTGTGCACTGGGCTTATCGTGCTAAATATTGAGGTAATACCAAAAAAAATGTGCATTGGGAATGCAGTTGAGGCAATAGAGCTATTGGAGAAAAAAATTAAATAAGGCGGCTTTTGAATTTTTTGTACTGTTCAAACCAGTGCACAATGGGCCCGCGTAGCCAGATTTTGGCCAAAAGTCCCCCAGAAGAAAGTCAAAATTTGACTGATTTAAAACACAAACTTAATATACCCTTTGTACCATACGGTACAGGGTATAAAAACAAATGTTAAACAAAATGTTGAAATTTAAAAAAAAAAAGTTCATACTCGTTTTCGAAATTCGAGCTTTCACGCTTTGCTAAGAAAATAGTGCAGCATCTGTATTCATTAAGCAGATATGAATTGAAAAAAGTCAACCTAAATGTTTATTTTTAAAAAAATAGATGGACTTAAAAAAATTGTTAAAAAAATTTATGAGACTACGAATAGATTGGACAAAGTAAAAATGATCTAGATCAAAAATTGTGCGCGTACAATATAAATCTATGTATAAATTTGGCATCATTGAGTTCCAGTCTGGCAACAGATTTTTTTCGGCTAAAAACTCTCGATTTTATGTTTTATCAAACAAATGCATGATGAACTTTTTTTGTGTTACTTCACAGTCATTAAAATTTACCCTACTGGCCATGTTTTATGAGGTGCTACTGTATGTAATCAAAACATTCATATTATCGATTAGCTCTGATGACTGTCCATTTCATAAATGCACTTACATAGGTGCCGTTTTAATCTAAATTCTTCAGTATTAACAATTTATATGTGTAAAGAATCTTCACCAATTGTTGCTATAAAATTTATGGCCTGCTATAAAATTCGTCTATGAAGAGTGGACAATGATTGGACCAAGTTTACACTTAAGTCACGTATTTGAATGAAATTTTTATTTAATGGTTTTGAATTTTTTCAGCGGTCGCGAAGCACGAAATCGTGCCGAGAAAAATCGCCGCGACAAGCTAAATGGCTCCATACAGGAACTGTCTACGATGGTGCCCCATGTTGCGGAATCACCGCGCCGAGTTGATAAGACAGCCGTATTACGTTTTGCTGCCCATGGACTGAGGCTTAAATATGGTAAGCGTCTTTTGTTTACAAAATAAATGCAGCTTTTATATACTATGCGTATTTACTTGCAGTATTTGGCAACAACTTGCACCAACAACAGCCACAGATTACGGACACGTTGATGGGCATGCTGGACAGCTTCTTTTTGACCCTGACCTGTCATGGCCAAATACTATTGATATCGTCCAGCATTGAACAGCACTTGGGACACTGTCAGGTGTGTAAACCGGTCGATTTACTATTAACCCGTCTATTTGTTTTTACAATTGGATGTCGGTGTACGTGACATTGGCGCATTGCCGGCCGGCCAATGGAAACGTGCCTCCGTGTTGTTTGTTTGCCTTTATGTAATAATAAAATTTCCATTTCCTTGTTGTGTCTGACAGACGGATTTGTATGGCCAGAGCATATTGCATATAACGCATCCCGATGATCAAAATATGCTAAAACAACAGCTGATACCCTCAGAACTGGAGAATCTCTTTGATGCGTCTACGGATATGGATGAGAATGGCGAGCCTAGGCTGCGCAGCAAAACAGAAGAGGATTACATTGATCGCAAGTTGCGAGAGGATAGGCGTAGCTTTCGAGTAAGGTTAGTATTTCAATTGGGACTGGGCCTATTGGATTTCGGAGCCGCCGACTCAGACTAAACTCAAATCTTTTCGCTAGTGTGTGACATAGCGTTTTCAGTCTTAACGATTCTATATTCGTGCGCTTGAAACTATATTTTCCGGTCTTATATTAAAATATACGTAAATACAAATAAAAACTTGGTAAATCGAAGCGAAAAAAGCGGAAGCCGTTCTGATTACACTAGTTTACAAATTGTAAAAAATTGTTGGTATCCTCGATATGTTTTAGTCGTTTCCGTAGTAAAATAGCACGCTTAAACCGAAAATGAAATCCAAAATTTTTTTCATGGAACGGATATCGAGACATTTCGAAAAATATATTATTCCAAATTAAAAAAAAAAGTGTCTTTACTTAAAAGCAAATATCTCTGGTTGTACTAAACTGATTTTAATCATTTATTTTACTAAGCTGTAGATAATTGAATTACACATCGATTATGTTTGAAACATATTTTTGTTAAATTTACGGCTTAGACGCTATTTATGCATTTATATGCAATTTTTCCTAATTTTTAACAAAGTTTTGAAAAAATTTCTGTTTATCTAATTTAAAAAATTTCAAATTGTTCATACAGTTTTTTCGTGGCTCGTAAAGTTCGATCGATTACGAAGAAAATGAGTGATTGTTCATCAAAATCGGGGCAAAAATGTGGAAATAACAGGAATTTTTGTAAGAATCGAAAAATGTCAATTTGTTTTAAAAACCAAAAGTTTTAGATAAATAAGTCGCGTGTTTATTAAGATATCGTTTGGCATTCAAAAACTCTGTACCACATTTTATCAAAATTGGTAGACTATATCATATAGCACCCATAGGATCGATCGTTCAAAAATACGTGTGTTTGATCAATATGCCGGATTTTGCACCAAACACGTTTTCATATAAATGCATTATTAGCGTCCAAGCCGTAAATTTGACAAAAATATGTTCCAAGTTTTATCGCTGGGTAATTCAATTATCTACAGTTTAGTAAAAAAAATTATCAAAATAAGTCTAGTGCAACCAGAGATATTTGATTCAAGTAGAGACACTTTTTTTTCAATTTCGGAGTGTTTTTTTAAATATCTCGAAGTCCGTTCCATGAAAAATTTGTTGACTTCATTTTCGGTTTCATTTTCGGTTTAAGATATGTTGAGGATACCAAAATTTTATTGAATTTGTAAGCTAGTGTTAAATTAGATTATAGTTTTATCAAAAAATTCTTACAAACCAAAATATTAGGGTAGAAACAACAATCTACAGTTCTGACCTAGTTCACTGTGACCTAATCTTGGGAAAATGGTATGTTTATAGCACAATCAAAGTGCCTTAAACTTTAAACAATATTATCTGATAAGGTTTTTAATTTAAATTACGATTTTTCGTTAGATAACAAAATGTACATTGAACATATAAAATTATTTAGATAATTTTGATAATAAAGCCGAAAAATGAAAAATTCAGCTTTATGTCCAATTTAGAATACTCAAACTGACTTTTTCTTTACACTATTTAAAGATTGGCTCGTGCCGGTCCACGCTCGGAGCCCACAGCCTATGAGGTGGTCAAGATTGATGGTTGCTTTCGACGTAGCGATGAAGCACCGCGTGGCATCAAGTCCAATACATTTAGTTCCAGTCTGCAGCTCATACGACGCACGCGAGGACGCGATGATGCCATACCACTGCACACGATCAGTGGTAATGATATCGTAAGTTGGATAAGTCTTTGGAAATCACTTGTATTATACTAAACTTGTATTATAATAGGTGCTAACAGCATGCGCACGTATTATACGCCCGCCGAAGATCTCTAGTCGACTAATGGATGCTAATGTATTGGAGTATCGTACACGTCATCTGATCGACGGTCGCATTATTGACTGTGATCAGCGTATTGGCCTTGTGGCTGGGTACATGACGGATGAGGTGCGCAATCTAAGCCCCTTCACTTTCATACACAACGATGATGTGCGCTGGGTTATTGTGGCGCTGCGGCAGAGTAAGTGGCAGCCATTTTAAAATTATTTACTCTATATGTGTATTTTAAAACAAGTTATTTTTTTTTTGTTGCACAGTGTACGACTGTAATAGCTCCTATGGCGAGTCCACCTATCGTCTGTTTACGCGCAATGGCAACATTATATATTTGCAGACAAAGGGCTATCTGGAAATTGAAAAGGAGTCGAACAAGGTGCACTCGTTTGTCTGCGTAAATACGCTGCTGGACGAGGAGGAGGGCAAGCGTCGCGTGCAGGACATGAAAAATAAGTTCTCGGTCATAATCAATACAAAAATACCACAGTCCACTTCGGATGTGCCTGCTTCGGAGCATCCAGCGCAGCTGGAAAAAGCTGTGCTGTGTCTCATACAAAATTTGCAGTCTGCATCGGATGAGGATAGCGGCGATTTGGATGACTATGATGATGACTCTGATGAGCCGGATGATGAGGGAGGCCTAACCATAAGAGAGTTGGATGCACCAGTACAGCGTCATCCACATACGCAGCAACAGCAGCAGAAGCAGCATCAAAAACGTTCACACTCCTCGCTCTCGCAGTCACGCACAGCGGGCAAGCCATCCTTGGCGCTGGTACCGCCCGAGGCGGCAACAGTTAAATCCTCCATATCCAAAAGTGTCAGTGTGGTCAATGTGACTGCCGCAAAACATTTGCGTGCTGCCAAGTCACCAAATGCACAAAATAGCTGCAGCTGTCAGGGAAAAGATAGCGAATGCAGCAGCTGCCAGAGTCCGCTGACGCCAGAAACAACAGAAGCAGCCAGTACTGGTAATCTGAAGCGTAGAGCTGGCTCCGAGAGCGAAGATGTAAAACTGCCCAAAAGATATATGCCTGCCACTGGTAAATGTGCGCATATACAAAGGATTTAAAGTATACTCATTATGATCTCTTTGCTATATCTATCTACAGAAATAGAGCAAGTGCTGAGCAGCTCATTGGAGCAGATTGAGCGCAATCTGCATCGGCAGCTAAATGTGGCCAAGGAGCTGCTTGATCAGAGCAATCGCTATGAGCTGCCGCATGCCACTGAGCGCATTGATGAGATCATTGTGAGTCTGGGCGCACAAATTGCCTATAAATGATGTGGCATAAACTTGTTATTATCTTGCAGGAGGAGCACCAGAAGCAAAGTGAACTTTTTGTAAACATCAAAAGTGAGTACGAAGTGCAGCTGCAAAATAGGGTGGATACAACGAAAACCGAATCCGAGCCACAGGACAGTAATGCGGCCAGCTGCAGCGGGCATTAATAGAAGGTTTCAAAAGGATTTAGGTTTCTAGCAGCGCTACGGCGTCTATGTGATAAACGTGGCAGCAACAGCAACAAACGAAAGCTCAAAACCAATACATAGAGAAAGTATAAAACAATTGGTAGTAAAAATATGTACTATGTAAACTGCAAACTATTGCTAACTAATACTAATTTGGTGCAACTACTACTACTACTACTATATACTACTATTTTTACAACTAGCGTAGTAGGTGTAAACTTTTTACATAAGAAAACTATGAGTGAGCATGAAACATACTTTATTCACTTTTGAGCGTTTTCCTGTGTCAACTCTCTCAGTTGGCCAGCTGTTATTATGTTTTGTTGTTTTTGCTTAGTGAATGAATATGTTATATACCTTTAGGCGCTTATGTATAGATAGTATATAGTTTTAATGTATGTATACCGAAAGTGTTTGATATTTAAACTTTATTTGAAATTGTAGTCACATTCACACAATATGCACAATTATTAGATAATATATCTATGTACCATATATTGCATATGCCATGCCCTCATGGCATAAAAACTAAACGTGATAAAAGACTGTTAGCAACTAAATACAAAACAATTAAAAATATAAAATGCATATTTAAGCATAGTTTTTAAATTTAAACACACACACACAAATAATTACGTGTTATATGTCTTATGCTAGTAAATTGAGGATCACTGTGGGGTAAATAAATGTTCAACTTATGATAATTCTGGGGCGCAATGGAATTTTAAGAGGCAATTTTTAAACTGCAAACTGTTGTAATTTTAATAAAGAAAAAACTTAAAATAAGAAACTCAATGCAACAATTTTGCGCCAAGTACAATTTACATAATAAATAAATTAAATATACATATACACTACTATAAACTTAACTAAAAAAAATTGATGTAATAAATTCTGTTGAATGTTTGTTATGCATTTGCTTTTCTAAATTTATATAGACTAATGTTTTAGCAAATAAACTTGTGTACCTATATAGACACTTAATACATGTTTATATATATAACTAAGCATATACGACTAAATGCATGTAATACTATATGTATAAGCTGGTACATTTTTGTATGTACAATACTATGTGTATATGTGTGAACATTATCTGGTGAAAAAAAGTTATATACAATAACATGAATATACGTTTGTTAAATGCAACAAGAAAAAAAGATATTAAAAAAAAAGAAATATATAAATAAAAAAAATTAGTAAATTTAATAAATAACACAAATTCTGCAAAATTGCATATATTTCCATTTGTTTTTAGTTCTGAATTTCGATTGTCTTTGGTGTGGATATCTTAAAGATTTAAATGTTATTGGGGCTAATAGAAGATTAAGCAGTACAGATAAGGTACCAGTTTGTAGATCAAAGAGCTATTGGTATTGTTTATTGTTTTTTGGTTGGACTTTATGCCGGAGTGCCTTTAGAGCACCGATATTTCACATTAAACAGGTTCTTATGATTCTATTTTGCCTGTTTTGGTTTGCAAGTTTTAATCACTTGAGTGGACATAGACAACGCATTTTATAGCGCCTCGTAAGATAACCGGTTAAGCTGCGAATGTTATCTTTTCTTAAGCTACTTAATAAGTCAAACATATTGATTATTGACTATAATAAATGCTTTGAATAATGCCGGCAAAGTGTGCTTCTTAACTGTGCGTGTATATCGCTAAAACAAGTTAGCTTAACTCAGCTCTAAGCCAATTTTGGTCTCTTTAGAAATTCAAAGAGCGCCCAGGGATCGAATTAGTATAACTATTATTGCGAACCATACATCAACATACAACAACTGCTTGACTCTGCTTGGTCAACGAAATAAGCAGTGCTTCGCCTTAGCACTGCTTTGGCCAAACACTGCTTGCTGCATGCCAAATAGCTGCTTGCTGTATCACACACACAACAGCATGATTAAAACGCCCCTAGACATTACGTATACGCAGCACTCAAATTGTTTGAATGCTATGCTATGACGAATAAATCCCTACCACTCCCGGCGTATACTTAATGATTACATGTGCGCCGTATTGTGCTGCTCATTATGCTCATTTGTTGTCATTTTGCTGAGCTGCTTTCGCTTAATCCCATATCTATTGATTGACCAATGCGTTTCGCATGAAAGATGTCCATTTTTCTTTGTTTTAATATAGCAAGCAGACAGATCTACGAACAAGCTTAATTATTAAGAAATGACATAATTACATTTACAGCCGCGCATATAAAAGCAGCAACAGCCAACTCCACACATTTATTTATAGTTAATCCCACACGGTTTAAATTTAAACTGACAAATCCTTTGGTGCAAAAATTGCGTAGTCGTTTTGGTTATTTAAGGAGCCCGACTGTTATGTAGCGTCACGTGTTTCCTGTTAAATGCTCTAATGATGAGTATTAGCCAAGACTAAGTGCCACTCAGAGCAGTACGACACACCTTCATACACTTGCTTTGCTGAACTGCTTTGCTTTAGATATCAAAATTTACGCAATATGCTTTTACTTTTTATACCCTGTAGCTATGGTTTCTAGGGTATTTAAGATTTGTGCAATATATCTAATAGGTAGAAGCAGGCGTGGCAGACCAAATGGTATTTATACCAAAATGCTTAGCGATTAAGCCATGTCACCTCTGAACGTCAAGAGCTCCAGATCTCCAGATGATCATAGTATCACAAGCTAGATGCATTAAATTTGGTAATAAGCATCATCTAGGCCTTATCAACAAAGGCACATAGTCACCCAATCGCTTTACCGATTTACGCACTCCGCTTTTTATAGACTGAAAACAAAGGATTCAAAATTTATTAAGATTTGGGCAAGCTACGGATGTACAGCGTATACCACTGTCGACATCACATCGATAGTCAAAATTTTTTTTTATTTCACTTTGGCAGTCTTTTACCCACTTTTCTTTTAGCCAGCGTCCGTTGTCAGCGTTACCAACGAAGGTAACCAACTGACATGTTCCTGGACCCGCACTTAGCCCAATCTCTGTCTCGTTCCACCTCACGCACAGAGTCACATGCGGCATCAGGCTTTAGGTGAGTGTGTACGTGAGTTTAAGCTGCTGTGTTGCTTTGTAGATCTGGAATGGGGTGACATATAAAATGTACATACTCATATATGGTGCAGCCTATATAGGCTTTATATCTCTATACCTTTATAGTTAGTCAAACGTGGCCCGTCACCGCGTACGTGTTTATTTGCCTAAAGAAAGTTGTTATCTTTGGCTCAAAGCTGCCAAATGAAAAAATACCGGAAGGCTAACGTCAGGGTGCCGACATTTACACATACTTCTATAACCATATCCTAACACCAACAAGGTAACATTTAATTTAACTTCTTTTGTGAATTTATTTGACTTTAATTTAATATATATATTTTATTCACCTTAACCACAACCATAAAAAGACATTTTATCCAAAATTCAAAGTTGTTTCCCTGCTTTTTCTTTCATCCACAATACAGCTTAACTACATTTACATTTACATTTGTTATGTATTGCGCAGGGATGGGCAGATTTCTAAAAGCCGAAAATTAAAAAAAAAATCCATTTCTTAAAGTAGTATCTAACTACTAGTCAAAGAATCAAAAAAGAGGCATACTCTTGCGGCGACATACTAAACTTGTTATATATTCATGCAGATATTGGGACAGACAGACAGCTATACGGACATGGCTGAGCCAATACTTATCATACGGGTAAAGGATAGACTTAAGCTCAATAAAAAAGTATTAAGTTAGGTGAAGTTCAATAGGTTGATAGGCTCAGGCCGGTATTGATCTTATGATCCTTAATTATAGAAAAAAGGTAAATTAAAGGTGAGGAGTGCTGGAGAGGGTAGTTTAATTGGTGGGATAGCTGGTGGCAGCTCGTAGAAACGGCTTAATCGTTTTCTAAGAAGCGGCAGGGTAGTCGAAGACGTCATGGTGGTGAACGTGCCCCCTCTTGGCCATAAGGTGCAGTACCCCGTTACAGCTCCTATCACCAACCTTGTCCTGTTCTTGTGGAACCGCAGGAGTTTGGCACAGTCATTTGGGGGATGTGACAAGCGGAGGTTGTGTTCCACTCTTTTTCTGCCTCAGCTCTGTTATTTCAAATCAAATATCTTGTAGAGGTGTTTTTACATTTAGAGACACTGGTAGTGCTTATTCGTTTATTGGTCCTCCGCGATTGTTTCAGTACAAGTATCCTTGCAAAGTAACAAGCCACACTCCATTTTTGGAAGAGTTATAAGAGTCTTATAACTAGTTCCGTCATGCCTGAGCTCATTGCCACAAATCCAATTTGGGAATAAGCTATTTTTGCCTACGTTCTTAGCTACCCTTCCAAAAGCCATGTATACAGACCAAATCCGGTTCAAACGTTTTGCCAGATAGACACAAAGTTAAAGAGTAAAAGTAAAATACCCAACAGGTGACTGCTCCTATTAGTTCCAGGCGCACGTATTGCTCGAAACTTATCCGTAAACTGAGCCAAGGCGCTGGATTTCTGCAGGCCAATGAGCCCTACTTTGATGTGCGAGAGCAAATTGCTTAATTATTGTGGACTCTGTTGACTAAGTTATCTGCCACAGGCATGGGATTAAATTTAGCAGTGCCATAAAATTTTGCAGCCATTGCCTCGGATTACAGAAATGGCCAATTAGTTTTTAAGTCAAATGACACTGCCCAAGCTGGTCATAACTTGTTGCCTTTTCAACCTAGTAATTGTGAAGTTTCAAGGCTATTCTGGGCCACTGTGTAATACAATACGAACGGTTGTATTTTTGTTGGAACAAATTTAACAACTTTTCATCAACATCATTGGGTCTGTACAGATGTTTTCTGCGGATGTTTTTGCATGTAGAGCTGCAGGTTATGTGGAAGTGAATATCATGTAACATACACTTTACTCACATATTTTCGCCTGAAGCTTTAATTTGGAATATTTTTCATTACTTTAAACTAGACGCTTGTCAATATGTTTGTTTTTAATAGCTTATGAAATTAATGTTTGTTCGCAAATATTATTTACAATTTTAACCGGATTTATGCAGCACACTTAGTGTTGTGCCAAGAATCACCAGCAGAGAGTTTCCCTTACCGAATGCGGACAATTGCTGACTGCTATGAGTGTCTCATTTGGGTTTGGCAATTTTTT
Source organism: Chymomyza costata (assembly GCA_018150985.1). Lineage (NCBI taxonomy): Eukaryota > Metazoa > Arthropoda > Insecta > Diptera > Drosophilidae > Chymomyza > Chymomyza costata. The sequence continues at coordinate 2,663,816 of JAECWU010000001.1, read as the reverse complement.
TTTTGTTTATAATTACCTACCCAAATATCTTTTGGTGTTTTTGCTAAGAACCTTAAAAATGTTCAACTAATTTTATACCAAAAGCATCAAAGAGAAAGGAAAATTAAAAGGTTACAAGACTTACAACAATAAAGGCATAAAGGCAAAAGTGCCAGACTATAAGCGTGAGCAACTACAATCAGCTATTTACAAGTGGCTTTGTCTGTTACTACCATAAGATTAAGTTTTGGATATTGGTCAGGTCAGATATTGGTGTCTTTAATTAATTTGTCGGGCATAATAGCAAGAATCCATGAATGAGTAATAATACCAAAAATATAAAAAAAACATTCTCAACCTCATTAAGCGCTTTTTACAACGCTCTTTTGAACAAGAATGCCTCATTTTCGCAGTCAAAGATCAGACGGAAATGTTCATTTTTAAGTATACGTTGTTGTTGGACAATTTGCCATTTAGCCAATAGACATTTATGCCCGACGAAGCGAATACCCCAAATCTATATTTAATATTGTTTTGCAAAATAAAAACATCTTCAATCACTAAAAAAACTGGATTTGATTTAGGGACCGTACCCAAATTACGTGACCCACTTTTTAGAAGTTTTGAACCCGTCCCACCCCTCGGTGACCAACCGTAGTATATGTACCTTCCCCCTAGTTGTCACGTAGTAAGTAAAAAAAAAAATATTTCCCAAGAAAACCATGTAAAAAAAAAAGGTCATTGGACATTGACAAAACCCATAAAATACTCTATCTATTAAAACATAATCATAAGTAAACTACTACTACAACAACTACATAACTTTATTGTTCAAACATACACGTATTCCTAACATATAAATACCTTAGCCAAGGGCTTTAGTAGCCAGCGCTATACCCTTATCCCTAAGCTAGGTTAGAAATTTATTTGTAATCTTGCTGTACATAATAATAATAATAAATACCAAAAAATACCATCAAAAATATGTATACACTGATCGACTTTTACAACACAGTTTTGCTTAAAACTATGCTACTTTTCGCAAATAGTTTTTTGACACTTTTGCACTTGCGCCATTCTGCATTTTTGCCAAACAAAGTGAACACACTAAATATTAATAAGCCCAAAAAAAAAAATATTTTTGATAATCTTAACGTCCGGTAATTCTCAAGCAAGTAGTCAAAATTATGAACAAAAGGCAGGATTTTGAAAAGAAACAAAGCTTGCCTTTCTTCTTATAATAATATATATATTATCTTTGCTAACTAAGTAAAAGCTCCAAATAAAAGTACATAATACATGAAATTTTAATGTAAATAGAATCCTATAGGATTATCGAACATATGTTATAAATTTCGTAATGAAATTGAAAATAAAAAAAAAACAGGAAAAATATTTTTTTTTTATATCGCTACCTAAGAGAAATTTGTGCCCGCCGTTTCTCCATCTGTCAACGAACCTACATTTGGTGGAATAAACTTAGTCAATATTGTGATGATTGTGTTTTAATATAAAGTCTTCTAAATTATATAAATTAACTCTCAGCAGCTAAGACAGTTCTATATCTTCCAGCTTTTAAATGGCTGCTGCTTTATAAAACAATTCAAGTTAGCGATATAAAGTCTTCCAGTGTATTCACAAAAAACAACCAATAACCATCAACTACAATGAACTCGGAAATTTTAAAGTCTCTAATAGAGATATATGTTTGGCATAATCACGCGTTCAAATATGCCTCGAAAGAGATATCTGGAACATGATTGTGTGGTATTTAATGCGTCGACCAGTATATGAGTTTGTTTTTCACAAACAACGCATTTTGTTTGTTGTCTTTTTGACATTTTAATTAAGTTAAAAAAGAATTTGTTGTTATTCATGTAAAAACCAAATCAATGCTTCATGTGGCAAATTGTGATAAAAACCTTTAACATTTAAAAAAAATTAAATTTTAAGTGTCAGAGAAAGCTTTAATCAATATATCTATTGGTTTACTATATTGATTTAAACTGCATTACTTTGTTGCACAATACATAGCCTACACGAGGAGACTTTTTAACCAATTGTTTCTGAAATTTGTATTAAAATATTAAAAAAAATTATACTTTAATATTTTACTAAAAATAAAATTTGTTCTTAAAAATTTAATCTATAAAGTGAATTTAAAAATTGAAGTTAAAAATTTAATTGAAATATCTTTTGAACAAAGCTTAACTTTTGAACCAAAGTTTGGCTCATTTATTAAAAAATTTAAATATCATATATTAAGGGGACCTATCACTAGAACTGGCATTGCTAGCTCAAAGACGCTGTTTGCCCAAGAAAATCTTTGTTATTTCAAGACACCGCCGTTCGGACTCGGCTATAAGCTGTAGGTCCCTGTTCTCTTTAAACAGTTTTTAATAGAGATCCCCATGCCCCGCCCAGGGGATCCGACCGAACCATATTGTCAGCCCGGGAATTATTATTATTATTAAGGGGACCTTAAAGCGTTCTAACTTGGCAACTATTGGAGATACTTGCACGATTAAAAAACCAGTCTTATGTACATTTTGGAGATCTAAAATTTTTTGATATACTCCAAAAACAAAAAAGGGTAAGGGGCGGTGAAAATTACGAAACACTTGTAGTAACTTTGGCACCCTCTACCGCCTAAAATATGAACTTCTGGATATATTTTAATTCAATTTTGAACATTTTTAGCCTGGGAAGTTTTTGTGTGCTACTTATAGAATTCGACATAAATGGGATCAAACATTTGCCAAATTTGGAAAGCCCTACGGGGGAAGGGGAGGTCACCTTTTGGTTTTAGACTTTTTGGATGGTCCTTAATACATTAGAAGAGAAGAGAAATTCCAGCATGCAATTTTTTCCTATTTTTATTGTACTAAGTTTGTATCTTAAGTTTTTTTTTTTTTTATTTGTATAATATAATGTAAATAATCAAAAGTACATAAACTTTTATGAATCGCAATTTTCAAATTTTTGATCGCCAATCCAGCCTGATAAGCTGAAGATATCATAAAAGGGGCTCCAAGAAATGGTCAACATTACCGGGCATCTTTAGGTGGAGACTCAGATCATATTTTGTTGAATGAGATTTTGCTAGCCTATTACGATGCCTTTTAAGGCTTTCACTGTAGCGACTAATATGTTTATTTATCTGGAGTTAAAAGGTTTCCAGATTGAGGTCATGGTACAAGATGGAATTTCTTACGGCTTTTATATATTATATAATTAAAATTAAAAAAAAAATTTAAACTTATAAAAAAAATGCAATAGAAAAGAAGACGCTCTTCAAGTATTATCAAAAAATTCCAAAATATTCCAAAAGACGCTCTTCAATTATTAAAAAAAATCAAAAATATTCCAAAAGCTCTTAGAAGTAGCTTCACAGAGAAAATTAGATTTTAATTGTACATAATAGGTAAATGAGTACTTGCTTATCTCGTTATTAGGTTGCTTTGGCTTTTATTTTATATTGTTTTTTTTTTTAAATTATTTATTTTAATTTATTTTTTTTTCTTAAGTGAACATTTATTTTTAATTAATTTAATTTTTATTTACTTACGTCACTTTAAAGTATTTAAATTGCTTTTAACAATATTCCTATCATACATGAAAAATAATTCTAATATTTGCTTGTGGTTAAAATTAAACTTATCAACTTAACTTTTTGTTGATCAAGTTTTGACAAATTTACCTTTTGTGTTGTGCTTTAATTAGTTGAACAATTTGGAAACCATTTCGAGAGTGCCACCAAGCAACACTTCAACATGTCAAGTTCAACAAGAAGTATACTCAATTTAGTCCTCAGCATGTCAGCAGTACCTTTAAGTGTCGAAATTGAACACAAACAATGTCACAAGTCAAAATATGGCATGTTAAATTTTCCATTTTCTTTTATTTTTGGGTGCATAATAAAATTTTCATAGCACTTTTTAGAGCTCAATTAGCGCAAGACATTGATGAGGGACACAGAAGGGGCTCATTAAATTTGTTGATATAAGGATGCTTTTTCTAAAAAACATAAACATTCACCAAAGAAGTTTTTTTCAAAGTGCAATAAATTGAGTTTCAATTTTGTACCCTAGGTTGCTCCCAGCTCTTCATTTGGATGTATCTACAAACTCTATGATTGTCCTTCGTAACACTTACAATAGCTAGTATTTTAACAATATTTACTTTAAATAAAATTATTTGGAAGAATATTCATGAATAATAATAACTTATTTGGGATGTTTTTGTATTTTGATTGCTTAAGTATATTATGTATACGTATATTATGTATACGCGTTAGAAGCTGTCTTTGTCATTAAACGCAAATCATTAAAAACCAGCTCATTGTCTTGTAAATTCACTTGCACATAACATAAACAGTGCATGTGTACATACGTATATTTATTTATATATTAAACTTGTAGCTCATTCAATTTTAAGTGTCATACAGTGCGTAAAAAGAAACATTGCGTATACGCAGCTTATAACAAAAGACATCAAGCGTACATCATATAGTAAAAGGTATAAGCAGCATTCGCTTTTATTACACATATCCTGGTTACTTAAAGCATAAATATAAATAAATATGCATAATTTTAAATTAAGCTGCCGTAGCCGGCAGAAGGAAAAAACTTCAGTATCTTTGACAATTTTGTTTACGAAAATTGGTATTATAATTAAGTTATGTCAGTTTAAAATATCGTAAGCAGAATAAATATAGATGCAATCCTCTTTTTGCAATGTTTTATGTGTGTATGTAGAATTATGTACTTTGTTTTTAGCCTTGTTATGTCCTAGCTTTATGATTGTTCTGCTGGTTGCTGACTAAAACTTTTGCTGTTTGTCATGTCTCTCATATTTCGAGTCACTTAACTTAATATAGAGGCTTTTATAGACATAATAGAACATGCTACATTTTTATAATTAATTTAATCCCGATAGGGTTAAAAAAGCTCAATTGTATTTGACTCAACAGGCAAAGGGAGTTAAGACTAGCAAAGCATATGGAAATGATAAAAGCTTTGGTTTAAGTGTTTATAAGAAGCTATTTTATTATATTTATATTCGTGTGAGTATTTTTTTAAACTGGGTTTAATTTTTTATGTCATTTTCGAAAATTACACAAAGCTTAAGTTAAAAATAAGTTATTTAATGTGATATTGCATTGTTGGAGTGGTTAAAGTTTTTAAAATCTTGTTCTGTAGAAAAGTTCTTACACTGGCTCACAATAGCCAATATATCTTTCAGGTACAGACGGTTTTTTTAAAAGCAGCAAGTTGATATAAGAAATATTCTAATTATTTTGGTTTTGATTGCAAATTTGTACAAGTCTCAGGGCGGCATTTAGCTGCAAAAATTTAAAAATATTTTTGTGTGAAATTTTTTTATTTTATTTGTTATTTTGTTACATAAGATTGTTTCATTTTGTAGAAATGAAAGATTACTTTTGAATTATAAAATTAAGAATAGGTTAAAAAACGTAAAAAAATAATTGTATTATTAATTATTTTCATTTTTCATTGAAAAAAAGAATTGTGAGATATGGCTTGTCAAAGAAAAGTCTAAAAATGAAAAATATTCAAAAAGACATTTTTACACCAATCAAATACTTGCTTGCAAATATTTTTATGAAAGAGGACTACTCGAGTTTCAATTGATCAACTTATCATTAATACACGACTACTAAAAAACGAACCGGTGTAGAATTACTTATTTTATGTAAGGCATCTCATAGTCGTTATAACTACATTGTATCCTTACTCTTTATCATAATTCGCACTTTATTTACTCGCTTATCATGAGTAAAGTGGCATTTATTTATCCCTTTCATGTAGAGATAATAACTCTCAGTCAATTGTGTTAATCTGATATCCAATAAAGTATCTCGAGCACAGATTTTTCATAAAAACAATCACTATAATTCGATGTACACGCTTCACAAGAAAAATGAGTGTAAACTTAATTGAATTTTATGAAAAGATTTTCATTATTAAAACTGGCACAAAAGATACAGATATGCATGCAGTCAAGAGATGAATTCTGGAAAATGTTGTCTGCTGGATTATCTGCGATTTTCGCAACGTTTCTTTGCCAGCAGCCGGACGCCGCAAGAAGCCAATAATTTAACTCGAGTGGGAACTTAATGTGGCGCCACAGCTGCTCCATTGCTGTTGCTCCTCCACGTTGAGTTGAGTTAACGTGGAAGTGCATTAATTAAGCTTAAAGGCAGTCATGGTAACAACACCAAGGGACAGCAGCGGACGCGGCATTGGAATAAAGGAGCAGAAGGAGTAAAAGCAAGGCGCATGAATATAAAATGTTTAAATAGCTACGATGATTTTTATATCGATGCTAAGGGTAGTTCAAAAAAGCAAAAAAAAGGGGCAAACATACACAGAGAGAAAAGATCGAGATGTCTTGACAAATCTGTTAAATTGATTTCTTAAAATCAAAAGTAATTATATTTTCTATTTAAATTGTTTTAATGTATGTTGAGAACCATTTTGTTCACTTGTCGATAACGATGGAAAAGCTACTTTATTAATTAGGATCTGCAACCCTAAAAGAATTTGCATTTACACCCGCATACATGTCATATCGTTAACTGATAGATCCTGTTTAGAGCAAGGAAAAAAAGGAAATTTATAGAAATGAGTAAGAGAAATATGAGAAGTTATCAACAAATAAAACTGAAGCAGGACTGAATAATTTATATAAAGCATCCATTTAATGACTTGTAATTAACATATCTAGTGACAAATTATCTTGAGCTTCAAGAGAAATCTTTTTTTGATGCGATCTTCGAAGCCCCTGCAATAGAAAATCCGCAATATAAATATACCTTTTAAATATTATTTTTTAAATGTTTTTCTTTTGCATGCTTAAAAGTCTAACTAAAATAAATCTTTCATTCTTAGGATTTTTTTGTAATTTAGAGTAAATTAAGATATAATAAAATAATTACCTAGGAATTCCAGGATAAAATGAGAATTAAAAAAATTAAGTTTTCAAAATGAAAATTTTTTTAGATTTGATGAAACGTAAACGATTTTTTAGTCATCGATTTTTAAACTATTTTTAATTTTTGGGTCTATAATTAAAAATTTTTAGTCACAAAATTTTTTGCATTACATATTTGATTTTTTTTGATAATTTGGTTTTATTTTTTCAAATAATTAATAAATTTTATGCTATTGGCAAAGACACAAAATTAAAATTAAATTAAAATACAACAAAAGCCTGTGCCTACTTCGGTTTTATATACATATTTTGTAAACCTTTTTCGTTTTTTTCAGTGTAAAACTTTTAGTAAAATAACCAAGCAACCAACTAAGAAAACAAAGTACCCCTGCGTTAATTATAGCCCATATAAAATGTATTTTTATTGACACTAATTTGTTGAAAATAAACTGCGGCCAAAGGTAGGACACATAATAATGTAGATGAAGCTAACCTAATTTTGACAATCAGTACGGCGTATGCGTAATGTTAGTTAATTTAATTTTGTTGACTGCACTTAGGCATAGGAATAAGCATCTTATAAAACCAAGTCAAGCCCATCCAGTAAGCACTCTACTTCAAATTCTTTACAACCTTTATTAAATGCACAAAACGTTTAAAAACACAACAAATCAAATCAAGGGAAAAATCTAAAACCTGTAACGCCTGACTGCACGGTACTGATAGCCATCCTTGGTCAGCACGGCGCTCTCACCACCTTCGGGTCCCTCCACCTTGGCCACGGTGTCTGCAGGTGGCAAGTACGCCACGGTAGGCTGCTTGTAGTGATAACCATCATCCAATAGTTCGCCCGCTGGTTGCGGCACATCTATGACACGCACATCGGGTTGCTCTTGCTCTTGCAACTCAGGCTCTGGCTGCTCCTCTGGCGCAGCTTCCGTAGCGGGCGCTTCAGTTTCAACTACCTCAGGCGCCTGCGTGCTAACTTGCACCTCAGCGGGCGGCAGATACTCACGTGCCAGCTTGGGCTCCACAGCCGCAATGACTTCTTCGGTATCATCGGCCACAGGCGGCGGCAAATAGGCCTTGCTGGGTGGCAAATACTGCCTAGGCAGATGCGATACATCACGACGATTGCGATGACGGAACTTAAGACGACGTACTGTGCGATACTCGTAGCCAGCATTGCCCAGCACAGCGCTCTCGGGCTCTGTCTGCTCCAGAGCAGCAGCCACAGCAGCTTCAGTGGTATCGGGCGCCAGATACTCGGTAGCCGGCGGCAAGTACTCGGCAGCCTCGGCAAGCTCAGAGACATCGCGACGTAGACGCATAGTCTGAGGCACAAAGGCGGCGCTGGCCACCGCCGAGATGGTCAATACACTGCTGAGGGCAAAGATTTTCTACAAAAATTTTGAAAGCTAAGTTTAATGCACTTTAAAATCCTGCAGGACATACCATTTTTCACTCTTCGTTGTTTAGGCCTTGCGTGTGGCAATTAAAAGTTGCGTTAACTGTTTGATGATCTTGGCCAAGTTTGTAGCACAATTTATAGCAAAAAAGTTTTTGGCCAGTATGGCATATATGCTTGCTCCAGCCAAAAGTCGAGTTGAGTTGACTGTAGCTTAATTTAAAATCCAAAAAACAACAAACTCTTTTTTATTCGATTTCTTGTTATGTTTTATTTTGCGCCTTCCAGAAGTACCTCTTGAGATTCTTTTGCGTGTGCGGTGCTTGTGTATATGTATTTTTGGGGCTTTGCCTTGCATCGAGCTTCGAGCGTTGCAATGTCAAGTGCCGCTACCACTTGGCGCAATGTTAAACGTTTTGCAGACCCATTGACCTTTCGTTTAAGTTCCAGTTCGGGTCTCCAGCAATCTGTTGTTGTTGTTTATATTTTGAGGTGTTAATTTTGTAGCGCCGTCAATTTTTGATTTGAAGTGGAATCTTAAGAGCCGGAAGTACTTTGTCAATCCGTTTTTTGGTTTGGGCCTTGCCATGTCAGCAACTTACCTGCCACTCTTATAAAGTGTGCTACAATTGAAAGAGTGCCAGATTGGCTTTAAGTGATGAACACTCCTTGATTCTAGTTTGTTATAGGGCATGGCTAATTGTGCGCTCATATGCAATATGTAAATCTGTAATGGTCGAGCGCTCAATCGGAATATAATCTAATTAAACATTTTAAATATTTAATTATGCTTGTAGTATTTTGTAAATTTGTTGCTTTCAATTTTAATAAAATTGTTATAATCAGCGCAAAAAAAAAAAAATAAACCATGGCGGAAATTATTTATTCATCAAAAATGGCATTTGAAAATACACTGAAGGAATTTTAAAAGGCGTTCGGCTCCAAAAGTCAGACCACATTGATATACTGCATCTATAGGTACTAAGCAGTGGCGAATCCATGGGGCTGGTTTTCGGGTTCGGACGAGTTCTGATATATATGTATACACTTCGAATTGGACGGAGTTTTTCAGGAACATGTTTTGTTTACTATGAATCGGTATTGGATCAAAGATGCATCGTAATTTTGACTTTCCCAAAATATATATTCCTAACTCCCTGGCCAATTGTCAATGCAAAATTTGGCCTAAATATTTTTTTTTTTTTAAAAATCAAGTCTAGAGTATTTCAACATCGGTCAACGTCCCAACTGGTTCACATATTTTTTTCTCTGTGCAATTCAAGAGTATTTTACATACTACATTGCGGTATATTACAAAACATGTTGAACGTTATGGAAATATGGAGTTTAATAATTTCGTATGAATTGTACAATGCATGGGTCATTAAATACTCATAAGCTCCTTAATTATTTTGCTCTGCAACGTAATATTACAAATTACATATCGAATTGGCCAAAATGTGCGGTGAGTATTAGCTGAAAACTGTTGGTGGTCTTGTTGTTGTTGTATAAGCCTTTCAGCTTATTGTTGTTGTGGGTTGCCCCATTGTTGAATTGTTAATGTAGTGGCAGCATGTTGCATACACATTTACACACAATCACATACAAAAATGGCAGCGTCATGCTTGATAAAAAAAAAACTTGACTTTAGGTGAGTTATGAGCATACAAATTCCATGCAACTTCTACAGGGAATATGTCTTTTTGGATAACCCTTGCCTTCAAATACATATGCAAATGAGTTACATGTTTTTTGCATACGGAAACTAGAGATAAAAAGGATTTAAACAAGCGTAAATTCAAGCATGCTCAGATACACACAAATATATGCGAACTATTTGTGTTCATGCACAATGGGAGACAAAAGTATTTTGACAAGAAATGAGTATGTTTTGTTTACAGCAAATATATTTCATGCGCTTGAATGAATTCAATGAATGATAATTGTAAACAAGGCTTTTTTGGTGGAAAGAACTTTGTAAACAAATTCATTTGAAGTAATAATTTTATAGTAAGTAGCTGGTCCCAAAGGGTTTTTATTTTTGGATGTAGTGACATTTTCAGGCAACTGATTTCTTCTTTTGATATCTTTTGCTCGAAAACAAAATTTTTATTTGCTGTTACCGTTATGCGGATCTGAAGAGATGAAAGCCCATAAGCACTCTAAAAACTTAAAAATTTAAGTACATACTTCTTCAAAAATAAGGATGAATTTATCAAAAATCTGGCTTCCAATGACAGATGTCAACTTCATTTTCAACTATTAACAATAAAGCTTTACAAATTATCTTGAATCTTCTATTTTTCTTGGGTTTTGTTATTGCCACTTTAAAAAAAGTCACTAAAGAAAAACTTCTGTTTAGTTAAAGAACTAAAAAAGCCTCGACTGGAAATCGAACCTTGCTCCCTCAACTCTATCAATTCTATTGCCCTTTTATATGATTTTGCCCTTGAGGCCATTGGAACTCCCGCTATAATGATACAATGATTTAGTGATCCCTGATATTATGATTCTTAGGTAGCAATCGATTATTTTATTTACCGCATTTTTCCCCTACAGCTATAGTTTTGAAAGTGTAGAAAATACAGCACTTTGAAATTATTTGGGGCTGAAAGGCGGCTTGAAGACTTGATCCGACTGTAAATAATATCAATTTTGGTTATTGTAGTTCTTAAAATCTGCAAGATCCAGACGTTCAGTCAGACATACGGATATGTCTAGATCAATTTCTTTTTTGCTTAAGTATTTATTTCATGTCTTTTTTACACAGTTTTTTAACACGTTTTTTTCTGAAATGTATCTACCGTATAAAAACAGAATTAGCTGCACTTTTTGTTTTGCGAAGGGAGAGAGTTTCAGAGCTAATGGTTTTTTATTGCATCGAACTTATCAGATATAATATCGCTTTCCCTATAACTCTTATCAAAAAACCATCTATTGCATTGTTTTGTGGTCTGAAATAATGTGCTTTAACCCTTTTATATAGGGTGACATATATGATATGGAGGCGATATCACATTACTTTGAAGATGGGCTTGGAGTACGGTGGACTTGCTTTTACGTAATTTGAATGTTTGCTTTTTCATATTCATTTATGTAACATTCATACAAGAAATTGTAAATTTAAATTAATATTAGGAGTAGCAGAATAAAAATAAAGAAAACTATTTGAAAAAATAGCAATTATTAGTCTTAAAAGAGCTATAAAAGATACGTCAGTCAAAACAAGGTCTAGTACAATCAAAGCCTTAAAGAAAAAAATAAATAGAGAATATGGCATGTACCGTGTATTGCAATGGAAATCTTTTGTAAAATTTCATTTACTTTTCTGAAAATTAGTCAAAGAGTTTTTAAAAAAGTATTTCAACAGTGCTTTGAACTAATACAATTTTGTGGCAACAACAAAAAGCGTCAGACGGATAACTTTTTTCTACCACTGTATACGTTGGGTACAAAGAGCTCTGGCCTTATCTAATAAACACACGGCACTGACGAGCAAAAATAAATCATTCTGGATGCTGCCTAAAAGGCGGCAACAATTTCCGCTACGCACATGTGCGTAGTATCTGACAAAGGACTTTTGTTTTTCACTTTTCACTTTTCTACCCAAACTGTAGAAATCAGCGTGTTTTTGCTTGGTCGTGTTGACTTGTTGCGTTCTGAAGGGAACTCGGCAAGTTTCATTTAAAAGTAAATATCTCTTCACTCCGGGCCGTAACCAAGTGCAATATTTTATGTGTGCCTTAATGTAGTATATCAAGTAGCACACAAAATGGCATCAAATGTTGGCTCGAATACGCCATAAATTCTTTGGTTTACATGGTACATATTTCTTTTCTCGCTTATTTAACTTGATTTTGCTTTTTATATGGCTATTTAAATTCAACTTTTATTTGTGTAACTTTTGCGCATCACTTCATTTTGGGGCATTGTCTGTTGGCATCATTTGTTTTACAGTCAATTTGCATGTTTCGAACATTTTGGTAATGGAGCGACAACAGGTCATTGTATTTTTGAACTGACAATTCTGCGTTCATATTGGGGCTGGAAATGGCTTAGTCTACAACTAAGACTTGAATGAGACATGAGCTCAGCGGCTATTAGCTATTTAAGCCGCAGTCAAAGAGTGCGCCAAAGCTTACCAGATGTCTGCCGAATCAGCAAATTAAAGTTTGCTTAGCCATTTCTTACAAAACTCTTTAACAAGCAGCCGAAAAGATGAAAATGACTAGAGCCCGAAGGCTGCAACATCTTCAAAATGTTTTCCTTTCTTTAGCCAACACACAAAAAGATGGCCAAACAAAACAAATCCTTTTGCCGCTGCCACAGACGTCCTTTGTAGCGACCTGGTCCAAGTTTATGCAAATTTTGTCGGGTTTGTGTGTGCTCAGCACTTGTCGTAGACAGCAGCAGCCTAGCCTGGGGTTTGTAGGCGCCAAAAGACTTGATGCCGCATTTATTAAGTTAAAATATTTATATATTTTAAATAGGAACCAGTAAGCTGCGAGAGTTGCCTAATTATGGCCGAAAAATACTCTTCATTTTGTGTAGAAATGTACTGATCAGAAATGAAGTTATGTGTGTTAAAAAGGTAACTCTTCTACAGGTTATTTTTTAAGGGTTGTTATTTCCAAAGCTGTGATTTTTTGAAAGAAAAAAACTTGTTTTTACTTTTGCACTCTTAACGAATTTGCAATCTTAGATTAACAGCTTGCTGCCCGCTTTTTAGTCATACTTCTCATAGTGCCTCAAATGTGCCCATAGATTAAAAAAAACATTGATTTTTCTTTAAGTTTAAAGTAGGAAACAAATGAGAAAGCCTTATGAGTTGTATTGTATAGGGTGGGACATCTTGGCTGTTAAGCACTCATAATTCGCAACATACTCGTCCAAAGTGGATGATTTTCGAAATATGTTTTATTCATGGATCGTTTAACAAGCGAACAACTCGTGAAAGTGGTAGAGGGTATGAAAATGGTCGTTTTGTGAAAAAAACCAAAGTTGAGGCCAGTGTCGCTGAGTCGTCGGGAACAGGGAACGGGAAAGGATCTGCATAAACACGCTTACAAGAGTAAAAATCGCAACCATTATCATCTTCGCTTATTCGTTCAATGAATGGGAGAACAGCTGGATGAGTTTTCGCTAAAAAAAAAAAATGCACGAAAAATTAAGATGTTTGCAAACGGGCATGTAGAGCCAGCCGCTGCGGCCATTTGGGCGATATTATTTTTCATGCATAAATGAGTAGTTTCATAAATGCATTTTTTTTTTAAATATACGAATAAAATGCAATTAACACACCAAACAACAGATGTCCCACCCTATACTTAAGTAGTTGCAGTAGTAGTAGTTACAACGAACATGGATACTTTTGTATAATTCCTCTCGTAAAAATCTCTCCATATTTTTGGATGTTTAGATCAATAACACAGACCAACACGGATTAGTTGTTGGAAAGCTATGGGTCGTTTCCGAAGTAATTTGCTGCGTAGAATCCGAATCCGGGGCCAGAATTGGCCTATAACGTCAGGATTTTGAGATATTTGAGGTTATTTCCCCGAAAAACGGTCTTTTTTCCTACTTTTGAGGTTATGTACAGAGTGTAAATTATTTTTGTGGTCTGTCACTCCAGTAACATCATTTAGTTCCACTCTTACCCTTTAATTTAAAAGTTTAAAGCTATCATTTAGGATTTTTTTTCGCAAAGTTATGGCCCTCGACGTTATTAGCATTTTACAGGTCTACAAATACCGGAGATATGTCAGTTGTTGAAAAGCTAAGGGCCATTTCCGAAGTAATTTGCTGCGTAGAATTCGAATCCGGGCGAGAATTGGCCCATCACGTCAGGATCTTGAGGTATTTGTAGGCCTGTGTAATTTTTCATCACAAGATTCCTAATTAATATAGGGTATTCACTCAATAGTTTAGATTTTGAAAAGTTGAGCACTTTTACAACAATAAAATATACAGAGCTGTGCTTCAACTCTCAGCGCAACTTTTTCTCAAGCCAGGCCTTAATCTAGTTTTAAACTGTTCGTTTGAGGAAAAAGTGTTGTTTCAGCATTTTTTAACCATTTTGTGATATAAAAGTAAACAAAATCACTTCTACTAAGCTTAGCTGGATTGAAAAAACAAAAATCAAAATTTCAATGTAGCTGAATCATTTGTCTCATAATATACGGGCATTCCAAAACTGTCCAAACTTTCCTTAAAAGTTTTCAAAACATTGTCGTTCAATGGAAAATAAATTCAGCCTGTTTCCAATTTAATATACCCCTTTGCAAATTAAGTACAGTGTATAAGAAAGCCAAGACAGGCAAGGGTTAGGTTTAGCCAAAAACTTGGCCAAGCATGACAAGCTCATACTCACACATACGCACATACACATGTCGTTCTACAAAAGCAATTTCCAAAAATTTAAATTAAGTTTTCTTTTTTTTTTCTTCTTGCTTTTATAGCTTTTGCTATACAAAATGGTGAAGCGCACATTTTCCATAACCAAGCTCATCTTTAGTCGACACACTATAAATATTTTTATGGCTTGTGCAAATCTCGCGCGTATTTCGGCATATATAAATGAAACATGAAAATCCTTTTTGTATGTGAATTTGTTAAATTTTGTAGTCACATGGACTACTCGTATATGCTGTTACAAGCATTTCCAATTATTCAATCATCCAGACTGGATTGCGTATACGCAACGGTGGTTGCTTTGATTAGGCTATAAATTTGCAGTATGTACAACTTGATGTTGTTCAAGTTGTGACAACTTAATTAAATCGAAATCACAACATTTAGCATGAGCCGAGCTAACCCAGTCAGTCATATGGGTTTTAGACCTTGACTGACTGACAAATTGTTATTAATGCAAACAGCTTGCGGGCTGTAATTAAACCATGGCATGTCAACGAGCCTAGACATATATATGGCGTACCAAACACCTAGAGAAATATCCTGACAGGCAGTTAAGTCACTTAATGTTAACTGCTAAGCTGAAAAATTTATGAGCTATGCGATCCCCCACAGAGCATTGCCTAGTTAAGCCTGTTGAATCGACAGTCAAATAGGTAAAACTTTTGCCATTGGTTGTATGCTTTTATATACATATATACAATAATATATAGATGGGTCAAAATACGAGAAGCGGATAAATTTTCGATAAGTTATAGAGCTATAGTTAAATGCATATTTGGCGTGACTTTTTTTTGAATAGGCTCAAATTTATGGATAACAGCAAAGTAAATAGCAGACAAATAAAAGGTAGCAAATTGTTACATCTTGGAGCTAATAAGGGCTAAAGATAACACAC
Source organism: Chymomyza costata (assembly GCA_018150985.1). Taxonomy (NCBI): domain Eukaryota; kingdom Metazoa; phylum Arthropoda; class Insecta; order Diptera; family Drosophilidae; genus Chymomyza; species Chymomyza costata. The sequence goes on along the minus strand of JAECWU010000001.1, from coordinate 2,648,163 downwards.
TTCGTCAAAAGATGCTTATGATTTAGTGGAATAAGTGAACTTCCTTGCCTCAGAGCTGCACTTCGCGCAACGACGACATCTTAAGCTTTGATGATACCAAGATCACAAATGGCATTCCAACCTACATTTTTTTTTTAAAACTAAGCGTTAGTCTTGAAATTTTAAAAATAATACTTTATTATTAAAAATTAATAATCTTGAACTTTATATGAATATACATTTGCGATTTCCTGATAAGTTTTAAAAGTCACATAGTATATAAGCTTGGTAAACATTTTGAGTGTTCAACAAAGTTGTAGAGCGTAAAGTTCATATGAGCACCGTTTCGCGGCAATATTATCCAAAATTTATCGTTCACAAACCTTCACATATTCCGACCCATATGCATCTGTTTGCGACTTGCCTTGTTTTAGTCTGCTAAGCTGCTGCTCTACTTATATGATAAACTAGTCATAAAGTAAAAGATACAATCATAAATATTTATAAAGTTTGTCAGTGGCACGAAGCCAAAAATGGCAAAAATCGATGACTTAGCCAACATTTTTATTGGTAAGGTGGGGGCACACGCACACTCACTTACTCTTCTCACACACACACTCTCTCATACATACGCAATCACGCACACATGTGTGGCAGAAAGGTGTTTTTGTGTATTCCTTGAAGTGTCTGCAGGGCTTCTGCATTTTTAAAATTCAATTTAAATTTACGTTGCCCAGAACTGAGTCATGAATAAAGCCATGACGAAGACTAAATGTAATCTTTTGAAAAAATAAAACGAAAATCGAAGTTTAGCAATTATTTATGGGTTCCAAACTCAATCAAAGTAAACTACAGTGGTAATGCGTCATGAAGAAATTTTGTTAATTGAGAGTATACAAGGGCTACATAAACAAGAAAGAAAAATCAAGTATCGAGAGGGGCAGCAAGAACGTACAAATAATTCGTTTGTATAGTATTCTAATATAATTGATAAACTGCTTAGTTTTTAACCAATCCATATGTTTAGAGGACTCTTATCGAAGAAACCATTGCAAGCGTTTCGGAAGTTGACCTGTGCAGCTAAGGTACACGTTCTGTATATGGAAACTTTCTTGCAGGAAGTGAGTTTTATTTTACAAACTCAATTCTAACCATATTGGACAAAGACTATCAGTGTTGGAAAATCCATTTTTCTCAAAAATAGTAAAACGTTTTATTTATAGTCGAGAACTAGGTGTGCACATTAGTCCTAGTCGATGCTGATGACATTTTTGGTTGGCCAAGCCTCATTTTCCGTATCCTAAGCATGTGTCTGACTTGAGATCCTTGACTGTATTTATTAGCTGTTGTAGTATACAGACGTGTATGGCTAAATCTACTTTTATGTTTACTGACTTTTTTGTGGGATCTTGAGCAACCCAATTGTTATATGAATGGCATGCTACAAAAATTGTTCCAGAAGATGCTTGACTGTATAAGTAAAAACGACTGGGCCCCATGGCGTATACGTAAAGCTTTCACTTTCCTGATTGTTGATTTCGTTTCTTCTGTTTGCGTGTGGTATAAAGAGCTGGTGGTGTACAAGGGTCGCTATATGTGTGTGAACCCTAACTAGTTGGCAATTTGCTACGTAATTCTATTATTTGGCTTAATTTGTGCCCGAAATTTTATTATAATTGTTATTAAACGCATAATCATGCTTGTTTATTTAGCACCCCCAACCGAACTAAGAAAACTAACGTCAAATGACAACAAACAATAGCCCATGGGGAATGTGCTGCCATTTTTATGAGCAGAGCTTAAATTGAAACGTGTTGAGCTGTCTGGGCACGCCTTGGGCAAAATGTCATTGTCAGTCGGTGGAAGCATCATCAAAGTGAATAAAACTGCCAGCAAGCCAAACCCTTACGTCTGTTCAAATCATAACCAGGCTATATAAAATAAAAAAAAATAAGAATAAAAAAAAGGCTAAGATAGACCGTCTCGTGCCTTTGCAGCAATTAGCTGTGCAGTGGCTCGTTATAATTAAGTGGTAGCCAAAAAGAGTGTTGTTCATTGTTACGATAAGCGTGCTCAACAGTGCGTATGCGCATTTTTGATACACTGTACTAGTAGGGTTGAGGGTATAGTAGATTTGTGCAATGTATGAACACTTGGAATTTGGAGACCACATGAGTTAGTCAACTAAAAACAAAAATCTGAGAGATAAATTGAGACGTATAGTCAAAAACATACAAATTTTAACTACCTATGTATTGATACCTTTTTTATTTTGACGATTTTATAATGCAGCTTAGTAGTAAGTATAAACTTGTATAGTTTTAACAAAGTATATTGTAGACATTTTCCGATAAGCTTGAATATAAAAACAAACTGCATTGTAAAATCGATGAGTCGGAATCGAAACGTTTTTGACTAAAACTTGCTATTTAGCTTCACTTACTTACAAACTTATGGAAGTTTGGGTATGAAAATTATTTAGACTTAAAAAAACGAAATTTTACAATTTAAAACTGCTTGTTCGACTGCATATAAGTAGTGTATACTTATTTAAATTCGTTAAAAATATTACAGAGTATGCCACTAACGACCAGCGCTTCATTTTTACGCATCACATATAGCCCGAAAAAAAAATACCCTGACTTGTCTGCAAAGAGCAAAAAGTAATATTTCATTAAATATCAAGCCAAGGGATGTGCCAGCGTTTTAAAAATAGCGGGGGTGGATAAGGTAGGTTCACCTGCGGCACAGTTAATTTCCCCAGACAGCTTGCAACCTGACTGTGGCTTGCAACAACTTAAAAGCAAGCGTCGCAATGAAAATGCGAAAGAAAACAAATAAGTAAGTCGAGCGAAAAACTAAGGGGAACCCCCTTAAAAAGAAGGCGAGCCAAACGGCAACGTAAGTCAACAAGTAGAACAATTTGATTTTGTTTATTTGTCTGTTTCACCATCTGTTTGTTTATTTGTTTGTTTGTTTGTCTGTTTGCTTTGCTGGCAATTTGCGCTAAGTTCCCCGATGACTGCCTGCCCCACCATCCATGACGTCTTCAATGACACCAAATATAAGAAAGTAAACTTAGCTGTGGCTATTAAATAAGTATTAAATTAATGGTATGAGAAACCAAATATTTCAGACCGATTCCGCCCATAAAAAAAGTACACATCATTTACGAGTAGTAAGTAGTATTAGGACCTGGCAGACGTTGTCCTGCCCAAGCGTTACAATGTCTGTCTGAACAGAGTTTTTGGATCGTGCATTACGAAATTGTGGTTGGGTTAAAGTTCCTAAAAATTATTCGAAATACATACATTTTTTTGAGATATCAGCAAAGCAGTCGTTTTATGTAAAAAATACTAGTCTATGAATTTGCTTCATTAATTTTGTATTTGTAAATTTTTCCAATTTTTAATTAGTTTTTCTGCTATTCAAATAATCATTTAATGTGTTTTCATTTGCAATCTGTCAAATGAAAGTCAGCAAATGAAAAAAAATATAAAAAGTTGGAGGATTGATTGTCAGCCCAGTAAGTCAATCAACGTACAAATACTGATTATTTGAAAAATCAATCCAGCCGTTCCTAAGTTGTAAATGGTGTCGGAAACCCCTCAAAATTAGCAGAAGTATAATCAGGGTGACTAGAGAAATCGATGTAGACATGTCTGTTTGTCCGTCTGCTTGAACAAATAGATCCCAGAGATGGTAACAGCTAGAGCAACCAAACTTTCTAGGGATCTCCCTTATTACGTCATGGGAAACACATGGGAACAATAGCTCAAAAAAACGTTTTTTGGACATAATTCGTTTGTTTTCCATTTTTTTAATAAACATATTTGAGTTCGGGAACTTTCAGAGTTCCCAATCACTGTATCAATTTTTATTAAAATCGGTGGACTATATTATAGCCCACATTCATTTGTTCAAAAAAAAGTTTTCAGGGCATAATTCGTTTGATTTACGTTTGTTTAGAAAAGTTTCGTAAACAAATTTAGCTTAGGGAGGTTGTTGGTGGTACAGGGCATCTCAAAATCGTCCGCGACAGACTTTAACGTGTGCCATTTTTTTTTATATATATATGTGTAGATATGCACAATTTGGCACAAAAATGAACATTACCAAAATTTCGTTTCAATTCTGTAAAAAATGCGACCAAGTCACTTAACTCCTAATTGTCGGAAGTTCCGTATAGGATCAAAGAGAGCTGAAAAAAAATGCTCCCAAGTCACTTAACTACGAATTTTCGGAACTTCCGATGGTACAGGGAATCTTAAAGTCGTCCGCACCAGACTGTAACGTCTGCCATTTCTTCTTTGTATATAGATGTGCACAACTTATCACAAAAATTTAAACTACCAAAATTTCAATGCTGTAAAAAATGCGCCCCAGTCACTTAACTCCGAATTTTCGGAACTTCCGTACAGAATCATAGAAAGCAGTTAGGCAACAAATAAATTTTTTTGTTCAGAGTGTTATACTAACTTATAAAAACCGTTGTGATTATCTTTCTAGCAACTTTCTCGTTGTTCTAAATTTATTTATCGTTCTTTAAAATTCAAAATTATACAGAAACACTCGCCGAGACCAAGCCCATAAATGTATAGAATTTTATAAACCTTTATACTTAACAAAATTATATCATCTACACAACTTTAAAACCAGCCTGAAGGCCCAATTTGATCTAACTGCCTTTCCCCTTGGCTTTCTTACAAAATATCTAACACGTCCTCCAACAACGTAGACCATTTCCATTAACTACGAGAGCAACTATTTTCTTGGGAAAATTCGGTAAGAGGATATTCTACCGACTCTACTGATATAAATACATTTTTATTTTATATTTTGGGCTTACATGGTTTCAAGCAAGTATCACAAAGAACGACAGTTCCTACTGGGATGAATCTGCGCTTCCTATGATAAAGATATTGATGCATAGATGCAGGAACATGTGGAACGCAACAATTGGTAAGAAAGCTAATGTGGGTTTTAGAAACGGCAGCTGCTTTTTAAAGCTACAATTCAAATACAAGTAAATATACCTGCATTTATTTTTACATACATTTTACGATTCACCTTGAAGTACATATGATTTTGTCACATTTATTTTATTTTTTTTTAAATAGCTTATACTTCGTACATGAAACATATAAAACTGTTGCAAACAATGATGGAACTATGTTCCCCCACATTTTTCGCACAAATACTATGGTAATATATGCACAGGTATGGAAAGAGCATTTTTATTTTTTAGAGCACAAAAAAATCAAAATGGAGATTTTGTTTTTTTCTGAGAATGAAAAACAAAGCATAAAGAGGATTGTAATGGGGAAGTAAAATGGAAAGTGAGACTGTTTGAATAAAGCTCCTTGCGTTAGAAAAAAACCATATTAAATAACCAAAGAGGTAGATGCCATTAAAGGTGACATTTTCACACAACGTTGCATTACCTTTCAGTTAAATAAGCTATTACACATTGGTTCCAGCCAGTGAAAAATAAAATTAAATATTTTCTTATTGAAATTTTGTTATATATGTATAACTCCCTGACTGACACTTTTCGTCTGTCGCCCCTGGGCGGGGCATGGGGATCTCTATTAATAACTGTTCAAGAAGAACAGGGACCTACAGCTTATAGCCGAATCCAAACGGCGGTGTCTTAAAGTAAAGAGATTTTTTTGGGCAAATAGCGTCTTTGAGCAAGCGATGCCAGTGCATTTCTAATTTTGTTGGCTGTCTTTAATTCTTTTTTTCTAATAGTACTCTGTTAGTATACTATATTATATAGGGTGGGCCACCTGTTGGTATGATTGGTGAAAACTCAAAGTACAGAACTTACCCGTCCAAAGAAGATGCTCTCTGCCCTTCGTCAACTGCAGCGCCGACGGTATTAGTCTGTTTCAGGCATTTATCTATATATACTTAGCAGCAAATACAGCTTTGCTAGCACTTGCCTGAACCAACTTTAAACTACGTCGGCTTCTAAGCGTTTTCTCTTAATTATTCATTAATGTTTTAAAATTTTTCTTCTGATCCCTCCCTTAGATTAACTTCCGTGCTATTAAAATTAACATAAATTTTAATGTTTAATGCTAATGATTTTTAAAAACTTTTGGGATTTACACTTCCGCTCTAATACATTATAATCCGTTGGGTACACATGCATTCCGAGCTTTTAAAACTTCGCCCCATGAGCTTTTGCCTTCACTCTCCAATGCTGACTGCAGCTGCAGCCAAAAGTGAGGGCATTACTTAGATAACATAATATGTTTATAAATTCGTTTTAATTAGAGACCAAAAAAAAAAACCAAAAATATTGCGACTTACATTTTTAATAAGGCATCAGTTACACAGCTCACTGAGCCAGTTGTCCTTCTCCATTTTCCTTACTTCATATGGCCAGGACTCACTCTATCTACCTTTAAACATCTCTCATTTCACTTTCAATTACTTTTAATTATTCACAGTTTGTTTTCGTTTTCATTTCGGCTTTTTGTTTCAATGTTTTTTTTTTCCGCACTTTTATTCGCTTGCGTGCAAAGTTTTTTAATATTAAATATTTAAACAGAATTGCCTGACAACAAACAACTACTACAATAATAACAAACACAACAAGCTCGTATTGCAAAGGACAATACAAAAGGACTTCCGTGTGTCGATTGTCTAACAGTGGAATTAGTGCCACCATTGTATCTTGTTTGCTGTAGTTATTAAGCAGCAAATGTTTTTCAATTAAAATCGTAGAGAATCAAATGAGAATTTAATTAGACAGAAAACTAAGGGTGTATTGAGTACGTGGTGTGTGCAAGGCGCTCCTGAAGAAATCCTTGAAAATTCAATCTGTTTTAGTTTTTGCAGTTTTTTTTTTCTAAGAATTCATTTTTTTCAGTCATGATAAAGCAGCCTTGAAAAGTATTTTTTATTTTATGTTTGTCAATTTTATGCAAGAAGACTCTGATAAATTTCAAGGATTTCCTCAACCATATTTAAAAATAAAAAAAGAAGCTCAAACTTTTAAAGAATATTTTTACCACAATCCTTAGTCATTACTCATAAGATACCGGTTTAAGCGAAGACAATTTTTAGAAAAAAGTGAATGAAAATATGTATATTATTCTGGCTTAATTTTTCTTAAAGGTTGCAATATCCTGCTAACAATAATAAAGCAAACTAAGCCGTGCTGCGGAAAACGAAAAAACAAAACCGAACAATTTTATTCGAATTCAATGTTGCGTGCTGCGGAAATCGAATTTTTCGCCGATATTTCCCTTTTTTATTTTCGTTAAATTCGCATATTTCTCGTATTTTCCGATAAATTCTCCTGTTTTGTTAGATATTAAAATTAAAAATTCGTTTAGGGTTGTGCATGCTATTTTTTGGGTTGAGTCAGAAAAAAATATTTCAAAATAATTGTTAGTAAATCTAAGAATATAAAAAAATATTAAAAAAATTATTTCAATATAAAACTTGTACTGAAATTCGTTTAAGTTACTCTTGCAAAAAAACATTCGGTTTCAAACCACATGAAAAACTTTTGGTGAAATTGGCAACACCAAACATTCGGTTTCAAAAGGAATCCGCATAAAATGATCGGATTCGTTTTCCCGAGCACGGCCGATTACTATCATTTGCAACACTTTTTTTTAAACCCCTATTTTTTTAAATATTTTTTATTTTGGTTTACCATTTTGAAAAGTAATAATTAAAAAAAAAATTTTGTTCAGATAATTTATATTTTCGAAACTTTATTTTATTAGGCACCTCTGGCTTTTAGAATTGTAATTCCTTATCCGCTATATACAACTTTCCAAAAGTATTTATTTTAGCCTAAGTAGTATTTGGTTTGGAGTAGTATTTGTAGGTATACACTTACCGACCCTACAGCACATGTAACCAACAAGTACGACACAAAGAACTTTCTAGCGTCTCAGCTATTATATTTGCTCACAGTGTAAACACTTACATATTGACAGCACTTATTCAAGTACTATATAATAAATACTCGTATTAAGAGGTTACCTGACTGTGTCGTCCGGCTACGCAATTTCTGTCGCTGTCTTCTAGTCGCACATTAAATTGAACTTAATTGGAAATTATAGCCAAGTGCTATTGTTATGGCACTTACGTGTGTCATCTGAGAGAAAAAGCGCAACCACACATCCTATGCAGACCAATGTCGTATCTGTGGTAAATCGACCATACATATTAGATGCATTTAAGGCGGCAGTGTGTTCAAGCTAATATAATTAGGTTTGATGTACAATTATAAACATTGCTTTGGCTGTAATGAAACAAGCTTGACAAGATCTCTGTGTGTGTGTATCTAGGACCAAAACCACAAACTCATTCACTCACACTCACGTTTATTCACGCATATGATATACTACACTAAAGTTTCACGCTCGACATGAGCAGGCAATTCAATTTATAACGCCTTTACCCCCCTTTAACCATAAACCCACAGGCTGTCAAGTGTCAATATGAACATAGAAAAGCCGCAGGATATTTCCGTTCAATATTTGCACAACTTCCTAATGTTTGCGCAACAGAATTTTGTTGTTGACACGTGGCTTTTCCAGACCATATTCAAAATTTTTACATGCGTTGCCATTTGGCCTATTCAAAAAATTGTTGTTATTGTGATGCTATTTAGCTATGCTACACTGAGAGAAAAAATATATTAGTATAAATAGTTTTATTTTTAGAAAAGATTAGTTTTAGGTCTGCACGCAGCAGCAATAAAAATATGGGGCAACACTGTTTTTTTATGACATCTGTGAACGGCTTAAACATAAGTGTAGCACCAAAAATTTTGCTGCGTTGTTTATACTGTATGTCTAAGGTACAAGGATCTATTAAGTTTGTGGAAAAAAGTTGTGTGTGTAACATATTAAAGGAAACAAATACGATTCACAAGTTTTATATCAAAACGCGCAGTACGCCAAAAGAAATCGATTGGGCCATGGTCGTATGTCTGTCTATCTGATTGGCCTCCCATGCTACTAAATAATATCTTGCGGTTTACTTACACATTTTCAAGGCAAAAATATTTAAACTCCACATAGACCTTTGAAGAAAACTTTTTTTGATATTTTTTTGTACTACTTGATATATAGGGTAAGGTGGGGCATATCAGACCTGGTAATTGGTTTAGAATATAAAATGCTTATTTGACATCGGATTAACTCGTCCGATATACGCTAACGCGTTGTTGCAACTTTCTAGAACTACAAATTACTTCCGACTATTATTAATTTTTTGAGCTATGACCATTTTTCGAAAAAGTAAATTTTTTTAATTTTTACTAATATTGTACAAAACTGATAAAATTTAAAAAAATGGTAATGTTTAGCATAAATTTATAAATCGAAATTAAAGTTGAATGAATGTCAATAAATATGATCGGATTCAATAGCTAAGTAACTAATCAGAGTTATTTGATTTAAGTTCGAAAAGCACGTCTAAATTTCGCCACCATTTAGAGGTCGGATTTGCCCCACTGTGTCATTTTTCATGACGACGGCATGCTCTACATAGGTCTATATTTACAGTATATAAGCCAGTTACCGTTTTTTTTTTGATTTAACAAGAATATATATGTAATCAAATATTCACAATTTAATTGAAAATCGTAAAAATGTACTTCTTGTAGTTTGAGCATCTAATTTTGACCGACAGAAAACTATCTATTACTATTTTGATTATTTTTAATGCTCTACACGATAACACTAATATGAGCTCGCACAGTATTGCCGTTTTTGGGAAATAGTGGGAGGTCGGGTTTACCCACACTGTCGCGTTTGTCCCACCTTTCTCTACTACTTTGATTTTTAGTAATTTTTTTGTTATTTTAAACAAATATTTTTTAGAAATTATTAAATTAAAATTAACTTTTTTAATTTGTAATTTTTTAATATATAAATATATAAAATATATTTAAATATATAACTTTTATTTTTTATATACAGCCGGAATGCCTATGTTGCTGTTGCAACAAGCCATATACATAGAATGCAATTTCGAGCATATAATTATAATCATAAACAAAATAAATTATTTTATATAGCCGGCAATCTTCAATTAATGAACATTTTTTATTTTTTGAATAACTGCATAATATAGATAACAAAATATTTTTTTTTTGGATATCTCTTAAGAAGAAATTAATTTTTAACCTTAAATATTAAATTAAATTTACATTATTTGCCTTGAAAAAGGATAAACGGATGGAAGGAACTTCGTGAGCAAATTGGGAGTTATAGCCATAAAGTACGAAATCTTAAACTCTTTATTCTATTTTATAAAAATTAAACAAGTTTTTAGCACTGGCAGCAAAAGACTTTCGGCTTAGAAGTTCCACTTAAACAACCTATAGGTAAATATCAACTAGTTTTTATATGAAGTTTTGTTTTGTTTGGATGCGTTTTTGGCTGCTGCGTTCAGGTCTTAAAAGACATTGGCCCTAATTGAAATGTGTAAAGAAAATCCCAAACTTTTTAACTGAAAAGTGAATGAAATAAGAAATTAAATAAAAAACATCCACAGCATCCACACAAGCTCACATATGGTCCGTCACGACTTCTTCTTTTTTTTTAACAATTCTGCGCAAATCTGTAAAAGATTAAAACACGTGTTTAGTCAAAACTTTGCCACAAAAGCTACTCATAAACTTTTTTTTTTCGGTGTAAATAGGCGGCTGGGAATTTTAATCATAGACCGACAAATATGACAATTATGTGCATCCAAGTGTAAAATTGCGAAAATGTCAGCCCCCTTGGTGCCACAAATGCATGCATGTGTGCGTTGTTTGTTTTGTTTTTAATTACAATACTTATGTAAATTACGTATACGCCGAAGTGTACGAGTACAGCCGGCTAAACGCGTCTAATGACTGTCTGCCCAAGAAATGAAAGGCGCCAAAATTTTGCAGGTGAACGAATTACAACAAAGCGGAACTTTTGACGCCCATACTCCTGTAGGAATATTCAAAAGAGGATAAACCAAGTCGAGCAGTAAGCAGGCGCTCTATTTGACAGCAAAGTTTAAACTTTATAAGGCGCCAAATCGCTGGCTTATTGCCTGATAAGTTGCTGGGACTGCCAAGGCGACAGATGCTCAAGTCAGAAGCCTCTACAATATGGCCCGTAGCTATTTGCCAAGTTCTACCTGGAACTTGGATCACGTTCAGTGGGTTTGTGCAGAAGAGGGCCTTAATGAACGCACAAAAGTGCATTCAACTGTGCGTGAAATTTAAGACAAGAAGCTAACCCTAACAAAAGGCCAGTACAACAGTACAAATGACTGGGTTGAACTGGAGTACATACTGCCAACGGGTTAAAGAAACAGAAACTTTTGAAGTTGCCACAAAATTGCGTTAACTTTTTAGTAAGTCAGTTCATTATTTGGTCAACGCTTTTGTGTTGCCTTGCTTTTAGAGCGAGAAGTCGACGCAAAAGTTAGGTGAAAATTGTTTCAATGAAGTTTACTTGTTGTCTGGCAACCATCTTGAACTCGATTACTTCGCACCCATTTTTCAGCATTGAATGGATTGGGCCTGACCTTGGCTTGATTTGGGTATAGGACACAGAACCCAGGAACACAGGGCATAACGTTTAGCGCATAATTGAGACAATTAAATGGACTTTGACAATGGTGCAAAGAGAAGCGCCGCAAATCAACAGCAGCCTAGCAACGCAATGTAATAAATAACACCCGAAAAAAAAGGAAGTAAGAAAAATGGCAGAAAGCTAACAAAAAGGGTTAAAGGCGAAATCCTTTAAAGTTGTAATTAAATTTTGAAAGGACTTGCAGCTGACCCGTACTTCATCCTCCCAATCTACTTTCGGCAGCATAACTTGAAAATTGCTTTTCACAGACCTTAATCATGGGGCTTTGCCTGGTTTATAAGCTTGCCAACAGGCTGCCAGTTCAGCTTGTGGCACAATCTGTCGTTGCAGCTGTTGCAAGGCAAAGGAATATGCTAAGACTGTTTAGTATGCATTGCATTCTCGCGCTTTGTGGCATCTGCCTAAGCTGCCACAGACTAAGGGCCAACCAACACCGTTGTAGATCAGTGCCACAAAGACAAACAAGGACCTGCCTTAGAATTTATTATGCAGCAAGTGATATTGCAAAACATACTACACCCACGTACATACAACTTTGTATTGAGTTGCCAGGGCGTAATTGGAGCGTAATGTGTTAAAGTGGCATAGCAAACAAAGTGCATATAATTTGTTGGCTGTTTGTTTATTTGCTTGTTGCATGCCTCACGCCCATAAGTGTTGCATATTTTATGCAGTGATTACGCTTTGCCTTTTGTATGTCACGCACTTGCAACATGCTCCCACCCAACCCAAACAAAACAACCCAACAACTGCAGCATCATTCATGGAATTTTGCAACTCAAGCTTTGCATGCTAATGCATTGCGATATTGAACTAGAGATGGGAGAACCTTAGAACGACGTGATTCACCTAATTTTGCTGAGAGCAGTTGCGAACCCAGGATTAGATCTTAGTGGGCTTTTCACTTCGAAGTGTATAGACACATAAATACAATCAATTTTTATATTTTTTGGGGTGCTTTTTTTTTTTATCCGATACAAAATCCAATTTAAACGTTTTATTGTTGATTATGTTCTCTAATTTTATTTTAAAAAATTTACAAATTGTTTCTCAAGTGAAATATTTTACATAAGGTTTTATATTTATAATTTTTATTATTGCAAAACTATGAAAGCTTATGAATAAAAAAAAGTACACCAATACCATTTAAAAACTAAAAAAAAAGATGGCGTACGGTAAAGTCGGGCGCGGACGCCAACAACCAAAAACAGACGAATTTTGAACAATGTTCCCAAGCACTGCACCAAATTTGGTCAAAATCGGTTGACTATATCATATAGCTCCCATAGGAACAATCGGTCAAAAAACATTTTAGGTTCAAAATTCGTCTGTTTTTGGTTGTTTATGAAGGTATCGTAACCTAATTTGGCAATCAAATGTCTTTTGGTGTTCTTAAGCAATATACCGGATTTTATTGCAAGCTGTGGTACAGGGTAAAGCCGTCCACTTACGCCATCTTTTTGTTTATGGCAGTGAATTGCTTAAAATGTGATCATTCTTATTTTTGACCAAGTTTGAAATCACACTAAACTTTAAATAAATGAAAAAATTTTTTTTTTAAAAGTTAAAAAAAATGTAATTTTAATTAAAAAAAAATATTTTGATTTTGATATTTTTTTTAGGTATAAATTTGTATGTATCCTGTTGAGTCGCCGAGCTTTTTCGACAACTATAATTTAATCAAACGTTTTGTAATTGTTTTAAAATGTGTTTAATGTTTGATCCGACAATGTTAGTTTAGTGTGTTTATGTAGTGTAAAGGTGTTCAATGTAAATTTAATGTTTTTCAATGTTAATGTATGTTGTTGAGTGTCAATGTGTTGTATGTAATGCCAAACCGAACGTCTTGACAGCGAGAGTAGAATTTTAACACTGATTTGAGTGCATTAGCAGATCAAGCTACTGACCCCTAAGCATAAGAACAATATTGTGAATGAGCGGCTGAGTGCAACCAAAGCAAACAAACGAAAATAGAGTTAAAGTTAATGCACTCTTGCTTCGCAGAGCAATGCCGTTAGTTAACGGTGACAAAATTAAGAGCAATAATGCTGCTGTTGTTTACATTTGTGTTGTTCATGGTAGAATTATACAGGTAGTCTATTCCGTAAGTTCACTCTCTCGAAAATTCTTAATTTTAGTTTCGTTGCGAGTTTTCATGAGGAAGGTTGTGTCTGCGCAGAGTTTTTAGCATACGCAGTTATTTTGTGCAGCGGTTAATTTGGTGTTGCAAGCATCAGCAACAAACAAACATTTTTTATAGATATGTATGTATGTACCTTTGTATGTTTGCTTATGCACAACAACAGCAACGAGGGTGGTTTTCTTTTCGCGCTCCCGCTTTTTCGCTGTTTTTCGTTCTCACAAAAAATAAGAATTCGGTGAGCCGGAATAGACTACCTGTATAGTTATACCATGGTGTTGTTTATGTTTATATATTTGGCTGCTTGACCAAACATATCCCTTTACAGAAAAAATAAAAGTGTACCCTAATATTCAGTTATCGATAACTACAATAGATGAATAATCGGAGTTGAAATAACTTCTGAACTTTAAATAAATAAAAAATTAAAATAAATTTAGAAAATAAAATTATAAAATGTTAAATAACATTTTTTTTTTAATTTAAGAAAATATTTTAATTTTTAACTAAAAAATAAATTTTATTCATTCTTAATAATATTCAGTTATCGATAGCTCGATGAATAATCGGAGTTGAAATCACTTCAGAACTTTTAATAAATTAAAAATAAAAAAATAAAAATAAATTTAAAAAATGAAATTAAAAAATTAAAAAAAAATTCAGTTTAAAAAACAAATATTTTAATTTTTAGTTAAAAAAAAAATTGTATCCATTACTGAAAAAAAAAGTCTACCCTAATATTAAGTTATCGACAACTCGATGAATAATCGGATTGGCTAGTAACGGTATCACATATTCGATAAAAATCAAGCTCAAAGAGTTCGACTTTAAAATTGGACCACTTCGCTTATTTACGTTGATATGTATTTATTTGTGCAGACTTCATAAACTTAAGATAAGTCGGTATTTAAAAGAAAATAATCTCCAGAAAGAAAGTTTCTTAGAAATTGGAGAATATACGTTTCAAGCTGTACAACAGTTTAAATATCTCGGCGTTGCGTTCTCAAGCACTGATGACTCGTCATGCGCTGTAAATGACCGTATTCAAGCCGCAAACAAAGCCTATTTTGTGCACTCAAAATTGTTTAAATCAAAAATGATCTCAAGAAATACGAAATTCAACATATACAAGTGCCTCGTTCGACCAGTGCTAACATGTGGTTGTGAAGTTTGGACCCTGAAAGCAGCTGAACTAAAGCAGCTCAGCATCTTTGAAAGAAAAATTATGCGAAGGGTGTATGGTCCACTACGATTAAATGACGGCACATATCGACGCCGATACAATGACGAAATTGGAACCATGATGAGAGGCGAAACAATTGTACGGTTTATTAAGTCTCAAAGAATGCGATGGCTCGGACACGTGCTACGCAGGAGCGACGAGGCACCGACAAAAAAGCTTTTACTGTACAGAGATCTAGGATGCCGAGCTAGAGGCAGGCCGAAAAAGCGTTGGATCGACTCAGTAGAAGCGGATCTGAATTCAATGAGGGTCCAGAACTACAAGCTAAAGGCGTTGGACAGGGACGCATGGAGAAAGATTATGAAGGAAGCTTTGGCCCACACCGGGCTGTGATGCTTATAATAATAATAATAATCTCCACTTAAATTATAATGAAACCTACGCCTCAAAGTTTTAAAGTTTCGATTAAAACTTATGAATATTTTATTTTCATTATTTAAACCTTATGCATTTTCAATGTACATACACGACTTGTCACGTGCTCATCTTTAGTAGCTGCTTCAAAAGTCAAACAACCAACAAAGTGCAGTCGAATGTCAATAGGTGCAGGAGCAGAATTTCCTGTGAATATTAAGCAGGCTCGGACTAGTTAGTTGATCTATTTGGTTATGCAATGAACCAAACATTTCGATAAGGCTTTGAGAGCATAGAATGAAAATGTTATTTCCCACAAAAAATGCTACAAAATTTTGCTTGTAAAAAGCTGCAGTTGAGAAAACATTTTCGAATTGTTCACGAATTAAGCTTAAAAATGCCGCAGGAATTTTTTTGTTTGTAAATTTACTTCGATATTTTCGGCCTGTATCTACTTGCAATTTCCGTTGGTTGGACAAACATATCAGCCACGTTCTCTGCAGTTTAGCTCAAATTCCTGGCCAAATATTTTTCTCTTCTATTGAGCAAACAGCGGCGCATATAACGGCAACTGTTGCCGTGGTTTGTGGCAACATTTTACTGTTGCGAAGCCGATGGCTGCCATTCGGTGGCTAGGGTTCCGAACGGGCAGACTGCATTGGCGTGTCCAACTTTTTCAATTTGAACTAATCCAGCGTGCGCTATGAAAACAAAAACGAAAAAATCTCATTGAAGAGAATGCGGAATTTGGTTCTGCGTTTGTTTGTCAGCCTCGTTGAAAAAACGTCAAATATTTTCGTCGGGCATGGCTAGCACGCGGAAATCAGGCAAAGATAACACTCATTTTTATCGTGTGTATATTGCATGAACAGTACAATGTCGCCAAAGCGAACTAAGGCAGCTTTACTTGAGAAAACTTTAATTTTTTTTTTATTTTATTTAAGTATGTTCCAATAAAGTGGATTTTAAATTTTTACAGCTTCATAGTTAGCTAAGAAATTAAACAAAAAATATAAAAACGCTAATAGTATAGTTACTACTTTAATTACTCAATAAAAAAAAAAATTTTAAATATATTCTTGTCCTTTACCAAAAATAGAAAATTTATAAATACACTAAATATTAAGGCTGGCTATTAAGGCTGGCTATGTGTATCAGATCGGTCCGTCTGTCTGTTCATATTCCGAGCTCATATGAAACCAAATCATATATGTAATTGAGTAAATCACATACATGTAAATATCGGCCGTGCTTTGGAAAACGAGAAACCAAACGAAAAATTTTATTCGAATTCCTTTTTGCGTGCTCCCAAATCCGAATTTTTTGCTCTTCATTTTTTGAGGGAAATTATCCACGAATATGATATTCTTACTACTTTATGCCAGACATAAACTATTTGAGAAAGCCATGAACATTTTTTTATGCAAGATATCGACCATATAAAAGTTTTGTGAAATTGGGTGCATCAAATTTGTGGTTTCAAAACGAATGTGAATAAAAGATTCGGATTCGATTTCCGTATATGTAGCTCTAAACTGTTGTAGCTTTTTGGTACTGAATTCCAAATCCCTACAATTGATACAAACACTTTTCAAGAAACCTACTTTACTTACCAAAAATCTTGTTAAAAATCTAGCAAAGTTTATTAAGTTTATTTTCCCTCTAGTTTGTTTAGACAGTAGTTTACTGTAGTTTTTCATTTAGCAATGTAAAAGCTAAACAATGCTAATTATGATCTAAAGTTCTGTAAGCTTTTATATTTATTATTGCTATTTCAGCTTTGGAGAGTTAAGACTTTAACTGCAAGTACTCGCCTGGTCATACAAACATAGGCAAAAATTTAAAAATGTATATAGTGTGTGTATGTACGGACTAATATTTTTATTGGAAAAATGGATTTCGAAGAGCTTAACTTGGTTTATTGCCACTGATTGAATATTTTACTTTAATTTCAATTTTGTATTGCTTGCTTTTACTTTGCCTTTGCCTTTTGTTAAAATTTCATCTTAAATTTGTTTTGCAATCCGCTTAGTACAAAGTTAATCAGATCCCACCACCTGCACCCCCAAACCTCACAGTCTCTGAAATTCATGTGTGATAAGCTCCTTGCATATTGTTTGCTTTTGGTGCTGTATAAAATTCGATAATACTGCGTTAATTGAGCTGCAATGACGCAGCTTGGGGCCATTATCACTTCGTGACTGTGTTGGCATAGTTCTGATGATGTGAGCTCCAAATGTTGCCGCATCATCTTGTAGCGTCTACTATTACATAGTTACAGTTTCTCGACCTGCATCATTTTCTGAATGTACTTGGGGGTCTTAGCTCCAACTTGGCTCAACTTGACATTGTAAACGAAACGCTTCGAAAAACTCTACCAAAAAACCAAGCAAACAAAAGCCCGCAACGTGCGCTTACATTTGACATTGAAAGCTAACTTTAATGGACATTGAAAATGGCTTAAATGGGGCCTCGGATGATATGCTGCAACTGAATGTGTTTATAGAATGGATGGATCGATGGCTGCCAGAGATGTGTAGCTAAAGCACAACAAAAAATATTGACAGTTTTTAAAATTGAATGCGAAATATTCTGCTCAAATAGACAAACAGACGAACCCACCAAATATCAAACAAATCAAGCAAATACCAACCAAAGCCACGCATCTTCCTATTGACACAGCTAGTAGATTCGACACCTAACATGATGATGATGATGATGATGACGATGATGATGATAGCGATGATGATGATGGGTTAAGATGACGGAGCTATATTGTTGCGGCTTTGGTCAGAGTGTCAATCAAATGAAGCGCCATGACCATGCCAGACCGCGTTCAAGTGCTCATCGCTGCCGCTGCTGCTCTAACTTTGCTCTGCCGCTCTGCCCGTGGGCGCTTGCTCGAACAGGTTGGAACGGGTTTGAAGCTAAGCTAAAACAAACTTCATAGATACATAGTGTATTAGAGCATCATAGTACCATACCACATATATGTAGCATGTACCCACAGTTTAGAGCAAATCATTGCGGAAGACCCAGTGCTAAATATATTTAATGAAGCGCTTGAGAAAACAACAACCAGATTAACAATAACAAATACTTTAATGGCAAATTAACATTGGCTCGACCCAATGTTTTCCTTTATTTTTTTTTTCTTATTTTGTTTGATCGAACCTGAACCGAACCAGCTGGCGAACAAGTCACAAAGTACGTTGCAATCGATGTTAATTTTTCGTATAAATAGTAAAAACAATTTCAAAAGTGGCAACATAACGCAACACTCGCTCAAGTAGAGCAGTAACAGCTCGGAGTAGAGACCCAGACAGAGCTATTGACTACAAAATGGTAAATAATATAAAATTATTATGAATAACATATTTCTATTTACAAATATATAGAAAGAAACGGGTCAGATGCCGCATGATCTCAAAAGGTATTAGTCTATTAAAGATTTTATCTTTTTCAATCGAAGGCTTCCTATTCGAAAAGTGAGAATGAGATGGATTTTTAGAATCGGCCTTGCGGGAATACCTCTTTCGTTCATTGAAGATCTGATTTGTAGATTTGTTTACTACAAGGGAGAACATTCTCTTTACATCGAAATGGCAAAAAGACATTTTTGAAACTGACATACCTCAACAGCTTTCAAGTTAAATGTGAGATAATGGACTCAACATCTGCTGCACTTCTCATTTGGAATAATTTTCAACGAAACGAATTCGGTTAAAAGTGAATGTGAAAGATTCTTTTAACTGAAAAACATCAAAATGGCCCATCTTCTGTAGATGACATTGCAAAGGCACTATCAAAACTTCTACAGAGCCCTTCTCAAAGTAAAAGGGATTTTTGGGTGGCGCCATCTATATGTAATTTTTGCCGTTGCTGTTGCTAGACTGTCAATTAAGACATCATAGCTCCAATGGTCTGTAGATGACAAGAACTACATTGCCCCTATCGGAAGAGTCCTGTTTACTTGCATATGCGAAAAGAAGCTTCTACCGAACAAATTCCGACAGCATTTTACATTGTTTGACCTCAGTATAGCTGCTCCACTTAAACATAAAAAAAAAAAAATACTAACTTTTTAAAACATTCCACAGCACTGCTTGTACGTACTTTGCCTTTTGGTGGCAGCCGCTAGCGCCGCCTCGCTTCGTCCCAGACGCGATGTCAGCGAATTGCCAGCTTCCACATATTTGGCGCCCAGCGAACAGGAGCAGTCTAAGTTGTCTGGGCAACAACAGCAGGGATCTGGCTATGTCTATCGCACAGTACGTCAGCGTCGCTACAAATTGCGTGAGCGTCGTGACGTATCGCACTTGCCTTTGGAGTATTTACCACCTGTGGTGTTGCCACCGCTGCCCAGTCGTGACTATTTGCCACCAGTGGAGCAGCATGCCGCCAGCTTGAAAAGCGTAATCGCGCCATCGCGTGATTATTTGCCACCTGTAGAGCCTTTGACAGTTAAACTCAACAATGAATACTTGCCACCAGCGCCGGTAGTTGAGGAAATCATAGAGACTACAGAGGCATTGCCGGAAACCACTACCACAGAGGCGCCAACCACGACTACTACAACAACTACAGAGCTAACAACAACTACTGAGGTTGTTACCGAAAAGCAGCCAGAGACAGAGTTGGAACCTGAGCCAGAGCCAGAGTTAAAGACACATGAGCATTTGGAATCTGGGGCTTTGGAGGCTGATGGTTATCATTATCGTACACCTGATGTTATACCCGATCTATCGCCAGTGCAAGAAATTGAAGAGCTGCCCAGTCGCGAATATCTGCCACCATTAGATGATAATGCAGTTGTTGCCGAGGGCCCCGAGGATAATGAAAGCGCCGCCTTGAAGGATGATGGTTATCAATATCGTCGCATTATCAAGCGTCTACGTTATTAGAGTGCTTAGACCGGACTAGTATACCACTAAACTAGGAAGTAGGAATTGCATTTAGTATTCGTAATCGCACTCGTATAATCGTATTCGTTATGCTCATTTTGTACAGTGTATTGTATTGTTGTTTATTTTTATATCACGCTCATAACACTGCCAGCTGGCGTCAAACGCCTCTAATAAAAATGTTCTATAAATAAATTTTTGTATTTGTACTTTTATACATTGCTTTCAATAGAAAAAAGCAACCAACTTTGTCACAGTGTGTGTGCGTGTATCTGTGTGTGGAGGTATTTGTGTATGTATGTAGGAATACAAGTCAATTAGACAGCTTACTTGTGGTTGTGGGTGAGAGTTGAACGGTTTGGATTGGAAGCCAGGTTTGTTTGGTTTACTCTGCGCCCGTTCGAGCATTTCATTTATATTGATGACAGGAAATTAGAAAAATGTTTTCATTTTGCTGCACACGCACGCACAAACACGCAGCTACATGCACATACAGGCTCATGAGCGTTGTCTTTGTGTCATGTGGCTTCTATACACACACTACATACAATTATATTGTTAGACACGTTCCTTTAAGTGTAGAAGGGTATATAAAGTTTATCGAAATCTATGCAACTGGCAGTATAAGTGTGCCCGACCTTGAATATGTTTATACCAATCTTGTATGAATAGCATAGTTACATACATATGTCGTTTCTGTATGAACACTCAGTTTCTGGAGGCTTTAAGAGATTTATCTTATTTAAATTGAAATCTCATAGCTTTGACTTGTTTTTACAAAAAGTTGAACTAAATATTTGCTTATTGACAGTCAAATATAATCGGAATCGTAAATATAATAAGTAATAATAGTCATATTATATAATAATAGAAATGGAAGATTTATAAAGTACTCCACTCTACATATTTTTACAAATAGAAACTCTTCTACGGTGGAACGAAATTATCCATCAGCAATCTTTTTGGAATTCAATTTTCCTTCTGTTACTACATACTTAATTTTTTTTTTGTGTTTGAACCCAAGACATAGGCGATGCGACTAGTTGTACGACTAGGCTGTTTATCGAACATGTTGTATTGCATGGCTTAGGGGGTCGATGTAAAAAGTTTCGTATATTTGTCTGACAAATTAAAGTGCTAAAATTTTTTGACAAAGTATGGAGTTTTGCGTACAAGTTTTTGTGGGGTTAATTTGTATACCCTAAAAATATGTATGAAGAAGCTCCAGCGAGTATAGTATCCGGTTGTTGTGAAAACCAGGCTAATGGAAGTTTATCTGCATTGGAAGGCCAATTTGTGAGCTCACCAGCTACCTTTGGCATTAATGTTTGTATAGTATATCTAGTTTGGTATTACAAATATGCTCTTTTTTACATCAACCAACAAATTTTCAATGGGGCTTAAGTCTGTAGCGCCCACTCCATGATATTGACCTTATTGAATGAACCATTTCGAAATTTTCTTCCTATTAGGCATGATCCAAACTAATGATGAGCCAAAGCATGATAGTTGATTTAGTCCAACGAAAGAGGTTAACATCAAAGTAAGAAAAAAAAAAAAAGTCTCTGAGTCGAGACCAATTTTTTCTTATTTTTTACTATTTGGTAAAAATTTCTTTTTCTTTTATTTAAATTTTTGTCCATATATACATTTTTTATATGTTTAAATAATAATTTTTTCTGCATAATACTTATTAATTACTATATTGTATTATACATAATTTTTCTGTATAGCTTACTATTTTGTTTATTTTATATTAATATTATTTTTTTCTTAAGATATTAAAAACGAAAACATTAATTTAAATCAACCTTGGCGCACCTATCGTCTTGATAAAATTAGGAGCACCAAACATGTGAAATCAAAACGAATTCAAATATTTTATTCGTTTTCCGGATATATGTTTACCATTTCATAAAAATCTTAAATACATATTTTGTATCGACTTTTTTATAAATAAATTTGCCTTAATGGGATAAGGAGAGAAACTTCGTTTCAATCCTGAGTTTCATAAACTCGAGCAGTTTTTTGCTCCAATTTTGAAACTTTAGAAAAACGAAAGCTCTTCAGTGAACAATGTGACACATATGAGTAGGGGGAATCTCCATTTTGTGTATCCTAGCTCTTATACTATTCTAAAAGATCTAGGCGTTCATATGGACAAGATTTTTTATTGACCTCCTGACGGGGTTTCTGGGGTCTACTACTAAGTTATATCCCTGATGTAGCATTAAGCCACAGTACAAAATATTGTTTGCGATTGGAAATTAGTAAAAATTATTATTTTTTCATGTGTTCAGAGTATTCCAATATCAGACAACTCCAAGGTCGAAAGTTTATATCAAAGTCGGTCAGGCTCAACTTTAACGTAAGTCATTTTTTTTGTTTTTTGCCTATAACATTCAATCCTTGAGTTTCGAGCTGTTAACTGCTGCGCTTGTTGTTGACACATTACACACACACACGCACACCCACATATGTACTTAGTACATATATGAATTTTGCGAGATAAATTTTTTGTATTGTTTCTGTGTCTGTTGCCAATTCATTTTCATTATCTTGTGGTGTTCAGCTTGAGTTGTTCGCTCTTATTTTTTTTTGTCAATAATTCATCAATTTCAAATATCAACTGGAAAACATTTTGGTATTTTAAAATTTTTGGCATTAATAAACCATTTTTTGGTTTTGTTGCTTAGCTGCTTGTTATTTAAACATGGTAATGGGTTTTTTATGTTTATTACCCGCATGACTTCATAAATAATTCAAAAGTGTATATAAACATGTGCGTGTGTGTGTGCAAAATAAATACAAATACAAAATAAAAGCAGCGTCAAACAAAGCTTGAACTTGAACTCGAAAGTAAACAAAAATGCGTTGCCTACTTTCGTGCGCTCAGACCACAAAGCGAACTGAAAGTGAAAAAAATACAGACAGCGTCAAAGAATAAAGCCACAAACAAAGCATAAAAAAGAAGAACCAAAACAAAAGCAACAAGTGGTTTCAATGTGCCGTCAAATGCAACAAGCGAGAAGCTAAGCAAAACTGTTGGTTTACCGCAAACTAATGAAAATTCGCTCTTGACTGATAAACAAAAGTTTTTCCAGCTTTTCCGTAGACATACATATTGCACCTGGGTCTTGTCTGAAAGTTTGTATGCAATGCATGCAGTCTGTATTATGTTAAAGAATCCAAACAAACACCTGTAAGCCGCTAGATTTGATGGAAAGCGAAACAAGTTGAAAGCTGCTTTCGTTGTATATGGAAGTGAACGAAAGCTTGCCGAACGGCAGAGCTTTGCAACGGGCACGTTCAATATTTAACGAAGCATAGGAAAAGCGTATAAAAAGGCGCTGCCAAGGAAAAATCAACTCAGTTGCGGGTTCGTTTTCGTGCTAGACGGTCGTGGCATAAGAAGCGCGGAAAATATAAAAACAAAAACGAAGTGAAAAAAATAAACAAGCAACGAAGGTGCGTTAGAAAAGTTTGAAGAAAAAAATACATACAACATAGATACAAATGATATTTTAAGAGCTACTACAACAACAAAAACAGCAAGAAAAACAACAAAACTTGTTGGGCCAAAGTAAAGTGCGTGGGAAAATGTCGAACGAACAGATAGAAAAAGGGCCCTTAACTAATATGCAATGAAAATTCTAAAAATTACGAGAAAGAAATGTAATAAAAAATGAATCTAAGTGAAATTAAACGATCAAAGTAGGAAAAATTTAATAATCGCAAATTAATAATTGTAGTAGCGGAAAACAACAAAACATTGACTGTAATTTAAACTCTAAACTAAAGAAGACAAGCTCAACACTAAGAAAGTTTTCCGAAAACAGCGAAAATTGTAAATTAAAGAAAAATAGACAAGTTGTAAATGCGTGAAAATCTGATAAGGTCTTTCAATAATTTGAAATAAAAAATATTAATTTAAATGATGCTAAATTCAATTTTAAATGAATTTGAAATAAAAAATATTAATTTAAATGATGCTAAATTCAATTTTAAATGAATTTATATCGTTTACAAGCAAGTTAAAATTGATTTTAATTAATTAAATTAATAATAATTAATTACAAATAAATAATAAGAATAAGTTACTTTTTAAAAAACCTAAAAACTCAAGCCTAACTCTAATACAGTTTTCAAACAGTCAAGATAACATAAAATCAAATTAAAAACAAATTAACTTAACTATCAATTTCATCAAATAATGCTAAAAATCAATACATACATAGTCCAAAATATTTATTTATTAGCAACTTGACTAATAAGTATTTAATGGCAACTTTATTGAATCACTTATGAAAATTCATTTAATTTAATGAGCTATACTTAATTCAAATTTTAATGACCTCTAAAATTGAATACAATTAAAAAACCAATTAACTATCCATCAAAATTTGTACAAAAGTGTTGTAAATATAAAACATTTGAATTATGTATCTAATTCAATAAGCCTATATACATGCGTTTTATTTTATAAATTTTAAGTGTTTGTTGTTATTGTTTTTGCCACAATGTACAATAAAAAGTTTATTAATAAACAGTCTAGTACAAAGCTGAGATAAAAAAATAAATTGCGTATACGCCGCGTTTGACATGCAAACTTTTCTTGTGTGTGTGTTTGTCGGAAAATGTGTGTGGCTGGTTATTTGCGTGTGTGTGTGTGTATAACGTGCTATTGTATTTATTAATAACAAAGTAATCAGACATTGTAATCTTCTGACAAAGCGTATTACAGCCATAATAACAATAGCATACACACACACACACAACCAACTGTATCTGCGAGTTTATCTTACTGGCGGGTTGTATCTTGACTGCATCCTATTCAGCTGACAGCCATGTTGCTATTGTTGGTCTCTGAGCTTCAGCGCGCTTCCGGCTCAAGTGGCAACAACAGCAGCCATCGCAACAGCTGCAAGCTCTAGAATTTGTTGCTGTACAAAATATACAATCATTTCTTTTCATTTTTGCAATTATCATTTGTATTTTATTTTTATTTTTTTTTTGGTTTGATTATTTTCTAATTTTACGCTTCATTTGTCGCCGACAATTGGCTTCAAATGAATTCCTTTTGCCTTGAAAGTAAGTTTCGGTTGATTTTGTTTTTTCTTGCATTTTTAATTTAGCTGTTGTTTTGTGTTTTGCTTTTTGATTTTCCCCTTTTGATGTGTTTTCGCCTGATTTGACGCCTTATCAATGTATCGTGTGAACTTTATCATTGATTGCTGTATGGCGTGCCATGACAATCAAACTAGCAAACAACAATACCAATACTACAATACTTCAAATAAATCAGTTGCCAGCTGTTCATTTTACGAGTATTATTTATACTCTTTAAGCGGGTACTTGAAGGCGCATACAAAGTTAAGTCAGTTAAGTCAAATTAGAGCCTTACATGAAGAGTTCGAAAATTCCATATGAAATTAATAATTGATTAGCAAAAATATTGAAGTTTAAAATGACATCAACGTTTGTATACTTACTGCATCACGATATTTGATTCGACCATTGAGACGAACATCTTTTATTGTCGACTTTGAGCAAAAATTTGCGTTGTTTGGTTCAATAAGAAAGTTCATTTGCATAATCTTTATTTTAAATAATAACTTGGTATAAAATGAAAATGCATTAGAACCGTCAATATGGAAATCCTGAAGCAAATTTCGAAAATTTTACTAATATATTAGTTCGGTATTAGGTATAAGCTTGACTAGGTTTTAGTTCATTTTCGACACAAAGATGCATGTGATCATAGCGTATAGCATTTAGATAAAAATATTAAGGGGTGTAGCTAAAAATTCTACCAGGGAGAATGGGGTAAGATATTGATATGATTTAATGAACTTCATTTGCTTAGGAAATATGCGTATCAGCTGGTAAAGTTTTGTGCCTCTAGCTCTTATAGACTCCGAAATCTAGACGTTCATTCACAGGAACGAACAGACAGACGGATATGGCTCAATCGCTACCCGAGGTTTATACACAAGTTCGATTTTAGATATCGGCAATAATAAATAGTTTATTAATGAACCACAACTGTGACAAAAGTGAGCCCAATAATACAAATTTTGTTGAACTTTTGCTAATAGAGACTGCACATCCTTCACAGAAATTCATTTGCTATAGTCTATCGTTTAATCGTTGTCCACAAATAATTATTAAAATAATTTTTTTTCAGTTTTCTTAATTTTTTACCTGTCTTAGTCAACGTTTGAATATAACCTTTGCACACTTAAAGAGTGTGTTAAACCATCTGACAGAATCTAGAAAGCTGTAGAGTCCTATTGACAGCCAAGCTTTATATAGTTCAATAAGTTAGTAGAAGAATAGAAAATATTCTTTAAAAAACTTAATTTTTTTAACGTTGTAGCAGGGCCGTCGAGAGCTCTAAGCGCATTAATTCAAATTTTGGATATTAACCATCTCATATATTATGAACTCTGTTAAGAAAAATGAAATAATCTAAATGTTATACCCATATTGAGTTTCGTGATCTATTGCATTTAAAATAAATGATTTATTCACTTGGTCGTTAATATAGTATCTTTTCGAGAATTTTTTAAACAAATTACAATATGTTTTAAGAAAAAAAAATTATTATCACTAGCATTAAGCAGAATCTAATATTCGTATAGTGCATATGGAATTTGACAGACATCAAATTCCTAACTTCAGAAAAAAATACCTGTCAATAAATATTAGAGTGGCCGCCGCTGGTATGGAGGATTTTTAAACCGTCGATATCAATAACGCCACCCCCTAAAAAGTTTTCTTTTTACCTGCATATAGCGCCTGTAAAATTTAAAAACGATCCGAATGTATTTGATGGTCCCGGGAATAGGTCAAAGGTCATAACTTGCACTTTTTCCGTTTTTGACTGTATTGTTCTATATAAACTTTTAAATCTTATGTCCAATGAAACAAATGATGGTCCAAAAAGTCTCATGTCAATTGAAACATAATTTAAAAATAATATTGATTCGGCCTGAATAAATTTGGTAAGCTCTAAAACTGATTAATTTGACTAATTACACTAGTTTACAAATAAAAAAAAAATGTTGGTATTCTTAAAATGTTTTAGTCCTTTCTGTAGTAAAATGACATGCTAAAACCGAAAATGACGTCAAAAAATTTTTTTATGAAACGAGCTTCGAGATATTTTGAAAAAACCTTTTTTCGAAACTAGGAAACAGCAAATATCTCTGGTTATACTAAACTGATTTTGATAATTTTTTTACTTGACCCATCGATTATATTTGGAACATGTTTTTGTCAAACTCACGACTTGGTCGCTATTTATGCATTCATATGAACATTTTTTATGACCTTTGATCGTTTTTTAATTTTACAGGCGCTATATGCAGGTAACAAGGAAACTTTTTAGGGGGTGGCGTTAGTAAAATCGTGAGATGTTGCAAAAATGGCCACCTGAATGAATATAGTTTTTTAAATTGGTCTAAATAGCATCTAAGAATATTTTAAAAATAATTTCAATTTAGAATGAGTAAATATTTGAGACTACTGCCGTTGTTTTGATTTCTCTTGGACTCAAACCACTTAAAAAATTAATTTTTGTACGAGTGGGAGCACCCACATGTGAAATCTAAACGAGTGCGATTATTTCATTCTTTTACGTTTTCCGGAGCACGGTTGAATATTTGCATGCTTTTTTTTCTTCAGCATGCTTTAAAGTTAAGATTTTAAACATAATTGTCAGAAAAATAATATCTAAATGCCAAGACATCAAAAGCTAGAGTAAAAAGTAGATTTATAAGCTTTCACTTATCGACCAAAACAATTTTTCAAACAGAAGTCACAAAAATAGGCATAAAAAACTAAATAATTAATTCTAATCTAAATTTTGCTTCACTTTTAAGCCCCATAATAAGAAACTTTCTAATCTAATTAGTATCTGCTGTATTATAATGTTTCTCATTTATCATAAAATTGGATTGTTTTTGTTCTAGTTATTAACATTATATGCTTTTTTTTTCCAAGCTTTTATAATATAACTATGTATTAAACAGCCAGAGTATTTAAAGTTGTGCTAAGCAAAGCTAACCTATATTTCAGCTATGCGTATAACAAGTAAATTTATTACGCCTTGTTTTTTCCTATTAATAAATTAATTGGCCACTTGTATTGATTTGTTGAGTTCAATTACTTCAGCATGAATATATTGTCGGTTGTGTTAAAATATTTAATATTTTACGCTTACAGTGCGTATACGTAATAGCTGACCTCATGCATTTTAAATATTTCACAATAAAAACTGGTCAAGCGTTTTGTTTTGTAGCAAAGATTTTATTGAATTTTAATTTACAACAGTTTCACACGCATGGAAAATGCGGTTAAAATACGCTTAAACAATTTTTGTTGGTTGCGGCTGCTCTTAACTGGTGTCCGTGCGTCCAAACAGTGCATAAAAATATAAAATTTATGCGAAATAAATGAAAAGTTCAGCAGGTAAACAAAGTTATAGGGATAGAGAGAGAGAGAGAGAGCGATGGCAGCAACAAAAAAGTTAACGACAGCATAAAATTCAGTAGGCGTACTTTGAGTGCGCAGAAATACGAGAAAAAAACTACAACACGGCAGTTTAATTTTAATTTTTTACTTTAAGGGAGAGTTTTTTTTTTTTTTTGTTATAGTACGTTAAAGCTTAAAGTGTGTGTGAGTGTTGAAAAAGGCATTTTTGCGTCAAACAAGAACAACAAAAGAAAAACAAAGGCAAAAGGCAAAAACCTTTTTGTTACCAATACAAACTAAAATAAAACGAGACAAGAAAAATCTGACATGAAAAGTCAAGGTACAAATATTTGTAATAATTATTTAGGGTATTTTCGCTTATGCGAGTATTTAATTTTACAACATGCTTTAACCAGCATTCACAACAATAAAAGCATTTATAAAATGCCAACTAAATGTCGACATTTGAAATTAATTTCAAAAATACTTCATGCATAAAAAAATGTTAAAATAAATACCATAACAATAACAACAACGAGTTGCATGCAAGCTAAGAGCAGCTCTTAATAAATAAAAAAACCAGCCGAGGCAAAACTGTGCTGCATACCTTGAGGCGCTCTTGGAATCTTTTCACAGGTACGTAAACATTCTACTACTACATGCCATACAAATTGTTATTTATTGTTGAAGTCAACATAAATACTTCTTACATTTACCTACAATTCTAATACATAATTATGTATGTATTTCCATTCTCATTTCTTTGCTACCCTGCGAAAAATGTTGCCATAACTTTTTTTGCATGGCTTCGGTTTATTTATTTACTTTTGTTTATTTATAAGCTGCTGCAACAAAAGCAACAACAGCCGGAGCTAAGCTCTTAATTATTTAATTATGTGGGGTCACACTGGCATGCTTCATTTAAGCGGACTGAGAGCGCAAAAGCAGTTGCTGCCGGCGCCCCCGCCTAGCTGCAGAGTGTCTATAAACCGCACACCCACACAAATAAACAAAGACACACACGCACACATCGTTGTATAAACAAATACGTACATACACATATCCAAGCATAAGCCAAGTGGTCGTTGTTGTTGGTTTTAGTCTCTTTTTGGTAGTCAACTTTTGGCTGTTGCGGTTCTGTTCCTGGCATTTGTTATATGGCCAAAGTCACAAGTTCAGCGCACACGTGTTGCTCCATATTCCATGTATATACATGTAACATTGTATACGAATATATATGTGTTTGTGTATCTATGTGTGCGCGAATGCATTAGCGAGGTTTTGAGATGTACTTCAGTACGACGGACTGGTCTGCAGTACACGAATCTTTATTTTGCTTTTTCGAGAAGCAGATTTGCCTGCACCATAGATGCACCACACATGTAGATCTTCTTATGTAGAAGACAGAAACTGGCATCCTCAACCCTATAAAGTGTAATCCATATCTATCTGTCCGCACGTCTGACTTTCTTTCTGTCTGTATGAACAAAAGAATATTGAAGACTATAAGAAATATTTGGGTATACATATTACCAAAAGAATCGCATTACTTGTCGGCAGATCAATGATGATGAATCATGACCGTTGACAAGGTCATTTGTGAAGAATTAAGCAAATCAAGATAAAGACATAGAAATTTTGTATACTACTGGAACATAGAAGGAACATAATCAAAAGCATAACAACAAATTATACTTTTGGTTCATCATTTTTGAAATAAATCCTAAACTAACCGTAATATAACGTATGAACTTAACTAATACTATCTGGGGTGCCACAGAAAACCGTTTCTTGTCAATTTCGTTGCAATTTCTATTCTTGGTGCCACAGACATGATTTTCAACGGTTTCAAAATCTTTGACAAAATCTCATGCAATTTAAATTCACCAATAAAACCAATTTTATTCATAGAAACTGTTACTTATTTGAAAAGGTTATTCAATTTTTGATTTATCTGTATCTTTATGTTTTGATAAATATAATGTTTTAATTCATGATTTTCATTTTTGCGAAGTCCTTATTAAAATGGTTGGTACATTTGCAATTCTGTATCAACATGCAAAACCTTTTCGAGCTAAGGAGTTGCCACCTAGTTGCTGTACTAAATAATAATAACTCGAAGTTATTATTTTGGCATATTAATAGATGTTTTTGATGTTAAATGAAAGTTAAAAAATTGATTTTTTTATTTAAACTAATTTTTCGTTATGAAGTGCGCCGAATTTAATGCATAATTAAATAAATAAGTGCAGTGCACCTTTTTCGCCAAAGGTGGCAATGTACGGCGTTTTAAGTATGGTTGTGAATATCAATAGCTAAGCAGTTTAAGCTCAAAATGAAAATATCAGTAGCGCAACCTAAGGAGAAAAAGCCACAACAACTTATGGAAATTTAAAAAATGAATTAAATG
Source organism: Chymomyza costata (assembly GCA_018150985.1). Classification (NCBI taxonomy): domain Eukaryota; kingdom Metazoa; phylum Arthropoda; class Insecta; order Diptera; family Drosophilidae; genus Chymomyza; species Chymomyza costata. The sequence goes on along the minus strand of JAECWU010000001.1, from coordinate 2,617,034 downwards.
ATTTTAATAAATGAAGTAATATATATGCATCGAAAATACTAAATCCAACTTCTACAAGGGCACAACAATTAGAATTACAATTTTCATCACCATTTGCATTATTGTTTTCATCAGTGTGTGTGTTTTATATTAAAATTTCACTTTATTTGTTTAGCGCAGTTATGCAGTACACAGCATACATAATTGTTGCAACCTTTGACAGACTTGAAGCGATCTAGAGGTTCTTCGACCTCTTTGCTTGACTTTTTCTTTGTTTGGGTGTCTTTTGTAAGGCCTTAATGGCTTATAATCTCGCAATTGGCATTTTAAATATTATTTTCGATTTTCGTGCAAATTCGCAAATGCATACAAACTCTTGCATTGGGCGGTACAAATATTCAAACTTAATTTAAATTTATTTTGTACAAATGGAAAACAAAATGATGCAAAATATGCTGAAAATTATCGCTTAATGTAAAAAAGAATAACCTTTTTTGGATCACTGTTAATAAACATTTATTTAAATGAGCGTCTAAATGTTCTAAAATAATTTGTGCAAAGTAGCAACCCCTTGCTGCCATTCTTGCAAAAGCAAAAACATTCGAAGTTTCTGTGGCACCTTTTAAAGGTTTGGTTTTAAAGCGTTGCAAAAATGGTTAAAGATTTCTGTGGCACCCCCGTATATATCCTATGATGACTATGATGAAACTTATTTTTCGAAGGTTGCTTTGGGCTTTTTTTGATTAAAGTACCAAAGCTCTTCGATTTTTTATGTCCTATTATTTTTAATGAAAGCACCAACGCAAAGAATTTTAGAGCGAAATGGGTAAGTAGCAAAGTGCGGTCTTAAGGACAATAAAAAAAATTAAGCTGCGTAATTTGAAATTTTATTTGTGAAATCATTTATTTCAAGTAAAAAAGCCAAAAAATGTATTTTGCAAAAAGTAATATTTTGGAAATGCCTCGTAGTCCCTATCTGGACAATGAGGAGCGGACTACAAATTCCGCATGTAATGAAATGGGCATGTCTACACGTAAAATTGCACTTGCAATACGAAAAATTAAAACCACCAACCAGGCTTCCAAACGATTTGAAATAACATGGCCATTCTGGTCTTCCGCTCTTAGTAATAATCGTGATGTCAGGAGAATAAAAAATATGGCGGTCAAGGAAAACAAAAGTGCATACGAAAAAAACGCCGTAAGTGCTGACTGCTTCCTTGTCATAGGGCTACAAGTATGCACTTTGCAAAGAGGCACAAATAGGCAAATAGTATTTTTTGTGTTAAAAAAAAATATAATAATAGAATGATCAAGATAATATCTTTTAGTATTGTCGTGACATCTGGACCAAAAATCAAGTAAAGATGTCTCAAAATGTTCAAGAAAGTTTGTTGATGGTATGGGTGCTTTGTCGGTATTGAAAACAGTCTTATATGTTCCGAGACATATAATATGAAATCCAGAGATTATATAAAATTGCTTTCCTTTTAAATTTTGAGAGCAAGCTTTTGATGGTTTTGGGTATTTTAATAGGATAACGCTGCCATTCATGTCTGCCGTGAGATAAAAGACTTTGTTGAGGAACGAAATATTGCCAGATTATCTTTAGGGCATACTTGCGAATAAGTTGTACATAAATGTTTGGCCATTCAATACCCCAAAGTACATAACGGACACTAAAGTGGCTAAATGGGCCAAAATAGATAGATCCGTCATTCAAAATTTACGAATCTCCATGATAAATTGTCTTTTATAAGTGCTTAAACATCATGGAGGTCTACTTCAGTCGATTTTGAAACACCAATATTAGGTGTTTGAAATAAAAAGTAAAAAATGCTGAAGTGTACCACTTACTTATTTCGAGCACCTTATATACTGAAGTCTATACGGGAAGATTCTTTTTGATTTTCGCCTGTGGCTCCTTTAGAAAGATAGATGAATATTTGAAAATTAATTTTCGCCGCAAGAATATTTTCTCTTTAATGTGTAACCTGGCCGCCACTTAATTTGTTACCCAAGACAATCTCGCCAATGCCCTCTAGTGGAACTAACACACGACAGTTGAAGTTCTAACGCAGAGGTGGCAATTGACACCCGTTAACAAAAAAGCCTTTCCATTAAGCACACAATACACACATTGCGTACTGAAGTTTAGCTTAGCGCTTTTGTAGTGCACACTGCGTATGGGTAATATTACTTACACTAAATTATTAAATATTTATAATAAGGTAGTGTGTTCATTTGACCGCAGCGAAACTTCTGCGGTACGATAAACTCACAAATACACACAGATACAAAACACAAATACAAATGCACAAACCAACTTTTTAGTTAGGAAAACCTCAAAATGCTGCGGCAATTAGTTTTAACGCTCTATAAACTTTGTACAAATATAAATGTAAGTTGCGTGCTTATATGTAAATTTGTAAAGTTTGCATAAAAATATACAAATTTTTTTGTTGAGAGTATTAAAAGTAATGCTTTCTTCCAAATTGACTTGGGATTTTGAGGGTATTAGCTAAGAAATGGTTCATAAAGTTTTGCTAGTCGTAAGTTTGCCAACAAAGTTTATGTCAAGAAAAAAAGTTTGAACTTTATGAGAACGCCGTGTTGCTTAGCTGTGTAAAGCATAGATAGTTTACATTGGTAATAAATATAGCTAGGTGAGTTCTTAAAGGTATGTTTGTAAGCATAGATTAAGGTAATCTGAGTGCACTTTTATTTAAGCATATTGTTGAGAATTTTTTTTATACAGCGCTGTAAATTTAATAATTCAATTTTTAAAGTCCAGAGTATTTTGGCTTAAATGTGTTTTTCAATAGTTTGGCATTTCAAGCTACTGCAATTTCTTCAACCATAATCTAAAAATGCAGCTAGGTTGAAGCTAAACTATGCGAGCAATTAATGCAAATAATTTGAATTTTTCAGATACTCACAACCAAATTGAATTAAAAAAGAAAAATTTATGTTTAAAATTTCAAAGTTGTAGAGCACGTTTTGTTTATTAATTTCAAATTTCTTAAAGAATTATGCTTGCATAGCGATTTTTTATAAATATGCCCAAGATACCTTTTAATGGTTTTAATACTTAAAGATTATATTAGTATATAGTATAATAAAAACCAAACATACGCGGCCAGATAATCTTTAACTTTATCAATCACTAAAGATAGTCATTTTTAAAATAATTGTTATGTATTGACGTGCGTTTATGGCAATCATTGCAACAGTGGCGTATGCAGTAATTTGCCAGAGGGGTTTTTGTTTTTTGATACAAATCACTTTCGATTTAAATATCAGTACTTACATGATCCAGTACATACTAAATATATTTATGAAAAAACATTTATCTTTCGTCAAATAAAAGTATGTGCTTGTTTCTACGAGGTAGTTTTGTTTAAACCCAAAAATCGCCGCTTTAACTCCGCTACTACATTTCAATAACTATTTGTGTATTTATTAAAGCTTGTTGCTAATGCTCGAGCAATCTAATCTAAAACTAATTTATTATTACAAAAGCTAATTAGCTCGCGGCGCTTATATCATTAAATAAATCTGAGTACTTTAATCGAATGTAACTCATTTAGCGCTATCTTTAATTTGTCGCCGAATCGAATGTAGCTTAAAGGAACCCAATCCAATCAGCTGGTGAATCGGTCAGTGTTAATTTATTCATAAAATGTATAAATATACCAGGGGCAACATGTGCAAGGCCACTACCCAGGCAAGTACTAAGTAACAAGTCCAGATCTTCATCAGCCTGATGGCATACCAAAGCTGCTTGATATGCGAGGCACGCGTGTAATGAAATGCGTTCCTCAATATGTTTTTAGTTTGACTACTTTGCTTGTTTTTCCTTCCCTTTTGATACGAGAAGCAGTCAATTTTCTTTAGTTTAATTCCCCAGGCATGCCTGTGACATATGAGCCCGGCTAGGGAATGTGAGATGCTTTTTGCCTTTTTGCAACAGCCCTGAGTCACGTCCTTGAACTTGCCACATTTTGTTTTTACTGAAATCGCAATCTCTTTTTGTATCTGTCTTGTTTTTGTGTTGTGCAAAAAACTGAAATCTATGTCAATTACTCGTTAGCCATATAAAAAATAAACTTGCCTAAAAGACTTTGCTGCCAATGGCAGCATCCCAAAGTCTAGGCTAACTCATGGCCAAATCAATTTTGCAATTTGAAATACAAATTCCGCGATTTTAAGAGTCTGCGTATGGAACAGCTGCAATTGACAATGAACTCAATAAAAATTTTTTTTTACACGCTCTTCCTGTTGGCCAACGCTTTTCAACAATGAACCAAAAATATTTTGTTTATGTTCAACAAGTTGAAAATCTGCACAGTTTTGGGAATTTTGTAAATACTCTGCCGTCCAGTCAGCTAAATTGGTATAAACAATAATAAATTGTTTGGCTAGTGAAAGAATTTGTTTACGCCAAAGCACAGCGGGCTATATACACAGTAAAAGGCAAACAAATTCAGTAAATAGTAAATGAATATTTAATTCAATAATCGGATACAATGCAATAGATGCATGACAGCATTCATGTACAACAATAAAAACATAAAAAAATGACGACAATGTTTGCAAAACAATGAACCCCATTTGAAGGCGATCCGATGAGAATTAAGCTAACAGATTTTTGTGATGGTTTCATTTTATAGAAAGGGGCAGAGCTGCGGAAACAATGTAATGGAAATATGTGAATTTATCGACAATTGTAAGCGAAATGTCCGAAGTTATCGTCTACAAAAAATGCTGGGATTGGAGCACGCAAAAACGAATTACGATTCGCAGAGCACGACCGAATTATTTTTTAAGCAATGTATCTGAATAGTTCATAATGCTTATGCGTAGTGAAAATTTGGACGAAGAGCTGGAGTACGTAAAGGGGATGCTTGAATCTGGGATAAAAGTGTTCAAAATTGCTGATATACAATGAGACACCGCAAACTTTTGAAAAATTCCAGAAAATTAAAAGTATATCCCTCGACGTCATAAGCATTTGCATTAAGCCTTTGAGGCAACAACACAGGCCAACTGGTTTAGTTGTTAGGAAGCTAAGGGTCATTTACGAAGTAATTTACTGCGTAGAATCCGAATCCCATCACGTCAGGATCTTGAGTTATTTGAGGTTATGTACCCGAAAAACGGCGTTTTTTTAATTATCTCAAAATTCTGACGTGATGGGCCAATTCTGGCCCCGGATTCGGCCAGTTGGCCTGTGTTATTGCCTCAAAGGCTTAATGCAAATGCTAATGACATTAAGGGATATACTTCGTAAATTTGAATAGCCATAACTTTGAGAAGAAAAATCGCAAATGATCGCTTGAACTTTTAAATTAAAAGGTAAGAGTGGAACTAAATGATGTAACTGGAGTGACAGACTACAAAAAATTTGTGTGCCCTGTACATAACCTCAAAAGTAGGAAAAAACGCCTTTTTTCGGGTAAATAGCCCCAAATATCTCAAAATCCTGACGTGACAGCCCAATTCGGGCCCCGGATTCAGATTCTACGCAGCAAATAACTTCAGAAACGATCCTAAGCTTTCCAACAACTGACATGACCCCGGTATTTGTAGGCCTGTGTTATCTATCGATTACACTAGTTTACACGAAAAATGAACCTTCGTAAAAAAGCGTTTTTTAGGGTAATTTGGGGTCGAAAAACACGAAAATGGCAACCTTATTTTTTTCTTAAGCACCGTTTTCGAGATATTTTCGAAAAACATGTTTTAGGCACTTATTTCAGTTATTTTTCAATATCTCGTGAACAAAATTTTATATCTACATGAAAGACGATCGAATGATATTGTTTTGCTCTTTACAGTGATATATAATTATGTACAGATTAAGTCAAAATTATAGAAGTTACAAGCAACCAAAGTCGAAAAAAAGTGTAATTTTCGACAAGTTTTCAAAATTACAAATTTTCGACTTGCTTGTTATTAACGAAAAAAATTTTTTAAAAATTATGTTAAGCTTTAAAAGAGAATTCTGTTACGAACATTTCGAGTCTAAGATCATTAAAATCGGGTAAGAATTGTAGATGATATGGATATAAGCGGCTATAAACTGTAGGTCCCTGTTCTCAGTTATAAATAGAGATGCCCAGCTCCGCCCAGGGACGACTGACAAAATTGTCAGTCAAGGGAAATTATTCTTATTATTCGCCAAAGCCAAGTGAATGTGACGTCATCGTTTGCAAAGAGTATTCTTACCGATTCAGGCTTCGGAAAAAGTTTGGCAGGAGATGGTTAAAGCAACTTTTCGTTTTTCTAATTACTGGGATCGTTTCAATAATTCATCTTGTGAAGTTTTTGCGATGGGGAATCCTCCTATCATTGTTTGTACTGGAGAGAAATAAGATCTGATTCTCTACGGTACTCAAATTCACGTCACGATGCCGTCAAATTATTGGCATACCATTTGTTTAAGAAATAAGGGAAGGGTGAACTTAGCAGCGACACCCCATATTTGAAAACCATATCTCTAGGTAGGCGCTACGATCATCTGATAGGCCAAAGGAGAGCTTGCTTCGTTTATTAAAAAGCCAGTGGTGTCGATCCCGCAGCGGTTTCAATTATGTGCTCATGGTATGCAAGTTGGTCCAGCGTAATGCCGAGATATTTTGCTTACGAAGTCTGTGGCATTTTCTTATCATTGAAAATCGCGGGCAGTACTTTAGCCCCCTAATGTGATGCTTACGTTGAGACATATGCCTGTATTGATGCCAATGTTCCAACGTCTGGCCCAATTTTACTACTTTTGAATTCCGTCTGCAGCCTCGTTTTCTCAAGATTCTGAGTAGAGAGCGCCGAAATCGTAAACACAAACGGCAATGAGCATCTTCCTCGAGGTAATACCCATATTGCTTCTGGACATAGAAATGTCGGCTGCAAATATATTACACAGGAGTGGGATACTTCAGCTAGGGCAATTTTGTTTGACTACCGATGCTCGCGGATCTGGAATTTTCTATTGTACAGGAAGAAGCGCAGAAATCTGTAAATAATGACAGGTAGCGTTGTTCTTGCCTCATTGCCAGTTGATAAAAATAATTATTTAAAATACTATGTAAAAGCTAGTTCAATTAAGCTGACAAAAAAAAATAAAAATTTTGAGACATATGTACCTACTAAATATACGGTCAGGATATGCGTATGGAAAAAAGTATGCCAATGGCAAGGCAATGGTCAAGAAAATCAATTTCCAATTGCCTTAAACTTGAAACTTTTGTTTAATTATTCTAGTCGCCTGAACTACTTTTTTATACTCTGTATACAAAGGGTAAGTGGCATATTAAGAATGTAACACCTGGTGGGGGCAAAATGAGACTATATATTATAGAATACTATATATCAAATGATAAGGATGAGAGAAGAAAATTGGATTCGATTAAATTACAGTGGTATTTTGCGATTAACCTTTCTTAGTTGCAATCTTGAAACTTATTGTTTTCGAAAATCCAGAGAAATACTCAAAAATGTATTAATTTTTGACAAGATATTTTATTAAAAAAAAAATTATTTTTTAAATTGATTTTTAAGTTTTCTTAAACAATCTACAAGCAGCAGAATGTTGTGAGCCCAGTACGTCAATTATTGTATCAGGGTATACTATAGTCGAAAGATATACCGACTGCATACTTGCTACTTGTTTTAGATGCAGCTTTGCTGGCTCAGTGCCAATGCAACACTTGACATTGCTCTGGCTCGACTTTTCTTAGCTTGGCTTAGTAACAGACTACGGCCAAAGTCAAGCGTTGACAACATCAGCATCAGTAGGAATCTAAGTAGCTGTAGCTTTGTGTCTGCACTTAAGAGCAGAATGCAGTCCAGAACGGGTAGTTTTTATGGCTTGTGCATAATTTTAATTTTAATGAAATTGTCAGTCCACGGCACTCTGATAAAAGTATTTGCTTTTAAACAGTAAATAACATGTTTGTTTGAAGCATTTACTTTGCCTGCGGCTGCACTACTCTCGTGTGGGCAGAATTTTGCCAAACCACAAACTAAATATTCAGCAGCCAAGTTAGCATATACATATCTGCTTCATATGTCCGGGCACTTGGTTTAAACAATATGCAGATAGTTTGCATTGCACTTGCATTACGCTCTGGAAGCCCCCCAAACAGCCTTTGGCCCTAAGAGCGCAGACCCAGCGACCTCTTGTGTGTTATGACTGCCGGGAGCAAAAACAGTGTGGAAAGCATATGACAACAGAGAGAATAATGGATTTTAAAGAAACAATAGCTAGACAAGAGAATAGCTGGTATAGGGTGGCTTATTCTCAAAGCATAAACATTCCGAACAACAAACAACACAGCTATTTGTTATAATCTTACCAAAGGGACAGTAGCTATGCCATAAAGTTAGTCACATCTAGAAAAGCACATCTATGGAATTAGAAACTAAAGTCGACTACTATACATTCTTTTATGGAGTTGCATGACGGATGTATATAGTATTCCAAACTTTTTAAGAGCAATTTGTTTCTAAGCAAGTCCTCCATATATCATGCTACATACACTACTGTGCTTTGCTTACCCAATATTTTATTGGACAAACCATGAAATTTATCTGCAGAAATGTGAGCGCCCTTTTTCTCTAATATCTTTTTAATGATAATTTAATGCAAAAACCATTTATTTTAATTATTAAGAAAAGGACGAATTTAGAATAATAACGAAGCGAGAGGGAGAGAAAACAATGCCAAAGAGAAAACAATGTAGGCTATTACTAATTAATATTTTACTTATTTACTTCACAAATTAAATTGATAAAGAACTCTTGAAATTTCTTACTAGGATGCTTTGCTCCCTTGGCTTCGCATGCCAACCAAAGAATAACAATTTGGTATCATTTTTTTTATTGTGGCTGTTCCAAGTAATAATGTGAAGCTGGATGCAGAATTATTCAAACTTGTTCCTTAGTGCTCACCTACATAAAAAATATACTTTAATAACTAAAGAGAATGCATTGCAAGTTACCGTCGTACTTCTGTATCATGCTAAATATTAATTTTTTGTAAGATCTTAAATGTTAGATCGAAAGCTCGAAGCTTTCGAGTTGTGGGCAATGTTAAATTTCCCAGTATTTCGGGCAGGTTGGATGGTTGCATACAGTTTTTAGCCGCGTGATAGTATCGCAGTAGTTTCTATGGCATATGAATGTTTTATGGAAAAGAGATTTATTAAATCTTCGAAAGATCTACTCCAAAAGCATATAAATAAAGGATATACAATAATATAGAAAAGTTGACGTATTTACTTTATTCACTTCATAAATTTTCAACATAAGTAACTTTTTGTACCAATTCGTGTGTTTCTATAGTTTCTACGTTTGTTAGTATCTAATACAAATATCGGACCAGAGGCAAAACCATATTTTGTTTCAGTTTTCTTTTTTAACTCGGCATAGGATTCAGCGACCCTAAAAACATAAAAAAATCGCCACACAAACGGAACCGGATAATATTTGAAGTTATGTCATAACATTTACATTACAATAATGTGTAAAAATGGCGTATGTTAAGGTCGGGCGCGGACGGCTTTGGGATACCCTGTAACGCCAAATCAAGAAACTCAAAAGATTTGATTGATAAATTTGGAACAGTGCTGAAAAACCCTAAAAAATTTCCAAATGCCAAATTTGGTTACGATATCTTCATAAACAAACGAAATATTCCTCTAAAACTTTTAGTTTTTTCGAGGTCCTCTGAAACACCCCTATGGGAGCTATATAGTATAGCTCAGATATAAAAAAATAAAATAAAATGGTCTCCTTGTGACAAAATAAGGCGTCTAATCCGAAAGTTTTGTTGCTCTAGCTCTTACCAACTCTGAGTTCTAGCAGTTCATATGAACAGACAGACAGACATGGGTATATTGACTTCTCTCCCTGTCTAGTCACAAAAAAAAAGTAGTTTTTATCTTAAAATCCGCATGATACCGTAGCAATTATGCTTATAGTATCACCTGATCCTATCTGAAATCCCTGCACCACAAGGGTATTAAAAAGTAGTTCTTGTTTCCTGCAATTTTCATCTCTATGTGCAACTCCGCAAGAAATGCGAGCGAGTCAGCTTCAGCTGGGTAGTCAGCCAGGTAGTCAGGTTACCTTAAACAGGTGTGTTGAAGTTCGCTTAATATAGCTGTGGCAGTAACGGTTGGCTTGCTGTATTGTACTGACTTACCGTTTACCTGGCATTGTTTACCGTTGGTAGCCTGTGTAACGTTGTTTGTCATTGGCCTGGTTAACTTGATCATGCCACAAATTAGTAAGTCATCTTTTCAGCCCTTATCCCATTTCTGCTACCTTTACTTGCTACTTTGTTTTAAAGAAGCTTATTGCTTACAATTTCTGTTTTTAGCTCTTACTAGGCCAGAAAAATTGCTTTCTCTTTGTTGAATTTTTCTTTATTTTGTTTACTTTTTATTAGGCTTCTAGTGAACGAGTATGTATGTATGTTATATAAGGGAGCTGACGAATATTTTTGCCATTTTCATGACCCTACACATGCCCATATTTCATTTTGTCCTGACTCTTATATTTTTGTTTGTTTTCGGGGTCTTAACTTAAAAATTTATTTCGTTTTCATTGCTCTTGTTTGATTTGTTTTTAAACAAATTTATTACTTAAACAAAATGTGCTGCCTCTTTTAATTATAAATAAATGGATTTTTCTCTGCTTTTATTTTACTTTACTTTTTTTGCTGCTTATACAGAAAGAGTAAGAGAGATAATTTTTGTTTGAAAAATTTGTTGGTAAATTTGTGTATTTTTCCATATTTTTCGTTTAATATATTTGACATAAATTTGTTGCTATTTCTTTTTGGATACTTATTGGTTCAAACATTTCGTCCAATTTTTTTTTAATTTGTGTTTTATGCAAAGTTTTATTTTGCTGTTTCGTTAAATCATGGCCGTAGTACTCTGGCTGCAAGCATTACGTATACGTGATGTATTATAGCTAGAGTAAAAGCAGAAACTAGTCAAAATGCTGCGCTCTGCTGAAATTACGCATACGCCGTGTTTCCATGGCAATTTTGCATTTATTGCTAGCGTATGAGATTTGTTGTACCTAACCATGTTTATGCGTTGGAAAAGCGCAATTTCTCAAAAAGGCTCTTAACGATTAATTTTTTTTTAAATAATTAAAATTTTAAATCATATAGTTCTCTATAATGTTTAAGACCAGTACGCAGCAGTCTGAAAAGTTTTTGACCGAAAATCATATAAAAAAATAGTCGACCAATTACCGCCCCATACACATTCGAAAGCCATGGATATTAATATCGCCACAACCAAAAGAAACTTAATATTACGGCGGGCAGGCAAAAAACTAAAAGCTTTATTGAGTCAAAATTTGTATGGAAAAATTCATTTGGTGGAAGATATATACATATATCTCTGAAAAATATTTCACGATTATTGCCTTTACAATTTTAAAGTATTTTATGAGACGAATTTTGTGAAACTTTATATAATATGTTTCTAGACAACTTTAAGTGCCAGTAAGGAGCAGTAGGAAAAGCTTTAAAATAAGTACGAAGAAACAATTGTCATGCCTATCGTACAGGGTTAAAATATAGATTAATTATTGAGACTTTTAATTGTTTAAGAAATATCGGAACTACTTAATGGTTCATTCAATATTCAATTCAGGTGTGTAGAATTTTGGTATATAAATTTTCACTGTACTCGCTTCAACAAAGGTTTTCTATCTTAAGACTCACTTCGAAACCAAATGTCGAATTTTAAATTTATGACCTTACTCTTTACAAGGTTCGACTGGAACGGACGCTTTTACAGAATTGTGAGTTGGTAGAAATGTCAAATAAAATGTCTTAACATACATTATTAAGATAAAAATAAATTTTTTGGGCCAAGTAGAGATGCGTACCTGTCAGATTGACAGATTGCGGTGGAAAACTGTTCTCTTATCAAGGACTTTGTCTACTTTGAGACCAATACAGCTGAACCACTTTTGCCCATTTATGTTTCTTTTTGGTTAACATTCCATTAGATACCTTCCTGATTTACTTTCAATCTAGTGTGATACAGATAGTTTAAAAGATAAGAACTTTGACCTTTTACGCGTTGGCGACAACTGTCACAATTGATGGTACGTCCCCATGCTTTATAAGAAGATCCAGAAACTTCTTAGCCTCTTTATGGTTGTGCTTGAGGATTAAGATGCTTGGCGTAGAGATAGAAAGCCTCAGTAGTATTAGACGGTTCCGGACCAGTGGAGTCTCAAATTTTTTAAGAACGCAACTTATATTCGCATAAACTACACAAAACTGTACGAATTCATAATTTGTATTTTTGCTGTAGACCCTAATTAAGGATTAAATCATTAAGGATTCAATTTTCATACCAAATTCCATGGCCCTTAACAGCTTTCCCAACCATTTTGGCCAATGAAAAGGTAGACAAACAACAAATACCAGAAGATGACTAGAGTAAACAAAAACTACAACAGTCGTCGTTCAACATATGGGCTCCAAAATAAGCGGCTAAAAATAAGAGCTCTTGGCTAAAATAATGGCTATGTATAGAAGTGCGGGTTGGCTTTAATATATGTTTGTTTTATACTGTAGGTGCTGCAAATTGTCGGCAGCTGTATGACACTAAATGAATGAATATTCATAAAAAAAGCGGGTACGGAGAAGACACGGCTGGTGGATAGTTGCTAATCCTTTGGGTTGCTTGCCAAAGTTGTTGGCTTTTCATATACATATGTCGCTGCCAATTGGCGTCATTAAGTTTTGTTGTGATTAATTTTCGCGCTTACTGACACTGACATAAAAGTTGTATGTACTTTTTGGCCATTTTATGGTGTGTGTTTGTGTTTTTTTTTTGCCATAATATTTACCAGACCATTAGCACCATTAACATAATGAATTGCCATTGAATTTTTGTATTGTCAGTTGAGGGTTGAGCCCAACAAACCCCCAAAACCCACAGCTTAAACAAACTTAGATGTACAGTGGAAACTCTTTAAGTGGGAACTAAAGTTAATTTTCTATTTTAATGAAAAAAATCAAATAGTTAAAAATGGAAATCAAGTACAATATTTGGTAGTGGAAATGGCTGATGGAAGTAAAGCGAAAAGTCGTCCTTCTTTTGCAGTGCACGTCGTGTGTATGGCACATATGCACAATGTCACGAAAGTTGTTAGTATCGTTTGGTAAAATTGAAATTGATTTGTTTTGTAATCCCATAGGGTCAAGTGTTTGCTGGGTTTGTGCTAGGCAGGCGCGTTTCCAGGATTTGGTCTTAGGAGGGGTTCTTCACTTTGAAGTGTATATATATCAGAGCCCACAAAAATGTTCCCATTTTTATAACTTTTGGGGGACCCGAAAACCCTCCGTGGATCCGCCATTGGTACGAGGTATCCCAGGGATTGAGCCTTATTCGCCTCTCCATCCGTCTAAGTATCGGTAACCTCAATAGCTGGAGACGTGAATCTTTACTAACAGACCTATTCAGGTGAAGTTATCGATATATTGCTGTAATCATCTGTAAGCTTTGGTAACTTATGGGGGTCTCTCTCTCTCTCTCTATGTTGTCTCTGTTTTCTTATTTCTTCTAACCATTTTTATTTCTTAAGCCCATTTTTTAATTCCTATATTCTTTTAATTATTTCCTTCAATTTAGTTTGATATTTGGTGATCTCATCGCATAAAAGTCATTTTAACTAGGCTCCACTGTATATTCAATTTAGCAGCAATGCGTAGATGTGTTCTTCTTCTATGCTTATCGATGACGATCCCACATACCACTGGAACACCATGGCACTTACCTGCCAGTAAATTTGTTTGTTTGCTGTGCATATTTGTGGGAGTAGGGGATTGTGTGGGTTTCCGGGTGTCGGGGTGTCCGTGTCTGTTTGTTGTGCTTGGCACAGGCATTGACAATGATTAACAAGCTGTTTGGATTTCGATGCTCATTGCTCATTCGCCCCGTTGCCGTCAGCACAATTTATTTGAGCTTAACCGGGGAGAACTGAAACAAACCGCTCTCCCAATTGCCGTGTTATAAATGTACATAAAAATTAATTAAATCTTAGGGCTGATGTTAGATTTCATGATTGTTGCTTCTGTCTGGGATAAAATATGCTGAACAATCGTACAGCTTGTAGTTGGCCGCTGTTGAATTCTTAAGCGGCTGTAAATTCGTAATGCCAAGAGTTGGTCATTAAAATGTTAATGATGATGTATGAGCCAATTTGAAAGCATAGACGCATTTTAAAGTGACGTTCTTTAGTTGTTGCCTACTTTGCAGCGTAGTCAAAATGAATGATAGGAGTATGTACACCTATATTCTAAACTCTCTTAATGGACCGCAGCAAACTTGTTCACCTTATGTCCAACCGTCTGGACACAACTTGTTTCAGCATTTTGCACTTTAAGCTTAAATATTCTGTCTATGGGTTAGCAGTTTAAGCCAAGGTGATGCAGTCCCCCCCCCCACCACGACGGCAGAGCAGCCCCATAGCCAAAAGCTATAACTTTAATGGACTTGTTACTTTGTTAAGCAGTTGATTGCATGCTTTTTATAGACTATGTATTTGTTTTCATCTATTTCCATCGATTGTTTTGCTTCATTGTTTTGTTATTTTAATTGAAAACTTTGTTTAGAAATGAATCTCTAGTAAATAAAGTCTATTTGCACATTCTTACAAATTTGATTAAGTGTAAAATTTATATTACTAACTCAAGCAATATTCTAATGTTCTATATTCTGTACATTTTCTGACCTTCAGCACGGCATGAAGCCAACATATACATACAAATCTTGACTTGGCCAAGTTGTTATTATATACAAGTGCATACTATAATTATAATTTCTTGCTGTATTAAAATGAAACTTTTGGGGCACTTCAAACTTAATTAGAAGAAAACTTATATGGAATTATACTTTTGTTATACGTATGAATATTCGTTTATCCATGAACTTTGCGAATTACACGAGGAGCTGGCGTCCTTGAACCTAAAGATACATAAGTATATAACGTAATTGATTCAATTTTATTTTGATGTTGATTGAAATTTTATCAGTTTTATAAAGGTTAGGTTAGGTTAGTAAGGCTGCTCAGTCAAATGCCGAGATCACCCAGAGACCATTTGAGGAAGAGGAAGCATAAAAAGGAAGATGAGATGAAATAGGAGGATCAGTTTTATAAAAGTAATATAAAACCTTAAGATTATTGTGTTAAAATTTTTTAATGAACACTGTATGATGACATATCTTAAAGCGTATAAG
Organism: Chymomyza costata; assembly: GCA_018150985.1. Lineage (NCBI taxonomy): Eukaryota > Metazoa > Arthropoda > Insecta > Diptera > Drosophilidae > Chymomyza > Chymomyza costata. The sequence continues at coordinate 2,601,771 of JAECWU010000001.1, read as the reverse complement.
AAGAATAGAGTGTTTTAAAAGAAGATATTAAAAAATGGTTTAGTTTTTAATACACTGAGTATTTAGATAAGCCCAATAATGTTGCTCGCTTCGAAAGTCTAGCACTTGTGCCCTTATGCCTTGTTGAAGGAGTTTTTCTCTTCTTCGTTACTCGGGCACTTTTGCCTTTATGCATTTTTGCCCGACAAAGTGAACATTCTAATTATAAAAATATAAAAGACAAAAGGTTAAATTATATTTTAATCTTCTAAACCTTCAAAAAAAATTCCAAATTTTCCGAGAAAAATTTAACTAAGAACTTTATCTTGACTCAAATCTCTAGGTTAAAATTTTTGATTTTCTAAAAATATGCAATATGGTTTTTTGACAATTTTAACCCTTTTCCACCTGAATTTTTGCTTGACGTACTCAGTACCATATGATATATACAAAAACAACACGACAATTTGGACGCTCCGTTCCCGATGCTATTAAAAAAATATTAACCACTTTGTTTTCTATGCTATAGAGTTGATTCTTAAAAGATTACGTGGTGCAGTTAGGCCAAGTACATAAGTTATGATATACTGCTTTAATGAGAACAAACTCATTTACCACAAGGGTATGGCAACGTTGTTGTTTGCCGCAAATTATGCTATTGGGCTTTTTGTTTATTTTTCTGCTGTCGTCGCCACAATCAGCAAAATTTTCCATAATATTGAAAAACGTTTCAATACTTTGAAATTGCGGCTACATACAAACTGACTAATTTAAAATTCTGCGAATTCTTATGTACTCGCTTAAAGTGACTCAGACGATAAAAGAAAATACTCCTCATATTATTGATATTGTGAATCTGTTGAAATGAAATTGAATAGCTTTGGATATATGTATACATATTGAAAGATTGGCATTACCTGCGCCAGTCATGACGTTGGCCACTTTTCGATTTTTCGATATTTTGCCATTCAATTTTTCAACATTTTGGCACACAAAAAAAACAATTTGTTTATAGAGCATGCCGTGTTTTTGACATATTTATGCCGGCGGGTGTTGTATACCCCCGCAAGCCATCTTGGCCCAAGTGCCAGCGCTAAATGGCAAGAAGGAAAAGCGCCTAAAACATGGCCAGACTTTACACACAAAAAACAATGCCGTTAGCGAGTTCAAGTGCCGTTGTCTGCGTCGGCTGCTCAGCTATCTGTATGTGTGTATCTGTGTGGCACAGTTTATTGTTTCATACATACAATTTATTGTTGTTGTTTTTGCTACTTTTCATTTTGGAGTGTTTTTCTTTTCGTTTCGTTTTTCGTTTCATTTGCGCGTTTTTGCTTAAATTTGTACAAAAACCAAAAACAAAAAAAACTTTTTGAACCCCGGCATATATCCACCTCGCGTGTCTGACGCATATATCGTGCAGCTTAAGTGGGCCGCCCTAAAAGCAGATATATACTGTATTTATGTACTAAATCTATATATGCGAACATATATTTATTGGCAGACAAACAAGCCAAGACAAGCCGCACGACAGAGTTTGAGCCATTTAGTCGCTACGTTGGTTTTCCTTAATACTCTGCACTCATAGGGTTATGGTTGTTTAATACTTTTGAAATGTTTGTAACAGGTCAACTGAGGTATGGGTTTTCTAATATGATCAGTAAAGTAGAGAGTATTAAGCGGGTTATCTCCGTTCGTCCGTATTAACATCTATTTCTTGAAGGCTATAAAATCTAAGGACACCAAATGTATTATTAAGGTTCACTCAATGGAGATTATAGCACTGTTAAATCCATTCAGTCAAAACTTGTCAGCCAAGTAGTCGCACATCTGTCATTTGTACAGAAAAGCCAACCTATGCATTTTTGGGCACCGCACTTTTTAGCAATAATTATAATTGGTGTATTCACTTTGTCTGGCATAAATGCCTAAGGGAAAAAAATACTTGAGTCTGGGTCGGGTGTAAATGCCCATTTCTTATTTTTGTAAATTCTTGTTGGAAACTTTGCTCTTTTACCATTTTGCATTTATGCCAGACAAAGTAAAGACTCCAAATGCTTTCTTTTTAAAAAAATAAATTTTTCTAAATTTTTTTAACGTTGAAAATTTAAGCCACGTTTTCTCACGTTTGTACATAAACTAGATTCTGTTTCTTGGCGTTTCCATCTCTTTTTTCGAAAAAGAAGATCATTCTTTTAATAAAATGCAAATCTCTTAAGGAAGCAAGATTTTATACCAAATGTTGTTTTTTTTTTTTTTTGTGAAAAAATCGAAATAGCTTAATTCAATTCAATTTATTACACACTTATAATGTTACAGAGAGTGTGAGCTGTGTATAATTTGATAATGTGAAGAGTTCGGGCTTTTAGTGCCCTTTTTACTTAAATATTAACATTGTTGGTATAATATTGTTAGTCGAGATCATATAATATTTATTGTTAGTTGAAAAAGCTAAATTATTTAATTTAATAAAAGTTTATGAATCAGATTTAAGCAGCCAAAAAAATTAACAACATCTTCCAAAAACTTATTTTCGTTTTGGAAGAATCTAATTTCTGTTATTATTTGACACGTTACGTGCACCATAAATAATATTATGAAGGTCTGTTGGAAACTCCAACTCCAAGTTCCTATAAGTCTTACAAGGACTAGAGGGCCGAGAGATAAAGGCAATAAATAATTCGTCAATTTTATACACATTCCCTTTAAACTAATAATAATTTTGGTTTCTCAAGGAATGCCAATACTTATATAAGCTTAAGCAAATCTTTTTTCTCTAAGCAACCCAGCCAGCCCACTACGCCCTGCAAATTATTTTCCTTAAAAACGCCTACATACCTCAAAGTTTTCGTAATTGGTGCAGATAATAACTTTTTGTTGGGGGGCAAATGGGTGTAGGGTTTTCCACTGTCGTGTACCGCCACGTCTTATTTAAATTTTTTATATATTTTTATTTGGTTACTTTTGTTTTTGTTGCTGACAGCGTTCGAAAATCGAATTTATTGTTTTAATGCCATTTTATATGGCACGTTGACTGGTGTAAAGTGAAAATTGGCAATTTGTTTAGAAATTATCGCGTTGCAAAATCAATTTTCATCTACATTACGCATACGCAGCATGCGCCCTACCGCTTAATTTATGCTTAAACTTTTTTGTGTATTTATGCATTTTATTTTACTCTCTTTACAGCCACAACATGTCCGCTTCTTCCTCCTCGTCCACACACATCTTTCGCTCGCTCTCCTCGGAAAGCCAAAAGCGCGAGTGGTCCAAGCGGCTCTCTTTGCGCGGCATGCGACATGGCGGCGGTGGTTTGTCCTTGGCTGGCAGCAGCAGCAGCAAGGAGGTAAGTTACAGCTGCTTAAGCCACTTCAAACGGGCTAAATAGCTACAAATGCTTACCATGTGCCACACTTGCCACTTACAGGAAGGCAGCACTGGTGGCAAACAAAGAAAATACTTTATACGCTCCGCCTCATTGAAACAGTCCGGCAGCAGAGCGCAAGCCTCAATGGAATTGCATGTGCCTGTCCAGTCATCGGGAGCCGGTTCCCCAGCTCAACAGCAACAACAGTCCATAACACAGCCTTCTACGCCCAAGAAATCCAACTGGGAAGTGATCGAACATTTCAATACAAGCAGCAAGGGCGGCAAGGCAATGGTGAGCAGCAGCTTGATTGCGGTAAGTATTTAATGGCCCTAAGGACGACTTCTGAATCTCTCCCTTTGGTCTGGGCAACATCAATTAATTTGCGCACGTAATGGACAGCAGTCTCAGCAGCCTCCCAGTTGTCCATTGTCTGTTGGCAGTTGCTTCATGGGTTAACGTTAGTTTGTTGTTTGTACAGATTTAAATATTTAATTTGATTTGGCCAACGGCAGCAAGGTGTGCTAAAGGGGCAGCTGCTTTGGGGTTGAGGGTAGGGTAATTTGTGAGTTTGTTTGTGAGTAGTAGTACATTAAAATACAATTCAATTATGAACTTGCTGCACTGTGGGGTTTCTGGCCAATTAATTGAAATCGAAACGGAAATTGAAGCACAACATTAAAAATAAATATAAAGTGTGAATATTGTGTTTACCAATTAGTTGGTACAAAAATGCGTTCTAAAGAAATTGAAATTGGACTGTGGTTGATTGGATACTAGATTTTGAGCAACTTTTGATAAGGTTTTATAACAAAAGGGCTTTTTCCCTTTACCGAAAAAGAATGTTATAGTGTTTTTCAATAAAATCCATTTAACAAGTTAAAAAATTTTATAAACATTTATTTTAATTTATTTATTTTTTAATTTTTTCCGATAATGTAAAGTGTACGCATTTTTTATTAAAGATTTTTACAATACAATTTTCAATGTTATTTAATTTTTTATTTATTTTTCTAATTATAAAGTAGATTTTATTGCTTATTAAAGATTGATTGAAGCCAGAGAAATATAAGCTTTAGGTTGTTATTTTTATTGAAATAAAAAAATGTATTTCTGTTTTGAAGTAAATTGAATTTTTAAACAAAAATTGACATTTAAATATTACTTAATAGTTTTTATTTTTAAAGGCGCATACGCAGCATTCAAAAATTTCGTACGGAATGACAAAACCTCATATAAAAAAAAATCCCACTATTTTTTAAATGACAAAACTTCATATAAACAAATCCCACTATTTTTTTTTTAAATGAAGTATGTCATTCCGTGCGAAATTTTTGCATGCTGCGTATGGGCCTTAAAGTCAAAAAATAAGAGTTGCGCTTAATTTTTTTGATAAAAATTATAAATAAAAGTTTATGCTTTCAAAAATATGATACGCTGTGGCTTGCACTTTGATCCAAAGCACTTTTTTCGCATGATTTTTTTCAACCCCATAGCTCTTATTTGCAATACCTGGTAAATTTAAGAGAGGTATTTTTGGTTGCTGTTGCGTAACAGTTTTGCATAAAAATTGAACTGGCTAAAGCGTGAACGCCCTTTTTGTAAGTTTGTGTCTCTTCTTTCCTGGCGCCATTTATGCGGCACCTCAGTACTATTAAATTTGTTAAACAAAATTTTCAAAACTTATTTGTTTAATTGTGTCAAATGCAGTTAAATCAATTCAAACTGAGTTTTATCTTTTTTGGTGCTTTTTATATTACAAAATGTATAAAAAATACCGAAATATTGCAGTGTACCGTAGAGGACGCATTTTGCAACACTTTCTCCTCAACTCAAGAGCTAAAACTAGAATAGAGCTTAAGTTGAGGAAATATTGAGTTGAGAGTTATAACTCAGTCACGTATAGTACATTTTGTTGTTGCAAAAGTCTTCAACTTTTTAACTCCTCAACTCAACAGCAACCGTGAATACCCCAATTGTTTATTTAAAAAAACATCAATATCTGAAATGTACAGTGAAATAAGACCTCAAGACCTTTATCTACGTCGTTTTGTAGATCCACCACAATTTACAAAGTAGCTAGTTGCTCTCAAAAGCTCATGTAGATTTAACTTTTTAAATGCCATTTTTTGAAGTAAAAAAAAAATTCTAAGAATTCTCTTTTAATTTGGTCTTAGGCAATGTTATTAACAATGTTTATTTAAATTTTTAAGTCTTATTGAAAAATAAATATATAATATTAAATATAGGGTGGGCAATCTGTTGGTTTGTTTGTTAATTGCATTTTATTACTATATTTTTGATGGCTGAGCAAATATGGTATATAATTATCTGATTAATTTGAGATATGTCATTTAAATATGGCTTGCCAAACTTATTTTAACCCAATTTGACCAGTACCAAAGTTATTTAAATTGGTCCTTAAATGGACCTATTTCATTTGCATTTGCCAAATTTAACCAAGCTAAAGTTAGTTTTTCATTTCTAGCTGATATTTTATTCCAGAGCTGCAAAGCGTATTTGAGGCCAAAATTATTTAAAAGTTTTTAGCTTTGTTAGTTGCAATTTGTTGAATAATAGTTTTATATCCTATGAATAAAGTTACTGAAAATCGAAGATGGCAGCTACAATTTACTCCACATACTGTTGTACAAAGGGCAAAAAAGTTAATACCTCTATGTTGGAGTGAGCTGTGCTTAGCTGCTGCAAGGAGCTAAATACATATGTATACACACACACAGCTATACATATGTGCATATATACGAAATGCCTGCACGCACAAGGGGCCACTTTGCAAGTGTGTGGAAGCACTTGTGTATGTGTGCTAATAAATAAATGTCTCTGTGTGTGTGTTGCTTTGCTGTTGTCGAGAGTCAATTGAAAAAGTTAAGTGCATAAAAAGCGAAACGCTGAGAGAGATAGAGAAGAGAGAAACTGGCAGACAGCAGTCGGCAGTCAGCAGTCAGGCTGTTAACAACACGGCAACAAGGCAGCAATTTGTTTAAAGACGCCACGGGGCAAAGGGGCAAATAAGCACATGCAAAGTTTCACTGTACACGCGCGCACACACATTCAAACACTTTATCACACACGTCTGTGTGTGCATTTGCGGTTTAAAAATTGTTGTTTTTTTTTGCAGTGTGGTTGGAAATTATGAAAGCATTTAGGGCCATTTAATTTACAGTCTTGGTTTAAATGTCTGTCAATTAGAGCGTACAATATACAAGGGAAGACGAAATTAGCAGGCCAATTAATAACCATTTATGTTTTTAAGATATTTAATCTTAAACCTTTTTGTGCAGGCTCGTATTAATTTAGAAAATGGCTCTTTTCTTAATTAAGGTGCAGTAATAAAAGTTTTTCTACGAGTTATTCCGATGAAATATGTATAGGTAGGTATAAAAAGAAATTTCATAAGAAACATGATAAAGTTGAAGGTTATATTTTGTATTTGAAGCAAAATACCTTTTACCTTTTGTAAAATATTTCTAGTTGAGAAATAGTTATTATACGCTGTAACTTAAGCTAAGGGGTATATAAGGTTTATGCAAATATTAAATGCATAGAGACGGCTTCAACTAATGTGAATTTAAGTTGATGGAAATAAAATAATAAATAAATATTGGGTTTTAAAAAGTAATCAAATTTGATAAGTCGACCTCATAAGATATTTCGTTTTTAAGTAGATATATTGAAAAATTGCAAGTTTTAAGAAAATAATATATAATTTTTTACAATAAAAATAAACTTCACTATTCGGCTGAAAAAGGTATACAGTTTGACGCACTGCAGGATATCCATCTCGCTTTTTTTGTATTTTAAGGTTCCTGCTGGTTTATTTTACACATTTACGCCGTTTCACAAACACTTGGCAAACTCAATAAGAATCACATATGTCTTACCCCCTGGGGGATCAACAACAATTTGATTTTAATTATGTCGTTTACTTACAGGCGGGCATCACACGCTGTAATATAGACGAATCCATGGACTCCACAAATTCCAGCTCCACCTGTCACAGTCCCATGATCTATCAGCGCGATGAGGCCCAACTGCTGCAACAAAGTGAGTAACTCGTAAATAGGAACATGGCTGCTTCGAGTATAATAAAGCCATGAATGATACATGTCTTCCATCTAAAAGTGGTCAGCATATAGAGTAGGGGTAAAGCTTAGAGCCAAGGCAATAAAAATGCCAATATGTGTGAAGGTCTCGCTTTCGTTTGTGTGAGTGTGAGTGAGCGCGTATATATAAGCACATAGCCTGGGGCCTAAGGATGCGTACGTTATAAACGAGTTCATTCAAATGTCACATGTTGATTGTCATTGTCGTAGTTATTGAATTTGCTGCTGTTCTCTTTCTCTCCTTTTTAATACATATATACATATCTTTATCACACTCTCAAAGCATGTTACTTCCGATTTCCTCTCTCAATATGACATTTTTTTGACAGCTTCAGCTTCTTAACGTCATTTGTTGCTCTATCCTCAATTTTAGCATTCGTTTTTTTTATTTCTCAAGCATTTTATGTGTTGTTTGTAGTATTTCTTTTTGTAAGGAACCTTTTATATTTTTGCTTTGGTTATTCGCAGATTTCTATTGAAATTTACATAATCACGTTTGGCATTTATTTATTGATGCATATAAAAATCATGTTTGTGTACATGTTTATTCCTTTAGTATGTGCTATGTGCTGTTTACGAGCGTCTATGTGGTTTCTATATTATGGTCAATGGCCAGTTCAATGATTTTGATATGCCGATTTGAATGAAATCATTTTACTCGTGTTACATTTTATGGCTTTGTGTGCTGCATTTAAATAACAATATAATACCGAAACATAAAAATGTCAGCTACAATAACAATGGTATGAAAGTAGCTTTATAATAGCAACTCCAAAATTAGAATTTTTATTGTAATGCGCCTTTTGCTGGACCTTAAAAAGTACTTATCAAGCATAATTTACAAACTTTTGCAGTCATGCAAATGAAAAAAATTGTTAAAATTAGATGTGTATGTCTGAAAAACCCACAACCTTTCGATAGAGGTACATTAAAATATCTTGAAATGAAAGTGAGTTTAAAAAAAACCCTTTTTACACCGTGTTGCAATAATTTAAGGGCGAGCAATATCTTCTAAGAACTCTTGCATTTAAAAATATTCCTTAGCCTCTCAAACCGATTTGGATTACACCTTTTTCTCAAAATTGCTTTAGGCTGCTCTAATTCGAAATACTCCGATTAAAGTATTTTTTTAAAACATGCCTGTAATAGAACATCATGTTTATTTCAGTGTACGAAGATCACTATTAATAGGAATACTTATGGTACCAAGTGAGTATCCAAGACTTGGTCTTGGGGGGTTTTCAGAATCGAAACGCTGCTCAGCGAGGGCCTGGACCATCGACAAAAAAAGATGGTTGTCGCAAGGGGCCAGGTCTGGTGAATTAGCAGAATGGGGTAGCACCTCTCAGTTGAGTGTCTTCAAGTGGTTGCCGACTATTTTTGAAAATCAGCTTGTCATGCCTTTGTTGATAATCCGGCCTTTTTTCACGCAGAGCACGGTGCAATTTGATCAGTTGTTGGTGGTAGCGGTTGGCATTGACAGTTTCACCCGGTTTCAACGTCTCAAAGTAGACGATACACCGCTGATCCCACCAAACACACAGCGTCGTCGTCCGTCAGCAGCGGATGATTTTGATGGTTGGCGGGGATCAGCCCATGATTTTTTGTGTTTACGATTCTCGAAAGCACTGTCGCCATAGGCCTCCGGAAGCATTCGATGCGATTCGGCAGTCAATTTCTTCAAATTGAAAGATGCCAAACTCATTAAAAAAAAAGGGGTGTTCCCATGGTGTCTTAATACGCCCACTAACGCCATCTCTTAGCAAACAGCGGTTTTAAGCTTAAACACCTGAAGTTTTTTCAACTTTTGGCTCGGCGCCATTAACATTCTCTAGTATTATATTATTACTCCAAAATATGTTGACTTCCTCGTAGTTAACTTCATTCAATTTTTTATCATAAAGTCCCACATTACGGGAAAACGCTGTAAAAAGCTGTTTTGCAGAACTCAGTCCCAGAACTTGTCCAACATTAGCCCCAAAACTTCTTAATCTTTGTTTTTGTATCCCTTAAGTAGCAGTCGATGCTATCAAAATGCATGTTTTGGAGTAGTGGTTGGCAGTCTCTCAATTTACATAGCACGCGTGGATAGAGCACGAGATTCTGCCGCAGCGCAGTCGGCACACGCTCAGGTGTAAGTGTGACAATTCCACTGTTTTGGAGCTACCACAATAAAACAGTAGAAAGAGAGTATTGGTGTACTTTGCACGATGTGCGACTTGAATATGCTTCCATGAGAGCGTGTTGCCGACTTCGGCCTGTGTTCGGCTGAGTCTGTGTGAGCAGCCGATTGTGCTCGGCACTAGCGAGTGACTGCTGACAATCACTGGTTTAATGGAAACTACTTTGAAAATTATTTTTAAAATAAATCATAATATAAATAGTGATCCTCGTATTATTATATTTGTACTTATAAATACTTGGCTTCAATAGGGATATCCTTTAGTTGTTTTAAGCTAGTGTCCCTTATTTTTTAAATATTATTATCACTTTATTATTATTTGAAAATATCAAATTATGGAAAAATAAATCATTTGAAAATGGCGAAAGTACAGCTTTCTCACTATCTGCGTGTATTGTTGTAGCGTATTGAAAACATATCATCTGATGAAACAGTATCTTCTAGAAAGTATAAAGGATATGAGAAGTTGGTACAAATACTTTCATGCTACTGCCTATAATGTTTACTTGGCGTTATTATAATAAGTATACAAAATTTATAAAACAATTACTTAAATAAAAGCAACGTCGAGTAAACTCTATACAAAGTATTGAAATTTTTTTTTTAAACTTTAAGTATTACTATGGCAAATTTTTAACACACAATAGTTTTTTATGTTGGATTGAAAGCTTTTCATTTTATGTTGTTTTGGAAGACTTTAATGATTTGCCAGAGCAACTTTACATTGTGAAACATTTTTCTGCAATGAGATTTAAGTAGAGATTCTGGTTAGTTTTGTAAATACAATAAAAGGAAATATCACAAAATTGAGTCAGTATCAAAAATATATTGCTTCGTTATATGATGACATAAGCCAAAATTCTAATTTTATTTTTATTTATTTAACAAAAGTGTAATAAAAATGTATTCTTTAATATAAAAATATCAATACAAAGCCTCTGCTTTGCTAAATATTTAAGCTTATGCTTAGTTTTAGGTATTTTGCAAATACATGTCTAGCAAACTAAAACCCCACAAAGTCGAAATACTTAAAAAGAGATTAAACAAATTTAATTGCTTTTGCCCATTGTGCTAAAAATTGCTGTTGAAATTTTCATGAGTTTCATTGAAAATTTACATGTTTTAATCTACCGAATGTCAAATGCAGTTCTTTGGTTCGAACCGTTGCAATGAGTAATTTAATATTTACACACTTTGGCATTGTCGATTTCCATTATAATTACAGATGAGCAGCGTATGCGAAAAGGCCGAAAGTCATGCTGGCCAAAGTCAAAACGGTTTAAGCCAGATTCGGAAATGAATGTATCTGTGTGTGTGTGTGTGTGTGTGTGGGAGACAGCAGCATAATTAAATTCCATTTTGAATTATCCTTCAGTGTGGTTTTAATATGCATGACTGTCCATTGTAATTGCAACAAAACCTACGTACATGTTATAAATTGAATATCCTTGTTCTATTACTACGCCCATTACAGTCACGGAAGGCGGCGAGATACGCAATATGGAGACTAATCCCAGCACAACAGGCGCTGTTAGTCCCAATATTTCCTTTTGGTTTCGTTTAAATCGCATCATCTTGCGCATGTGTTCCACGCATCAATTTAAAAACTTACAGGTAAGCTACTTAAATCTTAAAGCATTTAAATTTATGCTCTCAACGATGGCAATCAAAATGAGCGGCTGACTGACGACTCCTCGGCTCTTACAACAAGACGCTGGCAACAGAGTCAACTGAAGCAGCTCTCGAAAACGCTTGCGAGCTTAGCGTCGTTTCGCTTGCTGTAAATCCTTTCAAATTGGCAAAGCCGTAACATGCCCGAACAACTTTTGTAGGGCTGGCGTAAAGTTTGCAAATTGTTGCAGCATTTCCGTGCCAAGTTCTGCTTTCTTTCATTTTCAGCATAAATTTTGTTTTCTTCTTTACTTTTGGACAGGTGGAAATGCTCTATCAACGTTATTTTTTGCGCATGAATCAAAGCAATACCACGCACATTCTGGCGCTGCTCCTAACACTGATACTGGCCCTATCCTGCACGCAAATTGTCTTTACCACGCAACAGCTGCGTCGCAGTCTGGCCGCCCAGCAGAACAGCAGCGCCGCAGCCAAAACATTCAATGGCACATTACAAACAACAACAACGCTGCCAGAAAGTTTGCCACAAGACTTTAATGCCACCGAATATGCCAATAACAGCATTCCCGAGCAAATAAGTTATCGGCCAACTCAGCAGTCTACAGCAAAGGGCCAAGATGGCGTCCAAGCGGCAACTCAAATTGGTCAGAAAATTACAAATGGCGGCAAGTTGCGGCGACGTAAACGACTACACAGCAACAGCAGCACAGCATCCTACAATGACAGTGAAAACGATTTTCGTGGTTACAAGCACAAATCCGATTTTGTCGCTGTTGACGATAATGTGGCAAGAGAGCCACAAGCCCCAATTGTTTTAGAGTCCACATCCCGTATTTTCGACGTCCCCCTGCATCGACAAAAGCGCAAACATTTTACGCGCTTGAGCCTGCATCGCTACAGGCAACGCATCAGGTAAGTGCCCAAGTGTGCTGATTAATTCAGTGTTGCACAGCGCGAATTTTGCTTAAATCGAGCATATCCCTTTTTGGAAAAGACAAGTCCTCGAACAAAAAGCTAGATAGATTATTAACCGATTTAAGCTGCATTGTATCAAGTTCGTTTTAGACCCATTTATTAAAGCTTTGGTTTTTCTCTCTGTGCGGAATTTCGGATTTTTATAGGCCAAGGAATGTTTATGGGTTACGCATACGCCGCGTTACTTGGTAGTTTGGCGTCAACACCATAAACATTACATAACAGACTACTAGCTTGGCAATTTAATCAAAATAGCTTTGATTTCTAAAGATGAAAGTCTGGCGAGAAAATTTGATTGCCATCACACTTTTGCTTTGATCAAATGAACTGTTGAACAGTGGAACAATTGTAAATCAGTCAGTCAAATTGTGCAATTTGTCAAATTGTCAGCAAGTACAACAAATGTAACTTAACAAAGCTTTGCAAATACAACTGCGAAAATTGTCGCCAAGTCTCTGTGGGACTACGAGTACATGCGACTTGGACTTACAAATATACATATACATCAATCACAAAAAAAAAATACAAAAAAATCGGAAACTAAATTGGCTGCACCATGCGGAAGATGTATTTACTTGGCCAAAAGGAATATCCATTTAGATTTGTATTTATATTTATTAAATGAAAATGGATGGCATTTCGGCTAAATTATAATGATTGAAATCACATTTAACTAACGACGTTTATGCGGAGTGCGTAACGAAATGTAATGTACGATATATATCAGGCAGAAGAATGCAGAACTTAAGTTCTTAGCCGCGCTAAGACATATCCATCAGCTAACCTGAACCTTTCTTTTAAAATATGTATTCGAATTATTACTAAGAATAGTATGCTGCCTTATTAAGATCGGACAAAAACTTTAAAAAAACTTAAACTACTCGATTTTGATCATTTTTACTTATGTGATATTGAAATTCTTTAATTTAAAAATCTGAAGTAATCTTAATTTTGCTAAATAATAAAAATTTACTTCAAAATAAATTGGGAAAGTTATGCTTCTTTTTTGCGATGGCACCTCCAATGTTTCTTTTTTCTTGATAGTATATTGTATCTCAAAATAGATACTTAGTCGAGGTACTCGAAGAATGTATGTATATGAAGAAAAATAGTCTTCTTTTCTATTGCAATATTCATTCTTGTCATGTGGTTATAATTTTTAAAAGCTAAGAAAACAAGATATTCTTGACATAAGAAGAAGTCGTGAACTAAAATTTGTTACTTTTTTCCTGTCACACTACCTAATCAGGCTTTCGCAATTCAATCAATCAATTCTGAATCAGTTTTTCAGAAATGTCGTTTGTTTTTACGCAAAAAAAAGTTATCACATCCATTTCAACAAATAAGAAACCAACCTCCAAAAAAATGAATAAGATATTGATATTTTAACTTAACTTACGCAAGATAAGAGCAAGTGAAATTTTTGAAGAAGGCTACTCATCTTTTATTTTTTAATTATTTGCTGCTTACTTGTCCCCTTTCTAGATACAGAAGACGACGACTTAGACATGCACTGGCCAGTCCAGATGTCCACAAGGATGTTGATGTAAATACTGCTACTGCCGGCTCTTTAAGGCATGCCAATAGCATTAAGCACAATGCGTATACGCAGGGTGTAAGCACCGGAGACAACAATGAAAATCATCGCTCAGCCATGCAAAGCAACGCACGTGATGAAGTGTTGAATGTGTCGACGTTTGATACCACAGCTGCCACAACTGGCACATCTGTTGTTGCTGCCACCGCGATGCCTAATGAGCTGAATCGCGATGGAGACGCAACCGTGACGCTGTCGGCGCTCGATGTAGCCGCTGATAATTTTGACACTTCATTGGATTACATTCTGTCGTCTGTGATTACACAAATTGATGAGGCGGTGCTCGTTTTTCTCATTGTCATGCTAATTTGTGGCATTGTCTATGCATGTAAGTGAAGCTCAAGTTTCTTCTAGTTGTTCCACAAACTATCTAAACACTATCTTTAAGCGATTTATGTCAAACTGCAGCCTTGAAGTTTTGTTTTTAGTTGTTGCTGTTGGTAAAAAGGTTTTGAAAGTTTAACACATGTTTTTGTTTCTTGACTTTGAGATAAGCTTTGATAAGCAAATTTAATGAAATTGTTCGTTTTCTTATGAAATACAAATTTTGTTGTGGACTATGAAATGCTGCAATAAATAACAAGTAACAAAGCACTTAACGAAACTACAATAGTAGAAAAAGATGGCGAACGTTAAAGTCGGGCGCAGACGACTTTGGGATACCCTGTACCACCTCATTGCAATTAAGTCCGACATATTGGTTAAGACCTCCAAAAGATATAATTTATTCGGCAAATTTGGCTACGATATTTTCATAAATAAACAGAAATCAGTCGAATTTTACACCAAAAATTTTTTTTGACCGATCGGTCCTATGGCGACTATATGATATAGTCAACCGATTTTGATCAAATTTGGTACAGTGCTTCGGACCTCTCTCTTCGGACCGAGTGCCAAATTTGGTTACAATATCTTCACAAACAAACAAAATACAACGAATTTTGTACAAAACTCGATTTTTTGACCGATTGGTCCTATGGGAGCTATATGATATAGTCAACCGATTTTGATCAAATTTGGTACAGTGCTTGGGAACTCTAAAAAACTTCTTATTGCCAAATTTGGTTACAATATCTTCACAAATAAACGAAACACAACGAATTTTGTACAAAACACGATTTTTTGACCGATTGGTCCTATGGGAGCTATATGATATAGTCAACCGATTTTGATCAAATTTGCTACAGTGCTTGGGAACTCTAAAAAACTTCTTAATGCCAAATATGGTTACGGTATCTTCACAAATAAACGAAACACAACGCATTTTGTACAAAAAACTAATTTTCGACCGATCGATCCTATGGGAGCTATATGATATAGTCAACCGATTTTGATAAAATTTGGTACAGTGCTGGGGGTCTCTAAAAAACTTCCGATTGCCAAATTTGGTTATGATATCTTCATAAACAAACGAATTATCCATCTAAAACTTTTGATTTTTTTCGAGGTCCTCTGAAACACCCCTATGGGAGCTATATAATGTAACCCCGATATCAAAAAAATAAAATAAACTTGTCTCCTATGGATTAATAAGGGATCTTATCTGAAAGTTTGGTTGCTCTAGCTCTTACCATCTCTGAGATCTAGGCGTTCATACGGACAGACGGACAGACGGACAGACGGACAGACGGACATGGGTATATCGACTTCTCTAGTCACACTGATCATACTTTAGGTAACTTTGGGGGGTCTCCGACTTCTCCTTCTGTACGTTACATACATTTTCGGCTTGCACAAACACAATATACCCTTTGTACCATACGGTACAGGGTATAAAAATTGTTTTTAAAATTTAGGAATCGAAGTTACAGATAAAATTATCTACGACTTTGCTTTTCCTATTACAGGGGAAATTTAGAGAAATTCTTAAATTTTTGCACGAAAAATTTTTAAGCCACTGCATACAGCGAGTATTTATGAAACAGTCTTTTGGTTCCTCAACTACTCTTGAAACTCTAGAACTTCGCAACCCCAAAGTTGAAATATTTTGTTTTTGTTTAGTTTTGCACAATTTGATTTTTTTCTGCCCTAGTTTTTTTGTACGCTAGTTCCTTTTAATTGTCTGCGCTGTTCCATTAGGAAAACACAACTTGGCCAAGCAGCGCAATTTGTTTATTGTCAATTGTTCATGTCCGTGTCGTTGTTTTTAGTTCTTGTACCATTTTTTATTTGCAGTTCTTTTGTGCATACTCTCTAAGCCGGCGATGAATGAAATTTTTCTTGTGCTGGTCTCCTATGTCATATTGGGTACATTTCTGGCCATAGAAATTGCCGTCAGCTATGCCATGAAACCCAGGTAAGTGAGTATACGCCCTGTGGCCCCAAAGAACGGCGTGTGTTGGGTGTTTTTCATATTGTGCAGTTGGCAGCTGCTGTTCAGTTTTAAAATTAATCAAAAGCCCTACAACAAGAGGACCAGCTGCTGGCTCTCTAATTAGAATATGCTATTTATAAATACAATACTAATTGCTTTTAAATATAAGTCTTGGAAAGTTCACACCAAGCAAACAAACAGGCCTTTTATTTACACTTAAACACTTGTACATATTTACAACGAGGGCAGTTTGATAAATCAGCGCGTTTAACATTTTCAATTACCTTCAATAAATAGACTACAGTCAAAGTTCTTACCAAGTCTGGTATTTGAAAGACATTAAGAGCAGCTCTCGAGAATTTTGCCATTATGAAAACAAGGGAAAGGCTTACCAAACAAAAGAACTGCCCTAATCTTTGAAATGTAATTGGCCGAAGAATGAAAGTGCGAGGGACTAAGGCTGGCATCTAAACTGAGCAGGTACATTATCATCTACAAATACTATACATTTGAAAATAAGCGCAATCGTGTGACCGTTTTAAAGGTGTGTTTAAGCCGTGTATGAAACATGGCTTTCATTCTATATCCAAACTAAAATAAATGGCTCGTCAGTTAGAGTTTTAGGTTGATACTGCATCAAACGTTTAATTTAAGAAACTTGATGTAAAAAAATTGGGAAATTCTCAAAGAAGACTTTGTTGAGAAATAAAAAACTTATCAAACTGCCCTCTTATGTGCTATGCATTAAATACGTATTTAAGGCAAGCAGTCGGGCGTGCAAAGGAATAGCAGCAGTTGCCAAGTCCAGGAGCCACATGCTCCACTCAGAAATCTACTTGGCACGTATAGCTGTCAGCTTCTTGTTATCGTTGCTGTTGTAGCTGTCCCTCATATGTTGTTATTTTATTGTTCTTGTTGACAGCAAATCCTTTAACGGCAGCGCCTGTTGCATTGTGCTCATCTACATGACATACACCATGTTGCCGCTACGTTTGCGAGAATCGCTTATCGGTGGCATGTTGCTCAGTGCCACGCAGCTGTACACGTCTCTACGTAATGCATCCATCTCCGGTCCACCCAGCATATCATCAACAACATTGCATTGGCAGGAGGTAAGTTCTGTGCGAAACGTGTGAAATTGTGCAAGAGGTGTGAGAGAGGCGTGATCTATCAACAGGTTTTCAGCGAAACTGACTATCCGTGAAATTCTTGGCAATTTACACGGCAGACACTGACATTGGGCGTGTTCATTAAAGCTTAACGCCCACCTGCTGCTATGTGTCAGTTAGCTTTAACTGAGTGACAATTGTCCGCTTGAGCGTGTCACGCACAACGGGTTAAATAAATACAAAATGGCGGCAAGCGGACATTGCGTGTATTAAATAAAGGATACACGGTTATTTTTTGCAAAAGCAAAATGAATAAAATTAAGTGAAATTAAATAAAAAATTCAGTGTCACAACCGCTGTCTGCGTTAAAGTGAGGGCATAAATGATTCATTTTGACTTTATATTACATTAATTTTAATGTGATTAAATTTATAACCATTTGGCGATTCACGCAGCTGCTGTGCACGTGCGTGGCCATGTTTCTGGCCAATTTGACGGGCGTTTATACGCACTGGCCCAAGGAGAAGGCCCAACGGAAGGCCTTCATAGAGACGCGTCAGTGTATTGAGGCACGTTTGCGTACCCAACGCGAGAATCAACAGCAGGTGAGTTAAAAAGCCAAAAATAAGCAAATAAGTATTTCAGGTGTTAAAAATTTATACAAGTCTTGTGTAAATATGTAAGTACATAATGCAAGTTAAATACAAATATGTACATGCAAATATGTACATATACATACATATATATTAAATTGGAACACCAGCACCACAAAACAACTCAATCTCCGGCAGTGGTAGAAGCAAAATGAACAGTTGGCATAAAGGCGACGCCATCAAAATTCAATCAGGACTTTAAAATGCGCATCAAAGTAAAATTTCTGATGTGTGCCAAAGACAACAAAAAACATTTTTTAAATAAATAAAAGGCAAGGGAAAGAATAAACCTTGGATAACGAAGTTTTTATACTCTAAAAAACTGACAAATTTATGCTAAGGATAGCAGAAAATAGTGAGGGTGCACCTTTTCGAAAAAGCTATGTCGAGCTTTCCAAATCGCCACAATCCAATCGAATTACTTTTGCAAAGAAGCGACTTGATGGAACGTGTCCAGACATCTCTCGTATATTCAATCAATATAACAATCACCAATCCCCCATGAACTGCTCAAAGATCAAGCTTTTTTTAACATAATCGGTATGTACACATATTGAAGTAGATAAAATATTCCACAATATAAGAAGTTATCAACAGCAAAAATGTGAAATTCGGCACACAAGCTACCAATACGAATTTCGGCATACGTTCACATACACACACACATTGTCATATCGATAACTGATAGATGCGACAGGGTGTGAAAAGAATTAAATAGAAATATAAGATGATATCGATAAGAACAATGAAAGAAATTCGGAGCACACAAAAACGAAAACGATTAAAATTTATTCGTTTTTATTTTGGGAAATTTGGCTCTGTTAATTACCAATCTGCAATGTAAAGCGGAATAATGTGATTCTCTGTTACACACATTTATATGTTTTGAATGTGATGCAAAGACAGGCCAAGTTCTTAAAAATATAATAAAAGCTTGCATTTGGTTCCGTTCTCAATTGTTAGCAGATTCATGCAAAAATTGCTTAGTAATTGTTTTTACTTAATTAAACATCTCAAAAAAAAAAAAAAATTCACGTGCAATACAAGCACGCGTTAGAAGTAAAACTCTACGCTGTTTTTTTTTTCTTTAGTTTAGCCGTCTTAACATTACTTTGCAGTTCAAACAGTGTCTTAACAATCAATTATGTATTATAATAATAATGAAAGTAAAGGAATTCTCGTTCCAGAGAGATGTCTGATATATGTGATGTCAATTTTTGTTAAATGTATAGCTAAAAGATAGAACACGTCAAATTATAATTTCTATGCATATTTTATTTTGTTCTGATGTAGCATTTTTACAGTTGTATATTGAAGGTGTTGGATTAACTAATATTTTTTAGTTAACTGTTTTTATATAAATGAAATGAAACGAACGTATTTCTAAACGTTATAAATTTTATTGTATTGTTGTTGTCACGCAACCGTGTAAGTTAGGTTACAGTGACGGCACATAACCTCACAACCGTATGTTTAGCAAAGACTAATTTGATCTTGGAACGCTGACGGCAATGCAAGGGCCGCAGCGCTCCCAAGATTCGTACATATTATAATACATAAATAAATATATATAAATAGATAACGATTATTTTGCAGTAACCAAAGAGATAAACAATTACACTAGTTTACACGAAAAATGAACCTTCGTGAAAAAGTGTTTTTTATGGTGATTTGGGGTCGAGAAACACGAAAATGGAAACCTTTTTTTTTTTTTTTTTTTTTTTTTTTTTTAAGCACCGTTTTCGAGATATTTTCGAAAAACATGCTTTTGGGCTCTTATTTCAGTTATTCGTCAATATCTCGTGAGCCAAATTTTGTATCGACATAAAAGATAATTAAATCGAAAGGTATTGATGTGCTCTTCTTCTTCTTCTTGTACAGGTTAAGAAAAAATTATAGAAGTTACAAGCAACCAAAATCGAAAAAACGTGTAATTTTTTACAATTTTTCAAAAATTTTTAATTTTAATTACACAACAATTGCTTTACGTTGCATTATCTCGAGTGACAACGATTGAGGGACTTTTTATTGTAACAATGAGCGACAATGATTTTAAATTTTACCATGGAACAAGAGCTGTTACTTCAATGATTTATCTTCAAGATTAATTTAGCAGACTATTAACGACAAAGTTACAAACACAACATATGACGTTGATGGACTTTATT
Source organism: Chymomyza costata (assembly GCA_018150985.1). Classification (NCBI taxonomy): domain Eukaryota; kingdom Metazoa; phylum Arthropoda; class Insecta; order Diptera; family Drosophilidae; genus Chymomyza; species Chymomyza costata. Next base: position 2,581,674 of record JAECWU010000001.1, on the reverse strand, counting down.
TCGAATAGACCAGGACTGTCTATATTATCTCTTAATTGTCAAAGCTTACGAAAGCATGCTCAGGATATATCCATTGACAAGATTGCTACAAAAGCGAATATTAATTTTGAAAATATGGAATATTGTTACAAAAAAATAAAAGTATTTTAGCCGTCTTAACATTACTTTGGAGTTCAAACGGTGTCTTAATAATCAATTATTATAATACATACATAGTTATGAAAGTGAAGGAACGCGAGCTTGTACTGCACGTGAATTTTGTTTAACTCTACCATTGCTTTTTGTATGAATGTCATACTATTTGCACTGCTTAGCTGAAACAAAACGTGAGAGTGACTTCAAATATGCAAACTTGTCAATGTAAACAATGTAAATAATATATTTTGTATTTATATTTTATTATATTAGAACTGAAAATACAGTTAGCTCAATATGTAGCTTCAATATTCATACAAAAATATCTTTAAGCATCACTTTTACTTTTATGTCAACGCGTAATAGTATCTGTAGTAGTTTTCAAGCTATAAAGCTTTAAAGTCTTCCCACGCCTTGAAAAACAAGCAAGCGCTGCGCTACGTTAAGCACTTTAGCGCCCCTGCCGTTCAATATGCTTATAGATTGGTGCTGCGTTTGCATGCTTTTCAAGGTACGGGATGACTTTAAAGCGTTATACCTTGGGAACTACTAGAGATACTTACATGACTTTTTTCATCTATAATTTTTTTATACAAACCAAAATCATAAAATGGCAAGGGGGTGGATAAAACTAAGAAAAACTGCGTTGTTGTAACTTTGGCCCGCTCTGCCGCCTAAAATGTGAACTTTTGGGTATACTTCCCAATACAAACAAAATTTTAAATTAAATTTTAAACTTTTTCTGCCTTGGAAATTTTTATGTACGGCTTATAGATTTCGAGATAAATGGGCTCAAACATATGTCAAAATAACGGAAAACACTACGGGGGAGGAGGTCTTCAAATTGGTTTCGACTTTTTGGATGGTCCTTAATACATTAAGCAAGAGAAATTCCAGTGTGCAATTTTTTCCGGGTCAAAACCTCTTACTGTACTATAAGTAGTGCAATTGAACTAAATCAATAGTAATTCCTCTACGCTGAGCGCGAAAGCAGCATAAAAAGAAATAGAGAAAGAAAAGAATTAGACAATGTAACTGTCGTGCAATGCTGCTTGGCTGCGTTGTTCGTGCAACTCTCACCTCCCCCGCACCAACTTCAACATCGTTCTTTGCGCAGCGCGATCTTATTTTGTAGCCAACCACCAAACAACACCAAGGCCACGGCACATGGTAGAATAAACAAGGTATGCTATTCCCGAAAAATTTTCGCAACTCAAACCTTATTTTAGTTTCGTTGATATTTTACACGAAAAAGGTTGTTTCCGCGCATAGTTTTTCAGCATTTACCGTAATTTTGTGCAGCGGTAAAAAATAAGCCACTCTAGTTGCAACCATCAGCACAAAAAAAAAATTTTACATATGCTTGCCTACGCACAACAGCAGCCATGGGGGTGGTTTCGCTCTCTCACATTTTCACTCAAACTAAAAATAAGGTTTCAGTGCAGTGAATAGCATACCTTGTATAATTCTACCATGCCACGGCATTGCTGTGAGAGTAACAAAAAGTGAGAGAGAGAAAAGCAAGCAAAAAAACGAGCTGTCACACAAGCACACAAGTATGTACACAGAGTACACAAATTATTGGGACACTTTGAATTTTTTGAAGCCACATAACTTTTGATGTAGACATGATAGAACATATATTTTTTTAATATTAAAAATATAACGTTTTTCTTACATGCTTACACAATAATAAGCCAACTTCAAATAATATGCATAAAATCTTAAAAAGACTAAAAAAATGAGCGATTTTGACGCACATAAATTATTCGGACACTTGTTACCAAATAAGGAATATTGTTACAAAAAAATAAAAGTAGTTTAGCCGTCTTAACATTACTTTCGAGTTCAAACGGTGTCTTAACAATCAATTATTATAATACATACATAGTTATGAAAGAGAAGGAACGCGAGCTTGTACTGCACGTGAATTTTGTTTAACTCTGCTATTGCTTTTTGTACGATTTTTTGAAGCGCTCAGCGCAAAAAAAACGTTATGAATGTCATACTATTTGCACTGCTTAACTAACAAAACGTGACAGTGACTTCAAATTTGCAAACTTGTCAATGTAAACAATATAAATAATACATACATTTTGTATTTATATTTTATTATATTACAACTGAAAATACAGTTAGCTCAATGTGTAGCTTCAAATATCTTTTAGCATCACTTTTACTTTTTAAGTAGTGCGAATAGAACAAAATCAATGGTAATTCCTCTGCGCTGAGCGCGAAAGAAAGCAGCATAAAAAGAAATAGAGAAAGAAAAAGAATTAGACAATGTAACTGTCGTGCAATGCTGCTTGGCTTTGTTGTTCGTGCAACTCTCACCTCCCCCGCACCAACTTCAACATCGTTCTTTGCGCAGCGCGATCTTATTTTGTAGCCAACCACCAAACAACACCAAGGCCACGGCATTGCTGTGAGAGTAACAAAAAGTGAGAGAGAGAGAAGCAAGCAAAAATACGAGCTGGCACACAAGCTAATGGCAAACACTGGCACTTGTATGTATGCATGCATGTATGTCGCTGTGTTGTATTCACGCAATGCATACAAAAACAATTCTTTCGTTTGCACACATACACATGTGCTGCGTGCTTTAGCTAACATTTACAAAATTTCAAATTTACTCCCTACGAAAAGTCGCAATGCCGCCTAAAAAGTTTGCTCTCTCAACAAGAAACGAAGTCATGACTCATGACCACGTCGCAATGCGAATGAGAACATCAAAAGCAGCTAACGTTTTTTGGGTTAACAAAATTTCAAAGTTACTCCCATAGAAAAATGCCCAACAAATCCAAAAATGCATAACGCCGCCTAAAAAGTTTTACTTCAAAAAAAAAAAATCGGTCAGGTTGATAATGATTTGCATCTTTTGTCGATTAATAATGTATATCTGATACAAAAATTATTTTTATGCAATGTAGCAACAATAATAAGCAATAATAATAAGCTTTGTTATGTTAGACATAGTTCACGCAATATTAAAGTTTCCTTAGCACTTCGTCTAAATAAATGGAGCTCTCTGCTGAAGAGTACGCTTCATAAAAATGAGAAACCACCAACGGCAATTCAAACAATATTTGACTGTGGGATGCGCAAATGAAATTTACAATATGTACATAAAAAAGCACAAAAGAGACACACTGTGACTGCGCCCGCAACTGCGACTTGGACTGGGACTGTGACATGGCTTTGATTGTTAACAGCTTACGATGAAAGCCAACAAGGCAGGCGGAACCGATCCCAGACTGACTTAAGCCTCGTTGGAACTTGTTGCTGTCGCCTTTTTGATGACACAGCTAAATGCAAACAAACATATTCACACAGATTCTAATACACACACAGACTGTTTCACCGTGACGCTAATATATGCACACATGCGTAGATGTTGCGACTTACAAAAAAATGCGCCCACGCTCACGTTTTTCCAGATACTAGCATAATTTAAGGCACTTGGAAGTCAAGCAAATGTGGCGTTATACCACTTGGCCATGTTTACTTATAACGCCTTGTATCTTTGTCTTTTTGTGTGTATATTTATGCGTTATTGCTATCTTTGTGTTGTTCTTTATGTGATATTTGTTGTTGCAGGAACGACTGCTGCTATCGGTGCTGCCACGTCACGTTGCGATGGAGATGAAGGACGATATAGCAGGTCAGCCACGTGACACGCAGTTCCATAAGATTTATATACAACGACACGAAAATGTCAGGTAAGCACATGCATATGAATTATATACATGCCTGTGTACATATGTTTAGGTCCATCTCTTTGGTTGTCTGAGTGTGAATTTATTTGCATGCCGAGTTCATAAATTGTTACACAATTCTTTGCATGTGTGTTTGTGTGTGTGTGTGCGGGAAAGCGCGTTTCTAACCCGTCCGCGTGACAGTTCAATGAATTTTTATGTAATGCAAAATTGCACATGACTTTAACAAACTGTCACTTTCGCACAAACACATACACACCTACACTCAAATACAACGTAATAAATTTATACAGCGCAACCAAGCATTATATAGCATACTTTTTTGCGCCACCTGTTTAATGCTTCCCTTGTCGTGCTCTTCTAAGTCTGGTTTCTCTTCATCTTTACTGCTCTTCACAACTCTTTACTACACTTCTCTCTTCTCTGCGCGTATATTGTTGCATTCAATAACGCGCTGAGCCGGCTAAGCTGCTGCTCTGTTGCTCAGTTGCTCAGTTACCAACTGACGCAATCGTAAACCGAGCTGGAGGACAACCCGTTCGAAAGCCTGTTAGACTGGCTTTGTTTTCAGCTGATTTAGCAAGAACTTTTCGCCTTATAAATAGCGACCTTTGGCCAACACATTTGTTTGGCTCAAGTCTTTAAACTTTAACACGAAACTGTATAGATATGGTATATAAGCATACATATGTACGAGTATAACAGTTTGTGGCTTTTTGATGTGGCTCCTGCGGTTGCTTCGCAGTGATAGTTGCATATATTACAAAATTATTTGCCCCTGCTTTATGAACAGCATTCAGATACACCCACACACTTTCAAACCATCCACAAGCTCAATATATATGCATATACTAACTATGTATGTTGCCCTGTTTTTGTTTTTTTTGTAGCATACTTTTTGCGGACATTTGCGGTTTCACAAGCCTCTCGGATCAATGCACTGCCGAGGAACTGGTGCGTCTGCTGAACGAGTTATTTGCACGGTAAGCCAGCAGGCTGAAAAATAAAGACAGTGTGCCCAAAATTATTTTATCAAATCACTTGAATAGTCGTTAGGCTCTAAAACTGAAAGCTTTGATTTTGAGATAAATGGGCTTTAAAAATTTTGACTACTTTTAAAAGCCAATTAAAAAGTTTTTAGTTCTATTTTCACATACGGGTAATTCTTATTCATGCAAATATGAGAGAAATAATTTTGACGAAATTTTTTTTTTAGTTTTTAGTACTTAAAAAAAACCTATTCTGAGTTCAAAATTTTGTGTCGCACTAATTTTTATACTGTGTAAAAGTAACATTAAAAGTTATCTAAAATATCTGAGTTGTAGGCCATTGTTGCTACTATTGCTGCTTTTAAGTATATTATTGTATAATATATTAAAATTAATAATTAAATAAACTACTTAAAGTATGATCGGAGTCTGTGATATGATAAGATCGAGACTAACCAAACTATCGGTTTAGATAACTTATTACGTCACGAGAAACAAGTGTGTTTTATTTGTTCTAAATCGGCTATTAATTAATTATGTAGCTCTCATAGGGAGTCAAAAGTTTTCTGGAATATTTAAGCCATATGCCGAGTTTGATCAAAATGTTTGTTGCGATGGGACAGGGACCTCGAAGTCGGAGCGCTCTGGCTTTAATGTTCACCTTTTTTTATTCTATAAAAAGATTCAAAAAATTTAGCTTTTCAAAATGTTAGTTTGTAGAAGTGCTCATATTAAAGATAATCGGATATAAAAATAATCCCTTTTGCTGTAAAAATAAAGATTCTAATTATAACGCATATGAAAATACTTTTTGTTTTTAATTTAAGCTAATAGGAAACATTTTATAAGCAATTATTATAATTTTTTTTAAATTATTCTATGAAATAGTGACTTAGTCTAGGAGCGATGTGATGAGGAGTTTATGTGCATTCAAGCCTTTGTAATCAAATTTCTTTGCTCTAACTTTTTTATGCAGCATGTTTGCTATGTTACATTCTTCTTCTGGTGTAAAAGTGGAATCAGATAATTCCAAAATAAGCCAGCTTTTAAGTATAAGCTTTTTTGCCACAAGTGTTTATCTAAGAAAAATGTGCAAGCAGGCTAAAACTTCAAACTACAACAGCGTATAAAGAATCTAAAAATTTCTGCCCACTGTGCAGCTGTAAAGGCTCATTAGTTGATGGCAAATAACCTTTTTGGCTGCTCGGTTTTGACCATTAGCTGAAAAGCTTTTTATATTTAGCTAAATTTAGCTCGATTTTATTGAAGCTTTTTTTTTTTAATCTCTCTCTATTATGCTTGACTTTGTTGTAGATTTGATCGATTGGCCGCCGAGCATCATTGTCTGCGTATTAAGCTGCTTGGCGATTGTTATTATTGCGTTTCCGGTTTGCCAGAGCCAAGACCGGATCATGCACATTGTGCTGTTGAAATGGGACTGGACATGATAGACGCCATTGCGTGAGTACTCTAACAAACAACACTAACAACAACTATAAGCGTTTTCTAGCAGTTACAATCAATAAAAGTGCTACTAGTTGAAGCTTTGTCAGCTTTGTTGCGGTCACTCTGGCATTGGTTTAAAGACTCTCCGGATTGTGACTGCAGCTTTGTTGTCAGCCGTAATACTAACGTTGCAACTCTGTGTTTGCCGCCCCTTTTCTTTTGCAGCCTGGTGCGTGAGGTAATGGCCGTAAATGTCAATATGCGTGTGGGAATACATACAGGACGAGTGCACTGCGGCGTTCTTGGCCTGGTCAAATGGCAGTTCGATGTGTGGTCCAATGATGTAACTTTGGCCAATCACATGGAGAGCGGCGGCATACCCGGGTAAGTTTGGTAACTACTACTCAAGCGTTTTTGTTTCTTCGTGTAGAAGCTAATCGCACTGCTCGATTACTCTGAGTGTCTATTAATTACTTTGTGTCAAGGACAAAACACTCATACACTTTGACTCAAGTTAGACTGTAAGAGCACCCGCCTCAAAACTGAACATTTTTGGGGTATTTCCCTTTTGTCAAGCAAACCACATAAGCGCCACAAAGACCGCCTGACAGTCTTCTTTGTCCCTTTTGTCTTTTGGGTCACACATTTTTCTTTATTATTTGGCTCTTCTGTTGACAGTCTGCGTCGTCTGGCGTTTATTATCAAACATTTTTGAAGCAGACCCAAAAAACCCTTGTTATGGCCAATGGTCAGTCACATGCCACTTTACTTAAGCTAAGCTACGTTCACATGACTAAACTCAATTATGGGAGATAACTCAACACTTAAACTTATGTAATTGAAATTGAAACGTACTATAAAGTATAATAAATAGTCCCATTGAAATGATAAGTATGAAGCAAATAAAAGTTAATATGGCAGAGCAATAAAATGCTTTTCAAAAAGTTTTCAATTTTTATCGCCAAAGTTCGATTTTGAGTAAGGCAGAGTAGAGTTGGACACCACTAGTTTACAAAACAGATTTTACCTCAGATGCTTATATCGAAATTTTTACGTGACAAGCATTCTGCTTAAGATTTCCAAGAATCGCCTTTTGTATTTTTTTGACTTCAAGTCTCCAGAGTAGTCACTCTTCATACAAACTTTAATATTCCTTTATGTATGGTACGAAAATTTGTAAATAAAAATAACATAAAACATTGGTCAAAGGCTCGTTAAAGAAAAAATCGTTATAAAATCAATTTTTTTTTCAATATTTTTGAATTTTTTTCTAAAATGAAAAAACTAAATTTTTTATAATTGATATATAGTTGACGTCTTATGAAATTATGTTTATTTAACAAACATTTTTTTCTTATTATTAATTAAAAAGATATAAAGTATCCCATAAAATAGAAAATTGAGTTGAACGCTTATTTTCTCTCTATCTTCAACATTTAAGAAGTTATAGCCAATTTAAGCTTAGGCATTAAACTTTAACTTTAGCTTTAACTTAAAATATAGTCAAAATAAGTAACTGCGCTCGATTACAAAATGAGAAACAGTAGCCAAAGAACCTCAATAAAAAGTGTATGGTACGGTGTGACAAATTCGACCTAGTAATTGTTTATGACTCTAAAATGCTTATTTGACATCGGATCAACTCGTCCGAGATACCAAATTAAATGTAACGCTTTACCGCAACTTTCTAGAACTACTGATTTTATTATTATTAATTTTTGAAATATGACCATTTTTCAAAAAAGTAAATTTTTTTAATTTTCACAAATGATGGGGTAAGCCCGACCGCCAATTTTTTTTTTAGCTTTTAGCTCAGATATGATCTCAACCTAATGGTTTTTCGATTATAAATAAAAAGAACATGTTGTTGTTTTACAAAACTGAATATATTCTTTTAAAAAAAGCACACATTATTAAATCGAAATGAAAGTTGATTGAATGTCAATAAAGGACAATTAGATTGAATAGTTAAGTAACTAATCAGAGTTATTTGATTTGCTATCCAAATAGCTTAATGGCGTATTTTTGGTTCAAGCTGGATGTCTGGTTAGCCACACCATTTAGAGGTAGGATTTGCCCCACTGTGTCATTTTTCATGACGACGCGAATAAAAAAAATTATATAAAATTTCCAACCAATAGTACATGCATATAAGTAGGTCTATGTTTATAGTATATAAGCCACTTCCCGTTTTTTTTTTCTATCACTTTATTTTACAGAAAAAATGTGTTATCAAATATTCACAACAATTTAATTGAAAATCGTAAAAATATGCTGCTTATCGTTTCAGCATCTAAACGTTGACTGACCGACAACTATCATGCTACCATTTTGGTTATTTTTAATACTCTACATAGTAACACTAATGTGAGTAGGAGGTCGGGTTTACCCACACTGACGTGGTTGCCCCACCTTACTTTATATAAAAATAAAAATTTTTTCTATGATATGAACATAAAATTTTTAATTGGTTCCACTTCATCAGATCAGTAATACTTAAAAATCTAAAGAAAGTCAAGATGATTCAAGGAACTTTTATATCAGAGCAGGGTTTGTAATTATTAATTCAGAAAAAACATTCTAGTAATAATTGACAAATTGGAGTAATTGGAAAAAATAATAATAAGGTCGAATTTCTTTCGTACTTTTCACGATAAGTCTGAATTTGAAAAAAGATTACCATTTTCAATCGGCAGCATCTTAGCCTGTTGTCAACTTGAGCTCTGTAGGCGAGCCACTTATTCATATTTATCCCAAGATATGTGGCACGTTTTTATAGTGTGAGGGGTTGGCTGCACTGTTGTATGGTTAATACAGTGGGTGCCGCCATTCTTCTAATGGTTATATAGCACTGCTTTTAGTTATGTAACACATTCCGAACCTCTAAGTCGGAACGTAGCTTAACAACTGCAACAAAGAACCAGCTGGAAATAATACTCCAACACTCGCACACTGTCGTTTACCAACACTCAAACACCGATACATCGAAAACATTGACCTCTTTTGGTATGCGCCGGCAAGTATGCAATGAAAAGCAGCGCTGTCTTGTGTTTATTTCAACGCTTATCGCTGAAGCAGCGCAAGAAGGAGCTGCGGGCGTGTTAGTGGGCGTTGTGTAACCAACATGCCGCAAAACACTGGCCAACTTTTTACTCAAGGGCTATGCTATGGCGAAACTTCCGTTTGGCGTTCCGTTTTTGGTGTTTGGCTGTTTTCGCCTACATTTTGGGGGCGCCGCTGAGAAGCCGCAAAAGACGTTGACAAGTTTTGCTCATTTCCGTTTTGACAGCTTCATCTAGTATGGATGTATATATGTGTGCATAGTATCTGTGTGTGTGTGTATGTGAGTGTGCATATATATCTATTGTACAAGTGAGTATACGAAAGATTAAAGACAAATAAGCAATTTAAAGTTTAACTCTGACAGTAGCTATTGCACTTTGAATGCATTTTCCAACACTTGAACACATACTCAAATACACTTACACAGAAGCACTCAATACATAACAAATTCTCAGAAGTGTCGCGCACTTGGGGCACTTGTTGTCCTTCATTTTGTGCTCAAAAACGGAAAGTGTTCCATAAGAGCTTCATTTTGTTGTAGTTGTTGCTGCTGGTTTTTAACGCTCTCGTCATCGCCATTATTTATTTTGTTCGTTTGTATATGCTGAAATGCTAGACAAGTTATTGGTTTCTTTGCCCAATCGATTTTTGTAACAACAACTACAATTACAAGAGTATAACCCATATGCAGAACATGTTTAAACTTGTTACACGCATTGTTGTGGTTGCGTTGTTACGCCCTTCTTTTACCACACCGACCTACAGCCATTATTCGCCAATTTGTTGATTTAGGCTGCCGCCATTACTGAATTTATAACCCTTAAGCAATTTGTTGTGTGCACTCTGCTGTTTGTGCAAATGGGTATATTAAGATTGTGCTATATGGAAAAAAAAAGTGTGCTGCAACTAGTCGGATACGCAATATGCTTCATTTTGTCTCAATATTTGCCATGGAAAAGCATATCAAAAGAAAAGCCATTTTTTACGTCAAGCGCAGTAGCTGAACATTTTTCCTTTGAAAAATAAGAGCAGCTTTTATTTAAAACTCGTTGAATAGTGCATAAAACTCAGTTATCCTTTTTTCTAGCTACTGATCTAGCTGTCTTTTATATGCACAAATTTATTTCTCTATAGTGTATTTTGAAGTGTACATTTGCTGACATTTGTTTCGCTTTATTTTTAGTAGTGTTTTATGCATTTTTTAATTTTAGCAAATTGCTCTAGCTTTAAGTAACCAAGTTTTTTTGGGTCAGCTGGGTGTTTAAGTTGCAGGCAGTCAGGGCTCGTTCGTTAGTCCTTTCTAGAGCGAAATTAAAAGTAAATAACTAAAATGGGTGGTTTCAGTTGTGGGTGCTTTAAGTTGCCTGATAAGCTGCAATTTAGCGCAGCGAGTACAGTAGCCGAACCACAACCACTTTGGCATGTAAAAACTTTGTTAACTGTGGGTCAATCAAGAGTGTGAGATATAACTAGGACATCTATTACAAGCGTCCTCTTATTATTATCAATAGACACAGATCTGTGGCATTTTTCACCCCCCATGCGTTTGCCACGTACAAACATTGCAAAAATTTTTCACACATTTATTCGCGGTACGCGGCAGCTTGTTATCCTGTGGGTGTGTGTGTATCTGGGAAGTGCTTGTGGTACCACAAAATAACAATTTAATAAACCCACTAAGCTAGGCAGCAGCTGCAGCTGCAACTAACAATGCGTGCTAGTGGAAAGAGGGGTAAACAAAAGCCGCATGCAAAAAGCATTAAAAAACCTTTACCAAGTAGTAGCTGGTGTGGATGTCAGAGATGACACTGTAATATAATGCAAGCTGAGGTTATATACATGTGGCAAGCATGTGGGAAGTACAACACAAACACCAGAAGCATTTAAAAAAACAAAAACAAAAAATAAAATATATGTAAAATTACTTGCAGATGTTTGCATATGGTTGCATATGACAATGCAGCATCGCGCTAAGCGCTAACTTGTCAATCAAACTCATTCAGCATTACGCATACGCCACGTATGCCATATATGACAAATGACACTTAAGTACTCACAAGATTAATTTACAGGCGTGTGCACATTACAAAGGAGACACTCAAGTGTCTGGATGGCGACTATGAGGTTGAAGTAGGCAAGGGCGCCGAACGCAACTCCTATCTGAAGGATCATCAAATCGAAACGTATCTCATAGTGCCAGGCGATATTTATAGACCGGTAAGTAGTAAAAAATTGAGAAAAATATTAACTCTTTTGAGTAATGCAGGAGTAGGGTACCCTATCCGACTTTCTCGAATTTTTTCTATGCAAATATCGTTAAACCAAAAACTACTTTACTACTTTTCCATATTTTGTTTGTTGTTAGTAGGCTTGTTCTAAATTACTTTGCCCAAGACACTAATGCTTCTTTGAGCATTTTCTCTGCTCTCTCTATGTTAATTCGGCCAACTTTTACGGACATTCAACCAGCCGTTTTAGCCAAATCTAAATAATTCTTTATTTTCTAGCACAAAAAGTCGCGTAATCGCTTGCAGGTGAATGGCAACATATCCAAAGAGCTGCGCATGATGGGTCACGGAACTGCGCAGAAACACACCTCCAAGTATGTTTATATGCCAATTTTTTTGCTTATTTGAATCTAATCGAAATCCTACATAATTTTTACTTAATAACTATTCTGCTTAAATGTTGCCACGCCTTAATTTAGATTTGGTTTTGGTGACAGCGCCGAAAGCAACAAGGATCCCGAGGATGAGGTAAATGAGTATCTAATGCGTGCTATTGATGCACGCAGTATTGATCATTTGCGTGCCGAACACTGTCAATCGCTGCTGCTCTGCTTCAAGGATAATGCTTTGGAGAAAAAGGTAGCTGCTAGCACAGACTTAAGCCAATAAGAGATATAATTGAGTGTCCTTTTTAGTATGCCAGTGAGCCGGACCGTATGTTAAGCGTTTATTTCTACTGCAGTTTGTTAGTGTTACTTGGCACTAGCATCATGCGCCTAATTGTATTCCAAAGGTAAGCTCAGTTAATGAATTTTTATCTTCACAACCTTACAAAATATTTTCCGAAATTAAAATCAAATAAAAATAAAATAAATTTTAATTGCCCTGCTTTACTCTTTTTCCCTGCTCTCTGCGCTCTTTTAGCTCTGCTCTGACGTGGACGCTCACCATTGGCGCATTGCTGCTACTGCTGCTGCTGGTTTTTTTGGTGGCATGCCATGAAATTAACATGAAGGTACCCTTTTCCTAGCATGCAGCATTTTATTTTATTTTTTTTAATGCGCTCTCTTTGTGATTGCCTTTATTTACATATGACATCTAGCTGCCGATTGGCATCAAAAGGTTTTCATTACGCATTCATAGCAATCGAAGGTTGTCACAGTTTTTTGCCTTTGCCACTGTGGCACTGATTGCGCTCACCACGCTCCTGGTCATGGTAAGTAAATAAGCAATTGAAATGCATAGGTATATAGGTTTTAGTTGGGCTTTATTTCAGTCCAAATAGCTTTAAATATTTGGCCATTTACTTGCTAAAGCGCTTATAAAATTGAATTGCCTTTGATGTACATTTTTTTATGTTGGGGTCTTAATTTAAACATAAAAATAATATGTAAAGATATAAAATCCACACACACACACACACGCATTAAGCTTATAAAAAATGTCAAATGTGGAAATATTTGTCAGGCAATTGCAGCGAAAAGTTTATGATAAAATTAGCATATACCACGGCGTATACGCAATATTATAAAATACAAAGAAAATCTTCAGCCTGCTAAGACTAAAAGCACTGACTGAGACATTTTGCTCGTAATTTGTTGCGCATTTGAAAAATGCGGCTAACTTTTTGTTTTGCCTTTGGTCTATTTGGGTATAGGAGAGGCAAGAGGTTGTCAAAATGAAAATAAATATAAAACTCACGTTTTTGTAGCATACACAAATTACCTTAAAATAAAATAAGGGGCGCGCTTGTTGCGTTGGCTCTACCTGTTGTTACTGTTGTTGTTGTTGTTTCTGAGCGTCAAAACAAAAGTTTTTCCATTAATGTTCGACAACAACAAGGCATAGAAACAAAGGCAGCTTCTGTCCTCTTCCGACTCATATAAGAAAAACAAACCATTTATGGGCAACTTGTTACCTGTCGTTTTCTTGGCAGTTGTATGCCGGAGAGTTCAAAGGCCCTCTATTGCCTTGACATTTAGTTGTCAACTTCTCAGCACAGTTCATGTAAAACTTTTACCCACAGCTTCTTAATGACACTTTAAGCATTTTCGGTGCAAACCATTTCATGGCTATTCATTTGGTTCGCCAAGCAGCATAATTTTTTTTTTTTTTCTGGTAGACTTCTCTTGGCATCGTTAAGTGTGTCCATAGCTCGTAAAAATGGCAGCCATCACTCATACCAGCTTCTAATTAGCAGGCATTCGGGGAACTCTCTGATTCTTTATTTCTTTTTTATAGTTTCAGGAATCGGCACGTCAGCTGATGGCACTACAGAGTAGTTATGATCTAATGGAACTGTTGATTCAACAGCCAAATGGAACGGCTGTAAACCTGACCATGGTGGAACTTCAAGAGAGCAGAACAACTGATGCGGCCTCCTGTGATTTCTATTTAGCTTATAATGTAAGTAACTTTTGATTTAATGTGCGGTGCAGTACCAGGTGGAGATATTAAAGCTTGATTTAAAATTTTTATTAAGTATGATCTAAAATGAAACAGCATTGTTTATAATTGAATGATATGCCACACAAATTTGGTGAAAGACAGAAAATATTTTGTATATGAAACAATGCTCCACAGGTATTTAGTAAATTTCTTTAATTATAATAAAATATGGTATGCATAGATAATAAAAATTAAAATTAAGCATTAACTCTTAGTGTCTCACGCTTTCATATCTGACAAGATATTAGGCCAATACGCAGCATCCCCAAAGGATTCCGAAACGAGCGAACTTAATGATAAACAATAGTCGCTTAATAAACATATGAAAACAACAAAGCTATTGTTATTGTGTTCGTTTTCAGTTTAACCCTAAAGACCACAACAAAATATGGAAGTACATACTTTAAACACAAAGAAAACACCAAAAAATACAAAACATATAAAAAATACCACAATGCGTTGAAAAGCACACGCTATCTTTTAGCATTTAAGTACCAGTTCTTGTTCCGAAGCGTTTCGGACTGCTGCGTACTGGCCTATAATATAGAAATGATACTATTTCACATAAAAAAAAAAAAACTTTTTATGTATTAAATTTTGGGCGCAATAACTTTAAATCCAGGGTAGCATTTTTATGTCTGTTAATGAGCGTGATTTCTGGTATTTGGATCTGAACAAATGGACATATTGTAATTTTAAAAAATTTGATTCAGGCTCTCTCACTTTTATAAAAAAAGTCCAAGGCTAAAGGCTAATCGATTTAGTTATGAAGCCATTTAAAAAACCATTTCCTTGAAGTTTTTTTCACATATTTGCAAAAATTAAAAATTTTATTAACAAATTTTGTACCAATTTTGTCTGTCTACTCGTTGGGTGTTGAGATTTTTCTCGATCAACAAAAAGCTCAGGCAATAGGCTTTTGGGATAACAAGGGCATAATTAATATCGGTCACTTAAGGCCACTAGCTAGCAGATAATCGGGAAAAATTATCTTTCATATCAGTTCCAATTGCTCTGTACCCATTGTCTTCCAACAAACTCGAACAAATGACTTTCCTTTCAATAAGATGTTCATCTGCAAATAACTACCTTGAAAAACCTTGATTTTAGTTGCTGCTAGGTATATTGCATTCAAAGAATATTTTAATGAGAAATACATTTATTTTCAACAGCTTAACATGTTATCTTACTAATTGCACAAACTGTATTCCATTTTTCAGACTTTTCTGCTACTGACACTGCTCTCGATGATGTCTTGTGCCACATACCAAGTGCTACGCATTTTGCTAAAGTTAACGCTGCTGCTATTTGCCGCCGGTTGCTACATGGCGTGCTCTTTGTATCTATATGCCCGCAGCAAGGAAATCAGTTATGAACTAGCGTAAGTTGCAACAACTTAAAGACACCGACTACTAAATGCACTGCTTGTAATTCGCATTTGTTTATGCGAATCGCGTGCGCAGTGCGGCAAGTAGAAATAAAAATGAATTATGCTGTAATACAATTTGTCGCATGTCAAGTGGCTGCCCCGCTAGCTTGCTTTGCCGCCATGCTGCAGCTAGCACTTGCTACTTGCCACTTGCTACAAATATATTTACTGCAGCCGCAAACTGCATTAAAATTGTATTAAGCACTTGGCAACTGCGGCGCTGCTCAGCTGGCTTCATTTATCAGCCAGCAAAATGGCGCTAACTCTGCTTGCAACAAAAACACTGTAGCAGTTCCAACTACAACAAGTACAGGGAAATTTCTTTTTTCTCTTCTTTTATGCTCTGTTGGCGCTGCCTGCTGCCTCAACACTTTGTGGCATGTCGTGTTGCATTGTCGACTGATGCTCGGTCCATGGTCCTTGGATCCTTGCATTACTTGTTAATGGACTGGAATAACTTTGTCATTGTCGTTGTTGGCTTCGTCGGCGTTATATTCTTCGTCCTCGCTCTGGTTGACTCTGCATTAGTAATGAGGAAGCCATTCTGCGCTATATAATTGATTCAATTTTCCTTTTTGCATTTATGTTGGCTTTGATTTTTCATAGCCACCAGACAGAGGCAACATATCGCTTGGATTTTATTTGGAAATTGCAGGCAACGGGTGAGTAACCAACAACTATTTGGCTAATTACAATTCCAAGCTGCAACAAACTTTTGCCCTTGACTCAAAGAAGCCACAGACATAGAAATGCATGAATTAATATGCAGCATGCATTTCGCAACTCCCAGTTGCCAGTGGTCTGGTCAAGTCTCAATGTCATCAGAAAATAAGTGCAAAAAGTTTTTCTCGTAATATTTACGAGCAGTAAATAGCAGGTTTTTTTTTATAATTTACTATTTAAAGAGGAATCTTTAAAATTTCTAAGTAATTTATACAGAGTGCTTTTATTTTTCAAATCGATGCGGATAATATGGGCAACAATGTGTGTAAAGAGTAAGAGATCTCAACAAAATGATAAGTTCCCTCTGTACAGAGTATTTTATAGCCGAACAGGCATAACTGCAGCATTCCAATAAGGTTGAATCATGCAGAAACTACCGCAAAAAGAGCAGCATTTCCAGGACTTGCACTTAATTAACAAAATCATTTAGGCGATAAAAGTGTTCAAATGGAAATCTGAAAGACTGGCAAATTGTTCCTGGAAATCGTGATTGGGTACTCATTTGTAACATTCAAGAAATTAAATTTTGTGGTGTTCCTTGGAAATCAGTTAAACTTTTGCAAACTGGGTTGGTATATAAACGGGTTGTCTTCAAATAAATTTGGAATGCCTCAAGGCGATTCCCCTATTTGAGTATTATTTTATGACTATTATTTTATGACTTTTTTTATCAACCAACACATTTAAAATACGTTCAAGAGCAAAAAATTATAACGACTTAGACACTTAGTGGAACTCAATTTGATGAAGTCGTATATTGACATCCTAACAGAATAGACAGTGTTTTATTTTGAAGCCAACTACTTTAAAAATTTGTATGAGTATCTTGGCATATAAGAACTTACATACGGTTGAAGAAGAGATAAAAGCAGTTCCTTATTGCTGTGGATGTGACTGTATCACTGAAGATGATATTTTCATGTAAATTTGAGTCCATTTGCAACAAATATTTAATCGAACCATTTCTAATTGTTATGCATATAGTAGCATTCCGTGCTTACATTTTTACAAACGTCAAATAATGCTGTCTCAACTGTCAAAGTTCGGACTTGGCTGTTATCCTTTAATTAAATGTTTTTACCGAATCAAAAATATGATGAGCTTTTTATACACGGTTCCTTACGATCATCGGTGACCCTACGGACAAACGTCCGTCAGCTTATTGGACATTATAGAAGCTAGGATTGTTGTTGCAAGTTATTATCTCCTTGAGGAGCATAGAGCCTCATAGGGAAGCTAGGATTAGATAAAGCTTATTTTTTATTCCTTCTGCCACTTGATTAGTTTGGGCTTAATGTAGAAATGTTTTGACTTGGCGTTCTGTTCTTTATTTACGAGACATATAGAAAAATTCGTTTAACTTCTAAAACGTGAAAACTTGTTTTTACCGACCCCCATTTTGATGAAAGATGGTTCAGTGCTTAAGAACTCTAAAAAAAAACTTTCGAAATCAAAATTTGTTTACGATATTTACATAAATAAGTGAGTGATAAACTTACACCTATTTTCATCTTTGAATTATAGGGTGGGTCATCTGTTGATTTGTGTCTTAATTGAATTTTATTCGTCTATTTTTGAACAAAATTGGGCAAATATGTATTCAATACCAAGTTTGAAACTACTCATTTATGTATGGGGGACAGTTGGGGAGCTCTGGGGCTTGAAAGGAGCACAATAGATCGTAAGGGTTGCAGTGCAGCTTTCCCCAATAATGTTATGTATGAAAAATAATATCGCCCAAATGGCCGCAGCGGGTGGCTCTACAGACCCGAATGCGAACATCGTAATTTTCGATTTATTTTTTTTTTACGAAAACTAATGCAGATTATTCTTGCGAACGATGGCTCGTCGATGTTCCCAGCTTCTCATCGGCACTGGTCTCAGCTATATTTTTTTCGCAGAACGAATACCACTTTTACACGTTGTTCGGTTGTTAAACGATCCATGACTAAAATTGAACTTGATATATGTCGAATCGCATCTACTTTGAACGGATACGTTCCGAATTATGAGTGCTTAACTACCAAACCAACAGATGGCCCACCCTGTATAGGCGTTCATTTAATTGGTCTGGCGTTCAGATGGAAGCAACATATCTGTATAAGCATCACTAGTCACTCTGATCATACTTTAGGTAACTTTGGGTGGCCTTCAACATCTTATTAACACAAACGTAATTAACGTAATATACCCTTTGTACCTTAAGCTACATCGTTTGAATATCAAATTACAACTAAAACAAAATGTTCCATTAAAAACTACTTAGAATCCCATAGCTTAAGCGCATCCTTTTGAACACTTTCTCAAGTTTTTTATTTAACTGATTGCACTTATTTTCACAACTCACTTTAATGCGCCTCGACAACGAAATAACTGATATTCCAATTTTTCACTTACTCATGTCGTCATGGGTTCATGTTGTCTGCTGTTTTCTTTTAAAATATTTTT
The DNA here is from genome assembly GCA_018150985.1 of Chymomyza costata. NCBI lineage: Eukaryota > Metazoa > Arthropoda > Insecta > Diptera > Drosophilidae > Chymomyza > Chymomyza costata. Next base: position 2,563,049 of record JAECWU010000001.1, on the reverse strand, counting down.
CAGAGGAAAAAGAGGATATGGAACATTTGCAGGCTTATAACCGTAAGCTGCTGGAAAACATTTTGCCTGTGCACGTTGCGGAGCATTTTCTGAGTCGCGAAAAACACATCGAGGTAAGTGTAAGGGACCAACACACAGCTGTTTATCATACCGTAGCACAATGCATCCCTGCAAGTTTTCACACACTTAATAAATACAAAATAAATAATGTGTGCAGTGTGTTGAAATCCGTGCCATATCCAGTGCCAGCTGGGAGTTTGATATGCCTTTGTGCATGTGGCATGCAACAGCTCAATGCACATGCAGCGTAAGATTGATGCGTGGTATACCTACTAGCTAGATGAGGTTTGTCTGAAGGGCTGTCAGTTAAGTTAAAACTCAACAGTTTTATGCAAATGCTGGAAAAGCCAAGGGTGAAGCTGCAGCAACAATAATACTAGAGGGGTAGTTACACTGGTTTCATGTATCTCATTTCGTGCTAATTAGCTCCATATACAAACGTACTATGAACAACCTTGCAATGTTCAACAAATATTTAATTTCATTGCCTGCAGGATCTGTACCATGAGCAATGCGATAGCGTTTGTATATTGTTCGCCTCTATACCGAATTTCTCCGAGTTTTATGTGGAACTTGAGGGCAACAACGAAGGTGTCGAGTGCCTTCGTTTGCTAAACGAGATTATTGCCGATTTCGATGAGCTGTTGAGTGAGGAACGTTTCCGGTAAGCTGTTTTGCTGTTTGAAGCTACTTTACACTTTATTTGGGCAACATCATTTCAGCTGCATTGAGAAGATTAAGAGCACAGGTGCTACTTATATGGCTGCCTCTGGACTGACGGCAAATACCTGTGACCAGGTAAACTTTAACCATGTGACTGCCATGGCTGACTATGCACTGCAATTGTTTGATAAAATCGAGGAGGTCAATATGCATTCGTTTAATAATTTTCGTATGCGCATAGGTAAGTGGTAAAAGCATGAGTAGGTCCTGCTGAGTGGCCTCAACGTTGGCTTTGTTTGCTCATTTACTTGGCAGGCATCAATATTGGGCCAGTGGTTGCTGGAGTAATTGGCGCCTGTAAGCCTCAGTACGATATTTGGGGAAATGCAGTCAATGTAGCCTCTCGCATGGACTCAACGGGTTTGGTGGATCATATACAGGTAAGCTAAACATAAATTAATATAATAATATTCTCCACTTTAAATTTTAAACTTCTCAGTTTTCGAAATTGAAAACTTGTATCTCCGTAATAGTAAGATTTCAATGGAAAATATTCATTGCGCGTAATTGGGCGCACTCAAGCATTGGTTACTTGTTAGGAGTGTACTTGGGGAAGGCACATTGACATTCACTGTAATTTTCGTGCACTCTGGTTTGGAAAACTTTTGCTTTTAAAAATTTGATTTAAATAAATTGAAAAACTACGCAAATCTGTACACAATCTAAGGCAAAGTTTTATTTTGTGTTTCCTTTTTGCCAAGAGCTTAAGCACAAAGTTTTTTGACCAATCCTTAGTCAGGATGCTCTGTCATCTGTGTGTTGCCTGTTGAGCTGGTCCCTAATCAATTGCTGCTAATGTTGACCACTTGGGTGGCAACCTGACAGACAGAAAAGTTTTAGTGTCAACAAAACTTGGGGCATTGCTTTGGCAACAGGCACGCTACGTATACGCCACATCGGTCTAGTGTCATACATCTTTCATGGCATCAGCCCACACTCTCGTACACACAGATACACAATTGAGATAAGAACGTGCATTTGATTTTATTTGCCGTGTGGCATCGATAAAAATGTAACGAAAAAATAAAATAAAATTTGCACGAAAATAAATTATTTAGCGCCAAGGTTAGAAAAGAGATTTGGCGTGCAATTGGATGGACTATAGGTTAGGGTGTTATCGTGAAATATTGCCTGTATTTGTATTTGGGAGTGAGCTACAGTGTCACTTAATATTGATGTTTCCTTTGCCCATTCGTCTTTTATGTATAGCATGTGATTTAGATTTAAACGAATTTATTTCCTTTTACCATATATTACTTGCGCACCAAACAGGTTACCCAAGAGATACAGCAGCTGCTAGAGTGCCGTGGCTATGAACTTACCTGCCGTGGCAGCGTTAATGTCAAAGGCAAAGGCTCCATGATCACCTACTTTCTTAAAGGCAAGCAGCCAGCGGCGTCGGTAGATACCACAGCGAAGTTAAGCGCGGCGCTAGAACCACCCAAAACGCTGACGATAGCTGCGCCTGTTAGCTTGACTGCAAAGAACGGCGAGTTGGTGCAAAAGACAGACGGCGAGCAGGCAGCGGATGACACAGTACTTGAGCCGGAGTTGGAGGAGCTGCCCTCGCCAGATATTGATCTCAACTCTAATATGCAAAACTTGACGGCACAACGCAGAAAATCGTTGTGCCGTCAGCACAATATATCCTCATCGTTTGGCACTACTGTTAGCAGCTCCACGGGCATTACGCCAAGCATTTCGAATAGTTCCAGTGTGGTTACCATTGGCGCGCTGCCAGCGCTGCTTAAAAATGCTCATGCCACAAATGCATCCGACACTTGCTCGGAGTGCGGCATGGCTAACAAGTCGGTCTCAGCACAAACGGCTGCCGCATCCACCACATCGCCCACACCAACCAGCATAACCACGACCAGAACGCTGGTAACCGAGTTCAAGGATGAAATATCACGCGATATGGGGCTCAAGGACTCAATCGAGAATTTGGAAATCTTGCTCAAAAATAACATTAGTCTCTCCGACTTGAGCAATAAGCAGCAGCAGAATCTACGCAGTTCCACGGCTACAGTGGCGGGTGAAGTGCCCATAGCAACAACTTCGACGCTGGCCGCTGCAACAACAACAACACTGCTCAAACGTGACACCATCGTCAGCTTTAATGTGACGGAAACGTTGACTAGGACGCAAAAGCGGAAACGGAAATCGATAACAGCTATGACCAGCAGCATTACCACAACAACGCGTCTGCTCTCTGGTGATAGCGCAACGCCCGAAACGAAACAGAACAACCCTGCAGATCCCAGCCAGTTGCATGATAAGCAGGGAAATGCTAGCGGCGGTAGCAGCGTTGAGCAGGATTGGCAACCACGCACGGCCACGTTAGAACCCAATCGCAGTCCCATCAAGAGCTCACAATCCATGAGTCCCATTGGGTTGACCACGGAGGTCTTCGTGCTGCCCAATAGTCGCAGCATGATACTCATCAGTAACGGCAGCAGCGGCACTGGCAACAGTCCAGTTGGAGCCTCCGCTGAAAGTACTGGTGGTGCTTTAAATGCCATAAGTGCTGGAGTCGGCGCGGCAGTGGGTAATGGTGTGGCAGCTTATGTTTTGCAAAATATAAGCACATAATTCCATAAGCTGTGAGTGAATCCAAAAAGAAAATATTCATTTTAAAATGTTGAATTAAGAGTAGCGTTTTAGGTGCAGGGCCAATACAGGATTCTTAGCTGTTAGATGAGCTGCTGGGAGTGCTATTGTCCATATTCCATTTAACTAGAATGCTCTTCATTATTGGAAGCTCTAATACATAGAACCGCACACTATATAGTACATCCATGCGTTCCACAGTTTTAAAGCTTTTTTAAATTTTGTGGCAACATTCGTATACTTTATATTTACTAGTGCTTATGCGTCCGTTTGCCCGTATGCTTAATGCTGAAATCTACCAATTTTTGGTATAGCCTAAAATTATTTCAAAAATAGTGAGCTCAAAAAACTTAAACAAAAAAATATTTTTTTTTTCGAAATAGTTATGTACAAATTTGCACATAATATATTTAATATATATTTATGGTGACGTTTATGGTGAAGCCATGTTTCATTTAGTGCTGTTAGAAGGTATTTTAATGCCATTTGGATTGGTAGCATAGGCTGTCAATATAACTATAAGCATTTATTAAATACATATTTTTTAATTTTCAAAATTGTTATTTGTTATTTTTATATACATTGTAGCAAATTATTTTAATTTAATCTATTAAGCTAGCAACGGCCAAAAATATGCATATTTTTTTGTATGTAAACTAAGCGTTTTTATTTGATTTCCATTCCGGCATTATCGAAAAAAAAATTATTCTTTTGAGGATATCATATTTAATTTAATGTGACATAACATAGCCTATAACCAGCTTACTACTAAAGCGCTTCTTATGTTAACTTATTTTTCAAATTACGACAAATAGCTTAGAAGTTATTAGAAAACAGATGAACATTCGACATGCCCTGCTTTTATAGAGCATAGAGCGTGGGTCGCTGAATGCAAAGCCGTGGTCAACTAAACACCAGCGAACCAGTCTTCTGGCATAACGTGATTAATAGTTATTTTGATAGTTATTTTGGAACCTTGATGTGCTGGGATTTTTTGACCTCGTATTTGGATGCATCAATCAATTATGGTGGTCGGGCTTCTGATATAAGCTAAAAAAATTCCCTAAAACGAGTTATTTTTGAGGCTCTCGAATTCCGATACAGACCCAAAAACATATAGAAATCATCGTTCTCCAAAAAAATCTTGTGTCCCTATATAAAATTTAAAAAGTTTTTTGAACCAACTCACTGGATAATATTGTATTCCTTCAAACATTCCTGTTTTGAATTACAACTATTTTCTATGCAATTACAAATTGTTCAAATTCACAAAAAATTATTCCAAATGGTAAGAACGATAGGATTTGAAATTTAAATAAAACACATTAATCTTGCTCCGATATGATGTGTATTATTTTTATTGGATGGTATATTCTATGCCATTTATGATTTAAATAGTATATTGTTCAAATGACCATTTCGGCTCTTCTTGCACTGCATGATCCAGTCAGAGCGAGCTCAGAATGAGCAGAATGACGACCATATTTAGCAACAACAAGACTTCTCGAATTTTTATAGAAAATTTGGACAATTTTCTAACGATGTGGCAACGTAAACTTGTACATGGTGAAAACAACAGATGTCCAAAATCCATCAACAGAGATGGCCGCCATAAGCTATCAAAATTCTATCATCCCTATTGGTATACCCTTTACAAAGAAACAAGTGCGACTGCTTAAGGACAACCGTGGGAATTATTTAAAAAATACAACTCATTTAAAATTATTTCGCTAGAAAATTCCACTAAAGCCATTCAGAAAACTAGAAACAAATTTGAGTTCAAATTATTAGCTAAAATAATGAAGAGTATTTAGAAGCAAAATAAATTTCGGCACAGCCGAAGTTTAAGCTTTTTCTGAATTCCCTTTGTATGATCTCGCAATAGCTTTATATGTTGGACTTTCAGACAGCTCAGTTGCATATTTGGATTGGGGTTTCAGTTTGTATAAAGAAATATTTTACAGGGTAAAATACGGTAAATGCTAACTATTTAAGTGTAACCAAAAGTTCATATCAGAGATAGAACAAAAGTACGAAATGCGTACCAAAGATTGGTTTAATTTTAGGTGATGTTAAAGATAAAAATTTAGTTCTTAAGCTATAGGAAAATGACAGCGTTTAGATATTAAGGTTCCTATAGAGTAGAATTTGGAAGGCAGGTTAATAAATGTGCAGTTAAAATGGAGAAACTATGCAAAACGAATTTAAAGTAGCAACTGAAATTGATCAAAAAAATAATTATTTATAAAAAACAAAAACGTAGTCACATTAATTTTTATTGTAACTATATTCTATATAAAAAAAAAACTCTTGTCAATTTAAGGCTGTATTTTTTTATAATTTTAAATTAATAAATTTAATTTTTTTTTTGCATATGTCTTGGACAATTGCAACAGTTTAAGCACGAAAACCAAAACTATTTATAAATGTTACATTTAAAGCATATACAAATATATATATATTTACGATATATTTAATAAGTATAAAAGTATAAAATACAAAATTAGCTAAATTTAAATGTTAATTGATGTGAAAATATTTAATGTGTATGCAAATTTGTGTGTTGTTCTATATCTGTCTGTGTCTCAATGTTGCTGAATAAAAAAAACAACACAAAAAATAAAACAAAATAAAATATTTAAAGTTTAAAACTTAAAAACAAACAAACAATTAAACAAAAAATTCTCGCTGTGATTTCTATGAACAAAGCATAAATTAATTTTATAAACTTTTGTTACTTAGTTTTAACTGAAATTTTTATGCTAATTACTAACTATGGCTTGCTCTGACTTTTAACTAGAAATTTTCAAAGTTTTATTTTACTTTAAATATATTAAGCTAATTTATTAGAAACTAAACTATGCAAAAATTTTCAACAGATTTTCACAAATTTAGCACAAAATGTTGCGGCTGCTTTTTTGTTAGTGTAAATTTTATGACAAAGTATATATGTATATATATACAAAATACCACTAAGTAAAATGTTTAAACGTTAATCGCTGTTGAGTTGAATGTGTAATATATTATATATATGTATATGTTAGTCATTTTTTGTCGCAAAAGTTGTAAATGTTTCATGTGCAGTTTGCAAAATGTGTTAATAATAAAATCCAGCAAGTAAGTTGAAAGTGTCAAAGCATTTCGTAGTATTTTCTTAATTTGGCGCGCATCCAAATAATGCTCCATTATGCATACAAATAAGTTTAGGGGTTTTGAAATTTGAAATTTTCTATCGTTTTAATTTTATTTACAGTACAATTTAAGCTTAGCGCGTGCGGCAAACAAACCAAAAAAGCAAGCGCGTAAGGGGGGGCTTGTGGCAATTTTAAATTTTACGCGCACGACGCCACAGACAATAATAGCCAAGCAGATGGAAGCCAAAGTAAATGGCCAAAATGGCCAGCATATTGCGATAGAGATTTGCCTCATTGAAACTGTACTTGTCCAGCACATCTTGACCAGTATGAAAGCAGGGCAGCTCGGCGCTCTCCTCAAAGCAGGCTGTAAAAAGTATAGACATTAGTAGTAAGTATACGCAGCGTTAGGCATTGGCTACTTACTGATATTCTGCACGCCGGACCATTGAGCAATTGTCATTGCCTCATTAGCATAGAGCATCCAGGACAGAAACTGCGTCCAGTAAAAGGCCAGCGGCAAGGAGCTAAGGTTTTAAGGGTTCGATTGTCAAGACATTGCTGTGCATAAATCATGACCCAGACTTACCTAATTTGTATGAAAATGCCAGACGTAACCATGATGGTATAATCAAGTGGCACAAGGTAGGCCATGGCCAGTGGCACTGAGTTGAAGGCCGTCGAAAAAAAGCAGCCACAGGCAGTGGCCACATTCATTACCAGCACCACACAAATGGCCGTAATGCTAAAGGCATAAAAGTCGGCACGCAATCCGGTTATCCAATAGCAAATGACAACAAAGAGCAAAGGTTCAAGAATCATGCCAGGCAACTGCAAGAAAGCAATTTAATTCAATTTTGAGTCACATAGTCGAACCGAAATCAGAAAGAAACTGAACTACATATCGGATAAAAATTTGGAGTTCTTAACTTAACATACTCAAATTATAGGTCATCTTTCCGCAGGGCCCTACAATTATTTGCGCCAAAAAAAAAAACAAGAGTTCGAATTCGATGTTCAATAAAAACCCAAAGGTCCCAAAAAACCCAATAATTTTGCCAGACGACCGGTCTCGAAAATGAGGTGGAGTTTCTTAATGTTATGTTATGAAACAGCTAAACAAAATAAATCGATTTCAAATTTTACTAAATCCGAATTCTTTGTCAACAAAACCCCAGCGCGTCGGCGTTCTGGAATAACCTCAAAACCCTAATGTGTTTGTAACTCCAAAAATGCTTCGGATTATTCTAAAATATATGATCTAAGAGGATTCCAGTTATCCCAATATTTTGTTCAAATTTTTTTCGCCTAAGCCAAAGTGTTTCTAACCGTTTTATGATCTACATATAATAATTTTGGAAATAAAAATTTATTTTTGACTGAATTTTTCCGAAGAACACTTGCAAGTTTTTTTTTTAAATTGAACATGGCAAAGAACCGAACATTCACTGATATTCAAAAAAAATAGAAAAAGACTTGAAACCAAAATAATATTATAAAATAAACAATACAAAAAAATCATTTATGCATTTTTTAGAGCATTGAAAAAATTTCAAACAAAATCAATTTTTATAGAATCCTGAAGCTTTTTTAAATATTTTGTTCAGTAAACTTAAGTTCAAGTCTAAAATTTAGTTCAAAAGTCTAGTTGACACAGTTTTCTAAAAAATAACTCAGAATAATGAAACGGTCTCCTTTATCGAAAAGAGTAAAATTTTTCGTAAATTGTTAAGCACACTTAGTAGGGATATTATATCTTTGCCAATATGGAAAATCTTCTAAGCTTATTTTTAAGAAGTTTTTGACAACACGACCTTTAAAATCTTTAATAACTTGTAAACTTACCATAGCTATACTAAACTTACCATAGCCAATATATTGGAAACATAGTACTGCGCAGTATCATAGAGACCCGAACGAGTTTCACGCAAAAAAAGTGGGAATCCTTGTGGAAAAACATTCAAAACCGAGTACATGGGATGATAAGTATTCTCCGATATCATGAGAAAAAGTGCACCCTGCACTGCCTGCACGCCCAACTGGGTAAGTTCCGTGGTGCCGGCAAAACAAGCGCCTATAATCAAAGCCATGGCCATTTTCTGTGCGAAACGCAGCCACTGCACTGTCGGATCACGTAGCATTGTCAATGTGGCGCGAAACCAAAGCACATGAAACTTTTTATACCAGGCAGCGGCCTTAAACGACTCCAGCTCAGAATCGAATGGAAAATTGCCCGTTTGAGCCATGTGTATTTCTAGATTAACCAACATATCGCGTTGTTTTGCCGCTGAACTAACCGCAAATTGATCACACAAATGCTGAGCAGAACGTTGAGAAGCATGCTCATAGCCCGGATCTGTGGCTAGCACGCCAATGAGAAAGTCGGCGGGATTGTAGGCCTCAGGGCAATAGTAGCCATGATCAGCAAAGAAGCTTAGCGCATTCTGTGGTGAGCCGGTAAAGGCAACACGCCCATCGGCCAGCAGCATGACATTATTAAACATGTCGAAGAGCATGGAGGAGGGCTGATGTATAGTGCACAGTATTGTGGTGCCCTTTTGGGATAGCTCGTATAACGTTTGAACTAGCTGTTGAGCGCTAAAGGAATCCAAGCCCGTTGTGGGCTCATCGCAAAATAGTATGACAGGATTGTTGAGCAGCTCCACGGCAAAGGCCAGACGCTTGCGTTCTCCGCCGGAGAGCACCTTTTTGTCATCGCCGCTGCCAATGCGTGTATAGGCAGCTGAGAGCAGACCAGTGCGTTCCAGCAGCTCGTTGATGATCAGTCTACGTTCATCTCGCGTAACACGGCGATCTAAGCGCAGATGGGCCTGAATGTAAGTCGTTGTTAGTTGTAAATTTGCTGATATTGATATGATTCAGATATTTACCATAAAACTCAAATGCTCCAGCACGGTTAAAGCGCCTATGAAGAGATCGTCTTGATATACATAGCCACTGATGCGATGCATGAACGGTCCAATGCGTCGTCCATTAATCAGTATATCTCCTTGAACTACGGTGCCAGCTGTAGCAGCCAACATGTGGAAGTTGTGCAAATACATACAAAGACATAGAGAAAGAGACTTGTAAACGATACACTGGAGCACTAATCTTATCTAGAATCTGCTTGGCTTAGAATACATCTTTACCTGTCTGCCGATATGCGAGCGTTGACATCAAAGTTGTCTTGCCCGAGCCACTGTAAAATAAGAGATATAGAAGCGTTAAGACATTGCTAACCTTAGACAAAGTCATATATTATAATAATTAGCTTAACTGTGTTTATATGCACGGAAGTGTTGGTAAAGCATTTCATGCTTATCATTCTAATTTATTCAGATAACATTACATCTGTTCTAGTTACATATCTAGATACTTTTAGTTGCCCAAAAATCTTGTTACTAGCAGTAAGTTTTAAATTCTTAGTAGTTTTCAGACCGCTAACCATATATCAATTACCAATAGAATTGTAGTGACAACTAGGTCATTAACGACAGGTCTGTATCATAATTTTTCAGACATTCAAATCTTAAGCAACTGTGTTAGGCGGCCGTCTGAGCGTTCCCACAAAAACCTTTTCCATAAGGTTTTCTATATTTGTTTTGTCTTACCTTGCACCCATGAGCGCCATCAAAGTGCCCGGCTGTATGGCGCCCGTCGAGTTATTGATGATGCGCTTCATCCGCTTTCCGGAACCGCTTACATTGGCATATACGCACAGGTCACGCCAGACCAGGGTGGCACCATGCTCAGTTGGCGCCCATTTGTTGTAGCTGCGCAAAGGCAAACTACGCTCGGAGCTGTTTCGCTTGGACAACTGCTGCGGCGGTGTGCTATCCAAACTGGGCAGTTCACAGCCTTCGCCCTTTGCCGTACCGCCGACCAACTGCAGCTCCAAGTGCTCCTGCGGCGTAGGCGTCGCACTACCCACATCAATAAGCTGTGTATCTGACATTATCTCAAAGCGTTTGTCTTTGTTAACATGAGCACGATGCGAGTATCTCGTAGCCTACGAAGTGCTGCGTTTGACAGTTAAACAGAAACTAAAGCATCAAGAGATTGCGTTGATATAACTGACTGACAGCCATGCAAATGAGTTGACTGCGCTCTTTGTGCTGGCTATCAGAAGCAGTCGAGAAGCAGCATTTGATCTCTAACCATTTGCCAAATGACAGGCAGACAGAAAGACCGGTGGAGCAGGGGGGCTCTGGACTAGTGTAAATATATATAGTTTGTGGAAGCAACAGCCTAAGCTGCTTCTCGTATTACCGGCCAGCTCCAGCCACAAACCCATACCATAGCCAACAAAGCCAGCCAAATAGGAAGCCCTCCAAGCCAAGTGGCAACAATGCAGCAAACCAGCAACGGGAAATCGCTTTCAAAGGGAAACCATTGCTGCCGCAACGCCGCGCACTCTCTTTCTCACTCTCTCGCTCCCTCTTTTTATCTCTTTCTCTTTGCGTTGTCTTTGCTGCCTCTTTCGTTGTGTGTTTTGCTACGCATGTTCGTAAATGTCAACAAAAAGAAAACTACCAATATTTTTGCGCGCTATGCTTTAAACTCACCACAGCAAATTGAAAAAATTGCATTGCATACTTTTGAGCATTGCATTTTAATTTATGTTAATTGCTTGGCAGCACTTTTAATGATGGCGTCTAGTAAAAAGCTAATTTTTGTGTAAATGCTTTTTAGACAAACCCATCAAGGTGCAGGCCAAGTTTCTTCGCCATGCTGAACTCAACGAATTCTTGACGAGAAATTGAGAACGCCCTATAGTATGACCGAAATCGAAACCTTCACAAGGATCTCGGCATTCTATTCGTGCAGGCATTATATATAGGGTTTTCCAACAAGAGGTATTATTTTGAATCACCCGGTATTTCGGTAGCTGTCACTTTTGAAGCTTTTATTCTATGACATTTGACAAGTAGAAACTACGTCATTACTAAAAATGGAACGATACACGCTTCAACAACGCATTGAAATTATTAAAATTCACTACAAAAATGGTGAAAATCTTCCATCGAAAAATCATCTTGACTGACGAGGCCCATTTCCACCTCGGTGAATACGTCAACAAGCAAAATTGTCGCATCTGGGGCTCGGAAAACCCAAAAGTTATTGTTGAGAAGCCTCTCCATCCTCAACGTGTGACTGCTTGGTGCTGTAAACGTGGTCGTTGTGGTCATTTGGCTGATGTTGTTTTTCATTATTAACGGCATACCTTCCTCTTTACTTTGAAATAAACATACGATCATTTATCTCAAAAAATGGCATTTTTCTTTGAATACCAAAATAACAGCTTTTATTGGAAAACGTCCGTATGACGATTGCTTAAGATGCCACACCAACTCACCTGTCTGCTCCCTGGACGCTAATAGACCAAGAAAATGACTAAAATGTTCCATCCATGAGATAACAGACGCCGACACTTTATAAAAACGCTGAAGTACCTCGTATGGAACCGGTACCATATTAATAATTTTTTAAATTACTAAAATTACTAAGAAAAAAAACAGCTTTAGTGCTAAGCAGTCTGTTTGCCAAAACATAAAAAAAAAATAATTAAAAAAACGAATTTATATTATTTTTTTTAATTCTATAATGCAAATAATCAAAAATACATATGAACGCCAGCCTAATTAACTGGAGATATCTATCATAAAAATTAAAAAAAAACAATGTATTACTCATGCAGCAAACTACAAAAATAGCATTGCATACTTTTAGGCATAACCTTTTTTATTTATATGAATGATTTGGCAGCACTTTTAATGATGGCGACTTGTAAAAAATGAAATCTGTAAATGCCAGGCCATCAAAATTTAGGCGAAAAGCAAGATATAACCAACAATTTCTTGGCGAGATAATCTAATGATTTAAGAAGATATAACTATACACTGGTTATATTTCTTTTTAAATGTGACAATAACGAATGGAAGATGATATTTCAAACCAATTAGTTTAGAATTGCAGCTCATTTTTATTAAATTGGCTGTAAGCTTCCATTAAATTTGAGTCTCCAAACCGCCATTAAGCTTTTTGAATTATTGAACATTTGGTGAACTACCGCTTCTTTGCGTCTCTATACTCGAAAAATTAAACAATAACTTTTTTACTAAAACTCGATTACAAATGACAGCGAATTATGTTTTTAATAATTTCGACTTGCCATTTATGCTATCAACTTTCATAGCTTCGTTATTTTTTGGGCAGCACACACTGAATCTGAAAATTGTTTCGTTATATAGAAAACTCGCTAAACAGACATTATATATAAAAATAAAAACATTGTCTACGGAATATTGTTTTCCAATTTCCACATTTAAAAAAAAAAAAAAATATTAAATTTTCTAAATTCATTTAAGTATGTACCTTAAAAATGTCAATCGCCATTTAAATCAAATCGATTTGATGCAAGAATGTTGACAAAAAAAAAACTAAAGCACATTTTTTTAATTTTATGCAACAATTTTTTGGTCGAAAGACGCCAGAAATTATAATAATGTACATTTTTTAAGTATTGAATAGAATACATAAATATGCTTCAATGAAAATAATTTATTAATTTTTTAGCTAAATTTTTTAAATATTTGCATTACTTTTCAAATTCCAAAATACAAAATTTTTGAGTTTACTTTGACACAAAAAATAAAACAAATCAAAACTTTAACTAAAGTAGACTCTTTATTTAACTTCCTACAAAGTATATTTTAACCTTTTCTAGTTATTATACGAAATTCAAGGCCATAAGGAAAAGTTACTTAAAATACAAGTAACTATATTAGTTTAACTTTTCGCTGTACAATTTTTGCATTATGAAGAAAGATTAGATTAGAATTTAGTTTATTTTAAAAAAAATACAGTGTACACGAAAAAATTCGTTTTAAGAAAAAGTTGTTGAAAAGTTCATTATAGAAAAAGTTGTAAGTTCTAGAGCCATGAGCCATGACTATGAGGTAGAGATAAAAAGATAGACTAGAAAAAAAAAAACAGATTCTGCCTGAGCCATAAAGGCTTGCATAAACAAATGACCCAAAAGACCACAGAAACTTTAGTTTTCATAGAAAATAATTTTTTCAATTAAACATTTTTATATTCTGTAAAAATTTGTTGGTGTATTAACATGATAGAAGCTTTTGGGCAAACGATAGATAGCCGTGATGAAATTGTGATTCTGATTCACTTAGAAATCTTATGGTAGTACATAAAATATTACGAAATACCAAGAACTAATTAATTTTTCCAAGTACTTAATAAGTTTATCAGCTGAATACAAGATTATGAGCACGTGACCATGTGAGATCAGATTTTTTTTCAATCACTTGGCATTGTGTTCGTTCGTAGCACTTTGTTTTGTATGTTTTCTCGTCGTTTCTTTGATCGAATATTTTTTTTTAATGTAAGTAGTGCTATGCAAAAAAAGGTCAAGAATATTATAAGTTTATGGAATATGGTATATATATATGTCAAAACTATCAATTTCTCCGGTGTAGAAGCTGTCGAAATTTTAAATAATTATTCTTGGGATCAAAAGTTTAATAGATAAGAGTACAAATTTATAAGTTTTTGATGCCCATCCTTATGTACTGCAACAGTATTTCACAATGTTACCTTAATAAACACGCTAGAGTCACCAAAACTATTATATACTCTTATTGGTGCCTAAGAAGTAAAACAAAAAATTGTTTGCAAAAAAAAACCATAACATAACTACCACAGCAACTATTTGGAATACGCCAAAAGCCACAGCGCATTAATGCAAGTAATTTTTTAAGCAAGTAATTTCTAAAGGAATATTTATTTAGCGATGGAGTATATCCCTATTCTCCATACTAAGAAGAACGTAAAATACACGTCAATAACCAAGAAGTAATATGCTTGTTTTGAGTACACTTGGGGTCCTTAGCTCTAATGGTCTCTGAATTCTCAGTGTTCACACAGACACTCAGATGTGTCTACACCAAATCTTACACAAAATCGAATTGTTTCATATTTACACCATATTATTGACAAAAAAATCTATAAAAAAAAAATGGCGTACTTTAAAGTCGGGCGCACGGAATTCGAATTTTTTCCACCGTTCGGTCTTAAAGGGGCCACATGATAAAGTCAACCGATTTTATTAAGCTTTTACAAGGTACTTGGGAACTTTAGGAATTTCCAAACGCCAAGCGAATTATGCCCTAAAAACGATTTTTTGACCAATCGATCCTATGGGTGCTATACGATAGCACTATATACCCTGATAACGATCAAATAAAATAAAACTAGTTTACCATGGCTTATTAAGAGATCTAAAACGAGATTTTGGTTGCTCTAGCTCTTAGCACCTCTAAGACTTAAGCGTTCAGATAAACCTAAAAGACAAATGGTTTAAAAATATTTACTTAATTAAATAAAAATAAATTTTTTTTAAAATTAAATTTTCTAATTTTTTTATTATGGATCGATTATTCATTGGTTGTTTCATCGTTTCATTGATTTTTTAAATTTTTGGGCGCATTTTTTTATGCCTCATTTAGTTAAAATCATAAAAACTCTTTAAAATAGTGAAAATAATTATTATTAAGTATATTATTATTAATAATAAATTGAGTCAATGCAGCCTAGCAGCTTTAACTCTTTTTTCTTCTTGGTTATTATAGTTAAGAATTTGTTTTCCATTTACCATACAGTATCTCTTTTAACCCACAAGCTGAACAACCAATGCACCCAGAGCAATTCACTCTAGAGTCCGGTTCATGGCAGTCGTCTTCATCCGTAGTTTTTTAAAGAATTAAGTATTCGAAAATGTTGCCTCCACAATGCTACACTTCTAACGCTCATTTAATGGCCATGTCCCCAAAGTTATTATTGATTATTTCTGATAAACCTCTTGGCTAACGCATAAATCGTATCATTATGCCGATTTTTAAAGTTATCGATAATTGAGCGCCTGAACAACTAATTTTATTATTGTTAGTAATATATTGATTGTATTCTCTCCCAACGATTGTGCCCATCAATGGCAACGGTTTCAACGCTTTGGTGATAAGAGCTTAATCGGGTGCAGCGTCAGTCGTTTGGTAGCGATTAAGCCGCACGGTTAGAACATTTTGAACTCGTGTTATTTTTTTTTGATAAACAAAGATTTTGTTTTAAATAATTTTTTTTTTGTTTGCAATTTGTGATTGTAAAAATGTGCATAAAATAAATATCTGAACAACAGCGTCTGCAGCTTTGAAAAGTGCTCCACTTTTTGCTTGCCATATATATGACAAGATGACGGACAGTGATTGAAGCTTATTTTAAAATATGTAATTTTAAAATGCATTAAATTATAAAATACAATAAATTGTGAAGTATAATATTATATAGCTATCACTTTATCAATAGGAAATCAAAGCAGCAATAGAAGCACTTCCGTTTTTTTTTTCCTACTTTTTTTTAAGTGTAGTTTAAAGTGAGAAATTTAAACCTGTTTAATAATAGTTTATTATTATTTTAATTCGTTTCTAATAATACGCATGACTTAACCAATTTCGAGTACTGGCTGGGAAATTTGTTTAATTGTTGGCCTTATCAGTTAATAGGCGCAACTTGATTTACCACGGATAACGCCAAAGAGGTGCAGTTTGTTTTAGATAAGCCAAGAATCCAATTGCCATCTTAATATAAAGTCCAATCATAAACTCTTACAGCACACTCTTCAAACAAAAACCTATTATGTTAGCACTATAAGATGGCACTTTATTGCGGTCTGGGCACTAATTATACGCTTTATTTGTTAAACAAACATATGACAAATTTAAATTAAAGCCATACGATAAGGCTAGACCAATATTGAACTGCTAGCATGCATTTTCAAGACCCCAGCCACAAATATGTGTAATTAAATTTTCTTCTTTTTTTTTTGCCCTAGGTAATAACTGCAGCACCAAATACCGCTTTGTGTGGTGAGTCCCAGCTTATTTCAAATTTGCAACGTATAAAAACGTAAAGCTCAGCGTACAAGAGAGCGTAAAAGCTTTGACAGCAGCTGTATTCGGATATCGAGTTTATCTCACCCTCCGAAATCAAAATGAACCCTCAGAGCAATAAGCAATCTGCAGTCAGAATGAGCTTCGTGGAGGTGAGTGAGTTGCCGAATGGCGAGAGACAAGCGTGTGTGATAGTTTTGTATATTGTGTTTTAATTGACAACAATAAGCGGTTAAAAGTAAAATAAAAACAAAAATCAAAAACAATTATAAAATAAATGCAAAATGAAAAATTACATTTCAATAAGGTGTAGTATATGTTTACGAGTTTAACATTTGCGTAACATCGCTTGTTAGTAAAATAAGAAATATAAAAAAAGCACAGCGTCCGCTAAAAAACAACGCGAATATAACACACTCTACAAACGTTTAAAACTTGTAGAAAAATGTAAAAAAAAAAAAATTGTAAGAATTCCTATTACTCTTGCTTGCACATTTTTATATTGTTTGCTTAAGCAGAAAAAAAATATTAAAAAGAAAACCTATACCTTGTGATATGCCATTGGCATGAAATGTAATACAACTAAATAATTTTGCATAAAAAAATAATAGTAAAGCACATACCTTGCGATCCAATTACTTAGAATAAAAAAATTACAAACAAAAGTTAATAGTTAAAGTGCTCGCAACAGCTTTTATTACACTTTCGAATAAATCTCTGGCGGCTCATAACCTTGAAAGCCAAACCAGACAGAACACTCCGTCTGACAACATTCCAAGTTTCAAGTTTCATGACGCGACTTCTGCATAACCTTTCCTTAAAAGTTTACATTACGGCACGACAAAGTTTATGGTTGTTAGTTATCAAGTTCGTGTCGTCGGCGCATGCCGAGCAGTTAGGGTATAAAAACGTGCGTGCAAAGCATCTGCTTTGTGAAAGCTTTTCGTGAGAAATTGGCGGGCTCGCTCTCGCTCTCTTGCGACGGTAAATAAAGTACCAACAAAGGCACTGCCAGCTGTAAAAATTAACTATAAAGAGAGATGCTTAGCGCCAAATTTTAAATGCTATAGCAATATATACGTTTATTGGGTTTTTTATGGCAATACATGCACTGTACTAGAGAGATGCTTCATTTCAACATTAATATAAAAGTAAAAAGATGCTGGCAAGACTGTTTTGGTTTATGATTGGTGTCATCAACAAAATTATTAATTTTTTTTAGCTCATCTGGCAAAGCTAGAAGCTTAAATAAATAATCGTTTTATTAGACTTAGGATAATTGAGTAAATAAATAGATTCTTATACATATAATCGAGTAATAAATGTGTGGCAATAAATTAAATGAAGCTCGGAAAAAAATTTTAGTCATCAAAATCGGTATGCAGACTCATATAAAATTAAATATATAAACTCTTTGTTGGCATTTGTACTAATAATATTAATGAAATCCTGCAAAGAAAAATATTTTGTTACCAGCAAAAGACTGTTTTCATAAAAAAAGTTCCGTGAGAAATCAAAAAGGCCTTCAATTGGGCACTTATCTTAAAAATGAATTCCTAAACTTTTGATACAAATGGAGGCAATAATTTATTTTTTACATATTTGGGGCCGGTATTGTATAGAACATTCTGTTAAAAAATATCCAAAATGGATCAATTTTGAAATAAGTCAAAAGAAGCGCTTACCTTTTGGCGTTTGAGACTTGACAATACATAATACATTTTTTCCATTCAAAAAAATTCTTAATTTAAAAATTTTTTTTTATATTTTTATTTATTGGCAATCAACCGATAGAGTTATAAGGTTATAATTCAATATCGAAAGAAAAAATAAATCGCTACAAACTAAACATAACTTAGTGTGTGATAGGGCTTATATTACTATTGACATTTATACAATATTTACAAAAAATATATACAAAAAAGATTCGACTGAATCTACAAAATACTCAGATTATAAATATGCTAGAACACAGTATAGCGAGATTCATTATGACATTAAACATTTCCT
The DNA here is from genome assembly GCA_018150985.1 of Chymomyza costata. Taxonomy (NCBI): domain Eukaryota; kingdom Metazoa; phylum Arthropoda; class Insecta; order Diptera; family Drosophilidae; genus Chymomyza; species Chymomyza costata. The sequence continues at coordinate 2,544,547 of JAECWU010000001.1, read as the reverse complement.
CATAAAATATATAACAAATAAGATGCACAAGCTACTTAACTAATTCACGCCTTCTAAGGTCACATGGGTCTTCTTCTTCTTGGTCTATGAACGGCCAGGACGCAGGCAAGAGAATTGGGGTGGGATCGTAAGCGATTCGCGTAACACCCACAAAAGGAATGCCTAGATCCCTGTGTAGGTTGCGATTACGGATATGCCAGGGGGCGGGGCATCAATAATTATGTGCAAGGCTTTATTTTGCAAATTACTGAGCTGCGGTACCCCAAACCCAATGCGGCATACTTTCAGGCACTAATTCAATTTGTCATTAATATGCTTAAAACAAAATTTTATGGTTCCACTTTTGTGATGTTAGCTGTAAAAAATCTACAAACTACATCGATCCTGATTAAAAGTTTTCGGAAAATTAGAATAAATCTGGAAAAAAAAATAATAATATTCAGATAGTAGATGCAGAGAGTATTATATGCTCATTAAAACTTAGTTGTACAGACAATTAGGAATTGCGCCAAGCACGTTTTGTTTGTAAAAACAAAATAATATTCTATTTGATTTTAAAAAAATTACTTACAATCGCAGGTAATAGACGAAGGCTGATCAGTAGGGGGTCCCGAATTTTGCAAGTTGGGGTTTTTAATTTTGGATTTCATTCAATTATCAATTTAAATATCATTGAATGGTAGAATAAATTAATGAAAGCTATTCCAAATATATTCCAAAGTATAAATAACAAGTTTTTGCAAAGATCAGTAAAATTAAAGTCCAACGGTCTCCACCGGAGTGGTTGAACCCAAAAGCATCCCCGTTAATCCGCCTCTGAAACTGATTATGCTAGCCCAGCCTCCTTAGCGCATTTAAAAACGTTTAAACTATTATGTTATTTTAGTTAATAAATAATTAATATTAATATTATTAGGATGGCTCGCAAATAACTTTTTTCGCAAAATAAAGTTTCTTGGAAAAAAGTATTTTATATAACCAACTACCAATTACAATAATTTATGCACGTTCGATCCCGATTCCGATTAAACAATACAAAATCGTAGCATAGTTGTTCCCAAGAGCTACAGTAAATATTTTTCAATAAATTTTACTATTAAAGCGATGAGTCAAGACAAGATAGTTTAATTTATCTGTCCTTAGTTCTAGTTTCAGTTAGCCACAAAAAAAAATTGTCGCGATCTGTGGACGAGGCATATGCTTTCCTATGTAATCCACTTATTGTATAGGTGCGTGCTATCCTATCCTCAAAAAATCCCATCAATTAATTTTTCCCAACACGATTATATGGCTGAATTTGAGTCCCAGGTAAAAGAAACCCAGAGCACCTCCAAAATACCGTACTTTAGGTGCATTTTTAAAGATAAGAGAAGTTTTCTTTGGATTCAGCAGCCACAAAAAAAATTACAAAAGATATGGTCTGGCGTCTAAACCGCAAAGTCCATTTGTTTTTTTTTTGTTTGTAACGATTTTTTAACATCCTATAAAAAATCTTGTCCAAGCCCTAATGTCCGACGATGTTTCTTACGTATTATTGTACTCGCTGTATCCGAATCCGAGTCAAATAAGCCCCAAAAACAATTCGAAACCATTTTGGGACTTATAGATTCGAATGTCGATTTTTTTTTGTATAGCTATGTTATTTATTTTAACCTAGACCTAGACCCTAGACCCACTCAGTGCTCCAATAATAGTAAGATGAAGGACAGGTCTAGGGTTAAACATCTGCAATACTACGTAAGTCGTAAAATATCAACAAGTAGGGTATCAAACAATATATAAGATTGCGTTATAATCAAGTAGTGTAGTTTTTTTAATTTTCTTACGAATAAATAATAATAATATAAGAGGATAATTGATGGAAAAATTCGGTTTTTATGCATATTTGTGTATGTTGGTTATTTCAACTAGATAATTAAAATTTATACACAAAAAAAAAAAACATGTTTTTTTGATTAAAAATAAAACAGAAATGAAAATATTTAATACCTATAAGAAAAAAGATTATTTTATGCACTTAACTTATTCTAGAGGGCTGCAATAGCTATGCACACCCCTCCTCAAGGAGTGGCAGGTTTTTTGGACTTGACCCTCGGAAAACGGTTTGTAGAGTTGTTCTATATAGCTCCCTGACCTGCTGACCTCCTACCCTTGTGGGGTTTTCCGCTATTTTGACATTTGCGTCGACCATTTATCTCGAATTCTATAAGTCGTACACAAAAACCTTCAAAGCCAAAAATTATCAAAATTGAATTTAAAATTTTATTTGTAAAGGAAGGTATACCCATAAGTTCATATTTTAGGCGGTAGAGGGCGCCAAAGTTACAACAACGCAGTTTTTCGTATTTTTACCCACCTTCTTGCCCTTTTTTGTTTTTGGTGTGTATCAAAAATTTGTAGATCTCAAAAAAGTACACAAGAATGGTTATTAAATCATGTAAGGAAGTCATGTAAGGAAGTCAGCATTTTGGTTTTAGACGTTTTGGATGGTCCTTAATACAATAAGCAAGATAAAGTCAAGCAAACAATTATTTCCTGGTCAAAACCTATTTTTACTGTACTAACAGGTTATGTTCGTTTTTGCAGAACCTCTATATAGATACATATATGTCGATTTCTAGAGAAGCGAAGCAGGTACGATTTTGAGGTTTGACAATTTTGAATCTGGGGGCTATATAGAACTCTACAAACCGTTTCCAGAGGGTCAAGTCCAAAAAACCTGCCACTCCTTGAGGAGGGGTGTGTATGATACATTTGCTTTCGTAGATCTTAGACTCGAAATGTTCGTAAAAGAATTTTCTTTCAGCTTAACATAATTTTTTTTCTTTAATAAAAAGTAAACCGAAAATTTCTAATTTTGAAAAATGGTCGAAAATTACACTTTTTTTCAACTTTGGTTGCCTGTAACTTGAATAATTTTTACTTAATCTGTACATATCATATATCACTGTACATAAGGAGCATATCAATTCCTTTCGATCTAATCGTCTTTCAAGAGTATTAAAGAATGTTTTTCGAAAAAATCTCGAAAAAAAAGTTGTCATTTTCGTATTTCTCGACCCAAAATTACCCTAAAAAACACTTATACGAAGGTTCACTCGATGACCCTTAAATTTGTAAACTAGTGTTATTAATAATTTATTTATAATTTTGCAATTTAATGTTACCAGCTTCACACCAATTAATAATTTTTAGTAAAAGTAAAAGCAAAAGCAAGGCCAAATATTTAATAAAAAATACATTTGTTGTTGCTTCAAACTTTGCTTTTAACAATTAACTACTTTAGACTATAAATAAAATTAACAAACAAATTTTTTAAAGAAGCTTCAATTTCAAAATAATATTTTAGCCAGATGCATTAAATCAGCGCCGCAGCAGCAACTCGGGCACAATAAACAGAAATGAAAGCATCCTCTACGCAGCGGTTCCTCGTGTGCAACATGAGGAGAGTTGCTGTGGCAAGATCTTTACACAGCTACGACGCTTCTTCTGCGCCATATCTGTGGAACCCACCATGTTTCTGTACATGTTTGCCTTTATGATAACCTCTGTGGTGGAACAAAACTTCTTTGTTTACAAAGCCTGTATTGTTAATAACAACTTTGGTGAAGAGATTTGCCAAAATATTAACAAAGCAGGCAATGAGGAGTACAAAACTAAAGTATTTATTACGACGGCCAAATTTCATCAATGGGAAAACATAGCAGGACATGTGTTTCCTATTATACTTGCGCTATTTTTTGGTTCCTTTTCGGATCGACGTGGGCGCAAATTCCCATTGCTTATGGGTCTGGTGGGCAAGTTGATTTACTCTGTTATGATTGTGGTGAATGCCAGGATGACCACTTGGCCCGTTGAGTATATCATCTATACGGCTATATTGCCATCTGCATTAACAGGCGCTGATGTGGCAATTTTTGCCTCCTGCTTTGCCTATATATCGGACATATCAACATTAAACCAACGCACAATTAGAGTGACCATACTCGATGTGGTTTATTTGAGCGCCATGCCAACTGGCGTGGCTCTGGGCTCCTATCTCTTCTATAATGCATTCCATCAATCCTATGCATATATGTTTGCGGTGAATTCCGTGCTGCTGGCCTTGGCCGTTATCTACACGTTTTTTGCTTTAAAGGTAAGCTATGTCGCCTATTGCAGTAGATGTATATTCCTCTTTTTTAACCGAGTGCTTTTCTCAGTGGCAAACCACGCCAAGACAACGCTCCTTGCGCGAACTTGGCTGCTGCGGCATCTGGGGCGACTTTTTTGACAAGCAGCATGTCAAGGATTCTTTTAACGTCTTGGTAAAACCACGCGCTGGGCATCGTCGCCTATTCCTTATGATATTGCTCGTCAGCATGGCCCTCTATACATTCCAACGCGATGAGGGTAGCTACCTCTATCTATATACACTTTCCAAATTCAACTGGGACGTCAGCGCATTTAGTGTCTTCAAGACGTTTAAATCTACGGCTTTTGTTATAGCCATGTTGTTGGCTGTGCCGCTGATGAACAAGCTCTTGGGCTGGCGAGATACGGTAATTGTGAAAGCACCCACACATATACATACCTGCTAATTTTATTTTAACTCTCTATACATAGACTATTATCTTTGTTGGTGCCTGGGCCCATACCATAGCACGCTTGTTCTTCTATTTCGCGCTAACGCCCACGCTCTTCTATGTTGGCGCTGTGGTCTGCAGTTTGGGACCCATTGTTGGCCCCATAATAAGAGCTATGACCTCCAAGATAGTGCCCCAGTCGGAACGTGGCAAGGTCTTTGCCTTGCTCTCTGTTTGCGACAATGCGGTACCTTTTATCAGCGGTGTCTGTTACTCTCAAGTCTATCAGGCTACGCTGCAACAAAACAACGGCGGTGGCGTGTTCCTTCTGACTATAGCCACCCAATTGGCAGTCTTTGGGCTTGTACTGTAAGTATTCCTTAGGTTAAAATATTGACTCTCCTTAGAGTTTTTAAAAAACCCAAAATTATTTGTGCTTTCAACAAGTCTTAAAGGATAATGCAATTTTGTATCTTTCAGTTGCATACACATTGTGCTAGGTACGAACTCTTTGGCTGTGCCTGAAGTGTCAGATAATGAGAGCGGGCTAATAGAAAACGAACCTCCAGAAGTAAAACCTCAGGGAGTGCCAGCTAATCAATCTGGTGCTTGAACTACATTTTAAACTATGAGTATCTAAAATTAAAAAACCCTCATTCCGCAGCTGTAACAATTAAAATTTGTCTACTTAGGAAACACGTTATAAAGATATGTATAAAAAAAATTGTATATTTATATTTTTTATAAAAGATTTTACGAATTTCATGTATACCATCTAGTTGGAAATATTACAATTTTAACCACAACTAGAGTTTGTTTAATTTATTTGTTCTTGGAGAGCGTGCGCTGTTTTTCGCCATGCTCCACCACTTGCTCATCCACAAAAAGACCCTTGCGCTTACGCACGCTGTCCATATAGAGCTTGGCACGATTTGCCGAGTCCGCTTTTTCGCCAAAATGCATCAGTTCCTCCTCGGTGGTGGGCAGCCAGAAAGGATCAATATCAATCACCTGTAAGAAAAAGCAAACATACAGCAGTTAGGTCTGGGTTAGTTCCTGGAAATCATTTAGACACAACGGGGCCGCGCCCAGGCACTTGAGAATGAACAATAGGGCGCGCATTAAGGCTCAGGCGTCCGTTGGTCTATGCGCCTGCGCCTAGGGCCCATGCCTAATGTCCTTTTTGCAGCAGACAGGGATCAGTGCGGCAGCAGTGATTGGATTTACGTGATGTTTTATGAGTTTTGTGTGGCGTTTAGTGTTGGTACCTTTTGACGGAACAGTCCTAGACACAGGCATAGCTGCTGCGCACACAAAGGCAATCAAGGAAAGCGTGCATTTTCACATCTCCATTGTTCATCTCAAGAGGTCAATAGACAAAAGGACAGTCTAGAACCAGCAAAGACATTCAAATAATGGCTGCGCATTTTTAAAGACTTTCATGTTGCTCTGGCAGAGGACATTGCGTGATAAAGCACGGCAGGATACTAACTACTACATAGACATATAACAAGCAAACAACGCACACGTCAATACGCAGAATTTTTTCTGAATGGCGTGAAGTTTTTGCTCTTTTCGGTGATTGATGATTGCTGTTGCTGCCGATTCTTAAACTGAAACTCCCTCGGAGTCTCTAGTATCTGTATCTGTATCTGCGTGCGTGTGTGTGAGTGTCTCTTTATGGCTGGCATTGTGGGTTTTGTATGTATGCGTGCGTTTTGTTTTGCGTTTGTATCTGTATTGTTCTGTGCTAAGGATGCTCCGCACTTGAACACACAGCGGGCGGGTGTCAGGCGTGTCAGTTATTCATTGGAAAATATTGCAGTACTGTTTACCCTGGCCAAAAACACTTCAATGGAAAGTTCAGCTCTTCAGTTGATTGAGACGCAGCTACAGCAACCACAGCAGCAATAACAACAACTTCAACTTCAACTTGGAAGCAGCTCTAAAGTTGCTCTTTCGTTAGGATTTTGTTTCAGTTTCTGCGTAAAAAACAAAAAATCTCAACCAGGCATTGAAACTTTTTTTTTTTAATACAAGATGCGCCATCTGTTCGCACTACGCTAAACTGCTGCTGGCTGTTCCAAGCCTGCCAGTATACAGAGAGTACATCACTATGTAGATCATTATCAGGCACAACGTTTCGCTTGTTTAACAACAACTAACAGCGCACACAAAAAACAAAAAAAAGAGGGGGCAGTAGCACGATGTTGCAAAGACACGCACAACAATCCCTGTCAAAACACACACACACACACCACATAAAGGGATCCTTTGCTACTGATTGCCAACGCGCTGCGCATGCGCAACAGCTCATCAAGCTGAGGGTTCCGTTCGACCAGGCCGTCCTATACGCACAACGGTTTGTCAGCAACAACACCAACAACAACAATCCGCAATGTCCATGGCAGCTGAAGTGCTCCAGAAGTGCGCAAAACTTACGTCTGAGATTTGCCAGACAAATGAGCAACACTCGCCTAAGGTCTACACTGTAAAAAATTAAATATTCGTACAAGTCCTACATAAGCACTAGAGCAATGAAGTTCTAGAATATTAATCCACCAATAGGTTCAATGCAAAAAAATTATACTCAAAAAACGGGTTCAATATGTATTTAGCACATTTTTGGGAGAGATCTTACATATACTGGTATCAGAAATTGGGGACAACATAAGTTAGATTTGAAATGTGCTTAAAAAAGGTTAAGCTGAAGAGGTTATATACACTTATTCTGCCGAAAAAATGTATATTTTCAAAAAAAATTTCTAGTTATTGAGATTTTCATTAACGAATTTCTTAAACTGCGGTTAATAGGGTCCTTTTGCTTTGATGTCCCAAATGAAAATTCCTACGTTCACGAATAAGATTTAAAGTAATAGCAAAAAACACGTGTTTAAAGATGGTGGTTCAAGTGTTCAGATCCTAGCGAAACGATAAAAATAATCTCAAGAGAATGTACTTTACTAAAATAAAAATAAAAAATTGTTCATATCACAAGTTTATATTACCCCATGATGCAATGAATTTTACAAGGTGGCGCAAACAATTGTGCGAGTTTGGCTTCCCAGAAAACTGGTTACATTTTTGTTAGTAACTATATGAAATAGTGAACCAAGTGCGACCAAACTTCACTCAAATGTTTAGCCCAAAACCAAATACAAGTAACCTACAATTAATCACTACATTTTATAAACAATAAAAAAATTGCTAACTTGATTTTATGTAGGTATTTCATATTAGTCTACACTTTTGGGTGATGTTTGATCAAAACTGGTTCAATGTTACATATAGCTACCACATAAAAATTATTCTTAAAGTTGAGTTAAAAATTTAGTCCTTGCAATACTAAGACAAGTATAATAATAATTTCCCTGACGGACTATTTTGTCTGCCGCCCCTAGGTTGAGCATGGGGATCTCTATTAATAACTGTTCGTAGAGAACAGGGACTTATAGTTTATAGCCGAGTCCGAACGGCGGTGTCTTGAATTAATAGAGATTTTTTTGGGCAAATAAACAGCGTCTTTCAGCTAGCGATGCCAGTGCTAGGAAAATGTACCAGTGCTACTGCGGGGAATCGAACCACCGACCATCGTGTTGCAAAGTGAGTACGCTACCACTACGCTACCAATGGCCACCGAACTAAGCCTATTTATCTAGAAGAAGAAAATTCTGTCAAACCTTGCCTACAAGCCCTTTTATAATAAATAATTCCCCACTAGGGAATAAATAACCTTTTAAAGAAATTTTTGTTTCAGTTATAATGAATCATTTTGCCATCATATCAAGGTTTTTGCTTCCAATTTTCTTAAGTTCACAACTCTAAATTTTATAATAAATTAAACAAACTTGTAAAACTTTTCTCATAAAAAGCTGTTGCTCAACACTATAAGTATATATTGCTCATATATATTATTATAATTAATTAAATTAATTACCACACTTATCGGCGCTAAGATGCTGATTTGATTCGGTAAATATTATTATAAAGCTAACCCAGCCGTTCGAGGATGCCGTTAAGTTAAAGCTTTAAAAAGTATCTTTATCAAGACAGAGCTGAGCCCACCCATCTACAGATAATAAATAAGTTTCTTGATAGTACATAAAAGAAATAAATTATAAAATCAAGAATTTCAAATTCAAGAGACTGGGCTAAGAAAGCTCAGGCGGCATTATTGAATCTCAAAACTCAATAAGTTTTAATCCTAAACAGATTATAACTTTCGTTCACAAGTATGTCTTAACACTTGTGGCAAATTATGCTTATAATCTGATAAACTGATCCTTGCCAAGCCATACTCTCAAAACCCAAGTATCTTTATATTTATATAATAAACCATTTTAATTATAAAGCCATTTTTACTGGCATTAATGAGTTACGCTGCTAAATGCTTTGCAATATTAAGTTAATGCCTATTTCTTGCAGTGTCCTTTAACAGCAATAATAACTTTAGCCTCAGGCAGCCTTTAAAAAACACTCAAAGGTTGTTATCCACACCAAAGGCCTCAACTGCCAACTCCAACTTGTAGCTGCTGGACCCGCTGACTGGCTGCACGCTCCAGATTGCAGACAAGTCACTATAAAGTCCAATAAACCAGAACCAACTTCAGCAAACACACTTGAAGAAATATATGTATTAAGTAAAAAAATAAAAAAAATCAACAAAAAAATAAAGAACTTTACGTTCAGGCCAAGCAGAAAAAATATTAAAGCAGAGCAAAACCAAAACAAAATCCAAAAGTAAACGACGTGACATAAACACATAAACATGTGTGTATCTATGTTTGAGTGTGTGTGTGTGCGTGTATCTGTGTTTACCTGTATGACCGTACATCTGGCTGTCCATATGTCCGTTCTGGGTTTTGTATGCAGGTAATTTACACGGCAGCTACCGAAATACGCCGCAGCTGTGGCCAGACCAAGATCGCGACGCAGACGTAGACGCAGACGGCGGCGGCGGCGCAGCAGCAGCGAGATTATTATCGCGCGCCAGAAACAGAGCCAACAGCACAAATGGCCGTCGGTCGTCGGTCGTCAGCGTCAGTCGCGCCAGACGTCGTCGCCCTCCAACCCGATATATAGCCCAAGTTGCTGTAGCTGGAGCTCTGCGCAAGCGCAAAGTCGCAGCGTCAGCGTCGCGTCGCGTCATTTTGACAGCGGGCACAATGCAAACCACGTTCCACTTAAGTGCAACAACAACGACGACCATAGCCTAGAGGCCAAAGGATTGTTCAGACGCATTGCCAGCCACTTGGATAAACACTTGCCTCGTTCCATGTCTTGCTACGGCTTGGCTTGATTTGGATTTACCTTGGCTTGCCTTGGGCCTGGTTGGCAACATATACATAACTTCATACATTTATGCATTTGTATGTGTTTTTTGTTTGCCTGGGTATATGTAAATGCGCATGGGTGTAGCGTACGGCACAGACTTTAGGGCACTGTCAGTACCATACACCTCACTACCCTGGCCCTAGCCCTGGAACCTGGAACTGGCACTGCTGCGCCATTGTTTTTCACCAAATACGAGGGCTGTTTTGTAAGTTTAGTTTAAATGGAAAGCTGCTCCCGTAAACTAGCATCTGTTATGCAAGTATTGGTAGAGCCATTCAAAGCAGACAACCTCGTCAATTTCAACAAAACAAAAGCTTATCAAGTATTCGATGTTTTCACCGAAATCAAGAAAAAGCTTGATAACTACTAAAGGGACTCTTGGTTAAATCGTGGTCAACTGAATTCCTTTGTGACCGTGAGAGAACTTTTGAAATTACATTTGTATTTGACAGGGCCACTGCAGTCGTAAATCTTCAATTTGTGTTCGCATTTTAGCTCCCTTAACGAAAGAAAGGAATATTTTTTTCTACATACATAATCGGATATGAAAAGGAGATTCTAACACTATCATAATATGTCACTTACATCGAATATCATTCAGAGGTGATGAAAAGAATTTCTCTGTTTCTTAACGTTAGTAGAGTCTCGAAGATAAAAGATTCTTCTTCTTTCTCACTGAACACAATACCGCAACATACGAGCTCATTTAAACTTGCAACCCAATATTTTATTCTTGTAAATAAAGAAGTAGAAGCCACTAGAATAGAATCCAGCTCGCCTTTAACATTGGTTGGACTTACCCCTTTCATATGAAAGCACTGTATCATAATGACCAATTTTTCTATGTTGGCATATTCACTGAGTTTTCTAGTAATAGCGCCCAGTACCAAACTACACAATATACTAACACCAAGCTTTGAACTTAAGCTTTTAAAATACGATAGTTCCCCTTTTTTCTTTCTTTCTTCGAACATTTACCAACACTATTATGGTAGTTCGTCTAATACTGGAACGACCTACGTATATTGAGAAATACCTAAAATGATATTTAGTCAAAAAAAAAAAAAATGTCTCTGACATATCAAACTGCCCTCGTACATTTGAATGTTGTATGCCCAGAGACTTTCCCTTTGGTGCTGGGGGCACAGCTATGCTTGGTTCAGGTACAAAACGAGTTATCAGATTATTTGTTATTTGTCTTCACCTTGCCGCAGATACTTATTATTGTTGTTGTTATTCTTGCCATTATGCTTTTGAAGTAGTTTAAAGTTATGCCTTGCATGCAAAGCACAACAATCGGGTCAGAGAGAGAGAGACAGGAGAGAGAGAGCGGTAGAGTGGGAGCGCAAGGTAGCGACAATAATAAACACTCGCCAGAGGAGTCCAACTTGGAGCCTGCCACGAGCATTGCAACCCAAAACTGAAAGTTGGCTGCCCCAATCCGTGCGTCAGTGTAAGACCAGTAGCCGCAGTCGCTGCCGACGCAAAAAGTAAGCCGTAGCGTCAGACCACACTCTTTTTCCCTCCCTCCCTCTCTACCGCTCTCTTTTCCTATCTTGCTCTCTCATAATAATAATCATGAACGTCATCAGCCGCGCAAAGTGCGCAGTGCAGTAGCCACCTAACCAAACCAAACCCAACCAAACAACCAAGTGAAGTGGCTTACAGAAATGAAGCGAGAGAGGCAACAACAATAACAAAGGAAAAAAAATCAAATAACAACAAAAGCGCAAGACGGTAGCAAGAACATCAACAAAGTTAAAGTTGAAAGAAAAAAAGATATTCCAAGTGTGTGTATCTGTGTGTACTTTTGTGTGTGTGTGTAAGTGCTGCAGTTTTAATGTGTTACGTGAAGTGAAAAAATAAAATATGAAAACTGAAAATTACTTTTCGTTGGCGTTTTCTCCTTTTTATCTTATGCTCTGTGCCCCCGGCTGCTGTTGGCTAATAGTAAGTAACTCTAAATGCAACACTCGAAACGGTCGTCCAGGATCGTTGCACATTGAAATAAAGGGTGTTCGTTGTTAGCAGAACTCAATTTAGATAATCTGTTGTCAAATTAGGGATAAATAGGAAATCAGCTTCGATGGGTAATATGAAGAGGAAGTCACAAATTATCTAAATCTACCTACCAAAAAGGTTTAGGGGCTGAATTCAATGACAGATTCTCTATATTTCGTTTGTAAATAGTATGACGTCAGACTGTAACTAACCGAGTTGTTGCAATACGTGGTTTTTCTAAATTTTCTAGGAGAGAATTAAAATAAAAGTAACTTTGAGCGAGCACTGTTATGGAAATTTAATAATTTTTAATTGTTTTGAGAGTGAAGTTTTTATGATTTTAAACTGACATATGTGGCAGTCTACGCATCAAAATTTGGAAGCTGTATCTTTTAAAGGTTTTGACATATAAAGAAACTGATCTATTCATATTGAGGTCGCATCTTTATAGATAATTTTCAAATTTTGGACTTTATGGCTTTTATAGAGCAGTGTGTAAGACAAGCGATTCTCCTACAGGGAAATGATACCTATATCAAAACTCACATGATCTCTTTAATATAGGTAGCTCAAATTGAAGCTATTCTGCTATTGGTCTACACAATTTATGATTTGCTAGGTCAAGAAGGCCCCTGATAATAAAAGCAGCATTAAACTACTCAAGTTTATTTAATTAATCAGGAATTTTATAAATTCTGAATAACAAATTTGTGAAAACTGTATATCTGTATGACAATATGTCTTAAAATTTTCATATAGGACAAAAACTTTACAAAAAAACTGAGTACAGCAAGTACATCAAATCAGATTATGCCAGTAATTTTAAAATACACAAAGACCTCACGGAATATAATGTAAGTAAAGAAATAGAGAAACTTAATAATATTTAAACTGACGGAATTTCCAACCTATTAGCAATACATATATTAGAGAACAGCATATATATTAGACTTCTAAAGAGTTATCAAATTTAACATAATTCTCATAGATTCTAACTTAAAACTAAGTAAGACTTAACTTAAGCACAGCCAATCCACCTAGTTTTATTGGTATGTTGAATTCTTCTCGACAGATCAGGCACAGTTTTTACTATTTAGGGTATTCACGCTTGCTGTTTTATTGAGAACTTACATAGTTCAGAGTTTTTGCAACAACATACTGAAAACAGAGCTGAGAGCAATTAAAAAGTTGAGAGCTTTTGCAAACAACAAAATTAACAGAGCTGAGTTTTAATACTCAACTTTTTCTCAAACCACACCCTATTCTAAATTTTAGCTGTTAAGAATAAAGTGTTGTTTTCGTGATTTTTAGCACTTTAACATTTCAGAATTATTAGCCATTTTGTGATATCAAAATTGGCAAAAACAAAAATTTTAAGAGAGTAAATTTTAATAGTTAACTTAATAACTCAACTAATACACTAACATAAAGGGCGTTCACTTCTTAACCAGTGGAATTTTACGCAACAGCATCTGTGAATACCTCAATTATCTCCTGTCTTAATGTGCTTTAAAAACGTAATTTTCAATATATAATAAATAATATAATAAAACACCCTTTAAAAGCTATTAACTTAAAGTGGTTGCAACTTATATTTACTAGCTGCTGATAACTTTAAGTTTGTTGCTTGGTTATGCTTCTTCTGGTGCACAACAAAGCTGCATATTGAGGCCATGATGCGGCAAGAAATTCAAATTTAAATTGGAGCCAAGTTGTTTCTGTCGTTGTTATTACGGGCACGTGACAACTACGCCCACGGTGCCCAGAATGACCGCTCACGCATGCCCTGAACTAAAATGTATGGGTGGAACGTGGGCGTGGGCGGGAACGTAGACGTCGACGACTGCAGCCAAGCGTTTAACTGTTTTAATTGTCAAAACGTCAACAATATTTAGATCTCGATGTCAGGTGATACTTAGTATTGTTAATTGTAGACAGCATTTGATTTCAGTTAATTACGTTGACAACATCAAAGCAAAATAACGCATTTTTATTTGCGATTATTTGGAATTGATACTCAATTATTGTGTGCAATTGTAGGCAGCAAGAATGCGGCAGGCATTTTGGCCAGGTTTATGCATTCCAATTACTTTCGTGGCCATAATACACTACACACACATATATAGTTTAAAATATATTTATATAGCTTACTAAACTAGTTTCCGTACAGATTTCCACACTTAAACAAATCAAACTCACAGATACTCGTGCATTCATCTGCGGAGATAAATGTAGACGGGAGGGAAGCTATTGCATGGTTCGGCAGCGGACAGTGGAAATGCGTATGAAATTATATGGGCAGAAAAAAAAGACAACAACAACAACAAAGGCACTGTAGACTTTGCAGGCGACGCAAACTTTAGCTGAGAAATAGAAAATCGCCGGAAGTCATTATATACAAACTTGCTGTTATCGATTGGTCGAGCGATATACACTTTGAACACACACAAACAAAAAACAGCATATACTCGTAACCTTAACAATACGCTTCTCAGCCGACAGCCGACGCAAGCATAAAAATTAGTTTTCTCATAGTGTAGAAAGAATTTGTAGAAGATATGTTTTGACAATTTTTTTTTTTTTCATAACAACAGATCAATTTGCTAAGAATGGTGAGGTCGCGTTAAAAAAATGTCGGTTTGCTTTTGTTTATTAGGGCCACATAACGATATTGGGGGACTCTAAGTGTGCAAAAATACTCTCATAAAGTCGAGTTTTGAGCCAATTTTTATTTATTTTTGACATTAACTTTTGTTTTATTTAAACGATTTTCTTTATTTGTGATGGACAGATGCATTTCGCCACGCCGCGTAGTTCTGTTAACTTTAAAAAAAAATTAAAAAAGTGCATTGCAAAATGCTTTTTCGGGAGAACAGCGCAAGATATCACAATAACTTGATCTAAAAAGAGACAATACGCTGCTGCTGCTTAGCTTTTGTGTCTCTAGCTCTTATGGTCTCCAAAATCTAGTTGTTCATACGGACGAAAAGACGGACAGAGCCAAATCGCTACCCGAGATTATGATAAGCATTTTGCCCTAAAAAACATATGATCTGCCACGCCTTCTTCTACCTTTACCCTTGAATTTTTTGGCAGAGCGTATAAAAATGCTGTCAAAAAATAAGGCAAGTTCTATTTAACTAGAAGTATGAACCGGAAAAGACCCGATACTCACTTGTAAAAGACGATCTCAAATTAAACATTTATATTTTATGATAATATTTACAAGCACTTTTTTTATATTGTTCGATTTATATTTAAAGCTTTAAAGAAAGAGAAGAAGTGTTCCAACGGTTTGGAAACTAGTGCCACTATTCTATTAATAGATTTAGAAAAATTATGTAAAAATTTAAATTAAAGCTCTGCCTTACTTTTTTTTAACTAAGCTTATTACTATGTTTGAAATAAAGGTAGTATTTATTAGATATTCAAAAATTACCTTTATTGTGTCAATTTATAACATTTTTTTTAAATCTCTTTCTTGGCACTTAATTAAGCAGTAATTTGATAGAAGTTCATCCATGGCTTTTTAAAATTCTATGCACACCTTTTTGCCTCTTAACCGTTTTCTTTACTAATACATTTTCTATTCAATTGTGACACCTAGTAGTGTGGCAATATTTTTTTCAAATCAAAGTTTTTTATAGGTATCATAATGGCTATTTATAATGAAAAAAAATGCATAGGGGGCTCCGCATCCTACCTGCCTAGCAGTGTGGAAGCATTTTTTTCAAGTTAACGTTTTGTATAGGTAGCATATTCAGTATTATAAATGGAAACAAAATATATATAGGGGGCTCTGCACCCTGCCTGCCTTTAAGCCTAAAGAACATGATATATGAAATATAAACCACAACTTTATAAACTATCTTTAGATTCCCAAAAACAAACTATTTCAATACAAAATCCCTTTGCTATAGAGCTCAATTTTATAATTTTTGTCGCCTGTGCAAAGCGTATTAATCATTTTTTGTGTTGTTCATCCGTTCGGGCCATTTTCAAGCTGCCCCACCATTTGAGGTTTGTGTCGTCTAATGCCGATGCCTCTTGCCAACTTAGACTCTCTTGGCTCTTGGGCTTTTTGGTCCCGGTGCCGGTCTCAGTCCCGGTCTGCTGCTGCTTAATTGTAGCTTGCGCTGCATGACAAGGTCAAAAAAAAAACTCTTTTGGACGACTCTTGCTAGTGGGTTTTTTTCTTATATGTTTTATATTATTTTTTGCTGCCCCTCGCACTCTGGAGCTGTTGAAATATTGCACACAGCTGCAGCTTCAAATGGACCATATAACTTTCAACTTCCAACTGTTGCTGCTGCCCCAATGTAGTGTGCGGTTTTTTGCTTATAAGACTTCCCCCAAAGCCAATGCCCGGACAAGGTAACAGAAGGTTGAATGCGTCTCTGGCCGTAAGCTGAGATTTTTGCTGACCAAATATACTATAAACCACAAAAAGCCAGCATATGGCGTGGCAACAAGCTGGACGGTTCGTTACATAGCGCACTTGTGCAGTAATAAAAGTGGCAATAAAAACCATAACAACTGTGGCAACAGTTGGTTGCAGTTGCAAGCAAATCACTCACCTCCCAGTGGCTAAACATCAACTGGGGACAGGCCAAGCCAGATGTTTGTTTGCGCATCTCCTGTGCCAGGTTAAAAGATTCAATAACGGGCAGCAGGCAGGTCACTGCAAAGTTGCCACTGCCTTGCGTTAAGTCCCCGGATAAGATTTTGCCATGACGACGACCAATTACCGCATACATTTTGCCTGCAAGGAATTAGAAATAGTCGACTTTAGTTATAAACGTAAAAATATATATAATTTTTTTTTTATACAAGCCCTTTATAGCTATAGCAGCACATAAACTGAAGGTAACAAACTGACGGCATAAATAAACGATCCATTGATAAGCAAATAACATAAAATCTTATCGTTAGCCCATAAAAAACATTGGCGCGCTTTTGTGGCAAGCTTGGAGCGCGCTTTTCGCTTGAACTGGACGCACTCTAGTTTTTGTACCCGGTTTAGTTTGTTTATGATATTTCTTTGGCAGAAAGTATATTAACTATGCCATAAAGAATGCAATAAACAGCAGATGACAGATCTACCTACGACTTGCCAAATCCCTTGTAATCTCATCATAAAATAACAAGACTTGTTTGCGGCATGTTTACATTTTTACAATGCTCATAGGTATCTTGTTTAAACTAGAGAGTGGTAATACAGAGCAGCGAAGAATCAATGTCTTAGTGACGTCACTAACTTAAGCGCAGCTTTCAATCAGATAACCAAAATAAATTAGTGATAGCTTTCGATGACTTGCTTACCATAGGACTTTTTTTTTCCTAAAATAATTTATTCAGCTTGAAGAATAAGTGCAGTGCGAATATGTTTTGTTGTTGTAGAAAATTTCCTAGTTCGTTTACGCTGCATCCTAAAAGATCTAGGTGACGCTTTTTTTTCTAGTTAGCAGATTCATAGCCACCTTTTTCCAACTTAATATAAAGTTAAATGAGCTTTACCACTATTTATATATTTCTCGATTAGATTTCACTTAAGCTATAAACCCTATAAAAGAATTTATAAAAAAGCTTAATTTGCTCTTTAAAGACTTGTGCGAGTACTTAAATCCTAGCTGTTGCACAGCTTAAAAAAGTATTAAAATCAAGAGTATCTCAACTTTTGCTAGTCTAAGTGAGGTTTCTACTGGATTTCTTTATTTTTGGCATGCGCGCGAAATCGCAAGGCACGACAGCAAAAACGACAACAATAAAGTTGAAGGCAGCGACCGAGGCAGTGGCAGCAGCAGCAGCGACGCATGCGCGCCACATGTGGCGGCGCAGCTTCAGTTAACGTTGGGAGAGTGCTTAAACAGGTAAGTCGACAAGGTTTATAAGGTTTTATTTTTTTTTATTTTAGCAAGAACGTACAGTAAAGCATAAATATAAAAATTAAATAACAAAAAAAAGAGCAAGTTGGACGGCAAACAAATAAACAACAACAAGAGATAAAACACCAAGAGCAACAAAAACAACAAAGATTATGACAACGAAGATGTGGCTGGGCAGAAATTAGTTTCCGGTCGTAGTAAAAATGACAAAAACAAAGTAAGTAAACAACATGGCAAAAAACAAAAAAACCAATCGAAACGAAGCGGTCAAAAGCAAGCGGCTAAGAAAAAAGCAGAGTAGCAAAGCGCGCGCTCGTTGTAGCTTCAGCTTTAGCTTTAAGCCCTTGAAAGGATGCGCAGCAGCAGCGACGGAAGCGAACACGACAACAACAACAGCAACAACGATGACGACGACAACACAATTAAAGCAACAACAATGTTGACTGACCGGCCTCAGGCGTATAGCAAGAGCAGCACGCGAGCTGAAGCTGCTCGGTCAGTCAGTTAGCCAGCAACAACAAAAACAACAATCAAGGCAAGTCACCTTATAGACCGGTGCAACAGCAACTGCAATACACGCACACACAGCTACAGCGCTCACACTACTAGATACGCACACATACCAACGCATTCAAAATGGGATGCTGTACATCTGATGTCGCGGCTGCGTCGCCGCTGCGTTGCTGCTCACAAGCGCGCTCACACTACAACACATACATACAGTGCATCAAAAAAGTCTGAGAATACAGTTTTTCTCTTTTTGAAGCTCACCTGTAAGCGTCTACTACACTACTAAAAAAGCATGACATTTATAAAAATTCACATATTTTTCTTGTTGTTTTAGTTTAGTCTACAGCGAAGTTGTCAAATAAAAATAAAACCAACAAAGTCGTAATAACTACTCTAATATACATAAAACCAAAAAGTTTTTATAAACAATAAAGTGAATAAAGATTTCGTAGCTATATTTATCATGCTAAGTGCAGGATTATTGATCTGCAATTTATCGCGACTACTCAAAAAAAATAAAATGCCGACTTTAATTGGCAACTACTTATCATAATTTAATAATGCCACATTACACCTTAATGTGTTTAAAATCATATTCAAGTCATTTTGTCCAAATTTTGACTTTTATTTGGGAACTTTTGCCCAAAATCTTGCCAAGCGGGCTTTCGTGATTGACTTTGTGCATTTTAGCTTTGTGATTATGAAAAAAAGCATTAGCTGATTTGAACAACACTATTATTTTTATAAATACTGGATAACGTCAAATACCTTGGTATATACTATATATTGACAGCAAAATGATATTTAATTTGCACATAAGCGTGACTATAGATGAAGTCAATATAACTATAAGAATATTTTATCGCTTTATAAACAAAAAAGCAAAATAAGTAAATAATATTTAAGTAAATATTTGTACCTATAATTTTATAAGATTCATATGTGGGTGAGTGATTGTGCAGCGTGCCACCGGCTGAAACTACAAAAATTATCAAACGAGTTATTCGATCTATTTTATTTTTAAACTTCTTGCAGGCGAAAATTTCTATGAAATACAAATTAATAATATTGAAATCAATATTTGTGCCTATTATTTGATACGATTCATAGGTTTGGGTGATTGTGCAGCGTGCCGCCGGCTGAAACTACAAAAAGTGAAAAATAAAACAAATGACAACCGATCTACTCTTTTATTATTCTACTTCTCGCCTCTACAAGAGAATATGATTAGATAGACTTACCATACCTGAGCTCTTTTTTTTATAAAATAAACAACGAAAAATACATAAATTTTTATGAATCGCAGTTTCCTAATTTTCGATCGCCAATCCGGCTTGATCATGTGGAGATATTTTAAAAGTGGCCACGGCGATGCACCTATCAGAAGGCCAAGAGTTGGTCAACGTTACCGAGCATTCTTTAAGTGAAGATTCAGTTCAGATCATGTTTAATCAGATATTTAAAACTTCTTTTTTTTTTATTCTTTTTATTGGATTCTCTTTAGGGAGCCCTTTTGACAGCCTATTACGGTGGCATACCTTAGCTCTAGTTTCACTTTTTTCTTTTGTTTCCCAGTTTTCTTTAAAATATAATTTTACAAAAAAATGTATACATAAATAAGTAAATAAAAAAATTGAATTGAATTGAGTAAAGCAATTATTGAAAGACAGAAAAATAGCATGCTTGTATTTTGAAGCCTACAGTAACTTTAAGCATATTTTTCACTAAAGGTTCAAGTTCCATATTTGTTCAGGTCTATTCTCATAAACAAATAAATATAAATGTAACAGTTATTTTTGATTTATTGGCTTTATAAATGATATCTCTAGCACAGCTGGCATAGTGAAACATTTTTCTACAGAAAAATAATTTTTCATATGACGCTGAATATATGCATATAGATGTCCCCTTTTTTTCCACCACAAACATTTCTTGCATTTTATTGAAGATAACAAAAAAAATTATTTATTATTTTCTCAGAAATGCAGCCTGTTGCAAGACTTTTTTAAAACACTGTACATATTCATTCATAGCACAAAGCGCTGTTGACGTCGCAGCCAGCATTGCCATTTCATTGCTGAAATTGTCGGTGTGTGAGGGTTCATTCAAGTTTGCTGCCTGTGTGCGCGGGCAGATAAACACACGCATACACTCATACGCGCACACAAGGCAATAGCAGCGCTGCCGCTGCCGCAGTCAACGTCGTCTGAAGTTTCGTTGTTCGTTGTTCGCTCGCTTTGGTTTTGGTTCTGTTTGATCAGTTCGAAAAGTGAAGTTGCTGAGCGCAGACGAACGCCGCACGACACAAACGCCGCCATATTACAACGCAGCAAACGACCAAAAACATTTTAAACGCAGCGCGTGTTTTTTTTTATAAATTTACATTTAAACGCGATGAAAAACACGAAGCTTTAATAAAAAAAAAAAATTGTTAAACGTAAATAAGTGCCAAATAACTAAAAACAAATTAACGAGCACCATTCGAAATAAAGTCTATAGGAAAATCCAAAATAAAAACCTGATTTCTTGCAACAACAAGAACTACCAATTTTTAGTTACACAAACAAATTGTGTTAAGCGATCAAGGTTGTAGTTGTTGTTAATATGAAAATGTTGCTAGACCAATGCAATGTGCTATATTTTCAAAGCAGCCCAATGGCGGGCAAAAACTTTTGATCTACTATAAATTACTATAAAAAAACAAAAAAAAAACATTCCAAATAAGTAAACCAAAAAACTTTTCAATTGTTATGATTGTTTAACAGTGTTAAATAAAAAAAATAAACACATAATTTTATTTAATTAAATGTCAATGCTTGCATTTTGATAAGCAGCACATAGGCTCGAAATAAAACAACTATTTATAGCAAAATCAATAAAATAAAATAAAATAAAATAAAATAAAATAAAGCCAATCGATATTTTTATATAAAACTAAGAAAATAGAAAGAAAAAAAACTGCAAGCGATCAAGTCAGTTTTTTAAGTCGTAGACAGAGACTTTAGTCTCTTAGCAGCTACAGCAAAGTGTCAATTACAATAACCACAAGGCACAGACACAGATACACGAAAACACACAGATACAACACACTCACACACACACACATACACAAATTAAAAGGCACACAAAATGCATATGGTACTGAGGCGGCCGGCCTTAAAGCTGCTGCTGCATTTATTATCGCTGCTGTTGCCGCTGCTTGTGCTGCTGCCAAGCTTGGCGCAGAGCACGCGTCTGCCTTTGGAAGTATACGAGCTGACGCCGGCTAGCAGCGCTGCCGACGGCAGAACTTCTGTAAAGCACAAAAGCTTAGAGTATTCCATATATGATGCCAAAGAGTTGGCAGGTGCAGCAGCAACACCAACAACAACAAAAACACCAATAACATCATCAACAACAACAACCACAACTAGCACAACAACTGACAGACCTGCAACAGCCGCAGCAGCGCAGTTAACTGTAGTGAGCATGTCAGCAGAGCTGCAAGATACAGCAGATCCAACGGATACACGACGTGCGCGTCAGATGTTGCATATGGGACAGCAGCAGCAGCAGCAACATCAGCAACAACAACATCGATTTGGCTATCATACAGCAGCAACAAAAACAACAGCGAGTGATAGCGACAACAGCAGCAACAAGAAACATATACATAGCAAGGATGTGCGCATATTATATCAAGTGGGGGTAAGTACTTTCAAAGATAAGATACATTAGGTAATAAAGCACGGTTTACACTAATGATATAGTCAATACTTTAGCAGATCGTAAAATTACCTAAGTATGTTTACAAAAGATTTGCCATCTTTGAGCATAAGTGCTTGAAAAGAAGTGTCAAGGATCAATTACCCTGGGAATCTCAGTAGATCATAATCATTTGCTACGAAATCAACGTGACTTGAGTATTTGAAAGATACGAGAGTAAGGTGTAGAAAATCATAAAATAATTAAAATTAAATATTTCGATTTATAAATCCTTAGTTTTTCTTTGTTAGCTGCAATAGTTTCCTTTCGAACTTAGAGTATTAAGCACTGTTTGGGAGCAACAGCCCTGTGAAAGATGCAGGAAAAGTCTGCGATAGATTCCACCTTAAAGTAATAGAGGCTGGCCTACATTTAGCCGTAATTCTGTTACGTGTAGTTAATTATAATAGCTCTATAGTTCAGATTCTGTAAGTCTACATTTCTTCTTTTTATTCCTTTAACTTATTGAGGAGCATAGGACCTGTCTACATTGTAATTGTCTTTTATTCAAAATAAAAATGAACTGATCACCTCTTGGATTCCACTCTACATTCGTTGTACCATTGACTCCAATGCGCTTCATCATTTTTATTCCTTTATCCTTATATTGTCTCAACATTATTATTATTTTCAACATTTTTTTGTTTATATTCTACAAATTTAATTTGCATATTTCGAAAACAAACAGGACCTATCAGCTTAATAATAAGCAGTCACAAACAGAATGGAACGTGATTTATGTGTAATTAATGAAGCGCACGATTTCATGCCTAATTATAATGACAACAACAACAACGAAAACTGACAACAAATAACCGCAATGTTTATGTTTATTTTCATGTTTCTATATGTATGTGTTTTCTTTATTTACTTATTTATGTAAATGACAAGAGGTGAGGCGTGTTGCACGTAGCATGCAAACAACCTCTAGCAGTTGCATAATGCAGCGCTGTCAACGTAAGCTTCGGCGTAGACATCAGCGTCGACGCCAACAACTACAGCCAGCAGACACCTGCTCTCTCACCAAGTTACGACAATATACATGACAACTATTTTATGCCTGGCTTGTAAGCAGTAGTTTAACTTGGCTCAAAGCCCACACACTCTTGGCTAGGTTTCTATATGTCTGTATGTGTATTTTTTTTGTCCAGCTTGGATTTAGTTAACTTGGCTTAATCTGGCTATTTTTAGTAAGTCACAAAGCTGTCAAGTAACACTGCAAGTTAAGGCAGTACCAAAAGCAGTTGAGACGAATAATGATTATAAACTATATATCTACTATAATATACAACGATTGTAAAATAACACGAATTTACAGCAAAATGTATTCTCAACATTTTTTTCTCGTTTCCGTAGTAAAATGGCACGCTAAATCTGAAAATGAAGTCCAAAAGTTTTTTCATGGAACGGATTTCGAGATATTTCGAAAAAAACACTTTTCGAAACTAACAAAAAAGTGTGTCTTTTTTGGACTTCGGGAATGACTAAAACATATTGAGGATACCAAAATTGTTTATAATTTGTAAACTAGTGTAATTTTTTTGCAGTCTTTGACATAATTCGTTGCCATATCAAAGTATCTAGACAAACTTTAACTATTGGGAGGATAAGTAAGTTCGTGCGGTTTTTTTTTTAATTGAGGCTTTATTTAAAAACAAATGGTTTCAAATTGGTGGTCGATAGCAGCTACTTTTTCCCCATCTTTCAGGCAATTTACGGATTCCATCTCGAAAGAAAGATGTATCTTTTGAGGCTATCCACAAATCGAACTATTTGAAGGTATCTTCATAAGAAGTGTAGTGCTACGAACTTCAAAGACCTTTCTTAAGAAAAAATTCAATTGCTAATAAAATCACGCAAACAAAGATAGATAATTGCAAATAATTAAATTCTTTAAGAATCTGTTAGATAAATAATGCTGATTCCTAAAGAACTCTAATTTTGAAAAATGTTAGAAACACCATTTATTAATTGTTGGTAGTTATTTGCTTTTGAGAAGTTTGGGTACATTCTTTTAGGCGGAAAAAGGATAATAGCTGCGTGCGCATTTTTTTTGCAAAAATTTTATAAGTTTTGTATCTTCGAGATATATGTATGTTTACTGAGCTGGCTACATGTATGCCAGAGTCGATATTGATAATTTTTGCAAAAACAGCTTATGGTCTACTAGTCTTTTTTAACCTATTGCATCATTACAAAAAAATGTACAATATCCCTAATCCTAAGCATAGCACAGTTTCTTCTGTGTTTTACAAAAAAAATATATATATATATATAATTAAAAGATGACGTACGTTAAAGTTGGGCGCGTACGACGATTGGTCCTATGGGCGCTATATGTTATAGTCAACCTATTTTGTTCAAATTTGGTGTCCTTTGATAACGCGTTTGAATAGAGAAACTGCTTATAAATTCGATCGCATTCCCACCTTTCTCTCAATTGTTTCTGTTTTCTTAATCTGCTTCTTACATTCTCTAGAATAATTTATTGGAACCCTCAATACTTCTCCCCTGATTACAGTCAGTCATCGCTTTAAACGCAAACTTCTTCAAACTAATTCCGCCCTTGTATTTCCATAAAAAACCTGCCTGCTTCAAGTATCTGCATTCCAAATGCATCCATCTTAAATTATACACGTTACACTTGACACCCGCTAACCAAAAGGCGTGGCATTGTATGCTGCATGTTTGTGGCATATAAGGTCCATTTAATTGCAACACCAACAACAACGTTAAAAGCAGCAATAGTTGTTGTTGTTGTTATTGTTGTAAATGAAAAATGAAAGTTGTTTGCAGCTTGCAAAGTTTTCCATGTCATTTAATAGCTGACAAAGCTTATTGACTGACGTTACTCTATTTCCCCCACTCTCTCTCTCTTTATCGCTCTCTCTCCCTCTCTCTCTCTTTCTGGCTGCTGTGTCATCGTATTCGATCAATTAAACTTAGTAACAACAAAAACAATTGAGATATACCTTATAAAACAATTAGTGCTGTGGTCAAGAGTTCAATGTTTTTATGAAAGCGAGCAACATATGTTGCTCATGTTTTTCCAGCATTTGGCAACATGCCTCAAACTCTGAACAAAATGTAACTCAGCGGAATTGCGTATGACTAAGCGACATCTAAAGATGCATTACAGTCAGACAGCCATCTATCAGGAATTGTGATAAGATCTGCATTTAATCATTAAAAAAATAAATAAATAAAAAAAAAAGTTGACTCATTTAGAGCGCAGCTACTATTTTGAAGAGACAGCTCATAAATCAAGCAACATGGAATTTCATATGCTGCAGCTTTGATGGTCTGCGGATGACAATCAAAAAAAAAAGTTACATTGATACATAAATGTATCTACATATATCAAAAAGTATCTTTTATGTCTAATATCAAACGTAAAGATCAAACACGCCCTGTCCAAATTCTGTTGCTTGTGTTATTGCAAAGGCGTGAAATATAAACAACAATCAAAATCGAAAATATTGATGATATTTAAACAGTTAACAATGAAAGCAAATGTTTGAAGCTCTAAAAACGTGGCCATAAATTAAAAACTCCAAATGTCTGCAATAAATTTGAAAACATAAAAAGCAACTCGCAACAATGAATACAAAAAAAATAAAAAATTCATAAATAAAACACAAAACATACAAACTTTTTGTTAAGTTCTTTGATGGATCTTAATAGAAGGAGTGTCTGTGAGAGAGAGAGAGAGAGAGAGAGAGAGCCAGTAAGAGCAAAAAGTTTTTAGAAGAAAACAAAAAGTTCCCATGCTTAAAAGCGCTAAACATTCAGTTCCGGTATTTAAAAATGTTTTCAGCAACAACAGCAACAACGGTGTTGGACATTACGTTGGTAGAAACGCTCGTTGGAGACCCCTCGTTGGAGACCCCCTCAAAAAAAAAAAAAAAAAAACCGAATGAAAGAAAATTCATGAATGAAATACGACGGCAACGAATGAGTGAGTGAATGAGTGAGTGAGGGACATGCAGACTGACTGAATGAGTGAATGAATGGAAACGTAAAACACGCGCAACGTTGTTGTTGACGCTAACGTTGACGTCGACTTTAACGTTAACGTTGTTATTTTTGTTGTTGTTGTCGATGAGCAGCGACGCTGACAGCGCCGCGCTTCGCTGGGCAAGTCAATCTATGAATGAATGGCAAAGCGACAGAGCGTCCAAATGTATGAATGGATAATGCCAACAACATGTATGCCAGACAGCAACAATTTGTTGGCCATATACAAACAGATCAGCTACGCATATTTGGCTTAAACATCTCAACGTCGCTGCGTGCGCGTGGCATGGCCAAAAACAGACGGCCAAGACGTGTTGTACAATGAATATGAGAAATCAAAAGAGAGCTCCAGCTACAAAACAACCAAAAAAAAACAAAAAACAAAAATTCCAATTGACTGAAAATGTATAAACAAATCAAGCACGGCTATAAAGTAAACATTTCAAGCTATATGTCCATCGGCCCGTCCGTCCCTTCGACCGTCTGGCAGTCCAGCGTATGCTTTTAGCCGTATATTTATTTTTAGTTTACTTTTTCTATTTGTGCATTTGCTTGTAACATGCTCGAGACACGTGGGTGCTTGTCTTTGCTGTTGTTCTTAGTGTAGTTGTTGTTGTATCTGTTGCAGCCAAATGCAGCCAGGTGTGAAAACTGCTTTTTAAGCTTTATTTGTATGCTACATATTTCTTGTTGTTGTTTTCGTTTTTTTTTTCATTCATAAATGCCAACAACAGTCAAGAGTTTAGGGCTAAATGTGGGCGCAGCGCCGCTCAACAATGTGGGCCAACTGTGCGCATGCGCAATGTGTCAAGTTGTAAAAATTAACTTTAAGTCGATGTTTTCTTAATGACTTACAATAAATAAATATTAATATGAGCTTTGGCATGGGCACGGCTGTAACCACAAGCCTGTAACACACTTGGCAATTACAATAAATTGCATAAAAATGTTACTAACGAAACTAGAACTAGTCGTACGAAGTTTGCATGCTCTTTAGATCAAGGCTTAGCAGCCAAAAAAAAAGTTAGGAATCAGAAGCTTACATTTTTTGCTGTTTTTTGTGAAAATAATGGTGTTAAATATGCTGTTGACAAGCAGCTGCACAATATTGGGAATACATACTGTACAATGTAAGATCAAGTCCACACTGCTTGTATGCAGTCCAACAAGCAGTTTCTTAAAGCAAAATTGATTTTAGCTGGAATGCCCAAAACTCCAAACAATTTTAAGCAATTTAGCTCTGAAAAAGCGTTTGTGTGGGTACGTTCAATCGTTGTTGCGCCGATAGCGGTGGGTGGAAAAAGTTGCAACGATAAAATTGACATCGATATCGTTTTATTTTTAGTAAGCTTTCTTTAGCCTTTATCTGAAGCAAAAATAAGCGCAATTTTTGTTGAATTTTTAGCTCTAGCTCTTTTGGTTTTCGAGATGGGCAGTTAGGGCTACATATACCCTAATAGAAGCTTATATACAATTTAAGTACCAGGCAAAATTACAAGCCATCTTCTTTTCATTAAGTAACTTCTAGATTGTCTTTGGCTATCTGTAATAGTCTTCACTCGTCTGTGTTGCAAATAACCCATTAAGCTGCGTCTTCGCAAGTGTAATTTTATGTTAATTAATACGTTGGCATTCATAATAAAACTGTCAGCATGATATTTACGAGTTTCTGCTAGTTTCTTACTCCCCTCTTTATTTTTTTATTTGATTATTAATTTTAGTGTTGCTGTTATTTGATGCGCTACACAAGGTCGCAAAACATTGCCAACTACTACACCTTAAAATCAGTTAATGAGCTTTTCAATGTTTTAGCCAAGTAATAAATACAATTTGCCAGAGTTCATAATAGTTAACGTAAATAATGGAATTTAGGCGACTGTCAACACTTCAAGCTCAGCTGTAGCGTACATAAAAAACAGTTAAAGACCAACTCATTTTTCACAACTACTACAGGTTTTCAACGTTGTTTTTTTTTTATGGTTTTGTATATTCTTTATTTTATTTGATTATTTTTTGTTGTTGTTGATGCCTTTCTCATCGCCGTTGTATAGTTTATGCTAAATTTAGAAATTATTCAATGCGCTTAAAGCGAGAAATAAAAAAAAAGTGTTTAAAAGGTGACAATAGAAAAGAAGAGAGTTGAAAATAATCATAAAAAAATCACTTCATATGTTTTGATATAGACAGATAATGTCTAGCGCTTTAAGCAGCACAACAAAAAAAAAAAAAAAACTATTTACCTAAAAAATGTTGAAAAAAATTCAAGTCTAAATTCAGCTCATTCAGAAAAATGCCTCAAAGCAAAAAAAAAAAAAAAAATTATACACACACACACAAACGATATTTCAACCTGAGCCAACGGATGCTGCTCATACCAAAAACTAGTTTGCCCACTTTTTTTTCCAACGTTATTTTTGTAAAATCTCGAAACGACAACCAGGCGACTGTTGAATGTGGCGCGCGCGCCAAGTCAACTTTACCTCAATGAATAATAAAAAAAAATAATAATAAAAAATTCCTATAAATAACAAAAACAACTACTATACAACAAACCATGCAATTGAAAAAAAGCGACAATCGATTGGTCACTCAGTCAGTCAATTTATCAGTTACTGAACATTCTCCATTCTTGTTGTACTATAACTATGTGAATATACGCACCAGCTTCATCTTTGGCCAGCCCCAGTCCATAGAGCAAGTTGGAAATGTTTTTGCACAAAACTTGACGGAAACTCAAATGCTTGATAGCTTTGCTTTGTTTCCGCTTGTTTTTCCCCCCTCTTAAGACCACTTTTTATTCAAGACCTTGTTACAGTTATTGATAGACACGTTCTAAATTTGGTCGAGCTGTAAGTGTGCTAATTACGTGCCAAAGCCAATACAACAACCAGTGTTTACAGCAGCAAAAATAAATATTATATTGCATAGTATATACTTTGTATAGAGTAGATGCTCATAAAACAAGTACAGGTTTATTTTTGAGTAAAAGTTAAAGAAAGCTCTTTAAATTGAAATAGAAACGTAACATAACGTTACGAAAAATATTGTTCGTTTTTAATATGAAAATTTGGAATTCTTTTTATTTTATTATACCTACATAATTAATGTTGAAAACTAACAAATAAATCAATAAATAATCAGACTAATTATAGCCATGTTTATGTTAAACGATGACTTGGGGCATAACTTGCTGTGGAATTCGTTTTAAAATAAATTATTTGTTAGTTCAAAAATTTCACTTGATTATAGGCATACCTCTGCGCTTCCCCTCACAGCGGCTAGTCCCCAATGTTACCAAAAGAAGCGCATGATGCAGTTATCTAATCCCATCGCCTACTATGTATGGTCAAAAACTTTACAATTTAAACATTTTATTAAAAAAAAATATCATTCATTTTTAAATAATGCGAAAAATGCTGATGCTTTCCCTATGAAAAAAAATAAAAATTTAGGATTTGCAATGCAATTTCTTTATTTATCAAAACTATTGCAGTATTAGAAAGCATACGAATCTTAAAACTTTAAAGACGTTTTTTACTTCCAAGAACCAAAAACTGCCATTTGGAATGTAACTACAACATCTGGACTCTTTGCTTATACTTAGCTTTAAGCTAAGTCGCTTTAACAGCCTAATGCAATAAACGTTCTTTACTTCAAGTATTCACTGTATACATTACTTTATATAAAAGTACACTTTTATACATTACACATAGCTACTACTCACACATACGAGCTTACTATTGTATATATGGTTCATTCATAAAAAACTCTAATAGAGTAAACAAAGTGCGCATATATGTTTATTAAAGCAAGAGACGCGGGGTTGTTAGTCAAGGTATGCGGGGTTGTGTAGAGAACATTATTAGCTAAAGTCTGTCAGAGCAAGTAAAACCATAAAGTTTACTTAAGCGACTTGTAAGCGTTTTGCGCGCGTTTTTAAACGCTATTAAATGGCATGACGTTTAATATCAGCAGCGTCGTCAGCAGACGGCAGCTTACATTGTTGTTTGTATATTTAAGCTGCCATTCATTCATTCATTAAAAATTCCAAAACAAGAACAACAACAACAACGACAACTACTTTTCATTTAAAAAACGCGCCCAGTCAAGCAACAGCAGCCATTCATTCATAAAAATGTTGCGAAACGCGTTCAACAAGAAGCGGCAACGAGATGTGGCGGCTGTGGCAACAACTACAACAACAACAATAAACACTAAGACAACAACGTTGGCAACAACAGACAGAGCTACCCGTTGAGCGTATTATAGCCAAGATTTATTTATTTAGTTGAGCGTAAAAGGAGACAGTGGTCGCCAGTATCTTGCATGCCTTAGCAACAGTCACCACAGCAACCAACAACAACAACAACGATTCTGTACAACATAAAGCAGCAGCAACATGTTTATAGCCACTGCCATGCCAGCAACATTTTGCGGTTTGGCAAAAGCAACAATTACAAATGCAACAAGCACACAGACACACACACACACACAACTATGCCACAGTATGTCGTGGTTGTTGTTGTTGTTGCTGTTGCTCTTCCTCCTGCCTCAGTTAAATGAATGAATTGCTTTTTTCCGTTGAGCAGGCAGCTGAGGATGTGGATGTGGACATGGATATGCATGTGGATGTGGTTAGTGGATGTCCGTGTGCGTAGACGGCAACAGCAACAACAACAACGACGTTCATTAATTGTGACGATCAACAAGCTACGTAAAAATCAACTGCAGGCAACAACAACAACACTGGCCATGACATGCCATATACAACAACAAATACGTTGTTGCAATGCTGAAGCTAAAAGTTGTTGCCGCTGCAATTGGCCTGGCACGATCAGCAACAACAACCACAACAACATGAACGGCTACAAACCGGCAGCTTAACCAGTTCTCTCCATTGGCTCCTCTCATTGTTTTTTTTTTTTGTGCCACAACGAATGCTTCCTTTTGGCATTTTTGCACTTTTATGAATGAAATATTTTTTTTTTTTTTTTGCACAGCACCGTTGTTATTTTGTTGTTGTTGTTTTTCTTGGATTGCGGTTGGCATGTTTCCGTTAAGGCGCGCAAAAGTGGCACCGCCTGCCAGTTCAGCCAAGTGCTCAACTTGTAGCAAGAATAGCTTACCCCAAGATTTAACTTTTCAGAAATGAGGCAACAAGAGGTCGGCAAACAAAAATAAAAGTTAAATGGCAGCGCAACAAAGTTAAGATACACTTCTTAGCTATATATACCATATATGTGTGTTATAACGATATTGTATCTACGAAGTTCACTTAAGCAATTTTGAGTTTTTTGGTTTAAGGGATAGCACTGAGATACTAAAATCACTTGGTCGCTGTGAGATATAGTTAAAAGATATTTAACAAATTTTTAAGACAAATGATTAATTTTCGAAATCATATTTTTTTTAAATTAGCTGTTTTTAATAAAGGAAACAAATTTCAAGCATTTTAGCTTACTTCCAAGTTAGAATATTTAGCTAGTTCTGGAAGAAAAATCACATTACTTCCGGCACGTCCGGCTCTGTCCAGCTTAGACTGCAGTTTTTTTTGTTTTTTTTTTTGTCTTCATTGGAATTTCTCACAAATCTATGAGAATTTGAAAAACAAACTAACAAGCAAACCCAAAAAGCAATTTACGCGCACATGTTGAGCAATTGAGCAGTTGAGCACTAAAAGCAATAGATCCAAACATGCCCTATAGCCAATAACAACAACGACAACAACAAACAGCAACAAGTAGTACGAACAACTTAAAGATTCAACAACTTCCGTGTGACTTCCGCAGCACCCAGCGAGCTAGCAAGAGATGCTGCTAAAGCTGCTTCTTCTGTGGCAACCACAGTTGGGCACACACTTCCGCCACTTCCGTGCCCAGCAATTTTCAATTCCAATTTTAATTGAAATTTCGTGTAAACATTAAGTGACCGAGTATGGACTAGACAAAAAAAAAAATTAAATGTTGAGAAAAACAGAGAGTAATCTATATACGCCCAAGCCGGCGCACTTCCGCTACTACACATGTGCGTTGCCGCCAACGCCAGATTGCATAATTTCCCAGCAGCAGAGGAAATGTTAAAGGAAACGTATAGAAAAATCATTAATACACAGACAAAAGATAACAAGACATAGCAGGTAGTCGATGATGATGCTATTGCCCGCCTCAATCTAAATCTCTTACTGCACTTGTGCCGGGCTGCTGCCAGGCTAACGGTCTAAACCAGACACAAACTATGGATCTTATAGATACTCACTGACTCTGCTGCGTGTGTGCAGCGCATGTGCAGCAACCGTTCGTTTCTTTTTGCGTCAACGCCCTCATGGGAACCAAAAAAAAAAAAAGAAATATTACAAAACCAAAAAAAGAAAGAAACAAAAAGAGATTGAGCGCACTCGCCCAACTGTTGCCGGTGCCATATTTCGCTTTGTTTTCAGCATCTCTGGTCATGATCATGGGTTTTGTATGCCAGCTGTTTGTACCTGTTCCGGTTAGCTGACGTACATACAAAAAGTTGAAATTTATGTCACTGATTGGCAACACGGCAGGTTGTCGTTAGTCTTCTTCAACATTGACTCTTTTATGATTTTGTTGGTCATGTCAACTATTGGTTATTGATAGCGCAGACCCAGAGGCAGGTGCGGCATTTGCTGTTAAACATCATCAAATATGTTAACTTAAATTCCAGCTCAGTCTTTGCTTATACTTGCCCTTGCCCTTGCCCTTGCCGTGCATCTATAGCTACAATATCATGCCATTGGCATTTGAGGCAACATCAATGCGCAATAAAGCTCAAATTACTTGCACATAGAATCTTGTCAACGAAAGGGCAATCAAAGGTTTCCCCACACAGATACTCACTCACACATACACTCTCTCAATAAACACACTAACACACTACGACAGCTAATGAGCAGATGACGCAAAAGCCCTAAGCGGCACGCAAAGTATGCGCTTTGGTATGCAACTCCATGTACCAAATCACCCCTGCTTTTTGCGCTCCCACATAAATGAAGCCAACGCCGCACAGTGGTACAAAAGCTGTTTTTACACCTTGAACAGACTTTAACCTGATATATGAAAAGCTTAAAAGAAAAAGTTAATAAGAAGTTATTGTAGATGCAGCTTAAAAATTAAATTCTATAACTAAATAGAGTACTTACTTGAGTACAAAATAGGATTCTTATTTTTTTTTTCTTGACAGCCTCATTTATTAACAAGTAAAAAATTTGCATCCAAAATTTATGTTTTTCTTGAGTTAAATCGTTTAAAAAAAGTTAACAAAAAGTCTTGAATGAAAATTTGAGTAACGTCACGCCATGTATCTTGACGCCAGTATTAAACTAATATAAGAAAAAAAAAAACGCAAAAATAAGAACTCAATTTTGTAATCCTACTCAAAAACCAATTCTATTTTGTAACGTAACGCCATATGTAGTTTTGCTTATACATATCTTTTAATAAATAACACCGATTGATTCGGAGACTATTAAAGCTAGAAATACGAAAATTTACGCTTTTCGAAAGTTTTTAGCCACACCGTTTTCATTTAAAATTTAACAGAGCGATGCGTTGTGGTTACATGCATCTGTGTGTCAAAAATAAACAAAATCGGACAAATAGAACAAATGTTATATCCAAAAATGTAAAAATTTCATTACCCCTTGCCTATAATCTGCGTCAATATTTGACTCTACGTAATTATGGTAACAAGTTATATAGAATCAAAATTTTTGGTAATCTGATTCATGTGGCTCTAATGAACAAATCCACGTCCAAATTTGATCGATGCGGACCCCCCACCCCCCGCAATCGATTAACCGTATTTTCTCCCACACCCCTCAACATAGCAACTTGAAACTATATACTTTAAATAGCTTCTTTGACGTAACTATCGATTTTCATCAAAATCGGTAGAAATTTTCGGAACTTACAGGTATAAATATCGTTTTGCACAAAAAAAAAAAAATATGTTCCAATTGGAAAGTTCTTAGAAGCACTTTGCAGGAATAAGGAAAAAAGGTACAGGGTATTACACTGTCGGACACCGCCTCGACTGTATTACATTTTTTTTTACCAAATATAGTGCTATTGAATTGCTTTTTCCTTTTTTTGTCATATTTCGTCGTACAAATGTAACGTCACGCCAAAAAGCAAATGCCCAAATACTTAAACGCGCTTACCAAAATTTGTTAAACGTCTAAATACAAATTTTGAGGACTGCAGCTCTTCACAAACAAATTTGCCAATAGCTTCTTAGGGGGGTCCTACTACACCAATAGTATTTCAATTTGCTCATTTTTGCCAATAACTTCCGAGGTTCTCAAAAAACTGCACTGCTCTGGGATCTTACTTGTTTGCTTCAACGTGTTCCCAAAAGACCATCATTAAACAATTGACCAAATGTTGCTAAGTGAATCAGTGTCAACTTTAGTGACCGCTTCTTCCCTAGAGCATTTAGTAACTCTTTACTGCCAATTAAAAAAAAATTCATTAGAAGCTTTTAACCACTATGCGTCGCTGCATCCAGAAATATTCCAATTCATTGTCTTTGGTTGCGACAACTTGAAGATGCTTGCGTGTATGTATGTATGTAGTAGTAGAAGTAGTACTTCCGGTGCTTGACGTCAGAATTCCAAGTATGCGGAGTATGCGTGCGTGCAGTAACAACTTGGACGCAGCTCCCAGATACCAGCTCCCAAGTTGCCGGCATGCCTGACTGCTAGCACATGGTGCATGACATCAAATGCTTAGTGCCAGCCGGCTTACAACATTTTCTTTATTTTTATTTTTTTTGGGGTGTTGGGGTTAATATGATTCAATTAAAAGAGACGTTATGGGTGTGAGTGTAGAACCCTTTCACAGAAGAGAGCACTCGCCTTGCCACCTCTTTGAACCCGACAGATACAAAAGTCACACCATGTGTGTGTGTGTGTGTGTGCGAGGCGGTGCTTTTATGTTCAGAGCACTCTTATTGCCGCTTCCATTGAAATCAAAAGTCGTTGACGGTAAAAAGCCCAAAAGTTGCCATACGCTTGCCGCATCACGTTGCAGAGCCGTAGACCTGGAACTCACGCCATACATCCGTCTGTCCGTTAGTGTTTCATTGTCTTTTGCGCGTTCTCAACTTCCGTTGACCGTTTTGCACTTTGACACATGAGGCTAATTGTTCGTGGAGCGTGCTGGAGCTAAAGCTGTAGATGTATCTGCAAGTTGTATCTCTGTAGTTGGGCGTGACTTGGCCGGGCTTTTTCTACAAATTATAAAGTGTGGCCAAAGGCAGCAGCGCGCACAGCTTCTGCTGCTATTGCTTGTTATTACTATTGTTCTTGTTGTTGTTGTTGTTAAACCGGAAATCCGGTGTGCGTTTGTTTTCTTTCACAGCAACTTTTACTTCTACTTCATTGGCGTAAACTTTTGCCTTGCTTTGCTTCGGCTTTGCCCTTTACTGTCCATTTGTTTGTTTTTTTGTTCGTACAACAAGAGAAAAGCCAAAAAAATGTTCAACTGGCCCCAAAGATTCTTCATTCTGTTGGCCACTCAACTTGATTACACGCTCTCTTACTCGAGCTCAGTTAAGATGAGCACATGCCATTGGAATGTGGCCGGCTCTGAAAAGGGCCAAACAATTTTTTCGATATCAGCATTTGGTATTTGCTTACCAATATGTAAAATTATATAAACTAACGGCGCCACATGCTTTGATGTAGCAGCAAAAAAAAAAAGAAGAAAATTTAAACAATAAGCTACAAATAAAAAATATTTTGGAAAAAAAAAAATCAACAACCGAGCCGCAGTATTCAATAAACATGCTCGAATTTCAAAGAATTTCTCACGCTGCTTACACAACGCCAACGCCAAAAAGGGAGCACAAGCATGTGTTCCTTACATATCCTGCCTGCGTTCTTCAACGTCGAGTTCCGACAATGAGCTCTTTTGAGTGCCGGGGTCCCAGGAATTTTAATATTGTCGATGAGCAGCTACTGCTGTTTACCATGAAATATGAATAAGCTACGCAAATACAAAAAAAAAAATTTGTCAACAAATGCAGCATGGAATGAAAGGGTTAAGTTGAGCAGCAGAACTCAAAAACAGGAACTGCAAGGCGCAGGTGCAGCCTCATCTGAAAAGTAGGTCAAAAGCGTGGGAAACGCGCGAAACACTTAGACAAAGCCTTTCGCGGCAATTAGTGGCATATGCGGAAGTAAATTTTTTGAGCTGCTCCAAAAGGAAGCCAGACACAAACACAGTCAAAACCAACTAACGGAAGCAAATGAAACTAATAAGGAACCTTAAAAAGAGAACCAGCAATATATAAGACAAAAAAATGCGGAAGCCGGAATTGCAGACAAACCAGCCCTAACTTCCGCCAGAGGTAAAGCCAGAGTGTTTAAGTTGGAAGAAGTAAACGATATCTTTGAGCGTGATTCGTGATTGCAAGCAAACTATCGCAAATAGTTAAGACTTTTTCTAAAAAAGAAGGTTTTAGGATAATAAAAACAATAAGAAGTTGTCTACAAAATAAAAACGTGATATGTATAATATTGGAGCATTGTAATTTAAAGAATTCACCTACTTAATAGAAAATTTGACGTTCACTTTCAAAAGTATTACATTTATTTTTTAAAATAGTATTTTGCATACCTCCTATGTATTTGGTACATATAATTTGTTACACCCTTTTATAATATTTTGCGATATATAAAATTTAATGTTTCTTCTTATCGAATAATCAGTATTTATCTAAGGCTACGAGAGTCCTCGTATCCATATTCATTAAATATGCAAGTCACTGAGCTCAAAAAAATGTCATGCACGAAATTATAGTAAATAAAAAATAAAAAAGTATAAACCGGTACGAACCATATCGATCGGTCTTGCTTGGCAAAGCTGTAAGAAAATAATTCCAATTTGAATTTTTTGCATACAAGAACTCAATATTGAGAAATTATTTGGTAGGATTTGTTAAAAATCAGAAAAATTCCTCGAATTTCGAGAACTTTCCTAATATATAATCACTCGTATCTTGTTAAATTTCGGAAAATACTTTGCTAGCATTGCCTAAAAAGCAGCACGTTAAAAATTGCTTTATATTGAAGCCAAAAAAAATACGTCGTTTCCTCAAAATTCGTGTTTCGTGAGCCGTGTCACGCGACCATCCCTAATAGATAATCACTAGTATTTAGTGTCTTGTTCAATTGAGTAAAATGCCAAAGCAAAAAGGCTAAAAGGTCAGATGAGCTGTTCGTAAGGAAAGCAAACTAACCTGTTTGGATTGGCATTGCTTTGGTCTCGGGCCTCGTTTTACTTCCTGCCAACATGCTAATCCCTTTTTAACATACAAACAAGAGAACACAGTCATAAATGCATTGGTGTATGTGCTTATTTATTTACTTCCGCTGGGCATGCACTAAATCACTTCCGGACTTCCGGTTTGTCATTTGTAAGATAAGTAAAAAAAAAATATATTAAAAAGAAAAATAAAAGGACGCGACTTGCCCTCAGGCTGACACTCGTTTGTCAGCCAAATACCGTAGCAAATGTTCAGACAAAACGCATAGGTAGTTCTGTACAAGTGTGCGTTAAAGTATCTGTATCTGTGTGTACGTGTGTTCGTGTGTTTGTGAGCAGGTGTAATCAGAAGCGGCAGCGGAATGCATTTGAAAACCAATCGAATCTTGAGATTCATCTATATAGACAAAGCAGCATGAAGCACCCTAGATATTGATTTCGTTATAAAAATAATTTGAATAAAAAATCAAAAACAAAAAAATGAACTTAAATGAAATGAAATAAAATGAACGAAATCGAAACCAAACAAAAGGCAAACCTAAAAGGGACTGACTGACTGACAACAACAAAAAAAAAGGTAAAAAAAAAACAGTTCCACTTAAAAAATTGATTGGTTTCGATAAGTTCATTGGAAACCTGTTGTTGCTATAGTTCTCGAAGATGTTGTTGTTGTTGTTGCTGCT
Source organism: Chymomyza costata (assembly GCA_018150985.1). Lineage (NCBI taxonomy): Eukaryota > Metazoa > Arthropoda > Insecta > Diptera > Drosophilidae > Chymomyza > Chymomyza costata. Next base: position 2,506,517 of record JAECWU010000001.1, on the reverse strand, counting down.
GCTCTGCTTGCACACAATAAAAACGAATGACAACGAGCTAAACAATGACAGCGTCTAAAGTGCTAACACATAACAAATACAGCACTCTACTATATACTATCGTATATACAATATACGATACAAATACAAATGCATATCGTATAAGAATAATAAACCCAAGTTGCTAGTTGAATTTTATTTTATGGCCACACTTTTGTTTTGCGCCTGGGGACAACACATAAGTTTTTATGCACAAATTGAGAAGGATTAAGTAAACAATAGCCAGAAGAGCAACAATTCCAACAAGAACCATACGCACACAAAACAACAACAAAAACAAAATTTAAAAAAAAATGGAACAACTTCAAGAACTTTAAAACAGGAAATGATAAACAGCGTTGAGGATATGCCAATGCGTTAAAATTCAATTAACGAAAAGTATCTAGCGGATTGTTTATTTAGTTTGCTGCGTACACAAGGGCCAGGGACCTAGAAAGATACATATACTTATGTAACACTTTATCAGATGCATGCTGCCAAAGACCAGTAGCTCTGACATTGTTTTTTTTTTTACAGCTTGCCTCTTGAACTGATTCGGTTTTTAATACTCTCTATGTGAATAGCATTATCATTTTTGTAAGAAATTTGTGAGATTAGTTTTCTTAATGCCACCGCCAACAGTTTCTAAACTCAATATTATCATAAAACTTAACTCCCAGAATTATTTTTTTTTCAACCAAATCTTTCCAAAATTGGTCATAAATGATTGATGATTATATATAAAATCGTTTTAAGAATTCCACCGCAGTACCCCGCAACTGTTTTTTAGTAATTAGCCCTTCTATTTAACATAAACTATCCAAAAAAAAATTTGTTTTGATATCGGTAGCCCACTAAAAACATATGCTTTAAAATTCATGCGTCTCAATACAGGATGAACTGTATAAATTAAGAGAAATACTCCCCTGTGGGTTGGCGGGGCAAGCACGCAAGAGGCGGATCCTCCTAGCTTTTATATAAACCCAAAGATTAACTTAAAAAAAAATATATTATATATTTACAGCCTTCTTAACAGGCTGATAAGCTATAGCCAAAATTCCGATTTTAATTGGAATATATTTAAGGCTATGGTTGCTTGGAATCTTTAATGTTAATAATGTTAATCTTCTAATTCTATTCAGTCTATTGAATTCAATTATCATAACATTTTTCACAAAAATTTAAGAAAAAATAGTAATTTGTTTAAAATATTTTAACTGATGATTGGTGATGATAGTTCTGCACTAAAAGGACATTCTTACAAATATTTCTAATTTTTCTGAACAACATTTTTAGCTCTACATTTTTATTCGTCCTAGGACGGTCTAGAAGGTCAAAACTGACTTAAGTTGGGTTGGCAATTAATAAAAATTAATGTATTTTTGAATAACTCCATAATACCGACAAAAAAAAAAATTAAAGAGTACATTTAGTTCGTCGCCCTCTCTCTCAATTTTCAATATCTTTTTTATTTTTTTTTTGGCCTTTCACTTGGCCGCCTGTTGCCTTGAATGGGTACTTCAGAAAAGGCAAAGGCAAAAGTATCGGAGCAGCCCAGCAGCGTTTGTCAAGTGCCTTTGCTCATATTATTGTTATTGTAGTTTCCCTTCTGAACGGTGTTGTTGTTGTTGTTGCTTGTTTGATTTTTTCTTCTGCGTTATGAATGAATTTATTTTTATGCGATGTTTAATGCATCCAACAACCCACTCAGTCCAAGAGCAGTCCAAGAGCAGCAGTTATCATTGAAGTCCTCAACGTGTTTATTGTATGTCTGGCACTTGATATGCAAATGCTAGTCATAAAGTCATTATGGTTCATTTCAATTGCATAAAAATAACTGAATTTATGTACGTATCTTTTATTTAGTCGTCTGCAACTAAGCCTGCAAAACCAAGCTCGCCCAAAAGTATGCTACAAATTTATTAAAACATTGCAACTTTTTTTTTTACTATTTTTAGGACTCCGAAAACGATCTGCCCATTTGTGCGCCCAATGCAGTATGCTCCAAAATCGATTTGTATGAAAAACCTTGGATCGAACGTCAATGTCGCTGTCCTGAATCAAATCGTTTGCCCAATAATGTTATACTGCATCATCATACGCACAACTCACATATGGAACAGCCCGCAGTGCTAAGCGATAGCCAGAAATATCGCAGCTTCTATGAGAAGGAAAAGTTGCTGCAGCATAAACGCTTATTGCTAAGCGAGTTTAATGACAAAAAGTTTGAGAGCTTGCATTTAAAGAAGTTAATGCAAAAATTGGGCGCAGTCTATGAGGACGACTTGCACTTCCAATCCAGCGATTACTTGGATCAGGAATACAATGATGCGCTGCCACCAGCAGCTACATACGATGATTATGCTACAGATAATGAGTTTCCGCATGCAACATATAGGGATTTTGCTGGAGCGGCGCATATGCGTCACTCGGGTCATCGCGGTTTCAGAGAACCGCTTAGCTTTATAGGCGGCTGTCCGAGCAGCTTGGGCGTAGAAGATGGCCACACCATAGCCGATAAGACTAGGCACTACAAGCTGTGCCAGCCCGTGCACAAGCTGCCTGTATGCAAGTAAGTAAAGCAGTCTATAGATCAGCCACTGAACTCAACTTAATTTGAACTTGAACTCTTGCAGACACTTTAGGGACTATACCTGGACCTTAACCACAGCAGCGGAACTGAATGTGACCGAACAAATTGTGCACTGTCGCTGTCCCAAAAACTCGGTTACATATCTGACCAAACGAGAGCCTGCAGCAGGCAGCAATCAAGGCTTTCGATATTTGTTTGCGTGTTCGCCACTGACGGTAAGTCTAATATTCAAATAATCGATTTTAAGCATTTTGCCTAATTTTGTGCTCTTTGCTTATAGCGCCTGCGCTGCCAACGCAAGCAACCCTGCAAACTCTTTACAGTGCGTAAGCGTCAAGAGTTTCTGGACGAGGTCAACATTAACTCGCTCTGTCAGTGCCCCAAAGGTCATCGCTGTCCCAGCCATCATACACAGTCTAGCGTTATTGCTGGCGAGAGTTTTCTAGAGGATAATATACAAACCTACTCGGGCTATTGCATGGCCAATGATTGAATAGCTTTCCCCAGCCCCTACTACCACTCCCCTACCTTATACAACCATTTTGTAATTCCAATCCATTAGTTTATTCGTGTAAAAAGAATGCAGGCAGTTAGCAGCTACTATATGGAAATTTATATATATCGACTGAGCCAATTGAGTCTCGCCAAGTTACCAATTAAACTTAAAAACAAAAATATATATATACATATATATATATATACTTTAAATAATAAAAACTATATATTAACGAAGATACTACTAAGTATGAAGCAATGTCAAATTTGTGTGTAAAGTTTTTGTTTTTAGTTGCTACCAAAATTTGGTCATAAACATAAATATTTAATTAGTTCTAAGTTGCAAGGCTGGCGGAGTTTTGTTATACAAATAATTTGTAATAAATATTTATAAACAAACACAACATTAAATAATGCATGAATAAAAGGGCGTTTGTATATTTAATATAAAACATACACTACTTACTATATGACACATTGTATATACTATTAAAATACGCAAGTTTTTAATTTAAGAGTAAAAAGTTATGAAAAATATATACAAATTAAAAAAAAAATCAAATACAGCAGCCACTTCAAAGAGCAAATTCTACCCAATGCGTGCCAAACTAGGGTGCAGTTTATATTTTTTTTTTTAGTTTTTTATAATTTATCATAAAATGTATACAGCAGCAGAGACAGAGACAGTTTGAAACTGAAGGGCGCATATATTAATATATAAAACTCCAAAAACAAAAACATATTGTAGTGCAATTCCAGAAACCTTTTATATACGAAAGCGAATTTCTAAATACGCACGCAAAACAAAAACTTTAAGGTTTGCTTTAATATTTTTACAAAAAAAAGAGCTATAAATTAACACAACGAAATGCGCCATGTAAATACAAGGCGTAAATGCTAAATGTAAACTTTTCTTTAAATTAATTTAAAATACAATTACAAATAATAATATAATATGTAGTGTAAAACCCTAAAATATACGCGCTTTAATATTTAAGCATTATTAATAACATATTTATAACGTTGAGTGTGACGCATATAGTTTCTTGTAAAAAGCTAAAATCATGAAAATAAATTTTAAATTATAAAAATGATTTGATTGCATATTAATTGCTTCCATGACGGAATAAAGCAAAATACATAATAATAAATGCGCATTGAAATTTGAGCTCAGCCCAAAAGTATGCAACAGCAATTTTTTATTTTACAGCAGCTTGGTTTGAAACTTGACTAACTTAATATGTATTAAGTATATGGCGACGAAAATTGCTTAAAAGGGAGATTATGTCAGAACAAAATTTTTAAAAATTTATCAGGATACTTTTAAAAAGCGAGTTTGTTTTATTTGTTTGTACTTATTTGCTACCGAATTTAAAGCATATAACCAAATTTTAAGAAACATTTTGGTTATACATCGTGAGTTCATGAGAAGAAGGATGCTCACAGCTGGTGGATTGCTTCAATGGGATTTAATGAAATAGGCTCTCTGTAAAAAGGTTCTTCAAGCTTATAGAAGCAATATACCGCAGATATATAACGCAAGCAACTGTTACTTATGTGATGACCAGCAGCCAAATTATTGGCACGGCATCAAAAGCATTGCACAAATATTTGCAGGGTTTTGAGATGTGACTGACTTGATTGGAATATAGACATCAATAGGAATAAATATACAAGCGTTAGCTTTGCCACAAGACCTCTAAGTTGCTCTAAACTGCTTGAAGGACGAAACTGCAAACAAATACCTTGGGGCCATATGGGTAGGAGGCTTACCTTTGGAAGACACACGTCCATGGTTCAACATACGATGTGGTGGCTAAATGCCGTGGCTTCTGTCTCCTAAAAATAAGCTGTCCCTTACCAACAAGGTGGCGACGTACAAATCTTCCTGAGTTCGTTTTGGAAGTATGCGCAATACGTGCACGAATCGGGAGTCTGGGTAGCGCAGTGCAAAATACTTAAGTAGATCTGCGACACTAAGAACATTGAAAGAGCCTAAGAGCAAACGAAAAGGTATCAGTAGCGTTTTGATTTGTACCCAAACGTACTGACAAGGCTACTTAGACATGAAAGCCTCAATCTAAGTGTAGAGAGCACGCAAAGGAAACAGCTCCATCACCAGAATCTTTCTGCTCAAATCTTTTTTTAAATGTACTATGAATGGAAATGTAAGTATGTAAATACTGTATATACATATGTATACTAAATGTGTATTATATTGCACATCGTTTGGTGCCCCTTATTTACAATTCGTTCAAGCTGCCACTAGTAGCATACTACTAGTACAGTATAGTTTCGACTTGTATCTAATATAGGGTGGGCTATATGTTGGTTTGGTTGTTGCTCTTCAACATATGTCAAGTTCAAAAACTACTCGATTTTAGTCATGGATCGGCGTACTATGAAAATTATATTGAGGCCAGTGTCAACGAGTCGCCGGGGACATTGACGCGTCATCGTTGTGAAGAATTATACCATGCTAGGGTCACAAGATTAGAAGGTTCAAATGTGGAAACAATTGAAGCTTACAGACCATTATCAGCGTCGCTTATTCGTTCAATGGATGGGAGAAAAGCCAGTTGAATTTTCTTCAAAAAAAAAGTCATCGTAAAATACGATGTTTGCATATGGGCTTGTAGAGCCAGCCGCGACTGTCTTTTGAGCAATATTATTTTTCATACATAAGTGAGAAGCTTCAAACTTATATTTAGTATATACATATGCCCAATTTTGTTGGAAAATGTGCGAATAAAATACAATTAACAAACAAACCAACAAATGGCCCACCCTATATCTATTTCGATCATTTGGGATGGTGCCTGATAGTAGAATACCATGCACAATGATTTCACAGTAATTATTTGAAAAATTTGCAACGACACGTTGAGGATTGTAGGCATATTCAAGGCATCGGGTAAACAAGAAAGGGAGACATGTGAATATTTTGGTTTTTCTTGAGCTATATAAATGTTCATAAAGGCAGCCAAAGGGTCTTTAAGGAAAATATGTATATTCACACTCAAATGCTAAATGATGATATCTTTTAAAATGTGAAAAACTTCTGTAAAGTGTAATCGTTTTTCACCTTAAATTATAAAACGAATCCAAACAGAATTAAAGAAAACAAACAAAAAAATGATCCAATAATAAAACATTGTATTACAACAGCATCAAAATACGGCAACTTAAGCAAATAAGGCAATAATGCCATTAATTAATTCGGGCATTATTTGCAAATTAACAGCTAAAGTGCCAAGTTTTTGGTCTAATGCTAATGGCCAGCAATCTATCATGGCACACGTTCCATCATAATTATTCAACAACAAAAAAGCAAAAACAGCTCAAAAGTAATCCAAGCATAGTGTAAATAAAAAGATTAAGCATCTAGAAATACAAATCATTTTACCAAAA